>CP106733.1:153507204-155907204 GCA_025506655.1 Gossypium rotundifolium | reverse complement strand
TCGTAGTGTTGGCGAATCTCCTCTCGAGGAACCGTCACATTGCGATTATAGTTCGGGGACCTTCTTGTCATCTTTGTATGAAAAGGTTGCGAGTTTTCGATCACGATCTTAGGATACTCTGGCTCCCTTTTGTTGGCGGACCTCCTTTTCGAGAATTGTCACGTTGCAGTTATAATCCCGGAGTCTTGGTTGTCTTGGATGAAAAGTAGTAGGCTTTTGAATCACGATTTTGGTTATTTTCACTCGTAGCCCTTTGATCGTGAGTTGGTGACTAAAGGATTGCTTTCGCCTCATGACTTTTGACTCATTCTCCACGCGAGATGTTACCCTCTTTTCGGCCTTCATTGCTCTCAAAGAATTCTAGCTCTTTATTGTCCATCGATTACTGTACAAAGATTCGAACTCGGTACAACTTTGGATTCGTGCCGCCTTAGAGTCATGAAATTCACGACCCTTCGTGTTTCTTCATGTTCTCCCCTTAGGCGTGCCACAACCAGCCCTCTTTTAGCATTTCCTTCGGACTTGCTTCATTGGGGTCTCTCATCGAAATATCCTTTTACTCTTCTCCTCACATCTTCGCCTATCATGTTGACCCGTGATTAGGTAGTAGGTGCCCTTGCGGAGGTGTCATCGACTTCTATAACTCCGTCTGGATCGGTCTTTCCACTAGTTTCTTAAAAGCAAGGCGGTGCTCTATAGAATGCCCACGATTCTGCATGGTATTACATGACTGTGCATTAGCATCATACCACTTAGGTGCAGGGGTTGCAAGGGTTTTAAGTAATGGGAGAGACAACGTGTCGTCAAATAATTTGGTACATTTCTTTGTATGGAGCAGGATAGGCGTAAATTGGATCTTCTCCGTATTTTGCCTTCTTTGGACTCTGTCTAAAGGGCTCACGATGATCGGGGTCATAGTCCTTGGTTGGCTCACGATAATAGGTTTTGAATAACCTTTACCTCGTTGTTTATATCACTCTCCCTCTTTTTGGGACCGTCTTTCTAGTGCTTTCTCCGGCCTCTATTTTACCGCTTCGATTGCATTCTCGATCATTTCCCAAAAGACAATATCGGAAAAACTTTTGTGGCACTTCAAGCATGTGATTAATGAAGGAGCTTTCGGTATTGACAAACGACATGGTTGTCTCTTTTTTAGGAGGCGGTGCATTGAACTTGTGTGGCTACTTCCCTCCACCATTGGGCATCTTGCTGAAACTTTCGTTTGGCTTTTTCTCCATATTTTGGAGAGTGATTCGATCAAGAGCTATATCGATACGTGCCGTATTGTTTCGGAAGGCTGTGCTAAATCCTTCCATGACTTGATCTGGTGCGGTGGTGATTGTACCACTTGGTGGCCCGGCCAAACTATCACGAAACAATGAATGAGCGAGTTGATCGTTGTTAACATATCCGCCATCCGTAAGACGAACATCGTGATGTGCGCTTCAGAACAGCTGGTCCCATTGTATTTTTCAAAATCTGGGTCTTGAACTTGGCGGAAGTATGAGGTGCAGGACTAGGCTCAAGTCTTTAGCGTCCACTCGTAGCGATGGTCGTGATCTCCATTTCCTTAAACTTTTCCTCCAACCATTTACAATGATCCTCGAGTTGTTTGGGAAGGTTCGTTTCGCCTTATCCATTTTAGCCATTTCATCAAAGTCGGGGACTATAGGGTTAGCGGACCTTCTCAGGATTCTTGCTGAACCGGATCGGAAAGTGCGGCGGCATTGCGGTCTCAACACAGCCTTGTGGCTCGATAACAAAAGCGTTCTTTGGGGACCTATTTACGGTGGTGCTTGAGTGTTTGGCGGGGTAAATCACGGAGGTAGCGGTCGTCATTATTCCACTGAACTAGTAGCGATGCCTTTTCCTCGTTCATTGGCCAATAGTTGCGCTAGTAGCTCATCAAGTTATTTTGGGACTCTTGTATCCGTTCTATCATATCTTCTTTGGAGTTTCATCATTTGCTCTGCATACATTCTTCATCTCTTACCAAATTGTTCAAACCTCGATCCATGTTCTTTGTCTTAGCACGAGTCCGTAGTGATGTCTAGTTCTGATTTCTTTTCTTCTCTCTTGTTTCTCTTTTGTTTTACATTAATCTTAACCAATTAGACTTCTTTTATAAACTTTAATGCATGTAATATGATGTAATGCAAATGCATGAATGGGAAAAAGACATCGATTCGATCAACTTCATTTTAGAAAACTTTATTAGAAGGCAAAACCCTTTACATAAAGTAGATTACAAATACGTTCTAGCCCTAAGACCTAAGGTTTTGATTTTTCCAATGAGAGATTAGCTCTTCATCACGACCGGTGGTAGCCGTATCTCATGCCCACTATGTCGACCTCCTCACCAAAGTCATGGGTGATCACTACTTCTCGAATCTGGATTATTGCTTCTCCCATGAGGTAGTCCGGCTTGAACTTGCTCGCAAGAATGGTGAAGCTCCTTCTCCCAACGTCTTTCTCGGTTTCGAAGCTCAATCGAGCTCGCTACTATGCAATCCGATTCTAACTCTTCAACCCTACCTTTCGGTTCCTCTATTACATTTAGGCTTGACTTTAATTGGCTTTCGAGTCTCGACTTGGTAGTGGTGCGAAGATCGCCCAAGCTCAGCTATTCTAGCTTCTAATCCTTTTCTCTTTTTTGGTCTTACATCGCCCGCCTCTAGGTCTTCCTTCTGCTTTCGTATTTCATGAAACTTTTCTCCCAAGCTGTTAACTTTGGCCCTTTCCTCTCGACCTCTTGTTGCCTTTGCTCAAAGTTTTCCCTAATCCTGCGTTTTCATCGTTAAACGCATCCTCTTGTACTCCGTCTTCAAGTCATCTCGGTCTTCCTCTACTTTTCGCTTTTCCTTTACGAGTTTTTGACCTCGATTTTGGCGAATCCACTTCTAGCTGGAGGAGCATCTTTTCTTCCTCTAACCTTTCTATCCTTTTCCGAGTTCCGAGCTCATCCGTTCAAAATCTTGCTTCATAATTTCTAATTACAGAAGGGACCACTTTCGCATGCATTCTTCTCTTGATCGAGCGCATACGGGTTTGGCTCGGGAATGTTATCATTGACCCTCCTAGCCCTCCATTCGATATATTACGTGGTGGTTCTCGGGCACGTAGACAATTTTCTCATTCGTGAATCGATTTGAGCACTAGAAATCTCTTTAACCCTTTTCTTATAGCTTCCCCTTCATATGAAAACTCACATTGAGCTAGCAGGTGTGTCGTTGGTCTGACGCCTTGAACCATCTTGCCTTAGGACCAACAAAGGCGTGGCGTGGCACTAAATTCCCAATAGGGAACCCGGTCAAAGCTTCCATAGCGATAAAGGATCTGTCGGGAATCATCCAAGGAGCCTTCCACTCAATGTCGATCCTCTTGAAGGTTTTGAAAGATCGCGATCCGTTTTCTTTAGACACATCCTCTCTTCTAGGCGTGGTTGCTATCTCTTCTAGCGGAGTACTTTTACGACATGAGCAAGCAAGGCGCTTTCTCTACTTTCCAAAAGTATTTGTAGAACCAAGCCAATAACAATTGCCAAGACACCCAATAAACACCGCTTCACCTTTTCTCCGACATGCGATCAAGGATCTGAATGTTTGGCTAAGATGGCGAGAGCAGGTGTGACCCTTTGTCAATCGGTGAATAGATCGATGACCGCTTCATCAATGTGCCTTAAAGCTTTGGGGAAGATTACGGTAGTAAATACACAAGGCAAAGATGTCTACCTTTTTCTTACGTGTCGGGATGCGCGAATCAGTCTCTCAAACATATCCGGTATGCATTTACCTCGCCTTCTTACGCATTCTAATTGAGACCCACTGTTCACTCATTAGGTGATATTCATCAATTTCTTGCGAAGGTTGGGCCATTAACCGCCTTGGAATAAGCTTTGTCAACTTGAATTCTCGGGTAGCGTAGCAAGGTCGTATACTCTTCTCTTGTGGGAACGGATCCCTTTTAGAAGGAGAAAGCGACTATAAGTGGCATTCGAGGCGGGTCATTGCTCGGAGCAGTGCTTGTCTATTTTGACCTCAGCGGTAAGGCGAGGTCACCGTAAGTACCATAGAACAAGCGCTTCGCTTCATCATCCCATTGAGTCCAAACTTCTCTCAACTCACGGGCTCGATTCTGCGTGACAACGATATTGGTGAAGTTTCGCGATTCGACACATACCCTTCGACTAAGCTATCTCCTTTTTCTATTTGGCATTGCTTTCGACCATATCTGAATGCCGCATTGTCTTCTACTTTATCAAGGAATTCGCTTTCCATAACCGACTTCCCAACTTAAAGCGGACCGTGAATCGATGTCTCTTTAAAGTATGAAATGATATGCACAAAAAGAAAGAAACGCAAAAGTTAGTACCATGGAATGTAAAGTAAGTAAAATAAACTAATGCCTATTTGGGTGACCACTAAGGTTTGCCATAGCTCTACCTAAGGTGGGCTCCTAGGGTTTTTACATGCGGCTTAGTTCTAAAGTTCGAGGTTCTGAACAAGTGATTCTCGATCCTCACCCATTATAGGCTCATGTGGACCGAGTTGGTTCGAGGAATACATTCCCTATGGCCATGCGGAAGTGAAAACTTCACGGAGACATAGAATGCGGATGTATTAAAAGCGATCCACTAGCCCATGCGGAGGTGAAAACCTCACGAAGGCATAGCTTCTCGCTCCCACTTAAAGGTGTGACCACAACGGTCATGCAATGCAATGCCAAAATATTTACAAGGCTAATATTGAAGATCGTTAAAAAAGCATGATTTTTCAAAACCATTTTAATTAAAAGGACAAAATCAATCAATCCATGGCTTGACCCTCGCGTCACGATTGGAGTCAAGTCGTCGTAACCATTTTTTGGGTGAAGCAGTGGCAGCGGTCGACTCGATTTTTAAAAAAGAAGAAAAAGAGTCGCCACCGATCTTTATTTGGTGTGATCGGATCACCTTCGTTTTAATAAAATATTTAATTTACTAAAAGCAGTGCTTTTTGGTCCACGAACTTTGAGAAAACGGATTCGAAGGTCGATTACGTGCGAGGAAGGATTAGCACCCTCGACACGCCCGAAATTGGTACCAAACTGATTGATTGATATCCTATTTGTTGAAAACTTTAAAGGGATTCGAAAATACAATGCTTTTTATTTTAAAATTGGAGGGGACGCTAAGGCTTTCTTATTTTCGAAGAGGTAAAGCATCACGTCCAGTAAGTTAGGGCACAATGCTTTAAACTCCCGAAACTAAGCTCGCCTTTTGAAACTTGGTTTTTATTTGGAGAGGATCTTTCGTTATTCGTCAAATGAGAAATCGGAACCCAGTAAGTTAGGGCTCGATTTCCCGAGATTTCAAATACGGAAGATTGCCTCTATTTTAGAAAAGAAATTTATCCCGAAGTATCTTAGTGTCGAGTCCGATAAGTTAGGGCACGACATTTCAATTCGAGATTAGGCATTTTGTTTTAAAATTGCAACTTCAAAAGAGATATCCGTTATTTGACATAAGCGAGTAAGCCGGAACCCGATAAGTTAGGGCTCGATCTTCCGAATTTTAAATACAGAACATTATCTTTATTTTGAAAATTTAATTGATTAATATTAGACAAAGTAATGATACAACAAATAAAGCGAATATATGAATAAATCTAACTCTCATAAATAAATGAATGAGCAACTAAATTATGACACAAGGTTGACGATAATGGGACTTTAGGAACAAATAGAATGATAATAATAACAACAATAAATAAAAAAATATGATAAATAAATAAATAAATTACTTTAAAATACTAAAAGTAAAGAGCAATGGATGAATAAATAATAAGTAAATGAAGTGACAAATAAATAAATAGAATAGCAAATAAATAAGCAGTGAATAAAATAATATAAAGCAAAATTCATAAATGGTGAAGATTAAACAATTAATAATGAAAAATAATAACTTACTAATAAATGAACAATAATAAAATAAATAAGAGTGGTAATAATAAAATAAAATAGTAATAGTACTAGTAATAAAGTAATAGAAATGGTAAATAATAATAATAATTAATAATAGAGGAATAAAATAATAATAATAATAATAATAATAATACTAATAATAATAATAATAATAATAATAATAATAATAATAATATGGTGATATATAATGGAAATAATAAGTGATGATAATAGAAATTAATAATAGTAAAATAAAAAATAAAAAAAAGCAGTAAGAATGGTGTAAATTGCAAAATAAGCGAAAAAGGATCGAATTGCATTAAGAATAAAATTTACGAGGTTAATTTATAATAAGCGAAAAGGGAAGAGGACCCCATTGTGATGTGGCGGAAACAAGAGGGATTTGGGGCATAAATTTACCTAAAGTGTCTAAACGCCGCGTTTATAGGGACCAAATTGAAAGCAGGGCAATTTACAGGCCATATTTTAAAATAACAAAACTTAATTGAAAACAATAAAAAATGCGAGAAGGGCTAAAAGCGCAATTATCCTTCCTTTCAAAAACACTTGGATCTCTGGCGGGTCGGGTGCATCTTGTGGTCATAGGCTAAGCAGCCGTTTTGGGGCCTTGCATCGGGCCTAGCAGCGTCGTTTAGTATCTTATATAAACAAAATTTTACCCTTTTTTTCATTCCAGTGACTTTAAAAAAAAAAAGATTCCTTTCTTTCTTTTCTCTGCAAAGAGAGGTCGGTAGGTGTGGATTAAATGAGACATTCTTGAATTCAATGTCATGGCAAACCCATACCTGATGGTGGAATTGAAGGTCATTCTCTTTTTTATTTTTTTTATTTTATGTTTCGATCTAATCTCTTTTGTTTTGAAAACCGGAGAAAAAGAAAAACCCTCCGTTTGGGTCCCGATTTGGCTCCGACGACGGAGAAGACTCAAACGACACACCCGAAGTCCGTAAGTTTCTCCTTCTCTTTTATTACTATTATTAGTAAAATAAAATAAATAAAAAATAAAGAATAAAACCATAAGCAGATGAAAAGAAGGAAATAAAAAGTAGCAGTTTATTAAGGCGAGAGCAGGAATGTTTAAAAAAACAACCTTTTGTTTCTTTGGTTTCCGATTTCGGCGATTTTATATTCTAAGCCTCTCATTTTTCTTTGAAAAAAAGGCCCTTTTTTCCTTAATACTCTCTGCTTTTTCTTTCTCCCGAAAAACCCCTCGTTTTCTATTGATCTCTTCAAAAAGGGATCCTTTCACACTTTTTTGCAGATTTTTATAATAGAGAGGAGAAAGAAAAAACAAAAAAGCCCGTCCCTTCTCTGCTGAGATTGTTGTCTTTGCGTGTTTTGCGGGTTTGGCGGTGGAGTGGTCAGACGGAGGCGGTGTCGACGTCTTGTGTGAGAGAAGGGCGAAGGTCAGTCTGAGCTAGGGTTTTGTCTTTTTGTTTTTGTTTTTTACGAGTTAGGTTGGGCCATTTGGGCCTATTATTTTATAATTGGGCCGGGTTTTGATTGGGCTTGTAATTAATTTTAATGTAATTGGGTTTCTTTGTTTGATTGTTGGGCCTCGGGCAATTTGGGCTCTACAAGATCAATTCTAGGAAATAAATAGATTAACAATATATTTAAACACTAAATATTATAACAAAACAAAAAAAAAAAAGTAAAAAATGATAATTTTGTAAAATCATTAATGTTTATAATAGATAAAAACTTAAAGTATATATAAGTATATATTTTAATAATGTAATACCTATGAATGATAATATATGATTAATAAATAGTATATAATAATTTTAAATAAATAAAATATAATATAAATGAAACATGTTTTACAAAAAAATAATATAATATAATACTATATAATATAGAAATTTTAAAACATATACTATATAAAAAATAATATGTAAAAGAAATAATATTAAGCTAAATAAAATAATAAATAATAATCATTTAATATATATAAAGATATTACATAAATATATATATAAATTTCATACTATTAATAAATTATAATAAAGACAATAATATAAACTATTTAATATAATAAAATGATTTAATATAATAAAAAGACTAAAAAAAAACAAACAAAGAAGACAAGGGTTAATAAGCAATTAAAATAGATATAAAAGGACCAAAATAAAACACGCGTTAAACCCTAGGGACTAATATGGAAATTATGCCTCCTTTTCAAAACGGCGACGTTCTGATTTTGGCCTTTAAACTACCTAAGGATTCAATTGAAACAAATATAAATTTGAGGGCTAATTTAATAAAAATAAAAATTTAAATCATACTTAATTAAAAAATTTAAAATATCGAAAGGACTAAAGGGGAAATTAGCCCATTTAACGAAAACACGAGGATCCTTCGGGTCGGGTCAACTGCGCGTAGATCCTTGATGAAACGACGTCGTTTTGGTCATTATCTGACCACACCAAAACGGCGTCGTTTCTTAGGCCTATAAAAAGTGAAAATTAATAAAAAAAATCATTTTAACAACACCTCAAAAAAAAAAAAAAACAGAGAGCTCTGGAATGCTCTCCTCTGGCAATTTTGGCCGACCTCAGGTGTAACTCAAATGGCCAATCCACTTACGCGATGGTCGGAGTCCCAAAAAGGTTATTTTTTTTTCCTTTTTAATATTTAAAGCCTTCGTATGTAAAATAATAATAAAATAAAATAAATAAAGAAAAAGAAAACTGACAGATTTCGGAAATGAAAAAAGATAAAAGGAAACCTTGTTTTGATTTTATTGATTTCGTTTTTTTTTTGTATCTTTGTATCTGTGTATTGTTTTACAAGATTACATCGGGCTTTTATAGCCTGGAAAATAAAAAAGGGAAGATTCTGTTTCTCTTTTTTGCTATTCTTTCTTTCTTTCTTTTTTACAATTGAAAGACGAGAAGGCAGCTTGAATGATAGGGCATTATCTTGCGCCGACAGATTATGGCAAGTGATGGTTGGCTTGGGGGCAAAGACGAGGCTACTGGGATCTAGGCTTGCGGCGCCTAGGGTTTTTTTTAGAAAACCCTAGGTCTGCTGGATCCGTTTTAGGTATTGGGCCTTTTGGGCCATGCAAATTTTAGGTCTATTGGGTTTGGGTTAATAGGTCTTATTGGGCCATGGGTATTGGGCTTGTATTTGGTGTTGGGCTCTGGCTGTAAATGTTTTTGTAAATGGACTGAACATTTTATTATTTTGGTTTATTTCCAAACGCGGGCAAAATGGGCCTCTTACACCCTGTTTGGGTCATTTAGTTGGAATATAAAATTTTGATATTTAATTGACGAAATATAATATTATCTAAAATCGCATTTTACTAAAATTTCCTTGTTATAAAATTTGGTTTCTAAAACATGTTTAATTTCTTTAATATTTTAAGTCTCAATTTTATAAAATTTTGATAATTTTTTATTTTTATTAAAATTATATATTAATCACTAAATATATAATTGCATCACCAATTAGTTGATGCATCACTAAATATATTCTGAAATTTTGACAATGTTGAAAAATTGAGATTACCATTTCATGAGAATATTTAAAATTCAAAAGTGATAATCACATAATGTAAGATTTCGCAAACAAAAGGAGCAATATCAAATTCCATGGATCAAAAGCTTCGTAAGAAGATCTTACCATTTTTTATTGACCAGTAAAATTTCTTTAAATTATAAAATAATAATAATTAATGAATAAAACCCTCAAATTCATATATATTGGGGGGGTGGGGTTTGAGGGGAAAAGAAAAATATTACAACATAGAAATTGTGGGATATGAAGTCCCATTGGCATCAGATAGCAACAAATTTAAAACTGCAGAAAGTGGTCTGTCACTCCAACAGTTTTATTATCGGAACTAGGATTTCTTGGAAAATTATAAAAATGATTCAATTTCCAGATTCTTTAAGAAAATAACTTAAAATTTATAGTGAAATTGGGTGTCATCACTTCCCAAGTCGACATCACCCTAAAAATGTATCCAGTCATTATCCAATAATTAATTCAATGATTAATTGAAAAAAAATATTTTTTTGGTGCCACCACTTTCCAAGGAGGCAGCCATATGAGTTTTTACTCGTATTTTTACGGGTATTTCCAGAGTAAAAAAAAAATTAATTATGGTGACAGGTTTTTAAGTGGTGGCACTAGTGTAGGAACTTTTTTATTTTTTTGGTGACAGGTTTGTAAATGGTGACACCAGTGTAGGATTTTTATTTTTATATGTTGGTGTCGCCACCTCCAATGGAGGCACCAAATTTCAATAAAAATAATTTTTTAGTGGCAACTCTAGATGTGGCGACACCAACATATATATATATATATATATATATATATATAATTTTTGATGCTGCTACTTCACATGAAATCACCAAAATTAGTAAAAAAAAAAATTCTCCTGACCCCTACTCCAGATGTGGTGCTACTAGTATTTTTTTTTTACTTTTTCGGTGCCGCCACCTTCTTTGGAGACACCCAATTCAGTAAAAAATATTTTTTTCCCTAGTGCCTACTCAAAATGTGGCGGCACCACCAACTATTATATCCCTAACGCCAACTTAACAAGTGAATGTTTTAATTTTTCTTTTAATCTTTTTTGTTATTGTTGTTATGTTGAAAGAGAAAAAAAAAAAAAAAATTGTTATGTTGAATGAAGGGGAATATTTATTATAATGGTGGTGTTTTACGGAGAAATTGTTTAGTTTTAAATTAGTATGCTGTATGTCTACGTTCACGTTGATATGGTGGCGTTCAAAGTGGCACATATTTCATTGTCGTGTGGGGAATGGACCATAACCCTCATAGATAAACAAATCATAAAACATAATGTCGTTTTTAGGGTAGTGGTTACGCAGTTAAGAGTTTCTGTTGGCAATGGTTACGCGGTCAAGAGTTCCAGCCCCTATCGAAATACCCCATTTAACACTAAGGGGGATAGGGCTTCTAGTTGGTAGTGGTTATGCAGTCAAGAGTTCCTGTTGACAGTGGTTACATGGTCATGACCGCAAATTGGTTATGCTGTCATGGGAGGAAGTGTCAGCAGGGGAAGTGCTCTTAGGCGGGGGAAGTGTCGGCAAAATGTTGTTCCCTGATTGCAACCAAAGTTGAATACCATGGGGTTCCTAATCAACCTGATTCAAGTAGAAGTTGAAGGAACCAGGCAAAATACTAATTTAACTAGATTATCAACTTTATAATCACTACAGCAAAACAGACTTTTAGCGGCGTTTTTTTGGGCATTTAGCGGCGTTTATAAGCGCCACAAAAAGTATTTGCGGCGCTTTTCTAAGCGCCACAAAAAACGCCGCTAATACAACCGCCGAAAATTTTTGCGGCGTTTATGCGCTAAAAACGCCGCTAAAGATCCTGACTTTTAGCGGCGTTTGTAATAAAAGCGCCGCTAAAAACCATGGTCTTTAGCGGCGCTTCTTTTAAAAACGCCGCTAAAAGTCCGGGGCTTTAGCGGCGCTTATAAAACGCCGCTAAAAGTCAGGGCCTTTAGCGGCGCTTTCCCAAAAACTCCACTAAAAGTCAGGGCCTTTAGCGGCGCTTTCCCAAAAACGCCGCTAAAAGTCAGGGCCTTTAGCGGCGCTTTCCAAAAAACGCCGCAAAAATTTCTTGACATTTAGCGGCGCTTTTGTACAAACGCCGCTAATTTGTACAGATTTAAAAAAATAAATTTTTTTCAATATTATACCCCTCCTGCACTAAAAACCAACCAATAACAGTATATAATTCCAACGCAAAACAGCAAATTTAGCATAAAAATCACACCGAATACATTAATTCTAAATGATACTTGAAATTTAATAAATTAAATGAATGATAACTGAAAATATTGTAACAATAATGTTAAATGTAATAATGTCAAAACTTCTTACAACGAAAAACTAAATGTCTAAGATGGCGGTTTACATTCTTGAAACATCGCATCATATCTTGTCAAGTCTTTGGAGCTCTTCGTATTTTACATTACGCTCTGCTAGCATCGATCTTGCCTCTGCCTCCCTGCATTGCCTTGCCTCTCTCTATTCTTTGTTGTTGCCTCCCTTGCTTGTGCCGCTTCGCATCCGCTCTAAGTATTGCTTAGAGTTCTTCATATTTTCTTTGAACATCGACAATTTCTTTGCCTCTGCTCAACTGTGCTCTCTTGCATCCGAGCTATCTGGTTTTGTAGCCTCTGAACTTGAAGACGAGATTGACCCCGGAAGGCATGTCTTCTTGGGAGGCGGATCCAAAATATTGGGTTGGGGTAACACGGATCCTTTAAATCGAACCCGACCATACCTTTCAAGACCAAAACATCGGTGATAATTCTATTAAAAATATACTAAAGATTAGCGAACTATCGATCGAAGCGATGTACCTTTCGGGACCCAAAACATCTGTAATAATTACATTATCAATCTCCTCAAGATTAACAGAACTATCGATCAAGCGTACCGCTTCATACTCGACCTTCTTCTCCTTTAGTTTATCCTAATAAATCAACGAAAGAGTTAGAAATGAAATATATAAATAAGAAAGAATGCAACATAATTGAACATTATAAATTTAAAACTATAAACGATGAATTAAACTATTATAATTAAGCGGTAGAAATATTTATAAAAATAAAATTTTATTAAGTAAATATACCAAAATTTCTGCACTTGGATGTCATCGGAGATCCATCCTTCTTTCTATGCGTAATGTCAAAAAGTGAAGCGTCCAACTTTTTGACGATCGAAGTTTCCTACATTTTAGCGAAAAATATAATTTAATAGTATAAAGTAATTAATATTTGATGAATTAATAAATTATAATACCTCGGCATCACTACACAAGCAAAACTTCTAGAACCTACCTGGTAATGCGTGAATTTACATTTCATCTGTCACGCTTATTCCAACTCTCTCACGGTCCTACATAATGCAATTTGAATTATATATATAGTAAATACTATAAACCAAATAATTTATATGATTTTAGATGTACGTTATACCTCTCCTTTTTTGAATTCCAAAATCTAACTTGATCTTCCCATTGGTACCTCAACATTCCGGTGGAACATTTCTTAATTTTTAAATCGAGGCTTATGTCTTTCTTAAAATATTATTTTTTGAGCGTGCTTTTATTGTCTCTCCATTTTTTACCCAATGTCTTCTTAACATAGTCATCAGAGACCTCTAAATTAAATCTACCCCAAGAAAAAAAGTATAAAAAGTTAATATAAATGAAAATTAAATTAAAGTATTATAAATTACATTCACGATTTATTACCTTAATATTTTCGAGAGCACGATTTTTGTTGGCATCGGGCATGTGATGCCATGATTAAGTAGTTAATGGGCAACATATTGGGATTTCGTGCTAAAATGCCCAAATAGCCTCCTAACAATGAGCTTCGGATCCAACAGTGGCCATCATTGTTTCTCCTTACTTTAACACGATCGTTAGGCTCTAAGTCGTATAAATCTTTAAGTAATGTCGTCCCCGACCTCTGCGCGTCCCACCACCTTCAATTTGAAAAATGATATATTATTATATTAAAATTGAAAATGAATCAATAATAAAATTCAACATGCATGTAAAATAAACTTAACATTACTTTCAAATTCTCCAGCTCGTCATCTATGTCCGCAGAGTAGAAGATCCAACAAGCTGCTTTGGTGTTCACTACTATTAGCTTCTTACGGAGTTGGAGTTTCATGGACAATATTTAAATCTAAGTAATCGTCTTCTAGGCATTTTTCCGCAATACACATGAAAATTATATAACATGACCAACATGAAAATTATAATATTACATATAAATAATAAATCGTTAAATCTTACTACATCATATTTCGTAAATATCTTCGTCCACATCCTGACGAACCCATTGAAATTGTTGACTAGTACTAGGGATATTTTCAGTTAAGTCTTGTTCTGGAAAAGGCATAGTTTCTGATCTTTCGATTATGTCATCTCTACTTCCACTGCCAATGTCGAAGAAGTCTCTAGGGGTGTTTCGAAGTACAACGTACCAACCCTCATCAGTTGGATCTTCCGAGTAAAAAAATTGTTTAACTTGAGAAGAAAACACATACGGCTCATCCATCAGTTGTTCTCGGTGTGAATTAATCGAGAGAAATTCACCATTGTAAAGCCATATTGATCATTTTTAATTCCATGAGCCGTATTCACATCAGCCCAATCACTTGAAATAGGACAACTTTGCATTTGCCATAATAATCCAACTCAATGATGTCGATAATAAGTCCGTAATATTCCAAATTCCCTCAATGAATTTACATCCCTAGCACTAGCATAACTTGTAATCGAAGAATTAACAACAATTCGCAATTTTGGGTTCTCCTCAATCTCTCGCGATACCTTGTATGAAATCATGATCATTGATTAGGAAGCCACTATATCTTTTAACTATTCATTTGGACCTTGTGAAAGCCATTTAACGTCGTCATTTACTTCATTCCGACTCCAAACCTATTGAGTCGAAAGTAAATCGAGTAATTATGAATGTTATGAGAAAATATTATTACTTGTCAATGAAAATTTAAATTGCATACCATTTGGCTTAACCATTTATGGAATGATTCTCGAACAACTTATTAATTTCTCGTCGATTTAATCTTTGAGATCGTGAGCGAGCTCTCAATATTTGTTTGTACTCACTACGGTAAAAAGGTTTTACTTTGTTAGAAGACAAACAAATCATAATTGATAGTATTTATCAAATTGTAGAACGTACTTGAAATGGTTCCATTGAATCGTGATGAAAAGAACGTGTCGATGTGCTTGGACCCACGATCTATCGTCTAATTCTGTAATTTTGACTCTACCGATCGGTTCTCCAAAACTTTGAAATAAATAAGTTTAAGCCAAATTATGATCTGTGAGCCCATCATTTCTACTTGGTATGTTTAGGGTTTGGGGTTTAGGGTTTAAGGTTTAGTGTTTAGGGTTTAGAGTATAAAATTAAGTAAGTTTAAGGTTTAAGGTTTAAGGTTTAAAGTTTAGGGTTTAAAGTTTAAAGTTTAATGTTTAAGGTTTGTGGTTTGGGGTTTAGGGTTTAAGGTTTAAAATTAGGAAAATTTGGGGTTTATAGTTTAATGTTTGGAGTTTAGGGTTTGAGGTTTAGGATTTGGGGTTTGGGGTTTAAAATTAGGTAACTTAGAGTTTGAGATTTAGGGTTTAGGTTTGGGGTTTAAGGTTTAAGACTTAGAGTTTGTGGTTTATAGTTTGGGGTTTAGGGTTTAAAATTAGGTAAGTTTGGGGTTTGGGGTTTAGTGTTTAAGATTTAGGGTTTGAGGTTTAGAATTTAGGGTTTAAGGTTTAAAATTAAGCTTAGGGTTTGGTGTTTAGAATTTAGGGTTTGTAGTTTAGGGTTTAAGGTTTAGAATTTAGGGTTTGAGATTTAAAGTTTAAAATTATATAAGTTTGGGGTTTTAGGGTTTGGGGTTTGGGTTTAAGGATTTGGGGTTTAGGGTTTAAGGTTTAAAATTAGGTAAGTTTGGGGTTTAGGGTTTAGTATTTGAGATTTAAGGTTTGAGGTTTAGGATTTGTGGTTTAATGTTTAAAATTAAGTTTAGGGTTTGGGTTTATGAATTTAGGGTTTGGGGTTTAAGGTTTAAAATTAGGTAAGTTTGGGGTTTGAGGTTTAGTGTTTGGGATTTGGGGTTTGAGGTTTGGGATTTAGGTTTTAAGGTTTAAAATTAAGTTTAGGGTTTAGTATGTGAATTTAGGGTTTGGGGTTTAAGGTTTAGGGTTTAAGGTTTAGGGTTTGGGATTTAGGATTTAAGGTTTAAAATTATGTAAGTTTGGGGTTTGGGGTTTAAGGTTTGGGGTTTAGGGATTTGAGGTTTGGGGTTTTGGGGTTTGGGGTTTAAAATTAGTTTATTTTGGCTAATTAATTTCTTGGTCTTGCTGTTGCATGTTTTAGGAGCATGAAAATGAATTAGAGATGCTTGTTATGGAACGAGAAGCAGTTAAACAAGAACAATCATCTTTAGAGACCCATTTGGCTTCCTTGAGAACACAGATTTACAATCTTAATTTGGAAGTAGAAGAACAACTGGCCAAGGTACTGGCAGATTACTATCTTGTTTATTTCTATGTTATAAAAATATTATTTTTCATGCTCTATGGTGTAAGTTGATACTCTAAATAAAAACCATGACCAATTGCAATCTGAGTTAGACTCAATTCGTTTAAAGAGTAAGGAATGTGATTCCCAAATTAGCAGCATTATTAAGGAGCTGCAAAAACTTCAACTTAAGGTTAGTAACATAAAGCTTGAGAGGAAAAGGTTAGACGGTGAGGTCGGCTTTTTTTATTAGTCCATGTAGGTCTCCTACAACTTCTGCGATTAAATACTACTTATTATTGTCTCCTAGATATATCAAGCGGAGAGGAGCGAAACATTGTTAATCCAAACAAAACCATTAGATTGTAGAGAGATACCTTGGGTTGATATGAATGGCCGACGTCCTCAAAAAGAAGCCTTCGTTTTCTACACAATTAACAATACCAAATCAAAAGATGAGTAATCTGGATTTTAGAAAAATAAACCGATAATATGATTGAATATAAAACATTGCAAGAAAAGCATCATTGTAAGAAAACTAAATTAATCCCCTACTTGTTTACAATTTACATTAATTGGGCCTTTATTATTATTATTTAGCTAAATTTAGCTATTAATATTTCAAAACAATCAAATTACTTTTTTATTCTTTTAATTTCTTATGGTACACACACTACAATATGTTTCATATACATAATAAGATTGACCATGTGCATAGTAAGTGAGAATACAATGGTAGCAATTGCATAGTGTGGTGCATAGTAAATTGACCATGTGCATAGTAAGTCTTAGAATACAACGGTAGATGATTAAAACAAGTGACTAAAAAAAAATACAACTGCTAGTAAGTGTCGAATGCTTAGTTATATTTGACATTTGCATTTGCATCAAAACGGGGTAGATGATTACTTTTTTTGTTTTTTCGAGTACTTATATTTGACATTTGCATTATAGTCATACTTAGATATGAACACAAGGCATATAAAATCTTTAATTACATGAACAAATTTCAAATCGAGAGTAATACCGGCTAAATTTAGTTGTTGATAAAATGATTTTGTTAACTAAGTGGTCCTGTCAAGCAAAGAGCTAACCAAAACACTCCAGTTGAGATGATTAAATTTTCTGCTATATGGCATGCGAAGAGAGAAATATGCGACCTAAAACAACACAGTAAAACAAACCAATATATCCAGACTCCAGTTAGCAAGGCGGCAAAAAACGAACAAGGAAATCCAAGATGATTTTAACAATTGAAGCCATGGTAGACAAACAATGAATGATAAGAAACAAGGCAATCAAGATACCCAAAGCGATCAATTTTATCTTTTCGAAATCAAATAAACTCTACATGCATCAAGCCGAGGAGTTGTGACATCAACTGATGGGACCCAAAATGAAATGAAAAGGCAAAAATACAAATGACAAGCAAAAAAACATAGTAGTCGATAAACTGACTAAAGAACAACGAGACAAAAACATCAATAGATTTGAAAGGACGAACCAAAACAGTTTTTCATAACGCTAAGAACCAAAAACTCAAATAAAAGGAAACTGAAAAACAAGGAAAGACGCATAGATCTGAATTTTAAAATAGAGATGAAAAGGTAGAGACATACTTAATCTAATGATGAAAACCTAAAAACCAACAGAAAAAAGAAGCAAAAAGCCGTCGTTTCAGTTACCCAAAAAATGTAGACTGAATAGGACTAACCTGTGAGCGAAGGTTCTCAGTTTTATCCACCAGCAATTCAATCTTCAATTTAGGGATTTCAGACGAAGGGGGAAATGAAATTCAGAAGAAGGAAAAATTGATTCAATCGGGTTTAATGGTTGGGGGAAATAGAGGAGAGCAAAACTTAGGGATTTCAGACGAAGGGGGAAATGAAATTCAGAAGAAGGGAAATTTGATTCAATCGGGTTTAATGGTTGGGGGAAATGGAGGAGAGCAAAACTTAGGGATTTAGATTTAAGGGGAAATGAAATTGAAGGGGAAAATTGATTCAATCGGGTCTAATGGTTGGGGAAATGGAGGAGAGCAAAGCAGCGATCTTTTGCCTAAAACAATTCAAGCTTTATGGTGTTTATCAACTAAGCGCGCTAAAAACATACACATTATGCGTTTCACAAAAAACGCCACTAAAAAAATAACAAACTACATCGTTTTAATTAAAATACAATGACATTTTTGCGCGTTTTTCTTGGGGCGCTATATCCCAACATTTTGCGGCGTTTTGGTAAAACGCCACTAAAAAATAAATGAACAATTTTGGCGGCTCCTAACAAACGCCACTATATCATATACTATTGCGGCATTTTAGTAAAAATGCCACTAAAACCACGATAAGGCAGCTACGTTTTAGGTCTCGGGAACATATTTGCGGCATTTTTTTGAAAGCGCCACTATTCTCAATTTTAATTTTTTTCATTTTTACTTATTGTTTTTCTTTCAAAATTTTTGTGTTAAGATTAACAGCTTTTTTGGAATTTTATTATTTGAAAATTCCAAAATATTAAACTTTAAGAAAATTTTAGAATTTTTTAAGATTTTATAATTTTAAATTAACATATAAAATTTTAATTTTAATTTTTTCCAATTTTAATTTTATTTCAATTATGGTTTAATTGTATATTTGAAACTTTAATTTTCATTAAATCATACACATTACTTTAAAATATAAATATATCAATATATTTTTATATTGAATAAATATAACTTTTATATATATATGCAATATATAAATAAAAAATGATATTAATTATATCAATAATTGTGTTAATATTGTATAAGATCTAAAAATCCAAGATTAATCCTAAATCATAAACATTAGACCCTAAACCTTAAACCTTAAACCTTTAATCCCAAACCCTAAACTCAAAACTCCAAACACAAAGCCCTAAATCATAAAACTCAATTCCTAAACTCTAAATTGCAAGCGTTAAACCATAATCCGAGACCAACTTTTGGGAATTCATGTGGCCAATGTTAGTGTAGTACAAACCATATATTTTAATAGCTAACACATTAAACATAAATCCTCATGAGGATTTCGTTTGAGATTTTGGGTTATATAGCTAACTAAAACCCTAAATAAACCCTAAACTCAAAACCTAACACATTAACCATTTCCCCCCCTAACCTTAAACCTATAAACCCTAAACCCTATAAACCTAAAACCTAAAACCCTAACCCATTAACCATTTCACCCTAAACCTGGCCCCTAACCCTAAACCTTAACCCCTAACCACTAACACTTAAACCTTAATACCGATAAACACTAAGATATTAAACACTATATATACAATAAAGCCAAACAAAAAACTTTAAAACACTAAACCCATACACTAAAACAACAAGCCCTAAACCATGAAATTAACATACTAAACATTAAACCCTAAATCAATTTTAATAGCTTAATTTATAACTTAAATGAAAACTTCTAAATTGTTTAGTTAGCAGTTTGTAACTTTTCATAATTAAATAACTAAAATGAAACTTTCTCATTGCTTATAAGTGAATGCATCAAAATAAAATATATTTCAAAGCAAGAATAAGAAAAAATATGAAAAACTTTTAGCGACGTTTCTTCAAAAGCGCTAATGCCCGGTCTTTTGCGGCGTTTCCTCAAAAGCATCGCTAATGCCCAGGCCTTTTGCGGCGTTTTTTCGAAAGCGCCGCTAATGCCAGTCTTTAGCGGCTTTTCTAAGCGCCGCTAATGCCAGTCTTTAGCGTTTCTTCAAAGCGTTTCTAATGCTCAGATCTTTAGCGTTTCTTCAAAAGCCGCTAATGCTCAGTCTTTAGCGTTTGGGATAAAAACGCCACTATTTCTCCTTTTTCGCGGCGTTTTCGAAATAAATGCCTTTATTGCTCAACTTTTTCCGGCGTTTTATTTAAAACGCCGCTAACAGATAATATTTGCGGCGTTTTTCATTAAAACGCCACTAAAAACGCCGCTAAAAGTCTATTTTGGTGTAGTGAATGTGATAATTTTAATTGAATTATTATTGTAATAGTTGAAATGTTATTGTGTTAAACAATATTTGATCCGTTAGTTATGTAAGATTAGTGGAAGGAAAACATGTTTAGATGATGAGGAAAATAAATGTATTGTTCCATATAATCAAATACTTAAATAAAAGTATTTTGCTTTGGCGCTTTTTTTTTTTCTTTAAAAAATATAATGTTTCATATAATCGGATGGAAAATAGTAAAGGAAAAAAATATACGGTAAATGATGGGAGTTTAATAAAATAAATTCAGATGAAATAAAAAATTTAAAAATGATAAAAGAAATGAGGAAGAAAATAATATTTGAAGATGATAAGAAATATGAAAATTAAATGAAAAAATTGATGTATTAATAAAATTAAAAAATGAATAGAGAAAAAAAAGATGTTAGTAGAAAAATAAAAGAGAAATGAATAGAAATAGAAAAATAGAAAAGGAAATGTGGAGGGAAAATTGGGGAAAAATAAATAGAAAAAGAAATTTAAAAAAAAAGGGTGATGGGCTTGTGATCGACGGGTCACATCAATGCAGAGCTATTCACTTTTTTCTTTCTTTCTTTTTGTTCTTCTTTCCTATTTAAATGAAAATTGGTCCCCACTAGGCCACATTCGACTATTGAAAGAAATTTGAAAGGGAAAAGAGTTTTTTGCTATACGACAACAGGTATTAGAACCGGGTTTGCATGTCAGCAATGATGACCAATACAGGAATGGTGGATATGTCCTTCGCATGATGTAATTGCAGATTGTTTTCACATCTAGTTTGCGATAGTCTTGCGTCATACATGCGAACATGCATATATGGGGCTCTTCAAGTTTTTGAATGCACCACTATTGAGTCCTTTTCCCCAATGCAGCTCGAACTACCATTAGCACCCCTCCTCAGACCTCCAACATTGTCTAACATATAATGTTGGTATAGATTTGATGACTTTGTAGTCCATCAACACTTTCATACTGTATTGCTTGATGGCATATACATAGTCTTGCTTATTTGGGAGTCACTATCTTTCGAATAAATCTTCCGTTTCCAAATATGCCATCAACTAGTTAGTAGGTAGTATATCTTCATACTTAGGGCACTTAAGTGCATGTGTCGCATCAAGGTTAACAATCAACATGTTTCCCAGGGTCATTTTGTATAATAATCCCACGACTCGGGTGCCTGACCGAAGTGGGTGTAGATTTTCACCCTTCTTTGCGCCTTCATCGTCAATATCATCCGGGACTTCATCTTGATCGGGGTCACTATATTCTTCACCATCATGGTGAGAATGAGCATCATTATCAGACCCTTCTTCATCGTCTGTATCAGTGCCCTTCACCTCAAGATGTATCTCTAAACGACGAGCCTGAATTGGGTTATTATACGTTGTCGACCCATGCTGTGTTTTTTAGCTCCTGTTGCTGACCCGTGTTGTTGACTTAATGGAGCGACATTTTCAACGGGCTCGTGTTCGACTAACTCGAAAAACAATTGAACTGGTTTAGTGTCGTTGTCCCCATTCAAGCAATAAATTCCCAACATTGTGCCCAAGTCTTCTTCGTCTACAAGTTCCATTTGCTAAAATTTCGACGAATTGAAGGAAATTGGAAATCTGTAGAATAGTCTAGACATTATCCTCCCACAATATCGAGCTATTATAGAACCAATCCTTTCTTTCATTTCTTACACCCTTACATTTTTATTGAACCTCATTTCAACCTTCTGGCGAGATTTAAATACACAACCAACCGCTCTTTCTAAAATGGCTCCGTCAAAATGAACGTAAATGAGAATTAATTTTTATGTCCCACACTCTAACTAAAACAAAGACTGCATTTTTTTATTCCCTCTTCAACAGTTAGCAACAAATGTGACAAAACAAATACAGATAATAAACTATGCCCAGGATGGGAGCTTATATAAACATACTGATTTTGGTGCCACCATGTCTGGAGTAGGCACCAGGGAATTTATTTTTACTGAACTGGGTGTCTCCATTGAAGGAGGTGACACTAAAAAAAAAATCCTACACTGGTGCTGTCACTTATAAACTTGTTACCAAAAAAATATTTTTACTGAAATTTGGTGTCTCCATTGAAGGAGGCGACACAAAAAAATAATTAAAAAAATTCATAGGCGACACAAAAAAATAATTAAAAAAATTCATACACTGGTGCCGCCACTTAAAAATCTGTCACCAGAATTGATTTTTTTCTTTTTACTCCTGGAATACCTATGAAAATACAGGTATTTAAAAAAAAAATCATACGAGTGCTGCATTAGAAAGTGGCAACACAAATTTTTTTTCCAACTAATCATTGAATTAATTATTGGGTAACGATTGAGTATGTTTTTTTGAGTGGTACGACCTTGAGAAGTGGTAACACCCAATTTCATTAAAAAAATTAGATCATTCTTCTAAATAATCTGATACTTGAGTCATTTTCATAATTTTTTAATATTATAGAGTTAATTTTCTAAAACCCCAAAAGTAAGTAAAGATTCTCCAATTGAGATCCATTGCTAATTCAAATTAAACATTTTAGTAATTGATATGATTTAATTTGAAAATTTCTCAAAAATCTGTCTCTCATAAAATAAAAAATTGTCACGGGAAACACAGGACTTTTGAAGGTTCTGATTCTCTGCATCTTACATTTATTAATTTAATTATTCACATTTATTATTATTGGGAAATTTACCTAAAAATACCAAAAAATAATAAATTTACGAAAAAGGGCCGAAATGTGGAATATTTATGAAAAATGGCCATTTTCCCACAAAACGCGTCCACGTCGGTCGTTTTGTGGGGAAAAAGCAGGAAAGCGAACCTTTGAGGGAGCGCTTTCTGCTACATCAGCAAAGCGCGCTGACGAGGACACGCTTTGCTGATGTGGCAGAAAGCGCTCTCTTAAGGGCGGCTTTCCTGCTACAACGGAAAAAAAAACTATAAAAACCCCCCAACCCTTTTACTTTTTTCACACATTAGTCCTCTATCATCTTTCTCTCAACTTTCTTTCAACTTTCTCTCAAATTCCTCTAAAAAATTCTCTTAAAGTCCTTGAAACTTACTCTCAAATTTCAAAAAAAAAGCCCTTTTTAATTTTTTAATATATTTTTTGATAAATTATAAAATTTTCGATCTTATTACCAATGGCCGGGGAATTAATTTGTCTGGACGATAAGCACATCTTCGTCGATCAAATGCAAATGGTAAGTTTTAATTTTAATTTTTCAATACTATTTAATATTTTTTTTAGGTTTATGTAATTTTAATTAATTTTTATTTTATAATTTTTAAGCGATCGTAGATTGGGTGTTGCAATGCTATATTCGCAATATGCATGGTCCCCCATCGCCGTTGATCGAGAATTACCTGCGGAAGCGGGTTTTTGGCACGTAGCCACGATAGGCCGGGGGTGCAAGCTGGAACCGAACTTAATCAGTGCGTTGATAGAGAGGTGAAGACCCGAGACGCACACTTTCCATCTTCCATGCGGAGAGTGTACTATCACTCTGGAAGATGTGCAGTTGCAATTGGGATTGCCGGTGGATGGGTCCGTAGTCACCAGGTTCGTAACTTCTACCGATTGGATCGCCGTATGCTACGAGCTTCTGGGTGCCATTCCGGATAACATTCATGGAGGTTAGATCGAGATGGCCCAGTTACGAGACACATTCCCAGAGCCGAATGATGGTTCGACCGAAGTAGAAAGAATACGGTATGCTCGGGCATACATTCTTGAGATAATTGGAGGCTATATGATGCCGGACCTGTTTAGAAACCTCGTACACTTGAGATGGATGCTGAAACTTGTTGATTTTAGAGCAACCGGTGAAATGAGTTGGGGGTCTGCCGTGCTATCAAAGTTGTATCGGGAGATGTGCGGCGACGCAGCCGAGTAAAGCGAAAATCGGAGGTTTCCTATCACTACTGCAGTCATGGGCACGGTTTCGATTTCCATTTTTACGTCCTCGACTCGACCACCCAGATACATTCCCATTAATAACGAGGTAAATTTAATGTTATATTTTACAATTATTACGTAGATTTATAGTATAATTGTATGCTAAAAATTTATTTAATTAGATGGAACCATTCGGTGAGTTATGCTGGAATACCTACCTCACTTGAAGATATACGGCTTCTATTAGACCAATGGTTGGGATCACAAGTAAGTTTCAAATTTCGTATTTATAATTTAGTATTTCATATTTAGTGTTTAGTATTATGTATATAACTAATATTTTGGTCATGTTAATATAGTTTCAATGGACACCGTCACGAGGATCGGCAATTGAGCGATAATTAGGAGGAGTTCTTGCAAAATCCAAACATTTGGCATGTGAAGGTCCCATTGATCAACTATGCCACCGTGGAGATGCACCAGTCAGATCGGGTTCTGCGACAATTTGGATTCCAACAAATGATTCCCGTGCCACCTGAGGTGCTCGATAATGAGCACAAAGTCGACTTACGACAGTTAGCACACGGATTGGCCAAGATTTTGGTCAAGTATATCGAGATGTGGGAGAACCGGTATGATTATTTACCTATTCGGGAACCGATCGTCGTTCTTGAGTTAGCGTGCATGTCAGAATACATGCCATGATTTAGGATCCATGGTAAGCCGTATTTGTTGTCGGAAGAGGAGAGGCGATGGCAACTTCGTCAACAAAGGGAACGATGGGGCCCTTTAAATCCAAGGAGAAGGGGTGATGAGACGGGACCATCAACAGCACCGACACAGTCACCGAGCCCATCAACAGCGCCCATACAGTCATCGGGCCCATCACTTCAGCCGACGACACCGACATCACAGCCTTTAGCCTTTATGTCAGGTGCGTACCCTAGCCCTTATATGTATCTTAACCCATATGTTTCCTTTTCCCAGTCCCACCCCAGGTTGGAATGCATGGCCCGGTTCGAGTCTGTTCCCGACTACTCTGACTGGCCAGCCGATCTTGAGGCCACCGTCACGTGAGGGATCACAGGAGGCGCCGTCGGGGAACACTTCTTTTTACTAGTCTCATTTGCCTTACGGGATTCAGACACCCCACCGTGGTTTATGCAAACACATCCGCAGTCGTTATTTTATCAATGTGGGTCATCCTCCCAACATCCACAACTGACATACCATGGGAGAACCATAATCCCGCCGAGGTTCCACGACCCCCGTCCGAGGTTCCACGACCCCCGCCAAAAGCTAGAAGAAGGAGGAACCCAGCGTGTAACCGCTGACCGCCCCCATGTGGCACTGATTTCGACTGACATCAATATTGATTCGGACCGGCCTTTTTATTTTTTAATTTTAATATAATTTTTTAATTTTTTAATAAAATAAAAGTTATTTTTTATTTGTGTTTGTAATTTAATTTTAATATCTTCAATAAAATAGAATATGTTTATTTTTATATGTAATTTAATTTTAATATATTTAATAAAATAAAAAGTTGTTTTTATTTTTTATTTTTAATTTACTTTTAATATATTTAATAAAATAGTAGTTGTTTAACTTTTTAATTTGATTTTAATATCTTTAATAAAATAGAAATTGTTTATTTTTTATTGTAATTTAATTTTAATATATTTAATAAAATAAAAAGTTGTTTTTATTTTTATTTTTGTAATTTACTTTTAATATATTTAATAAAATAATATTTGTTTAATTTTTTGTAATTTAATTTTAATATTTTTAATAAAATAGAAACTATTTATTTTTATTGTAATTTAATTTAAATATATTTAATAAAATAAAAAGTTGTTTTTATTTTTATTTTTGTAAATATTCTTTTAATATATGTAATAAAATAATAGTTATTTAATTTTTTGTAATTTAATTTTAATATTTTTAATAAAATAGAAGTTGTTTATTTTTTATGCAATTTAATTTTAATATATTTAATAAAACAAAAGTTGTTTTTATTTTTTATTTTTGTAATTTAGTTTTAATATATTTCATAAAATAATAGTTGTTTAATTTTTTGTAATTTAATTTTAATATCTTTAATAAAATAGAAATTATTTTTTATATGTAATTTAATTTTAATATATTTAATAAAATAAAAAGCTATTTTTATTTTTTATTTTTGTAATTTAGTTTTAATATATTTTATAAAATAATAGTTGTTTAATTTTTTGTAATTTAATTTTAATATCTTTAATAAAATAGAATTTGTTTAATTTTATTTTATTGTAATTTAATTATAAAAATAAAAGTCCAATATTTGTTTTTTATTGTAACTTAATTTTTTTTCCAAATTAGTCCTTCTACAAAAGTTCACCGTTTTCATCAACAAATAAATAGAATTTACATAGACACCAAGAGATAAAAAAAAGTTAAGAAGACTGTCAACTATTCCGATTTGGACACGAGGGAGATGTATGGCCTGGGTTCCTATCCGCACAATCTACATTGATTAGCCGTTTCTCGGATAACCATATTGTTGCGTATTCTAGTCGAGTAAGGTCGACCTTTCGGTTTGCGCCTCAGTTGTCTATCCGGCAATAGCTTATACGGTGCAAGCGATACCGACAGCCACTTACGTTCATCTGGGACTGGTGGGAATACATGTCTCCACACGTTGTACATGTTTTCTATTTTATACACTTCGTCGACATAGCTCATGGGATCAAGACGGAGATTCTGACAAGCCGCAAGTACATGAGCGCATGGATAACAAAGTGTATCAAATATCCCACAGTCACAGGTCCTATTTATCAAGTGTACACAATACTGCCCAGCAACAATACCTTTGTTCGGTCTGTCAAACTCCGTCACACGAAACCATAGGTTGTCACGATCGTGACACACTGTGTGCATGGTGTTGGCCCGTGCCTTCCCCTGTTAATTTCTCACAAAACCTTTGCGCACCATACATGGCCTCCTTACATTTGGCCTTTTATAACTCGCTACTCGTTTCGAAAATAGTGCCACTAAACGAAAATATGTCTCTCGTACAACCGATGTTATCGGCAAATGACGTGTTCCTTTTAGAACAGAATTTATGCATTCGGCCAGGTTTGAGGTCATATGACCATATCGTAGGCCGCCGTCATATGCTTGTGTCCACTATTCGAAAGGAATATTGCACAGGTAGTTTACGCCTTCTTCGTTAACTGATCGCAAACTTGCCAACATCTCTTGAAAGCGGTCCTTATTGATCTCATACCCTACCAATATACGTTGATAGCGAATATTACATACCACTCTTCAATTAAGAATAAATTGAATATTACAAACGAAATAATATTAATAGATATTACATACCCATATTGGTCACTTACCATCGTTGACTTGTAGATCAATGTTGCCCGTGGTAGTTGGATGCAACATGCCTTAGGCAATATCGATGGTGTGTGCGATGCCACAGGCTTCCCTGTCGCTCTATTGAGGCTAGTATTCTAGGGCCCCAATTCGATATAACGTAGATATCAGGTTGGGGGCAGATATGCCTCCTTAACCTAGATAGAAAGAAATCTCAGTCATCAGCTGACTCCCCCGGTGTTATTGCAAACGCAATCGGAAGGATTCTCTCACTGCCGTCCTGTGCCACAACTAGCAATAGCCGATGCGTATATCTGCCATACATAAAGGTACCGTCAATTTGTACCAATAGCTTGCAGTATATAAATGCATCTCGACATTGCTTAAATGTCCAGAAAAGGCGCTTGAACACTGCGTATCCACGGAGCAAACGATCACTGTAGTGCGCTGGTTTCGTTTCAATGCCTGTTATCCTGCCTGGGACATATCTCTCCAGCACTTGACACCACTGCCACACTTCATTATATGAAGCGTCCCACCGACCATGTAACTTTTTCAACGCCTTCTACTTGGATATCCAAGTCTTCCTGTAAGATGGCGTGTACCCCAACTGGCTACGAATATTGCCAATTAAGGTCGGCCCTGTAGTCTTGGGATCAGTCTTCACAGTCGGTATTATTAAGTTAGCCAACATCTCTGAATCTATCTTCGGATGATCTTGTGTAACACCTGTCAACGAAGTACGTTCATAATGCAACATTACGTAATATTAGTATTATTCAAAAACATTGAACACATAGTGAAACTGTACCGGCAAGACATGTATGTGCACCTTTATATTTTTTGATCTCCCACAAGCCTGTCATTTTCCTCAACGAGGCCATGATTTTTCATGAACATATGCCGTCTTGCACTGCACACTTCGCCTCGTACTTATCAAGCTTGGATTTAATCATGTGGTAGTTAACCCCGTTCTTGATGCTATATTATTTCAACGCACGAAGAAAAGCATCCTTGTTGGAAAACTCGTTACCAACTTTTAATTCGCCTGAATCCAACGACGAACTTGTATGGTCACGCGTCCGGTGTAGTAGTTCAGGAAACTCCAATGCATCGTCTTGAGATAGATCGACATTATACATGTGGGATATAGGAGAATACGGCCTGAATAGCGGATCTTCTTCTTATTCATCTAAACCACCCTCAACTTCTTCAGGTACTGTTGGAATAGACTCCGGTTCAGAAAATAATCTAACTTCTGCACCATCGGGCCCGGACTCTCGAGGTGGATCCACATCGGACTCATTATCTGACTCACCATAATCTACAACGAACGAGGACCCCTCGCCAGTGGATGTCGTAGGGAGTAAATTATCCCTCATTAAACATCTTTCGTAATGTTCCCAATCATATGTGGATTGCCAACCACTAGAAGTTGATGACGTTCCCCAATACGCATTTCTATCATCGGACGTCGAAGGAAGGATACATGTCTCATCCACCAACCGAGTGTCGTGCAGGGGTTATGTTTTCCATACTACCACCAAACACGGACACTTCCGTATTCTGCCTCCCACTAACAGAGTGTCGGCTTGGGGTTATGTATTCCCCTCGAACAGAAATAGATGTTGAGGTTGAAGGAAGATCACTTGGCAATGAAAATTGTACATATACCTAAAGATAGGGTGATCCACTGGCAAGATGAGTCTCCACCATTGCCTCAAAGCTCCGAGGACCTTTGATGTCGAATGATTCATATCTCTCAGGATCAACCGAAGCGCAAAATCTATACTTAATAGACTGAACTTTCATTGGCATTGTTCTAAAGATTTTACGCCTAATTCTTTTGTAAAGTTCTAACAAATCTATGTTCCGATTAAAACCCAGTTACGCTGTGTTCTCCGATAAAAAAATAACACCATTTTCGGTGTCACAAACCTCATCATCATAGTAAATAACAGCATTAATACATTCACTCATTTTAGTTTCTATTTTTCTTTTGCCTCAATTTCTGTTATGCAACCTGAGAATGAAATTTGGCTGATTTATAGTCATAATTTTACCGGAGACTACTGTAGCAAAAGAGCGTCCACGTGGGAGCTCTTTTCAGTACTTTTGTTGACAGTGTATCCTGCTTGAAGTGTTTTTGGCACTATTTGTTCATAAATGTCTTCTCAAAATTATTTTACCAGAGATTACTGTAGCAAAAGAGCGTCCACGTGGGAGCTTTTTTCAGTACTCTTGCTGACAATGCATCCTGCTTGAAGCGTTTTTGACACTATTTGTTCATAAACGTCTTCTCAAAATTATTTTACCAGAGACTACTGTAGCAAAAGAACGTCCACGTGGGAGCTCTTTTCAGTACTCTTGCTGACAGTACATCCTGCTTGAAGTGTTTTCGGCACTATTTGTTCAGAAACGTCTTCTCAAAATTATTTTACCGGAGACTACTGTAGCAAAAGAGCGTCCACGTGGAAGCTCTTTTCAGTACTCTTGCTGACAGTGCATCCTGCTTGAAGCGTTTCCGACACTATTTGTTCAAAACGTCTTTTCAAAATTATTTTCCCAGATACAACTATCAAAAAATTCAAATAATTTTTATTTTGCTAATATATTTTGCCCAAAATCCTAAACATATTTTTACTAAACCCTAATTAACCCTACAATTTACTCCATTAATTTTTCCTAAAACCCTAAATCTAACGACCCTAAAAAATCATAAACCTTAGCCCTGAAACTTTAAAATTTCATACCTTAACACTAAAAACAGCTGAAAATCAAACGGGAAAAGAGGGCAAAAGTGCTCCCTCAAAGGCGCGCTTTCTTGCTTTTTCCCCACAAAACGCGTTTTGTGGGAAATGGCTATTTTCTATAAATATTTCAGATTTCGGCCCTTTTCGTAAATTTATTATTTTTTGGTATTTTTGAATAAACCGCCCATTATTATTATTATTATTATTATTATTATTATTATTATTATTATTATTATTATTATTATGTCACGGGAGACCTTGATAAATAAATTCAAAATATGCCATGCCCCGCACGTTGGAACTATTTTAATTTTAGTCCCAAAATATATGTGAATGTTAAAATCTATTTTTCAATATTTTCACTAATTAATTTATCATTAATATAAGGCTTTCAAAATCTATGTTTCTTTTATTTATCAGACTTTGTTTTCAAACTATTCAATATAAATTAATGATAAAATTCAATGAACAAATATAATAAAGACCCACTTTTAAATATTAAAACATATTTTAAAAAGTTCTTCCTTACATTTCAAGCGAAACTAATTATTAATGTTTTTGCATCATATTTTAATTTTTAGACATCAATGAAATAATACGACATAATTAAGTTTTAATAATATATTACACTCAATCTATTTAAACTCTATTTAATTTTAATTAAATAAATAAATAAAATCACAAATTAACCTTAAAATGATTGCTTTTACTTAACTAACATCTTAGCACTTTCTCTTCGATTTCGATTAACATGATTGAATCAAAAGTAAATTTGAATGCATTGAAAAAAAGTAATAAAAATAGCTTTCAAAGCATTTAAATTGGATCGATAGTCATATTAATCAGGCTATTAATTCGGTTAGTTTAAACGGTTTATCTGGTTCGATTAAATAGATTATAAAAATATTTTAAAAAAATCTAGTTCAACTACCTAATTTAACTTTTGCTTGATTCAACTAAGGCTTAGTTTGGATTGGTGGTGTGTTTACCTCTGGTGAGGTTAAAAAACAGCGGTGGTGGTGAGATTAGTTAATGTAGTGGTGAAATTGGATATTGTAGTGGTGAGATTAAAAACAGTGGTGGAGTGTGTGTTTAGATTCAAACGTAGGTGTAACGGTGAGGTGAGAATAGAAAATAACTTCTAAGGACATTAGAGTACAAATTATATATAATAGAAGTTTTTAAAATTATTTAATAAATATTAATTTAAAAAAATTAAAATCATATTTTTGTTAAGGCGGAAAAATGGTGCGTTTAGGCCAAAATCTCACCGCACTAGGGGCCACTGGTGATCAACTGGTGATCCAAAGGTAGCCTAAGTGGTATTGATTCTCGAATGAACTAATTGAATGACTTTCTCTAAACTAATGCCACGACTGATTCCCGTTGAAAATGGATAAATTGATGAGAAGAGATAGAAATTGAGTGGTAAAAACAGACAAGTTGATTGAATGTAGGAATACCTGCAGAAATGATGTAGAAAGAGGTGGTTGACTATCAAAATTCATTGCCATTGCTTTTAACAACAATTTTCATTTTTCCTCGTAAGTTTGTTTTCAATGTTTGTGTCGAAATCATTTTTAAAGTTTTTAAAAAAATTAGGATCGACTTTAAAAAATGATAATGGGAGTCGCCACCAATCCCTTTTTACTTAGGTGTGATTGGATCACCTTGTTAAACATTTTATTTTAAAACATTTGATTTTGGTCCACAAACAACAAGAAAACGGGTTCGGGAGCCAGTTACGTATGAGGAAGGGTTAGCACCCTCATAACGCCCAAAAATTGGTACCTAATCGATAAAATCATGTCCAAACGTTTGAATTTTAAAAGTATTTAAAAATATAATTTCTTTAAAAAAAACTTCGAGCAATTTAAGTTAAAATTTGAGACTTTCTTGTTCCGAAGGAATATAAACATCACATCCAGCACGTTAGGACACGATATTTTAAAACCTTCGTAATCAAAATCATCTCACGATTTACAAAACTTGTTAAAAGGATATTTAGTTATTTAGCCAAACGAAAAATTGCAACCCAGCACGTTAGGGCACTATTTTTGAATTTCTAAATACCAAAACATTGCCTTATTTTAAAAACCTTTGGATAAAATATAGTGATTTTGCAAAAAAAAAAAGTATTTTTTTTAAAACAATAATCCATGTGACAATATTGCATTTATACATTATCGATCATAAATATTAAAAGCAATTATAGTATACTAACATTTAAGATAGGCAATAATAATACTGAAATATGACAAATAATAATTCCTATATTAAAGTAATTACAAATACATGATGAAGTATAAACAAATGCAATAAACAATAAAAAAATATGAACATATTTAAATAATAGATAAAAAAAGGATATACATATGATATAAACAATATAACAATGTATAAAATAAAAATAGTATATAATGATTTTAAATAAAATATTAAGAAAAATAATGTAAATAGAATATATTATACAATATAAATAAATTTTAGTTAAATATATGATATAATATTATATTATATAATGTGTAGAATTTTAAAAATATAATACTATATATATACTAAAATAATATGTAATCAAAAATAATAATTAGACAAAAATAAAATATTAATTATTTATGACTTTTATAATATTAATAAATTGGTATAGATAACTACTAAAGAAAATATAAAATATAATACATAATTTAATACCAATTTAAAATATATATAAATTTAAAGAAAAAAGAAAAAAAGGGTTAAATTGAAACATAAACAGATTTCTAGGGCTAATTTTTAAAAAATAAAACATTTAATAGGACTTAATTAAATTTAATAAAATAGTGGAGGGATTGAAAGAGCAATTTTTCCTTTTTAATAAAACGCTCGGATCTTTATCGGGTCTTCAGGTTGGTGCGCGGATCCTGTTAAACAAAAACAACGTCGTTCCGTTTCATTTATAAAAGTTAGTTTTATTAAAAAAACTCATTTGGTCAGGTTTTTAAAAAAAAAACTTCGAAAGTCATCCGAGCCCTTCGTCCTTTCGCCTGAGCTCCGTTCGTCGGATTTCTGGGCCACGTGCCACACGCGCCTCCGTAGCTGGTGGCCGGAGGCCTAAAAAAACTCTGATTTCCATTGTCTTCGAAAGGTAAACCTTCCCTTTTATACTTTTCTTTAAAATAATGGTTATACGCACAATATGTGTAACACCCCAAACCCGGTCAACACACCACGATCGAATCTGGCATGTTACGGGGTGAAAATGTTTGAATAAACAAGTTCCTCGGTTTATCTTTATTGTAAACTCTTTTATCGTTCTTAAAGTTTAGAAAACCCTAAACAAAGTGATGTTGAAAACGTTTTTATGTTGCTTTAAAATCCAGAGAACTCATGCTTGAAAATCCGTTTGTTGTTACTAGTTTGTTTGAAAATTTAGGTTTTGAAATCATCTTTGTTAACTTTGTCATTACCTTGTGAATAGTGTCACCGATGGTAACATTGAAAAAACCCGATATAGAGTATAGTTTTGTAAACTACGATTTAATTCTGGTTACTAAAGCAAACCAAGTTATTAATCCTATGCATAAGATAATTAAAATATAATCAAGAAATAAAAACCCAAATTAATACTTAGCGGCCTTATTACAAAACCAAAACCAAATTTAAGTAAATAAATAAAACCGAAATGGTAATTTAAAATCAAAACCGAAACTAGCATGCATGGCCGCCTCGAGTCCTCCACGGCTCCATATCCGCAATCTACGCCTCATCTACAAAATATAAGGGAAGGGGTGAGTCACAGAGACTCAGTGTATAAATCCCCAACCCGATAGTGCAAGCACTTACGCAAATCATCAGTATAACATGCAAATCATGCAAACCCCATAACCTAACCATCCAATCTCCTTTATCTACCCCGCGTGGTCAAAACCACTGGTGGTCAAAACCACTAGTGACAGTAGTCACAAAAATATGTATATCGGTGTGGTCAAAACCACTGGTGACCATAGTCACAAATCAAGTGATGGGGCCAACCCATCGCGTGGTCAAAACCACTGATGACAATCCCGTAATTAATCATGTGGGGCCAACCCACTGTGGTACCAAACCACTGGGACGAGTCACAATAATCCATGTGTGGTCAAAACCACTGGTGGTCAAAACCACTGGGACTTAGTCACAAATTGTAATATCAAAGACGGGGCCAACCCGTCGTGTGGTCAAAATCACTGGTGACAGTCCAAATAATTATTCCCCCTCCTCTCAACAATCCCACCATCATGACCATAACATCCGTGGCATAATAACACATGATGATGCAAATAACACATAGCATAACATTAAACAATGACATGATAGCATATAACAAGATCCATAATCAGGGGACTTACCCGGAGTCCATGCTCATGCCCACAAGGCATAACTACCGGTTTCAATGGCTATAACATTAACACAATAAACATATCATACTAACGAAGTGTGTAAGCGTTACACACCTGACTATTTGCGAATCTAGCGAAATCCCTGAAACTACGATCTATTCCCAAACCAATAGAACCCGAAGATCCCGAAACGTTTGCCTCCTTCCTTCTTGTATTCGGCCAACACCTTGTTAATAAACAAAAGCCCATTCGGCTTATCTAGAAATCTCGAAGGATGAAATAACGCACAATAAGACCCTTACCAAGATCGATTACACCCGAGCCTTTAGGCTTAAATCGCAAGCCAACAAATCCCGGAGATCTACTGAACACGGCTACCCTCCTTCCTACAATCGATTAGACACATCATTAGGAATCCAAAAGCCATTCGGCTTTAGCATGAATCCCGGTAATCAAAAAAGATTGTCACTCCCTTACCTTAGTCGATAAATCCTGAAGATCTAGAAGATCTAGATCCAAGCCACGATCCAAACGAAACCCGAGAACCTACACGTTGGCATCACCCCTTCCTTAACGTAAGAGATCCCCTCGACTCTTAAAAAAAAGTTCAGCCCTAGCACCAAAGATGAGGGAATCAGTAACCAGAAGACATAGAGAGGAAAAAGAGATGAAGTAACGAAGACTTACCACACCAAGGGTTGAGGTTCGGCTATGAGAACCAAAGAAGAGATAGGTTTCGGCACTTAAGATGATGAAGAGAAACGCAAGAAGAGAAGAACTTATGAGCAAAATATTCGGCCAATCACTTTGAAGGAACAAGAAAAGAACTCGGGGTTTTGACTTATCAAAACAATGGAAACATGAAAAAGAAAGTGGAGTAGGAATGAATGGATTCGGCAGAGGGAAATGAAAGTGATTTCGGCACAAGGAGATTGGAAGAAGAAAGATGTCGAATAGAGGTGAGAATGTTGGTTTTGGCTTGAGCAAAATAGGGAGAAGGGAAGTGGAAGCAAGTTTCGGCTTACCAAAGAAGTAACCAAGATGATTCGGCCAAGCCCCCTATTGCCAAAACGAGAAAGCAAAAAGAGAAGTTAAGTGAGAGGGGTTTCGGTTTATGACTCTAAACACAAGAGAAAGAGACTCTCCCAACTAACCGAAATGTTCCCTAAAACCACCATAAACATTCGACACACCCCCTTCCCCAGCACCAAAACCGATTGCTTCCCAAACTCACACCACAACAAAAAATTTGGCCAAACATAACCCATTCATACTCAAACACTTGCCGTCCCCTTCATCCCTCCTTGAATTCCTCTTATCCACTCATTCAAACAAGTTTGAATGAGTCCAACACCTATAGTTTCTCCTCTCCACATATCTTAAATCTGTTAACTTAATCCATATCCTTCCAACAGAGTCCTATCTGAGCACACCACTTCCCACTTTGGCGCCAAAAATAATAAGCAAAAAATGAGATTTTTGCTGCTCGAACCTGAGCTCCCTTCCCTACATATGGCGTCACCATCCAAGCACCTTAGTGGCGCCTCCTTTGCCACTTTGCCACTAGGTTGTTTGAGTCACAACCCTCCAATAAATTCTTTTAACCCCTAACTCTCATTGCTCCCTCTTCCTAAGCACTAAAACAAAATTTTCGGCCATGACCCAGGCCTAACTTGAGGTCATGCCTAGCCCCCAAAACATGCTAAACTAGCACAGTAAGCATATCGTCACATGCAACACATGCAAAATATAGAGACCCCGATTTAAGGATGTTACAGTTCTACCCCCTTAAAAATAATTTCGGCCTCGAAATTACAGTCGTCAAGAGTTGAGGTATTCTTCGCGCATCACATCCTCTGGTTCCCACGTGGCCTCCTCCGTACCATGGTTCTGCCATAATACTTTCATCGAAGGAACTGACTTTCTACGCAAGACCTTGACATCCCGATCCAAAATCTATACCGGTTCCTCTTGAAAGATAAGTCCGAGCTCACCTCAATCTCCGCAACTGGCACAACATGTGACGGGTCTGATCGATAGTGCCTAAGCATAGAAACAAGAAAGACGTCGTGAATCTGACTCAATTTTGCTGGCAACTCGAGCTGATAAGCTACTGGTCCCACTCGCTTCAACACCGTGTACGGCCCGATAAACCTAGGGCTTAGCTTCCCTTTCCGTTTAAATCTCAGCACTTTCTCCACGGCGATACCTTCAGGAAGACCTTGTCACCCACCGCATACTCTATATCCCTTCGTTTAAGATCTATGTAAGACTTCTGCCTGTCTGACATTTCCTTAAGACGAGCCCGCATCACCTTAACTTTATCCTCAGTTTCTGCCACCAACTCCGGACCCAATATCTGCCGTTCACCCAATTCTATCCAACACGTCAGAGTACGACATTTTCGTCCGTACAGTGCCTCATATGGTGCCATCTGGATACTCGCTTGATAACTATTATTATAAGCAAACTCCGCCAATGGTAGATACTCCTCCCAACTACCACTGAAATCCAGAACACAGCCTCTTAGTATGTCTTCTAAAATCTAAATTACTCTCTCAGACTATCCATCAGATTGCAGGTGAAAAGCTGTGCTGAAATCTAACCTCGTCCTCAATGCCTGATGCAAGGCTTTTCAAAACCTCGACGTGAACCTGGGATCCCTATCCGAAATAATTGACACTGGCATTCCATGCAACCTTACTATCTCTGCCACATACAACTTGGCTAACTTCTGAGGCGAGTGGTCAACTCAGACTGGTATGAAATAAGCTGACTTAGTCAAGCGGTCCACAATCACCCAGACTGAGTCCTTCTTACTAGGCGTAAAGGGTAGCCCACTGACAAAGTCTATAGTGATCATTTCCCACTTCCACTACAGAATCTTTACCGGCTGCAACAGTCCTAACGGTAACTGATGCTCAGCTTTAACTTGCTGGCACGTCAAACACTTGCCCACAAACTTAGTTACTTCCCGTTTAAGACCTGGCCACTAGAACTGTTCCCTCAAATCACGATACATCTTGCTACCTCCAGGATGCATAGCGTATGGGCTGCTATGTGCATCCTGAAGAATCCTTTGCCTCAACTCGACGTCCTTCGGTATACAAGCTCACCCTTAAAAACACAACACTCCATTGTTGGTCAAGCTGTAACCTTCCAAACCACTACTCTGTACTTGCAACCTCTGAGCATTCAAACCCTCATCCACTAAATGTTTCTCTTTAATCTGCTCTACCCAAGTCGGCTTTACTTGCAATTTCACCAACATACTCCCATCGTCATACAGACTAAGGTGAACAAACATCGCTCGCAAGTCCGCTACCACCTTACAGCTCAACGCATCAGCCACTACGTTAGCCTTAGCTGGATGGTACTCAATCGAGCAGTCGTAGTCCTTTAACAACTCGATCCACCTTCGCTACCTCAAATTTAAATCCTTCTGAGTCAAAAGATACTTTAGAATCTTGTGATCTGTGTAAACTATCGACTTTTCCCCATACAAATAGTGCCGCCAAATATTCAAGGCAAAAACCACTACAGCCAACTCTAGGTCATGCGTCGGGTAGTTACCCCCATGCGGTCTCAACTGTCGAGACGTGTACGCCACTACTTTCCCTTCTTGCATCAGCACACATCCCAAGCCAGTATGTGATGCATCACAGTATACCGTAAATACCTTTCCTACCTCAGGCTGAACCAGAACCGGAGTTTCCGTCAGAATCTTCCTCAACTTGTCGAAACTTTTCTGTTGTTTCTCCGACCACACAAATGGAACTCTTTTCCTCAATAACTTGGTTAATGGGGCCGCGATCAGAGAAAATCCTTCCACAAATCTCCGGTAATACCCTGCCAGACCTAGAAAACTCTAAATCTCCGCAATCGACTTAGGCGGTTTCCAGTCCAACACTGCCTCAATCTTGCGAGGGTTCACTCTAATCCCTTCAGCTGACACTACGTGACCTAAGAAAGTCACCTCTCTAAGCCAAAACTCGCACTTACTGAACTTGGCAAATAATTACTTTTCCCTCGAATTTACAAAGCACTACCCGTAAGTGCGTATCATGATCCTCCTCAGTCCTTGAGTACACCAATATGTCGTCTATAAATACCACGACAAACTGGTCCAAGTACTGCTGGAACACTCGATTCATCAAGTCTATGAATGCTGCCGGTGCATTAGTCAACCCGAACGGCATCACCAGAAACTCGTAATACCCATATTGAATACGAAATATCGTTTTATAAACATCAGCCTCCTTCACTTTGAGTTGATGATACCCCGACCTAAGATCTATCTTAGAGAAAGCCGATGCACCCTTAAGTTGATCAAACAAGTCGTCAATCCTGGGCAATGGATACTTGTTTTTGATCGTCAACTTGTTTAGCTGGCGGTAGTCTATACACATCCGCATTGTACAGTCTTTCTTCTTAACAAAGAGCACAGACGCTCCCCTAGAAGATATACTCGATCGGATGAAACCTCTGTCCAGTAATTCCTGAATTTGAGCCTTCAGCTCCACAAATTCCTTTGGCGCCATTCTATACGGGGCAATAGACACTGGCGCAGTTCTGGGTAACAGGTCTATACCGAATTCAACTTCTCGATCCGGAGGCAAACCGGAAGTTCCTCTAAGAATACATCAGCAAATTCCCCTACAATTCAGACACTCTCTACAGCTTCATCCTTGGCTCCCAAAGCACAAACATGGACCATAAATGCCTCACAACCCTTCCTTACCATTTTCTCTGCTTTAGTGCAGAGACCACATTGGATAAGTAATCTCTTCTATTACCTATCATTACCACCTCCCACCTTCCATTGTCCTCAACACCATGCGCTTAGCCGTGCAGTCCAAACTGGCCTGGTACTTCACCAGCCAATCCATCCCGAGAATCAGGTCAAACTTTCCAAATGGTAGTTCCATCAAATCAGCCAAAAATATGACCCCTTGAAGTTCTAGGGGTACATCCCTATATAGTTTGCTTACTTCTACAGGGTGACCTAGAGGGCTTATCACTGTTATCTTCCTAGAAGTAATCTCAGAGTTTAAGTTCATAGTTTCCATTATGCTACTGGCTACATATGAGTGCGTTGAACCCACATCTATCAAAGCATTATAAGGTAATCTAAAAATTAATAACGTACCGGTTATGACGTCTAGTGCGTCGCCCTCCTCTCGGTGCCTCGCTGCGTAAACCAATCCAGGCTGTTTTGCCTCTGTACCACCTGCACCTCTGCCCGGTGCTCCACGGCCTCTACCAGAGCCATTACCTCCCCTGGCTACACCACGACCCTCGGTGGTCACGACCATCCCTCTTGTTCGAGTGACGATTCGATCCCCAACCGCAACCTAGTCGACCTCGTGGGCAGTCCCTCACTCGGTGCTCCATCGATCCACACTCAAAACATCCTCTGTTTTCAGTCTAACATTCTCCAGTGTGAGACTTCCCACACCGAGCACATCGTGACAGCCATTGAGTATTAGCAGCGATGAGGCCTAGCGACTTGATTGACCTACTATATCTACCCTATTTCTGTTGATTTCCGAAAGACCCAGATGATCCGAAATTTCTTTTATTCTAACCCTTGTCTTGATTCTGTCTTACCGACTGTTTCACTTCTTCCGTAACTTTGGCCTTTTCCACTAAGACCGTAAACTCTCTTTCCTGCTGTGGAGCAATCAACAATCTCAGATCATCCCTTAATCGTCCTCGAACCTAACACATCGCTCATACTCCGTAGCCACTATGCCTCGAGCATACCGGCTCAACCTTAAGAATTCTACCTCGTACTCCGATACGGACTTATTCCCCTGAACCAGCCTCAAAAATGCCTTCCTCTGCGCATCAATATAACTGGTCCCAATATACTTCTTCTGATAAGCCGCCTTGAAATAATCCCAAGTGAGATCATCCGCTGCAGCACCATCCCAAACCGTGAGCCACCACTGGTATGACTCATCTAGGAGAAGCGACACTACCTCTTTAATTTCTCCTCAGTCGTCAGATCTAAATCGTCCATGATTCGTTCCGTCGCCTCTAACCAATACTCAGTCGTATTGGGTGCCACACTAGATACACCTCGGAATACCTCAGCTCCATTGGTTCGGAGTCATTCAGATACAGATTTTTGAGCTCCCGTACCTCCACCTACTCCATCCACTCTCTCAAGCACTCGCAGCATCACCTGTGACACTGTATCATCCCCGTCTGATCTTGGTACTCAACACCAGCAGCTGGTGGTGGTGGTATCTCATTCTCTGACCCTTGACCAGACTTAACTGGTTCCGATACGGTCATTCTTCCTCTACCACGCCCTCGCACGTTACGACCACGTCCCTTAGAACTCATGTCTATAATCGCGATTTAATCTGCTTTAAGAAATTTTATGCATTAGCTTCTGTTCCACTGATTACCCACGAATAAGTTTTATGTAAGGAAGTTTAGTAGTGGTTCTTTCGATCATTATAAAGTTTTCATTTTAAATCTTCTACCCTAATTCAGTGAATCACATTCATTCATCACTAACATCCTCCACCCACATTCCGCTTGTAGGGGTATTCTCGTCATTTCACTATCCGAGGATATTTTCGTAATTTAACCTATCGGGGTATTTTAGTAATAAATCAGGGTTAATTTAGAAACCTTTATAAATCATAGGAATTTCAAAATTCCAAAAAAAATAAAATCAAGGGTATTTTGGTAATTTCTTAAACTAGGGGTATTTTCATAATTTTTCTAAAATATGGTTCCAGGTGATTTTACAAAGTAAAGGTATTTTGGAAATTTTTAATTCGGGGTACTTAGGTAACTTTTCATACCGAGGGTATTTCGATAATTTTATAAGTCAGGGGTAATTTGGTCAATTTGGAAATCAGGGGTACTTTGGTCATTTCAAAACCAAGGTTAAATTTTAGGGTTATACAAAATAAGGTGGCTGGTCCCGTTCGGTTTTAGTTATTGAATTTAGCCTGTGAATAAGTCGTCTCGGTTAGAGTGAACCGTCACTACGCACCAGGTAGGATTCGAGTGAAGAGGAGGTGAGTCACTAGGACTGCTTAAATACCAAGCTCCCCCTGAATCCATTCCTAGACATGCGCATAACTGTTGCCACTCCTTTAACTTAGCGACGTACTCACAGGTTTGTTTCGTTGACCTTTAAGTCTTATGTAATTTTGCATTGGAGTAGGCTATTCCTAGGGTTCAATAACTCCTAATCTACTAATCTATGATCCCAAAATACCCATTTCTTCCACATTCAAATCACACAATGGTTAGGGATACTTACCTGGGCGGATTGGTGTTGGAGACTCAGTGCCATGCTGTTCAAACCATGTACATTTCCCATAAAACTTTTCAAAACCCTACTTTTAAACTTTTTGGGCCTCGAGCCCACAGTCGAGCTTTTGAACTTGGCTCTGATACCAAAATTGTAACACCCCAAACCCGGTCAACACACCACGGCCGAATCTGGCATGTTACGGGGTGAAAATGTTTGAATAAACAAGTTCCCCTGTTTATCTTTATTGTAAACTCTTTTATCGTTCTTAAAGTTTAGAAAACCCTAAACAAAGTGATGTTGAAAACGTTTTCGTGTTGCTTTAAAATCCAGAGAACTCATGCTTGTAAATCCGTTTGTTGTTACTAGTTTGTTTGAAAATTTAGATTTTAAAATCATCTTTGTTAACTTTGTCATTACCTTGTGAATAGTGTCACCCGATGGTAACGTTGAAAAACCCGATATAGAGTATAGTTTTGTAAACTTCGATTTAATTTCGGTTACTAAAGCAAACCAAGTTATTAATCCTATGCATAAGATAATTAAAATATAATCAATAAATAAAAACCCAAATTAATACTTTGCGGCCTTATTACAAAACCAAAACCAAATTTAAGTAAATAAATAAAACCGAAATGGTAATTTAAAATCAAAACCCAAAACTAGCATGCATGGCCGCCTCGAGTCCTCCCCGGCTCCATATCCGTAATCTATGCCTCATCTACAAAATATAAGGGAAGAGGTGAGTCACCGAGACTCAGTGTATAAATCCCCAACCCGATAGTGCAAGCACTTACACAAATCATCAGTATAACATGCAAATCATGCAAACCCCATAACCTAACCATCCAATCTCCTTTATCTACCCCGTGTGGTCAAAACCACTGGTGACAGTAGTCACAAAAATATGTATATCGGTGTGGTCAAAACCACTGGTGACCGTAGTCATAAATCAAGTGATGGGGCCAACCCATCGCGTGGTCAAAACCACTGATGACAATCCCGTAATTAATCATGTGGGGCCAACCCACTGTGGTACCAAACCACTAGGACGAGTCACAATAATCCATGTGTGGTCAAAACCACTGGTGGTCAAAACCACTGGGACTTAGTCACAAATTGTAATATCAAAGACGGGGCCAACCCGTCATGTAGTCAAAACCACTGGTGACAGCCCAAATAATTCTTCCCCCTCCTCTCAACAATCCCACCATCATGACCATAACATTCGTGGCATAATAACACATGATGATGCAAATAACACATGGCATAACATTAAACAATGACATGATAGCATATAACGAGATCCATAATCAGGGGACTTACCCGGAGTCCATGCTCATGCCCACAAGGCATAACTACCGGTTTCAATGGCTATAACAGTAACACAATAAACATATCATACTAACGAAGTGTGTAAGCGTTACACACCTGACTATTTGTGAATCTAGCGAAATCCCGAAACTACGATCTATTCCCAAACCAATAGAACCCGAAGATCCCGAAACGTTTGCCTCCTCCCTTCCTGTATTCGGCCAACACCTTGTTAATAAACAAAAGCCCATTCGGCTTATCTAGAAATCCCGAAGGATGAAATAACACACAATAAGACCCTTACCAATATCGATTACACCGAGCCTTTAGGCTTAAATCGCAAGCCAACAAATCCTGGAGATCTACTGAACACGGCTACCCTTCTTCCTACAATTGGTTGGACACATCATTAGGAATCCAAAAGCCATTCGGCTTTAGCATGAATCTCGGTAATCAAAAGAGATTGTCACTCCCTTACCTTAGTCGACAAATCCCGAAGATCTAGAAGATCTAGATCCAAGCCACAATCCAAACGAAACCCGAGAACCTACACGTTGGTGTCACCCCTTCCTTAACGCAAGAGATCCCCTCGGCTCTTAAAAAAAAGTTCGGCCCTAGCACCAAAGATGAGGGAATCAGCAACCAGAAGAGATAGAGAGGAAAAAGAGATGAAGTAATGAAGACTTACCACACCTTGGCTATGAGAACCAAAGAAGAGATAGGTTTCAGCACTTAAGATGATGAAGAGAAACGCAAGAAGAGAAGAACTTATGAGCAGAGTATTTGGCCAATCACTTTGAAGGAACAAGAAGAGAACTCAAGGTTTTCGGCTTCTCAAAACAATGGAAAGATGAAGAAGAAAGTGGAGTAGGAATGAATGGATTCGGCAGAGGGAAATGAAAGTGATTTCGGTACAAGGAGATTGGAAGAAGAAAGATGTCGAATGGAGGTGAGAATGTTGGTTTCGGCTTGATCAAAATAGGGAGAAGGAAAGTGGAAGCAAGTTTCGGCTTACCAAAGAAGTAACCAAGATAATTCGGCCAAGCCCTCCTATTGCCAAAACGAGAAAGCAAAAAGAGAAGATAAGTGAGAGGGGTTTCGGTTTATGACTCTAAACACAAGAGAAAGAGACTCTCCCAACTAGCCAAAATGTTCCCTAAAACCACCATAAACATTCGGCACACCCCCTTCCCAAGTACCAAAACCGATTGCTTCCCAAACTCACATCACAACCAAAAATTTGGCCAAACACAACCCACTCATACTCAAACACTTGCCGTCCCCTTCATCCCTCCTTGAATTCCTCTCATCCACTCATTCAAACGAGTTTGAATGAGTCCAACACCTATAATTTCTCCTCGACATATCTTAAATCTGTTAACTTAATCCATATCCTTCCAACAGAGTCCTACCTGAGCACACCACTTCCCACTTTGGCGTCAAAAATAATAAGCAGAAAATGAGATTTCTACTGCTCGAACCTGAGCTCCCTTCCCTGCATATGGCGTCACCATCCAAGCACCTTAGTGGCGCCTCCTTTGCCACTTTGCCACTAGGTTGTTTGAGTCACAACCCTCCAATAAATTCTTTTAACCCCTAACTCTCCTAGCTCCCTCTTCCTAAGCACTAAAACAAAATTTTCGGCCATGACCCAGGCCTAACCCGAGGTCATGCTTAGCCCCCAAAACATGCTAAACTAGCACAGTAAGCATAACGTCACATGCAACGCATGCAAAATGCAGAGACCCCGATTTAAGGATGTTACAATATGTAAAAAAAATAAACAGAATGGAATATTAAAAGAATCACTCTACGAAATCTGTCTTTTATTTCTCTGATCTTCCTGACAATATTTTTGTATTCACTGACTTTCAATATTGGTGGGTAAATCTTTGTTTTTTCGTATCTTTTTTTGTATCCCTCCTTTTATAGGTTTTACATGGGGTTTTATAACCCAAAAAATGAAATAAAAAAGGAAAATACATATTTCTATATCTGCTTTTCCCTTTTTTGCTGCGTTTTCCTTATTTTGCAGGACGAGCGAGGAGAGCGGCGGTGATAGGGCGCGTTTGATGGTGGCATGACTCGCGGACTGAGACGCGATCGAAAGCTGGTGGCTACGACGCTTGCGCTGATTGCGGCGCGACTGTTAGCTCCTATCTCCTGCGGCGCCTAAGGTTTCAGAAAACCCTAGGCATTCTGATTTCTGTTTAAGAGTTGGGCCATTTTGGGCCGTCCTGGTTTGGATCTGAAGGTCTGTTCAGGAATTGGGTCTGTTTTTGTGTTTGGACTCGGTGTAACAGACTCTGGTATGGGGCTAATTAATTTAATTGGGTCAAAGAATATAATTTAGGTCTGCTTTGATATTATAATTTGACAATTTAAAAACACTAATTTTATTTATTTTATTTTTTATTTCCGGACAAAATGGGTTACTACTGTTTGTTCCGTACCTATTCCATTGCTCATTCAGAACTTGTAAATTAGGAATCCCCAACCAACATTTTCATCCCAATTTTAAAGACAAAACCTATCATTTATTGCTGGATTTAATTCCTAATATAACACCCAACCAAACTGTAATCCGATTCAACAGCTGGAGCCTAATACCTGCCATCCTCCCCTTGTTTCAACAAAGCAGCCACATCTACTTCCATTCGCAGCACTCAGCAGAGAATAAAAAAGAAAGGAGGTGCCACGCGGGCACACAAATCTACTACTTCTCAATATAATAATTTGTTTGCTTTGACTAATAAATTTGGAATAATAATAATAATAATAATAATAATAATAATAATAATAATAATAATAATAATAATACTCCTCAATATGTTATTATATTATTAATGTAATAATAAAATTTGAAAGGTATAATGAGGGATATATGAGTGAATTTCTGAAAAATATCTTATTTTTAAAAATGACTAAATTAAGTTGATTTTTTCGAAAAATTATAAGACTACCTGAAATAATAAAAACACTTTCAATTGAAACCATTTTTCTTAAATCTCTATTGAAACCCACCCTTGATGGCTTTTTTTTTTTTTTTTAATATATACATATATATAAACTCATCCAATTCTTTTACTTTTTCAATTCAATCTCATATATCTCTTTCAAATTTTCTCAATTCCTTTTAATTTCTCTTCATTTTATTTCTCTCTCAGCTCTCTTTTTTATTAAAATTTTTAAATAATTTTTCTATTACAATTTATTTTGTGTTTTTCAAATTAGTAATAGCAAAATCTCTAATCCGTTAAGATGACAAGTATATTTTGATCGATCAATTGCAAATTGTAATATTTTTTTATTATATTTAATCTAATTGAATTTAAATATTTTCTTGTTATACTGAAATTTAATATTTTGTATTTTTTTATATGTAGTCTGAAGATCGAATTTTGGAGACGTACATTTGTAATCTACTCGCTTCTCCATTGTCCTTAATCGAATCATACTTTAGAGATGTAGAATTTTTGCACGTGGCTTGTATGGGTAGGGGGTGTAAATTGGAACCCACACTTGTAAGCGCGTTGGTGGTAATGTGGAGACCCAAGATGCACACATTCCATCTTCCATGCGGCGAGTGTGCTATCACTCTCAAAGACTTACAGTTATAACTCAGGTTACAGGTGGATGGGCCGATAGTGATTGAGTTAGTTGTCGCAGCTGATTGGAGAGATGTATGCGAGCAACATTTGGAGAGGGTTCCAAAATTATTTATGGAGCTCGAATAGATATGAATTGGTTGAAAAGGAAATTTTGTGGGCTCGATGCGGAATCAAGTAAAGTCCAAAGAGAATAACACATTTGGGCGTATATCCTTATGATCATTGTGGGTCTCCTAATGTTCGATAAATCACGAAATTTTGTCTATTTAAGGTGACTGTTAAAACTCGTAGACTTTAGAGAAGTGGGCAAACTCAGTTGGGGGTCAGCTGTGTTGACGACGTTGTACCGGGAGATGTGTTGGGCGATGGAACCATATAAAATTAAAATCGATAGTTGCATGCTACTATTGCAATCATGGCATGGTGCCAACTTCCATTTTTACGTTCTCGAGCGGACTACCTTAATACATTCCCACTCGTAACAAGGTAAAATTCATTAGATAATATGTTTACCATAATAAAATTATTTAAATTTTAAATTATTATGTCAACATATTATTTCAATAAGTGGAATCATAGGCTGAGTTACGTGAGACTACCAGAGGAGCTTCAAGATATACGACTTCTATTAGATCAGCTATCGGAAGTGGATGTATGTGTTTTTTAAATTTGAATTATATAATATTAACGTAGTTGATTTAAAAATTAATAGTATATATATAACTACAATTTTTATTATTTTAATATAGTTTAAATGGATGCCATACTCCAATCTGAAAATTCAAGAATGTATCACATCTGAATTCTTGGTGAATCCTAACATCTGACACGTGAAAGTGTCATTGGTAGTGTATGCTACAGTGGAGATGCACGAACAGATAGAGTTATACGATAGGTCGGGTTTAGGCAAACGGTTCGCTGGCACCCTAAGTCATCGAAGATTTGCACCATATCAACTTGTGGGAAGAATGGATGAGCATTGGCCTAAATTCCACGCGAAATACATCAACCTTTGGAACAATGGGTACGACTTTTTACCTACTCGTGAGGCCATTATCACTCCGGAGTTAGCCTGCGATCTAGAGTACATACCATGGTTTAGACACCAATGCAAGCCATATCTACTTGCGGAAGAGGCGAGGGGTAGACAATATCATACGTGTTGGAAAATTTGGACATCACATAAATAATAAGGATAATTACATGTTATTATCTACTATCATGATAGGTTAGCCCAAATTAAAAGTGATCTAATTTGGTTAGAATTCTATTGGGCTTTTAATTATTAAATAAAGTATGAGATAAATATGTGTAGATACTCTTCTAATCAAATACTAATTCATGATGGGCTAATTAGAATTTGATTAGAACTAATATGCTAAGGTTATAAATATTAGGGTTATGGTCCCCAAATTACACACAAGATATGTAATACCCTGGATTTAAGGGTTATGCTGTTAGTGCATAATCCATGTAAGAGAAGGCTTAGTATGTAGTTGAGTGTGTTTTAGGGGTTTTGAGAACCCAAGGATATGGAAAAATGCCTTAGAAAATTTTTAGAATTTAAGTCTAAAGAGGGGAAGCGTGGTAAATAAGGCTTAAGGAAATTTATGTGGAGTTTGGGATATAAGAATAGCCTTGGTAAAATGGCTACAAGGCGCCACTTAGGGCCTGGTATGTGACACCTTGGTTCGAGTTGCAGGGGAAGCGAATGGGAGTTTATTTTTGCGTCAAGTAGGAGCTTGGCTAGGGAGGTTTTAAAATGAATTCGGGGTGAAGCATGTCACAAAAAGCACCTGGTAGAGTGGCTTGGGACGCTACCTTAGGGGCTTGGAGTGTTGCGTCAAAGGGGACTCAAGTTCGAATCACGTTGGCGGCATGGGAGTGTGTTTTATTTTTACTCTTTGCGTCAAGAAGGGAAACTGGGCTAAGGAGGCTTTAAGGGGAATTCGTGAGGGATTTATGCCATAAAACATCATGTGGTAAAGTAGTGGAGCGCCAAAGCGAGGACAAGGGCCTAGGTTCGACTCTTGTGGACATGCAAGGGAGTGCTTTTATTTTATTTTGGCTTTTGGCGCCAAGAGAGTTAGAAAGAAATTGACTGACTTTGGACTTTTAATTAGGTAAGGATAAGCTTGGTTTTTATTTTAAAATTTGGCTAAAGAGTGGGATAGGTGTGGATTTATTTTATTTATTTTAAGTGGGTAGATAATTGGGGATTTTGTTTTATTTGTTTTAAATATTGAGATAGTGGATGAATGGGGGTTATTTAATTTATTTTGAATAAGTGTGGATTATTTTAATTATTTTTTTATTAATTTTTTTTAGAAGTGATAAAATAGGAGATTATTATGGGATTGATAAGGAATGGAAGTAGTAGTCGATTTTGGGTCTCTTTGGGGTGGTATATTCGGCCATGAAGAGGAAATAGTGCCGAATTTTAGTGAAATCATCTTTGATATCTTTTTTTTTCTTCTTCTTTAATTTTTTCCTTTGTGCCGAAATTTGATTTCTTCATCTCACTTTCTCTTTGTGCTGAAAACACTTAAGGATTCAACATTATTTTCTCTTCAATTGACCAAAATCGAAAGTGTAGTACTTATTCTCCTTTTCTCTTCTTTTTCTATTTACTTTCAAAAGCTGAAATATTTCTTTTGATAGCCGAATATTTCATCTCCCTTTTGAGAACCATTGCCGAATCTTGTAGCCCTCATTTGATCTATATTTCGCAAATCCTTAAGCCGAATAATCCTTTTCCTGTGGCCGAATCTATCAGGGAGCAAAGAAGGGAGGTGTTCTCGATTTCTTTTAGTGCAAGCTATCCAACCGAATCTCTATAGGGGGGAAGTGTTTTTGGGAAGCAGATCGTTGGTGGTAAGTAACCTCTCCTTTGGTAATCGGTTTTGACTCATTTCCTTTGGTAGCGAAATTAAGTGATTGACTTTGGTTTTGGAGGTGGTCGAATGGTTATAGTTCCATAACCTTGTGTTCGTTTGTATGTATCCAGCATAGGGAGCATTAAGGGATCCTTGTGAGTTCAACTACTCAAGGTAAGGTAATATGTAGTATTCGGCCTAAGGCTATTCTCATGGATTTATTGATTATGGCCGATTGTAACATGAGGCATATAGGGATTTCGACAGTTCAAGGGAATGAGCAGTTTTTTGGGATTTAGATAAGCAGGTAAGTGGTTGTCAACATTCGGCCAAAGGCCATTTTATGGGTTGAGTGCTGACCGATTGTGATTGTGGTTTTAGGGCAAATCGGCGTGAATAAAGAGTTTGGGATCCTAGATTGTGTTAGATTGAATAGATCGGGTTTTCACTAAATAGTAAGGTGCGTAGTTATCGTGACCGTTCTTCGTTATTTATTTATGTTGCTATATATGTATATGTTATGATGTGAATGGTAGCCAAAAATAATGGCTAAGATGGTGGATACCATGGTGGGTAACAGGTTAAAGCAGTCAAGATTTTATGATATTAAACTACCTGTGTTATGTGTATGAATTGTGGTAAAGCATGTGATGTGTACTCTTTACAATGTCACCTTGTCATGATAAATATATGCACATGGGGATTGGGACATGAATATTAAAGGAAAGGGTGTACATTATGTACGTGGTCTAATGTTAGCCTTGTGCTACATTAGTGCTTGATGGTAGCTATGTGCTTCATCAAGGGAGGTGTTGGCTAGGTGCCCATCTCGGCGGTTGATAGCTGTGTGCATCACCGTGAACTGATTGATATGTGGGATCACTTAGGTGATCAATGGCCTAGCCACGGCCTTGAGCAGCAGGTCTGCCGAGGTAAGATATGTGGGATCACTTAGTTGATCGGTGGATTAGCCACGGCCTTGAGCAAGAGGTCTCTGCCGAGGTAGGTGTAACGGATGGACTTAGGTTGGGTTGGGATGCATTTTGCATGGTGATTATGTGGATTGTGTGGATATGGGCCAAGCCCATATGTTTGGAGACATGTGAAATAACTATGCACCGAGTCTGCTTGACTCACCCAATATTTCTCAAACCTTACGGTGATGCATAAAGCTTGGACCGGGTTGGAGTGGATACAAGGTGGCCCATGAAGTTGATTTTCTTATTTTATACATTTTATATTATCAGATTTTGGGAATTTATTTGATGTAATAAGGGCCACTTATGGTATTTGGGAAACTTTATTTACGGTTTGAAGTTTATTTTATTAATTGAACTAATAATGGAAAAATATTTTGAATCGATTTATATTATAATAACTTATGTAAAAGTTTTAATCTGGGAATTTATAACAACTAAATTTTAATGGGCTTTTAAATACACAATGCTTTATTAAAGTTCACAAATTTTCACGTTTTCACCTTTAAGACAAATTCTTCGCAAATGTTTTCCGCAGTGACATACCAGATCCGGTCAAGGCTCGTGGGCCAGGTTTGGGGGTGTTACAGTTCGGTATCAGAGCCCCGTTTTAAACTCTCGGCCTTTGGTTAAGGCCCAAAACATTTTCAAAGTTAAGCCCAAAAAGAATTTTTGTGAATTAAGTAGGTTTTTCTGGCATGGCCCACTAAGTCTCCGACCCGAAGTCCACCAGGTAAGTACTCCAAACTTTTGAGTGATTTATATGTGAAATGTTATGGGCTTATTTGGGCTCGTAGATTAGAATATTAGGGCTATTGAACCCTAGGGCTAGTACACTCAAACACATACATAAGACTTAAGAACAACTAAACAAACTTGTGAAGTAAGTCGCCGAGTTAAGGTGTGGCAACCATTGTACGCATGTCTAGGAGTGGATTCAGTAAGAGTTTGGTATTTAAGCAGTCCTAGTGACTCACCTCCTCTTTACTCGAATCATGTAACACCCCTTACCCGAAACCTTTGCCGGAGTCGAGTATGTGGCATTACTAGACTTGACTACTAATTTGGGGCATAAAAATTTAAAGCTGTCTAACTGCATCATGCTGACTAAATTGACCATAACTCGAGTTAAAAAACTCAAAATTTAGATCCGTAAATTTTCCTTGAAACTAGACTCATATAAATTTTTACCATAATTTTTCCAGAATTTTTCATGTGGCCAATTAGTACAGTTTATTCATCAAAGTTACCCCTATTTCACTGTTTGATAATTCTGACCTATCTTTACAAAAACTCAGTTATCTCATTGCACAAAATTTAAATAATGTCCTTGTTTATTCAAATAAAAATAGACTCATTAAGGATTCTAAACATATAAACTATGCTCCATAATTATTTTTGTACAAATTTTACAAATTTTCCAAGACAGAACAGGGACTCACGAATTCATTCAGGACAAGTCTCACTAAAACTTAAATATCTCATAATATATAATTCCTTTGCCTAACTTGTTTCTTTCATATCAAAATAGACACAATAAAATTTAATTCTATGTCTTATTCACTTTCTAATTCAATTTCTCCTATTTTTGGTGATTTTCAAAATCACATCACTGCTGCAGCTAAAACTGTTTCATAACAAAAATATGATTAACTAGTTTATAACTTCCTTACTCAATTTAATAAAGTTATTAAAGGCATTACAAGACCAAATATGCCTAAGGATTTATATGCCAACAACCTAACTTAACAACTACCACATTCATAATATATCATTGTCAAGTTTAACAAACATCAAGGCCGACTTCAAACAAGACCAAATAACTATAATTTAGCCATTTTCGCATGGCATGAGTATGTACATACATGGTTGACCTTGTTCCAAAATACCTTAGCTTATACATGCCATAAAAACATAATTTACTACTTCAAAATAAGGTATACCCAAAAGAGATGATAATATGGTGAACTTGAGACGAATCCTGGCACAAAATCGAGCTTTCCAAAGTAACCTATACACACAAGAATTAACCAAAATAGAATAAGCTTTCCAAAGCTTAGTAAGACTTAAGCAATGAATACATTCACATAAGCATGTATGAACTCATAAGGAAATAACTCTTCTCCTTTACATTCATCTCAAGTTGTTTGTTATTCCACATAATTAGGCTCATAACCACCATATAAATTAAGTCTTATACATCTCAAGGCAAAGTAATTAATCAACCACATTCAACCACTATTCAACTTTATATCATAAGTAAATATTACTTACCTTGAGTATATTTCGATTTTTCGAAATCATTCGTTACTATGTAACACAGGATAATACCATTGCCGAGTTTCCATACATATAAAAAAAACATTGAATAAACACAGCACATCCCAACTAATCTCAAATCATTATATTCTCATATTATTTAATTTGGTCACATATCGCACACATAGTGCTGTTAGTAGTTAACTCCGCACACTTAGTGCTAATTATAAACGTAACGTATTGCACACTTAGTGCCGTTATTTACCCATTTTCGCACACTTAGTGCTAACGACCGATCTTGCACACACGATTTTCGGTATAAACTTCATACACATAGTGCCGGTGTTTATTTGCTATTGTTCAATGTGATTCACATACATATTCTCTAATAATCAATAGCAATTAAACTCACTAAAGGAGATATACATACCAAAACCATTCAGCATAATAATGATTTATATGCCACAATTATCCAACATAAGTACATGAAACTAAATTGAGTTCAATTAAATTCAAATGCTTAAAATCTTACCTCAAGTAGTCACCAATTCAACTTTCCGATTAGTCGATCAATTTACTTTTTCCCGATCCGATCCTACCTCCTTTTGTTCTTGATCTAAATGAATTAAATTAAACTCAATTAAGCATATTATAACAATTTTGGTCCCAACACATATAAATAAGAAATTTATGATTTTGCCCCTTTATTTCACACTTTTACAAATTAGTCCAATTTGGACACCACACAAAATTCACCAATTTCAATCACAAATACCCTAGGCGAATACTCCTTGACCTTATACAAGGCCTTGCATGTTATTTAATTCATGATTTAGTCCTCCAAAATTTTCATTTTTTGATTTAACCCTTACAATCAATTTCACTCAAACTTCAAATAATAAACATGCTAGTTTAAGCTTTATACTTAATAATCTATCAACAACCATTATTTACTATTAAAATGCTTCAATGGCGAATATAAAAGTGCCATAAACTCTAAAATTTCACCATGGGTTATATAGTATTCAAAACACCCATTCCAAAAATGCAAAAACAATTGAAAACTAAGCATAAACATACCCCTAATTGAGCTTTCAAATGCCGACTTTCAAGCTCCAAAAATGGAGTTTTCTTTCTTCAAATTTCGGTCAAAAAGATGAACAAGGTGCCTTCTCTTTCCTTCCACTATGTTTTATTATTTTATGTGTTAAATTATACTATTATTTATTTATTCTTCAACCACCAAAACATATTATAATAATACTTATATTCTAAATCACATTCCATCATGTTTCATGCCCACCATCATAATATTGGCTAAATTGTCCTTTAAGGACTTCACCTTATAAAGCCATATGCATTTGTCACTAAATCCATTAAAAGGTCATTTTTACCCATTATACAAGTTAGTCCTTTAGTCAAATTACTCACACAAATAAATAAATTAAATCACCAAAATTTAACACATGTTCAATCATAGATTTTAGACCTAATATGAAATATTAAGATATTCTACCGACTCGGATTCATGGTCCCGAGACCATCATTCCGATTAGGGTCGAATTCGGACTGTTACAAATCCTACCTGGTGCGTAGTTACGGTTCACCCTAACCAAGAGGACTTATTCACAGGCTAAACCCAATAGCTAAACCCTGAAGGGAACTAGCCGTAATTTTTATAAAAACCCTAGTTTTTAAAACATTAAATTACCCTTTTCGATTTGTACAAACTATTTTGAAGACATTTCTCAAAATATTTTTGATTTACAAAATTACGAAAATACCCCTGTGTTGTAAATTACCAAAATGCCCTTGGCTAAAAAAATTTCATATTACCCTTGACTTTTATTAAAATATTCTTATTTTACAAAATATCAAAAAATCCTATTTTGCAAAATATTGAGATACCCAGATTTGGAAATTTACAAGAATACCCCAGACTTGTAAAATTACCAAAATAACCCCAATTTTGAAATTTGCGACACTTTTAATTTGGAAATTCCAAAATACCCTTAAGTCTTGAAAATTTTGAAATGCCTTTGATTTGTGAAGATTTTTCAATTTGACCCCAATTTATTACCAAAATACCCTTATAGGAAAAATGATGAAATTACCCCTAGGTTGGGAATGGTCAAAATGCCCATGGAAGAGGATTGAATGTTATGGATGGACCAATGTGTCTCTATCGAGATGGATGAATGTGAATGTGAATGTGATTCTCTCGAATTAGAATAGTGAACTTGAATGAAATTCTGATCGAAAGAACTACTTCTGAAAACTTCTTTCATAAAATTTGCTCATGGATAAATAGTGAAATAAAATTTCTAATGCATAAAACTTTTAATTAGATTAAATCGCGATGTTAGATATGAGTTCTAGAGGACGAGGTAAATCGTGGACGATGATAGAGGAAGAATGGTCATGATCGGAACTCGTTAGATCGGGTCAATGATCTGAGAATGGGGTACCACCGCCACTACCACCAGCTTTTGGTGTTGAGCAACAAGATCAGATGGGGGATGATCTTTGTATCGTGGCGGTCTTTGTGAGTTCTTGAGATGGTGGTGGAGTAGGTAGAAATATGAGAGCTAGGAAGTCTGTACCTGAGCGACTCCAAGCCAATGGAGCTGAAGTGTTTCGTGGAGTATCTGGTGTGGCACCCAGTACTGCTGAATATTGGTTGGAGGCAAACGAGTGAATTATGGATGAGTTGAACTGACGGCTGCAGAGAAGGTTAAAGGAATGGTGGCGCTGCTACGCGATGAAGCATATCAATGGTGGCTCACAGTTTGAGATAGTGCCACAGCTGAGGATCTTACTTGGGATTATGTTAAGGGCGTACGGAAGAAGTATGTTGCACGCATTATATCGATCGCAAAGGAAGGCATTTCGGGGTGGTTCAAGGAACAAGTCCGTAGCGAGTCTGGTGAATTTCCGAGGTTAAGTTGATATGCTCGAGGAGTAGTGGCTACGAAGCATGGCGGTGTGTCGATTCGAGGACGGATTAAGGGACGACACGAGGTTGTTGATAGCTCCACATCGAGTGGGAGTTATTGTGCTAGTAAAGAAGGCTAAGGTAGCTGAAGGGATTAAGGACTCTGTGAGGCAGAACAGAGATAAGGAGAGGAATCGGGATAAGAGAAGTTTTGGATCGTCAGAATCGTCTGAGAACTTTTAAAAAGATCGAGGGTCGAGGATTCTGTTCGTGGCGCTAAGCCAGCTACTAGAAATTCGGACCGTCTATGTGCTCAATGTGGGAGGTATCATGTTGGCGAGTGCTGGAATCGGAATCGAGAGTGTTTTAGATGTAAGTCTAAGACACATTTGATTAAAGACTGTCCTCAGGATCTGAATAGGGCTCGGACAGAAGGTCAAGGAAGAGTGCAGTCGGGCAGGAATGGTCAGCAAGTGACAAGGGGTCGTGGTCTGAACCATAGAGGACATGGTTCTAGCAGAGGTTGTGGAACACCAAACAGAGATGCTAAAGGTGCAGACGCGAGGCAACCAAGGTTGGTTTATGCAGTTGGCCGTCGCGAGGAGGAAGATGTGCGGATGTGGCAACTGTGCGTTCCTTATTTCGAATACCCTTAATTGCTCGATTGTTGTAGAGTTTTCTTGTATTGCTAGTGAAAGTGTTTGAAGCCTTGCATGTGAACTTAGAGATTATGCATAGGAAGTATGATAGTTTTATAAGATTAGAGTGCGCAGCGTAAGCATAGTGTGGTGAGTAGAAGTGCGATTAGCTAAGTAATTTCGAGGACGAAATTATTTTTAAGGAGGGTAGAAGCGTAATACCACGGATTTAGGGGTTATCTGGTTAGTGCATAATCCATGTAAGAGAAGGCTTAGTATGTAGTTGAGTGTGTTTTAGGGTTTTGAGAACCCAAGGATATGGAAAATGCCTTAGAAAATTTTTAAAATTTAAGTCTAAAGAGGGGAAGCGTGGTAAAGAAGGCTTAAGGAAATTTATGTGGAGTTTTGGATATAAGAATAGCCTTGGTAAAGTGGCTACAAGGCGCCACTTAGGGCCTGGTATGTGACGCCTTGGTTCGAGTTGCAGAGGAAGCGAATAGGAGTTTATTTTTGCATCAAGTAGGAGCTTGGCTAGGGAGGTTTTAAAATGAATTTGGGGTGAAGCATGTCACAAAAAGCGCCTTGGTAGAGTGGCTTGGGACGCTACCTTAGGGGCTTGGAGTGTTGCGTCAAAGGGGACTCAAGTTCGAATCACGTTGGCGGCATGGGAGTGTGTTTTATTTTTACTCTTTGCGTCAAGAAGGGAAATTGGGCTAAGGAGGCTTTAAGGGGAATTCGTGAGGGATTTATGCCACAAAACATCATGTGGTAAAGTGGCAGTGGAGCGCCAAGTGCAGGGACAAGGGCCTAGGTTCACTCTTGTGGACAACAAGGGAGTGCTTTTATTTTATTTTGGCTTTTAGGCCAAGAGAGTTGGAAAGAAATTGACTGACTTTGGACTTTTAATTAGGTAAGGATAAGCTTGGTTTTTATTTTAAAATTTGGCTAAAGAGTGGGATAGGTGTGGATTTATTTTATTTATTTTAAGTGGGTAGATAATTGGGGATTTTGTTTTATTTGTTTTAAATATTGAGATAGTGGATGAATGGGGTTATTTAATTTATTTTGAATAAGTGTGGATTATTTTAATTATTTTTTATTAATTTTTTAGAAGTGATAAAATAAGAGATTATTATGGGATTGATAAGGAATGGAAGTAGTAGCGATTTTGGATCTCATTGAGGTGGTATATTCTACCATGAAGAGGAAATAGTGCGAATTTTAGAGAAATCATCTTTGATATCTTTTTTTTTCTTCTTCTTTAATTTTTTCCTTTGTGCCGAAATTTGATTTCTTCATCTCACTTTCTCTTTGTGCCTAAAACACTTAAGGATTCAACATTATTTTCTCTTCAATTGACCAAAACCGAAAGTGTAGTACTTATTCCCCTTTCTTTTTTTTCTATTTACTTTCAAAAGCAAATATTTCTTTTGATAGCCAAATATTTCATCTCCTTTTGAGAACCATTGAATCTTGTAGCCCTCATTTGATCTATATTTCGCAAATCCTTGTCGAATAATCCTTCTCCGTGGTCGAATCTCTCGAGGAGCAAAGAAGGAGGTGTTCTCGATTTCTTTTGGTGCAAGCTATCCAACCGAATCTCTATAGGGAAGTGTTTTGGGAAGCGATCGTTGGTGGTAAGTAACCTCTCCTTTGGAAATCGGTTTGACTCATTTCCTTTGGTAGCAAATTAAGTGATTGACTTTGGTTTTAGAGGTGGCGAATGGTTATAGTACCATAACCTTGTGTTCGTTTGTATGTATCCAGCATAGGGGAGCATTAAGGGATCCTTGTGAGTTCAACTACTCAAGGTAAGGTAATATATAGTATTGACCTAAGGCCATTCTCATGGATTTATTGATTATGGCCAATTGTAACATGAGTCATATAGGGATTTGACGGTTCAAGGGCAATGAGCAATTTTTCGGATTGAGATAAGCGGTAAGTGGTTGTCAACATTCGGCCAAAGGCCATTTTATGGGTTGAGTGTTGACCGATTGTGATTATGGTTTTAGGGAAAATCGACAGGAATAAAGAGTTTCGGGATCCTAGATTGTGTTAGATTCGAATAGATCGGGTTTTCACTAAATAGTAAGGTGCGTAGTTATCGCACTGTTCTTCTGTTATTTGTGCATGTTGCTATATATGTATATGTTATGATGTGAATGGTAGCCAAAAATAATGGTTAAGATGGTGGATACTATAGTGGGTAACCGGTTAAACAGGTCATTATTTTATGATATTAAACTACTTGTGTTATGTGTATGAATTGTGGTAAAGCATGTGATGTGTACTATTTACAATGTTACCTTGTCATGATAAATATATGCACATGGGGATTGGGACATGAATATTGAAGGAAAGGGTGTACATTATGTACGTGGTCTAATGTTAGCCTTGTGCTACATTAGCGCTTGATGGTAGCTATGTGCTTCATCAAGGGAGGTGTTGGCTAGGTGCCCATCTCGGCGGTTGATAGCTGTGTGCATCACCGTGGATGATTGATATGTGGGATCACTTAGGTGATCGGTGGCTCAGCTACGGCCTTGAGCAAGCAGTGTCTGCCGAGGTAAGATATGTGGGATCACTTAGTTGATCGGTGGATTAGCCACCTTGCCTTGCAAGGTCTGCTAAGGTAGGTGTGACGGATGGACTTAGGTTGGGTTGGGATGCATTTTTGCATGAGTGATTATGTGGACTGTGTGGATATGGGCCAAGCCCATATGTATGGAGACATGTGAAATAACTATGCACTGAGTTTGTTTGACTCACCCAATATTTCTCAAACCTTACGGTGATGCATAAAGCTTGGACCGGGTTGGAGTGGATACAAGGTGGCCCATGCGAAGTTGATTTTCTTATTTTATACATTTTATATTATCATTATTTTGGGAATTTATTTGATGTAATAAGGGCCACTTTTGGTATTTGGGAAACTTTATTTACGGTTTGAAGTTTATTTTATTAATTGAACTAATAATGGAAAAATATTTTTGAATCGATTTATATTATAATAACTTATGTAAAAGTTTTAATGGGAATTTATAACAACTAAATTTTAATGGGCTTTTAAATACACAATGTTTTATTAAAGTTCACAAATTTTCACGTTTTCACCTTTAAGACAAATTCTTCACAAATGTTTTCTGCAGTGACATACCAGATCCGGTCAAGGCTCGTGGGCCGGGTTTGGAGGTGTTACAAAATATCTTTTCTAATATCCCATCATTAGGAAAGAGAGAGCATATATTCTTTGAATTTCTTGTGTGATAATTTAAAAGATCAAATCTCCAAGATCCACAAAACTTCAAGAAATTCATGGATTCAGGTAAGCTTCCGCATTTAGTTTTATTCTTAATTTATTCGGATGATTTGACATGATAGATCTTGGTTTATTAAGTTTTATTTTTAAATTTGTTTTAGAAATCTAACAATACGAGGAGGCCATGACGGACGCTTAGGCATTTAAGGTCTGGAGCAACTATCGAAGCGGGTCCATCATCTACACTTACGTAAGGACCGACACCGATGGCCACACCACCCCCGGTCAGTTTGGCTTGACTTATTCTAGTGCTTTCACTAACCCCGTCATTTTTACACAAGCACCACATCTTGCACCACATTTTTCTATTTCTACATCGAGGTTAGATTTTTTTTCGACATCCGTCCTTGACATATTACATGCTGATGACATCTACGTTTTAAACGACGACGATTCCAATGACGATGTATAGGTTGCCTATGTTTGGGGCATCAGCTAGAAGTCTGATCGTTCTGCCATCGGTGTATGGGACATAATATAGTTACAAGCCTACGCCGATATTGTCACAAACACTTCCAGGATCATTATTCTACCAAGTTGGACCATCTTCATAACCACCTATTCTTAGAACGGAGGATACACTATGACAACTGAGGAGCACTCCACAATCAACCACAGATGAAGGCGAAGAAGATGAGAGGCCGAAACCACAACCTGTACTCAAGTATAGACGTAACGATGAAGGTGAGAAGGCTGATACACAGCTTGAACAAAGAAGAACTCCGCATATAACCCGAGAATTGGTGATCCATTGGTAATATGCATCTGCACAATCACCTCCAACCCCCTTGCGCCTATATTATCGAAACCGTCATATCTGACGGGGTCAACCGAAGCACAAAATTGATATTTAAATGACGATACTCTCATCTGGTTGGATTCGACGATTTTTTGCCTAATTCTTCTACGCAGCTCGATAATTGTATGTTCGGGTTAAAAGTCAAATGTGTTGTGTTCTTTGATAAAAAAACGACCTCATTCTCGATGTCACACACTTCACGTAATAAGCAATAACATTAATTCGTCCACTCATTTTCAATGAAATAACATGCTTTACATGTTTAAAACTAAAACATTATGCAGAAAAATAGTGTTGTAATTAGATATGAACAACAAAAATTGATCCTTACTTAATGCAAATTACGTGGTAGCTCCAAATTATGCCTTATGAAATGCCTTGCGAACTTCCTCTTCTTTTGATTCTTCTTACAATTTTGTTTGCTCATAAATGCCTTATGCCACTCAATACTGAAAGTCATCCTTTCATAAAGCTGGGGTGAATGGCAATTGATTCAGAAAATTTTTTCTAGTGAATGGGGAGTGGAAAGTGCTAAAGAGAAAACACTCCACGTAGGACGCATTTTCAGTGCAATGTCAGAAAAAAGCACTAAAAGTGTGTCCAATTAGATGCGTGTTTTTAGTTGACATGGCGTGAAAACACGTCTAGTTAGACGCACTTTCCATGTTTTTTTCTTGACAGTGCACTGAAAATAGGTCCTATGTAGAGCGTTTTTCCTCTACCACTTTCATCTCCCTACTTTTTCCCACTTGCCCATAAGATATCTCAGGATTATCGGGATATATTTTCTGAAGAAATCTGATCGACGTCAACCTCTAGTAAAAAAATGCACTGAAAGTTTAAAAATAATGCAGTGAAAAATCTGGTCGACATCAACCTCTTGTAAAAAAAAAAAAACAAAATTCAATTGCATTCGAGAAAAATTACAAACTAAGAGTTAATCAAATCGAGTAATTCGAGTTTTGATTATGAACCGAATTGAATTTTATAATTTAAATATATAATTTGTGTAAATCGATAATTGTAAATATTAAATTAAATAATTATTAACTTTACATCTCAAAAAATTATAAAAAACTTTTAAAAACACTCAAAACCTTACACAACTCTAAACCCATAAAACTTGAAATTCACAAATACTTAACCCTACTTTTAAAAAATCAAAACCCTAACTTAAAAAAAAAAACACTTCCGATTAAAAGTGCTTTTATTATTTCAACTTAATTTCATAATTTTTCAAAAAACAACCTAATTCAATAAAATTTAAAAAAAAAAAACGATATTTTTAAAAAATTCAATGGCATATATGAGAGGTAAAGGGAAGATACTTGAGGGATTGTGAAAACCAATGAAAAATAAATGCTGAGCAGTTGTGTACTCCTCATTTCCTCGAACGTTTACATAATGAATGAAACATTAACACGCCAAAAAGTTCTGCAAAATTCTGTCCTCCACTTACTTACACTCACTCACCCACTGCTAGGATTTTGTACTTTAGTTGTAACATTTTTTTAATTAATCCAATAAACTTAAATTGAATTTCAAACCATTGCTGATCCATCATATTATTCATAGCCTACACTTTATGTGCAGAGAAATACTCAAATCAATGGAAACCCAAAAAGGAATCAGAGGAAATGTAAAGCGAATTACATTGAAATGAAACGTAAGTCTCGCCTGTCAACCATTATCTGTTTTAACAAGGGCCCTCTCTCACTATTCTTGCCCATCAATGATTAACAAGAATAGCCTAAATCAAAATTCCCTGTTTCTTTATTATTATTATTATTATTATTATTATTATTATCATCATCATCATCTTAATTTCAAAAAAAAAAAAAAAATTGATGGTGCAAAGAATTTGAACCCATATCAAAATTTCTTCATGCTTCTTACCTTTTACCTGCAGAGAAGAATCAATCGACATGCCAGGTTTTGTTGGCACAGCGAGTGAGGTAGAGGAAGCCTGAAACAAGACTCAGACAAAAGTAGCGCAATCATCGAATTTGATTGCGAATTTGTGAAGGAGAACAGAGCAGTCCTGATGCATCTGCCCCGACAACAGCGATATCACATACAGCACACAATTGCCCATCCTGGCTAGGGACGAAGCGAGCAGTGCAATATGGGCAGGATACATCCTTCTGTCCTCGGTAAATTGGCACATAAGTTGCCCCACAAGTCACGAATGGGTTTCTGAAGTCATAGTTCAGCTGAGAGGCATCTGTCATCTTCCTCTCTGCGGCTTGGAGCACTTGTCTTGCTGTCTTTGCTTGATTCTCATTTGTGGGGTTTGTTTCTAGTAGTCGCCGAGCAAAGTTACCTGCTGTAGCCAGGTTCTTAGCCTTATAGCAGATGGTCATTGCATTCAGCAGAGCAAGTCTGAGGTGAGGCAGTTGAAGGTTGCAGTGGGTGAAGTAGGCAGCAAGCTCCTGCTGGCGTACTGGATTGTCTTTCATCTCTCTTCGCTTCAGCTCCATCTGCAGACCAAGTACATACTCCTTGGCAATAATAATTAACTCCTTGACTTCATCAACTTCTCTACCTGACTCCACAACAATCAATGGAACCGTATGAAGAATGCTGAGGAAGAGCCGAAGAGCCTCAGTGAATTTTCCAGCTGTTGTGGCCTTGTACCCAGCCTTCAGCTTATCATCCAACTGAGAAAAATTGAATACAAGGGCTGGTGGACACCTAACATTAGGAGCAGCAGACTCACTCCATCCCCTCTCAACTGCCAGGGGCACCACTGGAGCAGATGTTAATGCATGAAGATAGCTATGACTGCCAATGTAAAGATCAAGAAACATGGATTTCAAAGGAGCAAAGTTCCTTATGCCGAGTTGCCTGCTCAGCAAACGCATTGCTGTGTCAAAATTGCCAGCTGCTACATGTTCAGCAGCAAGAGATGACCTCTGAATCCAAATCTGACTTACAGGCATACCAGGAGTTGGTTGCACAAAAATAGAAGAACGAGCATTGCCGGAAACCTTAGGGGTTTCTACCTCGGCGGGGAGTTCTAAATCTTCAAGGTCCCATCCACCCTCTTCATTTTCTTCGGCCACTTCCCCATCCTCCAAAATGGCACTAACGTCCCCAATCCGCAAGCCATCAACCACATCAAGATCTTCACCCCAGTCACCTTCTGCACCCTCCTCCTCTTCATCCACAGCACCCCTGCCACCATCAAATCCACCATCAAATATGCCTTTCATGACTCTCAGAAGGGGCCAATCACTACCACACATAACAGGGGTTGGAGGTATCAATAGGGAAGGATTTTTATCCACTGGCAAAGGAGGGACATCATCTCCCAACTCAGCTGCTAACCTTTCAGCAACATCCTGTAGACCATGGACAGATGCTGTAATATAAGCAAGAGGTAAGTGACCAGCATTCTCCAAGATCTTAACTCGTTCCTGTATATCACCGAGGTACAAAGCATTGTGAAACTGACCCATAACATCATTCTTAACTTCTGCAATTTTCAGCATCTTGGATAGCTTTTCCAGGTTACCATTTATGAGATAAAGAAAAGACAATCTCTCAAAGTTCTTAGTCCTCTGGTAGGCATATTCCACTATAGCAACATTGCCTTGGCGAAGGGCCTCCACACCCAACCTATACCAATGATCTTTGTCATCAATCTCCTTAGCTGATGCGACAGCAATTTGAATGTTCCCACTCTCTAAAGCCAAATTAAAGCGTGTTTTCTCATCTTTGACAAAATGGAGAGCCACTTCAGGGAACCCCTTCTGTTGCAGATAAGCAATCATGGCCTCACCACAGAGCTGGGAGTTTCTTATCATATTCATAACATGATCATATCGCTTCCGAAGCAGAGAGAGCTTGAAAATGTATTCTGTAGCATCAATAACGACACTCTTATTCTTCCCATCACGATCCAAGCAAAATATAGTTTTGCCTGAAACCTTAGTCATGTATATAGGAACCTCAAGCGTACGGATTATTCCACTATCTCCATTGGGAAGGCAATATTTTATATGGTTTAAGGTGGTGTAAATAAAAACACCATTCTCATCCCATGCTCCACTTTTAACACGTATTGTCTCATGAAGAGTGCACTTATGCACAAGCTTCTTGTTAGTAATGATAATGGAATGCTTGCTGAGCAAAGCAACACTTTCCATGTCATTAGACCAAACAACATATTTCACAAAAGGGGTTTGAAGGTCACCAAGGACAAGCCTTTGCTGGAGATCAAATATGACTACTCTATCCTCTGACCGACACAACAAGCTACCTGTTCCAGCATAAAAGATTGCATCTGTAGGTACCGGGAGGCCACTCTTTTTCACCACTTCATTTTTAAGATTCTTGACTAGAACTTGGTTGTTGCCTTTGTCAAGCACAGCAAACCGGTTCCGTGCCACAAATATAGCAGAACTACCAACACCTTTCCTTGCCTCCAGCGAACCGTCACCCCTACCAAAGCTGTCTTTTGGTATCACATACAACTCATACGATCCTCCATCCACATCTGAGCAGATAAGGACAGCATTTTCTGTAGGACTATAAGACAGAGTTCTTGGACTTTGATTCAGACTTGTGGAACCAGGACGTCGAATTGGAATTACCTGTGCCTCTCTTTGAGTTGGAAAGTCAAAATTCCTTATAAACCTATCCTTGGCATAAAACAGAGAATCCCCACTCACCGCAAAAGCAGGACGCTCTCTCTCTAGCTTAAATACAATCATGCCACTGTCATGTCCAGCTGCCAAAATATTCATCTCAGGATGAACAGCAAGAATCCAGAATCTGTCATGTTCTCGACGGAAAGTTTGAAGTCCAGTTCGCTTTGTTACATCCCATACACGAATGCTTTTATCCTCAGAGTTAGATACAATGATGTCTTGTTTGGCATGGAACATAACACATGACACGTTATTCACGTGCCCTCTCAAGGTATCCACCTCCCAAGCCTTTGTATCTGCAAACAAATAAATAGTTTACTAACTGCACACCGACTCAATGGTCTAAACTCCAGCCGCACAAAGTAAAATGGAGAAGTTGCAAAAATATCATGGCCCAATGTAACATACATCAAACTTCAGAAAAGAAAATAATTAGGTAAGTTCCTTATGAAGATTTTAATTTGGCAACAAGTGTACTTAACTAAAAAATTTTAATCAAGTGTTGTAGCAAATGCAATATAAGTGGGAGAAGAATGAACCATTTTACTATAATTACCATTCATGCGCCACAACTTAACTTGGCGATCATCTGCTCCAGAGACTATTAAAGGTAAGGTGGGATGAAATGCAGCCCAATTCACACCTCGGTCATGACCTTCCAACACATACTTAACAACTGCATCAACACCACCAAAAAGATCTGTGTTCATATGACTCAACCTTAAGATATCATCTGCTGGAGAAGCCGTCTTCTTTTTCAAGGAACCAATATCCCAAACTCGAACAGTCTGATCAAGGGAGGCTGACACAACCAGGTCTTCTTTAGGATGGAATGAGGCACACATAACATAATGATTATGACCAGTCAACACAGAGATACAAGTTCGTGACTGCCAGTTCCATATGCGAATAGTCTGATCATCACTGGCACTCACAATCCATGGATGCTCATGATGAAATTGCACAGTACGAATGTAATCCAGATGTCCAAGAAGGGTGAAGAGACATCTATGTAACTTGTAATTCCAGACCTTTATCTTGTAGTCATCCCCTGAACAGAAAAGCACAGATTTTCATATAATTTGTATTGACAAGTAACCTATGCTTTGTAAAACACAACCATAGCACAAACTGAAAATTGTTGAAACCAATAAAAACTTCAAATTCAGACCTTCCTTGCTCATGTTTTTGTGTTCTAAAAGTTTTCAGATTAATCTCAACGGCATTCCTTTCCTGTAATAAACTTACTGACACAGAAATTTAACATCTAAGGTGCAAGGTTGACGAGTATGTTATTCGTCTTGGTTTAAACATGTAAAAACAACTATAAAGTTATTTCAAGACTGTGTTCACTGTCATCCAAAAGAAATGAATATTTGTTGTATTCATAACTTGTTCTTGCATAATTTTTATTTGTAAAAAACTGGTGTATTACTGGTCATAAAACCTTATCAAATAAGACTATTTATGTTTTCTTAATTCTAATGACCAAAAAAGAAAATGACCAGAAAACTCTAATGATATAATCACTGAGGCAACTGAAATGAAAATCTCATTAAATGAAATTAAATTGTTGTGATATTTTACATATTCCAATGTGTTTGCACTCAGAATTCTAATTGTATTAGAAATTCAAAAATTTAAATCATTTCCCAATTATTGGTACTCAAACTTCATATTTTAAGAATCTATTCTAATTCTTCAAACCTTTTATTTATAATAATTTACCTTTAAAAAGGCATCTAACAGAACAAAAGAAAAATTACTCATTCACCAAATCATAGGTTGAGTTGAGACACTCTTATACAGAAATGACTCGCTGCATTAACTGCTGGGATGTTAAGAGTCACCTATGTTGGCAGACTTCAGAAAATTTAGTGCACCCTGTTCAGCAAGCAGAGATATTGGTTCCATATCTTGTTCTTTCAGTTAGGATGATAAATGAGATAAACCAGCCTAGCGCGTTCCTGTGGAAGGGCCAAGAAGGAAATGCCGAGGGAGCCAAGGTGGGATTGGACACAGTTGGCCGTCCCAAAAGTGAAGGAAATTTGGGACCTGAAATTTTGAGGTTTTGGAATGTTACCTGTATCAGTTAGTCTCTCATTTACAGATCAGGCTCTGTTTGGGTGGGTTAGGTGTATGCTTACCAGCATAAAAGCAATAAATTTTGGAATATCTCCATCCCAGATTCCAATAATTGGCATCAGAGAAAGCCCTTGAATTTAATATAGGGTAAACTGGCAGGTCTCCAATGTCTACTGGACCCGACTTAGATGTGCATATTAAGAAGGTGTAAACGAAGTCCAACTATATGAAATCTCTAAAGAGTAAAAATCTAGATCCAGCATTATTATAAACATCGTGTTTCTCAAGTGTTATATAGAATTGAAGCTAATAATTCCGAATTAACTAGCACATTTCACAAATTCACATCGAAATCCATGGATCAGTAAAATAATCAAGGAAATTTATTAAGCGGATATAAAATTGAGATGAAATGAAATGAAATCTGAACCTCCAGAGACAAACAAAGGCTGGGACATGTGGAAATGGACGCCACGAACAGGGCCATCGTGTTCGTCGAATCGATCAATCAAAGTCCCCATTCGATAGTCCCATAATTGGATAACACCACTATGGAGACTGGCTAAGATCCAAGGCCTCTTAGTATGGAAACTCAGTCCCTTCACTCTATTACTCTTCGTCTCAAACTTGGTCAACATCTTTTTTTTTTTTTCTTTCTCTCAAACCACCCAATTCCCTGCAAAACGCGAACCAAAGCCTACGTCTAATAAGCAAGCGAACAGGGGGGGGGGGGCGAATTTGGGAATTCGATCAAAGAGATGAGAAGAAATTACCTTAGATCTGCTTCACCATCTAAAATTAAGAAACAAAAGAAAAAAAAAAAACTCTTTCAGATAGTTTTGGATTTTCCTTCTTTAGTTTTTCGGATTGTAAATGTTCAACCAGTCACCTCAATTAAATATTTTTTTGAAATATGAATACGTTAACACTCATTTGGGTGGTCAATGTAATAGAAGCTTATTTAGTATATTCCTTTTGACTTTCTTGTTTCAGGCACATAAATACTCAACAAATTAACATAACATACTTTTTGTTTTTAATAACTTAAATATTCTTCAAGATTTAATGAAATACTTTTCAAGTTTATTTTATAACTATACTTATGAATTTCATTTTTTCAATTTATTTTATAAAAAGCACATGCATAATTTTTTATAATATGTCTATTAAATAAATTTAATTCAAAAATATTTTTAAATAAAAGCATTTTATAAAATAAAATTCAAACAAGTTTTTACATATAATTTTATAGGAATAATATAAACAAATAGAATATTGAATTATTTTTATTAAAATATATAAAAAATTAAGTTATATTTTAAACAAAATTTGGAGATGAAATAAAACATATTAATTAAAAATAATGTTAGAGGAAGTGAAAACATAATTGTAATTTCATTTTTGGAAACACAAAATTAAAGAAAGTGGAAACTCTTGTATCAATTTGAGAAAAGCATGGATATATTTTGTTTTTATGACATCTACGTGGCAGTGCATGTTTGTTTCTTATGTGGAATGCATGTGTACTTTTATGATTAAGTAGTAAAATGATATCATCCCAGTTACTTAGTCCACGTTATCTAATCTAGGTTTAAGAATTACATTATTCTGAAATTTATTAGTTTTGATGTCCCATGTGTATACAGTAACGGAATTAAATGTCGTTATGTAAAATTGCAATATTTGTAACAACTTTTAGATGTCGTTGTTAAATTTGATTTTTAAGTTACTAATCCAAATGATAAGATTTTCTGTTGTGAATTTTTAATTATAGACGCAACAATAAATGAAATTGTCGTTGAATTTTATAATATTAGCAAGTAAGATGTTGTTACGTAATTTATTTTTACACCACAATAACATTATTTGTCACTATAAATTCTTAATAAAATACGTGAAAATAAATGTTAAAATATTAACAATAATATTACATAATTTAGTTTCCATGTTATTAATCGTAATACTAAGGTTTATTCTTACAAATTCTTGATAAAATACATAACAGCAAAATAAGTCGTACAATTTATTGATGTGAGTTCTTAATCAAATATGCAATAATAATAATAAAAGTAGTCGTTGATAAATGTTACTGTACTAGCAACAATTATAAAATGTTGTTGCCAAAGTTTAAGTCTGTTCATTAAATAATTGATCTATTTATCGATAAAAATGTAACAAGACTTACTTTAATAAAACATTGTGTAGCAGCTTGTTTTTTTTAATGGTGTCGGAAACGGTGGTTTTGAAATTGTATTTCCGATATTTAAATATTTACGAGGTTAGTATTAATGTTAATTTAACTTTGGTCCCTTAATTTTGTTAATTGGATAGTTAATTAAAGTATAAGGACTAAATTATAAAAGTGATCAAAGTTGATCACTATAGATTTTAATTAATTTAAGGACCATTTTAGCAATTGGGCCATTATAATATATCCAAGCGGTGACGGATGACAATTTTAATCCACCAAATTTGCTAATTGTTATTAGTGTTAATTATACAAGGATTAATTAAGTAAATTATAATTAATTAAAAACTAAAATAAGTATAAAAGCTAAAAATAAAAGAAAAACAAAACATTTACTTGTTTCTTCTTCTTCTCACGAAGCGAAGAAAAGAAAAAGCTAGGGTTGAGCTTTCAATCTTCGGTTCTAAATAGGAATTATTAAATAAGTTTTTATTATATAATTTTTATATTTTTGAGGTCTCAAGAGCTTGATTTACTAGCTTGAGTATCAACCGTAAAACTGTTAAAATTTCTAAAAGTTTTCATTTATGATTTCTTAACAAAATTGGTTTTAAATGGTTAGATTTTAAACTTAGCTATGAAAAGGACTAGATTGTAAAGTAAAAATTGTTAGTTTAAATATCTGAGTTAAAGTGTAAATATTTTGAAATTGGTATGAAATTTCTATAATTATGGACATTAGAGAGCCTTATAAGGATATAATTGAGAATGCTTTCGAAACCGGAACTCAAATTTGAAAGTTATGATAATTTCTATTTTAGGGACTAAATTGAATAAAATGAAAAACTTTAGGGAGCATTTGAAAAGTAAAATTGAACAGTCATATCTATGTAATAAGATGTTATAAGGTATTTGGGATTGATAAATTGAAATGAATTATCATATAAATCAGAAATTGAATCAAACGGGGGAAAATTGAGGAAAAGATAAAATTATGAATTAGTCCTCGATGTTTTGTTTGTTGTTGTTTTTTCTAGGTAAGTTCATAGGGTATGGTTATATGTAATTATATATATATACTTGAATTATGAATTTGTGTTGTGTGAATTTAATTTGAATTATTTACGACTTGGTACAAAAAGGTGATATATGGACTAAATTGTAAAGAAAAGAGTTAGATGTGCTAAATGTGCTCGAATGAACGTAATAAATGACATGATACGATTGACATGCCAATAGGTATATTTTTGCATTGGTAGGGGTTATATGTGATGGTATGGAGTATGTGATTATACGAGATTTATTACAAATCATATCGAGATCTAGCATTTGTTACGAATCATCGTATATTGAATGTCTCTTCAGAGACCTTGGTGTGGTGGAGGGGCGTATTGTTATACGATTATATATATGATAGCCTACGAGATTTGCACTTTGTGTCTTAGTGTAGTACTGCTCGAATGAGCAATCTGGTGTGGTGTAGTTACCCGTGTATCCGAACCTATTCATTAAAGTTCTTCGGGCTAAATGGTTAATGAAAATGAAAATGGAACATATGAGTTTGGTTTGAAAATGGTTAAATGTTGATTGAATTATGAAAACGGTACTGAATTGTTAATTTCATGTGAATGGTATTGAATTGAATTGAGATGTTAAATGTTGAATTGCTATACAATTTGGTCACATGATGAACTCACCTTATTATTGTGATTTGCTATGTTAGGCATATTTTGACAAGTTAATTAGTTTGATTTGTTTGATTGTAATTCGAGGTAAGGTTTATCATTTAAATACCTATGAATTTTGTAACACCCTATACCCAGTCTAGTCGCTAGACTTGAGCTATAGGATGCTACCATAATAAACCGAAACATTCATAAGCAATTTAATCATTATCATTTAATAAATCATTATATACAAGTTAAGTTCACGTTAAACATGCATTACAATCAAAATCGAGTCTCAATCGAGCTTACGAAAGCCCTTAAACAAGTTCGGGAATAAATCTAGACCAATTTGAAACATTGACAGAATAGTAGGTAAAAAGTTAAAATAGGGGTTACATGGCCATGTGACAAGGTTGGGGCCATGTGGTGCTATCACACAACCGTCTCTCCAAACCGTGCAACAGCCTGATGCCGTGTAATCCAGGGTCACACGACTATGGGCCGTGTAATAAATTGTGATCGTGTGAACCAAAATCAACCTAAACATGTTGAACACATGGTCGTGTCATCCAACTATGTGTGACACACAACCGTGTGGTAGCCCGTGTGCAACATAAATGACCTATTTTAGCAAGATTTCATACCAATTTTTCAAGTGACCAATGATGTCATTTCATGCTATTCAAATCAACACAAAAATATGCATATTTCAAAGCCAAAAAAAAAAAATCACCTAATCATTTTAACATACAACCAATATGCCCTCATTGACACCAACAATTTATAAACTCAATTCAAATACAATTCAAACCAAACCTTAAGCTATATCATACCACAACCCAATTCACATACTTAGTACCATTCAAACATTACCATTCCTTTAACATTCAAGCATACTAAACTAGGGAAATACCAAACTGTGACACCTCTAACCTGTATCCGTCACGGATTAGGGTTACAAGCATCACCAAACCAAATACCAAGTCTATGCACTTCATACGAATTGTCACGTATAAATTTTCATATCATTTCATAATATCACAATTACACAAGTATAGGTCACCTATTATCAACTCATTTATTTACATCAACCAAGAACTAATTACAATCATATAGCAAATTATCATTTATTTCATTTCTGTACACATGCTTCACTTTTATCTATAACGTTCCCCATTCGATTAAACCACAAATATAAAGACCAATCAACTAGTTCATTAGCACCATTTTCTTACCGTATTCGGCATTGTTCATTATACACATAAATATTCGTACATATCATGAATACACCTTATCTAGTTATTTCATTATTTATCTAGCCATTAGTGCTACAAGGCCAAACATATTACATCACTTCAAGAGAAATTTTATACTCTATACAAAATGAACCATAGCCGAATCTATACATTAATACATATCAATTTACTCACTACTATATCATCAATGGTATACATATGTACAAGATACAATTCTTAGCCTCTATACCTAATCACCTTATTACATTCATCTAAACATGCCGAAACCAATCATTATCATTCAAATTCACATAGGTATTTAGACCATATTCAATCCATTACTAGAATTTCAAAACTAACATACACCTATTAAAAATTAACTTTCAAAACTAGAAACTTAAAAATATTAGCTATTTCAACATTTAATCATACCATATAGACAAACATCAAGCATCACACATCATGACATATATTTCCATAGTAAACTTTTACCATAACCGAATTCATGTAAATTCTATTTAACAAGATTTAGCCATTTTCACATGGCTTTTATATACATTTCAAACCAAAAAGAACTCAAGAGAGTATTCAAGCTTATACATGCCATAATTTCAAAGGTTCATCACTAGTAAAATACCAAAAGTAGTTGATAGTGTGCTTGACTTCGATAAGGATCCCCGAGTGCGAGCTTAAACTTTAAAACCTAAGAATGTTCAAATGAAATCAACGGTAAGCTAATTCAGCTTAGTAAGTTATAAGCAATGATTTTCTTAAACAACAATTCAATAATCAAATGTTTAATTTAAAACAATTAATCATAGAAGAGCTCATAACCGTTTATGCAAGAATCCTATAACCATGCATAGCTTACATAATTCCCTAGATCTCATATAAACTGCATAACTACTTACCATATATTCTTATGAACAAGCTCATTGATTATTTAATACGTCTCATCCTTATAAGTTCATAAAGTAAGAGTAACTTACCTCATTAACACTATGTTATCAACGTACCATGCATCTCCTTTCATGCAACGTGTAGCACACTTAGTGCCGCTGCTCGAAAATAGGGCACACACAGTGCCGTTCATTAGTAATGTATCGCACACTTAGTGCCATTACTATTTTATCCGCACACACAGTGCCATTCCCTAGTAATGTATGTATCGCACACATAGTGCCATTACTATTTTATCTGCACATACAATGCCATTCCCTAGTAATATATCACACACATAGTGCCATTACTAGTTTTTCCGCACACACAGTGCCCTTTAATTTATTTCATCTTCTTGAATACATTATGCACATATAATATACTTATGTACCAATATTCAAATCGAATTCTTCCTTATATGTCTATCCATCACAATCGGCTTCACTTTTGTAAACACAAAATCAAATATTGAATTACAACCATCATCTATTTCAAGGTCCACATTTAATTCTACTCCATCCTTAACTATACATCCAACTCAATTATATCAAAGTTTCATACAAGGATCATCCACTCCTTTGACTAGTAAATATATATATATACATACATTAAACCCATTCCATCTCACATTTAACAAAATGGACTTTGTTATACTTATTTTAACTACTCATTCGATACACATATACACATGTACATCAACAACTACATTCGACTAACACATTTTAAATTTCCATATCTCATTTGGCAAATTTGAATAATCAAATTCATTAATTCATTTGAACATGTATATTACATTATAATAACCATTCAAATAATTTCAATTGCTTATAAACTTACCTCGGAAGTTGACAATTTAAGCTTCCCGGCTACTCATTTCATTTTGCTTTTCCCCGATCCAATTCCTTTTCCTTTTGTTCTTGATCTAAATAATGCCAAATGGAACTCATTAAAATACATTTTTATTCAATTTAATCCAAAAACTCATAATTATAAAATTTACCATTTTACCCCTAGCATTTACAACTTTTGCAATTTAGTCCCTAAAGCACAAAACACAAAATACATGAAATTTGAATTAACTTCTTAAAGGCCGAATGTTCTTCATCCCTATACAAGTCCATACAAGCCATATATTTAACATTTTAATCCCTCAACTCTTTATTTTTACAATTTAATCCTTAATACTCCATTTCATCAAAATTTCCTATTCAAAACATATTGATTTCAAACACATACCTAATATTCTTCCATCAAACATAACAAAACATAAACACTCATCAATGGCTGAATCATCAACATGCCTCAAACTCAAAAATTTCAACATGGATTGGATAGTACTCAAGACAACGAACTCAAAAACGTAAAAATTTTCAAAAATCAAGCTCAATTACTAACCTTATTATAGCATGCAATGGCCGAATGGTTTTGAAGCTTAAGTTCTTCTTCTTTCTTTTTGTTTTGTGAAGATGATGAAGAAAATGGGGAAATAAAACATGTTTTTCTTTTAATAATATTAGTTTATTACATATCATTCCACTATCTAATAATAATAATATATAAAATATACTTTAATAATAAGCTATGGTCAATGCCATTCACTACCATCAAATTAAAGGCCAAATTGCAACTTCAATTCCATGCAAAAAAAAGACCATTCAATTTGGCCACTTAATTTCATAACAGCTATTTTCCCCCTTACTCAATTTAGTCCTTTCACTTAAATTAATCACCCAAACACACAAATTAATTTACAATATTTTAGCACATACTTAACCACATAACATAGATATCAAATTAATGATTAAAATATTTTTCTATCCCAGATTCGTGGTCCCAAAACCACCGTTCCGATTAGGGTCGTAATTGGGCTGTTACACAAACATCCAATATCAAGCCACAACCATAAATTTACATATAAAAAGTTATTATACCAAAACAGACTTTAACTAGCTTAAGTTCATTCAACCTATGTACATGCCACAAGTAACCAACTCCAAAACATCAAAAGTATACTAAATCAAAAGACAATAGCTGTGTGCTTCTCACTGATCCGGTCGACACATTCCGAGCATCCAAAATCTACAGAATAATAGTAACATGAGTAAGTATATAAAATACTTAGTAAGCTAATACAATACAAACATTTACTTACATCAATCAAAACACATATACAATTCATTATGTATCTCAAATATACCTATCAAGATTCAAACATCAACATCAACTTATAAGATTTTGAGCTTAATCACATATATAACCTCAAATGTTCTCATTTTCATTTCAAACCAACTTATACCATATATCCAAAACATATTCATTACTTAGCCAACCTCAAATGGCATATCTCCAAAACTTCAATCACAATTCTACCTGATGAAACTTTGTAAAAGAACTTTGTATATAGGTGAAAATAATAGTGCTTAGTTACCCGTTAGGGTTGAACCTACACGATAGATAACATGGTTAGGGCTTAATATTCCTGTATTCTCAAGTTAGTAACACATATAAGAGCTCGGAACCTAAACCTGTATTCTCGAGTCCGCAAAACTTGCTGGAGCTTAGAACCTATACTTGTATTCTCAAATCCACAACATATGTAGAAGCTCGAAACCTGGGCAAAACTCATAACCTCGTATACGAGACTTCTACTATTTTCATCGGGATTTAACTTCACATTATACCATTTCACAACAATCCATTTCAATTTGATTCAATTCTTAATTTAGCTACTAATTCGTAGCCAATTCAAATTGCTAATAAAACATTAATGAATATACAGATAAAACTCAATAGCAAATTAAACATATTTATACCGTACGAACTTACTTGACAAAATGGTAATGTATACTAGGGACTATTTGGTAGTTTTCCCTTTTTTGCCTAAGTCAACAACTTGATCTATACAATAGATAAGATTTAAAATATCAATACCAATCTCATATTAACACTCAAATTCATGCTTATAATCTTTTAATTTTGTTTTACATAATTTCCCTAAATTTTACATTTTATTCAATTTAATCCTTAAATGTAAAATTAACAAAAATTCTTGTATCAAATAATCATTAAACATTTCATAGCTTCCAAATCTACCGGTTTCTATCAAAAACATCTAAAATTTATCAATGGCAAGTTTTAAAATCTTTAATAATTTTCAAAACGGAGATACGGGTTAATTGGACCTAATTGCAACAATATAAAAAATATAAAAATTACAAGAAATGGAATTTGATTTGCTTACCATGCTAGAAGAAAAATTGTTTAAGCATTCAAAAATAGCTTTGATCGTGTCAAACAGTCGAGTTTTAATATTTATAAAGAATGATTGAACCTGTAGACTAACTATGACAACGATTGAGGCAAGTGCACCTATCGAACAATAGTATAGTTTAGGCAAGATTATTTTATCGAACCCAAAGGAACCTAAAAGTACTACTACTCACTTTCTTTCTATTATTTAGCCTAAAATATGGAGTGATTGTTTTATTAATCTAAAATTAATGAAAAACTAAACTAGATGCAAAGATAAAAGAATGAAACTTTGGGAAAAGACTGTGGAAAAACTCAATTGATTTTAGACGATACCCTCAAGAAGAATCCACCTATGACTTCTCTTGTTATCTAACTTTTAATTCATATGACTTCTTTACTTAGCGTGATCCGTGGGACTCCCTAACCTATATTAAACCCTCTCCCGAGGCGAATAACATCTAACCTTAGGTTAATTAGTGGAACTCTCGTTCTCTTATAATAACCCCCTAAGGAAGCAGTAAATCGATCAATGGACTCCCATATTAGGTTTCACCCTAATCTGGCAAAATCTCGTCACCCTATCTCTAGGCGTGCGATCAACTCCACTTAATTATGCTAGATCTACTCTTAGGTAGGGTCTATTCGTCCTCCACCTAAGCACATCAGATTAAATTAAGCAACATAATTAAGAACAAACTAAGTACTTATCATATAATTTAGAAATCAAATAACAAGATCCATCATAGGTTTCATCCCCTTCAGGTATATGAAAGGTTTAGTTCATAACAAAATAAGAAAATATCTCAAGAGAATAAAACAAAACATAAGAAATCCCTAAAACCCCTGAAGGAATTGAAGAGGAGATCATCTGTCTTCAATAGAACTCCAGCTTCTTGAGATGGATCAACTGGCTATCTTCGAGTAATTCCCTGAATAAAAGCTCAGGCAAAAACTCTGCCTAAAACTTGATTCCTTAGAATGGCTGCCATGGGTTGTTTATATAGGCTCTTTTGATGCTTTACTTGGCTCCTAAGTACCTCCTTCAAGTAGAATTACTATTAAGGTGTTTAAGTAGACCTAGGAGTATGTTTCTTTGGTTTCAAGCATCCAAATCCGAGTGAAATTGCTCATTCCCGTGGCAGGGACACGCCCATGGCACACGTCCGTGTAAGTCGTGGCCAGACCATGTTGGACTTTTATCGACGAGGCACGGCCGTGTAAATAGGGGTGAGGACGTGTTCTAAATAAATGGCAAGGCATGGCCGTGTGGCTTGAAGTCCAAGCCGTGTCGATTTCTTGGGTTGGCCCAATTTGGTCCGTTTTAAGCACGTTTTACGTTCTTTTTATCCTTAGGTGTTTTCCTGAGTATAAGACATGAAAAGAAAGGACTAAGAGCACCTTTTTAAATAAATTAGGGATAAATCATCCAAAAGCATACTAAATATGGGATTAAAATATGTTACTTTTACGATTTATCAAATACCCACACTTAAGCTTTTGCTTGTCCTCAAGCAAAATTCTCAACTTACAATTAAAACGAACTTTCCATAATTCATAATTCCTATCGAAAATGCCTCTTCATAATTCATAGATAAGCTATACATGGATAATTTAACTCAAAGAACCCTAAAGATTCAATCAAGATAAGTCATACCTTTGTAGTACGAAAACATAGGTGTCTCCCCTTATCTAAGTAATTACCTTTAATTCAAAATCGACAAGGATTGACATCCTCACAAAAGATTCACTCAAATCACTCGAAGTGTTTAAGGTTCAAGAATAAGCACTCTAAGTCGAACCTGAAAAGTTAATGCCATAGGCTGGCTTGAAAATCAAATCTCCACCACTGTATATGAGATGATACACAGATCAAAAGGGCTTTATCGGGGTTGTATGAGGCTAAGGTTAAGGGTGTGAATACGAAAGTGAATTAGAGGTTAGAATCGAGACCGACTTGACAAATTACCTAACTAGAAATAATGAACTAAATATGACTATTTACATCGAATGAAAACTAATAATACCACTATTGATAATTACTCTATAATAAAGCGTATTTTCATCACTTAAAATTTGATAATACTTTAATCTGAGCTTTTTCTTCAACAATTGAAATTTAAATGCTCTAAGTTTTTTTATATACTACTAATATTGAATATACTTGGGTTTTTTAAGAACAAACTAAAATATTACATCATAAATGATAAATGTAACTCTTGAACTAATATAATTGGTAACTTAATCAAATAAAATTGATTAAAGGGTAGTCAAAAGAAAGGGTGATAACAAATACAAAGGGTTTTGGCTTAATATTAGTGGGTGAGTCAATAAAAAGGTTGTTAGGATTCAACGGGGTTCACTAGGGGTTAATTTGTGAAGGTAGGCTTTTTATGGAGTAAGTGGGTTAAATCCTAGGTGCCTTTATCATCTCTGTATATCAAATCAAAAGTGTGGTCTCGACATGTATAAATGAGGCAAGTTCTAGAATAACAGTTCAAAGTTGACACACTCATAATAAAGTGAGCATGAAAAAGAATATATACTCTATAAGGCTCAAAGTCTCACAAAAATTATGGGTATTTGACATCAATCCTGTAAATTTTAAACTTCAAGGTAATACTCAAATTCAGTTCAACAACCCATCAATTTTAATTTTTAGAAAGTAGACTTACCATGCCTGATTCTCTAGTATTCTTCAAATTTAATCATCAATGCACAATTAACTATGACTTACTCTAAAACATATCAATACAAATCATAAATCAACAGAAATTTCATCCTAATTAGTAATATGAGAAAAATACTTTGAATCAAGACTAAATTCAGGATTTTGAGAATAATGCAAAAAAGTTTGACACTTTTACCCCCCACACTTGAGATGTACTTTGTCCTCAATGTACAAAGATAAATAATGACAATTATGGGATAAAACAAAAGAAAAAGGGTAAAGTGACTTCTTATTTTGGATTGCTCTGGGAGTTGGCAGTGGTCGTGGTAGAAGGTAGTTGGAGGAGGCGGTGGTGGCATTTTCTATGGTCCTGGTGGGGTGGCTACCAACGATCTCTGCTCTAGATGAAGAAATTAGGGAGCTTGTAGAGAATTAGCTAGGGATTATTAAGACATATTTAAAATAAACTAAGTATATATATGAAGATAAGAAAGAAGACGAGAATTAAAATAGAAAACAATCTAAAGTGAAAATAAAAATAAATGGGTATTAAGTCCTTATTGAAGGATGGTTCGCAAGGTGGGAATCAAAACTAAGGTTGGGGATGTGATGGCGGTGGCGGATGTGAAGAGGTTATCGTGGTGGTCGGTGTGATTCCCAAGCAGCCTGGCGAACTTGACACAAAAAAAATTAAATTAAAATAAACTAAACTAAGCATAAGATTGCAAAAGAGAAGGAAATTGAAGCAAAAGAGAGAAAAAAAAGTAAAAACTATACGGTCTCAAAGACCCTTGGCTTGGTATTTGAATGAAGTGGCCGGCATGAACTTATGTAGATCGGTCTCCCGTAGGGAGATTATGCTTGCCTCCTTCCACTTCTTCGTCATGATTTTAGTGTTTCTCAAGAGTCTTGGACACTTTTCCTACGGAGAAAGAAAATTTTGAAAGAAAAATGAAAGAAGGAAGAAGAGAAAAGATGGAAAGAAGGGGAAGGGCTGTGGGATTTAAATAGTATCTCAAATCTGGCACGTTCACATGCCCGTGGTCTAAGGGCGTGTTGAGTTACACAGCCGCCTCACACGGCCGTGGTGTGGAGCGTGTTGCATTGCCCACGCCCGTTCTTGATGTGTCATGCCCGTGTCTGAGTAGTTAGTGTCGACCATGGCCGCGTCGCACGGCCATGGGTACAGGCGTGTTGAGTCTCCCACGCCCGTTGGGAGATAGTCAGTAGCTTCACATGGTTTAGAGGCATGACCGTGCTGATCTATCGGTGCCCGTGAGGAAGGGTAGTTGGGCCCGTGACATCTGACGGTGGTTGGCCTGAATTGCACGGCCTCTGCTTTATCAGTGTGGTGGTTCGGTGGTCCACATGACCACGATTACGGCGGTGTGTGTAAGGCCGTGTGGCACGGAAATCTGCACTTTGTGTTAGTTTACAACTAATTATTTAGAAATGAAGGATGGAAAGAAAAGAAACTGAAAATAAATTTGAAAATAAATTGAGTTAGTGCTCGAGTTGCCTACCAAGAAGCGCTCGTTTATAGTCTTAAGCTAGATTGTCCTCGTATTTGAAAATTTTAGGAAGGTTTAAAGGTTTGAATATCTTCCCTCATGCTCACAGTTCTATTTTTGTGACAAAGTTGAAGTCGAGAAGCGTTTACCTTAAAATTGCCAAATATTAGATTGCTTACCTCGACTATTTCGTGTGGGAAGATATCGTGTACCTTAAGAAGAATTTCTCCCTTTGCCCTCGTGCATTGAAGTGATGTGGGGATCGGCTTTGTCTAACGAAAGACGGTCTCCTATTTTAAAGTGATTTGATGTCCCTACGAGCTTTTCTGGTGGTTCCTCTGGTTTTATTTCGTGTGAATCTGGTTTTTCTTTGACTTGTATCTTCTGCTCTTCTAAATCGTCGACCTTATGGTTTTGTTTCTTGTGTGATTCTTCTTTGTCGATTTGGAGGCTATGAGTTGGCTCAGGTTTGATGCCTTGTGATGTTTCCTGTAGTGAAGGTTGAACAATTTGATTATCTATTGAAGTGACTTTCTTACCTTCATCATCCATTATTCTGGCTGAGTCGAGTGCTTGAAGCTTAATCGATTCATCTCCTACGCGAAGTATGAGTTCTCCTGTGGCAACATCAATTTTAGTTCTAGCAGTTGCTAGGAAAGGTCTTCCTAGAATTAAGGGGATTGAATTATCCTCATCCATGTCTAAAACAACAAAATCTATTGGGAAAACAAATTTATCAATTTTTACAAGAACATATTCAATAATGCCCCTAGGAATTCTAACAGTTTTATCAGCTAGTTGAATACTCATTCTAGTTTGTTTGGGCTTCCCTAGACCTAGTCGTTTAAACAATGCATAAGGCATGACATTTATACTTGCCCCTAGATCAGCTAACGTATTATCAATAGTTAAACTACCAATTAAGCATGGAATCGTAAAACTCCCTGGATCTTTTTGTTTCTGCGATAGTCTATTCTATAACATTGCCGAGCATGTTGCGTTTAGTTCCACATGGTGCTCTTCGTCTATTTTGCATTTGTTTGTCAAGAGTTGTCTTAAAAATTTCCTCGAGTCTGCATCTGGAAAAGAGCTTCAAGAAGGGGTAAGTTAATATGTAATTTCTTTAAAAGTTTAAGAAACTTACCAAATTGTTCCTCTGAATCATCTCCTTTCAATGCTTCGGGATAAGGTATGCGAGGTTTATATTCTTTGATTATTTATTTTGGCTTTCCGTATGCTACCTCTATTTTACCTTTTTATTCCTTGGTTTATTGTGCCATGGTGGGCTCGTCTACCTTTGTACCCTCTTGAGCTGTGATGGCTTGAATCTGTTCTTTTGGGTTTATTTCTGTGTTGCTTGGTAGACATCCTTGTTGACATTCAGAAATCGGCTTTGTGAGATGTCCCACTAACCTAGTAAGTTCTCCAACTTGATTCTCGATCCCTTTGATCGATTTTTGTTGTTCATCAAGTGCTGCTTTAGTATTTTGGAAACGAGAATCTGTGGCTGCCATGAATTTTGTAACATTCTGATAATTAGGGGCTATGCATTTTACTTAATTGAATGATGTTGCATGTTTATTTATTAATGAGTATATTTTTGGAAGTTATTTGAGCTTCATTAATTAAGTGAATGCTTAGTTAAACTTTTAATTTCTATTAATTAAGAGAGCTAAGCAAATTAGGCCTTAAGAATTAATGACAAGGAATTTCAAGCATAAGTTAAGTAATTGGCAAAGTGGTTAAGATGCATGGATGTGTGCTTGAGGTGTAAGGTTGAATCTCCTAGCTAGCATTAAGGAGGATTTTAATTTTTTGTTGTCTTCCTATAAGTGTCGGCCAAGAAAGTTCTAGAATGGATGAGCTTTCATTCAATTAATTTTGGCTATTTGACCATGTGAAAAAGGAAGTTAGGAACTTATGGCATGGGATCATAAGTTGGTGATAAGATGAAAGGGACAAAGGCATGATATTTGGCTATGTTTTGGGGATGTGTTCATGGTCATTTGACCATGAACCTAGACGGCATGGAGGCTAAAGGGAGTGGTTTATTTTTTTGATAGCAAATCAAGAGTGGATAGGGATGAAACAAGGAGAAAAAAAAAAGGAGGAAAAAAGGGGTAATGTTGGCATTGATTTGGCCGAATTTGTGCTTTGCCATTAGGGGGGAGTTAGCCAAAAGTCTTGCACATTCTTTTGTCCATCTTTTCTCAATTTCTCCAAAAGTTCTCTCATAGCCGAAATTGTCATTGAATTTAGGTAAAGATCTTCTCTTTGTTTTAACTTTCTTTTTGATCAATTTTTCTCCAAAAACCCCTACCTTGGCCGAATGTACCTTAGGCACTTTTGTACAATTGTGCTTTTGATTTAGTCCTCAATTGTATTTGAACCAAATACAATTTTCGTTCTCCCCTCTTTCTTTTTGAAATCGAAACTACAAAGTTCAAAGAACCAAATTCTTCATTTCTCTCCTTTTGCCGAATGCATCTAAGCCTCAAAACTAATCTCCCTTCTCTTTGATCATTTCCTCTTTTCTTTTTCTTTTCATTTTATTTCTCTCTTCTCTTTCTCTCATTCCTTGGCCGAATGTACAAAGATTCCTAAGCACATTTTTTTTCTTTCTTTTGAGAAATCACCATCATCATCTTCTTCTTTTCTTCCTTCTCCCTTTTCCTTCTCTTTTCATTCTCTTTCTTCTTTCCCTTCAAAACTGAAACCATCATATTGAAACCACCATTTCTAATCTCTTTTTGTTAAAGCCGAATCTTGAAGGACTCAAGTAAGAATTTTATCAATTATTTTTATCATTTCCTTTCACTTTAGTAAATTTAGAACTATAATCTTTTATTTTCTCTCCTAGGCCGAATCTTTTGAAAAGATTTTTCAAAGATCTTTGTTGAAGACAACCTTTAAGTGACCATTCGAAATCATTAAGGTAAAGTTATTAATTTAGATCATATCGATTTATTTAGATAGATCACTAATCTACGTTATTTTAGGGCGATCTAAGATCAACAAGATAGGTAAGAAAAGGGTCGTATGAAGTGTTTGGAAGAGAGGAGGTATTCCTTTACCATCGAACTACAAACGAAGAGCGATATCGTGATTAGAGACTTTCCACCGGGTTGTGGACCCTCCGTTAACGAGGATCAATTATTCAAGTAGTGCGTATAACCGAACCACTTTACGTTGGTGGAATATCGTGGTTTTGATCCATCTAGTGGAGAAAACCACAAATAACTGTCATTCGTGAATTCGAGGGTAAGGATTTAGATCCATCGTCTATAAGTATAGTTTTGTTAACAATAGTTTATACTAACCAAGTGTATTAATCAATTAGGTGTGGACGAGCAAGAGGGTATTGTTCTCACTTTGTTACTAGGTGTGTAACCATACATTAAAAATTTCCATAGATTTATATTGTTAAAAAGTGATTATATGATAGTATGTTTTGTTTGTGGATACCAATCATTGGTATACAAAATTGTGTATGTTACCCAATATTTCGTTTATTTTGCTATATGCATCAATATGAAATAAGCATGACTATATTATGATTTGTGGGTAAATAGCATGAAAATCGATTTGATATGTATGTGCATGGGCATATGGGTATATTGATAAAGGAGGAAGTATTCGGTGGTTTTACCATAATTACGGTGACTTGGTCACATATGTGAAATTGGTGACTTCGGTCACATATTTGACTCGGTGTGGCCGGTCACATATTTGACTCCGATGGCTTCGGTCACATATTTGGCTCCGGTGATTTCGGTTACATATTTGGCTCCAGTGACTTCGGTCACATATTTGGCTCCGGTGACTTGGTCACGTATTTGAAATTTGGACTTGGTCGGTGACTTGGTCACATCTATTTTGGTGGCTTTGCCACAATAATGGCGATGTGCATGTTGACTGCAAAGAATCGCCCGATGGTGTGTAGCGGATGGAGGTCGATTTAGTAATCCCACGGTGTGTTGGTTGGTACGGGGTGTGTAGCGGATGGATATTTAGGTTGGGTAAGGCTTGCATTTCATTTCATATACATGACTATGTAATATTGTATGATTATTACTTGATCATTATGAAATGGGCCTTTGGGCTAAATATGAATTAAATGGGCCTTTGGGCTAAATATGAGCTAAATGGGCCTTTGGGCTAAATATTTGATTAAATGGGCCTATGGCCATATGTGAAATTTTGGGCTTTAAAGCATATGATAAAATGGGCTTTTTAGTGTATGTGTTATACATTGAGTTTATGACTCACCCATTTTATGGGATAACTTTTCGATGACTCGTGGCGATGGATCTAGGCAACAAGGATTTCGAGGTGGGTATGCTTTCAGTATCAAGTATTGTGGAGATTTTCCAACTTAAACTCTTTAAGTTAAATTTTATTACTTAGACTTTATTATGAATTTGCCAATTTTATGTAATAAGGCCACTATAAACTATCTTTCATTTTGTGTTTGGATTTACTTTTATTTTGACATGAACAAATATCTATTAAATAACTAAATTGGTTTTCGATAATTATTTAAAAAGGTTTTTGTCTCTAATATATAAATGTTTTCAAGGAAATTTTCTTAAGTTTGGTTTCCTTTTGATTTTATTAATTCCTCCTAAAAATAATGTTTTAAAAGACAAAATTTCTTTACAATGGAATTCCGCTAAAGTTTTACTCGAGGAACATACCAAATTCGGTTAGGCTTTTTGGGCCGGGTTTGGGGTGTTTCAATTGGTATCAGAGCCCAGTTTTAAACTCTCGGCCTTGGGTTTTGAAGCCCACAACGTTTTCAAAATTTTGGCCCAAAAGACTTTTTGAAAATTTTCTTAAGTTAAATGATTTTATAAGAGCATGGCTTTCGAGTTCTCGGCCGGATCCATCGGTATGTACCTTTATTTGATAAGTGATATGAATGTATGATAAGCCTAAGGAAACTTTAGAGACATGGACCTTAGGTGTTTGTATACTACTACGAAAACCATGAATATCTGTTACATAAAACTTTCTTTTAATAAGAAGTGAAAAGACTCTAATACATAAGACTTTTCAGAAAAAGCAGATAAGATACGTAGTAGACATGAGCTCTAGGGACGCTTGTCGTCGTGGACATGGAAGAGGAAAGATGATCGTACTTAGTCCTTTAGGATGCATGAGTTGTAGACAAACTTTTAAGGAAGTGCCTCTAGAAGTTCAAGGGATACAGTTTCGGTGATTTAATGGAGTTACTGTCGGAGAATTGACCTTATCTTAGGCATGGGTGGCTTGTGAAGTACCGTGCAAATGTGGATTGTCCGCTAAGAGAATGTCCTTAAGAACTTTTGATGACAAGGAAGTTGTAGTGTTGGGCGAGAGACTAACTACTTATCTAATGTAGTATCCGCTCTTAAGGCGGAAAAGATGGTTAGAAAAGGATGTGAAGCTTTTCGATGTTGGTGAATGCTTTGGAGGCTAAGGAAGCAATCGCTAATGAAGTCGAACGGTGAATGAATTTGTAGATGTTTTTAGGAAGAACTTCGTGTTTGCCTCCGGATCGTGAGGTAGAATTCGGGATAGACTTATTATTCGGAAGGCGCCAGCTTTCTATTGCTCCATATAGAATGGCATCAAGGAATTGGTTGAGCTTAAGGCTCGATTCGGGAGTTGCTTGATCGTGGATTCATTCGACCTAGTGTGTCTCCATGGGGAGCACCGGTCTATTCGTGAAAAAGAAGGACGGATCGATGAGGATGTGTATAGACTACCGGCGGTTGAATAAGTCGACCATCAAGAACAAGTATCCTTTGCCAAGGATCGACGACTTGTTCGATCGACAAGGGAGTCATGGTATTCTCTAAGATTGATCTAAGATCGGGTATCATCAACTTAAAGTGAAAGAAGCGGATATCCATAAGACGGCTTTCCAACTAGATATGGGCATTATGAATTTTGGTAATGCCATTCGGATTGACGAACGCCCAATTGCGTTTATGGATATGATGAATCGGATTTTCACCCTATTTGGATCGGTTCGTCGTGGTATTCATAGACGACATCCCGTGTATTCTAAGTCCAAGTGGAACATGATGAGCATCTCCGGATTGTGTTGCGAGTCTTAAGGAAAAGAAAGCTGTGACGCCAAATTCAGTAAGTGTGAATTTTGGCTGAAAGAAGTCGCATTTTAGGACATGTGATATCTGCAGAAGGGATAAGGGTAGATCCTCGAAAGATTGAGGCTGTGCTAGATTGGAAACCACCTAAATCTGTAACCGAGGTTCGCAGTTTCTTGGTTTAGCGGATATTATCGAAGATTTGTTGAAGGATTTTCATCGATATCTGCACCTTTAACGAAATTGCTGAGGAAGGAAGTACCTTTCGTGTGGACTGATAAGCAGCAAGAGAGTTTTGAGAAGCTCAAGAAAGTTTGGACGGAAACTCCTGTTTTGATCCAACCTGAGGCAGGAAAGGATTTCGTTGTGTATTGTGACGCTTCTCACACGGGTTTAGGATGTGTTCTGATGCAAGGCGGAAAGGTAGTTGCATATGCGTCTCGGCGATTGAGGCCGCATGAAGTTAACTACCGATGCATGACTTGGAGTTAGCAAATGTAGTCTTTGCTCTTAAAGTTTGGAGACATTACTTATATAGGAGAAGTCGGTGATATATCTGCACCACAAAAGTCTGAAATATCTCTTGACTCGAAAGAAGCGAATTTGAGGCAAAGAAGGTGGATAGAGTTGTTGAAAGACTACGATCGTTTCTATCGAGTACCACCGGGCAAGGCGAATGTGGTGGCGGATACTCTAAGTCGAAAAGTGGTGTCGATTTGAGAGCGATGTTTGCACATCTTAGTCTTTTCGATGACGAAGCTTATTGGCGTAACTTCAAGTTAAGCGAGCATGGTTAAGTCAAGTGAAAGAGAGGCAATTAGTAGATGAAGATCCGAATGAAAAGCTTCGACAGTAATGAGTGGGAAATTGGAAGATTTTAGTATTAATAAAGGACGGGTATTGTGCTTCAAAGATAAAGTCTCAGATATCAAGGATCGGAGTTGAGGCAAAAGATACTTGTGAATCGCATGGTAGCCCCTATGCTATGCATCCTGGAGGAAGTAAGTTATATCAAGACTTGCGAGATCAGTTTTGGTGGCCTGGTCTTAAACGAGAAGTTACGGAATTTGTAGGAAAGTGCTTGACGTGTCAGCAAGTCAAGGCTAAACATCAAGTACCATCGGGGTTGCTTCAGCCAATAAAGATTCCGCAGTGGAAGTGGGAGAGAATCACCATGGGCTTTGTTAGTGGGCTTCCTCTCACGCCTACTAAGAAAGACTCAGTATGGGTGATAGTGGACCGATTGATGAAATCTGCACATTTTATCCCGATTCGGATTGATTACTCTTTGCGAAATTGGCGAAGTTATATGTGGTGAAATTGTGAGATTGCATGGAGTCCGTTGTCGATAATTTCAACAGAGATCCGAGATTTACTTAGCGATTTTGGAAAGCATTGCATCAAAGCTTTGGGCACCGATTGGACTTCAAGCGGCATTTCATCCTCGGTCGGATGGTCATTCGAAAGAGTAATCCAAATCTTAGAAGATATGTTAAGGGATGTGTGATAGATTTGAAGGAAGTTGGGAGGAATTCTTACCGTATGGCGAATTTGCGACAACAACGATTTCCAATCCAAGATTCGAATGGCACTATATGAAGCACTATATGGACTAAGTGTCGCACTCCTACGTGTTGGATGTAATTAGGGAACGCCGATTTTGGGTCCGAAATAGTGGTGAATCAAGAAAAGGTTAAGGTAGTCCGGCTCGATTAAAGGAAGCATCGATAGACAAAAATTGTACGCAGATTTAAAGCGGAAAGAAATAGAGTATGCAAGTGGAGACCAAGTTTTCTAAAGGTTTCACCTTGGAAAAAGGTGATGAGATTTGGACGCAAAGGAAACTAAGTCCGTGTTCATTGGACCTTATCGGATTGTGAAGCGGGCCGGATCTGTGGCATATCGCTTAGATTTGCCTTGAATTGAAGCAAATGCACGATGTGTTCCATGTTTCAATGTTACGCCGTTCATCGGTCGGATCCATCTCATGTAGTACTAGTTGAGGAGGTGGAATTAAGATCGATTTGTCATATGAAGAGAGCCAATTCAAATTCGAGCGAGATGTAAAGGTTTTACGGAGAAAATCAGTTCCTCTCGTTAAGGTATTATGGCGTAATCATGGATCTGAAGAAGCTTCGTGGGAACCGGAGGAAGCGATGCGACAACAACACCCTCACTTATTCCAGCCATGTAATTTCGAGGACGAAATTATTTTAAAGGGTAGAATCGTAACATCCACGATAATTGGGGCTATGCATTTTACTTAATTGAATGATGTTGCATGCTTATTTATTAATGATATATTTTTGGAAGTTATTTGAGCTTCATTAATTAAGTGAATGCTTAGTTAAACTTTTAATTTCTATTAATTAAGAGAGAGCTAAGCAAATTAGGCCTTAAGAATTAATGACAAGGAATTTCAAGCATAAGTTAAGTAATTGGCAAAGTGGTTAAGATGCATGGATGTGTGCTTGAGGTGTAAGGTTCGAATCTCTTAGCTAGCATTAAGGAGGATTTTAATTTTTTTGTTGTCTTCCCTATAAGTGTCGGCCAAGAAAGTTCTAGAATGGATGAGCTTTCATTCATTTAATTTTGGCTATTTGACCATGTGAAAAAGGAAGTTAAGAACTTATGGCATGGGATCATAAGTTGGTGATAAGATGAAGGGGACAAAGGCATGATATTTGGCTATGTTTTGGGGATGTGTTCATGGTCATTTGACCATGAACCTAGACGGCATGGAGGCTAAAGGGAGTGGTTTATTTTTTTGATAGCAAATCAAGAGTGGATAGGGATGAAACAAGGAGAAAAAAAAAGGAGGAAAAAAGGGGTAATGTTGGCATTGATTTGGCCGAATTTGTGCTTTGCCATTAGGGGGGAGTTAGCCAAAAGTCTTGCACATTCTTTTGTCCATCTTTTCTCAATTTCTCCAAAAGTTCTCTCATATTTGAAATTGTCATTGAATTTAGGTAAAGATCTTTCTTTGTTTTAACTTTCTTTTGATCAATTTTTCTCCAAAACCCCTACCTTGGCCGAATGTACCTTAAGCACTTTGGTACAATTGTGCTTTTGATTTAGTCCTCAATTGTATTTGAACCAAATACAATTTTCGTTCTCTCCTCTTTCTTTTTGAAACCGAAACTACAAAGTTCAAAGAACCAAATTCTTCATTTCTCTCCTTTTGCCGAATGCATCTAAGCCTCAAAACTAATCTCCCTTCTCTTTGATCATTTCCTCTTTTCTTTTTCTTTTCATTTTATTTCTCTCTTCTCTTTCTCTCATTCCTTGGCCGAATGTACAAAGATTCCTAAGCACATTTTTTTTCTTTCTTTTGAGAAATCACCATCATCATCTTCTTCTTTTCTTCCTTCTCCCTTTTCCTTCTCTTTTCATTCTCTTTCTTCTTTCCCTTCAAAACCGAAACCATCATATTGAAACCACCATTTCTATTCTCTTTTTGTTAAAGCCGAATCTTGAAGGACTCAAGTAAGAATTCTATCAATTATTTTTATCATTTCCTTTCACTTTAGTAAATTTAGAACTATAATCTTTTATTTTCTCTCCTAGGCCGAATCTTTTGAAAAGATTTTTCAAAGATCTTTGTTGAAGACAACCTTTAAGTGACCATTCGAAATCATTAAGGTAAGGTTATTAATTTAGATCATATCGATTTATTTAGATAGATCACTAATCTACGTTATTTTAGGGGCGATCTAAGATCAACAAGATAGGTAAGAAAAGGGCTGTGCGAAGTGTTTGGAAGAGAGGAGGTATTCCTTTACCATCGAACTACAAACGAAGAGCAGTATCAGCGATTAGAGACTTTCCACCGGGTTGTGGACCCTCTGTTAACGAGGATCGACTATTCGAAGTAGTGCGCACAACCGAACCACTTTATATTGGTGGAATATCGACGAGTTTTGATCCATCTAGTGGAGAAAAACCACAAATAACTGTTTTCAAGGAAATTTTCTTAAGTTTGGTTTCCTTTTGATTTTATTAATTCCTCCTAAAAATAATGTTTTAAAAGACAAAATTTCTTTACAATAGAATTCCGCTAAAGTTTTACTCGAGGAACATACCAAATCCGGTTAGGCTTTTTAGGCCGGGTTTGGGGTGTTTCAAATTTCGTCAGCATCTCTTCGAGGTTTGATTTCTTCTCTTGTGGATATGGTTGATTTTGATAATTTGGAGGAGGTTGCTGCCTTTGATTTTCTTGATTTCCATGTCCTCCCCACGAAAATTTTGGGTGGTTCCTCCAACCTGCGTTATAAGTGTTACTATAAGGATTATTATTGGATCCAAAATTGTTACCTATATAGTTTGTCTGCTCATGTTCGCTCCGGGTTGGTAGGGTGGATACTGGGATTCGCCACATTCCCACTCGTCAGATTGTATTACCGGTGTACTGTGAAGAACATAAATTATCAAGCTTTTATTCATCATCTCCACTGTGTTGTGACATTATTCGTGTCTATGTTAAAAACTCTGGCTTATTTTGTCGGTTTGGCCCTTGTAATTTTCCATTGATAGATATTCAACGACATCTCTTCAATAAAGTCATAAGCCGCTTCAGGGGTTTTGTTATTCAAAGTTCCACCGGCTGATGAGTCAATCATTTGCCTCGTTGAAGAATTCACACCGTTGTAAAAAGTTTGGACTTGAAGCCACAAAGGTAATCCGTGGTGTTGACATCTTCTCAGGAGATCCTTATATCTTTCCCATGCATCATATAATGTTTCTGCGTCATTCTGCACAAAAGAAGATATGTCATTCCTAAATTTGTCCATTTTGGCTAGTGGAAAGTATTTTAAAAGAAATTTTTCGGTCATTTGATCCCATGTGGTGATTGACCCTCGTGGTAACGAGTTCAACCACTGCTTTGCTTTATTCCTTAATGAAAATGGAAATAACCGAAGACGTATGGCATCGTCAGGAACGCCATTTATTTTGAAGGTATCACAGAACTCTAAGAAATTAGCTATATGAGTATTTGGGTCTTTGTCCTGCAAACCATCAAATTGAACAAACTGTTGAATTATTTGTATTGTGTTAGGCTTTAATTCAAAATTTTTAGCGTACTATAACAGAGCGACAATACTAGATTCTGCTCCTGTCAAATTAGGCTTAGCATAATCATAAATAGTACGTGGAGCATTCTGTTCTTGCACATTTGGCGGTGGATTGTTTTGGTCCATCCCTTCAGTGGGATTGGATCTGTCTTGTTGTTCTTCTCTTTAGTAGTCTAGAGCTCATCTAGTTTCTCTGCGATCTCTGCGAGCGGTAGCTTCAATGTCACTTTCGTACGCTAAAGGTCCTCTTGGGTTCCTTCTAGTCATAAACTAGAGGTACCTGCTAGGAGAAGAAAGAAAGAAATTTAGTGTAAATAAAAATTTAACCTAAACTAAAAATAAAAGTAAATTGCGAAAAAATAATATAATAGTGGCTAAAGTAATAGAAATAGAGCTTTCTTAATATTTTAGTGTTCCCCGGCAACGGCGCCAAAAACTTAATCGTGTCAAATAGTCGAGTTTTAATATTTATAAAGAATGATCGAACCTGTAGACTAACTATCAATTGCACCTATCGAACAATAGTATAGTTTAGGCAAGATTATTTTATCGAACCCAAAGGAACCTAAAAGTACTACTACTCACTTTCTTTCTATTATTTAGCCTAAAATATGGAGTGATTGTTTTATTAATCTAAAACTAATGAAAAACTAAACTAGATGCAAAGACAAAAGAATGAAACTTTGGGAAAAGACTGTGGAAAAACTCAGTTGATTTTAGACGATACCCTCAGGAAGAATCCACCTATGACTTCTCTTGTTATCTAACTTTTAATTCATATGACTTCTTTACTTAGCGTAATCCGTGGGACTCCCTAACCTATATTAAACCCTCCCTCGAGACGAATAACGTTTAACCTTAGGTTAATTAGTGGAACTCTCGTTCTCTTATAATAACCCCCTAAGGAAGCAGAAAATCGATCAATGGACTCCCATATTAGGTTTCACCCTAATCCGGCAAAATCTCATCACCCTATCTCTAGGCGTACGATCAACTCCGCTTAATTATGCTACATCTACTCTTAGGTAGGGTCTATTCGTCCTTCACCTAAGCACATCAGATTAAATTAAGCAACATAATTAAGAACAAACTAAGTACATCAGATTAAATTAAGCAACATAATTAAGAACAAACTAAGTACTTATCACATAATTTAGAAATCAAATGATAAAATCCATCATAGGTTTCATCCCCTTCAGGTATCCGAAAGGTTTAGTTCATAACAAAATAAGAAAACATCTCAAGAGAAAAGATAAAACAAAACATAAGAAATCCCTAAAACCCACTGAAGGAATTGAAGAGGAGATCCTCTTTCTTGAGATGTTTCAACTGGTTATCTTCGAGTAATTCCCTGAATAAAAGCTTTGGCAGAAAACTCTGCCTAAAACTTGATTCCTTAGAACGGCTGCCTTGGGTTGTTTATATAGGCTCTTTAGATGCTTTACTTGGCTCCTAAGTACCTCCTTCAAGTAGAATTACTATTAAGGTGTTTAAGTAGACTTATGAGTATGTTTCTTTGGCTTCAAGCATCCAAATCCGAGTGAAATTGCTCATTCCCGTGGCAGGGGCACGCCCATGGCACACGCCCGTGTAAGTCGTGGCCAGACCGTGTTAGACTTTTGTCGATGAGGCACGGCCGTGTAAATCGGGGTGAAGCCGTGTTCTAAATAAATGGCAAGGCACGGCCGTGTGGATTGAAGTCCAGGCCATGTCGATTTCTTGGGTTGGCCCAATTTGGTCCGTTTTAAGCCCGTTTTACGTTCTTTTTATCCTTAGGTGTTTTCCTGAGCATAAGACATGAAAAGAAAGGATTAAAAGCACCTCTTTACATAAATCAGGGATAAATCATCCAAAAGCATACTAAATGTAAGATTAAAATATGTTACTTTTACGGTTTATCAAGCTTCCTCTTCTATTTCTTATTCCCAACGGTGAAGATGACCAAATGAAAGAGATGATAAGTTTAGTTTATGTTTTATTATATTTTAATATAACTTTAACTTTAATTTTATTTATTTTTTTACTAGGATAACAAACAACACCGTCCACTATAAACCATTATGGAAAAATTTCCATTCTAATGCTCAAAAAATTACTATTTAAACATTTTAATAAATAAAATTCAATAGTAATCAATTTTTACGGTTTTTATAATTTAGTCATTTTTCCTTAATTAACCATCAAATCATCAAAATTTCCAGACCAAACTTCAATCCACTAATATAAAAATTCCTTAAATATTTAATAATATTTACAGGCTCGATTTACGAAAATGAGATCCCGATACCTCATTTCCCAAAACCACTTGACTTTCGGTACCTACCACTTGTACATTGACTAATTGATCAATTAATAAAGTCTATTAAATCCGATTCACTATTATACTATATTTAACTCATAAATATTAATTAAATATATCTATGGACTCTCTCATCGAAATTGTGGTCTCGAAATCATTCTTTCTGACAACACTAAAAAAAATGGACTATTACAAACTTACTAAAAATTCGAAATGCTTACCCTGTTGTTTTCCTTTTTTCCTGTAGATTTCATACTTGCAAAATCTGTCGACCAGATCTACGAGAATCTCACACTATGTAACACCCCATACCGACCTAAATGTTAAAACCAAGCTTCTGCCACGTTAACCCGCCTTAGTCTATGGGTTACCTGAAATTCAGACAAACAAACCAAATGAGTTTACAACTAAGTGTATGTGCAACTTACATTCAATAGTAATAAGTAATATACAAATGAAATCTCACTTTCCATAGATCAACCATTTCTCAGAATCAACTGTAGAAATAGAAACAGAGAATATCATATACAAATGTAGAACATATCAGATACAGATGCAGATTCTTACCTCTATCCGTTACACACCATCTCTATCCATCCTGACACACCATATAGGGCATCAAGTACCCATCCATCCCTACACACCACGTAATGACTGTATGTCACGTTTCAGAATAATTACAACCTAGCTGCCAAATTAAAATACGATAAATCGTCAAAATCAGAAATATTTGTGGCTTAGCCACCAGAGTTGGAAAATTATTGAACTGCTCACACTTTCTTTTTTATACAAACCCAATCCCAATACAGATGCAAGTTTAATAGAGACCAGATATAAGTACACAATAATACAATTTCATATTGTACTCATGTAATGCTATTACACTTATGTATCAGATCTCATAACAAGTGTATATACATATATCAGAATAATAGATTATTCAGTAACAAATTGTCAGATAACAATTTCAATGTTTAATTTAGATCATACAAACCCTACGGTAGGCCTACATTTGATTTGAACGATGATTACGACCCTAGGGAAAAATCTTGATTTTTTGCCCACACACCCATGTGCATTCACACGACCTGGGTGGCTAGGTCATGTGGTCCACAGGACGGAAATGTGGCTCAAAACAGTGAGTCACATGGCCTGGCACATGGCCAAGCACACACATGTGTGACTTGTAACTCGTCATACGGCCTGGACACATGTACGTGCCCTTAACCTGTGTGACCTTAAATCCAAAACAGTGAGTTACATGGCCTGGACACACGTCCATGTGACCCTAAATCCAAAACAATGAGTTACACGGCTTGGAAACATGTCCATGCACCTAACCCGCGTGACCCTAAATAAAAAAATGAGTTACACGACCTGCCACACGATCGTGTAAAGTAGGGACCCATTTTTTTGGTATCGTAATTCGTAAAAAATTGGGTTTTCATTACACACCTGATACGAATTCAACACAGAAGCAACAAAAGTGATTCCAAAGCCTAAAAATGACAACCAGAAGTTCAATCAATGACTTAAACGAACAATTTGCATCAGAACAACAATCAACCCAACATGTCAAAAACTTCGATGAAACACCCCAAACCCGGCCCACGAGCCTGGACCGGATCTGGTATGTTCCTCGATGTAAACCAGTTCAAATTTCTTTTGTTACTTTGAAAATTGTGGGTTTTGAAGATAGTTTGTAGTGGGTTGGGCTTGAGTTTGAAAACAAGTTTATATCATTATTGAAAATCCTTTTGATTTAGGTGACAAAACGTTTAGGCTTGTATTAAATTACTTAATCTTTTAACAAATAAAAAGATTGTAGGCTTAATAATAATAAAAAAATAAAGTAAACGCTACTACGGCCTTATTACATCAAATAATTTCCCAAAAATAAAAACCAAAATAAACTTTAAAATACTTAAATTAAAATAAAAGTCCAAGTCATAAACTTCTTGCTGTGCATGGCCATCCCTAAGCTTCTGCCGAACCCGGTCCATCACTGCTCGTCACCTGAAACACGATCCCACAACAGGGTGAGTCAACAGACTCAATGTGTATACAAGCACTAAAATTAATAATCCAGGCATACCATACATATCATGTTCACATAATAACTCAAGATAATGATGCATCCCAAACCCAAACCTAGATGCGATCCGCTACACATCCCCGTACCAACCTGCACACCGTGGGGACTACTAAGTCAACCTCCATCCGCTACACACCATCGAAGGCGATCATTTGTAGTCGACGTGCTCATCGCCCATATAAAAGTTCGTGGCATAGCCACCAGATTTAATAATTGTGTCATGTGACACCACATTCAGATAATGTAACCGAAGTTACCACATTCAGATAATGTGACCGAAGTCACCACATTCAGATAGTGGGACCGAAGTCACCACATACACTTCCCCTTTCTCAAATAACCCGAATGCCCCAAATTATTCATATCATGCATACCATACTTAATTTCACATTCATGTTCATATTCACATGTTAAATATAACATATTTCGTAATCCTAGTAGGAGTAGGAAACGTACCTGAGTACTTTGTACCATAACATGGTACTTTAGCCACATTCTCACACTTTCATATTAACACATATATCAATTTTAAGCCATAAATCAATTAAGATTAGTGTGAGGTACACACCTGATTCGCTTAACGAATTCCTTGAAATCCCGAAAATAAAATCGATCTATTGCTTTAGATTTTAAGACCCTACATTTGGCCAATCATGGTAACATTTAGCAAAGGCCTATTCGGCCAAACTTAGTGTTTTCTTTTAAAGCCTAATCGGCTATAACCCAAATCCTGAAGGATTCATGTAATCAATTTCTTACCCTTGGTGCCGATTTGATGACTATTCAAATCCCAAAAACTTCGTTTTTCTTCTCCTTGTATTCGGCCAAATCCTAAATCCCTTGAATCAGTTAGTTTTTGATTAAATAGATCTAAATACTTAAGATTGGGCCTTGGCTGAATATGTGAATACACTTACCTTGGAGTTCTCAAATCCCGAAGTTGATCTTTGCTTCCTTAATGCTGTCGAAATTCCTATAACCATATGTTAGATTTGATCTAATATTAAAGTAGGGGAATAGACCTTTGGCCGAATGTACATATATGTACTTACCTTGTTTTCAAATCCCGAATGATCCTTAGTAATAATCGACTATGGCTCTCATAAGTAACACAAAGTTTCGGCCTTGAGACTTGGAGGAGAATCGGCTATGGTCACTTAGGTATTCGGCTTCAACAAGGACTGAAAAGAAAGAAGGATCTAAGGCCTTTAAGGAGGATCGGCTAAGAGTTGTTTTTGAGGTTTCAGTTTTTGGTGAATTGGAACAAAGAAGAAGAATAGGGATAGGGGATTCGGCAATGGTGAGTGAGAGAGAGCTTGTGGTTTTGGTCAACAAAGAGAATGAAGAAGATGACAAGGAAATTTTACAGAGACTTTCAAAAGAAACAAAATAAGAAACAAATGGCCTTTACTCCTTTTTAGTCGAAATTACCACACTTAGTTCCCCCTATTCGGCCAACTCTCCCTTATTTTGATAAAGTTCATCTTTTATTTATCACTTAATTAATCTCATCAATAATCTACTTAAAATAATCTATCATTAAATCTGTTACTTATCCCCTATTTAGCCGAAATTTTAAAGGGAATAAAACTCTTCTTTTGCAAGCCTTGTGCCGTCCACCTCTGTGTTTCTAAAAGCAAAAATAAAACTTCTCGAACTCAGGCCCAACACCCTTGCATGTGGCGCCATTTCTAGAGGCCCTAAGTGGCATCTTCAGGCCACTTTTCCAAGCCTGTTTGTGTGTCAAATTTCACATACTTTTTCTCTTAAGGCCACCTTGCCTTAATTTCCTTTTTCAAACTTTAAAACTCAACATTTCTAAGTCATTTCTAAGTTTCCAAAAATTTTCGTTTGGCTCTTTAAACTCGACATTTCCTCACATATCCAAGTTTCCAGAAATGTTCACTTTCCCCTTTTACTTAGGTTTCCAAAATGTTCACTTTCCTATTTTGCTTAGGTTTCCAAAATGTTCACTTTCCTATTTTACTTAGGTTTCCAAATGTTCACTTTCCCTTAGGTTTCCAAATGTTCACGTAACATTTCCATACATTCTCAGGTTTCCAAAAATATTCAAAATTTATTCATAACACATAAGACATGTCATTATGTACAATTAAACCGAAAATGCATAGGCCCTTTTCAGGATGTTACATTCGATGTAAACCTCTATAGCAAACTAACACTTATTGACGAATCCACAACAATAACTCGAACTTGGACTATTGGAGGAACGTTTCCCACAAGACCTTTTTCTAACAAAACCCTAATGGCACAATTAACAAAAATTCAGAAGAACAACAATAATTTCTAACTTCGAATAGCAACAATGAAATTTTGCGAAAACAAAAGAGAATAACGATAGAACTTACGCAACAACCTTTCAAACAACACAACGAACAATGCAGAATTCCCAATTAAACCCAGTAATAGTTTACAGAAGCAAGCAAAAAGAAAAAGAAAAGAAAGGTGAAGAAGGAAGAAAGAAGAACAGGAAAAAGAAGTTAAAGAAATGGTTTTAAAAAAAAAAAAAAACTAATAGGCTTTTACCAAGTAGCATAAAAATATTTTCTTAGCGCATGCATAAGATTCAAACACAGGACCATAAGGTATACAGAAACTTAACATCGAACTAGCAAGCTCATTCTTGACACAGATTAACACCAAAATAAACTAAAGCCAAACGTTTAACACTAAGGGTCAACTCTAACAAAATAAAAAAATTTCCAAAAGTGAGGTTTGAACCCCTTGACCTCTAACATACAAACAGAGCACTTAGCCACAAATATAGAGACTTGATTATGTCAAAATTTCAGCAAACAACACTCAAATTTTTGGGGCGTTACAACTCCCTTCCCTAAAAGAAATTTCGTCCTTGAAATTTAACGGACTCAAACATATAAGAATATTACTGGCGAATTAAATCATAAGGTTCCCATGTGGCTTCCTTAGTGCCATGATTCCGCCATATAACCTTAACTAAAGGAACAGTTTTCCTCATCATAACCTTGACGTCTCGATCCAAAATCTGAACAGGCTCCTCTTCAAAAGTCAGATACAATCGTACCTTAATATCTTTAACAGGAACAATATAAGATTGATCAGACCGATACCATATCAACATAGAGACGTGGAATACATCATGAATTTGATCCAATTTAGAAGGTAGCTCTAGCTGATAGGAAATAGGTTTGATACATTTCAGAATACGATAAGGTCTAATGAACCTCGGGCTCAACTTGCCCTTACGTTCGAATCGAAGATCCTTTTTCCACAGAGAAACTTTCAGAAATACTTGATCACCCACAGAATACTCAATATCTTGTCTTTTAAAACTTGCATACAATTTTTGTTGATCGAAAGCTGCCTTGAGACGTCCTCGAATCAATCTAACCGTATTCTCAATTTCAGATACTAGCTCGAGACCTAGAACCCGACATTCACCTAACTCAATCCAACACAGAGAAGTACGATACTTACGGCCAAACAAAGCCTCGTAAGGTTCCATATAAATGCTAGCTTGAAAGCTGTTATTATATGCAAACCTAGCCAATGGAAGATACTCCTCCCAACTACCTCAAAAATTGATTACACAACTTCAAGCATATCCTCCAGAATCTGAATAACTCGCTTAGACTGTCCATTGGTCTGAGGATAATATGCAGTACTGAAATCCAATTGGGTACCCAAAGCCTTGTAAAGCTTCTTCCAAAATTGAGATGTAAAACGTGGATCTTTGTAAAAAATAATCGAAACTGAAACTCCGTTCAATCTTACAATTTCAGAGACATACAACTTAGCCAATTTCTCAAGCGAATAATCCATCCTGACCGAAAGAAAGTAAATAGATTTAGTCAATCAATCAACAATGACCCAAACTAAATCCTTATTAGTGGGTTTCAAAGGCAATCCACTAATGAAGTCCATAGTCACACGCTCCCACTTCCAAAAGGGAATCTTAACCAGTTGTAGTAGACCTAAAGGTAACTGAGGCCCAACCTTAACCTTCTGGCATATCAAATAATAAGAGACAAAAGTAGTTACCTCCCGTTTTAAACCGGACCACTAGTATAATTCTCGGAGATCCCTATACATTTTATTCTCAGTAGGATGCATAACATAAAGGTTATGATGCGCTTCCCACAAAATAGGCTGCCTCAACTCAACATCATTAGGCACACAGATCTGACTTTTGAAACACAAAACCCTATTATTTTTTAATCCAAAATCGAAAGTTCCACCATCCTCAATCTGACGAAAATGAGAAACCAAAGAATCATCACTCAATTGGTTAGCTCGAACCTAATCAACCCAAGTCGTTAACCTGCAACTCAGCCAGCAAACTACCGTCATCAAACAAACTCAAGTGAACAAACATCACTCTCAAATCAATCATCACTTTGGGACTAACAGCGTCGGCCACAATGTTTGTCTTACTGGGATGGTACTCAATCGTGCAGTCATAATTCTTAAGCAACTCAACCCATCTACATTGCCTAAGGTTTAACTCCTTTTGAGTTAAAAGATACTTAATACTCTTATGATCGGTGTAAATGATACACCTCTCACTATACAGATAGTTGACTACCTCTAGATGTACTAACGTCCAAAGTGTGAATATTGTACTAAAATATTGAATTACGAGGTGGTATCCGCAAGTATACAGGTCTAGTTCTAATATAGTTTTACAACGGAGTGGGTGAGTACTCGAAGGATCATACCCAAATGAGGTGATTACTAGATCAATTCTAACCTAAACACTAAAATATCTAATTAGTACTTTAAATTTAGTTATAGTACGAAGAATATTATAAAGGATTTTTAAGGTTTTTGTAATAATAAATAACATAAAAAGATAAAATTCAAGAGATTAAAAAGGAAGAACAAATCAAATCTGATTATGGGTAATTAGCTAGCTTCGGTAATCTCCATCAACTTTCGTTTTGGGTTCCTCGTCAATCAACTAGTTGCTACCCTAACAGGATCTTCCAATCTTCCACTAACATAATGAGTCAGCAAGAAAAACTTATCTTCTGACCTCCCAGTCCAGACTGGTTTGGGGTTAAAGTGTTCACAAATGGGCAATACAAATTTTGGATTAATTCCCACCTTAATGAATTTCTAAAGTTGTTAGGCCTAGGGTTTTTTTCACGTTCTCACTTTCCCAAAAAGTTGATCCGTTGAGTAACCCTAGAAAATAGTTAACAGATCATAACTGTAACACCCCAAACCCGGCCCACAAGCCTTGACCGGATCTAGTATGTCACTACAAAAAATCGTTGAAAAGATTTTTGACTTAAGAGTGAAACTTAATAATTTTTCTGTCGTTTATGAAACATTGTGTATTTAAAATTCTAATTAAAAATTTGAGGTTACAAAATATCCGAATTGAAAACTTTATTATACATTTTCACGATGTAAGTTGCCGAAATTAAAAACATTTCCAAATAATAATTAAGTTGTCAATCCACCTTAAAAATAATAACAATGCTTAAATACTTTAAAAGGCCCTTATTACAATAAACAAATGCTTAAAAGTACTGAATTATAAAATACTTAAACAATTAAAATATTTTCTGCATGGGCCACCTCGCATCCACTCCAACCCGGTCCAAGCTTTATGCATCACCTGCGATGTTGGAAAAATTTGGGTGAGTCAGCAGACAAAGTGCATAATTATTTCACATGTCTCCACATATGGAGCTTGGCCCATATCCACAGATCCACTTACATAAATATGCAACATGAAGCCCAACCCAACCTAGTGTCCATCCGTAACACCTACCTTGGTAGACCCACGCCCAAGGTAGTAGCTAATCCACCGATCAGCAAGTGATCCCACATATCTTACCTTGGCGGACACTGCCGCCCAAGGCCATGGTGAGCCACCGATCACATAAGTGATCCCACATATCAATCATCCACGGTGATGCACACGACTATCAACCGCCGAGATGTGGCACCTAGCCAACACCTCCTTGATGAGGCACATAGCCAACATCAAGCGCCAATGTAACACAAGGCTAACATTCGACCACGTACATAAAGTACACCCTTTCCTTCAATAGTCACATCCCAAGTCCCATGCATACATATATATCATGGCAACATATCACTTGAACAATTATACATCACATGCCATCACATTTTATACATATATCAAATGAAAATCAACGTCATAAAATACTGACCTGGTTGAACGATTACCCATCATGGGTATCCACTATTTTAGCCCTTACTTCGGCTACCATTCACATCATATCACATATACATAAATATAACACATACACACAACAAGAGAACAGTGCGATAACTACGCACCTATTTTGGCACAGTCTACTCAATCCCGAAACTTCCTTATGTCTGTCGATTTCTTCCTTACTTATCCAAATCCCGAATACTTGCCCTTAAAACCAAAGTACACAATCGGTCAGATTCATACACCTAAAATATGGCCTTAGGCCGAAAGTCCTAGATCACTTTCTTTGCTAACTAAGTTTCAAAAACCACTTCTTATTCTTGAAACTGTCGAAATCCTATACACCACACGTTAGAATCGGCTACAAGCAATAATCTAGAAAGGATGGCCCTTGGTGAATATTACACTACTAACCTTGAGCACTCGATCCGAGCGAATCCTTAATGCTCCCTAACGTTGGCACCAAAAGAAACACATCAATATGGCCTTAAGCATATTGGCCATTCCTACAAATCTAGGCCCAACTACTGATTTGGCATACTTATGAAGAAGAACTCAAACCGATTACCAAGGGAGAAAAATACTCACCACTTCATGAATAGTCCACTAGCTCCAAATGTCGACAGGCTAAAAGAGATGTTGACCTTCGGTTTTTGAGAATTGCGACAGAAGAAGAAGAATAATGACACTTTGATATTCGGCTATGATTCTTATTAAAATACAAAATACGAATGGGAGAAAGAGCATTTACAAGGTTTGGCTAAGCCTTCAAATACTGATGGAATATTCAGCCACAAGAGCAAGGCGTATTCAGCTATTCAAGAAAGGGTGTAGAATTGGGGTTGAAAGAAAAGAAGAATGGGAGGACCTAGGAGGATTCGGCAATGGTGTTTCCAAATGAAGATGTAATATTCGGCAATAGCAACTTTAAAAGAGATTTCGGTTTAAGCAAAATAAAAGAAAAGAAAGAGATGTGAAAGAAGAAAGAAAATACATGCACAAATGGTTCTAACTTTCGGCTCTTGTCAAAGGAAAATAAGATGCAAATTTCGGCACACACACACTTCCTATATTCTTCAAAACCGAAAATGCCACCCTAAAGAGTCCTATATTCGGCCATTGCTCATCCCCCTCTCCAATCCCATTTTCTTCTCATTTATCACTTTAATAAATAATAAAAATAAAACAATCCAACATTAATCCTTTATCAATCTCCTCATTTATCACTTTATCACCCATTTAAACTAAAATAAATAAAATAAAATCACATTATCCTACTCTTAGCCGAATCTTAAAAAAAAACAAAGCTTATCCCATCCTTTTGGAAGCCCTCATCTTGTCCAACTCCTCCCTCTTCTTTGGCCTTAAAACAAAATAAAACCACTTAATCGCCAACAAGGCTCGAACACGAGCCCTCCGAAGCTCCTTTGCGCAAGCTTCCTCGCTCCTCATGTAACGCCCCAAGCCACTTTGTTGCTAATTCTTTTGTGTCATAAACTCCCAATATTTCTCTTAAAGCCTCCTTAGTGATTTCCCTTCTTGACGCAAAGAGCAAAAATAAAAACACACTCCCATGCCACCAACGTGATTCGAACCAAAGCCCTTGCCCACTGCTCATGGCGTCATCACCAAGGCCCTAAGTGGCGCATTCCAGCCACTTTACCAAGCTCACTTCCATGTCCAAAATCGCCTATAATTTTCCTTTAAGACCTCCCTGGCCTTGCTCCCCTTACTAACTCAAAATCCAAAAATTTTCCAATGCATTCCCTTTTATCCTAGAGTTTTAAGAACCCCTAAATCACATCCAAACCACTCACTGAGCCTATTAACACATGAATTATGCACCAAATGCATAACCCCTATTCTAGGATATTACAATAACTTCACTCGCTAATCCCTCATAGAGGGATTAGTTCCTCATACTAATCATAAACAATATATATTCTATTTAAAGAGAAAGTATGCTAATTAAATCGACAAGATAGAGTAAATGAAAGAGCCTGATTGTATTGAGATTAAGTTCAAATCTACAGAGTTTAAATGATTCCACAATCCATATATCTTGAAAGAAAACGACAAACAAATAAACTAAACTCTAGAAAACCAAAGAAAGAAAGAAAGAAAACGAAACTAAATCTAAAGAGAAAAACTAGGTTTATGGAAAGATGTCTATAACATATGCCAAAGAAGCCTATTTATAGCCTTCAGGTTGTCGTCACCCTTAACCTAAGGTTAGCTGACTTTCCTGAGCTTTAAGTTTGATTGTACGAACCAAAATGCCCCTACTTCATGTTTAAATTTTTCCCAGAGCTGATGACGTGATACACCAGGACCTGTGTCGCGACATAGCAACCAGTATGCTCCTCTATAGCTATCTTAAGGGGTATGTCGCGACACCCTCAGTCTGTGTCGCGACATCAAAGGCAGACTTGAGTTTTCTTCATCTTGTTCCCTATTTGTGACACAGACTTCCCAATGGGTGACATAGCGTCTAGTATCAACCTAAAATGTCTTCTAATGGTCTCCGCACACTCACAAAGTACGTTAGCTCTCTCTTAGGCCTCATTCGGCCCTAAAGATCAATAAAAGACTCAATTTGCACATTTTATTAATTGTAAAGAAAACTATACAAATTTATCTAAAATGTAATGAAAATGCTTGTATTCAGACTCCTTAAGTGTGAAAACTAGTTTAATTTACTACATCGAATTACGATAGATCAATAGTGCCTCCAGATTTTCAGAGCGAAGATCACTACAGCCAACTTGAGGTCATGTATGGGATTTTTACCCTCGTGTGATTTAAGCTGTTGAGATTTGTAAGCCACAACCTTACCATCTTGCATCAAAACACAACCTAACTCGACATGCGAAGCATCACTGTACATGACAAACTCTCTACCATATTAAGGTTGTACCAGAACAGGTGCCCGAATCGTCGAACAAACTTGAGCTTTTAAAAGCTTACTTTCTACTCACTAGACTACACAAACGATGTGTTTTTACGCAACAGCTTCGTTAAAGAAGCTGCAATAAGTGAAAAACACTAAACAAATCTCCGGTAGTAACCTGTCAAACCAAGGAAACTCTGAATCTAAAACACATTTTTTACTGTTTCCACTCGAGCACAACCTCCACTTTCTTAGGATCAACTTGGATCCGCTCGGCAGACACGACATGGCCCAAAAAAGTAACCTCTTGCAACCAGAACTCACACTTGCTAAGCTTGGCATACAACTATTTCTTGTGGAGTATTTGTAAAACTATCCAAAGATTCTCATTGTGCTCAGTCTTAGTCTTGGAATAAATCAAAATATCATCGATGAAAACTATGACAAACTGATCTAGATATGGTTGAAATACTCTGTTCATCAGATCTATAAACATAGCCGGGGCATTCTTCAAACTAAATAGCATAACTAGGAACTCGTAATGCCCATAACGAGTCCTAAAAGTAGCCTTATACACATCAATGTCCTTAACCTTGAGCTAATGGTACCTAGAACGAAGATCGCTTTTAAAGAATACAGATGCCCAACAGAACTGATCGAACAGATCATCAATCCTCGGAAGTGGATATCAGTTCTTTACCGCCTACTTATTCAACTGACTATAATCTACACACATCTTCATTGCATCGTCTTTGTTCTTGACAAAAAGAACCAATGCTCCCTATTAAGATATACTTGGTCCGATGAATCCCCGATCATGAAGCTCTTGAAGCTTGGTTTTTAATTCCAAAAGCTCCTTTGGTGTCATGCGATAAGGGCAATCGACATAGGAGCTGTACCAAGCAAAATTTAAATGTCAAACACAACCTCCCTGTTCGGAGGTATCCCCGGTAGATCTTCCAATAAAATATCTGGGAAGTCTTTTACAGTTCGAATATCCTTTATAGCTTGGAAAGTCTTCCGAGAACACAAAGGCCAGGTATGCTTCGAAACCATTCCGAACTAGCTTTTTAGCTACAAAAGCGGAGATTACATTAGAGATGTAATCTCGATGCTCACTGATCATAACAATCTTAATATTCTCATCCGATAATAGAGTAACCCTCTTAAAGGCACAATCTAAATTGGCTCGATGTTTCATGAGTCAATCTATTCCAAAAATCAGACTAAACTCTCTGAACGACAATTCCATCAGGTTAGTCAGAAACACAACACATTGAATCTCTAACAGAACATGTCTACGTACTTTATCAACTAGGATCGATTGACCCAAGGAACTAATTACAGAAATCTTTCTAGTAGTATTCTCAACAAATATACCCAATTTCACAGAAACAGTGCTAGATAAATATGAGTGAGTAGAACCAATATCCATCAAAGTAAAATATGAAACAAAGTAAATAAAAAATGTATCTACTATAACATCGGCGTCGTCTCTATCATCACGGCACCTCACTGTATACACAAGGGCAGGCTATCGTGCTTAAATCTAACTTGCACCTCTGTCGGTGCTCTTTGACCTCAACCAGAACCATTACCATCCCTGATCATACCACGGCCCTTAGGTGGCTACTGAGCTCGAGCGTGGAGCTGGAGCCTATGTAGAGGCTTTCACCTAATCAAATCACTGGGTATAGTCCCAAACACGATGCTCCATCGATCCTCACCAAAGACAAGCCCCTAAGTTCCTAAAACACTCGCTCATATGGCATCTCCCACAATCGTTATAGTTCTAAATCTCAATCGATGCAGCTGGAGCCTCAATCCTGAGAGGCCCATCAAATCTAACTCATTTTTTGGGGCACTGAACAGAACTAGAAGGGCTTGAATCCCTCTTAAAGTTACTCTGACCTCTCTCTCGGTCTCTCCTCTCGTGCTCAACACGCTTCACCTCCCCATTCATCTTCACATTGACAACTAAGACTACAAAAACTCGCTCTCTTTGAAGAGCTATCAGAACTCTCAAGTCATACCTCAATCCCTCCTCGAACCGGATACTCCTCTCATAGTCGTTCAGAACCAGACCACAAGCATACCTGTTCCATCTCAGAAACTTGGCCACAAACCTCTCACCCTAAACCAAGCTCATAAACTCACGTCTACGAACCTCCACATAACTTGCCCCTACATTCTTGAAGGCGTTCTTGAAGAAATCCTACATAACCTTTTCGAGCTGAACGCCCTGCTCAACTGTCAACCACCATTGGTAAGCCTCATCTCAAAGTAGAGATACGGCACCTCTCAGTTTCTGTATGGGAGTGCGATCGATGTCATTCATAATACGTTCGGTGGCCTCTAACTGTACTCGATCACTATAGGGGTGACTCCAGTGACACCTCTAAACAACTCAACACCATTCGACTGAAATCGGTCAGTAACCGACCCTCAGTCCAGAATGGGTCCCAGTAACCCTCTCCAACATACGCAGCATAGCTTGAGACAGTACGTTATCCCCAGCTAATAGAGTCTGAGACCCAATCTCAATAGTAAGAGTACCAATGTTATCGCTGGTCTCCAGATTGGGCATACTGCCCATAAAGGTTAATTCTGCTTGAGCTATTCCTCAATGCCCGTGACCTCATTATCTCAACTTATCTACAATGCCAAAAGATCACAAATCAGTTCAAAATTCTCATCAGATATCTTAGTTCACAGTTCATATCACAATCTCTAACTAAAACCATGAGTTCATTAGTTATTGTATTTCTAGCTAAATAATATAGCTAAAGCAAGAGTACTTACAAATTCACACTGAAAACTCGATCTTTTATAAAATTAGTTCTCAGAGTTACTCTGTAACACCCTTAAACCGTGTTCGTCGTCGAACTAGGGTTACGAGTATTACCATGTAAGTTAAAAACTTCAATTCGCTCGATTGAAACTTAATTGCTCATCTTTATCAAATGCTTTAATAATAATAATACAACAAATTTTTACAAGTGTAACATATACTTTGATATATTGATCCAAGTCGTATACAACATATTTCACAACACATACATGCTTATAAATTTGGCCGAATATAAAGACCTTATTTACAACATTTCATGTTGATTTCTTAGCACAAACCAAGTTTGGTAATTTCATGTACTCAAATGAAATACGTGACTTTACAAACAAATATTTATAAACCCTAATTATACATATCTTCATATTCAACTATAAGCCTAAACAAATGATTCATCAAGCATGTTAACTACATTTGCCACTATCACCTAGGTTTGGCCGAATACACATACATGCATTACTCATATAATTCCCACTTAGCAAATCAATTGAAATTGTCACACTTTTATAAATCCCGACTAAAGCTCAACTATCATACAACTACCTTGACTTATATATATATATATATATATATATATATCTAGTATTAACTTAAATGCCAAACTACCGACTAATTTAATACAACGTTTGTTTTACGATCAAGCAGGTCATATAAAAAGCATAAGATTTAAGTAAAGAAATGACCATAACCAAACTATTGAAACCAACATACCATACTCATAACCAAGAATAAATAAAACCAACTTAAACAACACGATCAAGCCATTTTCGCATGGCTATATATATATAAACATTAGAACATCATTCAAACGTTTATCTAGCCTATACATGCCTTTAATTCAAAATCAACTAATGGATAGTACCAAAAGAGATGATAGTGTGGTTGACTTCACCAACGATCCTTCGAGCCCGTAGCTTGACCAAAATCTATAAAACGAACAGCGAAAACACACAAAGTAAGCTCACTAGCTTAGTAAGTCTTAAGCGCATATAATCGTAATGAACATACATGTAAACATTTTAATCTCTAAGCTTATAATATTGAACATAAATATTTCAATATATATAATACACATAATAGAATACTAGTGACACACTTGATTTAAATATTATCACTATGTCATCATGAACATGTACATTATCAAATCACACAAATATCATATTATATCACAAATTTCGAATCACATGAACCAACTTTAGGCATCGATCTTCTATATCTACTTATACACATATGCAAAACACTTCTGACTCTTTCACCATTGACCTTTCCATTTTATAATCGAGTTCTCACTATGACATACATATATATAACCCAACTTCACATATAAGTAGCGTACATTCACATTAATGAAAAGCTCAACATTATAAAATAAAGTACTTATGGAATTGTCCATTTCATCACATCATATTTATTCAAAGCGATAAAAATTTGCTCACTTCATTCCTTACTAACATAGTAGGCTAACTCTTACCCGAGCCAAAGACATAGCATTATATGTGACTCACCTCGTTTGATTCTCAAATTTTTGTAACACCCTGAATTAGGGGTTATTTGTAATTTAAATAAATTTCATGTGGGCTTCAAGAAATAAATAAATATGATTTTATTTGGCATGATTTAGGGTCTAAAAATAACTCCAGCTAGGCCTGACCCAGTATTAAAAATTTATTATTAAGTGTGTAAAAGGAAGGAGCTAGGTTAGTTAGGGCTTTAATTAAAATTTTGGGCGAGTTATGGCAAAAGGATGGGCTTGGTATAAGTGGCGTGGTGCACCTAAGGGTTTACTAGGGGTCTTGGGTTCGATCATGAAAGTAATAAGGAATTGTTTTTTTGTCTTTTGGGCGTTAAAGGAAGGGCCTGTAAGAAAGGATTTAAATAAATTTTGAGTAAGGATCGGACATGAAAGGCGGTGGGTGAGTGGAGGCGCCACTTAAAGAGGTTTTGGCAAAAGGACTCGGGTTTGAGTCGTGTGAACGCAAGGAGTGTTACTTTTGGGCTTTTTGCGTTAAAGGAGTAAGGGCGATATGAAGGCCTTATAATTAAATGATGGTGATATTTGACATGAAAGTCGATTGGGAGAAGTGGCAAGGCGTTGGAAGAGGGGGCTGCAGTGGGGTCTTGGTTTGAACCCAAAGAATTGCAAATGGTTTTATTTTCTTTTCTTTTTTTCTTTGGCGTATGGGAGAGTGGTAGTTGCTTTTTTTGGACTCTTCAATAGATAAAGATAAGGCTTATTCTTGCACATTAATTTCAATTTGGAAGGAATGTATTAGAAGTTTATTTTCTTTCAAATTGTATTGGAGATTAAGGTAAGATAATTCTGCTTTATTTTTGATAATTAGGAGCTGGAATTTATCATCTAAAAGGGAGGAGTTGGCCAGCATTAGGACTCCTTGGAGGGCTGTTCAAAATTGATTTTTGTACAGCAAGAAGTGCCCAAAAATTTCAGCAACTATTTCTTCTTCTTTTTCCTCTGCTGCTGCCGAATTTCCCCAAAGCAAATTGCTCAAAATTTTCCAGCACCTTTTCCTTCCATTTAGCCGAAAACCACCATTAATTCCCTTACTTCTTTTCTTTCTCCTTCTTCTTCCTCCATTAGTCGAATCCCTACTACCTTGCTGCCGAAATTTCCTTAGACAAATTGAACAAAATTATTCAAAATTCCAGCATCTCTTTTGTTTCTCTTTAGCCAAATTCCCTCCTCCCTTTTTGGTGTAGCTTTGGTCGAACATCAAGCAAAGGGTGCTCTTTTTCCTCCAATCAATTTTGGATAATAGGTGAGTATTCATGATCATATGTCCTTCAATTCTTTTCTCTTTTCCAAGTTATTTTTCTTGTGGATGAGGTGAATCTTTAGGCATTGGTTCGCAAGGTTCTAACCATTCTAAGAACCGATTTCTTATAGACTCCTCGGGACGTTGGAAGCAATCAATCTAAGCCTCATATCTTGACTATCGTTTTGGGTAAGTTTAGGTAAGACTTAGTTTTCGAAGCGATAACTCATTGGATTTAGTGGTAGGGCCGAATGGCCTTTGTTTATAATTTAAGTGTTGGTCGATTGTAGGACAAGGTGATCTAGTGCGATAGATCGGATCTTCGGAAGTTAGTTCTTGCTTTGGTGAAAGGTGTGTATCTTACACACTTAATAACTTGGTTTATATATGTATTTATGTGTGTTATAACTAATCATATTATGAAAGTAGGAAAAACGATGAGATTTGGATATGATACCATGATGGTATGAATGAGGATTCGGGTAAGTCCGTTCCGATATGTTGTAAATACATGTGGATAGAAATCATGATCTAGGATTTATGATATATTTGTTATGAGATACATATCAAAGTATATTGACATGATTTGTTTATTTATTGCATTGGCATGGGCAATATGAGAGGAGGGGGAAGATTGATATCGTGACTTGGTCACCGGTGATTTGGTATCACATTCGTGTCTTGGACCCCGAGGTTTGGTACCTCCGGTGATTTGGTATCACATTCGTGTCTTGGACACGGAGGTTTGGCACCTCATAGCGACTCGTCCCTCGTGGTTAACACCACCGTGGGTTGGCCCCACTTTTGAGATATGGGATCGTCGCCGGTGATTTGGTATCACACGTGGGTTGGCCCCACGGATGGATTATTCGTGACTTTGGTCACCGGTGATTTAGTATCACATTCGTGTCTTGGACACGGAGGTTTAGTACCTCCGGTGATTTAGTATCACATTCGTGTCTTGGACACGGAGGTTTGGCACCTCATAGTGACTCATCCCGTGGTTAACACCACCGTGGGTTGGCCCCACTTTTGAGATATGGGATCGTCGCCGGTGATTTGGTATCACGTGGGTTGGCCCCACAGATGGATTATTCGTGACTTTGGTCACGGTGATTTGGTATCACATTCGTGTCTTGGACACCGAGGTTTAGTACCTCCGGTGATTTGGTATCACATTTATATCGTGACTTGGTCACGGTGGTTTAGCACCACCGGTGGTTTGGTACCACACGGGGTAGAAAGGTGTTATGGATGGTTAGGTTGGGTTGCATATTTGCATGTTAATTAATATCTTGTGTATGAGTGCTTTCTGGGTGGGGATTACACATCGAGTCTTGGTGACTCACCCCTTTCCTTAACATTTTGCGGATGAGTAGTGCGGAGATGGAGTGGAGTGGACTCGGCGGCCATGCTTGTCGAAGGATTTAAATTCATTTTATTAAAGTTATTATTATTTATTTTCTAAGTTTTCATTTTGGGTTTGTAATAAGGCCGATAATTATTTTTGGATGTTTACTTTATTGCTTTATTTTACTCATGTTATATTACAAATGGAATTTTATAAAATTAATTGAATCGGTTAAAAGCAACTTTTCAAACTTAATAAATTTTACGGGTTTTCAAAAGATGTTACCATCGGGTAACAAAAATTTACCAAGTCAATTATAACTTTAACGTTTTAAAATGATACTTGATCAAAGCGTTTTCAAAGAGTTTATCAATCCAACCATGTTTATAAAAGCCCAACGAGTTTTCAAACACCGTTTTAAAACCTTAGCCATACTTTAACAAGTTTTCACGGAAAATCAATGTCTTTCAAAACGCTTTTACTCGTGACATACCGGATCCTATTCGAACTCATGGGCGGGTTTGGGGTGTTACAAAATTGGGATCGAGCCCGGTTCAAAACTCGACTGTGGGGGGCCCAAGGCCCAAAATGTTTGGTTTTTGCTAGTAGGCCTTATTAGAATGTTTTGAGAAACTGTTTTGGCTTGAACAACATGGCACCGAGTCTCCGGCACCTATCCGCCCAGGTAAGTACTTCTATCAATTTTTTTGAATTCTTTTGATGAAGGGTAGAAGAGTAAATTGGGAACATAGACTACTAGAATAGAAATTGTTGAACCCTAGGGTTAGCATACTCCAACAGATATTGCATAAGACTTAATAATTTTCTAAACAAACCCGGTGAGTTGTCACTAAGCAAAAGATGTGGCAATCGTTATACGCATGTCTAGGATTGGATTCGGTGGGGGCCTGGTATTTAAGCAGTCTTCGTGACTCACCTCCTACTCACTCGAATCCTACCTGGTGCGTAGTAACGGTTCATCCTAGCTGAGACGGCGAGCTCACAAGCTAAACTTGATAACTAAAACCCGAAAGGGACTAGCAGTTTTGATTTTGGAAATAAATAAAATCTTAGTTTTTTTTAAAAAAAAAAGACCAAAATACCCTCAGTTTGAAAAATGACCAAAATACCACGGCACGTAAATTACCAAAATACCCTCCATACGGAAAATTTCAAATAGAAATTTTCAAAATATCTTTCTTTTTTGAAATCACTTAGAACCCAAATGTTTGGAAATCATTTTTTTGAAAATGCCCTGAATGTGAAATAAAATTACGAAAATACCCTTAGGGGTAAAATTTCAAAAACGCCCTTGATTTATAATATTCCCAAAATACCCACGGTTTTAATCAAAATTTTCATCACATAAAAAAAATGCCCAAAAACCTTGATTTACAAAATATCAAACTGTCATGATTTTGGAAAATTACAAAATTGCCCTAACCTACAAAATTACCAAAGTGACCCTAAATTTCAAATTTTTACAATACCATCAATTTGGAAGATAAATTTTTAAAAATAACCCTCAAAGTCTTACAAATTTTGAAACATCCCTGATTTATCAAATTTTACAAATTCACCCTGATTTGTGAAAAAAAATTACCAAAATGCCCTGAACTTTAAAATCACCAAAATATCCCCGAATTTCAAAATTTTTTAGAATACCCTAAGAATTTAAGAGTTCCAAAATACTTTTTGACAAAATCATCCGAGAACTTGTATTTTTGAAAAATTACAAAAAAAAAAACCATAGGATAAATTACGAAAATACCCCTGTGTAGTGGAAAAACAATCACCATGAAAGCAACAATGTCTCTTTGGATGAATGAATGTAAAACTGTGTGTTTGTATGTTTACGAAAGAACCACCCTTAAAACTCTTATCATAAAATTTCTTCGCGGGTAATCCAGTGAAACAAGTACTAATACGTAAAATTCTTAAACAGATAAACGCAATCGTTAGAAATAAGTTCTGAGGGACGTGAACTTAGAGATTGTCCTTAGGAAGTAAGATAGTTTTATTAAGATCGAGTCGCATGACATAAGCGTAGTCTGGTGAGTTAAGATGTACGATTATCGTTAGTAAGTAATTTCGAGGACGAAATTATTTTTAAGGGTAGAAGCGTAACACCACAATTAGGGTTATTTGTAATTTAAATAAATTTCATGTGGGCTTCAAGAAATAAATAAATATGATTATATTTGGCATGATTTAGGGTCTAAAATAACTCGAGCTAGGCGACCCAGTATTAAAATTTATTATTAAGTGTGTAAAAGGAAGGAGCTAGGTTAGTTAGGGCTTTAATAAAATTTTAGGCGAGTTATGGTAAAAGGATGGGCTTGGTATAAGTGGCGTGGTGCGCCTAAGGGTTTGCTAGGGGTCTTGGGTTCGATCCATGAAGTAACAAGGAATTTTTTTTTTTTGTCTTTTGGGCGTTAAAGGAAGGGCCCAAGTAAGAAAGGCTTTAAATAAATTTTGAGTAAGGATCGAACATGAAAGGCAGGTGGGCGGAGTGGCTGAGGTGCCACTTAAAGAGGCTTTGGCAAAAGGGACTCGGGTTCGAGTCGTGATTTGACATAAGGAGTGTTACTTTTGGGCTTTTGCGTTAAAGGAGTAAGGGCAGTATGAAGGCCTTATAATTAAATGATGGTGATATTTGACATGAAAGTCAGATTGGGAGAAGTGGCAAGGGCGTTGGAAGAGGGGGGCTGCAGTGGGGTCTTGGTTTCGAACCCCAGCAGCTGCAAATGGTTTTATTTTCTTTTCTTTTGCTGCTGGCGTATGGGAGAGTGGTAGCTGCTTTTTTTTGGACTCTTCAATAGATAAAGATAAGGCTTATTCTTGCACATTAATTTTAATGGAAGGGAATGTATTAGAAGTTTATTTTCTTTAAAATTGTATTGGAGATTAAGGTAAGATAATTCTGCTTTATTTTTGATAATTAGGAGCTGGAATTTATCACCTAAAAGGGAGGAATTGGCCAGCATTGGGACTCCTTGGGGGGCTGTTCAAAATTGATTTTTGTACAGCAAGAAGTGCCCAAAAATTCCAGCAACTATTTCTTCTTCTTTTTCCTCTGCTGCTGCCGAATTTCCCCTAGGTAAATTGCTCAAAATTTTCCAGCACCTTTTCCTTCCATTTAGCCGAAAACCACCATTAATTCTCCTACTTCTTTTCTTTCTCCTTCTTCTTGCTTCATTAGTCGAATCCCTACTACCTTGCTGTCGAAATTTCCTTAGACAAATTGCCCAAAATTATTCAAAATTCCAGCATATCTTTTGTTTCTCTTTAGCCGAATTCCCTCCTCCTTTTTGGTGTAGCTTTGGCCGAACATCAAGCAAAGGGTGCTCTTTTTCCTCCAATCAATTTTGGATAATAGGTGAGTATTCATGATCGTATGTCCTTCAATTCTTTTCTCTTTTCCAAGTTATTTTTCTTGTGGACAGAGGTCGAATCTTTAGGCATTGGTTCGCAAGGTTCTAACCATTCTAAGAACCGATTTCTTATAGACTCCTCGGGACGTTGGAAGCAATCAATCTAAGCCTTATATCTTGACTATCGTTTTGGGTAAGTTTAGGTAAGACTTGGTTTTCGAAGTGATAACTCATTGGATTTAGTGGTAGGGTCGAATGGCCTTTGTTTATAATTTAAGTGTTGGTCGATTGTAGGACAAAGTGATCTAGTGCGATAGATCGGATCTCCAGAAGTTAGTTCTTACTTTGGTGAAAGGTGTGTATCTTACACACTTAATAACTTGGTTTATATATGTATTTATGTGTGTTATAACTAATCATATTATGAAAGTGGGAAAAACGATGAGATTTGGATATGATACCATGATGGTATGAATGAGGATTCAGGTAAGTCCGTTCCGATATGTTGTAAATACATTTGGATAGAAATCATGATCTAGGATTTATGATATATTTGTTATGAGATACATATCAAAGTATATTGACATGATTTGTTTATTTATTGCATTGGCATGGGCAATATGAGAGGAGGGGAAGATTGATATCGTGACTTGGTCACGGTGAGTATCACATTCGTGGGACAAGTACCTCGGTGATTTGGTATCACATTCGTGTCTTGGACACGGAGGTTTGGCACCTCATAGCGACTCGTCCCATGGTTCAGTGGGTTAGCCCACTTTTGAGTTATGGGATCCTCGCCGGTGATTTGGTATCACGTGGGTTCGATGTTCGTGACTTTGGTCACGGTGATTTAGTATCACATTCGTGTCTTGGACACGGAGGTTTGGTACCTCGGTGATTTGGTATCGCATTCGTGTCTTGGACACGGAGGTTTGGTTCGTCCACGTGGTTAACACCACCGTGGGTTGGCCCCACTTTTGAGATATGGGATCGTCGCCGGTGATTTGGTATCACACGTGGGTTGGCCCCAGATGGATTATTCGTGACTTTGGTCACCGGTGATTTGGTATCACATTTGTGTCTTGGACACGGAGGTTTGATACCTCTAGTGATTTGGTATCACATTTATATCGTGACTTGGTCACCGGTGGTTTGGCACCACCGGTGGTTTGGAACCACACGGGGTAGAAAGGTGTTATGGATGGTTAGGTTGGGTTGTATATTTGCATGTTAATTAATATCTTGTGTATGAGTGCTTTCTGGGGTGGGGATTACACACCGAGTCTTGGTGACTCACCCCTTTCCTTAACATTTTGCGATGAGTAGTACGCGAAGATGGAGCCGAGTGGACTCGAGGCTGCCATGCTTGTCGAAGGATTTAAATTTATTTTATTAAAGTTATTATTATTTATTTTCTAAGTTTTCATTTTGGGTTTGTAATAAAGTGATAATTATTGTTGGATGTTTATTTTATTGCTTTATTTTACTCATGTTATATTACAAATGGAATTTTATAAAATTAATTGAATCGGCTAAAAGCAACTTTTCAAACTTAATAAATTTCTACGGGTTTTCAAAAGATGTTACCATCGGGTAACAAAAATTTACCAAGTCAATTATAACTTTAACGTTTTTAAAATGATACTTGATCAAACGTTTTCAAAGAGTTTATCAACCCAACCATGTTTATAAAAGCCCAACTGAGTTTTCAAACACCGTTTTAAAACCTTAGCCATACTTTAACAAGTTTTCACCAGAAAATCAATGTCTTTCAAAACGCTTTTACTCCGTGACATACCAAATCGGTCAGAACTCATGGGCCGGGTTTGGGGTGTTACATTTTCCATTATAGCAATTCACCGGCATTAAGCACTGCTAGGCACAAAGCTCGAATATATCACCGGCACTAAGCCTACTAGGCATGAAGCTGAATATATCACCAGACACTAAGCACGCTAGAGCACGAAGCTTAGAATATGTCACCGGCATTAAGCACGCTGAGCACGAAGCTTGAATATATCACCGACACTAAGCACGCTGAGCACGAAGGCTGAATAAATCACCGACACTAAGCCTGCTAGGCATGAAGCCTAAATATATTTATCAACTCAATTCATCAATTCACATTTCTTAACACATACATCACTATCAATTCATATTCACAAAACCAATTCACTTGTCAATACTAATTCAATATAGAATATCATCCTAATATAGAATATACACATCAAGCTAACACCTATATCTTACTCAATTTAATCAATTAATTTCATTTCACACTTTCATAATTATATCTTTAATGAACTTTAACTTAAGAACTTACCTCATTTGTCGACGGACAACTTAGGCCAACTATTCGAGAACTTTCATCTTTCCCAGATCCAATTCCGTTTTCTTTGCTCTTGATCTAAAACACATTAAATTCAGCTCATTCAAGTACATTTCAATTCAATTTAGTCCCAAAACACATAAACATGCAAATTACCATTTTACCCCTAATATTTTACAATTTAACAAATTAGTCCAATTTGTATAAAACACGAAATACACCAAATTTGATTATACATATCAAGGGCCGAATGCTCCATATACCTATACAAATGTATACATTTCATTTATTTTGCAATTGGGCCCCTCAAAATTTTATTTTTTTACAATTTAGCCCTAAATACTCTATTTCACCAAAATTTCCCATTCAAAACTTATTACTATCTAACATAACTTTAATATTTTTCCAACAAACATCATAAAACACAAACATATAACCATGGCATTTTACATAAACATCATCCATTCATGAAATTAAGACATGGGTTTTAAAGCTCTCGAAGCAACGATTACAAAAACGTAAAAATTATCGAAAGCCCACCAAAACTAACCTTAAATCACCAAATTTCTCTTGGCCGAATGCTAAACCTTGTTCTTCTTTTCTTTTATTTTCTTTTGTATGTTTGGCAAGAACAATGCAAATGAGACCACTTTCTATGTTTCTTTTATTTTATTATAAACATAACTTTATAAAATAATTAAAATATAACTTTAATTATTTTATAAATGAAATAAACATATAATGTAATGATACACCACTAGTCATTGTCGTCCACTAACTTTTGAATTGGGCAATTTGCACTTTTAATGCTCCCAATTAGAAAAACAACTTTAAATTAGTCTTTACACTTTAAACTATCAAGTTTATAATTTATGCGATTAAGCCCTTTTATTTAATTAACCATACAAACGATAAAATTTTTCTCTGAGACTTTCACACATTAATTCACATAAAATAAACACAAAATATAATATTAAAATATTTCTCGAGACTCGATTCATGGTCCCGAAACCACCGTTCGATTAGGGTCAAATTCGGTCTGTTACAACTCTCCCCCCTTAAGGATTTTCGTCTCCGAAAATCTTACCGTGAAACAAAGTCGGATATTGTTGCCTCATTGAATCCTCAGGCTCCCACGTAGCCTCTTCAACTCGTCTTGATTCCATAGTACTTTTACTAATGGAATTCTTTTATTTCTTAATTCTTTCATTTCTCGAGTTAAAATACGGATCGGTTCTTCCTCATACGTCATATCGGGTTGGATTTCAATCTCAGATGGAGCAATCACATGTGACGGATCTGATCTGTATCTACGAAGCATCGAAACATGAAATACATCATGTATCTTTTCTAATTCAGAGGGTAACCTCAATCTATAAGCAACAGCCCAATCGTTCGATGACTTCATACGGTCCGATGAATCTCGGACTCAACTTGCCTTTCCGACCAAAACGGAGTACTTTCTTCCACGGAGAAACCTTTAAAAATACTCGATCTCGACACGAAATTCAATGTCTTTACGTTTCAAATCAAGCATAGGACTTTTGACGATCCGGCGACTTTCAAATTGTCTCTAATAATAGCTACTTTTGTTTTGTTTCTTTAATCAAATCAACCCCGTGTATCTTATTCTCGCTGAGCTCAGTCCAGTATAATGGTGTTCGACACTTTCGCCCGTACAAGGCTTTATAGGGCACCATTTTGATACTAGATTGAAAACTGTTATTATAGGCAAATTCAATCAGAGGTAAGTATCTTTCCCACGTACCTTCAAACTCAAGAATGCAGCATCTCAACATGTCTTCAAGTATCTGAATAGTTCATTCAGATTGACCATCTGTCTGTGGATGAAAAGCTGTACTAAAGCAAAGTTTAGTACCTAAAGCATCTTGCAACTTCTTCCAAAATCGTGATGTGAATCTTGGGTCTCTGTCTAAAATAATGGAACTCGGTACACCATGCAACCTCACAATCTGTGATATATACAATTCAGCAAGTTTATCAAGTGAATAGTCCGTTCGAATCGGTACAAAATGAGTCGATTTGGTCAATCTATCTACTATAACCCAGACTACATCTTTCTTGCTCGGTGTCATAGGCAAACCAGATACAAAATCCATAGTGATTCTATCCTATTTCCATTCAGGTATCATGATCGGTTGAAGCAACCCAGAAGGCACTTGATGCTCGGCTTTTACTTGTTGACAAATTAAACACTTTGTAACAAATTTGGATATATCCCGCTTCATGCCAGGCCACCAATAGAACTGTTTCAAATCGTTATACATTTTCGTGCTACCCCGATGTATTGATAATCGACACTATGAGCCTCGCTCAGAATTATCTGAATCAAATTCGAGTTCTTCGGAACACACATTCGGTTTTTAAAGTTCAAACAGTCATTAACATCGATTTGAAACTCTGATCCCGTATCTTTTTCACACTGAATTCGCCTAGCAATCAAATCCTTGTCAGATTTCTGTGCATCACAAATTTGCTGAATAAACATCGGTCTTGCTTGTAACTCGGCTATGATCGAACCATCACCAGATTCATCCCACGAAGAGCAAACATTGATTTTCGACTTAGCGCATCTGCAACAATGTTAGCTTTTCCCGGATGGTAGTCAATCACCAATTCATAGTCTTTCAACAGTCCTAACCATCTGCGTTGTCTCAAGTTCAGATCTTTCTGAGTCATCAAATACTTTAAGCTTTTATGATCCGAATAAATGTGACATTTCTCGCCAAATAAATAATGACGCCAAATTTTCAATGCAAAAACAATAGCTACTAATTCCAGATCGTGAGTCGGATAATCTCTTTCGTGCGGCTTTAGTTGCCTCGAAGCGTAGGCTATAACTTTGCCTTCCTGCATCAAAACACAACCCAATCCATTCAGAGAAGCATCACTAAAAATGACACATTCTTTACCCGATTCAGGCTGAGCTAACACTGGAGCTTCGATCAAAAGGGCTTTCAGCTGCTCAAAACTTTTCTGGCACTTTTCTTTTCTTTTATTTTCTTTTTGTATGTTTCGGCAAGAACAATGCAAATGAGACCACTTTCTATGTTTCTTTTATTTTATTATAAACATAACTTTATAAAATAATTAAAATATAACTTTAATTATTTTATAAATGAAATAAACATATAATGTAATGATACACCACTAGTCATTGCCGTCCACTACCTTTTGAATTGGGCAATTTGTACTTTTAATTCTCCCAATTAGAAAAACAACTTTAAATTAGTCCTTACACTTTAAACTATCAAGTTTATAATTTACGCGATTAAGCACTTTTTTATTTAATTAAGCATACAAAGATAAAAATTTTCTACGAGACTTTCACACACATTAATTCACATAAAATAAACACAAAATATAATATTAAAATATCTCTCGGACTCAAATTCGTGGTCTCAAAACCACCGTTCCGATTAGGGTCAAATTCGGTCTGTTACATACTCAATTAAAGTTTTCATTCAAAACTCATTTAAACACAAATAAGAGCCCAAAACAAAGCTCGAGTTTTGTAAACTTGGCTCTAATATCACTAAATGTAACACCATATACCCAGCCTAGACATTAAGACCAAGTTTGGAGGCTACATTAAACCATCAACCGCAAACCAAACTTAATTAAAATTTAATAGTAGAAATCATTTATATAATTAAAACAACTTAAAAACCCAAATTATAATCTAAAATTCGAAATACAACTAATAGTATAAATCCAAATAAAACATTAAGTAATATGTAAAAAATGATCGAGCTCCTGCCGCACCGACATACCTCAGTTTGTGAGTTACCTGAAATTTAGACAAACAAACCAAATGAGTTTACAACTCAGTGTATGTGCAACTTACATTCAATAGTAATCAGTCATATATAGATGAAATCTCACTTTTCATAGATCAATCATTTCTCAAAATCAGATGCAGAAACAGAAACTGAGAATATCATATACAGATACAGAACATATAAGATACAGATGCATATTCTTACCCCAATCTGCTACATACTATCTTCGTCCATCCCGACACACTATATAAATCAACAAGTACCCATCAATCCCCACACACCGCGTAGTAACTGTATGTCACGTTTCAGAATAATTGCAGCCTAGCTGCCAAATCATAATGCGATAAACCGCCAAAATCAAAAATATTTGTGTCTTAGCCACCAGATTTGGCAAATTATTAAACTACTTTATAACACCCCTAACCCGTCTCCGTCGCCAGATTAGGGTTACGGAGTATTACCGTACAATCATAAAAAATTTAACATCATAACATTTAAATAAACCAAACATTTTATAAACCATTCATTCATATGCATTTTTGTCCCTAAACCGAACCTTCAAGGCCCTAAAAATAGCTTAGAGGCAATTCAGGACTATATTGAAATAACATGTGAAGTTTAAGAAAAAGTTACAAAAATTGGAAAACAAAAGTTACACAAGTGTGGCAAGGTCGTGTGACACAGCTCAGGCCATGTAACATTCGAACAAAGGGATACACAGCCGTGTCCTAGCCCGTGTACTCACTCGTGTAACTCATTGAGTAGAGTTACACAGCAGTATCACATGCCCATGTGCCAAGCCGTGTAACTCTCTAAGTTGCCAGGTACGTCCGTGTACCAGGCCGTGTGCTAGGTCGTGTAACTCACTGACTTAAAACAATAGGGTTTTACAAATGACACATGACAGTGTGACAACCCGTTTCTCAGGCCGTGTGAATCCAAAAATTTACCTAAAATCATGCCATTTCAAGTCCAATTCATACCCAACTATTCAAACCATTTGAGCACACATTTAAGGGATTCAAACGCCATCCAAACACACAAAAAATACCATATCAAACATCCTAAATATGTCATTCCAAACACCCTAGTTCAACTAACCAATATAACATTCAAAGGCACCAAAATATGTCAAAAACATCACTTACCAAAATAAATCAATATTGCCATTTTCTTATCATACAAACCTAGTTAATTTAATCACTACATGTCACCATAAATGACCATTTACAAACCATCACATACATACCAAAAAGGACATTATATATAAGCACTTGAATTAACCAATATGACATATCTTGATAAGGCACTAAAGTTTACCAAATCAACCATAACCTCAAAAGTTTAAACATACTAAAACATCCATTACAAGATCCTATACATGCCATTATTAACCTTGGCCAAAATAATCAAAAATTACTGAATTGATTGCTGGATAGTAACACCCCTAACCCATCTCTATCGCCGGATTAGGGTTACAGAGTATTACCATTCAACTAGAAATTATACAACATCATAACATTTAAATAAACTAAACATATTATAAACCATTCATTCACATGCATTTTGTCCCTAAATTGAGCCTTCAAGGCCCTAAAAATACCTTTGAAGCAATTCGAGACTAATTTGAAACAAATTGGAAGGTTTGGGAAAAAGTTATAAAATTTGAAAATAAGGGTCACACGGCTGTGTGGACAGGTCGTGTGACATCACCCCAAGCCGTGTAACTTTTGAACAAGGGGCACACGGCTGTGTGCTAGGCCGTGTAACTCTCTGAATTGTCACACACATCCGTGTGCCAAGCCGTGTAACTCATCGACTTAAAACACTAAAAAACTCTCAAATGACACACAGCCCTGTTGTCAGGCCGTGTGTGTCACACGACATGTAATACCCCTCAACTGTATTCAACATCAGAATAGGGTTATGGAACATTTTCGGACTTACAACACCTTTAAACATTCAATTCACATATAATTTCACATTTCATGCAATCATTAATCAAACTCAAGCATAATGTCCCTATAACGAGCCTAGGCCTTAAACATACTTTGGGAGTGGTTCGGGACTAAATCGATAACTTAAGAAACTTTTACGAAACTTTGAAATTTTTTATCAAAATAGGGGACACACTTCCTTGTGGCTAGGCCGTGTGTCACACGGCCACCAAACACGCCCGTGTCACAGGCCATGTGGACATTCGAAATGGGAGCACATGGTTGTGTCCCACCCCGTGTCCAACCCCGTGTAACTCTTTGACTTGAGTCACATGGCCAACACACACGCCTATGTGGCTAACCCGTGTGCCCTAAAAATGGCTATACACGTCGTGTGTCAGGCCGTGTCAATCCTGTAGGGTATACTGACTTATGTCACACGGCTAAGTCACACGCCCGTGTGTGAGACCGTGTGGAGTATACTGACTTGATTTCAAATTCAACACCAGGGGACACACGACCGTGTGTCGCACACGACTGAGACACACGCCCGTGTCTCTACCCATGTGAACAAAAATAGGCTATTTACCAAGCCATTTTACCACCCAAATTTGCATGTACCTACACAACCCAAATGGCACCAAAGCATAAATGAACATCTAATTTAGCCATAATCAAGACTAATTCATACCATTCCCAATACTAACAACTAACATGCTTATAACTTATGTTTTACTAAATCAAAACATACCAAAACACATATACAAATCAACTAACTAAGCTTTTACCCAATATTCATCATTTTGCACCAATTCACAAGCACAATTCATATCTAATATCAACCATGTAACAATTACCATATCAAGATCCACAAGCCTAATAATATAAGCCATTCACAAATCCAACCATGAACTCAAAATATCCATCATATATGCACATACATACACAAAACCAAATCGACCAAATTAAGCCAATTCTCATGGCTATATTTACATGCCAAAATATATACTTTTACAAGCCATTACAATAACCAAAATCATTATCAACTCTTAATCAAGATGACTCAAAATACCTATACATGCCATATACTTAAACTACTAAAGTTCATAGGTACCAAGTGATAGGTAGATAGTGTGAAGCAATCTCCGACGAACCCCGAATCGGAGCTAGCTTGTTAACACTATAAACACGGGAAAGTAAACAAAGTAAGCTATAAAGCTTAGTAAGCTCGTATGAAATAAACTTAATGAAATCGCATAAATATAATTCAACAATTTGAATACACCAACATGTAGCTTACATTAACTAACAAACCTTTCAAATACTCAGTCACAAAACTTTATACTTTCATCATCATTTCTTTGACTCAATGCTAAAATAGTTTATGCACATACCTATCCCATCTTGTACAAATATCATACACATTCTCGCCTTTCATTTACCCGTTGAACCATTTAGAATAGAAGTCAGATACTCAAGGATCTCACACGATAAGTACCTATACCATGGCCCATAGCCAAATCCAGGTAACTTATCTCCAAGTACTGATATCATGGCCCGAAGCCAAATCAGTAGATATGTATGGATCGAAGCCAAATCGGTATAACTCGCACCAAAGTGCTATATCATGGCCCGAACCAACTCAATGTATCCCCTAATGACATGTCACTAGCATCCTAAACTATTCCTAAGGTTCAACCGGGATTTCGAATGTCGAATCGTCGTTGAATCACTATCGTTCATATCCACAATCTCGTATTCGTAATTTATGCAATATCAAAGCATATGAAATACATTATATTGAAATTTATCACATACGAACTTACCTCAGATGTGAAAATGACGAAATAAGTCGATTAGTCGATAACTTTAGTTTTCCCCCGATCTAGATCCGAATTCCGCTTTTCTTGATCTAAATATATTCAAAATTAACTTATTTAATCATCTATTTATTCAATTCAATCTAATATATATTTGAGCTATTTTACACATTAGCCCTTATACTTTCACATTTTTACAATTTAATCATTATTACACAAAATCACAAATTCATGAAAATTTCAAAACACCCATGCTTAGCCGAATCACCATTATGCCCCTAGAAGCCCATGTTTTTCATTAATTTCACATTTTAACCACAAATTTTCAACCTTTTTCAATTTAATCCCTATTTTGCATTTTCACTAAAAATCAATTAACCAAACTTGTATATCTATCAACAAGCATTCAAAATCTATCAATAAACTTCAAAACTCATACATATTCATCAATGGAATCATTCAAAATCTTTAACAATTTTTCAAAATAGTCCCTAGGCTAGCTAGTACTAGTTGCAACGATCACAAAAACATAGAAATCATTAAAAATCGAGTTAAAAATCATACCTTAATAGTAAAGTGAAGTTGCCGAAATCTCAAGCTAAAAAATGGATAGGCTTTTTGTTCTAAATTTGGTGGAGAAAGGAGTTAAAAGATGAAGACTTATTTTGATTTTGTTTAATATAACATTATTTCATATTTACTAAATTAACCTTAGTTTAAAACATCAAAATTCACTTAATAAATGCCCATAATTGTCCAATCATAATTAAAATGGTATATTTACCACATAAGGACTTCCAGTTTTCAATTTCATAGGCATTTGATACCCTTAACTAATAGAATAGCACTTTTACATTTTACGATTTAGTCCTTTTTACCGAATTAACCAACCAAACAATAAAATTTCTAAATGAAACTTTCACAAAATCATATTATCATGTTGTAGACATTAAAATAATAATAAAATAACTAATTTGACTTCATATTCATGGTCCCAAAAATACTATTTCGATTTGACTAAAAACGGGCTGTTACACGACAAAGTATGAATATTGTTACTAATGTGTGAACATTGTCATTTCTATGGTCATTCTATATATACTTATTCTATTAAGAAAAGGAATAAGAGACCTTGTTACTAAAGTTCAAGGAACCAATGCAAATTGGATACTAAAATCCAAATGAAATGTCTCTTATTGGTGCATTGGAGTAATAAGGAACCAACGAAAATTTTTTGGGTACTCATGGCACACAAATGAATGATAGGTAACATTTATGCCTTTATCTTATCAAATATGTGTTATCAGTTGGCTATTTATTATTGTTTTCTTAACATGATTTTTGGTTTAATTGGTTTTCTTAATGAAATCGTGTTTGAAATTGTACTTAGGATGCATGCTAGATAGGACATGTCATATCCATTTACACATCCTATGAGGAGCATACAAAGTTTAATAAATTTTTTGGCTTAAAGTTGAAAAATCAAATTTTGCAAATAAAATGCTAAAGTTATTGAAATTTGTTTGAACAGTTAACTTATGAATGAGAAAATGAATAGAACATTTTAAGAAATTTTGTTTTTAAGCTTGCTTAAATAGAAATTGGACAAACTTGCAATAATATGAGATGTGATGTTTTGAATGTAAGTTTATAAGATTTTTAGAGCTTAAATGATCAAATTTTGATTTTGATGAGTTATGGATATTGAAACCATTTAGTCATACTTAAAATGTGTCATGAAACTGTAGTAAATTGTTCAAAAGGACTAAAAATGATATTCCTACATATTTTTCCATTATGAGTCCAAATTCAAGGAAATATGAGCTTTCAAATTTTGAAATTTAGATTTCCTTGTTACTAAGGTAATGTCGTCACTTGAGCATTTTTGGTTCATTGTTTGAAAGTTGTTTGAGAATTTCAAGTTAATTAAAAATGAGTTTATTATGTTTTTACTATCTCAATGGCCATGTTCAATGCAAAAGTGAGTTTTAAAGATCTTAAAGTTCAGCTTTGTTTAATCCTTGTATATAGTATACATTCTAGTGTAAATTAGTGTTAATAGGTAGTTTTAGGATCATATAAGTTGCACATAGTTGCTTTTGTATATAAATATGTTTGAAATATGTTACTTGTGTTTAATATGCCATTTTCTAAGTATGTGTGCCTTATTTGAACATTTTATGCTTTTTTATCACACAAAGTAGTCACCTAGTGATTCTTTAATTCAAGCATGTTTATATTGTTGTTTTTGTCTATTTATACTTGATGTAGGATCATACATATGTTAGAATACTTTGTATAAGCTTTAGGAACCTTTTGTAACATCCCAAATTCTTAATTTTAAATTTGTAAAATTATGACAAGAATGGGTATTGACAAGAATACTTGGTGGTGGTTTATAGTTCATTTTCTCATCACTTTGCTGCCGTTTTTCACCATTTTTCCAGCCTTCAATTTGTTGTTTTTAATCACTCAAAACATCCCACTTTGCTGCCTTTGAATCAACATTGTCACCCCTTTCTCCTCATTGTGTAATGTTGATTTCTCTCTTTTTTCGCTTCCTTTATACAGTTATTTTATTGCTGAAATTTTTATGTTATTTTACTGATTAAATCAGTCTCTATACAGCCCTTAAATATTCCTTTAAAACTTCTCAAGACAGCGGCATAAGCCGACGCCGTTGGGGGTGTTTGATGCCCCTTAAAACCCTCTTTATGGTTGTTGATTTATGCTTTTGAAATACTGACTTGTATTGGTAGTGAGATTTAGTGTCATATTAATTTTGTTTAAAGATACTGATTTGTCCGATTATTCTAAGGATTTATTAATTTTTTTAGCTATTGATTTTTTATATAAAATTGATCGTAGGTTCTGATTATAACATCCTGGATCAGCATTAAAGTCGAAACCTATTCGTACTCTCGATTGGCATTATTTCAGTATCAGCATTCATTTAAGGTTTAAGATGCGGAAGTGTGGATTTTTATAGAGTAGTCCTGAGTTGAAAAATAAAGGTGGGTCTTAACTTTAAATAATTGATTTCGATACATTAAATTAACTGTTAAATTGGTAATTTATGCTTACTGGTCGGGCATGGTCGAGTGGCCAAATAAGAAAATTAAACGATGTACAAGGTACGTAATCTACAATTAACCTAGTAATGAGCCATATGAAATTTGACATGTCTGATTAAGTGATTGCATGCCTAATATTGATGTCCATTGTATTCACAATGTTATGGATTGCTACTATTTATTGAGTGTTTTTATGGCATGCGGCTCATTGAGTCACTGATTGATTGCATATTAAGTATGCTTGATTATGATGCCCATTGTATGTATATTGCATACTATTGATTCCATGGTTACTGATTGACTGAAAGCATGGAATTCATGTACTGAAACTATTATCGTAAGCATGTTGAGCATGCCATTGTATTGAATATGTTACCGTAAACATATAAACATGCCATTGTGCCAAAAGTGAACTAAAAGCATGATTTTGCTTAATGATTGTATGTCATGTGACATATGCATGAGGTGGGTTATTGTGATTGATTAAAGAGTTCCATGGAGTATTGGTGGTAGTTAAAGTCCACAATATTGTTATCAATGCACTACACCGGGATAACGAGAAGATTAGCAATTTTATCGCATTATTGGAAACTTGTATGCATTACTAGTGGCTTGTCCACACTATTGGCAGTTTAATTGCAATTACTATTTTTGGTGGCTTGTCCACGATACTGATAGCTTGTTTGCATATTTATTTGTAGTTTATCTGCAATACTGTACTGGTGGTTTACCGACATCAAGCTTCAGCTCGTATTGTTTGGTGTTCGAAAAACAAGTTCTAAGGAACTCGTGATGTATAGCGGATGGATGGGTAGGAACCTTTCTGCATTGCATCACACTCATGACATGTTCACATATATATTGAAATATGCTATATATTGTACTGTAATAGAATTATTGATTGTTATCCGTATGACTGCTTGAATGATTGAATTGATATTTACTCACACTGAGCTATTTTAAGCTCACCCGCTAATCTTAACATCTCAGGTAATGCTCGAGACTAGGATCAAACCCAGCATGCGAAAATTACATGGACTTTAGGCTATTTTGGTTTTAATAATTATTAACAAGTATTTATCTGGTTTTGGGCTGTAAATTATTATTTTGGATTGTGGTTTTTGGTTTTTGGTTTGGGTTATATGCACGCATTATTTAGACATAGTGATTATAAATGTTAACCGGTAAATGCATTTTACGTGACTTCATTAAAATTTGACATGAACAATGATTTCTGTTGCCCTGAAAGTCATCGTATTTTTGCAATGCAAAGCGACGAACGAAAGGTTTTCTAAGAAAAACATCACTATTAGTAATAAAACGAATCTTAACTATAGATGGTTTGTTAAATCAATATTTTCAAACTGACTCAAGGATCAAACAGTGGTTTTTCATAAACGAGTCGAATTAGATTTTTTCTTTGGTTTGTAGGTTAACTTAGCCATTTCGTTGGCTAATGTAGTCTTCAAAATTTGGCCGTAACATCTAAGCCGATTTAAGGAGATTACACTTTTGTATAGAAATTTTTGCATGTTGAAATTGCATTTTTCTGCATTTTTAGTGCAGAGTATTGGTACATGTTCATGATGTATCAGTGCCCCTCCCCATAAAATGACCAATTGTTCATGAAGTATTAATACTTTTGGGGAAGGTATTGATACCTATGGCCCTTGAGCAGTTTTAAGTTCCAAGGTGCATATAGGGGTGTATAACGAGGTCATACTTATGCATATATTTATCGGGGTATCTTAGGCTATATTCTCTATGAAATTGAAAATACTTTGTATTTTAGTGATCTTTATTGAAAATTATTTGACTTTTTAAGAACATATGAGGCTTAAAAATATGATCATTTGAATTTCTTAAATTTAAGGCCATAAGATCATTTGAACATCCTTATTTTATCTCTTAAACCTTGTGCAAAATGTTCAAGATTATCAAAAATGTTTTTATCATATTTTGAACCTCTGATGATCATTTTGCAAAATATAAAGCTGTTAAACTCTCTTTTTAAGCATTGATTACCCCCACCACCTTAAGTTTTGTATAAGGTGCTTGTACATACTTTAGCAATAGTATATTGTCGTAGGATTAAACTTATGATAAGAATTAGCCTTTAGGACTAGCTTTAGAAAGGCTTAAGATTAGCCTTAAGACTAAACTTAGGACTAGTCTTAGAATTAGGTATAGAATTAAGCTTAAGATTAAACCTAAGACTAGTACTCAATGTTTTGGTATTAAACTTAGGCTTAGGGCTTAGGATTTCTTTCAATGGTATCTTGAATTAATTTGATATATCATTAGATACCATTTTTCAATGACATATTCCCTTAATCTTTCATTTGTTATAAATTTGTATGAATATGTCATGATCACCTTTATCACATCACACTCACATTAGTATCCATCGTATACTCTCATTGCTCTATTATTAAGTGGATGCCATTGACACGTCTTATGTTTTATAGAACTTTTATTTGATATTAAGCATGGTGATAATGTGTGATATGCTTAATTGAATGAATTGCTTTTTGTTTGCTTATATGATTTGTTCACTCAATAACGTATGCTTTGCGTATTTGTTTCTCCTTTTTTTTTCTCTTCATGTTGATATCATTGTAGTTTTGATGGTTTTTTGTATTCAAATTTTTGATACATTTTTTCTTTCCATGCCTTATTTTTTTAATAACAATTGGTATCTAGAAAATGAGAAAAAGTTTTGAGAATATGCATCTAATAAGGGGTACTAGAAATTGAAATTGTATGTGACTTTATTGAATCATTCTTTGTATGCAATATTTTAGAATGATGCATTGATCATATTTCTTTTTTACAATTGGTATTTTTGTTAATTATCAATTAGCAACTTCTCTTAGACATGTCTTTAGATGAACAGTTATGCAAGTAGGACTTACTTGCATAAACTTTAAAACATTGCATAAAATGTTCTTTACAAATGAATTTTAAGTATGTTTCTTTGTTATACCATTTTTTTAAGTTTATTGTTTGATTGTGAGAATGCAATTTAATGTTATTTACATGACTCATTGTACTATTGCATCAATCTTTATTCTCCAGAAGCTTTGACTTTCAAAATGTCATAACATTTGATATCTTTTGGTTTAATTTGACATATCTTTTTTATATACGAAAAAAAGGGAGAAATAACATGAAATTTGTTCACACATATGTTTTGAATGTCTATATTTTGATGTGTGTGCAAATGGTTATGTTCATACATGTATACTTATTGATACGTTGTTTAAATTCATAACATTTATAAGTCTCGAATTTATTCATTGCCCTTCATGTATGTTTTATTGTCATATTTATAGTTGAAACTCAAGATTTGTTAAAGTTTTGTCTAAGTGTTTGCTTTTAAAAATTTTCAAGTAATGCTTTATTAAGGGGAAGTTTTGTAATGACCCGATTTTCATCGGTATCAGAAAAGTCGATTCCAATATCCGAATTTGTTAAACTGAGCTGTCTAAATATTTTTTATCGATCAGTCACAAAGCGAGTACGAAAATTGGAAAATAGAAATATTAGTAATAAAATTATTTAGTAATTAATTAAATAGAATATTAAAAATAGTGTAGGGACTAAGTTAAAAATTATTCAAACTAGTGAAATAAGATTTGGAAATTCAATTAGGTCCTTAAAGTGCAATTATACCAAGGGTTTAAAAGTAATTGGACCCTATTTAGTTGATTATGTATGTTATAGTGAGGGAAGAATGAATGTTTATTATCATCTTTTTCCTCTTCATGACCAAACGAAGAAAAATGAAGAAAGAAAAAATAACTAATCAATTCTTTATGGCCGATCAAAATTCCATAAAGTGAGAAACCTTCTTTTATAATTTTTATGAATTATTGATCTAGAAAGTTTGTACTAATCAATCCATTGATAAGTTTTTATAATTTTTAATAATTGTTCAAATTGTCAGACAAATCTTAATGTAAGTGAGTTTAGAAACATGAAACCATAATAGATTGAACTTGATTATGTGAAAATTATAAAATGGATGAAATGGGTTAGCTAGAAATGTTGTTAAATTAAGCTTAAAGCTTAGTGGTTATGTTTAAACTATTAGGGACCTAATTGTAAGGGGTAAGAAATTTGAGGGTTGATAGTGAATAATGATAGAAATTTGAGGATTGATAGTGAATAATGATAGATTAAGGTATCTGTAGTATTCTTATGAAGTCAGATTTAGATTCGATCAAGTAAATTATAAAATACGAAGAATTTAGATATTAATGAAAAAAGGAACCTAATTAAAAAGCTTGTAAAATTAGTTTAATTTGAACATATATATATATATATATATATATATATATATATATAAGTTGAGAATTTAATAATGCTTCAACGTTTGATAACTTGAAGGAGATTGAAAACGATGTCACAATGTCGTGGGACAATGACAAGACTAAAACGGACAATGAACAACAAATTTGATTTGTGCTAACTTAATATTTCTTTACGCGTAATTTTATTATATAGAATATGTAAGGCCCAATTTTTTAACCCGGAGCCCAATAAACAAGTCCAAAATAGTCCATTTTGCAATAACGGACCCAAACTAAAAAAAAACCCTAAACGAGGCCCGAATTAACCCTAACCCAAACAACCCAAAACAAAAAACACAAACAAAAAACCCTAGGTGCGCCGCACCTAGGTTTGCTGTCCACGCCTCCCTCGCGCGCCGGACGTCACTACCCCGCGACGTGCACTGCTCCACCATGCCCATGTGAAAAGCCCCTCTCCACCATGACACTCGTACCTACAAAATAGGGACATCAGTTGTAAACAAGGCTAAAAAGCCGAAAGAAAAACAATGTAAAAGGGGACGGTTTTGCTAGATACTAAGGGAATATACGAATTTTTTTAAATATACAAGAGCAATACACACAAAATCCATACGGAAGCAGAATAAACAGGAAGGTTTTTTTTTCTTATTTTTTCTTTTGAATACCGTTGTTTTTCCTTTTTTATTTTGTTCTTTTTTTTTAAACTATATATATATTAAAATATATATAAAAAAAGAAATTTTAACTGTTTTGGGAGTTCCAGCCACCGTGCTCGGTGGCCGATGACGGTGGTGAGCGGCAGCCGGTGTCGGAGCTTCGTCGGAAGCCTGGTCGGACCAGGAGAACTGCAGAGAGAAAAAGGGTTCTCCTTTTCAATTTTTTTAAAACAAGTTTCAAATGAATTTTTTTTAAAAAAAATTTAGCTCTGATAGAGCTATCAAAACGGCGCCATGTCATTCGGCCTCCCCAGGCACCAAAATAGTGTCGTTCTGGGAGGCCGACCCAAGTCCGACCTGCACGAGGGGATGGAGGGGTTAATTGCGCATTTAGCCCATCCGCTTTTTTATGGTTTTACAATCAGATTTTTTATTCTCGATTTTGCCCAATAATTTTTCCTTTATTTCAATTTGGTCCACATTCGAACGCACCGTTTCAGATGGTGGGGTTATTTTCTATTTTGGTCCCTCTATGTTGCGCGCGCATCACGATTTGGCCCATTTACCTTCATTTGCTCTTGATGTTGCCCCAAACTCCTGTCTTAAATTCAATTTAGTCCCTATTTTACTTTGTTTTCAAATTAATTATTTTAAATATTTATTATTATACTTAATGTTTTAATATTACCATTACCATTATTTTTTTATGTTTTTCCTTTTACTTTATTATTATTATCATATTCACTTATATTATTATTATTTTCATTATTACCACTATTATTTTTTATATATATTATTATTACTATACTTATATTTATTATTATTATTTTCATTATTTTCATTAGTAACATTATTATTGCTATTCTTATTCTTATTATTATTTTTCTTTTTATTTTTATTTTTATTTATTATTTGATTATTAGTATATTTCATTATTATAATTATCATTGCATTTTCATTACTATTCTCTTTTATTTCATTTCATTTGTTTATTTCGCTTTTATTTTATCATATTTTATTTCTACATTTATTATTATTATTTATATTTTATCATCATTATGTTGTTATACAAACTAGCATGGCAATTGTTTTACATTTTATTTTAAATCATATCATATTTTATTCAATACATTATAATTTTCATTTCAAAATAAGCAAACACTACGCGTTCTAAGGTTCGAAAGGAATCGTACCCTAACTTACTGGGTTTCGATTTCTCTCTTCGAGTCTAAAGAACCTATTACTTTCTTTTTAAAAGTTAAATAAAAACTTATTCTCGAGAATTCAAAATTGTCGTATCCTAACTCACTAGATGTGACGCTTTGTTATCTCGGGATAAGGATTTCAAAAAACAAAGGCAATATTCTATATTTGGTATTTTGGGAAATCGAGCCCTAACTTATTGGGTTTCGATTTTTCATTAGACCCCAAATAACCGAATATCCTTCTTAGATTTAAACACATTAATTTTGAAAGTCAAAGGATAAGCTCAGTTTCGGGGATTTGAAATATCATACCCTAACTCACTGGGCGTGACATTTTACTTCCTCTAAATAAGAGGGTCTGATCGCTCATATTTTATTCAAGTTTTTTCCTTTAAAATAAAGAGAATCGTATTTTAAAATCTTTCAAATTTTTGACATAAAGACACCACATAATCAATTAGGTACCAATTTTGGGCGTCACGAGGGTGCTAATCCTTCCTCGTGCGCAATCGACTCCCGAACCCGTTTTTCCAAATTTCGTAGACCAAAACTATCGTTTTAATAAATCAAAATGTTTTAACGATCAATCTCAAGGTGACCCAATCACACCTCAAGAAGATTGATGGCGACTCCATTTTCGTTTTTAACGTCGGCCCGTTTTCCAAACAAAAAAATAGTTTCGACAGAATACTTTATAAAATTGCCAATGCTTAAGGGCAAATACTAGTATGATATGTTGTGTTGAATTGATTACATAAAGGAAATGATAGATTATTTTTATATGATAGGCTTGAATTGGTTATGTACACCAAATGTTAAGTTTGGTAATCATGTTTGGTAGGTTAATTTGATGCATACAAGTTGGTTATAAATAAACCTGTTCATGAGGTAGGCTACCTGTCTAGGTCTAAAAGCTCGTCCGAAATTTGTGAGGGTTTGGATAAAAATATTAAGCTTAAAAAATGGGTTTGGACAAAAAATTTAGTCCCATTTAAAATATGTCCAAGCCCGAGCCCGACCTATTTTTAATTTTATAATACTTTATATTATGTTACTTTTATATATTATGTAATTTAAAACACGTAAAAAATAAATCTATACTAAATATATAATACTACTCTAATGTAAAAATAAAATAGTGTTAATATGATATATATATATAATTTCAATAAATAAAAAATATATTAAATATTAAATTAAAATAATATGGGTGGGCTTAAATGGTCGTGAGTTAATCTTTTATGGGCTTGGACAAAATTTTAGGCTCATATTTCTAGTTGGGTCGGACTTGGGTAAACATAAAGTATGTTAATATCATGCTTAAGCCCGATCTAAACCTAGTTCGGCCCATGAACACCTCCAGTTATAAGTTAGCATAAGCTAAGTGTGTAATTGGCTGAAAGTTGTTATAACACCCCACACTTGACCTAAATGTTTTGGTCGAATCTTGAGAAATTACGTGAACTTGTTTAAACTCATAAATTGATTTCGAAATTGTGTGTTTCGCCAACATCACTTTTAGCAAATCGTTTTCCAATTTTAGGAAAATACTCGTTAAAACTATTTATTTATTTCAAAAAACACTAAGTGATTACTTTATTTTGCGGCAGTAATTTCTAAGTTATTAAATTCAAAAATCATGACTTAGTTTGTAAAAACATATGATTTTACAGTTTAAATTAGTAATTACTAAATCCAACCAACAACAAACCAGAACGAAAATAAAGTCAAAAATAATTTATAGTTCGAAAGGTCCAAAAAGTTCATTAAAAAGGCAAAGTCTTTTAATAACCATTTTATTACCGAGAATTTGGTCTGCGCTCCCTTACGCCGTCCAGGTGAGCTAATAAGCTCAGTGTGTAACTCAACCCAAACAAACAGAACAGAACAAATACAATCACAGTACAAATTCGGACACAATTACAGATGCAGATATAGATTCAGATGCAGATATAGAAATAGATCCTACCCTCATCCACTACACACCATCTTCACTCATCCCTACACAGCAATTAGGGTAATTAAATACTCATCCAATCCCACACACCTATAAGTGAGCATATGTCACTTTTCAGAATAATGCAGTCAAGCTGACAGAAATAATGCGGTAAATCGCCAAAATCACATAAGTGTTGTCAAGCCACCAAAACAGATATATTGTTAAAACCACCAGATAAGGCAGATCATTAAACTGCCACACTTCCTCCGTCACATCATTACCCCACCCCAATGCACATGCAAACACTAATCAGATAACAAATGCATATATATCATACATGCTATACATATAAGAACATACTATCATGCTTTCAGAATTTGTAATAACATAATCAGAATATCATATTTCACAATTTAATGACAAACAAAACACATTATGGAACCTACAAAGTGGCTAACCTTAAATCACACTTCGAATACGGCACTAACTAAATTTAAAGAAAATGGGCTCACACGCCTGTATAACCCACACGATCTAACTGGCCCAACTCGTGTGGCCCATACAACCCACTTAACTCAACCCATGTGGCCCACACAGCTGAACATGTCTTGAGACAATAACTAGGGATGTCAGTGGTGCGGGTTTCGCGGGGTCCTGCCCCACTTTGCACCCAATTGAAGAGGATGAGTACAAGTTTCGCGGGTGGTGGTGGTGCAGGGATGGGGACAAAAATTAGACCCACTGTGGGTGGTGGGGTAGGCGTGGGTATGACCTTGTACCTGCCTCATACCCACCCACCCCGCATAATATAATAAGCATATTTAAAAAATAAACATTTATAAAAATTTAATTTAATAATTATCTTAATAGTATTTTATTAATTTAATAGTATTTAATTTTTGCACTTGTGTTGCATTTGAAGACATTTATATTTTATTTACCAATTAAAGGGTCGACTTGTTTTTTTTTTTTTTTAAATGTTGACAGTTGGAATAATGTCACATATGTGGTGGGAGTCCAGATGACAGGTATTTCATACTTTTTTCATAAAAATTTTGGTTTATATTTATTTAACTGATATTTATAAATATATTATATGAAGTAGATCGCGGGATGGGTATAGCAAGGATTTGGTGGGTATAGGGACCCACGTAGGTGGTGGGGTGGGGATGGTTTTAGTCTTGCGGGTCGTGGGGCGGGGATGGTTTTGAGTTTTGTACCCACAACGGGTCACAAGGCAGGGATGGGAATGAAAATTCTTGGTGGGAATGGGTGCAGAGGGAGCACCCCCTGCACCCACCTCGTCCATTTGACATCCCTAACAATAGCTACCAAGTCTCGGGACAAGAATCCCTTAGTCTCGAGATATCTGATCATCAAATCTAAAAGTCCAAAATAGGGAAAAGTCTGTCTCAAGACATGATCCTCAACATCTCTAGACCTTTAGTTAAGTTTTGATGAATTAGTTGGAATCAAGTCCTGACAAATGTATTCGATCTTGAGTAACCCTGAAACATGTTAAATGAAGTTGAACATCTCAAATGTATGTATGTGAATAAGAATGACTATTAATTTCTATTAATTTGAATTGTATAAAAAAATTATATTAAACTTAATGTAATATATTGAAGTAGTTTGAGTTGCCCCAACAACATAATGTGATGTCACGCATTCGAATCCAGCAACCATATCTGATGTAGGGTGTCACAAATTTTGGTTTTGAAAATATTTAAATGACTTAAAAAGGAAGCTTTTCCAATTACAAATTTATCTTAAATTTTGTTATATAAAAAAAGGAGTGATTGTGAATTTAGATGTCTAAACTTTTGATATAATAATATTTAAAATAAATTTTATCTCTAAGACATTTAAAGGTAAAACATTTTAAGACTTACAAAAGTACTCAAAAACATATTCTAAATGAATTCCATACTTAATCAACGTTTATAAAATATTTTTGTTTTAAATGTTTACTGTTTATAAAATATTTTGAAGTGTTTTAAATGTTTACTAAGTAATTTAAGGACTAAATATCAATATTAAGAATTTAGATATTCATACATTGCAAATCAGTGGCCTCGAAATCAAAATGAAAGGCTAGATATCAATACCAAGCTTGTAGGTATCAGTACCTGAGAGGTACGTGTCGTGCTAAAAAAAATTAAAAAGAATCAATACACATTGATTCTAGTATTATAAATTTAATTTTCAAAATATTTTAGTTATTTTATAAGCTCGGCGAAGGCGGGTAATAACTCTAGTGAAAAACAATTTCTCACCCACTGACCAGTGTACACGTATAGGATAGGAGTAAAGATAAGTGGAATAAAATCCATTTCTCTCCCCTAATTTGATGAATTGTTGGAAAATATGTTTACTTCCACTGCCCAACAAATGTTAAACAATCAGAACTCATGGGTAAATCAATCATATCGGTGAAAATATGTATGCAGTCCTTCTACTATTAGCAAAACATACTATAAACCCTTTACCTTATTACTAAATAATTCGATTTTATATGTATGCACATGATCAAAAATTATATGTATGCACATTAAATTAATAACCTTTTCTGAATTTTTAGAACATTCATAATATTCAATTCAATTCTCTACTTCTCCATATTTTTTTTTAATTTAACTTATTTTGACAAACCAAACTTTGTTTTATGACCTTTTGATTAAATTTTAAAGTCTTTTCTGTAAACATATTTTAAACAAATTGTTTTTTTTTTTAAGTAAATAAAAAGATTAGTAAGTCTTACATAGTATTTCTTCTTCTTCTTCTTTTAAATAACTTTTCAATTAAAATTTTTAATTTATTTTTACTATTTAAAATATAAATATTTATTTCTTACACTATAAAAATAAAATTAATAATCAATTAAAGAAAAATAAAATTGAGTTTAGTTGAAATCAAAATCAGCTTTGGAACACTAGTAGTACACTACACAGAAAACCTTTTTATTCAGCTCTACTTGTTAATAATGTAACTCAACAGATCTGATAAAAGAAACATGTAAATAGAACAAAAGCAGCAAAATATTTCATCTATCAATAACGCGTATGGTCTGTCAGATTTTTAACTCAAGCATATGCTTCATAAAATTTCAAAAGTTCAGAGTCACGCTTATACAATGTTCATTATCACTAATATCAAATGAATAAAGATTGAATTAATCAATTTCAAAGTGAGAGTTGGACATAAAATATACTCAAATTTTAAAATATATTTATATATCATGTTTAGATAATCGTACCTTGTACTCGCATCCAAGCAAATGTCAAGACATGGATACTCTTTAAGGAAATGAGAAACGAAGAATCAGATAAGTGCTACCTATGACTAACAATCATCATTTAACAAGGCCTCCGTGACTTTTCTATTTTTTGTCTATGAAACAACAAAAAACGCGAATATCCAGAAAATTATAAATCCAAATTCATTCTTACATACGAAAATCATAATGAACTCTATTAAGCCGGAAAAAAACAAAACAGAAGGAAATAGCACAAACAAATTAATTTCAGTTCTCAATAATTTCTAAAGTAAAATCTGACCTTTTAAACTGCAGATATGAGTTGATCGCTGAGGATGGGTTTTGCAGCTAAAAGGATCAGCAGGATTAAGTTCAAAAGTGGATCCAACTTTTGTTGCCTCATCGTATCTGTGAAGCAGAACACAGCAACCCTGATGCATCCGCTCCAACCAATGCAAGATCACACACTGTACACAATTGCCCTTCCTGGCTAGGCACAAAGCGACTAGTACAATATGGGCACGATACATCCTTCTGCCCTCGGTAAATAGGCACATAAGTTGCCCCACATGTCACAAATGGATTTCTGAAATCATAGTTCAGCTGAGAAGCATCTGTCATGTTCCTCTCAGCAGCTTGAAGCACTTGCCTGGCTGTCTTCGCTTGATTCTCATTTGTGGGGTTTGTTTCTAGCAGTCGCCGGGCAAAGTTACCTGCCGTAGCCATGTTCTTTGCCTTGTAGCAGACAGTCATTGCATTCAGCAGGGCAAGTCTTAGGTGTGGTAATTGAAGGTTGCAGTGGGTGAAGTAGGCAGCAAGCTCCTGCTGGCGTACTGGATTGTCTTTCATTTCTCTTCGCTTAAGCTCCATCTGCAGACCAAGAACATACTCCTTGGCAATAATAATTAGCTCCTTGACCTCATCAACCTCTCTCCTTGACTCCACAACAATCAATGGAATAGTATGAAGAATGCTGAGGAAGAGCCGGAGTGCCTCAGTAAATTTTCCAGCTGTTGTGGCCTTGTAACCAGCCTTCAGCTTTTCATCCAACTGAGAGAAATTGAATACCAGGGCTGGCGGACACCTAACATTAGGAATAGCAGACTCACTCCATCCCCTCTCAACTGCCAACGACACAACTGGAGCGGATGAAAATGCACGAAGATAGCTATGGCTGCCAGTGTGAAGATCAAGAAACAAGGATTTCAAAGGAGAAAAGTTTCTTATGCCAAGTTGTCTGCTCAGCAAACGCATTGCTGTATCAAAATTGCCAGCTGCTGCATGTTCAGCAGCAAGAGATGATTTCTGAACCCAAATCTGACTTACAGGCATACCGGGAGTTGGTGCCACAAAAATAGAACGGGCATTGCCAGAAACCTTTGGGGTGTCTGCCTCAGGGGGAAGTTCCAAATCTTCAAGGTCCCAACCACCCTCCTCTTCACTTCCTTCAGCCACTTCCGCATCCTCGAAATTTACACTAACATCACCATTCTGTATACCATCAACATCAACCACATCAAGATCTTCACCCCAATCACCTTCTTCACCCTCCTCTTCATCCGCAGCACCCCTGCCAATGCTATCCAATCCACCATCAAATATGCCTTTCATGACTCTCAAAAGGGGCCAATCACCACCACATGTAACAGGGGTTGGAGGTATCAATAACGAAGGTTCTTTACCCTCTGGCAAAGGAGGGACATCATCTCCCAACTCAGCTGCTAACCTTTCAGCAACATCCTGTAGCCCATGGACAGATGCTGTAATATAAGCAAGAGGTAAGTGACCAGCATTCTCCAAGATCTTAACTCGTTCCTGTATATCACCCAGGTACAAAGCATTGTGAAACTGACCCATAACATCATTCTTAACTTCTGCAATTTTCAGCATCTTGGACAGCTTTTCGAGGTTACCATTAACGAGGTAAAGAAATGACAACCTCTCAAAGTTCTTTGTCCTCTGGTAGGCATACTCCACTATACCTGCATTGCCTTGGCGAAGGGCCTCCACACCCAACCTATACCAATGATCTTTGTCATCAATCTCCTTAGCTGATGCAACGGCAATTTGAATGTTCCCGCTCTCTAGAGCCAAATTAAAGCGAGTTTTCTCATCTTTGACAAAATGGAGTGCCACTTCAGGGAACCCCTTCTGTTGAAGATAAGCAATCATGGCCTCACCACAAAGCTGGGAGTTCCTTATCATACTCATAACATGATCATATCTCTTCCGAAGCAGAGATAGCTTAAAAATGTATTCGGTAACATCAATGACGATAGTCTTATTCTTCCCATCACGATCCAGGCAAAATATAGTATTGCCAGAAACCTTAGTTATGTATATAGGAACCTCAAGCGTTCGGATGATTCCACTATCTCCATTGGGAAGGCAGTATTTTACATGGTTTAAGGTGGTGTAAATAAAAACACCATTCTCGTCCCAAGCTCCACTCTTAACACGTATTGTCTCATGAAGAGTGCACTGATGCACAAGCTTCTTGTTAGTAATGACAATGGTATGCTTGCTGAGCAAAGCAACACTCTCCATGTCATTAGACCAAACAACATACTTCACAAAAGGGGTTTGAAGATCACCAAGAATAAGCCTCTGCTGGAGATCAAATATAACTACTCTATCCTCAGACCTACACAACAAGTTACCTGTTCCAGCATAAAATATTGCATCAGTAGGCACAGGCAGACCACTCTTTTTCACCACCTCATTTTTCAGATTCTTGATTAAGACTTGGTTGTTTCCTTTGTCAAGAACAGCAAACCGATTCCTAGCCACAAATATAGCAGAACTGCCTAGACCTTTCTTTGCCTCATGCAAACTGTCACTCCTAGCAGAGCTGTCTTTTGGTACCACATACAATTCATAAGATCCTCCATCCACATCTGAACAGATAAGAACAGCATTTTCCGTAGGGCTGTAAGAAAGAGTTCTTGGGCTTTGATTCAGACTTGAGGAACCAGGACGCCGAATTGGAATTACTTGTGTCTCTTTTGAGATGAAAAGTCAAAATACCTTAAAAACCGATCCTTGGCATAAAACAGAGAATCCCCACTCACTGCAAAAGCAGGGCGTTCTCTCTCTAGCTTAAATACAATCATGCCACTGTCATGTCCAGCTGCCAAAACATTCATTTCAGGATGAACAGCAAGAATCCAGAATCTGTCATGTTCTCGCCGGAAAGTTTGAAGTCCAGTTCGCTTTGTTACATCCCACACGCGAATACTCTTATCCTCAGAATTAGATACAATGATATCTTGTTTGGCATGGAACATAACACATGACACATTATTCATGTGCCCTCTCAAGGTATCCACTTCCCAAGCTTTTGTCTCTGCAAACAATTAAACAATTTATTCAATTCCACAATATTTCAGGGGTCTAAATTCCAGCTGAACAAAAGATGAGAACATATCAAGGGCCATGTGTCATACATCAAGCTCAAGAAAAGAAAACCATCAGGTAAGTTCTTGCAAAGATTTTAATTGGCCAATTGATGTACTTGACAACAAGCTTCGATCAATACATCTGGCAAACGAAATTTACATTGGAGAAAGATAAAGTTTTACTATAATTACCATTCATGCGCCATAATTTTACTTGGCGATCATCTGCTCCAGAGACTATCAAAGGTAGAGTGGGATGAAATGCAGCCCAATTTACACCTCTGTCATGACCTTCCAACACATACTTAACAACTGCATCAACACCACCAAAAAGATCTGTGTTCATCTGACTCAACCGTAGAATGTCATCCGCAGGGGAGGCAGTCTTCTTTTTCAAGGAACCAATATCCCAGACCCGAACAGTCTGATCAAGGGAGGCTGACACAACAAGGTCTTCTTTAGGATGGAATGAAGCACACATAACATAGTGATTATGACCAGTCAACACCGAAATGCAAGTTCGTGACTGCCAGTTCCAAATGCGAATAGTCTGATCATCACTAGCACTCACAATCCACGGATGCTCATGATGAAATTGAACAGTGCGAATATAATCCAGATGTCCAAGAAGGGTGAAAAGACATCTATGCAACTTGTAGTTCCAGACCTTTATCTTGTAGTCATCCCCTGAAAAAAGAAACCATCAATTATTCATATCATATGCATTGCACAAGTACCCTACGCTTTCTAAAAACAGTCATAGTACATATGGAAATTTTTTATCCAATAAAGTTTTTCAAATTCTGACCTTAGTTGCCCATCTTTTCAGGTTATAGAAAATTTCAAGTAAATAAACACAGACAGTATAACTTTTCTGGAATAATCTACTCACATAAAAGTTTAATATCAAATGCGCATGGTTGTACAGCAAGTTATTTGCCAGGTTTAAATGAGTGAAAAGCGCCATAAAGTTGCTTCTAGAATGTGTAAGTTGTCAGCAAAAAGTGAAATAAATTTGTTGAGTTCATAAGTTGTGATCAGCTCAGGAATCTGTTCTCTGAGGACATTCAAGCTAATGTAAGGTACAAAACTGACCTGCTGCAGCTGACATAGCGACTAATCACAGGACTATCAGCTAGTAGAAGATATTTCTGCTTACTTTAGGTTGTGAAAGAAGATTTTTCATTTTCTAAAAAAAAAAAAGGCTCAAAACACAAATAGATTCAAGCTTTGGCAGTACCACGTAGTACACATAAAACCACACTGAAAAAATGCATAATATATGTCATGAATGCATACTATATAAATCCATCTACTACTATATAAATCCATCTACTGTTGCACTGACGTTCATTTGCTCTAGAACGTCAGATCTAAAATTTCTAAACCAAGCTCAAGTATATATAGTCTCTATGACTAAATCTAGACCCAAATGCTCATACACACCAGATTTCTTAAATGACATATGGATTTAAGCTAATCCAATCCCAATTAACCATCACAAATCACAATTTCACATTCAAATCCATGGATCAGTAAAATAATCAACGAGACTCATACGCAAATATAAAATGAGAAAAGAAATGAAATCTGAACCTCCAGAGACAAACAAAGGCTGAGACATGTGGAAATGAACGCCGCGAACAGGGCCATCATGTTCCTCGAATCGATCAATCAGGGTTCCCATTCGATAGTCCCATAACTGGATAACGCCACTGTGGAGACTAGCTAAGATCCAAGGCCTCTTAGCGTGGAAACTCAGTCCCTTCACTCTATTACTCTTCGTCTCAAACTTCGTCAACATCTTCTTCTTCTTCTTTTCCTTTGTCTCCGGAAGCTAAGTCTCTGCAGAAATCGAATTAAAACCAACGTCTAAATATTTTTTCCGCGTAAACAAACAGGGATAATCAGATTTGTATATTGAACACATAGGTAAGAAGAAATTAGAAATTACCTTAGATCTGATTCAGCATCTAAAATTAATTACAAAAATGAAAGCGCCTTTGTATCTTCGGATTTATTCAAAAAGGAAAGAGAGAGTTTTCGATTCTCTGTTTTCTTTAAGATCTGAGCCTTTTTAGTGCCAGTATTGCAACTACTGTGATTTTTCCGTATAGTCTTATGACGGAGGAGACTTCCCTTCCCATTTCACGGCTTTTACGACGACGTTTTCTTGTGAAGGTTAAAAGGTTGATACTACCTTCAGTTACCCGACAACTTATGAAGTTAAACATGGTAAAAACGAAAGTAATCTCATTTTATTTTAAAAAGGAACTGTTAAGAAAGGGTAAAAGTATCTTACAAGTTACAACCATTCAATTTTACCTCATTTATTAAAAAAATAGATAAATTAATCTCTATATATTATATTAAAAAATAAATTAATTTTTTCTATTAAAAATTTTATAAATATATATTATTAAAAACTAAATTGATTAGTAGAATAATCAAATAGTGACACATGATGTGCCTATTAAAAATTTTATAAATATATATTATTAAAAATTGATGTGATTAGTAGAATAATCAAACAGTGACCTATGATGTACCATGTGTACCTTGTGCCAACATATAGGGATCAATTTTTAACAACAAAAATAAATGAAATTTTGTACAGAATGACCAGTTTGCTCTTCGATCTAATGTACAATAATTAATTTTTCTTTTTTTAATAGAAGAGACAAAATGCAGTTCAACTCCTAATATAATGGCATCCGTGATTCTTTTACTGTTAATAAAGTATCTCTTCATTTGCACTATTCAAAAAAATTGAGGTCTTAAATTTTGAGAGGGCATTTGGTACGATGGAAAGTTGTCATTTTTATAGAATTTAATTGGCTGGAATGTGATTCTAATATTTGATATGTGAAAATTAGTTTGCTTACCAATGGAATATAACATTCCTTGAAAGTTATTTTGGTATGAAAGCTATTTTCTTTTTGATACAAATGTGTATAGAATTATTAATAGTCTCTCTCTAACCCTTAAATAGGAAGATAAATATATTTTAGTGTACTTGAATCAACGTCCTCCTGCACTAACAATAATATTGAACCGGCCGAGCTAAGACCCTATCAACGAAAAGTTATTTTCCTATATAGATGGAAAACTAAAATCAATTTTCTAGGATAAAATTAACATTTATTTTATCTGTGTTTAGGATTAAGATTCAAAATGAATGCATTTATTTCATTATAATTTTTTTTCTAGGTTTATACCTACAAAAGGCCCTTTTAAGATAAAATGAAAAAAATTAATTAAGCCCATTCATTAAATTTGCACCCCAATAAACTTTGTCGTTAATCAAAAAAATCAATTAAACTCCTTTATTAATAATTTTTGCCTTTAATCACATTAATCGTTAAAATTAATTAACGGAGTCAATTAGATGGTGACACATGGCAACATTTAATTTAATCTTATTATTTCTTATAAAAACTAAAAAATTATCATAAAAACTTAAAATTATTTCTTACAAAAACTAAAAAATTAAAAATCATAAAAACTTAAAAACTATATTAAAATAAAAATATTAAAAACTTTCTACAAGCTTTTAAAAATTATAAAAGATTCATAAAAAGTTATAAGATTCATAAAAAAAATATAGATATGATTAATACTTAGAAAACTTATAAAATTTTCACTAGTTATAAAACTTATAAAAATTCAAAATAAGTTGTAATAATTTATAAAATTATAAAATATTAAAATGAATATAAATTAAAAAATTCATATATTGGTTTCGATATTAGAAATTAAATTTTGAAATCGAAATAAACACATGTCAATAGACTAATCATTGGATAATGGGAATAGTAGTCAGAATTATTGTTGTTAAAATTGGATTGAATCGACCGGTTAGATCAAGAATTGACAAGGGTACCGATCCAAGGAAGGTCATTAGATTGGTTAACCCGAAAATCGATACGAACCAATTGAACCTTTTTTTTTTAATTTTTAAAACTTTCTTTGAATTTTTTAATGATTTATTTAATTGAACTTGATGGACCAATCTAACTGGTAGAATCGACAAATTGATAGTCCAATTGACCGGGTTATGAAAACTTAGTTAGAATATTACATGCTGACATATGCTAATATTTGCAACTGTTGGATAATGAAATTTTAGTTTTATAGCATCTAGTTTTATCAAGAATACTTTATATTATACAAATACAATACTTAACAAACAGTTTTCAACTTTCAAAGTCCAAATTATTATAATATACTAATCTTAAAATATTAAAGATAAAAATTTTAAAAATAATAATAATAATTTATCGATAAAAGGAGAGGATCTTGATATTATCATCTTCTTTGTAGAAAATCAAGAAAAGACTCTAATGATTTGACAACTGTTCATAATATCTTATGATTGGTATGATGTCATGTATTTATTATGATTGTAGGAGTTTGAATTAATTTTTTTATATATTTTCTAGTTTCTTTTATAAATTTTAGATTTTTATATTGCTAATAATTTTTATGAACTTTTTATAAGTTGTAATAAAATTTTAAATATAATAAACATGTTTTATTAACTTTATAAGAAATTTTATAATTTATTAGAAATTTTATAATATTTAAAAGTTTTACGAATTTTTATCAATTTTAATTTTTTAATTTTTATGATTTTAACAATTTTATGATAAAATATAATATTAAACCATAATTTATCATGTGTCATCATCTAATTAGCTCGTCAATTTATTTTAACGATCAATGTGGTCAACGATAGAAACTGTTAATAGACAAGTTTAATTGATTTTTTTTTTTTTTGTTGATGGCAGGGCTCAATTGGATGAGAATTCAATTTAGGGGTCAATTTATTTATTTATTTATTTAAAGTGTTTTTTGTTCCAGCTTATTTTTAAAATATATTTTTATCGATATCAAATTTTAGTATGATGACAATTTCAAGCGATATATGTATATACTTGAATTTATGCTTACAATGAAACGAGGAAAATCTTGTATCTTCACAATCTTCAATTAATATACTAGTTATTTTTCAGATGTATTTATGCAATGAATTCAACCAAAATATGAGAAAATCATACATTGTATATTAATTCAAATATTTGTTTATTGAAAATGTTGAAATACATGAACATTATCTTTTATTTAATAATGTAATTTTGTAAAGTATCGTTACATTATTATGAAAGTGGGAAACGTTGAGTGTATCAAATGTATTAATATAACTTTTTAAGATTCTGATAAATATTTTTAATGTATATAAAACACTGTAAAATAATTTTTTCAACAATGAGATTCCCATCAATCACATTCCATTGGAATCATAACATGAAAAAACAAGAAACGTCCACTCAAAGTTGGGGTTTAATTTCCACCATTTGTAATCTAATTTTTGTCCTATTCTTTTATCTACTGGGTTTGTGCATATTGATCATATGCATGCTTGGGATTGCAGTGTCCTTATAATAATCAAACTTCGAAAAAGCAATGATTTTATAAAACAAAATGTGTTCTAAATGAATCTCGGATTTTATCAAAGGCTAAAAACAATCGACTACATTATACCGCAACATTAATTTCAATACAACATTGAAGGAGGGATTAAAGGATAACATGGCAACTCGTGTCATCAAAATGACTGCAGAGAGTTGTACCTACTACTCGCATTTCTATTAAATACAGGTCAAACTCAAAATTTTCAAGACTTGTACGGTATGACCCAAAAAAACCAATGTCAAAAACAGAATCGGTATTAAATCAAGCTGTTATAGTTTCTTTTTGGTTAAAATATTCTATACTTCTCTTTATTTTTTTTTTAAATTTAATATTTAGTCTCTAAAATATTCCATAACTCTCTAAAAGCTGGTATCAAGTTTAGTTTTATTACTTTTTAGATTTCAAAATTTAAGTTCAACTGATAAAATTATTTTGTTAAATTCAAGTTTATTACATCATTTTTTAATAACATTGCCATTAAATGAATAATATTTTTTAATTTCAAAATGTCACGCCAACAAATTTAATAATGTTAACAATTAGACCCAAAATTTAAAATCTGAAAAGTAGGACTAAATTCCAAAAAATAAAAATATAGGGACTAAATTTAAAATTTGTGAAGAGTACATGTACCTATGGCATATTTAACCTTTTTTTTTTCCAAAGCAATTAATCATTACCGAAATAAGCAATGAAATGGAAAATGGCAAAAAGCATTGAGAGTTCAGTTCATAGCAATATAGCATTATAGCATTACCTAATAATTACAGTGATTCAGTCAGCAACATGGTTTTGAGGCTTAATTACGTATACACAAAAATCAAATCAGAAGCAAAATTATGGAGATCAAGGAAGGGGATCAATGGAGGATAACACTGCCTGGAGCTCTCCAATACTCCCATAGCTTCTAGAACAGCATTCATGGTTGCACAATAGAACTGTTTTTCATGCCTCCAAATCTGCAAATTGCCATTTCTTCTTTAAGGGGTAGAATAATTTTCATATATTTTGCATGCTGAAAATACCTATGCTGTATTGCCCTGAAGAAACTGGACAACCTCCTCTGCTCTCGATTCAATTCCCTTTAAATATTCAGTTAGAATACGTTGCTGGTACGAGCCTCCCTCCTGAGAGAGAGAGAGAGAGATTAGTGGAGTGAACAGGGAAAAAGAGTGAATCTACAGCCGAAATCAAGGCAAGGGTGTCTCTTACAGTTCGGATTAAAGTCCGCTCAATCCGTTTCTTGATTACAGCATAAAAATCTTCTGCTGAAATTTCTCCTTTACCAACAGCTAATCCATCAATCAAAAGCTTGTTCCATTCTTGCTCGGGAGCTGAATAACAGTTCAAGAGTTCATTTATAAATATGAATAATAGCATGTCATCAGATGTATGATGCTAAACAAGATAAGGAAACCTTTTATCACTGTTTCCAGAAACTGTTCAGCCTTCAACACTTCATTCCCTGCACCAAAAATATATATAGCTTAATGTTTCATAATCAAGAAACTAAAAATTGCTGCATACCTTTGCGACTAAAGGGTGATGCATGGAAAACTCAATGAAAAGATAAGAGTATTGCCTTTCTTCGCATAACTACGCTTTGAAAGAACTGTAGAAGCATAGAACTGCAGAACCTTTTGCAACATAGCCTCAAGGCCTGGCTTATCCGCATCTTCTTTCGCCTGCAAATTACTAAAACATATCTTACCATTTTAAGTAAATACATTATGTGGCGAGGTGAACCTCAGCATTGTTGTAATGGAAGTTTTATAATCATATATACCAGTGAAACTTCGGAGAAGTACAGTGTCAGTTCAGATGTAAAAAAATTCAAGCAATTCAACATAAGTTGATGGACCAAAAGAGATAAGATAGATGAGCATGAAATATCCATAACAATTTCTTTCACTCGGACAGGACAGACTCAAGAAGAGTCAATGTATTAACATACCGTCTTAAGCTACAAGCAGAACGGTTTTTATTACCATCAAAACAAAATGAAATAGGCAGCAGAATGTACTCACTTGCCGTAATTGTGCGCTGACTTCTGCAAGGAAACCTTCGTCTAGTTTCCCTTCCTGCTCCATTTGAAATATTTTCTGACAAGGAAAATATTCTTAGATGAACCAATTCTTTAGTGGAATAAAACATACAAAGTAACAACTCGTATCTAGTGTCAAACAAACCTAGGTTGCTTCAACTAAATATCTCGGCTGCCTATCTTAAGGGTGAAATAGATGAAACAAAACTAAGTCTGAGAAAATTATTTAAGCATCTGAAACATAGAAGTAAATCATCCATATACACTCCAAAAACAGATTGATGACATTTTCTAATATACTTTCTCCATTGTTTTGAGAGCCTCGGGATCTTTAGGAGGCCAAGGAGTCTCTTCCTCCTCGTTGACTACAGGTTCCAAGATCTCCTTGAGAACATCGGTTGCTGAATCAATCTTTTCCTGTCAAAAATGGAAAAAAAATCAATTAGAAATACTGACAAAGGAAAGAACAGAGCTTTCCAGTAACCAAAGCTCTTTTCCTTTTTATCTCAAAGAGAGAGGTACATGGGTCTTGTGAACAATGCGATCAACTATGCTCATTACAGCAGTAGCCAATTCCTCATAATCTTTCTGCAGGAGGAAAAAGCAAAATCTATATAAGAATTACAAAACGTATTGACTATAATGAGGTCAAAACACACAAGTATTTTGAAACATTAGAATTAACCAACTCAAAAACCGTGCTTTATCATCATCGGATTTGCAGGTGTCACTTCTTGCAGCAAGTCGTATCCAGAAGGTCTCATTGAACGCAAGGATATTTTCAACGACAAGTTTCTGAAGCTGTCCACATGAAAAAGCCAGCAAAAACAATGTTATGAGAAAATAAAAATAGTAAGCAGACACTATCACATACAATCTGCAACTCCAAGTAATAGCATCCAAATTAACTTGGGAAATAGAAAGAACTGAACCACATGTCAAGTATGAATAATTCAATATAAGCATGGTTAGATAAATCAAAATGCTGCCCAAAGTGACAAGCCAGTGCATATGAAGACCAAATCAATGCAAGCATATCATTTTCATTTACTAGTAAAAGATTAATAGCAAGCTATTCCCAAGCTCGAATTCCATCCAAACTTATTAGGTGGATAGTGGTGTTATGGTCTTTGTTCACGACCCCTTAAAACATTTCATCCAAATCAACACACTTGCCACTAAAACCATTGTTCCTTAAAGGAGCAAATATGAAAATCCATTCTCCAGACCTTAGCTTAATAGCCATAATGGAATCTCTACAAACATACCTGCACATGAAATTGCAGGTGGTTTACAAAGGGAAAAGAATGCTTACTTCACTCGGGTTTGCCTCCCTCAACATATCAATGAGTTTATCCACTTCTACAGTCTTCTTAAAAGCTTTCTCGGCATCTTGGTTGACTGCACAGATCAAAGTTCTCCTGTTTTATTAGGATTCAAAATACTAACCATCAATATAACATTACCAACCAGATCAAATTGTAGTCACAAAAAAAAAAGAAAAGTTTTTGAGATGTTATTATGAAACTGGAGTTCTGTTAAATGAAAAATACGGCGTAATTATTTTACCTCCTCCTCCTCAACTCTATGGAAGCTGTTGAAGTAAAGGGTTCGAACCTCTCCTTTCTGGAAAACCCAAGGTTCCAATCTTTAAGGAACGGACTTTGCAATACATTGCAATTAAACACCTATTTAATAAATTCAATCAGAGAACAAAATTTGAGATAATTAACACCATGGGATTATTTTTAAATAATTTTACTATTACAAATACAATAACAAGTACCATATATATATATATATATATATATATATCCAAACAACTAAAACAGAGAATCAAATCAGTATAAATCACGACTAACGAAGAAGAACCGAAAAAAATCATTCAAAACAGAAACATGACATACCGTCTGTTAGAACAGGAAACTCACGTGTTATAATTACACATAGTGATACTCAAACTTGGTTGCTCAAAGCCACAAACCTTTCCTTATTCCATGGGACATTTTAGATTTCTTTAAAAAAAGGAAACTTAAAGAGGATAAAATAATCAATTTCATTGAAAGATGTGTACCCTTATCATAAAAAATAGAAAAGTAGACATGAACGGAGGCAATTCGAACGTGTTAAGAGGATTTGGGTAGTAACTTTCAACCTAAACAAGCAAAATTCAAGCACCCAAAGATGGAAAGTAGACAAATTTCACAAGAAAATACCTTGCGATATTTTGGAAAGTAAAGAGAAAGGGTTGGACGTGGAAGAGTAAAGATTGAAGCCATTCGGGAAATGGCCGTAGAGTAGAGCAGAGCAGAGCCGAGGCGCTAGAGACCGTTCAAGCTTGAGCTGCCTAAGCTAAAACCATGAACCAAATCTTCTTTTCTCCTTCATTGAAATTATACCGCAGGTGATTGGCTGTGACATTCACGCGAAGTCGGGTCCGTACAGCACAGTCTAGTTAATTATGGTTTGGGCTGCTAAGTGGGCCAAATCGGGCGTCTTTTGAAGGTACACTTGGGCTAAAGTTGAACAATGTTATTGCCACCCATCTGAAATCAACTTGGTATTTTTCTTAGCTTTATATAAAAATAAGTACTCAAATTATGTAATTTTTCTCATTTATTCCTTATCACTGTTAATTCCCCTTAAAAAAATTAAATCAATCAAAATATCACACGTGGTATTTTTAATTAATAAAAATATTTAAAATTAATATTAAGTAAAATTAAATTAAAAATAAAAATTTCATCTTTTTAATTTAATCAAAGCCTTTGTTCCGGAAAGATGATCCACGATAATATTTTGATTGCTCATGAGATGGTCCATTACCTTCAAGGGGCAAAGAACGGGCCAAACAAAGGATTCGTTATCAAGCTTGACATGAGTAAAGCTTAAGATCGTGTGGAGTGAGCTTTCATTGAATAGGTGATGAAAAAATGGGTTACACACACGATTGGGTGGCGAAAATCATGAGATGTGTTCGATCGGTTCGCTATGTGGTCAAGTGCAATTTAATCCTCTCGAGACGATTGTGCTGGAAAGAGGACTTCGACAACGGGACCCTCTCTCTCCTTATCTCTTTTTTTTTTTTTTTTTTTGCATGGAAGCTTTTTCCAAATTATTAACTAGAGCTCAGAATAATAATTTGATTCAAGGGATTCGGGCTAGCATAAATGGGCCCCGTATTAATCATCTTTTCTTTGCCCATGATGTCCTCCTTTTTATTCGAAATAAAAAATGTGATGTTGAGGAAATCGGTAACATTTTGGCCATCTTCAGTTGGGATTCGGGCCAAGAGATTAATAAGGAGAAGTCCATGATGATGTTTAGCCCAAAAACCCCGGTTGCTAATAGACATCTTTTTAGCTCTATGCTTGGCATGCGTACAATGGATAAATTAGATAGTTATTTAGGCTTACCTTTACTCATTGGTAGGAAAAGGTCATTAGCTTTTACTAATATTATCAATCGATTGCACATGCGAGGTCGAAATTTGGTCAAAGCACTTCTTTGTCTTATGGGGGAAAAGAGGTCTTCATAAAGTCTATTATGTAGGCCATTCCGACTTATGCCTTCTTTGTTTTCTTGGCTCCTAAAGGCATCATCGAAGAGCTTCACTCACAAATGAGCCGCATGTGGTGGAATAATAAAGACAAAGCTCATGGATGGGCTATGATGGCATGGAGAAAGATGTGCTTTCCAAAGGGTGTGGGAGGGATGGGTTTTCGGGACCTTCATGCCTTCAACTTAGCTCTCCTAGGCAAACAGTCTGGCGGCTCATGACTCAAAATGACACTTTGTGTTACAAGGTTTTAAGTGCCAAGTACTTTCCTAGTGGGGACGTTTTTTATTATAAAAAGCTGGATAAACCTTCTTTTACGTGGACGAGTATTGCAAGGGCTACTGATGCTATCAAGGAGGGATTCTTGTGGCAAGTCGGAGATGGCAATACCATTGATGTCAGAAGGGACCGCTGGGGGGTTGAAGGCATCTCTGGGGATTTGGCTTGTCAGTCTCCCTTTACCGAGGATGGAAGAAGATTCAAAGACTTGTGGGACCATGTCAATAAGTGGTGGAAAAGGAGAGGATTATTGAGATTTATGATGAAGATATGGGGGACTGTATTTGTAATTTTCCTGTTCCCCATAATGGTATTAAAGACACTCAGACATGGTTTCAAAATCCACACGGTACCTACACTTCTAAGTCGGCCTATTCCTGGATGATCCTTAAGAGAGTGGGTTTTGGCCCCCATAGACTGTACTGGCAAGCCATTTGGAAGCTCAAGATGCTCCCCAAAAATCAAAATTTTCAGCTGGAGGATCGGGCATAACATCCTCCCTACGTTCGACAACATAGCCCGTATTCGACAGGGCTTTAGTAATATTTGCCCGAGGTGCAAGTGCAGTGAGGAGACACTTGTTCATGCGTTGAAAGATTGCTCTAAGGCTCGGGATGTTCTTACTGCTGGTGGGCTTAACAATAGTGTAACAGCCCGATTTTGACCCTAATCGAAAAAGTGGTTTCGGGACCACAAATTCGAGTCTGAAAAATAATTTAAATTTATTTTTCATATTTATTATGTGTGAATTTTCTTGTTTTAAATTTTCGTGTTTTAATTTCATCGTTTAAGTGTCCGATTAAATAAAAGGACTTAATTGCATAAAATGTGAAATTTGTTAATTAATGTGTAAGTGTTAATTTGCTAATGGCTTTTTAATATTAGGTCCTTAAAGGGCAAATAGCCCATTTTATAAGTAGTGGCCGGCATTAAGTGAATATATATGTTTTTTTATGTTAAATTGGTAAGTTAAAAATTTATATTAATAAATGATATAATATAAAGTATATATAATAAACAAACATTAAAAAAAGGCCATGTTCATCTTTTAATGGCTTTGACCGAAACCAAAGAAAAGAAAAAGAAAGAAATATAAGCTAGGGTATTCGGCCTTGTGTTCTTCAAATTAAGATCAAGAGAAATAATTATCGGAATTAGATCGAGAAAAATAGAAAGTAGACGAATAGTCGACGGATTACTAAATAAGTTCATATAGCTAAAAATTAAACAGTTAGATATGTGTAATTATTTAAATTGAATATATATATATATATATATATATGTAATGAATAATTTACTAGAATTATCGACTCTATGAATATGTTGCTACCAACAAATTATATGATTAATTGATACAAAAATTTTATGTTACAGTATCGAATACAAGTTTCACGATACATGATTATATGATTAAATATATTATATGGTACAAGAACTATATGAGTAAATGAAATATGGGATAAATTGGTACTTGAATAAAAAAAATGTTATAGATGTTATATATGTACAGAATTTGGTGGATAATAAACATGGCTTATACAAGCGAGCATTTGAATATATATGTTTTAATTGAATTGAAAATATATGAATTGAGAAATTGTTATATTAAATATCGTTAATTTTGAATTTAAATTAGTTTAATATCTGTTTTGAATTTTATAGAGTTATAATTGAGATAGTTGAATATGATTATGCATGGAAATAATATATTTGAGTTTAATTATTGAGTTACGACATTTGAAAGTCTGTATGAACTTTATGGAATAGCTAGAATTTTCAATATATGAATTATGTATAAGATGACTTTATAATGTTGATATTCGGGCTTTGAGCCTAGCAAGCCTTCTTGTTGGTGAATTAAATCGAGCTTTGTGCCTAGCAGTGTTTATCTTGCGGTGTATTAAATCGAGCTTTGAGCATACGGGCCTTGTGGTGTGTGATCTGAGCTTGTGCCTAGTAGGCTTTATGCCGATGAATTATTATAAGCTTTATGCCTAACAGACTTTATGCCGATATGGCATCAATATGTGATTGCATCTAAGACCACGTCTGGGACGTTGGCATTGTACGATATGTGTGATTATCCGTGTATCTTATCCAATTCCGAATGGATCAACCGGAATTTACCGATTTGTAATATATAAAGTAAATGTTATAAGAGATATGAAGAAGTACATGTTACATAATTTATATGAAATTATATGCTAAATGAAATATAAGTTACATGAATTATATGTGTACATGATACATAATACTTGGTATACATGATTTATATGTTACAGAATTACATGATTTATCTGAATACATGCTATCTGAATTACATGAATTACATGGATATTATATTGCTACAAGAGTTATATGATTTACATGAATATATGTTATACAAGTTACATGATTTACATGAATTGGCTGCTACAGTAGATGAATTAAAAAGATGATGTGTTACATGAATTATATAAGCTACAAGATGAAATCTTATATGAGATATTTGATGGGTATAAATGAAATGATAGATGAATTAGATATTAAATAGACATTATAAGTTTGGTTTCTTCCTTGTGAATGGATAATCTATTGTTCTTATTGATGAATTGATGTTATACGGTATAATTCTACTATCGATTATATGAATGTGTTCTGGTCATTTGAATGGAAATAAATTGATATGAATATTATGTGAATTTAAATGCTTATTGTTTTTACTCATGATGTTTTGATGAAATATGAATAGGTAATATTTATATGGTATAAGTATAGATGGCTACCAAGTATATGGTTCTTAATGAGCAAGATACTGAGTATTCAATGATATTTTCATTGATTTGACTGAAAAGATGACGATGTGAAAATAGAAATGAGGATACGAATCAGTACAGGTATATGTGTAGTACTCAACAAGTAAGTGACATTGATAAATTCATGTGATACGTGAGTAGATATGATAAATTACGCATGAATTACATGACTATTAATGAAATAAATATTGAATTAAATAAGGTTGGTTGAAAAGCAATCAAATTGCTCAAAATGACAAGCTAATTGTTAAATCTTTTATATAGTACTGTTAATTATACGAGCTTACTAAGTTTATTAGCTTACTCTGTTTATTCTCTATATTTTACAGTGATTTAAATGCTTGCTCGGGTTAGAAGTTATCAAAGATTTCATCACACTATCTCGGGGGTAATTGGTATTTCTAAACTCTTTGATGTGGAATGATATGGCATGTATAGGCTAGTCAATAAGTTGAATTATATGGTCACTTGTGTATATGAATGAGATATGATCTGTTGTATTTTGATCAAGCTATGTGATATGGCTTGAGTGAAAATGGTTGATTTGATATAGAAGTATTATATGATGTATTCATCTTGTGATAGTTTTGTTAATTGGCATTTTGGTATAGATGGTACATGTACTTGAACATGTTATACAAATGATGCTTGTAGGTACATGTCATAAGAGCTGTGAAAATGGCTTAAACCAAGCTTGTTTTGTGCCACACGGTCAGAGCACACGAGCGTGTGACTTGGCCATGTGACCCTATTTCGTAAGTTTTCCTATATTTTTTATATGTTATTAAATTATTCCCCGTTGTGTAATTAGAATTTTATATGCTCGTTTTAAGCATGCTATGAATATGAATGCTTGATATTATTGAATTGAGATGATGTTTGATAAAAGTTAAAATTTTACTGTTACAAATTGCGTTACAAGTTCGGTAATGCCCCTTACCTATTTCGGCGATGGTTACGGGATAAGGGTGTTACAAATAGGTTGCTGGATGGAGAGTATAAAGAAGGTATTGACTGGCTTGAAGATGTTTTCCAAGAGCTAGACAACAAGGCTACGGCGAATTTTTTAACCTTCCTTTGGAACAGTTGGAACGATAGAAATAATATGGTGTTTAAGGGGAAGATGGAAGATGCGGTGACTATTTGGGACAGGGCACAGACGCTGAGTAAAGACTTCAAAATTTTCAACCTCACCGAACCTCCGGTCTTCTCTCGGACTTCGACGAACAGGGGATGGACAAACCCCCCGATCGGTGCTATAAAAGTTAATGTTGATGCTGCTGTGACGAGTGATAGCAGTAGGATTGGAGTTGTGGCGAGAGATCACGATGGCTTCGTCTTGGGTAGCTGCTGCAAGTTTAAGGACAAAACGATGGACGTGTGCTGGGCAGAATTAAAGGCGCTAAAAGATGGTTTAAAAATTGTTGAAAAATTGCACGCGGACCACGTGATTCTGGAGTCTAACAGTGTTGGGCTGATTAATAAAGTCAACAAAAGGGAGCTGGACATTTCTATTATGGGCCAGCGCATTAAGCAAATATGTAATACGTTTTTAAATTTTAGTTCGATCAAATTTAATTGGATCCACCATGATTGTAATACTGTTGCAGATTACTTGTGTAAGCTTGCGATTAAAAACAAAAGTGACTTGTATTTTGATATGGATTATCCTTCGGATATCCATAATTTCATTATTTGTGATGCAATAAATTGATATTGACCCTTTAAGTCTTTTTCTTTCAAAAAAAAAAAAAAAAGAAATCAGAGAGCTCATAAAAACAACCTGCCAATGGCTCAAAATAAAGAAAATTAAGGTTTTTTTTTTTTCCCTTCTTAATTTGAGTTCTTAATATTGAAAATGGCTGTTTATTTTAATGGCAAAGAATATGAGGATTTGTTTTAATGAAGAATTTTGATGCTGGGTTTATTTCAAAAATTTGTAAAAATTTATTTGTAGAGAATATGAAGATGGAAGGAGAAAGATTGAGAGATGATTTTTTTAATTTAAATTTTATTAAACTTAATTTTAAATATTTTATTTAATTAAAATATTAAATTTTATAATTTGAGTGGTTGATAAGTCTTTTTTAATAAAAGTTAACTGTTGGGCCCTAAAATAGTGACAGAATAAAGCTTTAGTACCTAAATAATAAAAAAAGTTAAATAGTTTAGATACATATTTTCATATAAACCTTTTGTTTTATAAAAAGAAATTGTTTTATTTTATTAATTACAAATATAGAGAATATTGGTTTTTTATTTAAATATTGTAAAAGATAAATTAATATAACATCACTTACCAATTTCGATAACAAATCCAAATAATAGATATCACGTTAAAAATTTTCAATAACTTTTCACAACATTCACAGTTAATTTTTTATTATTGGACTTAATTTCATCTTCTTTAAAATTTATTTTGATGTTTTATATCCATTCGAGCTTACTTCATAACCTTAAAATTTAATTTTATTTATTCTCACTAATTTATCATAAATTCATTCAAACTCAAATAAATATTCTAAATCACGTATAAATAACAGCCACTCTAACTTATATTTTTTTATATTTTCATTTAATAGAATATAACCTCTTATTTAACTTAATTTCAATATTATCATTTAATGCTTAATATATTTATTCAAGTACTTGATTAAATTATAATTTCATTTTATCAATGATAATCTATTTAATATCTACTACATAATTTTGTTTCCAATTTAAAATTTTATTATTTAATTTTATAATATTTCATGGAATCAAGTATATAATTATTAATTTTATATTTATATCTAAGTGTTTTAAAACTTACAAGACAATCTCTATTTCTCAAATTTTATAGTTTTTATAAAACAGACTCTATAATTCATTTTTACAATTTTTATGATTTAGCCCTTGAAATTTCAAATTTTTAAATTTCTACAATTTAGTTTCTAAATTAAAATTTAAAGTTTTCCAGATTAGACCTAATTCCCAGTTTGCACAGTTTTGCAAAACAATCCCTTTTTCCAAAAGTTTTCAAAATTTATAACTTTACAATTTAATCCCAATAACCTCGAATCATATCAAACATTGTTCTCTTTTCAAATTCTCATATCCCATAATCACACAAATTAATTTAAGGATCCAAATTCCAAACTTTCACCTCTTAACTCTTACAATTTAAACTTTTCATTTTCTTTTTACCCTTATCAAATTCTCCAAGCCAAGGAAATCCAAAAACGAGTTTGGGAGTCAAATTTTGGTTTTACATACGAGGAAGGGTTAGCACCCTCGTCGCCCAAAATTGGTACCAAAATGATTAATTAGTGTCTTAATGTCGGAAGTTTGAAAAGGTTTTAAAATCTGAGATCCTTTAAAAGGTATTAGGATATTTGAGATTTCTTTGTTCGAGAGGTACAAACATCACATCCAAAGACGTTAGGACATGATATTCTAAACCTTCGTAATCAAAGCTATCTCATGATTTGAAACTTAATTAAAGGGATGTTTAGTTATTTAGTCAAACGGAAAATCGCACTTCAAAGACGTTAGGGCACTATTCCGAATTCGTAAATACAAAACATTGCCTTTATTTTTTTAAAACCTTTAAATGAAGTGTAACAATTTTACAAAATGCATCGTATCGTATTAAATTAACGAAAAGGCTCGAGTCAAATCTTGAGATTTCTTTGTCCCGAAAAGATATAAACATCACATCCAGCACGTTAGGACACGATGTTTTAATCTTTCATAATCAAAGTCGTCTCGTGATTTGTGAAAATTCGTAAAAGGGATGTTAAGTTATTTAGTTAAACGGAAAATCGCAACCCAGCACGTTAGAGCACTATTTCCCGAATTTCTAAATACGAAACATTGCCTTTATTCTAAAACCTTTAAATGAAATATGATGATTTTAAAAATATATTTTGTTTAGTAATAATATGAAATTAAGAAAAAATAAACGTAGATATAAATATAGTAAATATAAGAGTAATAATAATAATAATATGACAATGATATAAAACAATGATAATACTATACTAATATGAATAATACATATATATAATATTAGTGGTAAAATAAAATAATAAAATTATAGTGATGAAAATTAAATAATAAAACAATAAAATATAAAATAATGGTAATAATGTGAAAATAATAATATAAATGGTAATCAAGTTTGAATAAAATAATGCATTAATACTAACAAATAATAATAAAACAATAATAATAAAATTGGTAATAATATTAGTAATAGTAAAGAGATATATAATAGTAATAATAATAAACATATAAATAATAATAATAATAAAGTTAGTGAAACAAAATAATAATAACATATGTACATAAAAATATAATAATGGTAATAACAATAATAATATAATAACAAAAGACTAAAATGATTGCAAAATAACTAAAACAGGATCAAATTACATTTAAAATGAAAGTTTGGGGTCAACTCGAAATAAAATAAAAGGAAAAGGGCCTATTTACACTCGCGAAAGGACAGGAGGGACCAAAGAGGTAATAAACCCCTTCGGCCAAAATGCGCAGCAGTAGAAAAGACCAGATTGAGAACCGGAATAAATTGTGGGGTCAAATTTAAAAATAACAAAAACTTAATTAAAAGAGGTCAAAAAAGCGGAGGGGCCATTTGCGCAATTAGACCCAAAAATAAAAACACGCGGATCCTCTGGTCGGGTCGGGTCAACAAGCGGATCCCACGGGCAAAACGACGTCATTTTGGGTGTTTAAGGCCAGCCCCAAAATGACGTCGTTTTGATGGTTATTTAAGGCCTAAAACTCAGAAAAAAAAAATCATTCTCCACTCCCTTTTAAAAAAAATTTCTAAACTTTCTTTTCTCTCTGAGAAATTTGGTCTCGGTGCCGCTCTGATTGTCCTCCGCATGCAGTTCATGACCAACCGAATGGTAAAATTTGTTATTTTTTTCTTTTATTTTTGATACTATATATATATATGTATATATATGTATGTATATTTTTTTTTTTTAAGAAAGTAAAGAAAATAAGTTTATAAATATAGTTTCGAAAAAGAAAAAAAAGAACATCAACCTTAACACTTTGTCCCCTTTTTCCTTCGATTGCCTGTTGTATGCTTGTATTAATCTCTATTTTTGTATTGATAAAAAATGGCCGAATCCCCTCTTTTTCGTTTGTTTATGCTCCTGCTAGGGTTCTCATACGCCACACCGCCATTGAATCCGGCGGCCGACGAGATGTGCGGATGGGTCCTTAGATTCTAGTTGAGAATCCCCCTCACCGAATGCCTCAACTTTTAGTGCTTTTAGAACGAAAGGAAAGGGCCTTGATCCCCTTTCAGGCCGAACTCCGATGACGGAAGGAAAGCGCTCGTCGCTAGGACCGATGGGGGCTCGGTGAGTTTTCTTTTCTTCGTTTTTTTTATTCTTTGTAAAAAGTCTTAAAATAATAAAATCAAAACTAAAAAGTGAAAGCGAGAGTGAATAGTAATAAGAAAAAATAATATCAACCTTAAATGTTCTATTTTTGCTTTTGTTTTCGATGGATCTTGAAAAAAAAGTCCCCTTTACATTGTTTCATTCGGTTTTATAACCAAAATTGGAAGAAAAGAAAAATAAAATACAATATTTCCTATTTTTACGCCATTGTTGTCATTGTTGTGTCTTTTTTTGAGTTATGGGAGCAAGCTGGTGATGGGGCGGTGGTCGGTGAAGCAAGTGGGGTTCTTGCAACAAGTGAGCAAGTGGCTAGGGTTAGGTTTTTGCTTGTTTTGGGTATTGGGCTGGGCAGAATTGGGTTTTAGGTTTGGGCTCAGTGGGTCATTCGGGTATTGGGCTAATTGGGCTAGAATTGAGTTTATTTTGGGTTTATTTTATTTTTTGGGTTTAATGGGTTTTTAGTTTTGGTTTGGGTAGTTGGGCTTATTTGCCCCGGGCAAAATTGGGCTACGGCACATCACTTAGCAACTCATTTTTCAATCTTACTCATCTAAATAACGTTCAAAATAAATATTTCTGACTTCCAACATAATAAATACACAATTCCATCATTCAAAATAATTAATTCAAATTTTAAATATTCACAGTAAAAACACCCACACTTTTTTACTCGTAAAATTCTTGTTGATAATTTTATATTTTGAGATCCAAGCCAAGGTAATCAATTTCATATCAATTTCAATTGTACATGTTGGTGCACATCATCTCGGTGGTAAACCAAAACACCCAACTTTTTACGCACCAGTGAAAGCTACAACCCATACCAACCGCACCAACTCGTTTTGCCAAATTTTGGTTTTATCATTCAGGATCATACATATCGTTTGGTGCATGAATAAAGTTGAAAAAAAATGGAAAATTATATATATGAGATAATCTTATTGTTTGATGTATAGGATAATCATTTTTTTCTTATTTATTTTGTGTTAGAAGTTGCGTGACCTAAATTCTTGTTAAAATAAAATATAAGTGGCAAGGTAGGGGATCTACGAGGGCGATAGAATAAAATCCGTATAGAAGTTTACTTCCTCTGTTTGATGTTTATTAGAATAATGTGTTTTAATCTTACTGCATTATTTCTATTTGACTTTGATTAGAATAAGACTTTTAAACCTATAAATAGACGTAATAGTCTCTCCTCTTATATCATTCGAATTCGACATAGTGAATTTCTTTCTCTTCTGCCCGTGGTTTTTCCTGAAAGGGCTTCCATGTAAAATTTTGTGTGCTCTTTTTTTTTTCTCTCTTTCTTTGCGATTCATTGTCATTATCGACGTTCAATTTTAACATTTTGGATTTGTTGAATAATGGATTTTTATTTGTGAAGTTTATTTATGTGTATTTTATATATTTGATTAATATTTTATATTTGAACTTTATTTAAGCTCATTCATTTAATATTTGTAAAAAATTATATAAATATATTAAATATTTTTAAAAATATTAATAGTTTCAAACAATACACAAAATAAATCTATATTGATACACATTAATTTGGTTAAATTCTAAGGGCAATCCCTGTACTTGTTGATTTGTGTGGATTCAATACCTCTACTTTTATCTTCTCAAACTTTACTTTTCGATTTGCTCATTTTCAGTCTATCCATTAACTTTTTTCCGTTAACCTGTTAAAAAAATTAGGTACAATTACAAATTTAGCTCATAAATGACTCAACCTTTACAACTTTTGTCCATTTGCCCATGCTTCTTTTTTTTTTTTACTTTAATTATACAAAATTATTTAAATTTTAAAATTTTATAGAGAAATTTTTAAAAAATTATAAGATTTTCCTAATGTGTCAAAAACCAAAACTTACTACTAATTATCACTACTAGAGATTGTAACATGCAATTCTCATTTGATGAAAACAAGTACCATGCATATTTATAAAAAAAAAATTAATGTTAATGAATCAATATTAGTAAATGATGTTGTGAACATGTAACAACTGATTTTAGTGGTATCGAAAATACAATTTCAGAATCTCATTTCCGTGAACTAAGTCCGTAAATATTAATATTTACGTGTATGATATATTGTTACATCAAAATTTGGTCAAGGAATTTTGCCTAATTAATAGTTAGTTAAGGCTTTGGGACTAAATCGTAAAGTTTAATCGCTATAGATTTTTAATATACTAAAGGTTTGAGGACTTAAATAGCAATTAGAGATCTAAATGGTAATTAAAACATTTTTCATAAGGAGTTAGTAGTGGATGACGACATTAGCCATTATAAATGTTTAAGACATGATTAGATTAATTAAACCATAGTTAAATTAATTAAACTAACAAGGTATAAATACAGAGTTAGTGGCTTGTTGTCATCATTCTCCTCAAACTTTCCCCTCCTATAGCCGAAAGTTGAAGAATAAAAACCCCAAGCTATTCTTTTTCATTCGACCACAAAATTGGTATGTGATTTAAGTCATTTGTAACTTTTATGAATTGAGGTCATGGGAGCTTGATTTAGCTAGCCCATGTACCAATTTGTGAAAATGTTGAAGTTTTAGAAAGTTGTCATTGTTGATTTCTTGAAGGATTAAGCTTGAAGGTGATAGATTTTAAGCTTAGAATATGAAAAAGACTAGATTGTAAAGTTAATTTAGCTTAGTTGTTAACTTTGTTACATTAGTGACCAAATTGAATAAATGTAAAACTTGTTATGAATTTATGTTAGAGATATAAATTATAAGGTCCCTAGTGAGAATAATTGAAATTGAAATTTAAATTGAGGCTAGAAATTGAAAGTTATAACTATTTCAAGTTCATGGGCTAAATGGAATAAAATGTAAAATTTTAGGGATATTAAAAATCAAATTATATAGGTTCATATGTGTCATAGCATAGAACAAAAATATTTGGTATTGATTGACAAAATAAATGATTGTTTAGATCAAGAATCAGAGTGAAGTGGAATTGATTGAGAAAAGGCTAAAATTGTAGATTAGCCCCTGCAATATCCACTTTACATATTTTGAACAAGTAAGTTCATATGGAACTTAAAACTTTTTTATTTTATGCGTGACTTATATTTGAATGAATCTATATATTAGAATTGAGTAGAATTAGTGAATTTGACACAAATGTCTTAAATGGATTGGATTGTAAGTATTGGTTATATTGGAATAGTACAGGGTGTGAATACGAATGTTAATTGATTATGCAATCCGTAAATGAAAAATGAAATCAGGTACAGGGATTGGTATTGAAAATTATATGGAAATGATGCCTAAGTGAACTTAGTAAAAAGTTAGGATACGTATGACATGCCATTAGAGTTTTACACGCGTTTGATTAGGGATTATGCATATTATTATGAGATCTGGAATTTATTGCAGATTCTCGGGTTTTATATATCGAAGGTTTAGCCAGGATGAGTAACCTTGATATATCTCAGCTTGTGTGAGCAATTCCGTTATAATGTCAGCTTGTGTAAGCAACTTATTCCGTGTATCCAAGTCCGTTTTACTATAGTTCCATCGGACGATATTCAATTGATTGAAAATGAAAATGAAATGGTATTTGACAATGTTTAGTATATGGATTGTTACATGCTTTGATTCTAGATTACATCTAATGCATTTGATTGATGATTTTGCATGTATAGATATGTCAACGTGCCAAAGGATAGTTAGGTTGGTTGCTAAATGGATTAGTTAATTATGCCTTAATGATCAATTATGTTTTAGTTTCCATTTGAACTTACTAAGCATTCTTAATGCGTACTTTACTTGTTTTCTTCTTTATAGATTTGCACCTTGTAGAACAATCGAATCGGATTAGCGAGGTTATGTGGCATATACATAAAAATGCCTAGTATGTATTTGTGTATGTTGGGGATTTGGTTGTCATTGGAATGGTTTAAATAGCTTTATTTTGTGCAATGTTGATTGAATATTTAGAAAGAAATGGTTTGTAACTCTTGAATTAGGTTCAAGTATATATTTTGTCAAAAATAGGGGCAATGTTGCGACCTCGGACTTTTGACGTTGCAACATTCTCCATCATAGAGAATGACGTAGTGACGAGCATAAGCATGTCGTCACAACGTGACATATTGTGAACTAATATAATAACATTTTTAAGCTTGTGTAAGTCCCGATATTAGTAATATATCATATTATATGTTTGCTTTACTTTGCTTGCATCGAGTATATAATATCATAAATTGAATGGTTATTTGATATTGATGCTTCAATAATTAGAGTAGCATTCTGTAACTCAGACTCGACGATAAGGTGAGACAAAAAGTATTACAGAATAACCCCTCATTTATTGAATCAAAATGACTTTGGTGTATTCTAGAGATATAATATATTTGCGATTTGCAAACTAGCTAAGCACTTGCCTGGTTGGGTCTTGGTTATAAAATACAAGTTTGAGAATGGATAAAACTAAACCTATTAAGTATTAAATCCAATAAAAAACAATGAGTTGAGCAATACAGCAGCGACAATGTAGATTCAAATTGAAAAAGGCGGTCTAAAATTCTGACAGACAGAGAAAAAGAGGAGCGTGATAAATGAAAGAGGAATAACGGGGTGGTGTGTTTAATTTATTTTTATCTCATATTATAATATTATTATAATATTAAATTTATTATATTAATATTTTTATACTAATAATAAATAAATTCATTCACATTAACTTTCTTTTCACCCCATCAAATCCGTCATTTCAGTGCCATCTGTCTCCTCTCCTCCATACCTTTTAATCTTCACCTTTTATCTTTTTTTTTTTCTATTAATTGTAGTGAAATATTTCATTCATTTATAAAATGGAAGTGTCGAGATATATTTAGAAACTGTAATGCAACCAAAATTTGAAACAAACTTTTAAAATAAGATAAAATCTCAAAATTTTGATTTAAATTAAAATTAAAAAAATAATCTCCCATTGTGAGATTTGATTTTAATAATTTAATATATAATTTTTAAGATAAAAGATTAAAAATAAATTTAACTTAATTAAAAATAATGCAATTTAAAATTTCGTCTTATCATTATCGTTTGAGCAGTGAAAATGTGTTTGTCGTCAAAACTAATAAAAAAGTTACCATTTATAAAAATTTAATCGAAACGAATAAAATACTGAAATAATTAAAAATAATAATATTTTAAACAAACATATTAAAAAATTTAGAGTAGAACTTGAGAAAATTGAGAGAATTAAGAGAGTCTGTTCATTGAGAAAATTGAAAAATTTATCCTTTGTAAAAATTTAGATGAGTATCTATTCATTAAAGAAAAATTAAGAGCCTTAACTTAAGTCAATAAAGACTAAATTAAGAGCCTTATCTTAAGTCAATAAATACTGAGAAGGTTGACTCAAGAATAAATTTTATTTTTATTTTACTAAATAAATAGAAATATTACATTAAATTAAGCATTGGAGAATTCGGACCTAAGCATTAATCTAGAGCGATGGGGACGACGGAACCCGTGAATGCGAAGGATTCTATTGAAAATAAATCTTAATGATTTATCGGAGAAGATGGCGGAACAAACCAAAGACCACTGTATTTCTTTTTATTATGATTCCGAGAGGTCATGGGTTAACCCGATAATTAAACTAAAAAAAGAGTAAATATCTGCCTGCAAAAATTTGAGTTTAATTTTATTTGATTGTTCAATTTTTGTTGATCTGAATCTGATATGAATATGATAAAAAATAAAATAAAGATTCATTATAACAAAATATTTACCTTATATGATTAATTACGAAAAAACGTCTAATTTTCTCTTTCTAAGATGATGTAATTTTTAATTTTAAAAAAATCTAAAAATAAAAATTTAACATAGTTAATTTAGCCTCAAATTATTCTACATAATTTGGAAACAACATAATAATGTCATAAATATAGTCGAATCATATTTTTTTCAACCTAACAACAGGCATTATAAGGATAATTTTATCAATAAAGTCACATTTTCAACATTATTTATATAGATGGGCCAATTTTTTCATTATTTACCGGAAAGGGCCGGAATATGCAAAACGCGTCTACGCAGGAGTGTTTTTGGGTGAAATTTCAGTAAATCGCGTCCTTAGGGAGCGATTTTTCCAAGTTAGCACAAAATGCGCTGATGTGGAAGCGTTTTGTTGAGGTGGCAAAATCGCTCCCTCAAGGACGGAATTTACTCCGTGTTTTTCTAGGGTTAGGGCTTTTTGCATGTTTAGCCCTTAGGTTTTTTTTGGTTTAGGGTTTTAAGGTTTATGGTTAAGGTCTTGTTAAAATAATTTAAGGTTAGGGTTTTGTTAAAATAATTTAAGTTTAGGGTTTAAAATTTTGTTAAAATAATTTAGGTGTAGGGTGTAGGGTTTAAGAAATTTAAAAAAATAACTCAGAGTTTGGAGTTTTTCTTAAAAATTAATTAAATTAGGTTTTAGGAGTTTTAAACAAATTAATTAAATTAGGTTTAGGGTTTTTAAGAAAATTAATTAAATTAGGGTTTAGTTTTTTAAAAATAATCTTGTGTTTAGGTTTAGGGTTTAGGAAAATTATATTGATAATCAGGATTTTGCTCTTTTTTTTTCTACAGTAGTTTCAGAAAAATTAATTTTGAGAAGACGGTTCTGAAAAGATAATGTCAAAAACGCTTCAAGCAAGATGCATTGTCAGCAAAATTACTGAAAAAATCTCCCACGTGGAGGCTATTTTTCTACAGTAATTCCTGAAAAAATAATTTTGAGAAGACGGTTCTGAACAAATAGTGTTAAAAACGCTTCAAACAGGATGCACTATCAGCAAAAATACTGAAAAAGCTCTCACGTGGACACTATTTTTCTACAATAGTTCATGAAAAAATAATTTTGAGAAGACGATTCTGAACAAATGATGTCAAAAACAATTCAAGTAGGATGCACTGTCAGTAAAATTAATGAAAAAAGCTTACACGTGAACGTTCTTTTTCTACAGTAGTTCTTGTTTGGCCTTAAGCTATGAATAAGCCAAATTTTATTCTCAAGTTGCATAAGTTACAGTAAGAAAAATTAGAGAGGCTAAGCAGAATAGAAATTGATGAGTGAACGTATCAGTGCTGTTATTTACTATGATGGTGAGGTCCGTGACACGAGAACGACATTTTTTTATCGGAGAACACAACATGGACTGGTTTTTAACCAGAACATAGATTTGACAGAACTTCGTAAAAGAATTAGGCGCAAAATCTTTGGAACTACGCCAATGAGGGTTTCGTTTATTAAGTATCGATTTTGTGCTTTGGTTGATCCCGTGACATATGACTCATTTGATATCAAAGGTGGTCGTAACTTTGAGACGATGGTGCAGACTCATCTCGTTAGTAGATTACTCTATCTTGAGTTATATGTACAATTTTCATCGCCAAATGAAGCATTTGTAACTTCAACATCTACTGCTGTTCGAGAGGAATACACGACCTCTACCTGACACTCCATTAGTGGGAGGCAGAACACGGAAGCGTCTGTGTTTGGTGGAAGTATGAAATACGCAACTCCTGCACGACACTCGATTAGTGGATGGGACATGCACATCGGTGGGTCGACGTTTGATATTGGAAATACGTATTGGGGAATGACATCAACTTCTATTAATTGGCAATCCACATCTGATTGGGGACATTGCGAAACGTCCACAATAAGGGATGATGTACTCCCTATAACGTCCACCGACAATGGGATCTCGTACGTTGTAGATGATGATAGGTTGGATAATGAGTCCGTTGTGAATCCATCTCGAGAGCCCAGCTCCGATGGTGCAGAAGTTACATTTTTTTCTTAATCTGGAGCCTATTCCAACCGAACTTAAAGATGTTGAAGGGGGTCAGATGATGAAGAAGAAGATCCACGCATCAGAATGTACTTGCCTCCAGCCCACATGCATGATGTTGATCTATCGGCAGATGATGGGTTGAAGTTTCCAAATCTACTACACAAAAGGCATGATCGTATAAGTTCGTCATTAGATTTGGGTGAATTAGAAGTTAGTAAGGAGTTTTCCAGTACTGATAGCTTTATTGCTGTATTGAAACAACATAGCATCATGAACGAGGTTAACTACAACGTGGTTAAATCCAAATCCGAGAAGTTTGAGGCCAAGTGTATAGTGCAAGACGGTACATGTTCATGGAAAATCATAGCTTCAGTTAGGAAAATGATAGGCTTGTGGGAGATAAAAAAGTACAAATGTCCACATACATGTGTTGCCGATATGGTATCACTGGTGTTTAGAGTTTTTAAATAATACTCTTATTACTTAATGTTGTATTATTTAACGTACTTCGTTGACAGGTGTTTTACAAGACCATCCCAAGATAGATTTAGATATGATAGCTAGCTTAATACTACCGACGTTGAAGGCGGATCCCAAGACTTCTGTATCGATCTTAATTGCCAATATTCGTAGCCAATTGAGGTACACGCCCTATTATCGAAAGGCTTAGATAGCTAAGTAGAAGGTGTTGGAAAAGATGCATAGTGGGTAAGACATTTCATATAATAAGGTATGGCAGTAGTGTCAGGTGTTGGAGAGGTACGTCCCAGGTTGCATAACAGACCTTAAAACGGGCCCTGCATACTACAACGACCAATTGCTCTTTAGATGCCAAGTGTTTAAGCTTCTGTTCTGAAGCTTTAAGTAATGCAGGGACACATTTGTATACTGTAACCTATTGGTACAAATTGACGGTACCTTTATGTACGGTAGATATACCCATCGGCTATTACTAGCTGTGGCACAAGATGGCGATGGAAGAATTCTTCCAATTGTTTTGCAATAACACCGGGAGAGTTAGGTGATGACTGAGATTTCTTTTTTTCTAGGTTAAGGGGGCATGTCTGCCCTCAACCTGATATTTTCTTTATATCGGATTGAGGCACTATAATACTAGCCGCAATTGAGCAACAAGGAAGCATATGGGATCGTACACACCATTATTGTCTAAGGGATGTTGTGCCCAACTACTACGGGCAATATCAGTTTACCACTGAACGACGACAAGTGATCAACATGGGTATTTAATCTCTATTAATATAATTTTATTTATAATATTCAATTTATTCTGAATAGAAGAGTGGTATGTAATTTTCGCTATTAACTAATATTGGCAAAGTACGAGATCAATAAGGACAATTTTCATGAGATGTTGGTGATTTTGCTTTAGTTAACAAATAAGGCGCAAACTACCTCTGCACCATACCTTTCAAACATTAGACACAAGCATACAACGGCAACCTACGATATGGTCATATGACCTCAAACCTGGCTGAATGCATAAATTACGTTCTAAAAGGAACGCATTATTTGTCGATAACCTCAATTGTGAGAGAGATATATTTTCGTTTAGCGACACTATTTCCAAAGTGAACAGCAAGTTATAAAGGCCAAATGCAGGGAGGTTATGTATAGTGCCGGAAAGTATTGCAAGAAATTAACAAGGCGAAGGCGCGAGCCAACACTATACACACAGTGTGTCACGATCGCGACAACCTATGGTTCGTGTGATAGAGTTTGACAGACTGAACCAAGGTATTACCGCTTGGGCAATATCGTGTACATCTGAGAAATATGACTTGCGACTGTGGGACGTTTGACGCACTTCGTTATCCATGCGCTCATGCAATTGCAGCTTGTCAGAATCTCCATTTGGATCCTATGAGATATGTCGACTAAGTGTACAAAATAGAATACATGTACAATGTGTAGAGACACGTATTCCCACTGATCCCAGATGAACGTAAGTGGTTGTATGTATCGTTTACTCCGTTTAAGTTGCAACCTAATAGAGAATTACATCGCAAACCAAAAGGTCAACTTTACTCGAGTAGAATACGTAATAATATGGATATCCGGGAAAGAACGAACCAATAGAAATTGTACGGATGATATAGGAACCCATGTCATACAATTCGATCATGTCCAAATCGAAATAATTAATAATTGCTGTAATGAAACTATGTCGCATTATTTCTATTGCCTTATTCAAAAGAACTTCTATTTTATTAAAAATATAAAAATAATTTACTATTAAAATATTAAAAACAACTTTTATTTTATTAAATGAAACAATATAAAAATAGTTTGTACAAATATATTAAAAAATCAATGTATGTGTCGGTCGGTCAGTGCCACATGGGGGTGGTCGATGGTTACTCACTGGATTCCTTATTGGTTCAACTTTCGGCGAGGGTTGTGGTCGCTCCGGCGGGGGTTTTGGTTGTAGGTGTTGGGAGGATCACCCACCTTGATAGAATAAAGAATACGGAGGTGTTTGCATCACCTACGGCAAAAGTGTATGAATCCCATAAGGCGATTGAGATTGGTAATGAAATGAGCTCTCCGACGGTGCCTTATGCGATCCCTTCTGCGATGATGATCTATATATTGTCGGTTGAGTCGGAGTCATTGGGAAAGGAGATGTACTGGGCCATACATTCCAACTTGGCATAGGACTAGGAAAATGAAATATATAAGTGTTAGGATACATATAAGGGCTAGGATACGCACCTGGCATAATTTGAAGATGCTGTGGTGTGGGTGTCATCGGTTGAGGCATTGGATTCGGTGATTGTGTAGGCGCTGTTGATGGGTCCGTGCCGTCATCATTTCTTATTGGATTTAAAGGGCCCCGTCGTTACCTTTCGACACGAATTTGACGACGCCTCTGCTCTTCCAACAACAAATATGGCTTGTCATGGATCCTAAACCATAGCATGTAATCTGGTTTGCACGCTAAGTCTGGAACGATGATGAGTTCGCGAGTAGGTATATGATCATATTGATTTTTTCAAATTTCGATATATTCTGAGAAGAATACTTGCCAATTCGTATTCAATTATCGTAAGTCAATTTTGTGCTCATCATCGAGCACCTTAGGTGGCACGGGAATCGATTGTTGGAATCTAAATTATCGTAACACTCTATCTGTCTGATGCATCTCGACAGTAGCATAGTTGACCAATGGGACTTTAACATGCCAAATGTTCAGATTTTGAAAGAATTCATCCGAAATTACTGCTCGAATTGCCGGATGCTCATATGGTGTCCATTGAAACTATATGAACGTGATAAAAATATTAGTTATATGCATAGTACTAAATATTAAATATGAAACAATTATTTTATGTACACATATTTTGTTTAATACTTACTTGTGCTTCCGACCGTTGGTCTAATAGAAGCTGTATATCTTCAAGAGAGGTAGATATTCCAACATAACTCGCCAAATGATTCTACCTAATTAAATATATTTTTAGTATTCAATTATATTTTAAATCTATGTAATAATTGTAAAATCTAATATATATTTTACCTCGTTATGAGTGGGAATGTATATGAGTGGTTCACTCAATGACGTAAAAATGGAAACTGAAACCGATCTCATGATTGTAGTAGTGATAGGCAACCTCCGATTTTTGGTTTTATTTGGTGACATCGCCTCGCATATCTCCCGGTATAATGTTGCCAACACGACAGACCTCCAACTAAATTCTTCAGCTGTTCTAAAATCAACGAGTTTCAACAACCACCTCAAATATACGAGGTTTCATGACAAGTCCGCCATCAGATAACCTCTAACCATCTTAAGGATGTATGCGTGAGCATATCGTATTCTTTCTACTTCAGTCGAATCATTCCCCGACTTCAGGAATGTGTCTCATAACTAGTCCATCTCGATCCGACCTCCATAAATATTATCCGAAATCACACCCAAAAGATCGTAGCATACGACTCCCTAATCAGTAGACTGAACGGACTCGATGAGTGCAGACCCATCCACCGGTAATCCCAATTGTAATTGCACATCCTCCAAAGTGATGGTACACTTTCCGCATAGAAGATCAAATGTGTGCGTCTCGATTTTCTTGTAATTTCTATCAACAGTGATGGAGGACCGGACATATTATGAATATAATATTGTAACACCCGATCTTGACTGTTATAAAAAAATATAAAATAAAAATTAATTAAAATTACATAAATAAAAAAATATAAAATAATATTCAAAAATTAAAATTAACCCTTATCATTTTCATTTGTTTGATAGAGATATATTTATAATCGAGACGAATTAATTTTTCGACCATTGCAAACACGATCAAATATTTTGAAATTATAAAAATACTAATTTAAAAAATTAAAGGAAATAATTAATTAAAGAGAGTTTTGAGAAATTTAGGGAGAAATTTGATGGCATTTTTATCAAATTTAGAAGAAATATTGTGTGAAAAAAATAGGAATGAGTTTTCATAGTTTTTTTTCCGACGGTAAAAAATTTAAATGGTCTTTGGGAAAAAATAATGAGCAAATCGCGTCTTTGGGGAACAATTTTGCCACTTTAACAAAAAGCTTCCATGTTAGCACGTTTTGTGCTGACATGACAAAATCGCTACCCCATAAATGCGATTTGCTGAAATTTCACCCGATAACACTCCTAAATAGATTTGTTTTGCATATTTCGACCTTTTTTGATAAACAATATAAAAATTAATCTATCTCCATAAATAAAATTAAAAATGGGACTTTATTGATAAAATGGTCTAAGCACCCTTAAAAAATTATTTGAAAAATAACTTTTGGATATTGACGTAATTTTCTTACATTATTTAAATAAGAAAAGCCGAATAAATTTGAATATATAGGGAAAAGGTAGAATTATACGGTTAGTATATATGTGGAAGGTCAAGGGTCAATGGCCTTAGAACCGTGCTAGCGTGTTACAGTTGAACATGGCGATCGTGAGAGCTGATGTTGCCCAAGATTTTCCCCACAACATAGGGATGAGAAACTGGATCTTAAACCCAGAAGCCCCTGAGTTTTTCCCTGCAAGGAAACGTCTGCTTTCAGCTTCTTCTCCCGTATTTTCACCCTCAACTCCAATATTTCTTCATTATTATCCTCATCCTTTATTGTCAGCTTCCACGTTCTCTCACCTTTCATACAACTATCCTCATCCACATGCACTTCAGCCCCATTTCTTCATCCCTGAGAAGGCGGCTTCTGCATCTGTGCCCATGACTGAAACAGTCTCTCCCTTGCTGGAACCATTCAAGACTACCATGGTGGTCGGCGAAGCGCCGGAGCCTAGAACCGCGGCTCGAAAGGAAAACTTGGGAGGTACCTGGCCAAGCGTTAGAGATAAACCTTACTGGAAGAGCGATAAAAGATATGGGAAAAAAGGGTTTGTAATTGTTGATCGTAATAGTAGCCAAGCTTGCAAGAAACAATGTAGGGGGAAACCTAGCAGTTACAGTTCTCAAGACAAGAAGCATTTTGCTAAAACTTGCCCAAAGAAGGCTCGAGGTCGGGCTGGTAAAAAGTATAACAAGCGAGAGAAACATCCACCCATTCCTCTAAAGCCTGACGGATTGGAAACGACGGTCATGATAAAGAACATACCCAACAGATACACGTATATATAATCTTTTGGTTTAAACTATATTCAATGTTATGGGTTTATGAGTGTTTTAGTTGTCTTTTCGTCTTCCCTGTGATTATTTTTCAGCATTTATTAATTGTTTTTTTATTAGTGTTTGCTGTTGATTAAGACTTGTGAAGATCTTCTGGGTTGCCTTACGGATCTTTATAGATTTGTCTGCTTAAAACATTTGAATGAAGTATTGGATATTGGGGTTTGTAGACGAGAGATGTTGGAGGATGCTCTTGACCAGCATTGCATGCTTACGAATAAAGAGGCCGAGTCTCAGATTGGTAGTGCAGATGAAGATGAACAACCTTCATTGTCAGCGTTTGATTTCCTATACCTTCCGATAGACTTTGTGTATGTTACAAAAATTCACATTCCTTGATCATTTCATTTCACTTAGTTCATTTTACCTATAATTTTAATACTCAATTGTTTTCCATGATTGTAGTACCAAGTCAAACAAGGGCTATGCATTCGTAAACTTCACGAACCCAAAAGCAGCCAGGAAGTTTTCCCGTGCTTGGCACAATAAACATTGGCCTTGTATCAACTCAAACAAGATTCGTGAGATACATTGCGCCAAACTTCAGGTATACATTTTTGTATTATCTATAAACCCAACAATGTTAAGCCTGTTTAAGTACTTAAGTTGGTGAATTGAACATTTAAACAGGGGAGAGAGGAGCTAGTGAAGCACTTTGAGAATATGGAATTTCCTAGTGAAAACTTTCAACCACTGAGTTTCAATCCAGCACGTGATGGTTCTAAGCAAGCGGTGAAACAAACTATAGTTGGAAGATGCATAGGTTCTAAGTAACTAGTGTGACATGTCTGGGATACTAATATGTATACCCGTATGAGAAGAAAACAGTGGTGGCCTCTTTTTTTTTTTTCAACTGTTTAGTTTAGTTCTATTGTTGGTGTTCAATTTGGTTGTGTTCTTAAGTTTGTTTTTAGACTCTTTTTGGTCACAATGTGATGGGGTGGACCTTGGCACCTGGATCAGATGTAAAATCAAAGGGCAGGTGGCGAAATCCACCTTGTAATTGGTTGGGTGTTATGTAAATATATGTAGTCCGCTAAGTTTAATGGCAGTAATCCCTTTCTTCGAGTAACACAGAAGCTGCGTGTAGTTGTGCCGGTGTACGCCTTGACGGTGCTTTTGGGGCACCATTCAATCAAGTTTCTATGTTAAAACTGCTGTAAAGCGACAAGAAGTTCTTGGACCGAAAATCCGTTTCACCAAAGGAGGAAAATGCCGATTTTTACTAGAGCAGTAAATCCCTGGTTTGAATGGATCGTTTTAGGAAGCTGTGCCTGTGCCTTTGGTTTTTCCATTCTCCTTCATATTTGGAAGGAGACGTCTCAACTTTGTAGTTGAGGGTTTCCATTTACAACTTTTTGTTTTTCAAGTAATAGGTTTGGAATAGAAAACTTTTTCGCCATTGAAGAGAGATATAAGCCTTAAAATACAAATAAACCAACACTTGAGATCCACTAGTCTATGGAATCGTGTACCTTTGCGTAAATAAAGGGGTAGGAGTTGAAATAAGGTATTGGGAAAGTGAAGGGAGCATTGAAAGATGGGGGAGGAGAGTGGACATTGAAATGAAAGTTGCGGTGGCAGACTGTGGATTGTACCCATTGCTGATTTCATTCATAATCTTGAGCTGCCCAAAATATTGATCACACTTTTTTCTCAGACAATCATTTAGATGTATAGTAATAATTTGATTTGATGAGGCAAAAGGCGTGATGAGACGGAAAAAAACCTCCCTCCCCTTCTAGAATCTATACTACTCGATGACATGGGGAATAGTGTTAACAGTAAAAATTTCACAAGGTTAATAGTCAAAATTCCACAAGAAAGGGGTGTTGCGAGAATCGAACTCGCGACCTCTCGCACCCGAAGCGAGAATCATACCACTAGACCAAACACCCTTTACGATTTTTCCTCTCTTCATAAGATACATGTTCGTTATTTGTAGATGAATGTTATCATCACCCACTTGATTAAATATCGTTGTACCAAAATCACACACTGCAGTGACAGATAGTAATGGCGGCAACACTTGGTCTACTCCTAAGACCCTTTTGCTTCTCAATCACCAGATTCCACAATAAATTCCCAATCCTTCAAAATCCCATTCCTTCTTCTTCTTCTTCTTCTTCTTCCCTCACGCTCCCTCGAATCCAATCTCTTTCTATCACCTATTCCTCAAATTCAAGCCACAATGACAGCTACCCTTTATCCTTGTTGGACAAAGAACTGAACGAAGACCAAGACCTAGAATTTGAATCTGAAGAACATGATAGAAATTATGAGGAAGATGAAGAAGATGATGATGATGATTATGGGAGTGAGAACGGGGAAGAGAGAAGTCCTAAAAATTTGGGTTCGGAGGTTGTCGCCGAAAATACCGAGGTTAAGAATGTGAAGCTACCCAATCTAACGGTTAAGGAAAAGAAAGAGCTGGCTTCTTACGCTCATGGTTTAGGGAAGAAATTGAAGTGTCAACTGGTGGGCAAATCTGGTGTTACTGATAATGTCATTTTCTCTTTTCTTGAGAGTCTTGAAGCCAATGAGCTTCTGAAGGTAACTCTTTTTCTTTTCAGGTTTTAGGGTTTAAACTCCTTGACATTGTTAATGGATGTTCTTTAAACCATCATAATAAATGAACTAACTTTATTTGAAATTTAATGTCTAACTTACTTTAGTCATTGTATTTTTGCTTGAAGTTATTGTTTCATGCCATTTGATGCATTCTAAGTTATGGGTAGTAAATGTTAGATGTTTTTTTTTCTTTATCACTGCTTTTTGCTTTGGGTTGCACTGTGTCTTCTTTGAGTCCTAGTCCGAGGAACTTTGGACTATAAGTGAAACCTGATAACTTGTATGTTTGTATATCTATCTATTTGTATTATGTTCTAGTTATGTTTCGTGTTGCTTATAAAAATTTAATCATAAGTAGCTTTAGCACACATTTGTGTTCATTCATTTTTTTTTTCTTTTCCCCAATCATCATGTTTCGTAATTTTGCAATTTAGTTAATTTTTTTCATATCATACTTGAGTCAGTTCAAACTGGCCAAGTGAAGAGAAAAGAGAATCAAGCATCCCAATTTGATTTTTGTGTTAATTGTGAAATAAAGTTCATTTGGATCCCCAATGTTTGTTAGCCATTGAGATTGCTATTGCCTATTGGTGAAGATGCAGTGTGATTCCCTTATATATATATAACACAAGCTGTCCTGGAGAAATATTCGGTATGTCTGTGTTTAACTTCAAAGTATGTTAACAGATCAAAATTCACCGGACCTGTCCTGGAGAGCTAGAGGATGTGGTGAGCCAACTAGAGCAAGCAACCGGTTCAGTCGTCGTTGGACAAATTGGTCGGACTGTGATCATATACAAGCCTAGTCTCACCAAAATGAAGGCTGAAGAGAAAAAGAAAGAGTTTCAAAGAGCTTTCATCGGAAGGCAATCAAAGCTGAAACCTACATTGATGGTAAAGACTAAAGATACTAAACAAAATAATTATACTTTCTTATAATCATTGTAGCCTTTTTGCTTAACCCCTCTAATTCCCTTTGTGAAATATGCAGAACAAAGGACCTTTACCTAGATTCTCTGGACGCGGTAGAAGGGGAACCAGCAGGGTTTGAATAATGATTTCCACTATTCCCCAGTGATACTTTTTTGGTGACAGATTTCATAAAGTAAATAGAATCCGTGGCAAGGTTTGGTTCGTTGACAAGTATGATGCATGCAATGAATGTTGATATGAATTTGTGATGGATTTAAAGGAGATTGTAGGTTGAGGAAGGCATAGATATGTAATGGTAGTTTCTAGCTTCCAAGTATATGTAGATTCGATATGCAATTTGAATTCTCAGTTAAACCAGTTTCAACTTTCTATTTGGTCATAATAATGAGCATAGGGTTTAGGCAAGTCTGGTGTGACTGTCTCCTTATGTTTATTATATTATGCAGCATGATTTTAGTTGGAAAGACAGCAAATTATACGAGTTTGAGCTAAATATATATGTCCTGTGTCATGTTACTTTCCCTGTCATGGTCTGCTACATGGAAATAGTCATCAACAAGTCTAAAATATATGCATATATCTTTAAGGTTTTTTCATGTGATTTTATATGCAATTTAAGTTGTCCCCTTCATTGTTAAATTGGTTTAAGATGGGATGTCCTTTTTGGATCTTGTTTTTGCATTTTATTCTTGCTCATGTTTGTCATGTAGTTGGTGTGTTTTAAAGTGTATGTATAACCATATATAAAAGTTAGTCTCTAAATGTTGAAAGAGCTCAATTTAAGATTATAGGACGCTGATATTGTGACAATTAAGGCAAGGAATTTGACATTTTCTAAGGGATAATTATGGTAACACTCAACTAGTTTCTTTTTCTTTTATTTTGTTGGACCAAAATAGTTTTTCTCCCTTTATAAAATTTATTATTATTTATTTATTAATACATGTTAATAATTGTTTTCTTCTTGATTTTGCTACATTCGTGTATTTATGTTATTTTTTTTAATCATACATTTATGTTATTCTCTAAATTGTTTTTCTATGTCGTGTTTGTTATTTTCGTGTTATATTGTGTTTTGAATAGGTTGTTAGATAATTTATGTCAAGCCATAAAATTTTTTTATGTACCATTAGGGATGGGTGAAAGTCACATAATTTGAACCCGTTTTAAATAGGTGTGTGATAAAAGATTTAATCATATATATATATTGATATTATTTTCTTAGCATTTTTACTAACTTCTTTTAATTTTTAAATGTTAAAATATGTTATACGTAAATTTTCACAAATTTAAATATTTATATTATCTTAATACTAAATTTCGTAGTATACTATGTTTAAATTATTTCCCATATAATTTTCGTACGATGCCAGCATTGTCCCCAACTTTATACAATTCATTATAGTAAATCAGTATGAATTTTTTCGGTAAAAAGAAATAGCATAAAGCAATTACATTAAGCAGACAATGACATAGTAAGATTAACAAGTAATAAATCTTGTATCGGAATTAGAGGTTCAAACAACTATAAGATTGAATTACTAACTAACTAAAGCACACTTAACCATATGATTTGTAATTTTACTCTGCTCTTTTTGGGATGTGACACACTCTTACGTCTCACCTTTTATGTTGGAGTTGATGCAAAAGACTTAATTCCACCAATCTACTATTAGCGTCACCACCTACAAACAACAACTCTACCAACAAAGCAATATCACATTCCATTTAAATCTTTCTGAGCCCTTTTTCCTAAATTATAAAAAGGTCTTCCACCATCGTTCTAACCTCAACTTTGAAGACAGATTCCTTACCCAATGACATCGAGTCACCACTCAACCATTCAGTATTTGAGTCTTGAAGTACATCTCCAATGGATGCATGAAGTCCATTATGTGGCATAACGCCTTGCGCACGTATAACCTGTATCTACAAGGGCTTGAACACAACTATGACTGTTAAAAAAACAAAAGAATTTTTATTTTTCCAAAGAATCCAGCAAAAAATTGAGAACAGAGTTTGTCAGTCAATATCAACGTTACCACAACTCCCTCTATTCTGTAAATTCCATAAGAACCATTCATTGAACGACAAAGAGAAAAAAATAATCACAAACTCGCCTTGGAACCATAGCAAGCCATACAACTCTAGAAAAAGCACAATCCCGAATTGCATGGACCTCCATTTCCAAAACACTACTACATCGAGAACAATCACCATCACTAGTCATGTGTCTTCGCACTCTTTCACAATTCGTTAGCAATCTATTCTTCCATAATATCCATAAGATCACTCTCACCCTCGAGGTGCCCTCGCTTTCTAGATCAAATTCCAAACAACAGGAGAAGCAATATCTTCAACATAGACCCAACTTCCTATAAGTTTCAGTAGAAGAAAACACATCTCTCTTCATCAATTTCCAAGCTAGGCAATCCTGACCTGCTTTAGGTGACAGAAGCATTATGATTGAAAATTGCAAGATAATACGACTCGGTACAACATGACTAATACGACTCCAATCTTAACTTCTTTTCTTAGATACCATGTCGCAAACTCGCTAGGTGTCATCCGGCTGCCCAGGACCTATATAGAAATCACAGAGAGAACTCATTTGCCTAAGCCACACATCATTCCGAAAATTTATTAGACGACCATTTCCAACGGACTAGTAGACATTAGCAATGATTTCTAGCAAGAACTTCATTAAAGACCTCTGTACAGGCCCAAATTTGCCCGGGGCCCAAACCAACAAACAAAAAAATAAATAATAACAGTCCATAAAAGTTCATTACATATTAAAACCCAAATCGCCCAAACTTAAGCCCAATTTCAAACCCAAACCTAAACCTACCCCAAGCCCACTTGACCCAATAGCCAAACTAGGGTTACCCTTTTCTGAAACCCTAGCTTGCCCTTTAGCGCCTCTGACGCCTCACGTCACCTGCAAATGAAACACGCAACAGCAGCAACCAAGACAAGGAGGAAAACGACAAAAAAAAAAAGAAAACAAAACGAAACAAACAAAAGCGGATCTTTGTAAATCGATTATAAAAACCGAAACGAGCCATTTGTATTTTTTTTTTTTTACGAACATTCAACAATCAAAAACCGAAATAGGTGGATTTTCGTCTCTTTTACTTTCGTTGTTTAATATTGCCGTTTCTTTTATTTTTAAAAAAAAAACGAAAATAACAAAAAGAAAAAGAAGGGAAATATACCTAAACGGTGACCTTCCGTCGTCGGAACCCCCTTTCTTCGATGCCGAAATCGGGCTAAAGGAGGTGGAGGGGCTTGTAGTTCCGGAGCTCATCGGGCTAAAGGCAGAACCTTCAAACGCGCCTTCGAACGGGGCGTTAAGGCCCATATTCGTGCGCTGTTGGCCACCGGATGTGGTGGTGGTGCGAGGGGCGACTGGAACGAGTCCGATCGTCGGGACGGAGAGAGGGCCGCCTTCCTTTTGGTTTTTTGAGAGAATGGGGGGGTCTTTTGAATTTTTTTTTTCTGAAGCATTGAAAAAAAAGGTTTCAAAACAAAAAAACTTGATTTTTTAATATAAGGGAACGGCGTCGTTTGAGGGAGACGAGATCCGCGCGTCGACTGACCCAGGGGGGTCCGCGCGTTTTGAGACATTGGGGATATTTCCCATAAGGTCCCTCCGCTTTCGTGATACCTCTCAATGTGGTCCTACTTTTTAAAAAAATAAATCCGATTTTTGCCGCTGTATTTTCATTTCGACTTCAATTTAGTCCTCAAGCTATTCGAAGAGACAGACACCTGAAACGGAGCCGTTTCAGGTCAAACCCGACCCACCTCAGGTCCGCGTGTTCTAGGACGAATGGTCTATTTTCCATTCTAGTCCTTCCGCTTTACTGACCTATTTCAATTAGGTCCCTTTTTATTCTCAAATCCGTTTTATGCATAGGGGATAATTCTCCAAATGGTCCCTTTTTTTTCCGCGCGTCCAATTGGGGCCCTAATTCGTTTTATTCATTTTAAAATTCAGATCCTTAACTTCATGTCTATTATGATTTAGTCCCTAATTTGTTGGATTTTAACCTTTTTTTGTTTGTTATTTATTTTTTCATTTTAATATTATATATTGTTTATTTTAAACTGTTTTATTCATTTTAAATATTTAGATATTATTTCACATTAAACTATTTTATCATATATATTATCTGTTTTTATGATTATTTATTTTAAAACGGTTTTATATTTTTATGTATTATTTATCTTAAATTTTTTTATATATTATTCATTTTAAACCTTTTAAATTATTTTAAATTGCTTTATATATATTATTTGCTTTAAATTTTATTATGTATTATTTACTTAAAATTGTGGTGTTATTTATTTTAAACTATTTCATGTATTATCTTTTTTTTTTAAATTCATTGGTCTTTGATTATTAATGTTTTTTTTTTAAATAGTGTATGTTGTGAAATCATTGCTATTGCATGTACCACAATTCGTTTATTTGTAATTTTAGATTATTGTCATTCACTGATGTAATATTTTATTTATGTATTATTATTCCTTACTCATTACTATATTTTTGTTTCATGTCGTCGCATTGCGAATTAGACCTCAACATGTTTACCCAACCTAGATCGTTGTTTTTTAATCCAAACAAACAATACATGTCATTTGAATATTAAACCCACAATCGTTTTAAAAGAAAAATCTTCAAAAAAACAAAGGCAATATTTCACTGTTTCGGGAATTCAAGAAATCGTGCTCTAACTTACGGAGTTTCGATTTTCTTGTTAAACCTAAATAGCTAAATATCCTTTTAAATTTCAAAATATTAAGTCACGGAAATTAAAAGGCAAACTTGTTCTCGTGAATTCAAATGTCGTATCCTAACTTACGAGACATGGCGTTTTGTTCTCTCGAGACGTGTAGGTCCTTGAAGCTCGTTTCAATTCAATAAAGCATTTTAGAAAATGAACACTAATAAAAAGATCGTATTTTAAATTTGTTCTCGGCTTTCAACTTTCGACATTAAGACACTAAATAATCAATTAGGTACCAAGTTTGGGCGTGATGAGGGTGCTAACCCTTCCTCGCACGTAACCCGACTCGAACCCGATTTCTCAAAATTTCGTAGACCAAAAATCATCGTTTTAGTGAATTTAAATTTTATTAAAATGATTGAATAAAGAGGTGACCGGATCACACCTCATCAAAAAGGATTTGTGGCGACTTCCGTTTTATTTTCGTTTTCAAAACCCTAATCGATTCACGTTTTACAAAAAAAAAAAAATAGTTTCGACAACCTCCAACTGGAGATAAAAGCTTGGAAGTAAACCATGTATATCGTATTTAACCCACAAGGAATTTGTATTCGAAAGCAATTGAAAACCAAGTTTTCAACAAGAAAAAATTGTTCTGATCTTCAAGATTTCTCATACCCAGGCCCCCAGAGTCGAATGGAAAACACTCCCCCCAAGATAACAATGCAGGTTTTCTTGACCCCCAAACTAGCTCCCAAAATGAAGTTACGGGCAATCTTCTTAATCTCCTTACACACAGAAATAGGGATACGCATCGTACACATAAAAAAATTCGTAATAACTAAGAGAACAAACCTTGCTAGAGTTATAGACCAGCCAAAGACAATTTCCTCGCTTCCCATTCCATACTTTGTTCACAACGAAATCAAACGTACTCACCGCGACTCTATTGTGCAACAGATACCAAGATTCTTCATCCGGTTAAAACCCATCTCAGCACAAATTAGGAGCTGATTTATCTCTATTCACTTTTAAATCAATTTTAACATCACTTATTGAAAATTAGATAATTTTGAGTATTATATTTTAATACAAAAAATAATGATTAGAATTTCATTACAATTTCTCAAAACGTAGTGAGAGTAACAAAAAGAGTGACTCAACGAGCCAAAGATTTTTAAACATAACTTCAAATTCAGCATCAACCCTTTAATTACAACATATCAAACCAAAAATAAATGAAACTGTTTATAAGGTTTAATGAAAATTTTTAAAATTTTGAAAACCTAATTAAAATTTAAAATAATTGAGATTGCCATACCCCTGCCCTGCACTCAAAAAAAAAAAAAGTATATCATTAAAAATTGTTGGTATTAGTATAATGTCAGAGATTATTTATGATTTTTATATTATTTTAAGAATTTTCCAATTCTACGCTAGGTAGAGGAGTTAGGTTTTCAAATTGATTTAATCGATTTTAACATGGGAAAATTGACTTTATTAACTTTAGTTGAGAAAACTGACAAAATCAAATTGATTTTAATTCCATCAATTTTTTGTTTAATTGACTTTGGGTCATTGGATTAAGTTTATATAATTATATCAATTATATATTATAAAATATAAATATATTTCAGATATTTAAAAATAATATAAAATAAATCAAAATTTTCCAATAGATTCAAAAAATGATAACCAAATGAATTAAGGAATTAAGGTTGCAACCTTAACTTGAATGGGCGCAGCTGATGAGCACAAAGGCAAAAGCTGTTTATGGTATGAGATGGGATCAACTGCTGTTAAATTCATGCCATGGTTCACCTCTCGGATTGGATTGGTCCAAACGAGAGCTAAGCAAGCCCTTAAAGGTACGGTCATCATCTCCCATAAACACTCTCGCAAAAGAGTAAATGAATTAAAAATTTGTGTATAAATAAATAATACACTTTTTGTTTTTTTTTTCTTTTATCTTTTAATAAAACTAGTGACAAAATTACTTATGGTAAGTTTTAAAATCCATACCATTAATATTTATAAAATTTTTCTTTATCATTACAATCAAAGTTTTATTTGGATTTTTTTATGCAAATTGTTTCTCCTACATTATTTGTATATATTGATAACTTCGTTGATTGAGTTGAAATTGTAAATTTAAATTTTTTATTTTAATTTTGTACATATTGCATATGGTCTTGTATGTTATTTTTAAACGTATATTTGTGTTCTAAATATGTTCCAATAAAAATTCTAGTATATAGTTATATAAAAAATATTAAATAGACTAAACCTTTATTATTGTAACAAGAAAGAAAATATAGGTTGGAACATGTTTAAGAACGTTTTATCTTTTGTATTTACAAGTGAAAGAGGTTTATGGATAGTTTAGATATTATATAAAAAAATTAAATGAAAAAATAATATAATATTTTAAATTTTTTATTATAAATGTTTTCATTATTAATAATGCTAATTTTCATACTCATGTGATACATAGGCTTTCTCTATCAAATATTTTTTCCCCAAAAGGCCAAAAACATGATATTTTTGAATAATATTTAGAATTTGCATTGATTTTGCTTTTTTTTTTTTCTTTTTTAGAAATCCAAAATTTGTATAAACTTTCCATCACTTTCCTCCTATTTTTCAACTCTCGGGACCGCTTTAATTGAGCCCCATAAATACAATATTTTAAAAGAGATAGGAAGGTGGTCAATTATAAAAGTTTTATTATTTATCATGAATTAAATTACAAATTTATTATTTTTAGAGGAAGTAAAGTAAAAGATTTTCATTTTTAGGGAGAATTTTTTTAAAAATAAAATAAATTAATAACAGGTTTGATAAAAAAAAAAAAAGGAAGCCTAGGTTTTGATAAAGATGGAAATGTAGAGTTGATAGAAAAAAGAATGGGATGCAGTACTATTTTGAACAAAACAAAGAATGGGGAGATTTATGCTTAATGTAAACATGATGGGGGAAAAAATCATGTGGATTAGTTCAACCGGTTGGGGCCAAGTGGTGAGATTTGAGAAGGACTTGTGTAATCATTTCTCCCCTATCAATGATAAGTTCAAATAGAACAATAGTGGATTTTTTTATTTTTATTTTTGTTTAAAATTGAAATATAAATCAAATTATTCTATAAAATTCCCAAAAAAATCTCTAACCAACATACAATTATCTTCTCATCGTATAATATATATATTAAAATTCTTTTTTTTTATAATATGTAATTACATTTTTGAAAGAAGGAACTAGTTTTAAAACGTGAATTAATTTTATGTTTAAAATTTTAAAAATTTTAAAATATATTTAGATATATTTTATATAATTTTTAAAATATGTTTTTAAAACTGATTTTTTAATTATTATTTTCTTGTTTTTAAATTACGTTTTTAAATATTTAATGCACAAATAATGTTGTAATTATTTTTATCATGCTTTTAAATTTCTAAAAGTATTTTTTATTACATTGGTTTTATTGTTTTTTTTTTAAAAAAAACATGTTTAAATTTCTTTTAAACTTTTTAAATTTCTTTACTGTTTGCCTGAAATAAAGTGTTATAAATTAGTTTTAAAACATTTTTTAATTTCATATTTAATTTCTTTATAATTTTTAATTTAAAAACTATTTTAAAATTCTTGTTAACTCTTTTTTTAATTTCTTTATTGTTTTATAATAGATTTAAATATATAAAATTTATTTAAATTAAATTAAAAGGATAACTAACTTATTAAAATTTATTTTTATCCAGTTAACTATTTATTTTAAATATAAAATTTCAAAATATTAATTTAACAAATCATATATATATATATATTATATTACAATATCTTAAGCTCTCAACTAAGTTGGACAACCTATTTTTGACACATGACATACTCACTTTTTAAACATGCAACAATTCTTTATATAGCCAATTTTAATCCCTTCGAATAGAAAACACTCTATAGCTCATACTTACACTATATGTAAGTGAAATTTTTTTTACTATTTTCTTAAGCTTTTGGACTTTTTTTCTTTGAATAAATTTATGAGAAAAAGTTTATAGTTTAAAATTATTTATATATAGTAATATATTTATATGAAAGAGTTACATTGGTTTTGGAATAACCTAGAATTAAAAGATAAAAATACATACTAGAGAACACTCTCATATCTCATATTTATCTTATAAATAAGTGATATTTTTTCACTATTTCATTAAAAATAATTTTAATCCTACATTGGCTCTGAGAATACTCATATGCTCACACTTATCCTATAACTAAATGACAATTTATTGACTATTTTCAATAAAAGTTAATTTTAATCCCACATTGACTGGAGAATACTTTCATATCTCACATTTACCTTATAAATAAGTAAATTGACTAAAGAATACTCTTATTGCTCACTTACCACTATTTTCATTTAAAAGTTAATTTTAATCTCACATTAACTAGAGAATACTCTCATAACTCACTTCTTTACTTTTTTATTAAAAATTAATTAATTTTGTTGAGGATAAACTAGATTAAGCAATGAACAAGTACAATAACGAAGAAAATTGAAAAGATCGAACACAAATATTTTACGTGAAAAAACCTCTCCGAAGTTGATAAAAAACCACGAGCAAAGATAATTTCACTAAAACAGTAAAAATGAAGAGTACAAAGATGGAGATAAAAACTAAATCCTAAAAATCGAAATAAGAACCCTTAAAACGCAAACACAAAATTCTCTAAAAACTTGTAAAAGCTAATACCTAAATGTGTAATGAGATATCTTTCTAGGGTGGAAAAATGGTCTATTTATAGGCTAAATTTGTAGGTCAAATAATACTAAAGTAACCTACACTAATCAAAGTTTAAGTGAGAAACTAAAAACAGAGTTTAACTGGGAGAAGAAAAGTCGAAAAATGAGAGGCATAAATCCACAAAACTCCATCTTGACTCATATTTTCACAAAGCCTTCTTTGCTAAAGCCCACCACAGGCTTATCTCGAACTATGCAGGATATTAACTAAGTTGAAGTTGTTTTTAGAAGCTGGAAGACTTCTAGTCTTCGACTTGTGCACTGCCAAATCAAAACTGACCCAGGTTTGATTTTCATGAATGCAGTGCCTTGTCTTTTCAAAACCTACATTCAAAAGAGAACCTCGCTTATACGAAAAAGTCATACATTTTTCCCTCCTAAGACTAAGTTGTCTTCGCTTCAAACAAGTCGACTTTGACTCCTTAACAGACGAGGGACGTCTTGTTTCACCGGTCACCGTTGATCCTTCTAGAACATAAAGATTGTCAATCTTTTTACCTTTCATCAAAATAAGAGCCCCACGAGATACCCTAATGTTGCTTGACTCGATATTAATTCTACAACCCTTCGAGTTTAAAATTCCCAAGGAAATGAGATTTTTCATTCAATCAGGCACATACCTGACATCTAACAGTGTCCTAATTGTCTCGTTGTGTATCTTGATCTGAAAAATAACAATATCAATTACCTTACTGGGTGAACCATTCCCCATGCGCACAACTCCACATTTAATTAAACTATATGTAGAGAACTAGTCCATGTTGGGACACATTTGGAAAGAACACCCTGAATCCAGGATCCACTCGGATGTAAGCTCGGAGCTTTCACTTGTTGACACTAATAAGAAACCATCACCCTTGTCATTGGCCAAATTATCACCAGTTAAATCTTCCTCGTTGCTCTCAAAGGCCTTTTTACTTTGTAGTTTGTAACAATCTACCTTGACGTGACCTAACTTATTATAATAATGACATATCTTGTTTCACTTCCTTGATGCTACCAAAACCAAGGCTTGCCGATCTTACTTGCTATATGAACCAAACTCATTTTTGAGTTTATCTTTGCTCAATAAATGACCATTCACATCATTGAATGAGAGATTATCATTGACATAATAATAGCATAAATAGTCAATCATATCATAAACATTCAAATATTATAATATACAATTAAATTCGAGTCTTGATCGAGCTTATGAAAGCTCTTAAACTAACTCGTGAACAAATAATGACTTACTTGAAAATTTAACAAAAATATAGAAATTTTAGAAAACATGGGTCACACAGTTGTGTATCCAAGCCGTGTGGGCCTAAATGCAAAAATTCACCAGAAAATCTGTAACACCCCAAACCCGGCCCAAACGTTATGGCCAAATTCGGTATGTTATAGAGAAAAACATTTTGAAAACCTTTGTTAGCCGATTTAAATTTAAGGCAAAAGATTTTTGTCTTGTTTTAAAACCATTGAATTGTATGAAGAATTATTAAGTCAAAATTGTTACAGATTTTAATGTACCCGATGGCACCATAAAACATTTTTCGTTTGATTTTTAAGAAACTTGTGGAACCATTTTTAAGTTGTAAAGCAATTTAAATAGTTCGTCCAATCATGAAGATAAATAAAAAAAAATATAAACTTAGAAGACCTTATTACAAAAATAATTAAATAAAACCCACATAGAATAAAATTAAAATAAAATACTTCAAAATAAAATTTAATTTCCACTGCATGGCCACCTCGAGTTCATCTGGCTCCTCATCCGCTATCTACGTATCACCTGAAAAATATTAAAGGAAAAGGTGAGTCACCAAGACTCAGTGTGTAACCCTTTTCCCGGTTTAGTACAACAACATACACAATTCATAACCAATAAGCATGCACTAAATATAATACCCAACCTAGCCATCCAAACGCCTTTCTCTACCCCGTGTGGTACTAAACCACTGGTGGTGCCAAACCACCGTGACCTAAGTCACGATAATCATCATTAAATGTGGTGCCAAACCACGGTGGGGCCAACCCGTGTGATGCCAAATCACCGGCGTCGATCCCATAATACAATCCGTGGGGCCAACCCACTGTGGTGCTAAGCCACTTTGGACAAGACGCTATGAGGTGCCAAACCTCGGAGGTGCCAAACCTCGTGACCGTAGTCACAATGTGATACCAAATCACTTGGTGTCCGTCGACACGAAAATCAATTCCCCTCCACTCAGATATCCCACATCAATCCATGATATACAAAGATTTCATGCCAACATATAATTAAATCACATATACCAAACATGCCATGCTTCCCAAAAGTATCAAATAGTAAGTCATATTGAGAGACTTACGAACTATCGCTATACCGTTACGGTATCAAATCCAAAGCTACATGAATCGGTTACTACACACAATATTTAGCACAGTTAATCAATCATAAAGTGTGTATGTACACACCATCACCGACGATAATTCTAAATCCCGAAAAGTCAATCGCCACACTAGCCTTCCTTGCCCTATTTTGACCATTAACAAATATTAGTACTAAGGCCATTCGCCAAACCAAAACAATCCAAAGGGTTCTTTGCTTGAATACTGAAGCCTTACCCAAATGCTTTTGAACCCTAGCCAACACACTCCAAGTGTGAATCGGTTTCACTTCCTACAATGGGCTTATCAAAATTAGTAGCCTTGACTTTGAACACTAATTAAATACTCACTAAGAATAGAACCTTACCACTACTTACCAACCTGTTTGACAAAGAATGGTAGATTAGATTTCGCTTTGAGATCCCAAAGTTCCTAGGAATCGGTTCCAACACACATCCATCAATATATTTCGACCCTTTTTCATTCAACCAAATCGACAGGGAATAAGAATTATAGGAGGAGAGTTTTGGCACTTCTTACCTTCACCAAATCGGTTGACAACAAGGATCCAAAGAGATCTATACTACTCTCAATATTCGGCTAAGACTACACCACATAGGGAAGAAATCAAGCACACCAAGGAGGAAAAGAAAGAAAAGATGTAGGGAAATCAAGGGTGGTTTTGGCTAGAATAAAAGAAGAGAAAGCTGAATTTTGAAGAATTCCCTAGGGAATTTCGGCAAGAGCAAAGGAAAAGAAAAGTAAATAGTTGCTGGAAATTTTTTTGCTCTATTTGTTTGTACAAAAACAACTCCCAAAGAGTCCTAATCTTTAAATTCTCCTCTCTATCTTGATAATTAAACTATTAATTATCACCTAAGATAATAGCACTTTATCTCCTATCCTTGTTTAAACAAATTGAATGAAAATAAAATACCAAACTTACCTCTTTCACCAAATTTGGGAGTCCAAAGTGCAGCCACTTCTTTCACCCACGTCGTGAAAAAAATAAAAGGAAAAAAACATTTGTTGCCCTTAGATTCGAACCGGGGACTCAAGCAATGACCCCTCTTCCAACGTCCAGTGCCAACTCTCCCATTCGACTTTCTTGCTATAGAACCCTATCTTTTAATTTTAAAGCCTTCCTCCCGGCCCTTTTTCCTTAACGCTAAAAGCCCAAAATAAAATGCCGTTGCATCCTTCATGTCTCGAACCCGAGACCTCACTGCAGCCCTCTTTTTCCAACGCCTTACCACTTCTCCCAACCCGACTTTCATGTCGGGAACCTTGCCGATTTTTCTTTAAAGCCTTCCTACTTAAGCCCACCACAAAGATACAACATAAAAATAAAACCCATGCGCCAAGCGTTGCTCGAACCCCGACTGCTATGGTGCCAAACCCAAGCCTTAAGTGGCGCATGGAAGCCACTTTACCTGTGGTGATTGTTATGCTATAACACGCCAAAATTTATTCTTAAGGCCTCCTTGCCCAAATTCTCTTTCTAACCCAAAATTTTCAAAAATTTCCAAAGCTTCCCTTTTTAGTCCTCGAGCTTTAAGAACTCCTAAAACACATCCCAACCATTCTTCAAGCCTACTAACTCGTGAATTATGCTCCAACGCACAGCCCCTAATTTAGGATGTTACAATTCTACCCCCCTTAAAAATAATTTCGTCCTCGAAATTACTTACTAACGAATAGTCGTACATCTTAACTCACCTTACTACGCTTATACTGCGTACTCTGATCTTAATAAAACTATCTTACTTCCTAAGCACCATCTCCAAATTTACAACCAAGGTTTCAGGCACTTCCCTAGCAAAACAAGAAAACTCTACAATAATCAAGCAATTAAGGATTCCAGAAATAAGGAGCATACCCGTTGTCACATCTGGCACCTCTTCCTCCTCGCGATTGCCAATTGCATAAACCAACCTTGGTTGCCTCGCCTTTGCACCTTCAGTACCTCGGCCACGCCCGTTACCATTACCTCTAGCTGCACCTCGACCCCTCTGTGGTGGTCCTTCATTTCTAACCTGAGCACGGTTCTGACCTTCTGGGTGATTCTTAGCTAACTTCTGAGGACAATCCCTTACACGGTGATCCAACGATCCACATTCAAAGTACCCTCTACTTCCAGCCAAACATTCTCCCGAGTGGGATTTCCCGCATCTAGCACACTGAGGTGGCCACTGAGTAGGCTTTGTGGCTCTTTCTGATTCCCCAAATCTAGCCCTCTTCTCCACATTACTGCCCGATCCAGGCGATCCAAAGCCTCTCCTCTGTTTATTCTTTTCGTGATTCTGTCTTACGGACTACTTGATCCCTTCTTGCTACCTTAGCTTTTTCCACCGGATCAAAACTCACGCTCTTGTTGTGGAGCAATCAAGAACTTTAGATCATCCCTAAGTCCGTCCTCAAAGCGGACAATGCGTTCGTGGTTCGTTGACACAATTCCCGAGCATAGCGGCTCAAATTTTAAAAATTCGCCTCATATTTCGATTAATCGACTTATTTCCTTGTACTAACCCGGAAAAGCTTTCCTCCGAGCATCGATGTAGGTGGTGCCCACATACTTCTTCCAAAAGCGCTTTGAAGTAATCCCATGTAAGATCATCTGCCGTGGCACCATCTCGGACCGTGAGCCACCACCGACACGCTTCATCCTTCGAGGTTACATCGCTCCTTTTAACTTCTCCTCATTAGTCGGTCAAGATCGTCCACAATCCTTTCCGTTGATTCTAGCCAATATTCGCTGCACTAGGTGCCACTCCCGATACTCCCCGAAATACCTCAGCCCCATTGGATCGAAGTCGCTCGGGTACAGACTTCCGAGCTCCCATACCTTCACTCGCCCCAGCCACCATCTCAAGGACTCGCAACACAGCGTGCGTTATTGCCTCACCTCCCGTCTGATCCTGCTCCTCAACTCTAAAAATTGGGGGTAGTGATGGCGGTGGTACCCCATTCTCTGATTCCTGACCCGACCTCACGGGTTCTGACACAGTTATCCTGCCTCTACCACGGCCACGCGGCGGACGTCCACGACCTCTTGAACTCATTCTAACTATTGCGCTTTAATTTGATTACGAAATTTATGGATTAGTACTTGTTTCACTAATTATCCACGAAGAAGTTTTATGATAGGAGCTTTAAGAGTGGTTCTTTCAGTATCACACAAACACAGATCTATCATTCATCCATTCAAAGAGACGTTGTAGTTTCGTTGTGATTGTTTTTCCACTACCTGGGGCATTTTCGTAATTTGTCCTACAGGGGTATTTTCGTAATTTTTCAAAAATGAAAATTTTTGGATGATTTTGCCAAAAATTATTTTAAAACTCTTAATTTCCTGGTTATTTTGAAAAATTTTAAAATTCGGGGGTCTTCCGGTGAATTTTGAAACTCAGGGGTATTTTGGTAATTTTCCACAAATCTGGGTAAATTTGCAAAATTTGATAAATCAGGAATGTTTCAAAAGTTGTAAATCTTTGAGGGCTCTTTTGATGATTGCACTTTTCAAAATAATGATGTTTGCAAAATTTTGAAAGTTAGGGGTATTCTGGTAATTTTGTAGGTTAGGGGCAATTTTGTAATTTTATAAAATCATATCGTTTTTGAATTTTACAATTTTTGGGCACTTTTCATGTGATGAAATTTTTGGATTAGAACCGTGGGCATTTTGGAAATTTCATAATTCAAGGGCGTTTTCGAAATTTTACCCCTAAGGGTATTTTAGTAATTTTACATAATCAGGTTATTTTCACAAAATAATTTCCAAAAATTGGGTTCTAAGAGATTTCACAAAAAGAAAGATGTTTTTGAAGATTTCTATTTGAAAATTTTCATACGGAGGGTATTTTACAAACCAGGGGTATTTTGGTCATTTTTCAAACTAAGGGTTTTTTTTTTAAAAGTAAAATTTTAATTATTTTCAAAACAAAACGGCTAGTCCCTTTCGGGTTTTAGTTATTGAATTTAGCCTGTGAGTGTGTCGTCTCAGCTAGGATGAACTGCTACTACGCACTGGTAGGATTCAAGTGAGTAGGAGGTGAGTCACGAGGATCGCTTAAATACCGTGCCCCCACCGAATCCAATCCTAGACATGCGATAATGATTGCCACATCCTCTGCTCGCTGACAACTCATGTGTTTTGTTTAGGTAATTATTAAATTTTATGAAATTTTTGTTGGGGTATGCTAGCCTACAGGGTTCAATAGTTTCTACTCTAGTAGTCTACGTTCCCATTTTTCCTTCTACCCCTCATCAAAAGAGTTCACAAAAATTGATAGAAGTACTTACCTAGGCGAATAGGTGCCGGAGACTCGGTGCCATGCTGTTCAAATCACAAACACTTTCTTAAAACATCATAATAAGGCCTACTATCAAAAACCAAACATTTTGGGCCTTGGGCCCCCACAGTCGAGTTTTAAACCGGGCTCTGATACCAATTATGTAACACCCCAAACCCGGCCCAAATGTCATGGCCAAATTCGGTATGTTACAAAGAAAAACATTTTGAAAACCTTTGTTAGCCGATTTAAATTTAAGGCAAAAGATTTTTGTCTTGTTTTAAAACTATTGAATTGTATGAAGAATTATTAAGTCAAAATTGTTACAGATTTTAATGTACCCGATGGCACCATAAAACATTTTTCGTTTGATTTTTAAGAAACTTGTGGAACCATTTTTAAGTTGTAAAGCAATTTAAATAGTTCGTCCAATCATGAAGATAAATAAAAAAATATAAACTTAGAAGGCCTTATTACAAAAATAATTAAATAAAACCCACATAGAATAAAATTAAAATAAAATACTTCAAAATAAAATTTAATTTCCACTGCATGGCCACCTCGAGTTCATCCAGCTCCTCATCTGCTATCTACGTGTCACCTGAAAAAAAATATTAAAGGAAAAGGTGAGTCACCAAGACTCAGTGTGTAACCCTTTTCCCGGTTTAGTACAACAACATACACAATTCATAACCAATAAGCATGCACTAAATATAATACCCAACCTAGCCATCCAAACGCCTTTCTCTACCCCGTGTGGTACCAAACCACTGGTGGTGCCAAACCACTGGTGACCTAAGTCACGATAATCATCATTAAATGTGGTGCCAAACCACCGGTGGGGCCAACCCACGTGTGATGCCAAATCATCGGCGCCGATCCCATAATACAATCCGTGGGGCCAACCCAATCGTGGTGCTAAGCCATCGACAAGACGCTATGAGGTGCCAAACCTCGGAGGTGCCAAACCTCCGGTGACCGTAGTCACAATGTGATACCAAATCACCGGTGTCCGCCGACACGAAAATTAATTCCCTCCACTCAGATATCCCACATCAATCCATGATATACAATGATTTCATGCCAACATATAATTAAATCACATATACCAAACATGCCATGCTTCCCAAAAGCATCAAATAGTAAGTCATATTGACAGAGACTTACACGAACTATCGCTATATCCATTACAGATCAAATCCAAAGCTACATGAATCGATTTAGCACACACAATATTTAGCACGCTTAATCAATCATAAAGTGTATGTACACACATCACCGATGATAATTCTAAATCTCGAAAAGTCAATCGCCACACTAGCCTTCCTTGCCCTATTTTCTGCCATTAACAAATATTAGTACTAAGGCCATTCGCCAAACCAAAACAATCCAAAGGGTTCTTGCTTGAATCTGAGCCTTACCCAAATGCTTTTGAACCCTAGCCAACACACTCCAAGTGTGAATCGGTTTCACTTCCTACAATCGGCACTTATCAAAATTAGTAGCCTTCACTTTGAACACTAATTAAATACTCACTAAGAATAGAACCTTACCACTACTTACCAACCTGCTTGACAAAGAATGGTAGATTAGATTTCGCTTTGAGATCCCAAAGTTCCTAGGAATCGGTTCCAACACACATCCATCAATATATTTCGACCCTTTTTCATTCAACCAAATCGACAGGGAATAAGAATTATAGGAGGAGAGTTTCGGCACTTCTTACCTTCACCAAATCGGTTGACAACAAGGATCCAAAGAGATCTATACTACTCTCAATATTCGGCTAAGACTACACCACATAGGGGGAAGAAATTCGGCACACCAAGGAGGAAAAAGAAAGAAAAGATGTAGGGGAAATCAAGGGTGGTTTTTGGCTAGAATAAAAGAAGAGAAAGCTGGAATTTTTGAAGAATTCCCTAGGGAATTTCGGCAGTAGCAAAGGGAAAAGAAAAGTAAATAGTTGCTGGAAATTTTCTTTGCTCTATTTGTCAGTACAAAAACAAGCTCCCCAAAGAGTCCTAATGTTGCCAAATTCTCCTCTCTATGCTGATAATTAAACTATTAATTATCACCTAAGATAATAGCACTTTATCTCCTATCCTTGTTTAAACAAATTGAATGAAAATAAAATACCAAACTTACCTCTTTCAGCCAAATTTGGGAGTCCAAAGTGCAGCCACTTCTTTCACCCACGCCAGCAGCAAAAATAAAAGGAAAAAAAACATTTGTTGCCCCTTAGATTCGAACCAGGGACCTGAAACAGCAGCAGCCCCTCTTCCAACGTCCCAGGCCAACTCTCCCATTCGACTTTCTTGCTATAGAACCCTATCTTTTAATTTTAAAGCCTTCCTCCCTGGCCCCTTTTTCCTTAACGCCAAAAAGCCCAAAATAAAATGCCCGTTGCATCCTTCATGTCTTGAACCCCAGACCTCACTGCAGGCTCCCTTTTTTCCAATGCCTTTACCACTTCTCCCAACCTGACTTTCATGTCAGGAACCTTGCCCAATTTTTCTTTAAAGCCTTCCTACTTAAGCCCACCACAGCATACAATGCAAAAATAAAAACCCATGCGCCAAGCGTTGCTCGAACCCCTGACCTGCTATGGTGCCAAACCCAAGCCTTAAGTGGTGTATGGAAGCCACTTTACCAGGTGATTGTTATGCCATAACTGCCAAAATTTATTCTTAAGGCCTCCTTGCCCAAATTCCTTTCTAACCCAAAATTTTCAAAATTTCCAAAGCTTCCCTTTTAGTCCTCGAGCTTTAAGAACTCCTAAAACACATCCCAACCATTCTTCAAGCCTACTAACTCGTGAATTATGCTCCATCGCACAGCCCCTAATTTAGGATGTTACAAAATCACACGGTCATGTAGTTGGGTTGTGTAATAGACTGAAATCGTGTGAAAACTAGATGACCAATTCAATAGTGCTCACATGGGCATGTGACCAGCCTGTGTGACATTCGAGAACCGTGTGTACACATGTTTCCTAATTTCTAAAGATCTTATGGCAGTGTCACTAGCACATGTGTTACACACGGTTGTGTGTCAAATCGTGTGGTGCAAAAATAAATCACTAACTACATAACTTAACTTAACCATTCAAAAAGGTCCTAAAATGCACATTGAGCCAACATCAATACGTAACCAACATGACACAATTGGCATCACAACACCACAACTAATTCAAGTTATTCACTTTTAAACATACCACAACATCAATCCTTACACATTCACTAAACCAACATCATTTCAAGGTTCTAAAACTCATCAAAGAGAGCATACAAACTTATTTAAGACATATATGCATCTTTATGATTCAAACCAACCAAAACAACATTATTATTCATACACATTACGCTTATATTCACATCAAAAGAAACCAATTCATATGTTTTCATCTTTCACATACAAATACCCATATGCACATATTTACATATCACATGCAATTTCCAAAATAAACATTTCATATATAGACTCTTTTCATCATTTTCCAAAATCAACATTTATCCACATCAAGCCCTATATACATAATCTTACCATTTGACACCATTTTAATATCATTTTCCATATACCAAAACTTATACTACTAAATCACATTCAAAGCCAAACAAACCTATCAATCCAAACATAATATATCAACTTATGGAACATTAGAACTTAACGATTCACTTGTCTCAAACATGGCTTACCACAATGTCAATTTTCACACACTTTTTGCATAACTTACCAAATCATCCCAAACTCCATATCGTCATGAGACCAAAATTATAATTATTCAAAACAAAAAAAAGTACAAAACCAACCCTAATTACATGTCACATAATTGAGTTTGGAAATATTTAAAGGACTACTGAATCAGAGGTTGGATAGTGTGAGCTTTGGGTTAATCCGACCGACGCGTTCCGTAAAATAACTTATATAGAGATAGAAAAATAAACAAGATAAGCATTATGGATGCTTAGTAAACTCATATGAAATTAACAAAACATACATTGATCCTTAAGATAACTTAAACTCTCTTGGTATTGCTCCATAGAGTCATTAGGTTGTCGTCACAGTGTCTCTCTAGTGAGCCAGTCGATTTATTTCACGATGTCACCCAACTTTCTTGGTGACCGAACTATCCGCCTGTTCCTCCAATACGGCAAATTTTCGTATCTTCAACAACCCCGCCAAGGCATCCCCCTCCTTATTTCGTATTATATAACATACAACCATTTCATGTAATTAATTGTATTTATTTCTATAGTATAGAGTACGCCATCCATTAATACGTCATTTCACAACTATTTGACATCCATTATACACGCTTCCAAGCATACTCATTTATACATACTTCATTAGGCATATGCAACATATTCACTTACCATGTTCATTCACAACCACAGTTTTAAACAGCACAGAACAGACACAAACACATATCATCCACGTAATTCAATGTCATCAATCACCTAGAGATGGAGGATAGGAACTCACTTGATCTCCTTCATGCACACCAACTTAGCTTTTCCAAATGTTAGAGCCTCTATCGTCCTAACAGCTATGTACGACAACCATATATAGATTAAATCAAAGTCATTCAAACCTTAAAACCCAAAATTCACTTTACAAAAACTTAGGAGGAGATTCTTACTCCCACTCTTTGTAACACCTGAACATCACTATTTAGCCTAAAACTAAGGAAAATTAGGAAAAATCAAGAGGATTAGGAATCGCGAGACCCCACCGGGTAAATAAGAAATTTTAGTAGCTGAAATTCAAATAGTTGTATCTCAACCTTGGTTCAGTTGGGATATAACCAATTGACTTTTAAGTAGGAGACATAATAATTATGGTTGAGTGGCGGCAATGGTCTATGGAGACCGTGCCAAGGGAGTATATATATACATATAAGTGTGTGTGGGAATGAAATTCATCTTAGTTTTGCTTCTCAAACCTTTTTGTTTAAAGATCGTCTTCTTCAGTCACTCTGAAGAAGAAGAGGATATAGTTGACGGAAGTTCTGTATGTTGCAGTCCTCGTGCGAATTTGAGACTAGAAGTAGAAAGATTGGGAACTTGTAAGTTTTCTTAACCCTCTGAACTTATAGATTGAAGAAAAGAAGTAGAGTAAGAAAACTTAAAGTTTCCGCTAATTGTGAAATCTGGGTCTTAAGGGTTGAATACAATCAGATCACTCATATATATCAATTAACCTTATAAGAAAGTGACAATTTCTTCACTATTTTCATTAAAAAATTAATTTTAATCTTACATTGACTAGAGAATACCCTCATATATAACTTCTTCACTATATTCATTAAAAGTCAATTTTAATCCCAAATTGACTAGAGAATACTTCCATAACTCACTTCTTCATTATTAAAAATTAATTTTAATCATTAAAACTTAAATTTTAATTAAACATTAGCTAGAGAATACTCTTATGATTATATTTACCCATAAATAAGTGTCAATTTCTTCACTATTTTTATTAAAAATTAAATTTAATTAATTCTTAGTATACCCACTGGTATCTGTCGAAGACACTTGGTGGTCGACTTCAGGGCTGAGCTTAGTGGTTAGTGAAACATTTCTATTTGGGTATGTCATGGTACTTTACACTCATCACATCAATTGTTGACGATGAGAATCAATAATGAGAGGCAAAGAAGAATAATGATTGTTGTTCACCTTGGCATAGCAGAGAACTATCATATTTGGTGGGTAGGAGTGGTGGAAAGAAGGGTTAAAAGGAAGGAAGAAAGTAAGCAAAGGGAGAAAAATATGTTCTTTTGTGTCTGAATTATCCCCCTCTTTAGTGTAATGAGAATGCTTATATAGATGGGATAAAAGGCACGCCAAGTGTTAAAATTCCACTAGCGATAAGGTCACATCTTGTCTTCTTACAAGGGTGACAATGTGACCTCATAGATTGATGACGTGACATATTAAGATAGCTAAACAATCAATAGGCATAAGGTTCTATCCGCTATTGACAAAGGCAATTCGAACGGAGGTTCACTAGGGAAGAGGCCCATCGTGGAGCAACTCAATATCAGAGTTCCACCAACTGTGACATTCACACAAATGGGGCATGTGTAGATGTTTATAGAGGTGATATAATAATTTAAAATTATGTCACATAATATTTGACATGTAATTTAAAGGTTTAACAATTTTAGTAACGAAAGGGCTTGATTAATATAACTTCGATAGTTTAGGGGTGTTATTAGAATATTTTTGTAACAACCCGTTTTTTAGTGGTTTTGGGACCAGAATTTTGACGAGTGGGTCTGTAAATATTATTAATTAATTATTTACTAGTCAAATAGTGATATAGTGAATTGTGATTTGACATGTTTTATTACTTGATTAGATAGTCAAAGTACAAGTGGTTTGAACATAGAGTCAGTGATTTTGGAAAATAATGTATTAGGACCTTGTTTCTATAAACTGAGCCCTTAAATATTATTATTAAATATTTACGGAGTTTTTATATAGGTGAATTGAGGTTTGGTCCAGAAATTTTGATGATTTGATAGTTAATTAAGGAAAAAAGACTAAATAGTAAAAGTCGTAAAAGTTAATCGATATTTACTTTCATTAGCTAAAGTGCTTGATTAATGAATTTTTAAGGATTAATAAAGCAATTTAACCATTATTAAGAGCCATGGACGGTTAGTGCTTATATTACGCGGAAATAAAAGTTAAAATTAAATTAAAAATAAAATAAAATATATTAAACTTAAGAAAACATGTCATCTTCATCATTTTTTCTTCTCCCACCATTCTTAGAGAGAAAGGAATTTAGCCAAGCTTTTCCTTACTTGCAAGGTAGGTTTTTTAAGCCCATTTTTAGTAATTTTTATGTTTTTAAGAACACTGTAGCTTAATCTAGCTAACTTGCATCTCTATTTTCAAAACTGTTAAAGATTTTTAAGGTTTCCATTGATGAAAATTGAAGGTTTTTTTTTTATGTTTAATAGTTTTATTATAAGCTTACATGTGTTTAAAGACTAATTTGTAAACTAATTTTTAGTTAGTTTTGAGTTTAAGGACTAAAATGTAATAATGTAAAGTTGGTTTTTATCGTAGGTTCATTGAAGGGTTTTCTCTTTTTGATGCACCCTTACCGAAACTACTTCAGAGAAGCATGATTTTGAATGGACTAATAAAAGACAGAAAAGTTTTGAGCAACTCAAGGCAGTTTTGATTGAAGCGCTTGTATTGATTCAACTGGAGCTTGGAAAAGATTTTGTGGTTTATAGTGATGCATCGTACTCGGGACTCGATTGTATGTTGATGCAAGAAGGTAAGGTTGTGGCTTATACCTCGAGACAGTTGAAGACTTATGAACGTAATTATCCAACTCACAACTTAGAATTAGCTGCTGTGGTTTTTACATTTATGATTGGCGTCATCATTTGTACGGTGAACGATTTATTATCTATACAAATCATTTGTATGGTGTTGAATTTAAGGTAGAGACGATGGATTGAACTTTTAAAGGATTATGATTATGTGATGGAATATCATCCCGACAAGGCGAATATGGTTTCGAACGCTTTGAGTAGGAAATCAATGATGAAATTATGAGATATGCTTACGCGCTTGAGTGTAATTGAAGATAGTGGGTTGTTGGCTGAACTACAAGTGAAGTCGACTTTGTCTCAATAGATTAAGGAAAACAATTATTAGATGATGATTTAGTAAAGAAGATTCAACAAGTTAAAAAAAGTGTTAAGGGAGATTTTGATGTCAACGCAAATGGTATATTGAATTTTCAAGGAAGACTTTGTGTGTCATGTGATGTAGATTTGAGACAGGTGATTCTCACCAAGGCACATAGTAGCCCTTATGCTATGCGCCCCGGTAGTGGAAAAATGTACCATGATCTACGAGAGATGTATTGTTGGCTTAGTTTGAAACGTGATGTTACAAATTTTGTGACTCGATGTGTGGTTTGCTAGAAGGTGAAAGTGAAACATCAGTATCCTTCAAATTTGTTGCAACCGATTACTATTCCAGAATGGAAATGGAAAATGATCACCATGAACTTCATCTCGGTTCTGCTTTTGACCCTGACGAAGAAAGATTCTGTATGGGTAATTGTTGATTGGTTTTGAAGAGTGCACATTTCTTGGTTGTGCGTACTAATTATTATTTATAGAAGCTAGCCTTGTTATATATAGCTGAGATTATATGTCTTCATGGAGTTCCAATTTCCATTATTTCGGATAAGGATCCACGTTTTACTTCTAGGTTCTAGAAGAATTTGTAAGAGGCTTTAGGGTTGAAACTTAGTTTTAGTACAACTTATCACCTAGACTTATGGTCAGTCGGAATGAGTAATTCAAGTTTTAGAGGATATGTTTCGTAGTTCTGTGGTTGAATTCAATGGTAGTTCAGAGTGATATTTGTCCTTAGGGGAATTTGCCTCCAACAATAGTTTTTAGACGAGTATTCAAATGGCACCGTTTGAAGCATTGTATGGTAGGAAGTATAGAACTCCTTTGTGTTGGATGGAATTGGATGAGAAGCGGATTGTTAGACCGGATTTAGTTCGAGAGACTGAAGAGAAGGTGAAATTGATTTGTGAAATATTGAAGGCAGCTTCGGATAGGCAGAAATCTTATGCGGGTTTGAAACGTCGTGATATCGAGTTTCAAGTCGGTGATAAGGTGTTTTTGAAGGTCTCACCTTGGAATAAGGTTTTGAGATTTGGTCGAAAGGGTAAGTTGAGTCCGAGATATGTTGGACCTTACGAAGTTGTTGAGAGAATTGGTTCGACAACTTATCGACTCAAGTTACCGGGAGAGCTTATATGAATCCATCACGTCTTCCATGTGTCCATGTTACAGAAGCATCGCTTAGACCCATTGCACATCGTGCTAATAGAGGAGATTGGAGTTCAACCTAATCTCACTTATGAGGAAGAACCGATAGAGATTTTGGCTCGTGAAGAGAAGGCTTTACAAAACAAGAGTGTTCTGTTGGTTAAAGTTTTGTGGCGTAACCACAAAACAGATGAGACTATTTGGGAAGTCGAAGACGCGATGGAGCAAAAATATTCCTATTTGTTTAGCTCAAGTAAATTTTGAGGATAAAATTCTTTTTAGAGAGGAAGAGTTGTCACATCTGAAATTGGGTCTAGAAGTTTCAAGGGTAGTTTTAAAATTGTGGCCTGAAATAGGGTTCGAGAATTCGAATTATGCAATCTGAAAAATATCTTCGTCTATGGCTTTTGAAAAATTAAACTGATTTATAAAAATAATATGGAAAAGACTTTCAATTTTAAAAAGTGGACTATTTTTTTAAAAGGGTTTAATTTAAGAGCAACTTAAAAACAATTATACCCAGTTTTAAAATCAGCCTATTTTTCCCCATTTCACCTTATTGTTGACATGAAAAAAAAAAAGAGAAACACCTCTTCTCCCTTTTTCTTTGTGCCTTCTGCAAGAAAGAGAAATCCCCAAATACAAATTCTTCAATCTTTATTCTTCACTACTCCAATCATTTGTTTTCTATCATCCTCCAAGCATCAAACCTCTTTTTAAATACAAATAAGAACGCCAAAATACCATTGATTTGCAATGATATTCTCCAAGTGAGTTTTCTCGAATTTCAATCAACTGTTTGTCGTTTCTTCAATCGTGGTAAAGTTTTGTATTTCTGATAGTTTTTGATGTAATCTAGCTGTTTAAATCAAGTTTTAATAAATTGAATTAAGGATTTTCCATGTTAGTCGAAATTGGGGTTGTTAATGGCATATTTTATATTTTTAAACAAGACTATTATTTCTATGTATTTTTCAATTTTTTTTAATATGATTAGAAGGTTTTTAATCCCGCTTTAGAGTTTCATTCAAAGATTTGAAGGTTTTGTTAGGTTTTCGTTAAAAATGGCCAAAGGTGTCATAATTTTTGGAACCATAAATCTTAGGAGTTTTGGGTGTTTTTAAGGTTGAGAATTTTTCTTGGGTGAGTAAGATTTTAAATGATTGGATTGAATGTGGATTAAGATATTTGAGTTTCGGCTATGCTAGTCGAAGATATCAGTTCCAAGAGGAACTAGCCTTAGACCTGTGTTTTTGTTTGATTAAGGTGTGGTATGGTTACTAATGAATTGTGTATGTTGTGTGGTTAATATGTTAGAAGATTCAGAACCGTTAGAGCCCTCTACGAGCAAGGCAAGAGGTAAGGAAAAGCTAGTTTGAACCTTTGGCAAATAGGCATAAGAGTGAACGGTGAGTGTTTTGGAATCGCTGCTTGTAGAGACTATTCATAGTGTTAAATGAGAGCTTAGGAGTAGCCTAAACTACTATCCTAAGTTTTGAGTGTAAGTTTTCTTACTCCTTTTGTGTATTTTACAAAATTGTAGTTATGTGAATGTGTTAATATGTTATATGAAACTAGTGTATTATGTATGTGTATGTGACTTATTGTGGTTATAACTCATTGAGTTATATGTTAGCACTTGAAATTGTAGCAACAGAAAGCATGGTAAGCATGCTAAGTGGTTGTGACATTGTTGTGTGTATGTTGCAAAAAAGCAGTGAAAATATGCAGAAAATGATAAGTAAATATGTGTATAATTATGGATACTTTGGCCTTGTGATCTTTTGAGACTATTGGATATAGTTGGCATGCCATAGGATTTTGTGAGTGCTCACCCTTGTGTTATGATTTGGGGCATTGAGGCTTGGGACAATTTGAGGGATAAAGGAATGTGAGCTAAGCTCCATTCATTGGGATATGTTGGTGATGGAGAGCGATAGCTTGATGCTACACATATGGGATATGTTCGACTCTTCCAGTCATTGGTATGTTGGAGATCTGTGTATCCAATGTGTGGTGATGGAGCCTATTTTAATGTTTCATAGTCTCAAGTTGTCAAATTATCAATTAACAAATTGTTATGAAATATACTATGTATATAAGTATGTAAGTACGAAGTTAAATGTATGTGTAAGCGATACATAATTTAGTTTAGCTTAATAGTTGAGAAATTTTGTAATTGTGTTTTAAATGATTTTGTTTAACGTATGATATTGTGTTTAGTTCAGGTAATTCTAATCATTCACCGAGCTTGTTAAGCTCACACACTCCTTTTAAACCATTGCGATAATTAGCATTTTTGTGTGAGCAGTGTTGCTCAAGGAAGAGATCCAAGTTAGGCTATAGTAATTTTGAGTAGGTGACTTTGACATTTTTTCAACTTTTGGGAATAATGGCAATGTGATTAGAACCTTGGTTGGTTATTGTTATATTTTGTTGGTTTATTAATCTTTGGACTTCTAGAGTTTTGTTATCATTATTTTATTGGTTTTTATTTTGGTTTGAATAGTTAAAGTATTTATGTTGCTTTGGACAATAATTATGGTCAAATTGATGTAGGATATTATGTTTGATGATGAATGTTGAGGAGGAAAACGCTTGAGTTTGAATGTTACCTTGATTTGTTGGGTTTTTTTTTTTTCGAATTGTATAATGGTATCGATATTTGGGGCATAAGAATCGATACCTCAATGTTGGAAGTAAAGTGTAGGAAAACAATAACTCAATTTGGTATCGATACCCTTTCACGAGTACCGATACTCGAGTTAAAAATACTGATACCTGTGCCCAATTATCGATAAAATGTTTGGTTTCAAATTTTGAGGAAAAACAATATGCTAAAATGGTATCGATTTCCTTAATAGTACCGATACCTATCTTGATAAATATTGATACTTGTGATTGCGTATCGATACTACGTTGATTTCCTTGTAATTTTGCTAAATAGTCCTTAAGGTCGTTTTAAAATGTTTCGAGGTCTATGATGTTTGTCTAGTCGTAATCACCCGAAAATGCTTAAACTAATAAAATTGTTCTTGCTCAAGCCATGAGTGCATGTGTAATTGTGACGATGTTGATTTAACGTCTCAGAACCCCAGGCCTAAACCGGCCGGGTTTATATAAAGTTTGATATGAAATTTTAAAATTCATGTTTTAGAGGGCTTTATAGGATGGGATTGAATTTGAATTGTAGAATAAAGCTTGATTTTGAGAGATATAATAGTTTCAATTTTGGGACTAAATAAAATAAAATATAAAAGTTCGGAAAATTGTATAAAATAAAATTAAAAGTTCATATGCATGTATTTACACATTTGCCCCAAAGCTCGGAAATTAAAATTTATCCCTTATTCTTATGTTTTATGACATTCTGATCATTTTTCCTTCTATGGCAACATCAAATTATCACTCTAACTTGTACTTATGAACATTAGGTTTTTACCGATTAAGCCGTTTTACTCGTTTTCACTTAAAATCACTTAGCAAAAGTTGTTTAACATAATTTAAGACTTCATATTCTATCATAAAACATCAAAATAAACACATTTCACCTATGGTTATTTTTCCAAATATGAACCCTAGCATGAATTATTGATAGAATAAGCTAAATTGAGCTACCGGGGCTTCAAAGATGTAAAGAACATTAAAAACGGGGCTTGGAATCACTTACTATGGAGTTTGGAAGCTTGAAACAAACCCTATCTATGGAGAACCCTTGTAATTTCGTCCTAATGAAGAAGATGAGCATATTTTGCCATCTTTTTCCCTTTTAATTCCTTTTTATTACCAAATGACTAAATTACCCTTCATTAAAAACTTTGGTTCTTTCCACCTATATATGTCCATTTTTGTCCATGAAAATATAATGGTCTAATTACCATTTAAGGACTCCTACTTCAAACTCCCATTTCAATCAAGTACTCTATAAATTAGAACCCCTATTTAGCAACTTTTGCAAACAAGTCCTAATAGGCAATATAAGCATGAAATTAATAAAATTTCTTATCAATACTCTAACACATGTATTTAATCACTCGATAAATCATAATAATTAATCATAATAAACTTTTATAGCTTGGATTCATGGTTTCGCAACCACTGTTCCGTTAGGCCCTATTTCGGGATGTTACACATTTGTTTTCTATCATCCTCCAAGCATCAAACCTCTTTTTAAATACAAATAAGAACGCCAAAATACCATTGATTTGCAATGATATTCTCCAAGTGAGTTTTCTAATTTCAATCAACTGCTTGTCATTTCTTCAATCGTGGTAAAGTTTTGTATTTCGATAGTTTTGATGTAATCTAGTTGTTTAAATCAAGTTTTAATAAATTGAATTAAGGATTTTCCATGTTAGTCTAAATTGGGGTTGTTAATGGCATATTTTATATTTTTAAACAAGACTATAATTTCTATGTATTTTTCAATTTTTTTAATATGATTAGAAGGTTTTAATCCCGCTTTAGAGTTTCATTCAAAGATTTGAAGGTTTTGTTAGGTTTTCGTTAAAATGGCCAAAGGTGTCATAATTTTGGAACCATAAATCTTAGGAGTTTTGGGTGTTTTAAGGTTGAGAATTTTTCTTGGGTGAGTAAGATTTTAAATGATTGGATTGAATGTGGATTAAGATATTTGAGTTTCGGCTATGCTAGTCGAAGATATCAGTTCCAAGAGGAACTAGCCTTAGACCTGTGTTTTTGTTTGATTAAGGAGTGGTATGGTTACTAATGAATTGTGTATGTTGTGTCGTTAATATGTGAGAAGATTCAGAACCGTTAGAGCCCTCTATGAGCAAGGCAAGAGGTAAGGAAAAGCTAGTTTGAACCTTTGGCAAATAGGCAAAAGAGTGAACGGTGAGTGTTTTGGAATCGCTGCTTGTAGAGACTATTCATAGTGTTAAATGAGAGCTTAAGAGTAGCCTAAACCGCTATCCTAAGTTTTGAGTGTAAGTTTTCTTACTCCTTTTGTGTATTTTACAAAATTGTAGTTATGTGAATGTGTTAATATGTTATATGAAACTAGTGTATTATGTATGTATATGTGACTTATTGTGGTTATAACTCATTGAGTTATATGTTAGCACTTGTAATTGCAGCAACAAAAAGCATGGTAAGCATGCTAAGTGGTTGTGACATTGTTGTGTGTATGCTGCAAAAGAGCAGTGAAAATATGCAGAAAATGATAAGTAAATATGTGTATAATTATGGATACTTTGGCCTTGTGATCTTTTGAGACTATCGGATATAGTTGGCATGCCATAGGATTTTGTGAGTGCTCACCCTTGTGTTATGATTTGGGGCATTGAGGCTTGGGACAATTTGAGGGATAAAGGAATGTGAGCTAAGCTCCATTCATTGGGATATGTTGGTGATGGAGAGCGATAGCTTGATGCTACACATATGGGATATGTTCGACTCTTCAAGTCATTGGTATGTTGGAGATCTGTGTATCCAATATGTGGTGATAGAGCCTATTTTAATGTTTCATAGTCTCAAGTTGTCAAATTATCAATTAACAAATTGTTATGAAATATATTATGTATATAAGTATGTAAGTACGAAGTTAAATGTATGTGTAAGCGATACATAATTTAGTTTAGCGTAATAGTTGAGAAATTTTGTAATTGTGTTTTAAATGATTTTGTTTAACGTATGATATTGTGTTTAGTTGCGGTAATTCTAATCATTCACTGAGCTTGTTAAGCTCACACACTCCTTTTTAAACCATTGCAGATAATTAGCATTTTTGGTGTGAGCGGTGTTGCTCAAGGAAGAGATCCAAGTTAGGCTATAGTAATTTTGAGTAGGTGACTTTGACATTTTTTTCAACTTTTGGGAATAATGGCAATGTGATTAGAACCTTGGTTGGTTATTGTTATATTTTTGTTGGTTTATTAATCTTTGGATTTCTAAAGTTTTGTTATCATTATTTTATTGGTTTTTATTTTGGTTTGAATAGTTAAAGTATTTATGTTGCTTTGGACAATAATTATGGTCAAATTGATGTAGGATATTATGTTTGATGATGAATGTTGAGGAGGAAAACGCTTGAGTTTGAATGTTACCTTGATTTGTTGTGTTTTTTTTTTTTTCGAATTGTATAATGGTATCGATATTTGGGGCATAAGAATCGATACCTCAATGTTGGAAGTAAAGTGTAGGAAAACAATAACTCAATTTGGTATCGATACCCTTTCACGAGTACCGATACTCGAGTTAAAAATACTGATACCTGTGCCCAATTATCGATAAAATGTTTGGTTTCAAATTTTGAGGAAAAAAAATGTGCTAAAATGGTATCGATTTCCTTAATAGTATCGATACCTGTCTTGATAAATATTGATACTTGTGATTGCGTATCGATACCTACGTTGATTTCCTTGTAATCTTTGTTAAATGGTCCTTAAGGTCGTTTTAAATTGTTTCTGAGGTCTATGATGTTTGTCTAGTCGTAATCACCTCTGAAAATGCTTAAACTAATAAAAATTGTTCTTGCTCGAAGCCATGAGTGCATGTGTAATTGTGACGATGTTTATTTAACGTCCTGTAACCTAGGCCCGGAGACCGGGTCGGGTTTACATAAAGTTTGATATGAAATTTTGAAATTCATGTTTTTAGAGGGCTTTATAGGGATGGGATTGAATTTGAATTGTAGAATAAAGCTTGATTTTGAGAGATATAATAGTTTCAATTTTAGGGACTAAATTAAATAAAATATAAAAGTTTAGGAAAATTGTATAAAACAAAATTAAAAGTTCATATGCATGTATTTGACTATTATAAAGTATATGGAATTGATATCTTGAACTTAATTATTATATAGATTAAGAATCGAACCAACCGGTAGATAATCGAGGAAAAGAAAAAAATTATGAATTAGTCCCTGACCTTTCTTCTACTGTTGTTTATATTTGGTAAGTTTATGCGGGGTAATTATGTTTATAAATATGCTTAATGCATTTAATTTAATAGCTTATAGCATATTGATTATATTTTGAAATGGTATTTGAATTGTGTAAAGGTGAGAAAAGAATTGAATTTTAAAGAAATGGCTTGCTATGTTGATAGAACTCGGATGAATGTAGGATAAGATACAATTTGCATGCCAATAGGGTTGATTGCGCGCTAGTACGGGATATGTGTAAAAGATGATGTGGAGATTTGACACAGATGTCACAGTTTACGTCGGAATCTTACATTTGTTGCAGATTACCGAGCTTTGCACTACGGTGCCTTGGTGTGGTGTAGTTAATGCTCTTTTGAGGAATTTGGAGTGGTGGAGGGATGAAATATTATATGACATGATAATGTGCATATGGGCTTTGCACTATGGTGCCTTGGTGTGATGTAGTTACCTGCGTATTTATATCTTGTATTTTAATTTATCGGGCTAACTGTTTAAAAGAAAATGTATCGATTGTTTCCACGAGATTTATGGAAATGGATATGTTTATATGGTTATTGAAATGTTATATGATTGAATAGAACAAATGATGTGTATATGTTTAACAGATACTTAGAATTGACATTGAAATGAATGGATGGTTAATAGTTTATATGTTCAAAAAGTTCACCTTGTAAATGTGACATGTTGTGACAGGGATATAGATAAATTAGTTAAATTCAATGTAGATTAATATGAATAGAGGTAAGTTATCATTTTAAATTCTATGAACTTACTAAGCTTATTTGAAGCTTACTTTGGTTCCTTTTTTGTAGTTTTCGTTTTACGAAACTCAACTGTAAGATCATCTTGAAGATTACACTATCCAGCCTCCATTTTCGATATTCTTTTAAATGTTCATTTTGATTATGTGTCATGTAATAGGAATTGAATTGTATATTAGTGTTTTGTAAAAGTAAAGTGTGATTTGTGTTGCACAAAGTATGTGTGCTTGTTGGTATGTTGATGTGTTTGATCATGGCTTGAAATAGTATCCTTAAATATGGTTATTAAGTTTGGTATGTGATGAAATAATATGAGGATTTGGTAAGTTTGATTATGTTATGCAATGATGGAATATGTGAGATTTTATTGAAGTATATGGCATAATAGATTGATGTTTGAATTGGATGTTATAAGCATGGCATGTAAAATAGTTTTTGGTGTTAAACTTATAGGTGGTTATATTGGTAAGATGGTTAATGATAAGTGATAGAAGTTTGACATTTTGTTTGTACGTATGGCACATGCATAGCTATGTTTTAACTTGGCACGAAATAGAAAGTACTTTGGTATTGATTTATGTTTGTGATGGTGCCTTGAGGCATATTGGTTAGAAGATTAGGAAATGGATATATGATATGTTTTGAGTTGAGTTGGAAATGGTATAATGAAGTATGTGACTTGTTTGTATTAATGTTTAATGTTTAGGTTATTAAACTTGGTGAAGAGGAAATTCTATATGATATGGATAATTAGTATTGTAATTGGTTAATTCATGTTTTGGCATGATTGTTGGTTGGTTCTTGTACAAGTTGTGTGGCCATTTAGGCATTACTTGATTCATAGGCTTATCTGGTACATGATGAACACTTAAAATGGCACATGGTTGTTCCACATGGGCTAGCACATGGACATGTACTTTACACGGGCTAGCCGCACGCCCATATGGGTACTGTAGGTTTGGTAATTGTTGAACCACACGGTCATAGTTAGTTACAGAATCGTGTGACCTCTGTTTTCATATTTGCCCTTTATTTTAAAAGTTTTAATTTGGTCATATTCAATTTTGAACTTGTTTTAGAGCTTTCGTAAGCTCGGTTAGAACTCAGATTAGTTCATAAGCCATGTTTTATATGGATTATGAAATGATTAATTGATTTTAAGTCTGAATTGCATGTGATATTCTCTGTTTTCTGTTGTAGCATCCTGTAACTCAGATCCAATGACCGGATCAAGTATGGGGTACTACAGTTTTGAAGTTTAGGAACCAATTTAGAATAAGGGTTATAATTTCTGGATGTCAAGTGTAATTAAATCTTATTAATAATTGAGAGCAAATTAATAAAACGTGCTTTTAGGTAATCTTATATTCCATCAACCAAACATAAAAATTTGATATTCCAACCAAATGAATCAATGACTTAAATAAGTGAATTATCAAATCAAAATTATCATTTGAAAGAGTTTTCAGATATATAGAGCTTGGAATATAATCATATTGTCAAGAAGATTTTAATTTTGACACATTAAATTTTTAATTTAACTCAAACAAATTTATTTAATTAGACTCAACTCAATTTTTTTATTTGAAAATTATTCAAATTAATTTAAAATGACAAAATATAACTTACCTACTCTGCTGAAATGCTGACCTTTAATTACAACTACCCCATCAACATTGTGGTAATCAACTGCAAAATATTGATGAGGTTGTCTGAGATGAGTTACTACCATAATTCATATCATATGCTAATGTTAATTTTTCGCCTCAACCAAGCTGGAAGATTCCGTTGTTAAACTCTGTTGCTTGAACCAATGGCAAACTCACCCGCCCCCGCCAAAAAGGACCTTCGCAAGAACCAAAAAGATAAGCTGGATAAGGTTTCCAAGTGGTTTTAAATATAAAGTTTAAACTTTAATTTAAAAGAATATAAAATATAGTTACATCCTATTAGCCCATAATCATTCTTGTTTTTTCACTAATTATTATTCATTTGAAACTCATCGTCCCTTCAATTCCTCTATCAACTTTCATTTCTATTACTTCAAGGAAAATGATTTGAGCTGTCACCATCATTTTTGTTTACTAAAACACCAGTCACAATCATTAATCTGTGCTATTTATTATTAGTCAAAATAAAGGTTCTAGCCAGTCCATCCATTATATCAAAGCAGCACCGCCACTTTTGGCGATAGTTGCCTTCGGGTAAGGGATAAGAATATTTTTAACTCTTTAAGGCATGTACACATTAGGCATGCCCTACTTCCATTTCACTACCCTATCTTTGCTTGCTTTTCTAGCTCTTTTCTTTTTTCTTTCAATCTTCACTTCTAATGCTTTAATATTTCTACTTTTGTTCTTTAAGTAATAACTCATAAAATCACCTTCAACTTTGCTATTTTTTTCCTTTTCATTTCCTGTTTACATGTTAATCCAATATAAAATGTAATCTGAGACGAAATTAAAAATTTAAAGATTAATTATGAAAATAGCTTTATATTTATAGTAAAGTTGGCGACACCATTCTAAAAATCCTTCCAATCATTTGTTAATCATTACAAAATAAAAATAAAAAATAATTTTTTTGTGGTGCCTAATAAATTGGCGACACCGAATTGAAGCATGTAGGGACAAAACGTTCAGGATTTGATGAAGTAATTATCCTTTTTAGATTGGCTTAAAAAAGGGTGTCACATGAAAATATGGCTGCACCAAATTAAATTTTAATCTATTTGCATGTTAAGTTTGTCTCTTTTGAAATTTAATTTAAAGAACCCTTAAAGGATATAAGAATAACAAAATAAACCCTTCTAATTTTTTTATCCTTTTAAAACAATAAACTTAAAAACTATATAAATTATTATTTAAATTATTCAATATGTCCTTAAAAAATTTGCTCAAGTTTATCTAAATTCAAATATGTTAGGAATTAATAAAAATGTTTAAATTTAGATAAACATGAGTAAATTTTTGAGGATATATTTGGATAATTTAAATAAGAATTATATATATGTGTTTTTTTGTTTTTATAAAAAATAAAAAATGATAAAGGTTTATTTTGTTATTCTATATCTTTCAAGGACTATTTAAATTTAATTTCAAAAGAGGATAGACCTAATGTGCAAATAGAAAAAAGTTTAATTTGTGCAGTGATACCTTAGGTGGCATTTTTTTTTTTCGGTCAATCTAAAAAGAGTAATTACTTTATTAGGTCCCTGAACGTTTTCCCCTACATGCTTTAGTCCGGTGCTGCCAATTTCTTAGGCGACACTAAAAAAGAATTTATTTTTTTATTTTTTATAATGATTAAAGCATGATTGAGGAGATTTTTAGGGTGGTGCCGCCTGAAAAAGTGGCAACACTCAACTCAATTGTAAAAATCATGTAATTCCCAAAATTAATTTTAAAATTAGGTCATTTTCATAATTTTTTGAATTTATAAGATCAAATTCCTAAAAAAGCCAAAAAAGAACCTTCCATGGTCAGATTTTTTCCTTTTCTGGATGGAAGGAGAGACAAAGATGGGGGAAGATGAAAGAAGATAGCTGATGTGAAAATTTGATTGGTCAACAATTACACGTAAAAAGTATATCTATATGACATTAAATTATTGGTTGGACCAATAGCTGATGTGGTAGGAAGTACCTACTTAATCATTTTCCTTGCATAAATGTATGAAATCTTCGGTTTTTTTATCAAAATAGGACAGAAAAAAAATGACTGAAATGGGATGTGATCCCAATTATTTACCGAAATGGGGTGCCAGGGTGGTCACGCCACTCCCATAGGTGGCACCACCACAGTGTCAAGACCCCTGCAAAAACAATGACAGAAACCTGCAAAAGAAATGAAACAAAAGCAGTGTGAGGCATGCATACAAACAAGTGGAAAGTGAAAATGGAATGGCAGGAGGCGATCGATGGAAAATGCACTGCCAGAGGCGGCACCAGGGTGAAGAATGGCCTCCCATAGGCGGCACCAGGGTGAACAATGCCCTCCCATAGGCGGCACCTGCATGCTCGTTTGTCACCTTCTGCTGCTGGGGACCTTAAATGGTCCCTCCTCCTCGTCCCCCACAAGGAGAAGCGAAACAAGGTAAGAAGGAGCGCTGGGAAGAAGGAAGAAAGAAAAGAAGAAGAAGGAAGAAAGAAAGAAAGAAGGAAGGAAGAAGAAAGAAAGAAGGAAGAAAGAAGAAGAAAAGAAGGAAGAAGGGAAAAAATTAGGAGAAAATTAGGTATAATTTTTTAAAATAATGTTTGTGTTGTTGATTTTTATTTTTATTAAATTATTTTACTATATGTTAATTTTATTTTATGACATATTTGTTGTTAGTAGTTTATAATGTAAGTAGTTTAAGTAGTTTATAATAATTTTATTATATGTTAATTTTATTTTATGACTTAGTTTATAACTAACATTAGTAGTTTAAGTAGTAGTTAGTTAGTAAGTTAGTTAAATACTATTATGATTAATAGGTAGTTAGAATAGAAACCCTAAAAAATATTTAATTATGTTAGTTAGTTAATAAATTATGTTAGTGTGTATTAATATGTTAGTTTTAACTCTAACATGATTTTAGTTAGTATATTGTTATTAGTTAAACTTTAATAATTAATTTAGTTAGTATATATATAAAACAATTATTATTATTGTTAGTGTAATATTATCGTTAGTAAAAATGGTAAATGTTATTTTATTTAAATTTATATTACTATTGTTAGTAATATATTATAGTTATTGTTAGTATAAAGAACATTAAAATAATACATAAAACATTATGTATAAAAATAAATAATATAAAATAATAAAATTGAAAATAGTATATTTTTTAAAGTAATAGCATCGAGAAAAGGAAAATACGAATAAATAGTTAAAATAAGTGGGTTTTACTAAATTGATATATAAAAGTAATAAAACAATACATTTGAAATATTACGTAGTAAAAGAAATAATATAAAATAATAAAATACGAAAATAGTAAAATAAAATATTTGATTTATTATGCACTAAAATGTGTCTCAGTAAATAATATATTTGAATTATTATGTACTAAAATAATATAAAATAAAACGGACAAAGGCTCGTAATATATATATAATAATTATGTACTAAATTATTTTTGTTAATCAATTGTTTTATTAGAAAAGGTATACGATATCGTAATATTGTTATTAAGGAATTGTAAAATTATTATTATTACTTTAGCTATGTTAATATAATATTATTATTAAGAAATCGTAAATATTATTATTAGTTATTATCATTGTTTGTAAAAACTCTAATTAATATTTGACTTAATATTATGATGTTTGTATAAATAATAAAATATTATATTTATTATGCGTCGTTTACATGTTGTTCTTATTATATTATTAGTAATGGCATGTTATTTGTTACTAATTGAATATAGATTTATTGTTTTTATGTAGGTAAAAATTGATTTGAGACGAAATGGCTTCATTGATTAGTAAAGTTCCTCACATATGCGTACGCTAATAATATGGTAATGTATTGTTATTTATTAATCACGAGTTATATTAACAAAATAGCTACATAATAAATTATGTTATTCTACATAAGTAGTAATCTTTTATGATTTAACACGTCGGGACTCGCACGTGTATTACGGTCGGTGAATGGCGTAAAAATCCCGGATGAACGATCGATGCCATATATAGCAAAAGTGGATTCGTCAAAGACCTTGATCCGGACGTTTGACTTGCGGTATGATTTAATATCCGCACTAGTCGGCGTTGGCGCGGAGACCCACACTTTTCATTTTCCGTGTGGAGAGTGCACAGTCACTCTAGAGGATGTTGCACTGCAACTTGGGCTCCCAATTGACGGAGTCCGTTCTGCGTCGATCTGCGGTAGTGACCGTTTACCCTCTGTCAGAGCCTACTAGGGCACTCGTACGGCAATAATGGAAAATATTTTACAGAATTAAAATTTACATGGCTGAGAGCGTGGTACGAACATATATCAGCTGATGCCACTAAAGGCGACTTGATGTGCGCTAGTCGAGCATACATTATGCACATCATAGAGGGTATACTGATGCCCAGTGCAAACAATAATAGGGTTCATATTCAGTACCTACCCCTATTGGCTGATTTAAACAATGCTCGTCAGATAGTTGGGGCTCCGCAGTTCTTACGTGGTTGTACCGTGAGCTTTGTCGGACGACAGACCCAACGACCGGAGACATAGGCAGATGCCTTACACAATTGCAGTCCTGGGCTCTGTATCGGATGCCATTCTTGGCATCAGTTACCCACCAACCATACGTATATCCGTTAGTGAACAGTGATAAAATATAACTTGTTTTTAATTGAAATTTCTTTATAACGATATTATTTGACTTTTTTTTTGTAGGTGGAGTAATTATCCGGGTATCGGGAGGTCGTACACTGTCCCGATATATCGGCTTATGATTGAACAACATGCCGGGGAAGGGGTAAGCGATTCCAATATTAGTTACGTAGTAGTTTGTATATCTTACGCACACTGTGTTTAATTTTAACAATGTTATTAATCGTGCAGTTTATATGGATGCCATACCGTAGACCGGAAATTGCAGCCGTTATACCTCGTCCTCCTATATCCATCAGATATATGGTGCACAAACGCACCAATTGTCTATTTCCATGTAGTAGAGTGGTATCACGGGACCGAGTCTGTGGCAATTTGGTTCGCCCAATACATCCGGAACCGCCGTGCGTGTGGGAGAGGTTCATTGCAAAAATAAGAGAGGAGACCGGACTTGGATTGGGGGTTAGGCATGGTCAATTTATTGCGGTGTGGAATGATCGCATGTCCCGAATGCCTCGGATGGATATGGCTTCATCTTCAACCTCCATTAGAGTACATACAATGGTACTCTAGTATGGGAAGCCATAAATACTCGGAGGCGGTCGATCGTAGTCCCCCACATGTGCAGAAGATGGGGCATACTGAGCCGATGGCAGATATGGAGGCCGAGGCAGTTGCAGATCCTGATCTTGAGCCGAAGCCCGAGCTGGAGGCCGAGTCGGAACCCGAGCAATTACAATTACACTCGGATGCACATTCGTATCATCCATATGTGCCAGGCACTGGTAACTTTTCGGGCTCGTTAGGAGGTGGATACCAGTACGGGGTTGATATATTCAGATCGTACACACCGCAGTACGGCACTCCCGGCTCATATCCTGGGTCGTATCCACTGCATCAGGACACTTCATCTGGCTCGAGTTCATCTATGCCCTTCGAGCGACATGATTTTTTGGCCATGTTTAGCACACCGCCATCTAGACCCCCACCGGAGACTGATGAGGATGTTGGTCGTCACAGGCACGGACGACATGAACGTCGACCACCGCAGAAGTACACACCGAGGACTACATCATCGAACCATCAGTTTTAAGGTGTTTCTTTCGGTCTTGATTTTCTAGTATTTTGTATTTGTAAATATTACGATGTTTATACTTTATTTGTATAAAATTAACTTGATTATTTGTAGCTATGATTACTTAATATTGTTATGATTTTTGATGATTTGGAGCTTTAAAATTTCGTAATAAGATTTTAAGACATGACACCAACATTTCACTTGTACACCAACAACTAAGTTGATTTGTTTACTTTACACATGGGATCTAGTTGCAATTTAACCACATTTCTATACTCCGTATTTCTAAAATTTTCTTTTTATCAAACCACACTAATACCAAAATCCATGTCCATATTCGAAACATACAACGAAAAAATAAATTCAAACCTGGGGTAGTTAATATGCATGATAACAATCTCAAAAATGTTGAAATTAATGAAAACTAAGCTCAATTCCCTTAAGCTCGTGACGATTGTCCAACATGATAGTTTCGCTGCGGGCATTTACTTCGATTATGACCACCTAACCTGCATATTCCACAACGCTTACTATCGGATTTCTCCCTAAAGTCTATTTCATTATGGATTCTGGATGATTGAGGACGGCCTCTCGGATTCCTGCGTAGTGCTCTGTCTTGGACAAGCTCGAAAGTTGTCTGAGGCACCTCCCATGTAGACAAGTCGGGCAGGACAGGGAACTCATTTTCCCAGACACGCAATGTACGCTCTAGCATGTACACATCATCGACAAAATGTTCAACACTAAGGTTCGCTTTAGCACACGCTGCCACAACATGTGCACACGGATAATGAAGTGTTTGGAACCTCCTGCATTCACACTGTCTGTTCCGAAGATCGACTCTATAAGACCTAGGTGGAAAACCGGGTCAACGACCTATAGACTCTATAACTCGAAAAGTTTCTATTTGTCGTGAATATATTTCTACAGTCATCGACCTCGTAATCCGGCGGTTTGCAATCAATGCATCATTGACATCTTCCACAAACACGTGTCCCGCATCCATCTGGTTGACTTGTTGTTCACCAATTCTTGGCATCAAGGTTGCCAACCTGTAGAATGTAGCCGAGAAGACAGATGAAATCGGTAGATGTCGTGTTTTCAACAACACAGTGTTGACCCCCTCCACCAAGTTTGTGGTCATTTGACCATAACGAAAGCCCTCGTCAAAACTTTGAGCCCATTGCCACAGCTCCATTGTACCCAACCACTCCCGAAAAGATTTGTTCATTTGACATTCCATATCACTCTCAAGTTGAGTCATCATTTGGTAAAAAATATGTGGCTCTAACTCGTACGCTGTACATGTTTTAAAAAATGTAAGTTACGATAACTGGATAACAAAAAAATATTAAACTTATATTGAAAATATAAGGTTATCATTTACCTATTTTCACCACTTCTCTCTTCCAGTTTGGATTCTTATACTCTCGAAGAAAGTTAGCTGCAATGTGACGGATGCAGTAAACGGATCTCTATGGCACACTGGGACGCCTAATTGCGGCAATTAGTCTTTTCCCTCTATCGGAGATAATGCAAATATTATCGTTGCTAATAACATACCTCCGCAGTTTGGTCAAGAAGAATTCCCAAGATTCCATATTCTCCTTATCTACTATTGCGAACGCTATTGGGAGCACGTTCCTATTACCGTCTTGAGCAACCGCAATAAGTAATATCTGTGTATATTTTTCGTATAGCCATGTCCCATCCACCTGTACAAACGGCTTACAGTGTGGAAATGCCCGTATATATGGATCAAACGTCCAGAACATCCGATGAAAATTCTTTTCCCTACCGTAATTGGTCATTTGGGCCGTAAAAAGGTCGTGTCTGTAACTCAATCATAATTCCTAGTATGTACTCCCGCATAGCAGCTATCCATCCTTGTAGCTCATTATACGATGAATCGTAATCCCCGTACAATTGTTCCATTACCATCTGCTTATCTATCCACGCCTTCGATATGATACTCAATCTTGGAATCGTGCTTGTATTTGACAAAGAATCGCATCAAACTTTAATAGTCGGCATGTCCTTCACCATTGGCATGATACATGTACATATAGTTTTGGAATCAAGTTTTCGATGATCTTCTATCATACGTGTCGATCTGCATGTGTGAGGCCCAACCAATTTTCTTATCTCCCACATTTGCGATTTTTGAATGAATGCAGCTCGTATCCGCCAATTGCAGCCTTCCGCTGCCTTCCAACACTCCGCAATATATACTGTCGATTTACTCTCTGCGACTTTGTAATCCACTGATATATCCATGCTATACCGTTTAATAGCAAATACGCACTCTTCTTTACTTCTGAATCTTTGGCCTACGAATAACTCCTCATGATCGAAATTTACGGCGACCCGGTGAGTATGACATATTTGTGGTACTCGAAACTTCGATTACGCGCGTTGCGTCGGGGTCTATGAGCGACATGTGTGGCCCAGGATTATTGTGTATCGTAATACATCGCATCTGGTTCCCGACAGAAGACGCAGTACTGTTCCCATCGTCATTCACGTCTTCATCGTCAATATCATCAGGTATATCGTCCATATCGGGATCACTGTCAATATCGACCTCTTCCTCACAATGATCACAACTATCGTGTCCATCATCACCAACGACATCAATATCGGGTGTAATATTAAGATCGATATCGATCCCATGTATAGTTGAGTCGGCATCAACATACGATATTGGAGGCACTATGCACGGTTCTTCAGCCCCATATTCTTCACCATATGCATTGATGTCTTCATTTTGCACAATACCGACTAACTTAGCAAATAAGTGAATCGGTGCATTTTTTTACTCCCATTCCCACAGAAAAGAGCGATCATTGTCTCCACGTCTTCGTCGCCTACAAGTTCCATTTCTGTGAATTTGATCGGATCTGCTGAAACTGGAAACTTGTAGAAAATTCTCGAAATCGATCTCCCACAACGTCTAACAATTTTTGCGTTAATCCTTCCCTTCATATCATCCAACGAGACATTTCTATTAAATTTCATTACTATTTGTTGCCGATATTCAAATATGCATCCAACGGTTGTTGTCAAGATGATTCTATCGAAATAAACGACATCTGAAGAACTCGATCATCTATCTTCAATGGTCAATCATTAAAAATAAACAAAATTTCTCAAACAAAATTTAAAACATAACATTCACAATAAAAATTAATTAATATAAACAAATAACTTACTAACAAATCAAAATCAACAAACAAAATAGAGTAGCTTTAAAACAAAACTAAAAATTTAAAAATAACAAAAATAATAGTTAGGTTTTTACTATACTAACAATATTAATAATACTAACTAAAATATACTAACTAAAATATTAACTTTTTAGAGTTATACTAAAGTATTAATATACTAACAAACAATATATTATTTTAAGATTCTAAGGGTTTTAAAGTTTATTAGTATACTAACACATTAATATACATACTAACTAACAATATATTATTTTAGGGTTTTAACTAACATATTAATATACTAACACATTAATATACATACTAACTAACATTAATATACTAACACTTTTCTCAAATTCTATTACTTTTAAAAATATACTATTTTCGTATCTTATTATTTTATATTTTTATTTTAATACATAATGTTTTCTATATTATTTTAATGTTTTTTATACTAACAATAATTATAATATATTATCATCAATAATAATATAATACTAATTAAAATAACATTTACCATTTTTACTAACAACAATATTACACTAGCAATAATAATAACTATTCTATATACTATCTAAATTAATCATTAAGGATTAACTAATAACAATATACTAAATAAAATAATGTTAGTGTTAAAACTAACATATTAATATATACTAACATACTAACTAAGTTAACATAACTATTTTTTTAGGGTTTTAAGGTTTAACCTACTAATCCTAAGTAAGTAACAATACTTATTAATAGTTTACTACAACAAATAACTAATAAAATAAAATTTAATATCTAATATAATAATATACTAACAACAAAGAACACAAACATTATTTCAAGAAAAATATACCTAATTTTCCAAATGTTTTTTCCCCTGATTTATTCGTTCTTCCTTCTTTCTTTCTTCTTCCTCTTTCTTTTTCCGGCCTTCTTCTTCTTCTTCTTCTGCAGCAAGAACCTTTCCAGGACGAGGGGAGCTATTTAAGGTGGGCTAGTGCCGCCTCTGCCAAGCCATTGACCTGGCTTGGTGCCGCCTCTGGCAGTACGTTGTCCAGGTGGTGCCGCCTATTGCAAACCATTATTCTGCTTTTTTCTGTTTGTAACTGTTTACTTAACTATTTGTAATCTGTTGTCTGCAGTGTTTCTTCATTGTTTGTTGCAGGTCTTGACACCGGTGGTGCCGCCTATGGGAGTGGCGTGACCACCCTGGCCACCCCATTTCAGTAAATAATTGGGATCACATCCTATTTTTGTCATTTTTTTTCTGTCCTATTTTGATAAAAAAAACCTGAAATCTTCTCTAAATTATTAGTTGGTATCTGTAACATTTTTTCATCAATTTGGAACTTATATTTTATTTTTTTAATCAATTTGGCCCCTACACTTTAACTCTATAATTTCCATTATCTCAACCCAAATTTCTGATAAAAAATTTAAACCAACTAATGACGCTTTCCCACGTGTCAAAAAATAAATAAAACTCACATACAAAATTTTTAAAAATATAAAAACTAAAAAAACCAAAAACATCTTAAAATAAAAAATAAAATAAAATTTATTTTTGAAAATTATAAGTATTCAAAACTTCAAAAAAAATCATAAAATTTTAAAAATGTGTTTGTTTTAATTTTAGGTTTTTAAGAATATTTTATATTTTTATGAAATATTTTAAGAATTTTATAGTAATTTTTTACTAAAAAGCTCAAAATCGTTTTAAAAATATCAAAATTTCATAAAAGTGCAAAAATAAAACCATAAAATTCTTAAAAATTTCATAAATTCTAGAATTTTCTAGAAACCTTAAATTCCAAACAAATACTTTTTTTAAAAAAATTTATGACAATTTTAATTATTTTTAAGTTTCACATACTTGTAATTTATAAAAAATATTTTTTATGATTTTTAAAAATAGTTTGTGACTTTTTAGTTTTCATAATTTTATAATTTTAATAATTTTGGGATTTTTATGTAAGTATTTGTTACTCTTTTGACATGTGGCAAAGTGACATTGGTTGGGTTAAATTGTTTTAAAAGAAAAATTGAATTGAGGTAACGGGTTATACAAAATGAAAGTACATGGACCAAACTAATAAAAATAGTACAAGTACCAAAATGATAATTTAATTATAATACAGGGGCCAAAAGAAGTATTAAGCATTTATTAATTTTGGAATCAAATAAGATCCAACTAAAACAACATATTTGAACACTTAATTAAATTTTAATGAAACATAGAAAATAAATGATATTTAAAATACATAAGAACATTGTATGTCGGCCTTCAATTAATGAAAAATTATATTAATAACGTATTTTTTATAAAATATTATAAATTTATATAATTTCTTTATACGTATCTCAAGTCTCAACCAACCCTTAATTATTTCTTAAATTATCAAAGAAGATTTGTATTAAAAAAAAGGCTTATTTGTTAAAAAGCCTTTAAGAAACTGCAAAAATATCAATTAAGTCCTTGTATTGAATTCACGCCCAATTAAGTCCCTATCGTTAATAAAAAAATCAATTAAGTTCTTTCGTTAACAGTTTCCGTTAAAAAACTGAGAACCAATTAGACGATGACATGTTGCAACTTTTGATTTAATCTAATATTTTCCCATAAAAATAAATAAAATATCAGGATAAAATTATAAAAATTATTAAATATTAAAATATGATTAAAATTAATATAAGATTATAAAATGTTAATAAATTATAAAATTTTATAAAATTAATAAAACATATTTAAAATATTTAGAATCTTATAAAACATATAAAATTCTTAAAACTTATATAAAATCATAAAAAATATTGAAAATTATAAAAGTTATTAAAAATATTAAAATTGATATAAACTTATATAAATATATAATAAGTAAAAAAACATAAATAGGATCGAATCAATTGGTCGGACTAGTTTAACCGAAATCGACAAGGGTATTAGTTCGAAGAAAGTCATTAAATTGATTGACATGGGAGACAAGCAGTTGAACCAATTTTTATTTTTTGATATTTATTTAATTAAATTGGATGGACCAGTCGAATTGACAAATTGATAACCTGATCGGTTCAACCATTGGCCGATTCTAAAAACCTTAGTTAGAATATTTCATATTGATATATGCTAATAGTTGGATAATTAAAATTTAAAAAATTAATGAAAAAATCAAAATCAAGTATTTCTGGTATATTTAGATCGGTGGTCGAGTCGGTCAGGCCACTAGTTTGTCAGTTCGACCTATTAGTTTAGTTTAATTAAATAAAAGATTAAAACATAAATTTAAAAAAACGGTTCAATCGTTCGACTCTCAGGTCAACCAATCTAATGACTTTTTCAATACTAGTACCCTAGTCGATTTCGGTCTAACCGATTCGACTGACTGATCCGATATAGTTCTTATCAATTTTAATATTTTAAATATTTTTATGATTTATTATAATTGTTTTAAGAATTTTAAACGTTTTATGAAATTTTAAATTTTTATTAAAAATTTTAATTTATTAAAGTTTATTAGATTTTTAATAATATTTATAAGTATATATTAATTTTAATAGTATTTTTAAAAATATTTCTAATTTTAATAATTTTTATAATTTTTTACAATTTTTAAATATTTTTATGAGAAAATATTAAATTAAATCGTCAATTTTTAATAATAAACATAGTTAATGATGGAAATAGTTAACAGAAGGGTTTTATTAAAATTTATTGTTAATGAAAGAGACTTAATTTATATAAATTTAATGTAGGAGTTTAATTAATTTTTCATATTTTCTTATACATAAGCCTTTAAAAAAATATGAAGAAGATTTCATAATCAATTTAAAATAAAAATAGTAATAAACATTGGGGAGGCAGCCACCAAAGAAGGCCTTAAATTGTTGCAGTTAGCAGTTAAAGAAAATATTAAACCGTTGGGTGTTGCAAACATCCTTCAAACTGAGAGTAGAACAATTAGCCCCGTTTCAGCTTCTTCACTTTCTCTTTTACAATAATTAAAAAAGGGACCTTCATGGTCTGCCCCCTGCCCTTCTTCACTGCTTTGCTTTTGGCCTTTTAAGTTTACAAGCAAATTGATACACTACTCACGTTTTGTGATGGGCATGTGAAACGTCACTGACAAAACCCCAAATCAGTGTCGGCGCTGCTTCACTCACCCTCGTGAATCCTCCCTTCCTACTAATGCTAACATTTGGCATTATAAATTAAAGCAAAAAACCAACCCCAAAGGGAAGAACCACCACCACAGTTCCACTTCCAAGCCATGAGACCCTCATCTCTTCTTTTCCTATATCTTATTTTTTTCCATGGGTTTTCCCCTTTGGTTGAATCCAGCTACCTTGACTACGCCGACGCACTGTCGAAATCCATTCTGTTTTTCGAAGGCCAACGCTCGGGTTTTTTGCCACAAGATCAACGTATAGGATGGAGGGGTAACTCGGGATTGAGCGATGGGTGGATGTACAACACGGACTTAACCGGCGGATACTACGACGCCGGTGACAATGTCAAGTTCGGGTTCCCAATGGCGTTCACCACCACAATGTTGGCCTGGAGTGTGATTGAGTTCGGAGATTTAATGCCGCCGAATGAGCTGAGGAATGCGCTTTTGGCGATTCGTTGGGCCACTGATTATTTACTCAAAACTGTGTCTCAGCCTAACCGGATTTTCGTTCAGGTATTAATCACCTAAATTTTATTGTTCTGCCAGTGCCTGCCTCTCTTCTCTTTGCCTATGTCCTTTCTGTTTGGGCGAGGGCAATTTGGAAACTTCAGTTCACTGCCATTTACGTAGGTAATGGCTCCAATCATGGTTGTCGTTTTCAAACCAAATTTACCTCTGCAAATTTCACTTTCTTTCATTTGGTTGTAGATCATGGGAGCCGGTATTACTCTTTAGAAAACAAAACTCAAGTTTGGGAAAGATAGATTAGATTAAACATCGAAGTCCATGTTTGTTTTAACTGGTGAAAAGACAAAAAACAGTAAAATATATTAAAGATAGATTAGATCACGTGCGTCTCTGTAATTACAAATAAAGAAATTAGATGTTGTTGTTTAATATTTGATGCTGGGGTGTACTGTTAATGCTAAGTTGGAATCTAAGACCATTGTCTCCTTTTTTAAGCTTTTTTCTTTTTTAAAGACATTGAATTGGATGGGTCAAGTTTATCGGTCCCCATCGTCCTTGATGTTCCATATAGATAGGACGTGTGGCGTCTCTCACGCGCTCATTTCTCACGCAATCTATGCTACCACTTAAGGTTGGGGATCCAAATATAGACCATAGCTGTTGGGAAAGACCGGAGGATATGGACACGGCCCGGTCTGTTTACGCTGTGGATGCACCGAACCCAGCTTCCGATGTGGCTGGTGAAACGGCGGCCGCTCTCGCAGCTTCATCCATGGCGTTCAGATCAGTAGACCCAGGATATGCGGATACGTTGTTACGGAATGCTGTTCAGGTTTTCCAATTTGCCGATAATTTTAGAGGTGCTTATAGTGACAATGCTCACATTAGGGAGGGTGCCTGCCCATTTTACTGTGATTTTAGCGGATACCAAGTAAGTAGAAATAATTTAAAAGAAACATTAGTAAAAATAGTTTCGAATTGGCTTAATTTGATTATGTGATTTACATAGGATGAATTGCTATGGGGAGCAGCATGGTTAAGAAGGGCTTCACAAGACAATTCCTACCTTAGTTACTTGGAAAACAATGGGAAAACCCTTGGTGCTGATGACAATATTAATGAATTTGGGTGGGACAATAAGCATTCTGGATTAAACGTTCTTGTCTCCAAGGTTAACCGTCAGTTTCTTTCTTTCTTTCAAGTTTCAAGCATTGAATCAGTAGTTTGTATGTTGACTTAGGGTGTTCCCCTGTTTTCAGGAAGTGCTAGATGGAAACATGTACACTCTTGAGTCATACAAAGCCTCAGCTGATAGCTTCATGTGCACATTAATCCCCGATTCATCTTCATCCCATATTGAGTATACCCCTGGCGGCCTCATCTACAAGCCCGGAGGCAGCAATTTACAACATGCTACCACCATTTCATTCATCCTCCTCGTTTACGCTAAATACCTTGATCGGACTTCACAAACCGTAAACTGCGGGAACGAATTCGTGTCTCCGGGTTTGCTTCGGATGCAAGCAAAGAAACAAGTTGATTACATCTTAGGTGAGAACCCGATGGGATTGTCGTACATGGTTGGTTATAGCAACTATTTCCCGCAACGGATTCATCATCGTGGCTCTTCACTACCCTCGGTTAAAGATCATCCTGAGTTCATTGCTTGCAAGGACGGTTCCATTTATTTTAATTCAACCAACCCTAACCCGAATGTTTTGGTTGGTGCAATAGTGGGAGGGCCTGGAGAAGATGATGTTTATGGCGATGATAGAGCTGATTTTAGGAAATCAGAGCCCACTACTTACATCAATGCACCATTTGTTGGTGCTTTAGCTTACTTTGCAGCCAATCCCAATCCTAGTTAGCACCAAATCCAACTACATTCTGTACATATTTCATGATCTTTTTAGAAGCTGGAAAAAGTCTCTCATCTTGAGTGAAGCAAAAGAGGGAAGAGGCTAAGCCAGTTCACCATCTTTTCTTATTATTACTACTATTTTTATAATTTTAAATATTGAATCACATGAAGCTAAATTTGTGAATATAGGGTTTCTTTTTGTGAACTGAAAATGAGATGTAAGACCATTGGACCGCCTAATTGATTGGCATAACAAAGCTTTGTAGGATACTTGGGAACATCAAAAGCTGATTAATGAAAGAGTTCTTCCAACTAATTAATCCCCCAAACATTCTTACGTGGGATGGATGTTCATATTTCCTTCTTAAAAACAAAATTAACCCATGTATCAATATTTTTGCATTCCATACTTTAAAAACATTTACATATTCGAATTGGATCAAATCTGGAATAGTTTGTAATGATCCGGCTGGCTCCATCTAAGATTAACCAACCGCATGGACTTCAAGTGTAAATATATAACATATTGTCTATTTGTCCCTGTCCTACAGCAGTTGGGACATTGATTTTATGTGTCACCTACCATGATTTATGTACAATCGAAGACTGATTACCATCCCCATCGGCCCATATTCATGTTTCCCTTTCTCTTTTTACTCCAATACTCTTACCTGCCATCTTAAATGGTCTCACAGCCTTGCCGGCAGAAAACAAGCACACCGTGTAGATCCGTAATACATAGCATTGCAGTTTCCTCATTATTATGTAGCTCTCAGTCTATTAGGTAGTTAATCCTAATCTACGGTCCCATCACCATCGGGTAGACATGTGATGGTATGGTCGAAATACCTGTGACAATGTTACCTAATTTCTGTCTTTACATGTTTTCTCAATGGTAGGGGGCCTTGTTTTTTTTTGGTTAATCATTGTCTTTTATTTACCAAATGATTTTGTTTTAGCCAGACAGGTTTCAATTAATTTGAATGTTGGTTCAAGTCCATTTTTTTGGGGTTTCAATTTAGAAACAACAAATCTTGACCTAAGTGCAAAACTGGAACCGATGAGAAAACCAAATTAGAACTTTGAATTCCATTAATGAAACATTCTTCATTCTATACATGTCTGAATTTTATTTGTTAATGAATGATTGCTTGTATTAAAGAGGAACATGTGATGATCTTATTATATAAAACAGATGATTAATGACTAATCACATGCTTGCCTCACGAGGGAGAGGGACTCACTTGTTGCTCAGATAAGTTTAGATCGCATGTTACGTAGTTATTTTATTTATGTAATTACAGCTGTTTCCATTTTCATACATGAAATTGGTGAATGGTGAGGAAGCTTGTTGAAACCAGCAGGCAAACTAAATTTTTATATGCTTCATTGTGGAACCATAAGAATTTATACAAAATTACTAAACAATTTTGGATGTGTATTTTTTTTTTAAACAAAGTGAAATTAAGCAAACTAGGTTTTGATTTGATGGTAAAATTGAAGAGTAGGGAATTTCGAATCTCATCCTATGTAGATGTGTGAGTTTTCTTATTTATTCTGGTTTTGAGTCTTTTTTTTTTTTATAAGGGGCAGGAGATATTGTTTTAGGGGGCAAAATTTAATAATAAACTTTTGGGTTAATGGACAATTTTATTATTATATTATTTGTAATTCCATAAATTTTGAAGAGATTAAAGGAGTAAATTTACCATTTTAAAAGGAGAGAAGGAAGGGTTAGTAATGATTATATAAGTAAAAATAAAAATAAAAATTAAAGGATATTAAAGTAATATCAATGGTATTGAAGCAATTAAAAGATATGGGTTTAATCAATGTATTATCGAAAGTATGATTACTAATAGGAATTGTATAAAAGAAATAAAAGATTTGGTTAGAATTACATTGGTAGGTAGTTTTAGGAGTTAGTAAAATTTGATTCGATTAAAAAATTAGATTTTTTAAAATTTTGAATTATTCAATATTTTCGAGTTAATTTGAATAAGTAATTTAAATTTTGAGTTCGAGCCAAAGTTAAATTTTACAATTCGAATACTTGAATAATTAGAATAATTCAAATAACAAATTGGTGCAGATACCCTTTTGATTTCATTAATTTTGAAACTATGCAAATTGGTCTTTCTCTCAACAATAATTTAAAATGGAAAATATTTATAAAAATTCCAAAATTTATATTTTCAAAATTTATAATTTTTTTAAAAAATATAAAGAATATTTAAAGAAAATTAAAATTTTAAAATTTTCTAAAACAGTAATTTTGAGATCTAAATAAGTTAATTACCGATTCAAGTTTATCATACTAAAATATCTTATTTTTTAATTTTCTTTGAAAAATTTTCAAAACATATATGGTTTCAAATTATGTGTTTTAGCATGAAATTAATTATATTGTAACAAGATTTTAATTTGACATGTTTAATTTTTAATTTAACTCAAATAATTTCATTCAATTTGACTCAACTGAATTTCATTTCATTGGAATCGATTCGAAAAAATTTCAATCCAGTCAGGATGATAAAATAAAACTTATCAACTTGATTAATTCAAAATCTCTTTTATTCGATTTGATTCGATGGAATGTCCACAGCTACTAATTCTAAAAATATGGGCTTCATGATGTTTATAAATTTGGAAACAGCAAAGTTAAGGCCAACCCACTAAACTCTAATTCAAGTCTCAAGTTGGACTTCTATCCGGTTTCATTAGGTGGGCCGTAGGGCTCAAGCTATTCATTTACTATGATATTTTTTCCCACTTCAACGGTATTAAATTAAATTAATTTTTTTAAAGGATTATTTTTTGCTATAGTTTAGAATCAGTGTTAGAATTTTGATTAGATGTTTTAATTCAATTGACATTGATATTATTGTCACTGAAGGAGGACGTCAGTTTGTGTGTGCTGAAACGTATTATCTTCTTATTAAAATAATTTTGATTAGAGAGGGACTATAAATAATTTTAGGCATTGTATAAAAAAATATATGATAAGAACCTATATTAAAATTAATTTAAAAAATAAAATAAATGAGACACTTATTAATGTCTATGAAAATTTTACTTTCCAATTGACAATACTCCTTTGTTAGCCATTTAACTGAAGACTAGTTTGAAAAGTGCTTTTGAAAATTTTAGTTTAAAATTTGAGTATTCTGATTAAAAATATTTTTAAGAAATAAAATATTCATTATTAAGTAATAAATATGCATTTAAATAATATTTAAATTAGTTAATATTATTATATTTTAGTAAGAATATAAAAAATATTATAACTTGTTGTTAATATTTTAATATATGAAATATAAATTTAAAATATTTTAAGTAATAAATATCAATTATTTATAAAATTTAATTAGAATATATAAATTATATTTTAAATATTTAAATATAACTATTAAATTTTAAAAATATTTTTAAATTTTAATTAATAATTTTAGTACATTTGTAATTATGTACCAAGAAAAATAAAAGGAAAATACGATGTAATTGAAGGGTGAAAAATAATTAACACTAAAAGTTCTTTCTTTTAAGAGAGGAAAAATTAAAATTTTAACTTCTGAAAATTCAACAGCTTGTTTAGTATAACTTTTCTTTCAAAACATTAGTAAGAGTAACATTGTTTTTTATTATATTGTTAAGTTTTCAACATAAATGACAAAACTAGTATATTTCATAATTAGCATCTTGATTGAATTTGTTTTTAATTTTGGGAATGAAAGTGATAAGTTTTCATTAATTTTCTAATTTTTTGGGCTAAAATATTTTAAAAAATATATAAAGCAAGCGTTTAATGCAACTAATACAGGAACATTAATATAAAGAAAGAAATTTAAAATGGCTCAACAATAGAGGAAAGGCCATTAGAAATGATAGTAAATACCGTATGAACGCTTGATAGATAGTCAAACCATATAAAAACAGAGCAAACTACCATCTAACTAAGAGCAAAGCAGGGCTCAAACCATATTGCTAGCAAACAAAACACCTTGAATCGTTGAACCCCTTTCTGGGTCCTTGCTGCGGTGGTAATAGAAACAACATTGCGGACCTCAAGACAACAGATGCACAGTTGCAAAAATAAAACAAATTAATCAAAAACGAGTCACCAAGGGTTTGAGAAATCGGAACACATAGGATCCGAGAAACATGACCCACTCAGACTCAAGAAAACCTTTAGACACCATTATTATGTCGAGAACAAGAAAACGAGGTCCTCTAACATCGGAAAAAAGGGCTGATAAAGGAGGAAAAAAGAATGGGAGGGGAAGGAAATAAGAGAGTTTAGAGGAAAGAAAGAAAACGATGGGTGGTGATGAGGGATCACCTTACCAATCGAAAAGCATCGGGCAACGAGTGAAGGAAGAGTCTCACGAGGCAGCGACCCACCGGTGAAGAGAGGGAAAAGAGACCAAAGGGGAAGAAAAAAGAGATGAAAGAAAAGATACAATGGAAAGGAAAGAGAAGGCCACAGCTGGCGACAAAAGTTGGGCAAAAGGTTCTCTTCAGGATTACAAAATGAAGGAGAAAAGTAGAGAGACCAAGAAAGGAAAAAAAAACATAAACGACGCTGTCAAATTCTTTTTAAGATTTGTTGTAATCTAGATGGTTAATATATTTGTCTCTCATTAGAGTTATGTGTTGAAATAGGAGGCTTTTAAAATCAAATTGATTGTACAAATAATTAAATTATTAATTTTTGATTCGATTAATTTATTTAATTTAAAATTAAAATTAAAAATAAAAATAAAAAATCGAGAATATAAACTTAACTGCCGATTTAATTAATGATTTTTAATCTAACAATTTAATGGGCCAATTCGGTCCATTTCAAACAACATTGGTTATCTATTTTAAAATTTTTACACAACCCTCCTCCCATCATCATAGTTGCTTTCCCTCAAATTCAAGTCTTCTTCCGTTCACCTCCAAAGTAAGTCTACAACATAAATTCCCACTCTCTTTTGTGCAAATTAGGGTTTAAATATTTTCGATTTGGTATGTATACTTCTCTCTCTCTCTTTGCTTCTTACTTTCTTTTCCCATTTCATCAGTGTTTTTGACATGGAAATTTCATGTGTGGCTTTAGGGTTTAGGGTTTTATATTAATTTGTTATGGCTCTTTAATGTTTCATTATATTTTTTTTATGAAAGATTCATCCCCATTGTAATAACCCACGAAAGGCCTCTTCCAAGTTCTTGCTGTTATAGTTATTTGTTTGATCGTTAATTCGCAAATCAAATTAAACCTTTCTGTTTTAATTTCAACATTATCTCAGTGTTATTTAAGGTGTTGTGATGGCTGATGCGAGAAGTTACTTGATTCGTGTAATTCCTGCTCTTAGATATAGTTATTTTAATCACGCCTTTTTGTTCTTGGGCATGGAAAAGTGAAGAAGGTTATGCTTGAATTTGTGTTCGTCTGCTGAGGGTATCTTTCATTAAGAATTTGACTCACTTGGGTACTATTTGGCCATGATTGTTTGGAGAAGATTGCTGCAATGTCTTGTAATTTGCTTGTTTTAGTTGAAAATTTGAAATCAAACTTAAAACTTCAGATTGCAATATTGAAGAAGTGTGTGCCACCTGTTTTAGTTGATGATATCCATTTTTTATTCTTAAATTGTTTGTCCAGAGAATCGTTAGATGAAAACTTATATTGGGGAATCGATTTTGTTGTTTTTGCTTTTCAATGTTTCATTGTAACATGAATTCTACAGGATGAGTACATATGTGTGTGTGTATATATATATATATATATTCATCTTGGAGTGTATTAACCAAATAATAATGTAACCTGGTTCATTTATGCGGTTTGTCTGATGCATAAAATTCAACATTCACTGAGTGAAAGCATTATAGCTGTTTTACATTGCTCCTGAAGCAAGTATGTTTGGTTTGATGAAAGTTCGACACGTATGGTGCTGTCTTTGGTTACTGTTATTTACATTGTTTACAACTTGACTGTAAATTTTGTAGCAATGGATATCGAAGATGACACAAGAGAGGGCTTGGCTTCCTCCATTATCCTTCAATCTTTGGAATCCACTCAGCAGGGAGATAAGCTTTCTGATGAGGATTTGGCTTGGGTTAATTCTTGTCTGGTTACAGATACTGAAATTTTGGAAAGAAATTGGTCTTCTTTCAAAGATGTTTTGCTGGAGATCATTGGTGACCAACCTGAGCCTCTTGACTCTTCTGCAACTGGAAGCAATGGTTTTCTTAGTGGAACTGAAATCAGTATAGTTCCTTCCATCAAGGAGGCAGAGGCTGCCAATTACTCAGGGAGAACTGATGAAGATCTTCTTGTCATTCCAGTGGATGGAGACAATGGAATAAACACCAACAACATTCCTATCAAAAAGAGGACTGGTACTCAGCTGCAATTTCTTCAGGAAGATTCCAATGAAATGTTTTGGGGAGATCCTTTCCGACCCACCTACAAGGAGAATGAAAGAAAGGATAGTTCTGTTGATTCAGGAGTTAAATCAAGCTTAATTGCAGAAGAGATGAATTCATCAACAGCGGATATCTTCAGGGTATGGGATTTGGACATTCCAGTGGATGGAGACAATGGAATAAACACCAACAACATTCCTATCAAAAAGAGGACTGGTACTCAGCTGCAATTTCTTCAGGAAAATTCCTCTGAAATGTTTCGGGGAGATCCTTTCCGACCCACCTACAAGGAGAATGAAAGAAAGGATAGTGCTGTTGATTCAGGAGTTAAATCAAGCTTATCTGCAGAAGAGATGAATTCATCAACAGTGGATATCTTCACGGTATGGGATTTGGACATTCCGGATGAGGAAGATGATCTTATTAAAGAGTTGAACAAGGTTGCTGCAGAGACAACAACTTCCTTTCCATCAATGCCATTGCCTTTTGATGATTCAACACCATTGAAAGACCTGGAAGATGAACCACTGGATAATTTGATTGCGGGCATTGCAGATCTATCATTAAACGCTGAAAAGGTTTAGTTCATTTCTCTGTCCATAAACATATGTGGATTTGTCATATATTGCCTAGACTGACTATGTTGCAACCTATGACATTTCCGATGAGGTTTACAAGGGTTTTGTTGCTTTGTCAGTTTAAGATGCCCCGTTGTTTTGATTAGGATTTCAAACAAGACCAGGTGGTCTCCCCAGCACCGTCACACATTCTTCTGAAACTCAGTGATTATATCCCAGCCTTGGACTTAAATACTCAAAGAAGCATTTTTCGTCTTTTAAGGTGAAAACCCTGTTTTTTGTTAGTGGGGGCCTGGTTAGTTCATCAGAGCAAAACAATGTTCTTATACATGGTAATGTATGTATGAGAATATAATTTAGTGTGGGTGGTACAAGTGTAGACAGCAAACTTGTTTCTCAACTCAATTTATGAATAATGGGGTTGGACAAACTCCTCTCTTATTATTAAAACGAGGTAGTTGTCGGGTTATGCTAGTGTTTCAGCAAACCATCTCTTCTTGGCTATTTTCTGAAAGGGCAACCAGTAAATATATCCGACTTGCCATAATTTACGGAGAGTCCGGATGATAATCGACAATCAGTTGGTATATGCTTAAGAGTGTATCGTGGCGTCAAAACATCTTTCATCTACAACTACTTTAATTACAATTAAATTTTTATTACTATTATAATATTTAGGGTAAATTACACTTAAGGTCACTAAATTATTAGTAACCTTATGTTTTGGTCACTCAACTTCAAAATGTAACAAAATATTTATTGAATTATTCGAAAATATTGATTTAAGTCATTGGATAGTTAAAATTATTGTTATATGGCCTTCTTTGTTTGCATCGCTTACATCAATCAAAAGTTCTACTTCCTTTGCTCTTATACAATTAAGTTTTTTTTTTTTTTTATAAAACAATTTTGAATATTATAAATTTGCGAACTAAAATCTAAACAATTTTTTTCTTCAATCTCTAACATTGACAGACATATTATCTAAGATATGTTCTCCTACACGTCGATGAGTATCAATCCATTGTACTTATTGTCAAATCATCACTTGGGAGCTCTCTAGCTAGACTTTGTTTTTTCTTCTTTTTTTATTTGAAAAAAATACTTAAATAGTCTAGTGACTTAAATAAAAACTTTCGATTAGTTCAATGACTTAAATGAAAACTTTCAAATAGTTTAGTGACCTTGGGTGTAATTTGTCCTATTATTTATATATTTTAATTATATTTGAAAATAATTAATTACTTTAATTACATAAATATATTATTAAACAATAATTAAGTATATATGTAACATCCCAAACTCGGCCTAGAAGTTGCGATTGGATCTTGAGGAATTACATTAACTCGTTTAAAAACTTCAGATTTAATCAAACTTAGTGTGTTTTGAAAACATAAAATTTGACAAATATCTCACAAATGTTTAGTAAAACTTAAGTCTGGAATCACTTATCTCAAACCCAAAATTTGAATTTGAAATAGTGTATTTTAAAAATACTAATATTGGCAGATCATTTCCAAAACCAAGGCAAACATTTGTTAAAAACCATTTAATTTTTACAAAAAAAAAAAAAAAAAAACACTTAAGTGATTACTTAATCTTTGCAACGAAAATTGCCTGAGTTTTAATTTTGAAAACTAAAATTTTAGTTTGATTAATCATGCGATTTTGCAGTTTAACGTTAAAATACCAAAATCCAACAAGCAGCAAAAACCAAAAAGCAAAGCCCAAAACAAATTTATAGTCCAAAAATAATTAAAACACAAACCAACTTATATTTAACCAGTAACAATCCGAACTCCTGCAAGCCGTATGATCCTAAATCTATAGTTCACCTGAAACATATTAACAAATGAGTGAACTAGAAGCTCAATGTATGACTCGGCCCATAAAATAAAATTTCCTTATAACATACACAAATGTAAATACTAACACAGTATTGTACTTATAATGTTCACACATACGAATATCAGATCAAAATGACACAATACCAGAAACATATATCATATCAGAACAAATCCTACCCTCATCCGTTACACACCAACTCCGTCTAACCAATCACACCAATAGGACAACATGAGTCCATCTATCCAATCACACCGGGTCGTGGTAGTATGCTACTAATAATGGTGCAACTCAACTGCCAAACGTATATTACGGTTTAATCGCCAAAATTGCAATAATATTGCTTGAAACATTTCCTCCATCATCAAAACCCACCCCAATACACATGCAAAATCATAATAACATACGTACATATCACATAGTTGAATCAGATATCATATCAGAACAGATAATAGAATACAAATGTCATATATGCTTTACAAAATAGTCATGCTGTCAAATATTATTGACACATATATTATACATGTAACTCACATATTGAACGTAACAACACATATACCTCATTTTGAGTCTTTTTAAAGCAAAATGAACCCCACGGAGAGTTTAATTATAAATTATGATTAAATCAACTCTAAATGAAAATTCTAGAAAAATGGGCCACACACCCGTGTGGTTTCACACGACCTAGACGACCAGCCTGTGTGGCCCACATGGGTTACCTATCCTGCCTGTGTGATTTCACACGTTTATGTGTCCCACACGACTTACTTGATTTGCCCGTGTAATTGCACACACCCGTTTGCTCCGCATGACCTACCTAATTTGCCCGTGTAATCGCACACGCCCATGTTCCCCACACAGCCAGCCATACGGCCGTGTGACGCACATGGTCTGCCACACGACCTACCACATGACCTTGTGACGAGGAACAATTTTGAATTTCTTGAGTTTTTTTTCCAAATTTTCTAGATTTATTCGTGGGGGTTTCAAGTTAAAAACACACACTTGATTGTTTTCCGGTGTTGACTTAAAAGCAACACTACCAACTCCTATTACGACATCAAAAGAATGGATTAACGCCAAAATATCAAGTAATCTAATACAATTTCAATGAACTCAAAACATTCATTCAACTAAAAATGCTAGAACAACCAGCCCTTACCTAGAAAGCAATTACTAAATACTCAATTCGTCGAAAGAGATTTATGTAGCTCGCGATCCTCCCTTAACAGAAACCCCCAAAAGAAATCATCAAAGCGTAATTGAACCAACAAGAATTCCTCGAGTAAAACCTTACCAAAAGAACATCCTTTTTTTTTTTTTTTTTACTAATAACAACAATGGCAAAGAACACCATACTTATACATCACTTATCACAATTTCGAAAGCCCAAATCACTCACCAAAAAACAAAATCCAAAAATTATGCGGAAAAACAACAGAACAATGACAAAAAACAAGTATAATCGATAAAAAAGAAAAGATTAAAGGCTACAAAGGAATAATAGAAAAAAAAACTAAAGAAAAGAGAAGAAAATAAAATGGAAGAGTGGAGGTGAGAGATAGTCAGTTAAAGGAAAAAAATTAGGAAAATCCCTCGTCACCTTTTTTTTTAAACTACCCCACTAACTCTTATTAACTAATCACATCAATTTTTTTTTTCAGAGTTTAAAAAAATTTCACTTTGCATGTGCAAAGATTCAAACACAAGACCAAAAGGTAAGTTGAAGCCTTGTCATTGAACCAATAAACTCATTCTTAATATTAGTTGAGCGAAAATAATTTATAAATCAGATGTTCAAAGATTGAGATTTAACAAAATTTAAGGAAATAATTTAAACTCGGAACCTTACACACACTACTCACACCTCTTAACCACCGAATCAGAACAAATTACTTAACATAATTTTCACAACCTTAATTCAAAATAGGGCGTGACTACTTTTGATTTTACTAACCCAATTTCTTCTAATCTAATTCTCAGGATGTGACAATATATTCACGACCCATGTTAAATCCTTAATATATGATTATAATAATTTACAATTTTAATGTGCAAGAAGAAAAATCGATTTATATGTATTTATCTTTTGAATAAATATAATATTTAGTACTTGAAATTGATTTTTTAAAATTTGATAGTTATTTTTTTTGGTCCAAATTGTTATATAAACTTGTCAAATATTACACAAATTACTCTAATATACTAATAATATAATTTTCTTACAAGGTAACAAAATAATTAATGTATAAGCGATATATGAGGGATGACGTGAAATAATTTTGGCATTCTAAAAGTTCAATTACTTTTAGTTTACCTTTTTTTTTTATTTCTTTTATTTTAACACAATGAGTCTATTTTATTTTGGATTTTTCAAACTCTTGTTTTCTTCTTCAACCATTCTTCATGTATAACTCAAAGTACAATTTTTAATATGGATTCTAATCCTGATGATATTTTGTGTAATTGAAAGCTTTCTGAAAACTATGCAATGATCTAAGCATGCGATCCTTCTTAAATCATTTAAAATAATCTTAACCCTAATGAAAAGTAAAATTTAAGTATATAGTTTAGAAAAACAGTGGTAACTCCAAATAAATGTAATTATTATTGTCATTAAATTTCATTTTATGTGTCATATATCAGTCATGCTGTAATTATTTCTATACCCTTATAAAAAAAGTAATACAATTAATGTTTTGGGTAATTTATATTAACAATTAATAAGTTTAGATACTAAATTAAGGAAAATGTCAAATTTAAATATCTAATCGAATTAAAAAATTAAGTATCAAATTAGTAAAAAATAATTAAATTCAAGTACTAAATAGAAAAAAAACTAAAATAATAAATTAAGAAAAGTCTAAAAAATTAACAAAAATTACCAGCTAAATCCTTTTACTTTAAACATTAAACGGTGTCGTTTCAAAATGAATGAGTCCGTGTGTACAGTCTTACATCAACACTTCCCCTACCGGGAATAGAGTAGGAAGAGCCAGAGAAAGAAGAGTCCAGAATCTGGGAAAAAGCAAAAGCAGCCGATATGAGCGGAGCCACGACGGCGGCGTATTTAGCTCGAAGAGCAGCTCAGAAAGAGAGGGTTCGGATTCTCTACCGCCGTGCCCTTAAAGATACGCTCAATTGGGCCGTCCATCGCCACCTCTTCTATCAAGATGTATCTCTCAGATCTTTTCCCTCATTTTTTTTTTTCTTTCTTAATTGATCGATTCCTTGATTTTAAGTTTCGTTTTTGTAGGCCTCTGATCTTCGCGAAAAATTCGAAGCCAACAAGCATGTGGTTCGTCTTCCTTCCTTTCCCATTTTCACATTATATCATCCTCTTTTTTTTTTTTAATTAATCATATTCAGTGATAAATTGTATGAAGATTTACCTACTGGGTGTTCTGTTTTTCTGTTTCTATTATGACAAAATGATCTCATTGAATTTCTGCATTGAACTTATTAAGGACTCGAGTAAATGGTGATTATATTTTTAATGGTTTAACTTTGTGGTTGTTTTAGCTTTTCACTTCGTATCTTTGATGATGTTGCTTTGCATAATTTGGGTTTTTGCAGGAAGATCTTGACACAATCGACAAAATGATAGCTGCAGGTGAAGCAACCTATAATAAGTGGCGGCATCCTGATCCTTATATTGGTAAGATTACAATAGTATGTTCAATGTTGTTGGTTTTATAAGAGAACTTTGGTTTGAAGTAATGGGATATGAAACTTTTCTTTTTCTGATGCATACACTTGGCCTCTAAGAGACATGCATATTACCAAAGGCAGAGTTAGTGTATTGGAAATCGAATGTCTATGTCATCTCAATAGTTCTCGCGTGGAAGGAGTTTGTGTATATATAAGTGTGTGTTCTTTTGAAGTTCTTGTGCAGCAACTGAGAGGAAAATGGCTCAAAAAATTGGAAATGGGATGAATTCTTGATGGTAACTCATTTACTCTTTGTTAGGATTTTGGTTCCATCTCAGATAAATAATAGTTTGGTTATTACCAGTGAATTTTCATTGACTGTGACAAACAAGGTATTTAGGTGAAGAGAAATGCTACCAAACTAGTACTATGGTACTTCACCTCTCCTTGCTTGGTGCCATCTACTTACATTCTTGTATTTGGTAAAAAGTACTTGGTTCTTACTGTTAAGTCTTGCTCTTGTTGTGACACTTGACTGATTGACTGCAATTTCCTTATAAGTTGCTAACTTTCCAGTTTTAAACCTGTTATGCTGTTTGAAGCTTAACATCTTAATTCCATTTGCAGTTCCTTGGGCTCCTGGTGGTTCCAAGTTCACTCGAAACCCTGTCCCGCCATCTGGGGTAATTCTTTTAGTTCCGTTCTTGCCATTTGCCAACAAATATGCTATTTCTTTGTTTTTGCATGTTCCTCACTTGTCTGCAATTCTTGTTGTATTCTATGCATTCTTATTTTTATTTTTTTGAAGTATTCATGTGTCTACCTTTATGAATGTAAGCTATCCTTTTCTTGCTTTTAGAGCAGACATCCACTTGTTTTTGTTTCTTCTTTGTTCATGGTATCTAAAAAATCCATTATTTTAGCTGGAGAAATTGAGATTGCACCTATCACATATCACACTGTTCTGTTTTGTCCATTGGCCTTCTCTACGGCTATCCAATGTTCATAGTGATTATCATTAGAAGAAAAGTAATTAGAGAATCCTCTTCATTTGTCTTTGTTTTGTTTCTCTATGGCAGATAGCTTCTTTCTTCCTACTATTTTAGAATCATTTCTTCCTTTGAATATATTATTTATCTCGGTAAGTGTCAAAATCTGATCTAATTGCTGGAGAAAGATAGGGTGAAGGGAACAGGAGTGTTCATCTTGTCCTGTAATGGGGTTTCTACCCCGTTGCTTAGCTAACTGACCTAGATCCTTTTAGGAGCTTTCAAGCAACTATTAGTAAAATTCCTGATTAATTTAATTGATTTTTAAATTTTTATCCAGTTCTGATATTTCATTCTTGATGCAGATTGAGATTTTATATGATTATGGTAAAGAAGAAAATGATTAAAACATGATCTTTTCTACCCCAACAAATAAAGGTTAGCCATTTACTTTGTTATTTAGGTTTTCTTTGTTCTTTGTATAATTCCCTTGTCAAAGTTTTGGTTTGTGTCTTATAATTTGCCACTGGTTGGTTGCGCTTTTCTTTAGAAGTTAAGTTGGGATAATCTCTTGGATTTATATTGAAAATACATACATGCAAAAATGTATTAACAGGGTGTTATTGTGAAAATAATTTCAAGGTTTTTCGAGATACACTCTCCTGAAATCATTTAGTTTATTTAGGGAGTGATTAGTGTGTTCTTGTCTCGAAATAAATGATACTTGACATGTTAGTATCTTTTCAAATTTGAATGATATTTGCACTAAGGATCCAATCTTCTACCAAAGCATCCTCTGTTAAGAAAATGCCATGTCAAATCACGTAGGTACTAGATGCTCTGAACATTTTGTTATTTTTGTGATGCTAGAACTTTCCAATTTTTGGTTGATTCAGGTCTAGAGACTCCTTGAGGGCTCAAATGGCAGCAACTCTTTTGTATTCATCCCAGTGAAACGTGATGAAGCTTTAATAACATTAATGTTGATGCTCCTTTTGACTTAAGTGTTGTGTCTGGTTTACGACATGAGATCATTGCTCAGATTGAAAGTACCAAATGGTTGTTGACATTTGCATGGTAATACTATGATCATGAATCCTTTTTTGTCAAAATCTTATATTTGCATCTTTTGTTTCTATGCCTACGTTGGGTACTTGTGCATTGTGCCATTGAAGACGTTGGAATCAAAGGGTTGCAACCTATGAGCTTTCGGGCATACTGGATATAATTAGTATGAAGAAAGTTGTGGGAACCTAGTGAACCTCTTGGTACGTGTAATAGGTCAATTTAGTCCGGATCCATATAAAAATAATAAACCCAAAATAATAAAATAAAATTCAAGTCTAGTCTAAAATATATCATGGCCCGATCGGAATGACCCATTAAAAGATTGAAGGTTTATTTATAAGCTTAACGTATATGGGAACACAATCTTCAAGGATATATAATCTTAGATATGATATGCAAATGTTAGATATGATAAGCAATTTTAAAAGATATGGTATGTAATCTTAGATATGATATGCAAATTTTAGATATGATATGCAATTCTAGAAGATATGTATGCAATCTTAGATATGATATGTAATCTTAGAGAAGATATGGTATGCAATATTAGAAGATATAATTTTCTAATCTTAAAGATTTAATTTGTAGATAACTTTTAATCTTAACCATTGATGTAATTGATCTGTAACGTTGAATTTGGGGAGACTCAACTATAAATAGAGGCCTCTCTTTTCATTGTAAGACACTTGAGTTTTGAGTAATAAAAATTCTTGAAAGCATTCACTCAAATTTTTCTCTCTTTTGCGTTCTTATTTTCTGTGACTTGTTCTTATTTTGTTCTTCGCTCATCTTCATTTTTTTTTTTAGTTGCTTTCGTTCGAGTTAGTTTTTGGTGGAGGAATTTTGTCGAATCCTCATATTGCGGGAGTTAGGTTGACTTGTGCGTTTTTTAACTTTTTATTTATTTATCCATTTAATTGTTTAATCATTATTTAATTATTATTTAATCATTTATTTTAATTCACTTTTTATCTAAAATTTTATTTCTTAAAATAAGGGAATATTTGACCTTTGGAGTTTTAATGGAATCGTGTCCTAACTTCTTTGAGCTTCGATTTTTTCATTAAGTCTAAATGATCAAATACTTTTTTGAATTAAAATATATGATTTTCAAATAAAAAAATCTATCTCGAGAATTTAAGATATGGTGTCCTAACTCACTGGATGCGACGTTTTGTCAGCTCGAGGCAAGGATTTCTAAAAAGCAAAGGATATTTGGTGTTTGAAAAATTTAAAAGATCGTGCTCTAACTTATTGAGTTTTGATTTTTCTTTTAAAATTCAAATAATTGAATGTCCATTTAAAATTAAAGGACATAAGTTTTAAAAATAAAAATTTTTGACATTAGGACATTAATTAATCAATTAGGTATTAATTTTTGGGCGTTACGAGGGTGTTAATCCTTCCTTGTGCTAATCGACTCTCGAGCCCGTTTTTTCGAATTTTGTAGACTAAAATTATTATTTTAATAAATTAAAATATTTTATTAAAATGATTAATCTCAAGGTGACCCAATCACACCTCGAAAAAAGATTGGTGGCGACTCTAATTTCGTTTTTAAAGTCTACCCGTTTTTATAACAAAAACTTAAAAAATGGTTTCGATAGCTTGGCGACTCCGCTGGAGATAATAAGAGAGTCAAGCAGTAAAATTGATAATTTCATGTCCTTTTGTCTGAGTTTAAAATCTTATTTGAAAAATCATGAATTTTTTTTATTGTATGAGGTTCTATTTTTATAAAATATCTATGCATTGCATTGCATGACCGTTGTGGTCACACCCTTTAAGTGGGAGTGAGAAGCTACTCCTTCGTGAGGTTTTCACCTCCGTGCAGGATAGTGAATCGCTTTCGGGAGTCTTCGTGAGATTTTCATCTCCGTGCAGCCATAAGGTAATGTATTCCCTTGAACTGAACTTGGTCCATATGAGCCTATATGGGTGAGGATCGAGGAATCTGCTGGTTCAGGTACCTCAACTTTAGAGCTAAACCTCATGTAGAAAACTTAAAGGCTTACCCTAGGTAGAACTATGCCTAACCCTAGCAATCATATTACACGACTGTTGTGGTCATACCTTTTAAGAGGGAGTAAAAAACTATGCCTTTGTGAGGTTTTCACCTCCGCATGGGCTATTGGACTGCTTCCGGAATATATCCGTACCTATGTCTTCGTGAGGTTTTCACCTTCGCATGGTCATAGGGAAATGTATTCTCCTGAACTGAACTCGATCCATATGAGCCTATAGTAGGTGAGGATTGAGGAATCTGCTGGTTCAGGTACCCACCCTTTAGAACTAAGCCACATATAGTGATCCTTAAAAGCCAACCCTAGATAGAGTTATATTGAACCCTAGTGGTCACCCAAATAGGTACCCTATTTTGTTATTTATTTCTCTTGTACTAACGTGTTCTCTTTTGTTTTGATTGCATTGCATTCACATCATAGAAAAGAGGTGTTGATTCAAATTCGATTGCTGAAGAGAAGAGTTTGTCATAAGAAAATGAATTTCTTGATAAAATGGATTATAATACGGTCGTTCGAATATGGTCCAAGTAAACACGACGAGAGAAGACTGATAGTCCATGAAGGAATACAAGATTTTATTGTCTAAGGATTCAAGCTGACAAAGACTATTCGAGAATCGCTACGTCTTGGCTTTCTTGAAGAGGCTAAAGAGCTTTATCGAAATAAGTGAGTGAAGAGTCATAGCCTGGATCAAGCAACAAGGAGCTAGAAGAGGCATCTATTAAAAAAGTTCATGGGGCACGACCATAACATCCGGATACGAAGAAAAGGATTGGTGTCTTCACTTGGACTATGAGGACAAAGTCGCATATGTAATCCTTTTGTGTAAAGAAATTTATTTTCTAGAAAAGTTTTTCTAATGGAATTGAATTCAGAATCAACGCCTCTCTTTTTGCATTTCATTCCTTTGTATTGCATTTCATGCATTTGCATTACATTGCATCATTTGCATTAGACTTTTACAAAAAGACCCTAATTAGGTAAAAATATTTCAATCAACCTAGAAAACATGGAACAAAGGTTGGAGAGAATAGAGAAAATGCAAATACAGATGCAGGGGCAATTGACCAAGATTTAACAAGAAATGCGAGAACAAATGCTAGAATTCCAAAAGAATATGATAGGCCAATTAACCTAGTTACTAGCTGGAGGACTTGAAAAAAGGAGTGGCTCAGTGGATAACAGTGTGGATGATGATGAAAACATCGTTTACTCTCCAATAGGTGTCCCAACTCAACTAGACGTGCATTTGCATGGGGTACCCGTCATTATTGGACCCAATGTCAGACTGATACTTCGGCCCTATCGAGATTCCCAATGGGTTCAGGTGTTAACCCGGATGATGATCGAGCCAAATCGGTTGTACTGGTAGAAACAAAAGAAAAAGGAGAGTGTACTTTAAAAGCCCCGAAGAAAAAGGAAAATAAAGCAAATAGTACGAGAAGGTATAACAAGGGCCATTTAAAGCCGATTACAATAAGCCAGCCAAGGACGGTAACTACTAGCCATCAGGTCTCCCCCAATTCAAGACCGAACTCAGAGAAATCTCCGTTTACACCTATTCCAATCACGTATAGGGAGTTGTACCGAATTCTATTGACTCACATTCATATCCCTTTTTATATAGAGCCAATACAGCCCCCATATCCCAAATGGTACGGCGTAAATGGCCAATGTGAATACCATGGGGGAATCACAAGACATTCGATTGATAACTGCGTCGCTTTTAAAAAGATGATCGAAAGATTCGTTAAATGGGTGTCGTAACCATTTTTTTGAAAATAAAAACGGGGTTCGACTTTGGTTTTGAAAACGAGAATAAAAAGGGGAGTCGCCACCAATCCTTTTTGTTGAGGTGTGATCGGGTCACCTCGTAAAGCGGTTATTTTAATAAAGCAGTTTGATTTATCAAAACAACGATTTTGATCTCTGAAATCCGAAAATGGGTTGAGAGTCGATTCACATACGAGGAAGGGTTAGCACCTCGTCGCCCAAAATTGATACCAAAATGATTAATTAGTGTCTTAATGTCGGAAGTTTGAAAAGGTTTTAAAATACGGATCCTTTAAAAGGTATTAGGATATTTGAGATTTCTTTGTTAGAGAGGTACAAACATCACATCCAAAGACGTTAGGACATGATATTCTACACCTTCGTAATCAAAGCTATCTCATGATTTTCTGAAGTTTATCAAAAGGATGTTTAGTTATTTAGTCAAGCGGAAAATCGCAACCCAAAGACGTTAGGGCACTATTCCCAATTCCTAAATACGAACATTGCCTTTATTTTAAAACCTTTAAATGGAGTGTAGCAATTTTACAAAATGCATCGATCGTATTAATTTAAAGAAGAGGCTCGAGTCAAAACTTGAGATTTCTTTGTCCGAAAAGATATAAACATCACATCCAGCACGTTAGGACACGATGTTTTAATCTCTCGTAATCAAAGCCGTCTCGTGATTCGCAAAACTTCGTAAAAAGGATGTTAAGTTATTTAGTTAAACGGAAAATCGCAACCCAGCACGTTAGGGCACTATTTCCCGAATTTCTAAATACAAAACATTGCCTTATTTTAAAATCTTTTAGGTGCAATATGATGATTTTACAAAAGGTGTTTTGTTTAACTAAGAAAACAAATATAGGTGCAAATATAGTAAATAAAAATAAAAATACTTATAACAACAATAATAATAATAATGATAATAATTATAATAATAATAATAATAAAACAACTGAAATTACATAAATATATATAAAAAAACCAAATAATAATGATAATGGAAATAATATATATATATATATATATATGAAAAATAAATAAGTAAGTAAGATAAAATAAAGTAAATTAATAATTGAATAAAGTGATAAATATAATAATAGTAATCATAATATTAAATAAATATAATAATGGTAAATACAATATAGTATCAACAATACTAAATACAATAAAATAATAATAATAATATAGTAATAATAATAATAATGTTAAAAATGGTTGATTTAATCATAATCGAAGAAGGACCAAAATAGTATTGAAAACAAGTTGGTAGGGAAAATTTGTAATAAAAATAAAAGGAGAGGACTTATTCGAGATGCGTAGCCAACATCAGGGACCAAAATGGGCAATAGCCCATCCCTCTAAGACACGCTTGACTGGCGAGGACCGATTTGAAAAATACGCAAAATTTTGGTGTCCAATTAAAATACCAAAAAACCTGATTTTGAATCCTAAAAAGCGGAAGGACCAAGTGGGAAATTAGCCCACTCGGAGAAAACACGAGGATCCTTTAGTCGGGTCGGGTCAACGCGCGGGTTATAGGGGCAAAACGGCGTCGTTTTGGCGTTAGGGCCGACCCAAAACGGCGTCGTTTTAAGGTGGCTATAAAAGGCCCAAAATTACGAAAAAATCACAGCAGAGAGTTAAAAAACATTTCCTTTCTCTCTTTTTTTCTGTAGAGGGAAGTCCGGTGGGATTCGGATGGCCGCGCCGTCGTCGACGCCGCATGCAAACCACCGCGCCTGATGGTAGAAAATTAGTAATGTGTATGTTTTTTTCTCTTTTTTATTTTATGTTTTACCAGCTTATGTATTTTGGTATTTTTGCGCGAATGAAGGATTTGTATTAGCGAAAAATAAAAATTTAAAAGTAAAAAAGTCACATTTTCGATCTTTGTTTCGGTGTTTAAATCTGTCCTTTGGTATTTGAATCTCGCTGGTTTTATGTTCGCCTCTGTTTTTGTATTTGCAAATCTGTTTTTGTTTGAATATCTATCCTTTTTACTTGATCGAAAAAAAGAAGAGACTACTCGGTATTTCATTAAACATATAGCCATTTACAATGCTACTTCATCTATTCTTGTTTTAATGCAGTGCAAGTGGTGTGGGCGAGATGAGACGAGGCGGTGGTGGTCTTTGTGGCGGTGGATGTGACTCTGGTGGGAAGTCGAAGTCGAGCAGTCAAGGGTCAAGGCGGCAAGTGGTCTGAGGTGCTTGGCGCCCTAGGGCTCTGTTTGCTTTTATTATTAGGGTTAATTTGAGGTATGGGCTAATCGGGCTTAGTTAGTTTGGGTTTAATTGTTTTGGGCTCTTGATTTTGGGTAATGACTTGGGTTTTATTTGGGTTTTAGTGTTTGTAAAATGGGGTTAATTTTGGAGTGCAGGCCCGGCGAATTGGGCTTGTCTGTTGCCCTCTTTGCTCGTTGTCGTGCAACAAGAATGGAGCAAAGACTTTCAAAGACCAATTTTGCCGGTCTCGTAGAGTCTTGACTTCTTTGGTGCTCTTCTTCTTCAGTAGCCTTGTTTTAGTCCACCATACCTTGTTGCTTTGATCCACTCCTTTGCTATTTCAACGAGATGGGATCTGTGGCTTCAATTTGCTCTTCTTTGCGACTTCAATGGGATGTGACTTGTTTATTTTAGATTGCTCCTTGCATCTTCGGAGAGATGAGGTCTTTGGTCTTGACCTATTCTACTTCTAGTTAAGGTAATAGGACTAAAGCTTAACCATGCTCCCTCTTGGTTAGGAGCCAAGATTCACATTGGTCTTGCCCCCATTGGTCGTAGGCGACGGATCTACAATTTTGACCTATTCCACTTTGGCCGGGGACATAGGACGGTGGCTTAAATCATGTTCCCTATTGGTTAGGGAGCCAAGATTCGCCTTTGATCTTGCCCCACTACTGGTTAGGGTGATAAGGTTTACAATTTTTGACGTATTCCACTGCTGGTGGGGACATGGGGCAGTGGCCTAAATCACGTTCCCTCTTGGTTAGAGCGCCGAGATTCGTCTTCGATCTTGCCCAAGATCTTTGGTTAGGCGACAAGACCTACAATTTTGACCCATCCCATCACTGGTGGTGGCAATAGGATGGTGGCCTAAATCATGTTCTCTCTTGGTTAGGGAACCAAGATTTGCCTTCGATCTTGCCTCACTCACGGTTGAGGCGACAAGATCTATAATTTTGACCTATTCCTTCTTTGGTCGGTGGCAATAGAACGATGGCCTAAATCATGTTCCCTCTTGGTTAGGGAGCCAAGATTTTCTTTGATCTTGCCTCATTCTTGGTTAGAGGCGACAAGATCTACAATTTTGACCTATTCCACTCTTGGTGGGTGGCAATGGGGCGGTGGCTCGAATCATGTTCCCTCTTGGTTGGGAGCCAAGATTTGCCTTCGATCTTGCCTCACTCTTTGGTTGAGGCGACAAGATCTACAATTTTGACCTATTCCACTGCTGGTCGGTGGCAATAGGACGGTCTTAAACCTATTCCTTTCTTTGGTCGATGGCAATATGACGGTATTCCACCTATTCACTTCTTTGGTCGGTGGCAATGGTAATCTTCAACTTATTCCTTCGCTTGTCGGTGGCAATAAGATAATCTTCAACCTATTCCACCTTTGGTCAATGGCAATAGGACAATCTTCAACCTATTCCACATGGCGCTTTGGTCGGTGGTAATAGGACAATCTTCAATCTATTCCCTGCTTGTGTTTATGGTCGTGGCAATAGGATAATCTTCCACATGTGTTGCTACATCGTTCTCTGGAGACATATGCTGTAGACTTTGATTCATATGCTTGTATTTATGCCAAATGATTAGGATGCTATGATCGAAATGAATCTAATGCTCCTAACTACATGTATTATGGATTATATTTGCATGGATACAAAATGTCATGAGAATGATCTCTTTTTACAAGCTTAGGGCCGTAATTGCTCGTTCGCTCGTCAAGGTCACGGCACAGTCGCAACATCTTGTCTGATATCTATGACAACAAATCAAGAAATAGTCATAATTTTAGACTCCTCTTCCTTGAGCGTTTCCAACCCCTAAGTGTGGTGGTTCCTAAACAATGATCTGTTTAGGTTCTGTGTTGTTTAGAGGCTTCCAGAGTAATAGGCGGGACTCCTTTTATGGAAGCATTATGGGTTCATGGGTCGTTATTTTAGCTTAAAGATTTAAAGTAACAATGGAATTTATGAAGAATGGAATTGGATTAAATCAACAAAAGTAAACATTATTGGAGTACAAAATGGGTAAAAAAAAAGTAGGTGCCTCAGATATTGCAGCCTGAGCTTCACCACCGAATCTTTTCGAAGATCATTTTGAAATTTGAATAGGCGTTGAGAGATCTGCGATTGCTTTGTAGATGTTCGAGGTGTAACATTCTTCCAGGAGAATTCGAGAGAATAGAATCATCATATACTCTTCCTCTTTCGTGCAAATTTGAGCCGCCCTTATCGGGTTTTCGACTCAAAGCCCCTTTGCTCTCAAAGCACCCTTTACGGGTTTTTGCTTCGGCCTCACCGATTTTTTTTTTAGGTCTTAAAGCGCCCTTTGCGGGTTTTCACTTTAGCCTTTCCCTTCTTCAAGCATAATACTTCTTAACTGAATCCAAATTTATGGGATTGGATAGATTTTTTCCATCCATTTCAGCCAAAATTAGTGCCTCTCTAGAAAAAGCCTTTTTCACTACATAAGGTCCTTCCCAATTTGGCATCCATTTCCTCTGAAATCTTTTTGTATGGGAGGATCTTTTTCAAAACTAAGTCTCCTCGTGGAATTCTCTTGGGCGCACTTTTTGTTGTATGCTCGCATCATTCGCTTTTGGTACATCTGACCATGACAGATAGCTTTCAATCTCTTTTCTTCGATCAGATTCAACTGATCATATCGAACTTGGATCCACTCTGCTTCATCCAATTTTAGTTCGGACAATACTCGAAAGAACGAAATTTCAACTTCAATGGGTAAAACCACCTCCATTCCATAAACTAATGAGAAAAGAGTTGCCCCGGTGGAGGTTCTGACTGACGTTCGATAGGCGAAAAGGGCAAATGGTAACTTCTCGTGCTAATCCTTGTAAGTTTCAGTCATCTTCCCTACTATTCTCTTGATGTTCTTATTAGCTGCTTCTACTGCACCGTTCATATTTGGGCGATATGGTGACGAATTGTGATATCTGATCTTGAATTGCCTACAAACTTCTGCGATCATGCTGTTGTTCAAGTTTAACGCATTATCAGATATGATCCTTTCAGGCATTCCATATCGACATATGATTTCCTTTTTTAAGAACTTACTGACTGCTGATTTTGTCACATTAGCATATGAAGTGGCCTCCACCTATTTAGTGAAGTAATCAATTACCACGAAGATGAACCGATGTCCATTGGAAGCTTTTGGAGAGATTGGTCCAATGACATCCATGCCCCACATAGAAAAAGGCCATGAGGAGGTCATAACATGTAAAGGTGAGGGTGGTACATGAATCTTGTCCCCATAAATTTGGCACTTATGACATTTCTTAGCATAATCAATGCAATCTCTTTCCATGGTAGACCAATAATACCCGAATCTCATGATTTATCTGGCCATTGCGAACCCATTGGCATGTGTTCCACAGACACCCTCATGGACTTCTTCTAGGATCTGCTTAGCCTCGGCGCCATCCACACATCTCAATAGCACCTGATCCTTTCTTCTTTTGATATGATCTCTCCGTCTAAGACATAGTCACAAACTAGTCTTCTCAACGTCCTTTTGTCATTTTCGGTCGCTTGATCAGGGTATTTATGATCTTTCACGTATTGTAGTATATCGTAATACCACGGGTGATTATTTTGCTCCTCTTCTTCCACACTGTAGCAATGGGCTGGGGCCTCATAAATGCTCATTTGTATAGGCCTCATATCCTCTTTGTTGTTTGCTAGTATCATAGAAGCTAATGTGGTTAGAGTATCAGCCATCTGATTTTCGTCTCTTGGTAGATAACTGAAAGTAATGTCATCGAACTCCTTGATCAGTTCTTGGACCAATCTTTTGTATTCAGCCAATTTGGGATCTCTCGTCTCCCATTCTCCTTTAAGTTGATAAATCACCGGTCTTGAGTCTCCGTATACTTTCAAACACCTTAATTTTACGTTCTATAAGCGGCACGGATACTCATGATGCAAGCTTCATACTACGCCATAGTGTTTGTACAATCAAAATCCAATTTACAAGTGAATGGGTAATGGTCTCCGTTGGGGATACGAAGCGCCCTAATTCCATTGCTATAGCATTTGATACCCGTCAAGTTCGGTTTCAAGGCGACTTTAGGGTACCTTCTTGATGGTTGCTACATTACATTAGGTCTTTATTAGGAAATCGAAGTCCAAAGGTTCGTAATCGCGAGCTCTCTTGGCGAAAATCTACTATTGCACTTATTTTTATCGCCTTTTGGTTTACATAAACTATGTCAAACTCAAAAAGTAAAATTTACCATCGGGCCATATGTCCATTCAAAGTAGTTGACTCCATTAGATATTTCAGTGGGTCTAGCTTCGAGATGAGCCAGGTCGTATGATACAACATGTACTGCCTCAATCTCCGAGTTGTCCAGACCAATGCACAACATAGTTTCTCAATTGGTGAGTACCTTGTTTCACACTTAGTAAACTTTTTACTAAGGTAGTATATTGCCTTTTCTTTCTTTCTTAACTCATCATGCTGGTCGAGCACATATCCCATTGAATTATCAAATACCGTCAAATAGAGGATTAAAGGCTTCTCTGGATTTGGCAGTGTCAATACCGGAGGATTGGACAGGTATTGCTTTACCTTGTCGAAGGTTTTCTGACACTCCTCGTCCCACACACCTGGATTGTATTTTTTAAAAAGACGAAATATGGGGTCACATTTCTCAGTCAACTGTGAAATGAACCAAGCAATGTAATTTAATCTTCCTAAGAAACCTCGAACTTCTTTTTACGTGCGAGGCGGAGGCAATTCTTGTATAGCCTTAACTTTGTCTGGGTCAACCTCAATCCCCTTTTCGCTGACTATAAATCCTAGCAGTTTTCTTGACCTGGCTCCAAAGGTACACTTTGCCGGATTAAGCTTCAGCTGAACTTTACTCAACCTCAAAAATAATCTCCTTAAGACTTGGACATGCTCCTTTTCAGTTCGAGACTTGGCGATCATATCGTCGACATAAACTTCAATTTCTTTGTGCATCATGTCATGGAATAGGGCTACCATGGCTCTCTGATATGTTGCTCCTGCATTCTTCAGCCCAAATGGCATTACCTTATAGCAAAGATTCCCACATGGTTATGAGCGTGGTTTTAGCCATGTCTTGGGAAGCATCTTTATCTGGTTGTATCACGAGAAGCCATCCATGAATGAGAACAATGAATAACTGCGTATTATCCACTAAGGTGTCGATATGAGGTAACAAAATTATCTTCGGGCTAGCCTTGTTTAGATCCCATAGTCTACACACATTCGTACTTTTCCATCTTTCTTAGGGGACGGGGATGATATTGGCTACCCATTTGAATACTTAACCACTTGCAAGAAACCTGCGTCAAATTGCTTCCTGACCTCCTCTTTTATTTTCAGTAAAACGTCTGGCCTCATCCTTCGAAGTTTCTATTGGATTGGCTTGTATTCTTCTTTTATGGGCAAACGGTGTACCATGATATCAGTGCTTAACCCGGGCATGTCTTGATATGACCATGCGAAGACATCCTTGAATTCTTGGAGTAGCTCGATGAGGTCTCACCTTGTCTCTACGGTGATACCGGCTCCAATCTTCACTTCTTTCTTTTCTTGTCCATCTCCTAGGTTCACTATTTCCACTGACTCTTTGTGAGGTACGATTTATTTATCCTCTTGTTCTACCATCCTTAACAGTTCAGGAGATAAGTCACAGCCTTGGTCATCTCTAAAATCCTGAAAATCTTCCACACCCATATCTTGCTCAAAAGGACACTCTGAGTCATCGGTAGTGTTACTCAAATTATTGATATTTGGGGACCTGTTATGGAGATGAATAAAGGCTCATAGAATCACAGAATCTAGGCATGCTTATTGGTATCATTAATGAAGAATAGAAATGCTTAGAAGAATATCTAAAGAAAGAATAATGATAATGAATGAAATAAACTAAAAAGAAAATTTGCTCAAAAGATGGCGGAGATGTATTTCATTGAAAATAATGATGCCTTATACAAAATCATGCTTCACAAAAGGGACTCTTATTGCCTCTAGACTTAAAGCAACAAGTGTGTTCCGAGTATTACTCTGAATGAGTTCTAAAAGCTACAGGAATCTCCTCCACAGTCCAATTGTTTAGAAACTACACTGGCTCATAGGGCGGATGCCATTCCGATTTTCTTCCTCAATTTTCCCTCGAGATATAAGCGTTGACATGCACGATTTCTTTATTTTGCGTTCATCGTCCCGGATGGATAACCCCTCCTGATATAAAGGTCTCACGAATATGAGGAATTATCATCGGTTCCTATTTAATCTCATCTCCACCCAAACGCGCTTTCTTTCTTTCTTGCTTTTTTTCTAACTCTTTCTTCTTTTGTTTGGCGTTCGGCTTGAATCCTAAGCCAAAGAGGTCTATTTTTTCTTTCAACCTTGGGACTTTGATTCCTCCTTGGAAATACCTTCTCTGTCCCTTTCGGATACGGCTCCGTTTTCGACCATTAATTGCAAACCCATTTTTGTGGTTTTGGATAAGCGAACCTTTGGGATTTTGTTTCCTCGATGATAAATGTTGCGTTGACGAATTCTAAAAAGCGGAAGGAACATTGATTGCTTCGTCATTTTCTTCTAAATATGGTGCACCGTTGGTTCTGATTGCGATGATGTCTTCTTGACATTTATTGTTACCAAACGGCCTTCATGACTAATTTCAATTTTGGTGCAACGATGAGGATCGCTCATTGAGTGTATCCAAGGCCTCCCAATAAACATTTGTATGACGACCGATATCCATTACTATGAAATCCACTTCATATGTACTAGGCGATTAAAAGAGGTACTTGATCCTCCCATGACTTTCCTTTCGGTTCCATCGAATGCCTTACTACATTGTAGCAGCCTTCATGTGAGAGCTATCAATGGGTACCGATTCAACGTCGATAATGGCAGGACATTGAGTGCCGATCCGTTATTGACTAATACCCCTGGTAGTGTGTATTTTTTGCACCGTGTAGTAATGTGGAGGGCCTTGATAGAACCCATACCTCCCGACGGAATCTCATCATCATTAAAGAAAATGAAGTTATCAGCACTTATATTGCTAATTAGACGATCCAACTTGTTAACGGTGATATCATTAGCAACATAAGTTTCATTCAATACTTTCATCAGTGCGTTGCGGTGTGCTTCTGAGCTCAATAGCAAGTCAAGCACAGATATACGAGCCGATTGTTTATGCAGCTGCTCCACGACACTGTATTCACTATGTTTTAAAAACTTCAAGAATTCTCTAGCCTCGTCTTCCTTCACTAGCTCATTTATAGGAGCTTCCTATTTGGTCGCACTTTCTCTCTTTTGTTAGGCCATTAAGATTTTCTCTTTTGCAAGCTCTATCCGTGAGTTTTCGTGTCATAACGCGTCTCCGCTTATGCGTATAGAGCCTACCTCCCGGTTTTCCTTGCGATCTTGGACCGATCTCCTTTCCGAGGAACCGTCACATTGCGGTTGTAGTTCTAGGAACCTTTTGTTATCTTAATATGAAAGGCCGCGGTCTTGGATCACAATCTTGAGGCTCTGGTTTCCTTTTAAGTAGGGATGAGTCCCTATTTTAGGAACCGTCGAGTTGCAATTAGAGTTCTGGGGAACCTCTTTATTGTCTTCATACGAAAAGAATGTCGATTTACGAATCACAATCTTCAGAGTTATCTTTATCCCAGTTCCATCGTTCTTTGGCCGCGAGATGATGACCAAAGGATAGCTAGTTTTCGAGGCTTTTATTGCTGATTCATCTTCCAACACACAAATGCTTCTTTCTTTTTGGCCTTCATTAATTTCAAAAAACTCCAACTCTTTATTGTCCATCAGCCTTTGTATCAGAATTCTGAACTCAATACAGTCCTGGATTTCGTGCCCCTCCATGTTATGAAACTCACAGCCTTTTCTTGTTCCTTCATGCTTTCCTACTGATCTTGATACAGCTAATCCCCTCTTCATCATTTCTTTCCATACTCGATTCATCGGAGTTCTTACTTCGTCAACATCCCTTTTAACTCTCCTTCCCATGTTCTCGCCTATCATATTGACCCCATGATTAGGCGTGGGTGCCCGTGTTGGGGTATCGTCCACTTTATAACGCCCATCTAGATGAGTCTTTCTACGGTTTTTTAAAGCAAGCGGTGTTTCTATTGAATGCCCCACAATCTGCGTGGTACTCACAGCTGTGCGTTCACGTCATACCACTTAGGGTATGGGGGTTGCAGGGGTTTTAGGTAATGTGGGGAAACAAAATGAGCATCGAATAAGTTCTAGTACATTTCTTTGTACGTGACTGGAATTAGCGTGAATTGGATTTTCTCCGTGTTCTACTTTGTCTTTGGGTTCACGCTGAGGAGCTCGATGATCGCCGATTACATACAGGGCGATTCTGATAATAGGCCGGATAACCTTTATTTAGGTTATTTACATCGTTCTCTCTTTTCTTTGGGATTGTCTTTCGGCACTTTCTCCCCTTCTATCTTGCCACATCGATTGCATTTTCTATCATCTCCCGACATCACGATGTCGAAATACTTTAGTGGCGCCTCGGCATATGATTGATGAAAGGAGCTTTCAACGTATTAATAAAGAGCATGGTTGTCTCCTTTTCCAAGAGCGGTGGGCATGCTTGTATTGCCACATCTCTCCATCATTGGGCATCTTGTCTAAAACTTTTTTGGCTTTTTCTCCATATTTTGGGCGTGATTCTATCAGAGCAATATCACTACATGGCCATAATGTTTCATGAAGGCCTGTGCCAGGTCCTTTCACGTCTTGATTTGTTCACGACTAAGCTAGTTATACCATTTGGCGGCAGACCCGGCCAAACTGTCTTGAAAATAGTGAATCAGCAACTGTCATTATTAAGGTGCCCCGCCATCCGTCGGCAGAATATTGTGATGTACGCCCCAGGACAACTAGTCCCGTTATATTTCTCGAACTCTGGTGTTTTGACCTTTGGAGGAAAGACTAAGTCCGGGACCAGACTTAAGTCTTTAGCGTCCATCCTGTAACGATGGTCAGCCGTTTCTATTTCTTTAAACTTTTATTCTAGCCACTTGTAACGGTTCTCAAGTTGCTTTGACAAATCTATTTTGCCTTGTCTATTTACGCGATTCATCGAAATCGGGGACCATGGGTTAGTCGGACTTTCCACGGGTTAGTATCCGAACTAGTCGGGAGGTGGGTGGTATCCAGTACCAACTTTGATATTGTGGTCTAATAATGTAACAGCGTCCTTTGGGATGCACCTCCGGTGGCACTTGGGTATTAGGCGGGGTAAAACCGGAGGTAAGCAGGTCGTCATTATCGTTTCCCAAACTAGTAGCAATGCCTTTTCCTTTCTCACGTTCATTGGCCAACAAGCTGCATAACCGATTCATCATGTTACTCACGAGATTCTGCATTCGTTCTATTATGTCTGTTGTATCTTGATTAATCGTTCTTGCATACGCTCTTGTATTTCCTTTTGCATTTGTTCTAGTCTTTCCATTCTCTGATCCATGATTTTTGTTTTGCCTCGTGTATTGTAGCGATGTTCCAGGGTTACTGTCATAATTTAAGGTTTCTTTGTGAGATTTAATGCACATGATGCAATGTAATGCTAATGCATGAAATGTGTGCAAAAAAGGCATTAATTCTGATTCAGTTTCCTTTTAGAATAACTTTTCTAGAAAACAAGTTTCTTTACATAAAATGGATTACATATAAGGCCTCGCCCTAATACTTAAGGCCTTGACTTCCTCAAGAAGCCCAGCTAACTCTTGACCTTGCTCTGACTTTGATTCGTTAAATAAACTTAATACATCGGCTCGGACTACTAAGGTTTGTAAATGATCCGCCACCTCTCTGACTTGAGCCACGGCTTCCCCATAATGTAATCCCGATCTCGACTTGATTACGAGAGTGATGAAGTTCTTTGCTTCAACGTTCCTCATTGACTTCAAGAAGCTCCACCGTAACTCACAACCATGTAAAGTAGATTCTAGCTCTTGATTCTTGCTTTCATTTCTTCAATTTTACTCAGACTAGCCTTTAATTCGACTACGAGTTACGACTACAATCTTGATACAATGATCTTTCCGATTACATCACCGAGCCTTTAATTCCTCTTTCTCGTTCGAGTTTCTACCAAACTTCTTTCGAGTAGCTTCTCGAACTTGAGTATCTGGAGTTTCCTTTCCCATTGGTGGCTCTATGTTTTCCTCTTTAAGTTCTTGATGCCATTGCTCGGCGTTTTCCTAATCCAACAATTTTATTGACCTTCGCGACTTCTTATAGTCATTTTCAAGCGTCCAGATCTTCCTCAGTCTTATTTTTCCCTTTCCTTAGCTTTTCGGCTTCCAGCTTCTGAATGTCAACATCCAATCCTAACTGCATTTTCTCTTCTTGTAATTGTTCTATCCTTTTCCCTAATTCCACATTCTTTTTCTCAAAATCTTGTTTGATGATTTCGAGCTCCGACGGGATTACCTGCAGGTGCTCTTCCACCGATCGGGCGTTTTCTTAGCCTGATGTGGGGATATTGTCGTTGATTCTCTGACTCTACCATCGGTCATATTCGGGGGTTGTCATCGGGTTAGTGGCAAACTTTTTCATTCTATGAGTCTGACTCCAAGCACTCGCTTTTTCACGAACTCTTTTCTTACAATTGTCTCCTTTATATTCAAACTCGCCTTTGAATTAGACCTTGTGTTGCGGTATAAAGCGTCTCGATCTGTCTTGTCTCAACACGAGGAGAAGAGCATATCAAGCTGACTCCCCATACTCCCAAGAGAGGAACCGGTCAAAATCTCCACACCGGTATAAGATCTCATCAGAATCATTAAAGGAGCTTTCCATTCTCGTCTTCTTCTTGCAGATTTTGCGAATCATCATCCATTTTTCTTACGTAAGATCGTCTCGCCTTGGCGTGGCTGCTAATTCTTTTAGCGGGGAATAGTCCTCGGAGAAGATTCAACACAATGCCTTTTTCGTTTTCCAAAAATGACTGTTGAACCATGCTAGTTAAGAGTTGTGCACAACCGTGAATCTTCTTTCGCTCGCGCTCTTGATGCATGCGCCAGAGACACGAAAGTTTGGCCGAATTACGAGGAGCAGGTGTGACTCTTCTATCCAATCTGTAGAATAAATTGAGACCGCCTCGTCTTCATGCCCTAGAGCTTTAGGAAAATAATCAATCCATAAATGCTCAAGGCAAAAATGTCAACCCTTTTCTTCACGTCGGGATGCGCTATGATCAAGTCCTTAAATTTTTCAAGGGATGCACTTACAATCTCCTTTTATTTTATCAAGTGTGACCCACCGCCGCTCATTCCGTAATATTCATCGACTTTTTTAAGAAGGTGGGGACATTATGAGTCTTGCATAAACTTTGTCGGTTTGAATTTTTAGGTAGCGGAGTAAAGCTGTGTATTCTTCTATAGTAGGCACAGATCCACTTTCCGAAAGTAAAACAACTATAAGCGAGGTTCCAAAATTGGGCTATAGCTCGGAATAAGTCTTTGGTCTACCTTGATGTCAAGCGAGATAAAATGAGATCACCGTAATGTGATAGAATAGTTGCTTGATCTCGTCGTCCCATTGACTCTATATCTCTTTCATCTCTTGAAGATTATTTTGAGTTACAACGTCGTGTGAAGTCTTATAATTACGACATGTGCCTTCTATAAGACTATCACCTTTTCTTGTTGCCTTGTCTTGACCCATATTTGGACTACCGCATTGTCCTCCACTCTATCAAGAAACCCCCTTTCCATGACAAGCTATCTATTTAGCAATTGAATGTGAATCAACACCTTTTTTTTATGAAGATGCCATGCAAAAATAAAAATGAAGCAAATCAGTATTTCATACATAGCAAGCAAAGAATAAAAATACCTAATCTAGTAACCACTAGGGTTTGGCATGGCTCTACCTAGGTGGGTTCTTAGGGCTTACTATATGAGGTTCAGTTCTAAAGAAGGTACTCGAACCAGTGATTCATCGATCCTCACCCATTATAGGCTCATATAGAGAGAGTTGATTCGGGAATACATTTCCCTATGGTGCACGGAGATGAAAATCTCACGATGACATAGGTATGGATGTATCTCGAAAGCTATCCACTATCCTGCATGGAGGTGAAGACCTCACGAAGGAGTAGTTTCTCACTCCCACTTAAAGGTGCGACCACAACGGTCATGCAATGCAATGCCGAAATTAAAATAACATCCAATAAAAGGATCGTAATTCTCAAACCTAACTTTCAAATTTTCGACAAAAGACAGAAAATAATCAATTTATGGCTTGACTTTCTAAATCGTCCCCAGTGGAGTCGCCAAGCTATCGTAACCATTTTTTTGAAAATAAAAACGGGGTTCGAATTTGGTTTTGAAAACGAGAATAAAACGGGGAGTCGCCACCAATCCTTTTTTGTTGAGGTGTGATCGGGTCACCTCGTAAAGCGGTTATTTTAATAAGCAGTTTGATTTATCAAAACAACGATTTTGGTCTACAAAATCTAGAAAAGCAGGTTCGAAAGTCGATTCACATACGAGGAAGGGTTAGCACCTCGTCGCCCAAAATTGGTACCAAAATGATTAATTAGTGTCTTAATGTCGAAAGTTTGAAAAGGTTTTAAAATACGGATCCTTTAAAATGTATTAGGATATTTGAGATTTCTTTGTTCAGGAGGTACAAACATCACATCCAAAGACGTTAGGACATGATATTCTACACCTTCGTAATCAAAGCTATCTCATGATTTTCTGAAGTTTATCAAAAGGATGTTTAGTTATTTAGTCAAGCGGAAAATCGCAACCCAAAGACGTTAGGGCACTATTCCCCAATTCCTAAATCGTAACATTGCCTTTATTTTAAAACCTTTAAATAGAGTGTAGCAATTTTACAAAATGCATCGTATCGTATTAATTTAAAGAAGAGGCTCAAGTCAAAACTTGAGATTTCTTTGTCCCGAAAAGATATAAACATCACATCCAGCACGTTAGGACACGATGTTTTAATCTCTCGTAATCAAAATCGTCTCGTGATTCGTGAAACTTCGTAAAAAGGATGTTAAGTTATTTAGTTAAGCGGAAAATCACAACCCAAAGACGTTAGGGCACTATTTCCAATTTCTAAATACAAAACATTGTCTTATTTTAAAATCTTTTAGGTGCAATATGATGATTTTACAAAAGGTGTTTTGTTTAACTAAGAAAACAAATATAGGTGCAAATATAGTAAATAAAAATAAAAAATACTTATAAAAATAATAATAATAATGATAATAATTATAATAATAATAATAATAAAACAACTAAAATTACATAAATATATATAAAAAACCAAATAATAATGATAATGGAAATATATATATATATAATATATATATATATATATGAAAAATAAATAATAAGTAAGATAAAATAAAGTAAATTAATAATTGAATAAAGTGATAAATATAATAATAGTAATCATAATATTAAATAAATATAATAATGGTAAATACAATATAGTATCAATAATACTAAATACAATAATAATAATAATAATAATATAGTAATAATAATAATAATGTTAAAATGGTTGATTTAATCATAATCGAAGAAGGACCAAATAGTATTGAAAACAAGTTGTTAGGGCAAATTTGTAATAAAAATAAAAGGAGAGGACTTATTCGAGATCGTAGTCAACATCGAGGACCAAAATGGGCAATAGCCCATCCTCTAAGACCTTGACTGGCGAGGACCGATTTGAAAATACGCAAAATTTCGGGGTCTAATTAAAATACCAAAAAACCTAATTTTGAATCCTTGAAAAAGCGGAAGGACCAAGTTGGAAATTAGCCCACTCAGAGAAAACACGCGGATCCTTGATCGGTAGGGTCAACGTCTACGGGTTATAGAGGCGAAGCGACGTCGTTTTGGGCGTTAGGGCCACCCAAACGACGTCGTTTTGTGGCTATAAAGGCCCAAAATTTGAAAAAAATCAGTTGTAGAGAGTTAAAAAACATTTTCTTTCTCTCCTTTTTTTCTGCGCAGGGAAGTCTCCGGTGGGATTCTCGACGGCCGTGGTCGTCAGTGCATACGTCAAATCACAAAGACACTTTGCAGTGGCGAAAATTAGTAATGTGTATGTTTTTTTATTTTTTTATTTTATGCTTTACCAGCTTATGTATTTTGGTATTTTTGTGAATGAAGGATTTGTATTAGCTTAAAAATAAAAATTTAAAAGTAAAAAGTCACATTTTTGCCTTTGTTTTGTTTAAATCATCTTTTGGTATTCGAATCTCTTTCTGGTTTTATGTTGAATTTTTGTTTTGTATTTGCATTCTATTTTTGTTTGAATATTTATCTCTTTTTACTTGATCGGAAAAAAGAAGAGACCTAGGATGGTATTTCAGGTTTACGATATAGCCATTTACAATGCTTGTTTTCATCTATTCTTGTTTTAATGCAGTGCAAGTGGTGTGGGCGGTGGAGATGTGACAAAGCGATGGTGGTGCTCTGTGGCGGTGGGACGTGACTCTGGTCAAGTCGGAAGTTGAGCAGTCAAGGGTCAAGAGGCGGTAAGTGGTCCTAGGTGCGGCGCCTCTAGGGCTCTGCTTTTCTTTTTTTATTAGGGTTAATTTGGGGTATGGGCTAATTGGGCTTTGTTAGTTTGGGTTTAACTGTTTTGGGCTCTTGATTTTGGGTAATAGTTTGGGTTTTATTTGGGTTTTAGTGTTTGAAAAATGGGGTTAATTTTGGGTCTGGGCCCGGGCAGAATTGGGCTTGTACAATGGGTATTGTCAAATTCGATGATCCCCGCAGGTGAAAATCATCACCCAACCATCTAGGTGAAGGTGTGAGATCTATGAGATTCAAGAATGCATCGAGTTTAGGGCTTTAGTGCAAGACCTGATATTGAGAATCTGAACACTAATGACATATCTGAAGAGAGAATCGGGGAATAAAAGTTTCCAAGCCCTTACATACTTGGGAAGATTTTGAATAATGAGACTGTGGAAGAGATCCTTATATTTTTTAGAGCTAATCTAGAGTAATATTCAAAACACGCTTGTTGCCTTAAGCCTAGAGGCAATAAGAATCCTTTTGTGAAATAGGCTCGTGTCCAAATTTTATTTCAATAAAATGCATCTTTTTGAGCAAATATTCTTTATTTCTTTTCATTTGATACTCTACAAACAATTGTTCTTAGTTTTTGTTGTTTGTTTGTTCTTTGGACTTTCTTTTAAGTATTCTTTCATTCTTCAATAATCATTTATTCTTTGGAGTCTTCCTTCGAACCTACAATAAGGTCTCCAAATATCAACGATGTGAGCAATGCTGCTATTGACTCAGAGTCTCCTTTTGAGTAAGATATGTGTCTAGAGGGATCTCAGGACTTTGAAGATGACATAGATTGTAACCTATCTTCTGATTTGTTAAGAATGATTGAACAAGTTGAAAAACAGACCCTACTCTACAAAGGGTCGGTGGATATTATGAGCCTAGGAAAGAGGTGAAGATCGAAGCCCAGCTCACTACAGAAATAAGACAAGACATCATTGAGTTATTTTCGAGAATTCAAAAATGTTTTCGCACGGTCATATTAGGACATGCCTAGGCTACTAAGACACGGGCTAAACATGAGGATCGGGCATTGTTGGTCTACCATGGAAGGAGATTGCATCAGTTATACGCAAATACTGAATTGAAGAAGACGAGATTTATGTGACTCTTTCATTTTCTTCACAGACTTTTCTATATGTGGGCATGGTATTATGGGGCTAATCTCATCAAAAGCTTCTAGTCGATATCGATTCATCGACGTAGTCATCGTTTACTTCACTAAGAGGGTGGAAGTAGCTTTATATGTCAATGTTACAAAGTCAAAGTCAAAAAAAAAAAAAAGGCACCGACAAAGAATGCCAAAAAGGATAAAGTTAAAAGTTTGTAGTCTGTTCAAAGATCAGACGCCATATTATAGAGCAACAAAGGCAGCCAAAAAGAAAAAAATAAAATAAAAAACAAAATAAGGATTGTAGAAAAGATGACCGAGACTTGTAAAGATTGGCATAAAAAGTTACTATTTATCTTCTATGATTATCGAGCATTGGCCAGAACTTTTTTCGGGCAACATCCTACCCATTGGTTTATGGAATGAAAGCATTTTTGCCAATTGAACCTAATCGAAAAAATGTTAAAAGTTATTCATCATGGTTAGATGGTGCAAGCTTACGACAAAGATGGTTATCCTAGAGAATTCCACGAGGGGAACCTGATCTTTCTTTTACAAAAAGATTTCAGAGAAAAGCAGATGTCAAATTGGGAAGGACTTTATGTTGTAGAGAAGGCCTGTTCTAGAGGAACATTGATATTGACCGAGATAGATGCTAAAGACTTGCCCAATCCGATGAATTCAAGTTCATTCAAGAAGTATTTTACCTGAAAGGGAAAAGGCCAAGGTAAAACCCAAAGGGCGCCTTGAGCTGAAATTCATTCAAATTTTTTAAAAAAAAAAGAAAAGAAAAAGGAGAGGCCAATGTGAAATCTCGCAAAGGGCGCTTTGAGACCAAAGGAATTTTGAGCCGAAAACCCGAAAAGGGCGACTCAAATTTTGATCAAAGATAGGGCATGTGATAGTCTTGCTATGCTTAAAATAATAATGAGGAAGTATGCTACGTCTTGGGGCATTAACAAAGTACTCGGATCCTCTAAACACGTATTGATCTCAAAATGGTCCTCAAAAAGTTTGTACAGAGAAGTTTAGGCTACGATATCTGGGGCACCTAGCTTCTATCTTACCCAATTTTAATTTGCTATCTTTGATTATTTTATTCTTTTCAAGATATATCCCAATCAATTTTCTTGTATTGCCTTGGTTATCTTTGATTAAATTATTTGTTTTGAGCTATGCTCCTGATTAATTTCTTTCTTGTCCATTGTTGTGATCTTTTTCAAGCATTTTATATTGAAATAACGATTAATGGACTAATAATACTTTCATAAAAGAAGTTTTGCATATTACTCTGGAAGCTTCTAAATAATATGAGAACCTGAAACAGGACTATTGTTTAGAACTCACCAAGCCTAAGGGTTGGATACATTGAAAGATGATTATCTCTTGGGATTTTATTGGATAAGGCATTTCGTCGGTGGTACCATTTCTACAAATGATGAGCAATATCAACCTAGGTATAGAAGGGGATCATTCTTAGGAAAAGAAAAAGATACCTTGCATTCATCTGGTCATTACACCCAGGGAATGGTGTAACACCCCCTACCCGTATTCGTTGTCGAATAGGTACAAGGCATTACCGAGTTTACGATTTTTTTTTTATATAGCCCCTTTATAAATATCTAACCTTCCCTGCAAATTTTAAACCGAGACCAATCCACATCAACCAATCCAATTCAACATATTTTCAAAATAGATTCATGCTTATTTATAAGATAATATCAACACATACCAAGCCAATGTTTGCTAGCCATACCAATGGCTGACCTTACATTCATTTTATATTAACATTACTTTATTTGCTTATACATGCCATTGATTTCCAAAATAAAGTTTCTTTATATACCGAAATCTTGAGGCTGATAGTGTGATGTATCTCCTACCGAATCCGACCTCCGAGCTCTTCACACTACAAAAGCAGGGAAAAGAAGCAGGTAAGCACTTTGTGCTTAGTAAATCCATGTAACAAGAATTATACTCACCTAACATTTCCAATACAATGCAATAAACATTCATATATCCATTCAATGCATTATTACCCTAACATACACAAGCTCAACATTCAAGTTAGTTCAATAATTTCCATGTATCAATAATATACACCATGATTGATGAGCTCATCAATACCATGATTTCTTTCTTTGTTATATTTCCATATTTATCCCATTGAATTACTCGAATTTCGATGGATTTTCAGAGGTACACTTGAGTGTACAAATCCGAGTCCGTCAATTCATATTCATGTGCGCACATTTTCATTTCAGAGAGCACACTCCATGAACCTCATCCTTACAATGGATTACCGGTCCGAGCTAAATCCTCAGAATATAAACTCATAGAGTATTGTCGGGATTACCAATCCAAAGCTAAATCCTAGCAACGACAATTACTCTAATGAGCTTGGATCCAATTACCATCCAAAGCTAAATTAGAACCTAATTGGATTACCCGTCCGGCTAAATCCATTTTCCACATATTCTTCGGAGGGCTATATCATGATAGGATCACCCGTCCGGGCTAGATCCTTTTTACCATTAATTCCTTTTCAGAGATCCATCGAATTTTCCTTTCATTCAACCGAGATTTCTTCCACTTTTTATCAAATATATCAATGTTTCATCAATCTTCATACAATAAACATTCAAATTATATTCACATCAATAACATACATTTCAAGCATTTAAGAATATAATTCAAGTTACATGAACTTACCTCGATACTAGTTCGTATATAAAATCTACTAATCCGGGACTTTTTCCTTTCCTCGATCTAGCTTCAGATTTGAGTTTTCCGGATCTAAATGAACAAATTCAATCATCAATTCAATACATTTCATGTTCACATGTACCATTTTCTATAATTCTATTATTATTTTTAGTTCATTCAAAACTGTCTACTTGAGTCATAGTCACTAAATTATTTTTATCTTGAGCTACAGAACTTAAAATTTAGATCCGTTAATTTTTCCTAAAACTAGACTCACATATATTCTTCTCATAAAATTTTCAGAATTTTGGTTGAGCCAATAAGTACAGTTTATTCTTTAAATTCACCCCTGTTCTGCTGTTTGACAGTTCTGACTCTTCTTCACTAAAATTAATTATCTCTTCATAAAGGATTCAGATGATGTTCCAGTTTATTTCTATTGAAAATAGACTCATTAAGAATTCTAAAATATAAATTTAAGCCCATAATTATTTTTATTCATTTTTTATGATTTTCTAAAATTAAAACAGGGAACCTGAATTCATTCTAACCTTGTCTCACAAAATTTATTATATCTCATGATTTACATATCTATTGCTTACATTGTTTCTTCTATGAGAAACTAGACTCAATAAGCTTTAATTTCATATTTTTTTCATCTTCTAATTCGATTTCTACAATTTATGGTGATTTTTCAAAGTTAGTCTACTGCTGCTGTCCAAAACTGTTTTAGTGCAAACTGCTTATTACCAATTTCCCCCTAAGCTTTCAATAAATGATAATTTCATCCCTACTCAATTAACTTCTCAATTGAGCTGATTTCTCTCAATTAAAACTTTATTCTATCACTTTAAACTACTTTATAACCTTTGGAAATCAGAATTTCAGTAATAGACTTTAATTCCAAATGTTTTCACAATTTAGATCCTAAAAATCAATTTCTATTGGAATTACCTAATAAAATCATCTTATAAACAATTTAAAGCTTAAATTTCATTCTAATTCATCATAAACTTACAGAACTCAACCATGGTAACTTTCAATTTCATCCATGAAATCAAAACTAATGAATTTAATAGTAGGACCTAGTTGTAAAAGTCTTAAAACACAAAATTACAAGAAACAGGCAAGGATTAACTTACTTGCAGTAAAAATATGAAAAACCAGCTTAAGGAAACCCTTCTATGGTGTTTTTCTGATGAGAATGCAGAAAATAAAGAGAAATCTAGATAATTCCACTTTAGTCCTAGCTTTATTAAGTAAATTTTGCAATATTCCAATTTTGCCCTTAATTCTCCTTATTTTCTTGCTAATTTCATACCCTTGTTGTCCAGCCCAAATAGACCTTGGGTCTATTTTCCTTTTAAGCCCTCTTTCTTTTATCATTTAAACAATTTAATCATTTTCATAATTTTGTATTTGTTACAATTTAGTCCTTTTGATTTAATTACATACTCAACGTTAAAATTTTCTAACGAAATTTTAATACCACATTACTAACATTTTATAAATACTTATAAAAATATTTCCTACTCAATTTTATGAGATCAAGGTCTCGATACCTTGTTTTACCCAATTCCTTCAATAATTCCTTTTTCTAACAACCACTAAATCGGTAAAATTTTCTATCGATATTTTAATACGATTTTCCTATCATATAAATATTCATGCAAAAATATTAAAATAAATTTCTCTTTAAATCGGATTTATGGCTACGATTTTAGGCCATTACAAATGGTGTAATGATCAAGTTGATTGAAGATAATATAAATTCCATACCTCTGAGTTATAATTGGATGGATGGAAGAAACCAAATGTTATTTCATTGAAGTTGCAGTGGGAGGTACAAATTTTATGTCCTAAGGTTCAAGAGAAGGGACTCTGAAATTATAGCGGGACAGGTTTACTGAGCAAAACATGATTGTTTCTTTGGGTTTCGTCAAAGATACCAGCTGAACGAGAAAACAGGGTAACGCATCAGCGATAGAACCTTGATGAACTATGAGCAATGACAACCCAAGCATTAAAAAGGGATATTCTCATGCATTTATGTAAATATCATTCATACACTTCCAATTAGGAGCATTTGATTCATTTCGATCATTGTGTCCTAATCGTTGTACATAAAAAAAAAAGAAGAAAAAAAAGTAGGAGATCATTCTCATGACATTCTGCATTCATGCAAATGTCATCCCTGATATCATTTAGTTAGGAGTATTAGATTCATTCCGATCATTGCATCCTAATCATTATACATTAAAAAATGGGATCATTTTTATGGCATTCTACATTCATACAAATGTCGTCCATAATACATTTGAGTCTACAGGACATGTCCTCCAGAGGACGGTGTAGCAACATCGGTGAATTCACCAGTCCTATCTCCATAACCAGCAGGAGAATAGGTCGAAGATTATAGATCTTGTCACCCTAAGTAGTAGTGGAGCAAGATCAAACGTGAATTTTATCTCCATGAAGCAGCAAAGTAGATTTAAGCCATCAGTCTTATCTCCCTCGAGATGGTAATGAAGCAGATTGAAGATTGAAGTCTTCCTGAGATAGTAAGGAAGCAAATTAGAAAGTTCAGGTTTTGTTCCCTCGAGATGGTAGTGGAACAGACTGAAGATTGAAGACTTCTTGAATAGTAAGGAAGCAAATTGGAAAGTTCAGATTTTGTTCCCTCGAGATGGTAGTGGAACAGACTGAAGATTGAAGTCTTCTTGAGATAGTAAGGAAGCAAATTGGAAAGTTCAGATTTTGTTCCCTTAAGATGGTAGTGGAGCAGGCTGAAGATTGTAGTCTTCCTGAGATAGTAAGGAAGTAAATTGGAAAGTTCAAATTTTATTCCCTCGAGATGGTAGTGAAGCAGACCGAAGATTGAAGTCTTCCTAAGATAGTAAGGAAGCAAATTGGAAAGTTCAAATTTTGTTCCCTCGAGATGGTAGTGGAGCAGACTGAAGATTGAAGTCTTCCTGAGATAGTAAGGTAGTAGACTGAAAAGTTCAAATTTTGTCCCTTCGAGATAGTAGTGGGGCAGACTGAAGATTGTAGATCTTATCTCCCTAAGCGGTAACGGAGCAGATCGAATTTGGCGAATCATATCTTCCTGATGTAGCAAGGGAGCAGATTTTAGCCACTAGATATTAACTTCCTGAAGTTGCAGGAAGCAGATAAAAAATATCAGCCTTGCCTCCCTGAAGTTACAGCGGAGCAGACTAAAGACAGCAGGTCTTATCTTCCTAAAGTTACAGGAAGCAGATCGAAGATATTAGCCTGCCACCCTAAGTTTGCAGTGAAGCAGATTGAAGACAGCAGATCTTATCTTTCTGAAGTTGTAGGAAGCAGATCGAAGATATTATCCTGCCTCCCTGAGTTTGTAGCGGAGCAGACTGAAAATAGTAGATCTTGTCTTCCTGAATATTGCAGTGAAGCAAGATCAAAGATACTAGTCTTACTTTCCTGAAGTTGCAGTAGAATAAGATTAAAGCTACAGATTCAATCTCCTTGAAGTTGCAGTTGGGTTAGAGACTACTTGAAGAAAATGAGGATCAAGAAGTTAAGGCTCGGCAAGACCGGGAAAAATTGGTCATTTTATAGTCTTTGTTCCATTCTCGTTACACGACAATGAGCAAAGAGGGGCAGTTGTAATAGGCCAATTTAGCCCAGGCCCATGCAAAAAATAATAAACCCAAAATAATAAAACAAAGTCCAAGTCCAGTCCAAAATATATCATGGCCTGATCGGAATGACTCATTAAAAGATTGAAGGTCCATCTACAAGCTTGACGTATATGGGAACACAATCTTCAAGGATATGTAATCTTAGATATGATATGCAAATCTTAGATATGATAAGCAATCCTAGAAGATATGGTATGCCATCTTAGATATGATATGCAATCCTAGAAGATATGGTATGCAATCTTAGATATGATATGCAATCTTAGAAGATATGGTATGCAATATTAGAAGATATGATTTTGTAATCTTAGAGATTTAATTTGTAGATAGCTTTTAATCTTGGCCATTGATGTAATTGATCTGTACCGTTGGATTTGGGGAGGCTCAACTATAAATAGAGGCCTCTCCCTTCATTGTAAGACACTTGAGTTTTGAGTAATAAAAATTCTTGAGAGCATTCACTCAAGTTTCTCTCTCTTTTGCGTTCTTATTTTCTGTGGCTTGTTCTTATTTTGTTCTTCGCTTATATTCGTTTCTTTTTGAGTTGCTTCTGTTCGAGTTAGTTTTTGGTGGAGGAATTTCGTCGAATCCTCATATTGCGGGAGTTAGGTTGACTTATGCATTTTTAACTTTTTATTTATTTATCAATTTAATTGCTTAATCATTATTTATTCATTTATTTTAATTGCCACTTTTTATCCAAAACTTTATTTCTTAAAATAAGACAATATTTGACATTTGGAGTTTTGATGGAATCGTGCCCAAACTTATTGGACTTCGATTTTTTTCATTAAGTCTAAATGGTCAAATACGTTTTTTAGAATTAAAATATATAATTTTCAAATAAAAAAACCTATCTCGGGAATTTAAGATGTGGTGTCCTAACTCACTGGATGCGACGTTTTGTCATCTCGATGCAAGGATTTCTAAAAAGCAAAGGATATTCGGTGTTTGGAAAATTCGAAAGATCGTGCTCTAACTTACTGAGTTTCAATTTTTCTTTTAAAATCCAACTAATTAAATGTCCATTTAAAATTAAAGGACGTAAGTTTTAAAAGTCAAAAGGATCGTGTTTTAAAATCTTTTCAAATTTTTGACATTAGGACATTAATTAATCAATTAGGTACCAATTTTTGGGCGTTACGAAGGTGCTAATCCTTCCTCGTGCGTAACCGACTCCCGAGCCCGTTTTCTCGAATTTTGTAAACCAAAATTATTATTTTAATAAATCAAAATGTTTTATTAAAATGATTAATCTTAAGATGACCTAATCACACCTCGAAAAAAGATTGGTGGCGATTCTATTTTCGTTTTTAAAATCGACTCCCATTTTTATAACAAAAACTTTAAAAATGATTTCGACAATACGTGTTTTTATTTTGTGTCGGTAGGCTTTGAAGTGCTATATCCGTATTTAAAAAAAGAAGAAGAAAGAGTTGAAGCGGTACCGGCAATAGTTGTTTATTATAGTGGATTCAAATATGAATTTATATTCAAAATAACTATTGATGGACTTATTTGAATTCGGTTTATTTATATCCACTTGTTTAATTTAGAAGAGTTAATTTAATAAATCCAGATATTTAAAAAAAAAATGAATACGAAGGATATATTTAGTGAATTTGACAAACAAAATCGATTCATTGCCTAATTGGGAAGAGAGGTCAACAAAAAGAAAAAGAAAATGTCATTTCAAGGAGGTTTATTAGCTTCGATTCCTTAAAAACACACCACAACATCTATACTCTTATCCATACGCCATTGGATTGAATATTCATTCATTCCCTCTATAGGGAGAAGTGACGTTTATGAAAACGTGATTCCAAATTGGAAATTTCAATTACGATTGATGTTTCATCTCAATTGACATCTCTGTTATTCATGTTCATCATCTCCATGCAAATTCTATGATCTACCCACCATTTCTGCAAATGCAAATGGAGCCCCATCGGTGATTCCTAGACCCAAACCTCCCATTCCAACCTTTTTATGTCATTCTAATATTTCGTCTACCTTTCATATATGCCTACTCTTTGTTTCCTCTTGGGAAGACCAGCTGAGATGGATGATGATAAATTTAGGAGAAGGATGAAGAAGATGAAACGCAGGTATTCCAACCCTACGCCTGCATTGTTGCGTATAACAGGCTCTGTTGTTACCATGGTGTTGCTCTTATTAACCATCTGCTGCGGTTTCCAATTGACCATTGAACCTGAGCGATACCGCGCCATCGGTGCTCGGGCTTTCCATGTTGGCATCTCCACCATAATCTTCGGCTTTCTCTTCCTGATCGTTGGCCTTTCGATTCTGGCTGACATGCTTTTGAATATATCAGAACAGTTGCCGGAGCTATCTGGCGTCCATCAAGGTAGGCTCACTTTCTGTTTTTATTTTTTGAGAATGAATAATCTGGGAAATTTGTGGGGGAAAATTGCTTTAAACTGCATATGGTTGGTGGATGTCTGTTCCGTGAAACAGGACAACAGGAGACAAGGACGATGTCGAAAGCAATAAGGCAAGGCCTGGTAACTGTAATCACCATGTTCGTGATATTGTGGGCAATGTACACCGGATTTAGGCTTACAACCGAATCAGGAGAGAGCAAACAATACCTCCTTACGGTTTCCATCGGAGTCACCACCATTTTATTTGGCTTAATTTATTTCATTATCGGACTCGCTATTGTTCAGGAGCTTGTATTAGAATTTTTTACCTGTTCTCAATAGAAAATTGACAGAAACAATGAAACATTTCATCACAGTTGTGAATTGTAATGCTTTTCCCATGAAAATTCTTTAGTTTTCCAGCAAGCATGGTTTCCCATTTTTCCCTGTTTAGGTGGAAGACAAGGAAGCATATGGCTGTTTGTCCTGTTAAACAAACAAGCAAATCTTCAGAAATCATGTCATTTCCGAGAATCTGGGTATAGGTAGAATGTTTTATACCATGGATATCACATAGACGAAATCCATACCAGATTTCCAGTAATGATAATAAGCATGTTCATCCTAAAACAATAGATAATGTACCAGTTTGAAACTATCACCAGCAGGCAGTTCAGTCAAAGAAATCATCCAGCCATCCTCTTAAAATAGCAGATGTTATATATTGTATGTTACGTGCAATTATTTCGCATGCAAGTCCAGGGTCTTAGAGGATTATTTCCGAGAAGAAATGAAGAATCAGAACTGCCAAATTCTAAAGAAAGCCTGGTTTTTAGCTCAGTCTTCGCATAATAATGGTGAAGAGTCGAGTATTAGTTGCAAATTGCTCTGCTCTTATGTGACAAGTTTCAAATGCCAATCAACAGCTTTCTTCACTCTCAAACACAGCAATTTTCAAGAAACAACAACCCATAGGCCTAAAACTTGAACAGAAATTTGTACATAAAAAATGACTCATAAAGAAGTTTTTAGCTAAAACCATTTCAGAAACGTTAGCCATGGAAAAGGATTGGGCCTGGCCCATGGATCAATTCAATTCTAATAACAAATGATTTCACTTCCTTGTAAATGAAAAAGCCATGAAAACGGAGACATTCAGCAGTCCCAGAGGTTTTGTTCTAACAAGTTCACTTCACATTTAAAGGATGTTGTCAATTTGTGACGTTAGATGAATAATGGTTGCAGGCAAATGAAATGGCTGTTCCATACTAAATAGATAAATTCAACGCAATCGTTGTGGAATCAAATTCCAATATCATCCTACATCCCTAGAGTATTAACAAAAAATCAAACACATTTTAAAGAGCAGGTCATTTCTTTGAAGGGAAATTTCTCGAGCTTTCACAACAGAATGGAATTTCATTTTGACATGAGAACCCTCAGGTGAGTATTTTGATAACAGAACATCCAAGATGAATATATAATAATTCTGTCACTTTCCACGAGCCACAAAAAAAAAAAAAAAACATAAGAAATTGAGGATTGACTTAATCAACCCTTTAACGAGTACTTTCTCCCGGTGAATGGCTGGAACTTGGGATCTTCCTTCTTTTCAGGCTGCTCCTGTTTAACCTGTTTTCCGGGTTCCTGCAAATTAAAAGAAACAACCATATCTTATAGCTTCATTCTTTTCATTAAACCAGACAACCAAAACATGCGGTCTACCTGTTTTGTTTCCTTAGAACGGTTGACATTTGATCCAAATACCAGCTTGCCCTGAGCCTGGCGTGCGCTACTTTGTGAACTAGCCCCTGAAGAAGGCTGCCTATTATTCCTATTGGAAACAGCAGGTTCCTTGTCTTTGGTCCCGGACCAAGAAACTGGAGGAGGCTGTTGCTTCAGAGGTTTCCCATCCAACCGTCTTCCTGTACCAGTGAAGGCACTGAACTTTGGTTCAGTCTCTGCCGGAGCTTCTTCAACTGAAGGAAAAAAAGTGGTTTTCCTCAGAACAGATAAAAAAGCAACATTTACAAGTTGCATCATGAACTTGAGTGCAATATCCTACACAGATGTAAATGTCTTTTGTATCTCACCAGTCAACATAGATCCATAAATTCCCATGAACTGGAATTAATTAGGGTATAACAAGACGAGAAAAATATCCCTACGAAGCATATTTTTGCTATGTGGTTGTAGAATATTTAACTTAGAATACCAGAAGAAATCTTTTAACAAAATGAAAAAGAAGCAAAACTTAAGTTGAGATACAGCACTAGAAATCTGAACAATGAGTTAAAAAGCAAAGAACTCAAGATAAACCATTACATGATATCTACAAAGATATTAGCTCATCACCTTGAGATTGTGCCTTGCTTGAAGTGGGAACAGCAGGCCTTTCTGGCTCTTTGTAATCGAGGGGAGGAGCAAAATCCACCTCACAGTCAGTCTCAATGATACTTATTGCATTGGAAGGCTTCGTCTCTATGATATCTATGTAGTACTTTTTATTGTTATATGCCACCATAATACTGTCCCCAGTAGTTAAACAGGAATAATTCCTGAGTGTCGTCTCTAAGCTGCATGATGAAACAAAAGTGATATTAGAGTTGAGGTGTCTAAATCTACTTGGAAAGCAACAGGTAGATTACATCCATGACAGCATGAAAAAAAAACAGATTCAAGGAGTTACATTCCTCACAAATCCAGACCAAATACAGAAACTCATTTTGCTTACACGAATCTAAATTACACAAACTTCTCAAGGTATATGAGTATATCAATTGATAACTTACTACTAAAATTTCAAAATTCCTTTCTAAGCTAACCATCAAACATCAAAGGCTCAAGCATACATATATTCACAAACCTATCCACTCACATAGCTTTTGGGTTTGAAATATCCAAAAAGTCCTTCGTGTGGGGCTGCAATTTAACATAGGTACCCTTTGGAAGAGTTACATTTTTCACCCTCACAATATCTCCCTCCTGTAGGAGCAAATTCTCCATCATCTACATCATAACCATTGAAAACAACGGGTCAAGAATCATATAAGTAGAAGATTTCCTCCATTTTAGTGGACCTAAAGCAATGCCATAATTCTGAAGCATAATAATCCAACAAATGTACTGCCTACCCAATATGGCATATAGATCATGCCTTCTTCTGCAATAAACTCTAGCACTCCACAATGAGAGGCACGCTCAGCAGCATCATTCCGAAGCTCAAATAACATTGGATAATCAATATGCAGAGATGCTGCATAATTTGTCACAAATTAACTTTTGGATTATACCGCCAGATTAATGTGAAACTAAGACTAATTACAAAAGTAAAAGTGCTGCCAATATCAAACAACGAACCCAAGCGATCAAGTGCAGATGGAGGCATGATAACTGAAAGAACAATGAAAGAATGTATATATTAGGGTGATACTCCAAAAGGAACATATTACAAAAACTATAGGTCAGGAAACTTACTTTTATCACCGCTTTCAATTTGTGGCTGCGGGAAAACAAGGAAAAAAAATAGGACCAAAATCATGAATAAATGGGAAAGAAGCTAAAAGATTTGCAGGATTTAATATCATAAACCTTAAAATGACACTAATCAAGTATGATGGGGTTCAAAGCTGATGACAGATTAATGAAGCAAATCAACAATATAACTAAAAGTTGTAGTTTTACAGACCTTTTCAATGAAAGATGCAGGGTAACATCGATAACTCTGCTCAAATGATGTCCCATGGTAACCATATCTATCGAAAAACTGCCACATCAATTTCAAAATTGAATTCAAAACAATTTCCAATGCCACAACCCAAACAAAGCAGGCATTAACATTCGAAAAATGCAAACACTTACCATTTTGTAATGCTTATAAACAGTCAAACCGGATAACTTACTTCCCTACAAGAATAAAAGATCAGATGAGTCTAAAGATTAACAATAATATCCAACAATACATAAATCTATATATTATATACAACAGCAACAACTTTTGAAGGCAAAAAAAGGTTATATTTTAAATTAAAATTCAAAACTTTTATCCCGTAATTTAGTTTTGAATGGCACAAGTGACCAGATCTCATACTAAACTAAAACAGAATAAAATTACCTGAGAGAAAATAAAATTCAATTTCAGGTGCTTTGATCGGAAATCGATGAAGTGATGGAGAGGAAAGATTATGTAAGGTGGTGAATGGAATCATCTAAGATTCGCTTTATCTGCGTTTATTGCACGCTACCTTCAGATTCTGCCACGCGTTCATTTAAAAGAACTGATAGTTTCTCATCAATTTTGGGCCAAATTCTGAAAACTTTGGAACTGACCCAAAGTACATATCAGACTGCTCTTTGGCCCATAAAGAATAAATCTATAATTACTCTTATTAAACTATTATGTTACGAGTTAATTGAACACTAATTTATTTTAAAATTATTAAAATATTATTTTTTTATATATAAATTAGGTTATATTATTATGATATTATTTTTTCATTTTAAATTTTATATATAAAATCAATAAACACTCAATCATAATACACAATACATTTTAAATATTTAATTTTACCATTTCAACTAAATATTCATTTATTTTTAATAAATTTATTATGTATTTTTTCGCATTACAATTTAGTAATAATAATAGTAGCTATGAGATTGGTTTTTGTTTTCTTCTAGAAATTCGCCAGTGGTATATTCCTTTATTTAGTACTAAGTTGCTTTCTTGGCTTCACTTTTAGTAAAACATATAGTTACTTATATTAATTAAATTAAATTAAATTAATTCAAAATTATATTTAAAAAATACAAATGTATAATAAATTAAATGACAAATGGTTGTGTTAGGTTTTGATTGTTTAGATTAAATTAAGCTTATGGTTCCTCTACCATATTTAAATTTAAAATTTATTTGATATAATTTGATTCATTTACATAATATTATTAGTTAGTCGAAATAGTTGATACCCTTGATTATTTCGATTAAAATGTTGAGGTCAATTTTAAGAAAAAATTACTCATGCCAACTTCATGCAAATATATATATATATATATATATATATATATATTACAATGGTATTTTAAAAGAAATTAACATCATCATTTTAATCAAAATACTTAAAAGATAATTACTTAGATTAACTAATATCATTATAAAAGTAAAGGACTAAAAGTATGCAAAAATTAAATCCCAAATGACACGAAAGAGAGATCGAAATTTCAATTTTGCCACTATCTTCAATTTTGAAAAACAAAGGTTAATTGTTGTTGCTATAATGGTGGTACACGATTTTATCTAAAAACATGAAGGTCTAGGTAATGTGGATTTTTGGAATATGAAACTAATGATGCGACATATGAAAATATTACTGAGGCAGAAAATGTGCATAGGAAACAAAGTGATTATGACAATGAATTCAACAACAATTCATATGGGCTTGAAATGGAAGTTATAAGAAATATCGTTGTTTGTAGTTTAATGAGTTCGCTTTAACTTGGATACATTATGAGTTCATTGGAAAAAAATCCACACTAAAATCAATTTCTAGGAAAGTTTGGAAGGTCACCGATAATCTCGCTTAAAACCTAAATTCCTAAACAAAATTTTCTCTAATGATTTTTAGTAAAATAAAAAGTAAGGATGAGGGAGACGAGAAGAGTAATAGAAGCTCTGATTTTTGTTATGTGAAATATGAGGAATATAACCTCCTATTTATAAAATTCTCAAAAGGGTAAAATGGTCCAAAAAATTCAACAGCCATATTGTAACAAGTAGATTCCAACGGTCATATTGTAATGGTCAAATTTCAACTGCATATTGTAACGGTCAAAGTCCAATGACCATATTGTAACAGTCAGATTTTGCTATTACTAACATTCCCCTACTAATGCAAAAAAAATAAAGATTTTTTAAAAGATCGGAAAAAGAACAATAGCAAAATTAGCCCATTTATTTATTTTTTGCTTTTAAATTGTTGACCATTACAATATTTCTGTTGAATTTTTTGGACCATTTTGCCCCTTTGAGAATCCTATAAATAGGAGGCTATTTTTCTCATATTTCACACACACACACACAAAAAAAAAAATCAGAGCCTCTATCACTCTTCTCTTCTCCCTCATCCTTCTTTGTTATTTTACTAAAAATTACATTAGATGAAGTTCTGTTGAGGAATTTGGGTTTTAAGCGGGATCGTTTGTGACCCTCTAAACTTTCTTGGGAATTGATCCTAGTGTGTTTTTTTTTCACCAAATTTTTTGACCACTTTTAAAATTATTTTTGATTTTATTTCTCGTAAACTTAAGAAAAGCAATACCAATTGTGTTTTATCTTCCTCATTCGGGTGTGCGAATTTGAAAGCACTGTGTTAATTGATCGTCACCAGACGTGCGAGCATCTTGACTGGAAATTCTGCAATAAATAAAGATATGATTAAACAAGGTGTCCGCAACTATACGAGTCAAATTGTAATATAGTAAAGAATGTTATAACGAAACACTCCGTGAAACATTCCGAGGATCGTACCCAAGGGAGGTTGAATCACACTTAAATTAAGTTTCTACACTAATAGGTCTAAATAGTATTAATTTAAAATTATATTACGAAAAACCAAATGAAAATGGATTAATCAAATTAACCTAAAGTTATCTAAAAAAGAAAAAACAACCAATTAACAATCGAAATGAATTCCAATAAAACAAGCAGGGGATTAACTCACTTCAGTGTTCCTAATTAACTTTAGAATTCTGGTTTTATCGAGTTAGCTATTAATTAACTAGTTATTACCTATCAATCTCTAACTAATTAACTAATCAACCAATACACGCTTACCTCTCAACCTTACTTTTTTTACTGAGATAAATTATGATTTTCTCGATAAACTTATCTCTCTATTTCATTTATCCTAAATTACTTCCTAGGGGTGTCACTTCCTAAGGTTTAATCACACATAATTTAAACCAACTAACTCGAATTTAAACCCTAATTCATTCATTAAGTAGTCAAACATTCGTTCGTTAATCTCCTAAGGAAATTAGCTACTCATGGATCTAAATGCAATAATCCCTAAACTCATATTTAACATACAAAGTAGTAAATTAAATAAAAGAAGGGAATAAGAAAATAAATCTGTTTCGATATCACTTTGTGCACGGAAGCGGGATTTCCTTTAACAATTGCAAAGATCACTCTGATTACAATTAGAATCCGAAAAGAAATAAAGAAAAACTATTAAATTAAAAGCTTGGATCGAAACCAAATCCAAGTTAAACAAGAACGAAAATTGTTTAAAGGACAAAATTGAAATAAAATAAAACCCTAAAACTAACTAAGTGGCTCACTTGGCCAAGCCTCTTAAAATGAGGCTAAATATGCCGATTTATAGAGTTTATGTTTTGACTTAAATAGGGTTGCTTGACAACCAAAAATTTGATTACAATTCATTGTGTGGACTAAAATACCCATACTTAAAATCCTTAATCGTTACCCGATGTCACGACACCACTCATCGATATCGCAACACTGCAGTCGTCCTTCATTTTCTTAGCCCAAAAATAGTGTCTTACTCATTAAATATAGCCGTTAAATCATCCCTAGGCCCATAGTGGTCCACTAGATCATGACATTACTCAAAATTGCGTAAAAAAGCCTATTTTGCATAATTTAAACTTAAGATACTAAAAACCTAAAACAAACTAAAAAACATATAAAAGCACTAGAAAACAGGCTCGTTAAGTGCTGGAAAGACCTTACTTTGCCACAACGAATTGTGGCAAATCATTAACCTTGAAGGGTGACGTCTATTTTTGATTACACCGATCAGGTTTGAAATCACTTCTAAGGTAATGGTTCTTCACAGCGCAGTATTTTAATTAATTATTTATTTTCCCTTTATTATTTGAACTTGTCAGTGCCATTGTCTTTGTTTTGCAATAGTAATTATCCAATAATTTAGAAGCCATCCTTACTACTATAGAAACAATGTCTTTCGCCATTAACAAATACATCCCTAATTTGTCCAAACTCGAACCACCACACAAAACAAACTACCGATGCTGGTCATAAAGAATGGTGATATTCTTTGAACAACTCAAAATAGACTATGTCCTATTCAATCCTCACACCATCGAACAAGTTAGTGACTCTACCTCTGTTCTTATAAATCTTGACGCCACCAAGGCCAAGTTTGAAAAATACAACAAATGGGTCAAATGTCACATGTTAAGCCACATGGCTAACAACCTCTTCGATTTAGTTGTCAAAGACAAGTCTACCAAGTCCATATGGGACATTTTAGAAAAAAAGCATGGAGCGAATGATGCTGGAATCAAAAAGTATGTAAGAACGACTGATGATAAGCCAATCATGGACCAAGTGCATGTCTACGAAAAGTTGGTCTTCAACATCCTAGCTGAAGGGATGAAAATGTGTGAGATTCTCCAAGCAAATGTACTAATTGAGAAGCTACCCAAGTCTTGGTCTGACTACTGGAATCTTCTGAAGCATAAGAAATGAGACATGTCCTTGGAGGAACTGATCTGCCACATGAAAATTGAGGAGGCCAACCGTTTTAAAGATAAGGATTCTGTCACTGCCAATGAATTATCTTTTGAGGCTAACCTCGTGGAATCTTCTTCTGGTCCTAAACTTAACATGTTTAAGAATTTTGGGAATCCAAAGAAAAAAGCCAAGCCTCAATCCAAAAAGCTTGCTAACTTTAAGAAATCGGGAAAGAATCAAAAGTCCAACAACCCGGTGAGTTGATATGTATACGACAAGCCAGGACACAAAGCATACCAATGCTTTCGGCGCTTTGACTGCTTTGGAGTCACAATTAGAATGAGAACAAACTACTAGTGCATAGATTGAAGATCTAGACCAGGTGATCACCTCTGTGGTCTCCGAGGTCAACCTGGTGGAGAATGACATTGAGTGGATATGTAACAACCTGAAAGTCAGTGGAGTCAGAAACGGTGGCTTCGGAATGTTGTTTTCCAATGATAGAATCAGTGAATATTATCTATTAATATTTACAAGGATATTACAATATTATATTGAAGTTTAATCTAATAATTTTGGTTATTTGAAAAGTTAGACAATGTACAAGTGTAACGGTTATAAAGTTGATGGTTTTGGAAATTGAGGTTTCAAGCCCCATTTCTATAAATCAGACTTGTAAATATTTTTATTAAACATTTATGGAGTTAGAGTTGAAGTGAAGTGAATTTCAGATAGGTAATTTTATTTAATTAAGGATTAACTAAGGTACGGGAACTAAATTGCAAAAATACTAAAATTTAAATAGCTAAGGAATTTATAATTAAAGCATGGGATAGGGATTTAAGTGGTAATTATACCAGTTAAACATTTAGTGGATGGTAGCTTTGAATAGTTAAAGAAATTATGTTAAAAATATATAAATAATAAATAAAACATAACATAAAATGAAAATATAATAAGTATATAATAAAAACATCAGTTGAGAGTTAGTGGAAAAAAGACAACCATTTTTATTTCCCTATCATGCAAACCAAATCAAAGAAGAGAAGAAGTAAAGCATTCGGCGTTAGGGAGTTCTACTTTCAAATTTAGAATTGGTTAATCAATTTAGTCCATTTCCTTGTAAATTTTATGTTTTTGGAATCCCTGTAGTTTAATCTAGCTGGCCCATGTCATAATTTTTTGTACTGTTAAAGATTTAGGATGTTACCATTGTTGAATATTTGGAGTTTGAGGTGTTAATTTGATAGATTTTAAATCTAGAACTGATAAAGGACTAAATTATAAAGTAAATTGATGATTTTGTGCAATAAGGATTAAATTGTGCAAAATTCAAAATTAGGGATGTAATTGAGACACAGGAAGTCCTATAAGGACTTTAGAAATTTTGGCATTAGGTTTTGGGGATTGAATATGAAAATTTTTATAGTCCAAGTTTTGGGGACTAAATTGAATAATATGTGAAAGTTGTATAATTTAACAATTGAATTTGAATTGGGATATGTAGTGTTAATTTATTATATTGCTTTAATACATAGCTATCGTCGACCTAAAATCCTCAAGAAAGAAAGGAAAAGATAAGATTATTGACAAATAACTCGAAATTTATGGTTTGTGTTTCTATAACCTAAACAACTTCATTTGTCACATTTATGAATTGTATTGCATGAGAAGATCATAAGGTAAGCTATAGATGATAAAAAAGAGCTGAATTGATTCGATTCAAATTTATTATTTACGATGAGGATTAAAGTGAATAGTTTTGAAAGTATCGTATAATAATATAAATATGTGATTGAATTTGTTTTGAGATGTGATATATATGAATATAATTGCACATATGTCTATAAGTATGATGGATGAAATAACGATATGGATTTGGGACATTGATTATAAATGAAATTGAATAGAGGATACTGGAGTTAAGTCGAAAATGAGTATATAATATTGATGTGATAAATTTATTTTGATTGTTATAGGAGAAATGTATATGTGTTACAATTATGTTAGGTTGAATTATTATAAGTTAATTGAGTTGTAATATTAAATGGTACATTATGAGGTGTAACTTTTCAATATTAATTTGTCTTAGATCTTGTTGTTAAGTCATGCATTACATAATTTATATTATAATTTAATTTTGGATATAGAAATACCACTGAGTTATACTTAGTGTATGTTATCATTTGTTCGTGCGCAGGTTAGGTATTGTTCATTTCGTACGTCGATTCAACATCCAACGAGAATCTCGAACTCAATTGTTGGTGAAATATTCTTTTGATCTTGGCATGTACCTAGGATGTTCTATGTATATATGTGTAATGCTCATTTTGTGCCTTAATGGTATTTGAGTTCTAAGTTATAAGTATTGTGTATATATATATATATATATATATGTGTGTGTGTGTGTGTGTGTGACTGATAAGGATGATTATCTTGAAGATATCTTGTTGAAGTAATTTGGTGATATGCTTAATGATTAAATAGTTGAGTAATTGATATGCTAAGTAAGTGGTGGTTAATGCATAGTTATGAGAATAATGTTTAATATATGATTTGATCTATTGAGGTAATGTTTTGATGTATGCTTATAAATAAAATTTAATGCTTAGTTGTTCATGTCTAGGTACCTCAATGGTAGATTGTTTATATTGGTTGATATTAAGTATATATATTTTGTTTAGATGTTGATTTGTATGCCTTTATTGTGTTTTGGTATGTTATTTGAGTTTAGGTAAGTTTTGAGCATAAGTGGATCTTTTAAAGAGAAGTTTTTACCATTCTTGAACTCAAGTATCGATATTTTTACATTTTGTACCGATACCTAACCTAATGAACAGTTTTAAACAAACAAAATGTCAAAATGGTATCGATTTTTATTTGAGTATCGATACTTTTTCATAAAATATCGATACTAGGAAATAAATATCAATACCCTTGTTTTGCAAAGAAAACATAATTGAAATTTTGGTATCGTTAACATTTAAACTTTGAAACTTTTTATTTCAATTCTTTTTTATGCTTGAAATTCTCAACTAGGTCCTTGTAGGATTCAAAATTTTTAATATGTTTGATTATACGTGATTTAATGATAACTAATTGAGATTTTGTTTAGTAAAGTATTTGTTGATTGTTGGATTTTATCGTAGCATCTTATTACTCGGGTCTGGTGGCCGGGTGAGGGGTGTTAGAGGATAGTAAACATTGGTGCTTCTAAACATTTCTGTGCCAACAAAGAGATGTTCACCAAATTTGAGAATGTAGCTAAAGGTGAACAAGTCTACATGGGTAATTCTAGCAATTCAGAAGTACTTGGTAAAGGAAATATTTTACTTAAGCTTACTTATGGCAAAACACTTGCTTTAAATAATGTTTTGTATGTTCCTACTTTTTATAAAAACTTGATTACTAGACTTTTTAATAAGGCAGGCATTAAACTAGTAAACATGCTTCTTTCGCTTCTAGTAAACATGCTAGGGATTCTCAATATAATGATGAACCCAGGAGGACTAAAAGATAGAAAACTACAACTAGTTTTGGTTACAACTTCTTTACTTCTTTTATAACTGGAATTGTTGACTTAAACTCAATAAATGACTCCATTGCTCATACTTTTTAATAGAGGAGTGTAATAGGCCCATTTTGCCTGGGCCCATGTAACAAACCAGAATAAAAAATAAAAAAATAATAAATGACCAGTTTATTCTTTTACAGTCCATTTTACAAAACCAATAAACTATCCGTGGCCCAACTAGCCCAAAACCTGCTAAACCTAATCCCATTACCCAATTAGACCCACTAACCCAATACCTAAGACAAAACCCAATTAGCCCAAAACAAATCCAAACTTACACAGCCCAAAAGGGCCCAGAACCTAATCAGAAACTAAGGGTTTCTGAAACCCTAAGATTCCCTCATGCCACAAGCAGCCTCGTCCAACCTTCGGTCGGGACGCAATCCGCACGAACTACGCCCCACCGCCGAGATCCTCGTCACTCGCCTGCGAAACAAGGAAAGAACACCGCAGCAAAAGAAATAAGATAGCAACAAATATGGACAGAATGTGTAAAATTTTTATTTCCTTTTTTTGTTGTTATCTTCGGGGCTATAAAACCCTAGAATAAATTTGTAAAAAAAAAAAGATAGATGCAAATACACTGAAATAAACAGAGAAAATCCCAACAAACAGAGGTGATTTTTGATTTTTATTTGCATTATTTTTTTTATTTTTTTCGATTCATGCAAATATTGAATACACGAGTAATAAAATAAATAAAAGGTTTTTTTTACCTTTCGATTAGCGTTTAAAAGCGAAGTCACTGGTCTCCGACCGCCATATACGGTGGCGCGCATAGTGGCGCGTGCGACGACCCTTCATCGGAGTCCTGGCCGAAGGCCAAAGGACAGAGAGATTTTCCTCAGAACTAAATTTGTTTTTTTTTTTTGAAAATGGTTCGAAAATGATTTTTTAACAAAATTTTTAACTTATATAGCAAGAAAGAAATGACGCCGTTTTTGCTTAAGATAATAAGCATAAAACGACGTCGTTTAGGGCTAGGATCCGCGTTGACCCAAAACCTGGAGAGGATCCGCGCGTTTTTCATAAAAAGGCAATTTGCCTCTTTGGTCCTTTCAAATTTCAGCATTTTTATTTAGTCCAATTTAAATTTTTATTTTTTTAATTTAGCCCTAAAACTTATATTTTGTTACAATCTAGTCCTCGGGCTACTTAAAAGTCAATATCAGAATGGCGTCGTTTAGGAGATAAGGCATAATTGCCTAATGGGTCCCTATAGTGTGACGCACATTTTGATTTAGCCCTTTTACATCTATTTACATTTCTATTTAATCCTTGTTTCTTTGTTTATTTTTAAATTTTTTATCTTATTTTATTTTATTTTTAAATTATTCTAATATTATATTAAATTAAATTATTTCATAATATCAAAATTCTATATTATTTTTCCTATTTGTATATTAATTTATTAATAGTATAAAATTTTAAGTGTTGTTTATTTTAAATTATTATTATTTATACTAAGTCTTTTCATTTAGTTTAATATTATTTATATATTACATATTATTTTATAATTTATATATTAGTTATTATATTATACCTTTTAAATTTTTGTATATTATATAAAATTTTATATATTGTATAATATATATTATTTATATTGTTTATATTAAATATGTATTTTTCATTATTATTGTATTATAAATATATTTTTATTTAAAGTTATATATACTATTTACTTATAATGCTTTTTATTATATATTATCATTTTATACATATACTAAATTATTAAATTACATTCATTATAAGTATCCCTATATTTTTTTATACTCTAAGTTTTTATATTATTCATTTAAAAATATATTGTTTATACATTAATGGTTTTAAAATTATCATATTTTTTATATTTTATTTATTTATTTATTTATTTATTGAGTGTTTAATTATATCATTCATTTATTTACTTTTATGTTTGAGTTTGTTTATAGAGTTTAATGTTCATTTCTTAAATTTTATCTTTCATGTAGATTTTTATTTACTACTAATTATTTACATCCTTTGTTTATTCATATGTTCTTTTATTGGTTTATCATTGCTTTAGCATAATCTTTTTATTACATGTATCACCTACTATGATATGTTGCTTTCCTTTTAATTGTCTATATTAATATGAAATGTTAGTATATCATGATTGCTTTTGGTATATATTTATGTTTGATGATGTATTAATGCGATATTTTACTTGGATCATCGTTTAAAATAAAAATACATTTTGTAAAATTACTATATTTTATCTAAAGGTTTTTTAAAATAAGGTAATGTTTCGTATTTAGAAATTCGGAGAATAGTGCCTTAACGTGCTGAGTTTCGATTTTCCGTTTGACTAAATAACTAAATATCCTTTTAATAAATTTTGTAAATCATGAGATGATTTTGGTTACGAGGGTTTAAAATATCATGTCCTAACGTGCTGAATGTGATGTTTGTATTCTTTCGGAACAAAGGAATCTCAAGTTCCAACTCAAATTGTTCAAGTTTTTAAAGAAATCATGTTTTCAAATCTTTTCGAAATTTCGACATTAGGACAATAACTAATCAATCCGGTACCAATTTTGGGCGTTACAAGGGTGCTAATCCTTCCTCGTACGTAACCGACTCTCGAACCCATTTTCTTGAATTTCGTAGGCCAAAATCAATGTTTTGAAATAAAATGTTTTATAAGGTGATCTGATCACACCTAAGCAAAAAGGGATTGGTGGTGACTCCCATTCTTTTTTTTTTTTTAAAAGTCGACCCCGTTTTTCAAAATAAAAAAAATGGTTTCGACAAGAAGGATCCAAAAACATATGATGAAGCTGTAAAATCAATTGATGCTAGTTTTTGGAGATATGCTATTAATAATGAGCTAGAATCTATTATATCTAATCATACTTTTACCTTTTGAACAATTTAAATTTTTCGAGTGAGGCGAGCTTGTGGAATAGTTTTAACAAATAGAAAACATAAAAAATTACGTTAAAAGAAATGAAGAAGGGAGGAAAATAGAGGGAGAAATAGAAAAGAATGAAAAAAAAAAGTTAAAAAAATATAAAAGAAAAAAATTAAATTACTCAAAATAAAAAAAAAGTATAAGGACAAATTGTAAAATTTAACCTAAAATTTTCGTTTGAAATAATAATTTAACGTGCAACGTCATCTTACCATTACACCGTTGACAGCAATTAACGGCTCAATGACTAAAATGTTACAACACGATAACATAAGTGACTAAAACGTAACATTTCAAATATAAATGATTAAAATATAATTTAAGATAAACAAAATAACTATTTTAATAGTTTACCCTTTTTATTTACCTTTTTTAATCTAATTTCAACATTATTTATGAATGAAAATCTTGTGCAGCTGAAATTATGTTTTTCCATTGTTGTACCTCGGTGGTGATTTAATTCCACAAGTATATCCACTAACATTGCAGAAATTATTCATGTATGTGGAGTTATACCTTGTATTTGGCCCAAATAGTGTGTTTCGTCTTGACACGAAACAAAGGTTCGTCCTGACCACGCGACTGTTTTGACATTTCGAAGAGTAGAAAAGCAGCGTCACGATAACTCGACTTCCAGTCCAAGTTTTTTGCTTTCTTCTCCCAATTAAATTTCGTTTTATTTTCTCACTTAAATTCTAATTAATATAGGTTATTTTAATATTATTTAACCTACAAATTTAACTTATAAATAAGTCTTCTACAATATTAAAAAAAAACTCATTATACATTTAGGTATTAACTTTTACAAGCTTTAAGAGAATTTTATATTTACGTTTTGAGAGAATTCTTATTTCGGATTTCGGAGTTTAATTTTATTTTCATCTTTTATACTCTTCATTTTTGTCGTTGTAATGAAAATACTTTTACCCGTGATTTTTTCCTTTTTAAAGATTTTCATGTAAATTATTTATGTTCGATCTTTTCTACTTTTATTATTTTATTATTTATACGAATCGATGCCAACAAAATAATAGCACAATCCCTTCCAGAAATTGAGGTCAAATTTTTTAGAGTAATACCACTCTGCAAGAAGCTACAGTTGATTCGAATGGCCAGAATTAAAGCAAAGTTTTAGCCGAGACGAATTCATACATTTATAAGTTTAATAAAGTCTTTTAAGTTTTATCAAGAAGGAATATTGTGAAGCACATGTTAGACGATGTTGTAGCCATTTGTGACATAGAGTGGCAATCTTCTTGAATATGGTTTTAGAAACAATACTTATTACTATTCTCCACGTCTGTTAGGAATATAGGCCTGCTACGGATGGCCACTAATCAATTTTCCAAATTTTAGAACCAAAAATCTAATGTTCATCCATGATGCTGCCTAATTTTAGTACGCATACTGCCATTAATCAATTTCTGAAATGTTAGAAAGGAATAAATCGAATTGGCCTAATGTTCATCCCCAATGCTGCCTAGTACTCTCACACTAGCTTTCATGACAGGGTCTTTAGGGATGCTTTGCTGGCCACTTTTAGTTGGGAGGTACAACAAGTCCCAATCTCGTCACCCGATCCTTTTCTTTTACCCTTCCACTTCCATTAGCTACCTTCATTTATATTTTCGTAAACCTCATCATTTATTTATAATTCTTTAAGTTAAGAATAAGTTATTGGTCCGTAGTCTTTTTACTTTTATTTTTAAGAATTTATTTATTTTTAGATTTTAAAATTATTAACGGTATTAAAATTAGATTTACATTTTTAAATTTGAGAATGTAGAGAGCCAAAATTTCTTGTAATAAAAGTAGAGAGATCAAATTAAGAATATACTATTTAACCTCCAAATTATGAAACATGGATGGCTCTCTCACGGGAAAGTAAAAGACTTTCTTGTGGGTTTATACAGACATTGCTGCCCAACCTCAGCTCTTTAGGGTATGACTGTTCAAAAACCACATATCATTCATGTATTCATTTTTGTTAATATCATTCATGTATTCGTATCATATGTATTTTTGAAGAGTATATTCTATCATGTTTAGGATATGTATAACCAGGTTATCCATGCAGCTAAACAATTTGAGTTTGTAACAGATCCAACCTTTACACACACACATATGCATGCAGCATTACGTTCTCCATACTTTGGAGTGGCTTATAAATGGACAAATTCAACAAGTCTTCTGCTTGATAATATTAAGAAATGAAAATCCTTTGTTAGCCATTGCAACGTATGACATGTATCCAAGCTTCATCTGTTGCCCATTGTAAACAAAACAAACCCATATACTAATGGTTATATAATTTGCTCAAGGCAACAATGGGACAGAATTGTATAAGCTTTAGAATGTAGAACCCTAACTTGAAGTAAAAAGAAAAGAAAAGAAAAATGATCAGATCAACAAGATATTTGTATCAATAACCAATCACCATACCATACCAATGCTTGAAACATCTAAATCTTGCTCTGTTGATACAGCGGATCGATCTCTTTCTCAAGGTCAAAATTCGGCGGTCCTTTAATCCAATGTCCATCAATGGAAGCTAAAGGTGCATTCAATCCATCATCCATGGAATCACCAACCCCTTTCACTTTAGCCTCCCTTGGCATAACAGGGTACTTCCCTGAGAAGCAAGCATAGCAAAACTTTGGAGAATCAGTAGATAACATCTTCTTCAGGCTATCAAATGGCAGAAATGCAAGTGAATCACATCCAATGAACTTTCTAATCTCCTCCACACTCATTCTATTAGATATCAACTCTTCGGCGCTTGGTGTGTCCACTCCATAATAGCAAGAACCTATAATTGGTGGGCTTGCAATCCTCATATGAATCTCCTTGGCCCCTGCTTCCTTAATTAACCTAACAATTTTCGAAGATGTGGTTCCTCTAACGATCGAGTCGTCCACGACCACCACCCTCTTACCTTCCAGGACGCCACGAACCGGCGAAAGCTTGAGCTTAACGCCAAAGTCCCTAATCTTCTGCGAAGGCTCGATGAAAGTTCTTCCAACATAGTGAGACCTGATGAGTCCTTGCTGAAACGGTACCCCTGCTTTGGCTGCATAACCAAGAGCAGCCACCAGCCCTGAATCCGGCACTGCAATGACGACATCGCAGTCTACGGGAGCCTCGGTCGCAAGTATTTCCCCGAAAACACGTCTTGATTCATAAACAGAACGTCCAAAAACAAGGGAATTAGGCAGTGCAAAATAGATATGCTCGAAAATGCATTGCTTTGGTTCAGGGTGGGGCATCAAGCACAGTGATTGAACCCCATCTCTTTTATCCACCACCAGTACTTCACCAGGGTAGACCTCTCTCTCATACGTCGCCTCAATCAAATCAAGAGCACAAGTCTCAGAGGCAAACACAACAGCACCATTACTCCTCCTTCCCATTACCAAAGGCCTGAATCCATATGGGTCCCGCACCGCAACAAGCTTGTCCCCAGTCACAAACACCATTGAATAAGCCCCTTCAAGCTTCTCACAAGCATCAACAATCCTCAAAAGGAAAGGCCTCGCCTTTGATATAGCGATCAAATGAAGCACCACCTCAGTATCAGAACTAGTATTGAAAATTGAACCATTATCTTCAAGCGTAGCCCTCAGAGCTCTGTAGTTCACCAAGTTCCCATTGTGTGCAACCCCAATAGACCCAAACCGGTATCCAGCAACAAAAGGCTGCACGTTTTTTAACATGGAGGAACCGGCAGTTGAATATCTAACATGTCCAATTGCCATTTCACCGGGTAATTGGTCGAGCTTAGACTCATTAAACACCTCAGATACTAAACCAACCCCAGTAACTGTCTGAAGAACATTATTGTTCACAGCTACAATACCAGCGCCTTCTTGTCCGCGATGCTGAAGCGCATGGAGAGCCAAATAGCAGAGACGAGACGCTTCAGGGTCACCAAAAATACCCACAACACCGCACTCTTCACGGGGCTTATCGTCATCATCACTAAAAGAAGAGACAATATCGCCTTCTGGGCCACTTTTGCTTGGTGGAAACAAGTCAGAGATGGAGTTTTTAGAGGAGGTGATAAACTGAGATTTAAGGGAATGGGAAAAGGGTTTGCAATGGAAAGAAGAGGAGTTTGGAAAGAGAGAAAAGGAGGTTTTTTGGGGCGAGTTGAGAGAAAAAGAAGGGAGTTTAGAGATGGGGTTTGAGGGAGTTGATGAAAGATTGACGGTGGCTGCCATGGATGATTTGCTATTCAGTTTTAGGAAGAGGAGGAGGATGGTTTAAAGAAAGAAGACTCTGTTTCTTGGTTTCTTTGGACATAGAGGAGAATGAAAGGGCGGGCGTCGATTAAAGTGGGTTCGTCACCACCAGATTCTCAATTGAGTCTTCTATGACCCTTTTGTTCATATTCTCCACTCACAAGGGAAAGAATCTTAACCTTTCTCATATTTTACATGCACGGACTCCATCAAATTTCTATTACAATTTACAATAACCCTACTTCTATTCATATCCAATCGCAATAAGCATCCACAATTAAATTTATTTTTATTTATTTCTCAAAAAATATATCCTCAATTAAAATTTCACTTCTTTTATGTACATAATAAAGCTTTTATTCAATAAATTTAAGAAATTTAATTTAATCCAACTGTGAAAAATCAAGTCAATGCAAAATCTTCCTTTTTCTTTCTGAGTCAAAAAGTATTTACTTTTTTCCTTACTTTTAGTAAACACAATTATTTTCATTCTATTCTTTTCCTAAAATCCGAGAATACCTTTTCTTTTATTAGGTCAACTATCTCATCCAATATATATTTGTATATGACAATGAAATGTGTACTTTTGATATAATAGTAAAATGTTTTTTCTCATGTTTAACTTAAAATAATTCAATATTTATTGGATTTTATCTATTTTAAAAATATTTAATTTAATATAATGATATAAATATTAATTTAAAACACAATGAATGTGTAACTCAACGTGAGTATCAACCATAATTCAATAACATTTTCTTAGGTAAGAAATCATTTAAAATAGTAACATCTTCTTTATTTATAGATTTGAATAGTTTAAATTATGATGAAAATGTAATTTTGTTTTATGATTTTAATGTATTAAAATTATTGAATTAAATATTAACTTTTAAATTTAATTTGAAAAGTTAATTTCAATTTTTTATTTTAATTATTAATTAAAAAGTAAATTAAAATTGATTCGAGTATAGTAAAATCAAACTTGATGAATCATGTTCAAAATTGATTTTATTAAATTAATCTAATCTTATTCAAAATATATATATGTAATGAACTAAAGACAAATAAAATAAATTTAACTTCCTAAAAATAATTAAAATTAAATTATATTTAGATGAATAAAAATTTAATTTCTTAAAAGAATTAAAATAAAATCTAATTTGTTACTTGTTGATACACAGTATCAACGGAAGTGAAGAATGAAGGAGAATGAATTTTGATGAAGGAGCAAGGAAGGAGAAGATGGTAAAAATGGAGTATCTGGAGTACTCTCCCCAACTCAAAGCGTGTAATTAAGGAGGAGAGCACTCCAAATACTACATTATTACCTTCTTCTTCTTCTCTGCTTCTTCACTAGAACTCCCTCCCTCTCGTTCTCCACTTTTTATTGATATTGTGTATCAACATTACTTATTATTTGTACCTATAGGTATAGGTTAAAAATAAAATATAAACAATAATTATTGATTATTTTTGATCTTGATGTTTTTTTCAATTTATCGTCCTCATCGTTATCTTTGATCAACGTTATTTCTTGTTTGTCATCTTGTTTATAATCTTTAAACTTTGTCACACTATCATCAAACATCGCAATATGAAATTAATTCTCTAAAATTTAAAATATAAAATAAAATTTTAAATATTAATTTGAATATAAATATGATAATTAATTTAAAATAACAAGTACAATTTATCAATAAAATAAATCATTAATTAACAACAATTAATTAAGTGTTATGAGAGTTGCAGTATGAATTTATTTAATTATTAATTATTACTTGTTGAATGTTATGATAAAATCAATAAAACTAATATATTATTAGTTTTTATTTGAAAAATTATGTTTTAAATGACAATTTAGTAATAGAATCAACAATAGAAGATAATTTTGTCAGTTTAAAAGTTTCTTTTAAATTTGTGCTTTTTTTTTTTTGTTAAAACCAATGTATTCATCACCGGTAGTAAAGACTAATCATTTCGTCGTGAGTGCTCACCAAAGAGATATGCAGTTGGCTTTAAAAAATATGAGCAACCATCACGCCACATCTGAGTGGGATTGAATGCCTGACTATAATAATTAAAGAATAAAGTGAACAACTATCACGCCACATCTCATGGTTCTAAACCCGTGGTTTTATATAAATTTTAGGTAAATATACAAATTTATATACTATAAATGCATTAAATATAAGGCTTAATTCATGATTTAGCCCTTGAAGTATACCCATTTTCCCACTTTGGTACCTAAATTTTTTTTGTCCCAATTTGGTATCTAAAATATCAATTTCCTCTATTTTTTGGTTCATTTGTAACGAATGTTAAAAAAAACAATCTATTAGGCAATTTTATCCAATGGAAAAGCACCATGTGGCATGTTTTAACCAATAAAAAAAATGTCACGTGACAATTAGGTTTATTTAAAAAAACGTTAAATTTAAATTAAAAAATAGAAAATTATAATATTAAATATTTAAATACTAAATTTTTTTGATTTTGACCGATCATTGACAAGTCTTGACTGTCATTGACTAGGCGTTGACCAACCACGTGACGTTATTAGAACACACTACATGTTTTTTTAAAAATATTATTTATATTATATTGATTTAAAATATAAAAGAATCATATATAATATATAAAATTTAAATATTTTTATATAAAATTTTAAAATATATAATTATAAAAGTCAAAATCATATATAAAATTGAAAAATGTTATAAAATTAAAAAGGATTTAAATTTCAAGCAATCGCAAAAATTAAAACTTGAAATTTAAATAATTTTAGAAATTTGTAATTATATATTTTATAATTTTATAATTTTAAATTTTTACAATTTGTTTTAGTAATTTTACATATACATTTTGTAATAATATTAATAATTTCAACTAATTTCTTTATATATTTTAATTATTGTATAATTTATATATTTTTTGTAGATTATATATTTTCTGAATTTTATATATTTTTAATATGTAAATAAAGAAATTATTTGTTTTATATTTTTCACATAAGGACAGGTGTGAAGCTAAAAGCCCTTATGGACATTCTTTATTTAATAAAGAAATAGTTGAATTGTTGGAGGCGTGGCTTTCACAGCTTGATTTTGAAGCAGCCTATGATGGGAGGGGGAGGAGATGAACGTAGACGGTTTGGTACAAGTCGAAAATGTTAAATGAAATAAGACTAAGGTATTTTTCATTTTGGATTATAACAAAACTCATTTTCATACTTTCATTATTATAAAATATATGAGATATAAACCATGAAGAAAGAAATAGTTATTGGTTAAATTTTATGTTGAAACATTTATTTACTTAATTTTTTAAAAATTATTTTATGTCTTTTTAATCTTTTATATATTAAATATAAATTTGATTTTAATTAACGGCCATAGTTGAATTAAAGCTTTAAATAATACTATTATCACATAAATCTACGTGTCGCAGCCATATTTAAAGTTGTAAGGCATTTGATAAGGGATTCAAGTTAGTATCTTTTTTTTATTAACATCAATTAAAACTTCTCATTTATTCAAAATACCAATCTGTTAGTTATTTCTTTTATAAAATTTAATCTTAATTTGCACCCATAATAAATTAATATTTTAATAATTTAAATTGTATTTATTGTTAGGAAATATATTATTGTAAAACAAAATTGTTAGCACTGACAAGATAAATAAACTGAACATAAAAAAAGTTAAATATTCATCTGTATCATGAAAGAATTACTTTCTTAGAAGTAAATTCCCTTGATTGGTGTAATCGTATACTCGAATCAAGAATGTGGAACATAAATGATATTGATCTTCTCCAAAGTGTTTGAAAAAGTAGGCGGGAAACTAAAGCTGAAAACTTGGTCGGAAAAATTTTCTGAACAGAAAAAAAAAGAACAAATTAAGGAAGGCTGCTATTTATATTATTTTCTAAATGGGGCAAAAGGGTAAAATGATAGTGTCAATTTTTAAAAATAACAAAGAATTTTCCTCAACTAAAAATATCACAATGCGTGTTGAGACTCGAACACAAACCGAGCCGAAAGATATGTGTGTATTGGGCCTTAGCCACCAACTACTAAAAAAAAAAAAAAATTAGGTAGATTCTTTCCATTAATTTCTGGGTATAAAAATTTTATCTGCTCGCTTTTAACTCAATTTTCATGCTACTATTCCATAAATTAAGGCTTTTTTCATTACCAAATGATTTTTGACAATAATTTAAGGCTACATAAGAAAATAAATTATTTACTTACAGAACTTATTCAAAAGAAGAAATTTGAGTGGGATTTTTTTTTTATTGCATGTAATATTGATATTCCCTTCCTCCAATGGAAAACAAAATTAAAACCACATCCATAAGAAGATGAAAACAAAATGAGGCTTTTGTCCTGGAAAGTGAGCGTTGAGTTCCCACTGACCAAACCCTAATGGCTACAAAGTGCACGGACTCTCATCGATATATACCCACACATCTCTTTATCTTTAACTATTTCATTAATTTTTGGTAAAAAGAAAACATTAACGTTTATTTGGACACCGCATAGTAATTGATGACATGTTTGGTTAACAAAGTATAATTATATAATTTATATTTTTTAAAAATATTAATTATTATAAAAATAATTTCTAAAAAAATAACAAAAATTAAAATCAAACCATCATATTTATTATATTAATTTGAAAAATAGTTGATAATACGATTACTAATAACAATAAAAGAAAAATAAACATCATATGCTCCTTTAATATTTAACATATGCTCTTTATCATTATCTGTTGGTCATTGATTGAGTTCATTTAGATTTGAATGTGTATCATTAACATTATCAAGATATCATTCTTTTCTATACTCTTCAAAGTATGGATCATTTCAATTCCACTTATAATTGAAGTGATGAAATTTACAATATGTTAGTACGATCCAACCTTACTTTTTGTGCTATACTAAGGTAAATTTAATATGGAAATTTTTTTAGAACAAAAAATGTCTTCTCAATCACATTTCGAAGTTTTAAATGTTATAAATTAAAGAGTTTATTTCATTCTCAATGGTATTATACCCCATAATATGGTGCAAAAAAAATTGTATTTGCATAATTAACATCGACTTGAGTTCACAGTCTAAATATTCTGTAGCTAAAAACTTATATAAACTTAATTTAGAAAAAGACTTATACTAGGTTATATCCATTTTTATAATGTAAAGTACGTAAAAAATAATATAATATTTAACCTACTTTCTTGAACTTCTTACAAATAATATAATTTTTTAAATAAGTATATTATTTTTATAATATATGACATGGACACATACAAAAGTTATGTCCATACTTATTGGCCATAAATTTTTATAAATAAATATATTATAACACATTTATAACTTGTAAATTATTTTCTATAATAAATTTTTGACCATGACTTTAAAAAGTTTTTAAGAATTAAATAATATAATTTTTGTTATAACTTTAAAAACACACAAATTATTTTATAATATAATTTTGTAGGATTTTAATATAAGAAATTATTGGTCATAATCATCCCAAACAATCATATGTGTTCATGATTATAATATAATTGTTATAACTTGTATAAAAATAACTTTTTAAAATTAAATTTGAGTGTAATTACTCTAATTCTCACCCTCCTCCCTAAGCATTGGAAAGTGAAATCGGAGTGCCCCAATTACACTAAATTCGGTGAGACTCACCAATTATAATGGTTACCTAAATATATCACCCTTATATAATTACAAGTCACATTCAAATTCAATTGTTAGGTGAGTTTCCAAATACTACCTTAAAATTTAGAATCGTCAAATTGGATTCCATTTTCAAATAATATAATGATGACTTATATTTACTCGTGTCATTTGCATGGGTTGAATTGATTTTTAGTATATTGGGTCCATTTGGTTTTAAAGTTTTCGAGTTAGATCAATTTCAATATTTGGATCAGTTTCGGGTCATTTTGAGGGTAGGGTTTTTCATGTCATCTCGGGTTTGAGTTTGTTAGTGCCAGTTGCATGTCTTACATATAACACTAGTTGCAACTGCAACTGGGTTGCCATGCAACTTGCTATAGTTGTTGGCATTTTCTTGGACTTTTTCTTACATCATCAGGAGGACTTCAAGTTGCAATTTAATGGATTGGATCATGAAGAAAATCGGTCAAGCAAATATTTTTTTTGAAGATTCCTTCTGTCATTGAATTTCCTTCATTAAAGAGATTTTGTTTCTAAAAGAAGTAAATTCCTAGAAATATCTAGATATTTGATTTCTTATTGATTGAAGACCCACTCAAGCAAAATTCAAGGGATTGAAGTTCACACTAAGGTAGTGTTTGGAAAGTCATAGAGTAATTAAATTTGAATGTAATTGCTTACAATTATACAGGTGTGACATATTTAGGTAACCATTGTAAATGGTGGGTTCATTGAATTGGGTATAATTAGAGCAACCCAATTATACTTTCCAATTTTAGGGTCTATTTGGACATTACAGATTAATTGAATGAAAGTATAATTACTAAACCTATTTGGCTGGTAGAGTGTAATTACATCACAATTCTTTATGTCATATTTGGTATTACAAATTGTAATTACAAATCGTAATTACACAGTTACATAATTTATAGTTTTTAAAATGTATATTAATCACTACATAAAATATCTGTAAGTACCCAATTTTACCCGGGCCCTTGAAAACCAAAAAAAAAAAAAACCAAAAATAAAATAAAACCAATGTCCATTTATACAGTCCATTTAAACAAGCCCAATATCCTTGGTCCAATTTACATACCCAGAAGCCAACACCTAAACAGATCAGACCCGAACTAAGCTAAGTGACCCAAAACAGTGCAGCCGAAGAAGGCCCAAGTGCTAAGCAGAATCAACAGCGGCCTAGGTTTTCTGAAACCTTAGGCACCGCAAGCCTTCACGCCGCAATCAACTTCTCGATCAGCCCTCCCTCAATCGCACCGTAATCCTCGTAAATCGCCTCATCACCGCAAAGATTTCTTGTCGACCACTTGCAAAAAGGAAAACGCGGCAGCAAATCGAGCGAAATCCGTATATTTCTTTTTTTCTTTTCTTTGTTTTTCGGGTATAAAAACCCAAAAGAATTTGTAACCAGGGGGGATTCACAGAGAAAAATATATGCAATACGCAAATACACAGATAGATTCAGAAAATAAAAATGCAAAGGTTTTGTTTTATTTTTATTTTTATTTTCTTATACTTTTTTATATATATTTTATTTTATTTTTTATCATATATATAACATATATATAAAATACTAAAAAAAAAGGAAAAAACATACGTTTTTTGGGATTCCGGCCACCGCGTGCTGTGGTCGGCGACGGTGGCGGACGATGGTCAGAGCCTCGCCAGAGATTGTCGGAAATCGCCTAGCAGAGACACTGGGAGCTTTCTCATAATTTTTTTTTAAAACAGTGTTAAAATATTTTTTTTTGGCTGAATTCTGATTTATATAAGGTATAGGAACGACGTCGTTTTGGGGTTGCTTTTAAAGGCCAAAACGACGCCATTTAGAAGGCCAAGATCCGCGCGTTGACCTGACCCGGGGAGGATCCGCGCATTTTCATTGAATGGTCTAATTGCCATTTTAGCCCTTCCGCATTATTTCAATTTTACGATTAAGTCTGTTACATTTTTAAATTTTTTACAAATGCTTTTAATTATTTCTCGTGTTTAAATTTAGTCCCTCCTATATCTGCTTTTATTTAATTTTTTATTTTTATTTTTATATTATTTTAATATTATATTAAAATATTATATTATTTTTATTTTTATATATTAATTGTTACAAGATAAAACTTATATATATAGTTTTTATATGTATTAATTTTATATGTATGTAATTGTTATTATTTATTACCTATATTATATAAATTAGTATATTATTATTTATATTATATGTTTCTAATTATTATTATTATTATTATTTTTCACAAAATTATTTTAGTATTTATATATATTAGATATTATATTATATTTTTAAAATTCTACATTTTATATAATATTATATTATATCATATATTTAACTAAATTATTTATAATATATTCTATTTACAATATTTTTATATTTTTATTTAAAATCATTATATATTTTTAACACATTGTTTATATTGTTTATATCATATGTATGTCCTTTTTATCTATTATTTAAATTTGCATGAAATATGTTCATAGTTAATTTTATTGTTTATCATATTTGTCTATACTTCATCGTATATGTGTAATTGCTTTAGTATAGGAATTATTATTTTTAGTATTTTGTATTATTATTGCATATCTTAAATGTTAGTATGTTATAATTGTTTTTTATATTTATGTTTGATAGTGTATAAATGCAATGTTGTCACATGGATTATCATAAATTTTGCAAAATTACTATATTTTACCTAAATGTTTTTTAAAACAAGGCAATGTTTTGGTATTTAGAAATTCGAAAAATAGTGCCCTAACGTGCTGGGTTGCGATTTGTCATTTGGCTAAATAATTAAATATCCTTTTACAAGTTTTATAAATCATGAGATGATTTTGATTACGAAGGTTTTAAAATATCGTGTTCTAACGTACTAGATGTGATGTTTATATTCCTTCGGAACAAAGGATTCTCAAGTTTTAACTTAAAATAAGGCAATGTTTTGATATTTAGAAATTCATAAAATCGTGCCCTAACGTGCTGGGTTGCGATTTTCCATTTGGCTAAATAACTAAATATCCTTTTGACAAGTTCTGTAAATCGTAAGATGATTTTGATTATAAAGGTTTTAAAATATCGTGTCTTAACGTGCTGGATGTGATGTTTATATTCCCTCGGAACAAAAGAATCTTGAGTTTTAACGTAAATGGTTCGAAGTTTTCAAAATTATATATTTTTAAATTTCAAACATTTGGACATGATTTTATCGATTAGGTACCAATTTTTGGGCGTTATGAGGGTGCTAACCCTTCCTCATACGTAACTGACTCCCGAACCTGTTTTCTCGTTTTTGGTAGACCAAAATTAAATGTTTTAAATAAAACGTTTTACAAGGTGATCCAATCACACCTAAATAAAAATGGATTGGTGGCGACTCCCATTTTTGTTTTTAAAGTCGATCCCTATTTTTCAAACCCGATTTTTAAAATGGTTTCGACAATATCAATAGGATAAACATTTTTTTCTAAAGTAGTAACGAAAATTTAAAACAAATAATCATATGTACTACGTTAGTCCAAGAAAGTAGTCGATAATATGATTACTAATAAAATAACAAGAAAAATAAACATCATATACAATTTTATCTAATTCTCTAACATTCCATATTTATTAGATTATTTCCTCTTTAACATTTAACATGTACTCATTATCATTATCTGAATCTGTATCATTAAGATTATCAATATTTCTTTATTTAATGTATTCTTCAAAGTATGGATCATCCCAATTGTAACACTCCCTAACCTCGAACCGTCGCCGGAACAGGGTTACGAGGTATTACCGACATATCAGACAACTTACGAATAATTTACAAATAAAATAACATTCATAGTATTATTTAATAACTAAGTCCCTATAATGAACTCTCGAAGTCTAAAGCATGTATTAAAAGTGAAACGGGACTCGTTTAAGTATTTCAGAATTTTTTTTATTCTATTTCGACAGTATTTCTGCTTATTTTTACATAAACCCTTTGCAATTAAAACCATATTCATTTCAAACATAACCAATTCAACCAATTCATTTCACATACTCATTTTCTATTCTAAATACCTTCTAATCAAACTCAATCAATATAATGTCAATTTAAATTTATCAATGTACTAATTAAATTGAAATGGATAAACTTCTTTCATTATAACTCTTAGACTTGTAATACTAACATTTTTAACCATTTATATTCAAAACATAATAACCTTTATACATATCCTATGTACATGCCACATTATCAAAAGAAAATATACATCACCAAAAGTTTACTAAAATTGGGTCTGGCTTTGGATGTTGGTTCAGTACTTGACTTCTATAACCTGCACACGGAAACAACCGTACGCTGTGTATGCATATACTCAATGGTATCACTATAGTTCAATTTATAATTAAATATATTAAATCACACATACTTTTACATTACAATTATCATCACTTAATGAACAATTCAATCTTTTTATGTTATCATTTGATTATATATATATATATATATATATATACCATTCTTATTTCTTTATTTCAGTTCTCACCTTTCACATATGCCATATCATTCAAATTTAGTTTTATCAGTAAATTTATTTCATTTATCCCTATTAACTTGACTCGGACTCAGCAGATACGCGGATTCCAACCAACACACCAGTATGGCACATTGTGCCTTAACGGTACACAATACCTAAACAGTAATCAGTAACGATAGCAGTAACAGTAACAGTATTCAACACACAAAGTGCTGAATCTGTAACAATAATGGTAACAATATTCGACACACAAAGTGTCGAATCGGTAACAGTAATAGTAGTCGGCACATAAGTGCCTGATCAGTAAGCCGACAAAAACCTATACTCTTCCATATCCTATGGCATGCCAACTATATCCGACTAGCCCGACTAGTTAATAGGGTATTTAATTCACTTTTCAGTACAATTCCCATATTAGTTTAGTATCAATTATAATTTTCTTATTTCAATCAGTTTCACAGTATTACAGTAATTCATTACTCAATAATTTCACAGTTCAATGGAGTACACATAACAATATTCAGTATTCCATAATTCAGTTCAGTATCAATCTCAATTTCAGTACCCAATACTAAACACTTACCTTGAAATACTTACCACACATAATTAGTAAATTAAACACATAATAATGATAAAGTTTGAATTATAGTGATACAAACCAGAATTCTCTTCGGATTTAATCCTCGACGATCTTTTCTTTTCCTGTTTGGGCCGATGCTTCAGGTTCGATATTAGCTACGAACAATTAAAATAATTTCACAATCATTAACACAACACAATTTAATTGCTGAAATTTTTATCTAACTTTTACTTTAATTCCAATTTAATCCTAACTAAACCTATATATTTTTCTTTCTCAATTCATACCTTTTGCTACTCAATTTCTTGCCAAACTCACATTTAACTATCTAATTTTATCATATTTTCATAATTTCGAATTTATTTCAATTTAATCTCTAAAACTCAAAACTTATAGCTTAGTTTACAATTTAATCCTTTATTCAATTCCAATCAAAATTTCTATCAAATAAACCCCAATTCCATCATTTGTTCAACATAAACCCTACTAAAAATCTATTAACTTTCAAAATTTCAACTTAAATCCAATAATATTTCACTCTAAGATTCCAAAACATCAAATTTATAAAAAAGGACTTGATTAAACTTACCAACTAAAATTTCAAGCTTAAAATCCCTAATTTTCTCTTTTATTTTCTTTCCTTTTTCTTTCTCTTTTCTCCCCTGCTTTTCGTTTCAATTCTGTGTCTATTCTTTGTTTTTGTTTCTTTTTATATTTTATTTACTTTATTAACAATTTAACATAATATAATGATTATAATAAATATCTATTTTAATAACAATATTCATTTTACATTTGGTCACACCTATATTTCTACATTTGTACCAATAACTTTATTACAATTGTCATTATTTAATTTATTTATCGAATAAAAATCTCATAGTTTAATTATTTAATTTAATAAATATCTTTAATTTAATAATAATCATTAATAAATATCTATTTTAATATCATTTACATTTATTACAATTGTACACATAAATATTATTACATTTGTACTTTATCATCATCATGTACTTGTCATGTCTTTAATTTATTTTTATATAAAATCTCATAATATAATTAATACAATTAATAATTATAAAATATCTTCATACTTAAATTATAAGTAATTTAGGTGTTTAGTTTACAAATACACAAATATAATTTTTACACATGTATATTTTATTACCATACAATTGTTTACTATTTACTTTATTTAATAATAATAATATAAAACCATAATAATGGTTAATATTATAATAATATATATATATAATATTTATATATAACTTAAATAAAATCTTAGATTTTAATGCATATATGCCGCCTCATTTCATATAAATGGTTTAATTTCCATTTTAGCCCTTTTACTTTATTTTAATCTATAATTAGACTTTCACTCTTTATTCAATTTGATCCTTTTTCCTAATTACTTTAAATTAAGCTAAATTCACTAAATAAAAAAACTATAATTGAACACACTATTAGACTCATAATTACTCCTAATAATTATTTACTAACTCGGTTTACTAAGACGAAGGTCCGATAACACACTTTTTCGGTGCCCATGGATTTTGGGTCGTTACACCAATTCTACTATAATGATGTTATGAAACATGCAACGTACTAGTACGATCTAAGGACCCCATAAGTCCTTCTAAGGTAGGATTAAAGTGGGTTTTAGTTGCCAAGTTATCGTCAAAAGAAAAATTATATTTCACATAAAAGGTTTAGAGGCATTAATAATGATCTTTGAGCTGAGATTGCTTGTAATGTCATTAGGCTCATTAGCATTGTCCGCATCCATAGGGTTAGGGGCTTGTTTAGATATCTCCCCAATAGCTAATCTGACCAAACTAATATTCACATTAGGCTTGTTAACCTTACCTTTCCTCACCAGTCATGGGATTTGTCTAGACATCTCCATACTAGTTGACCCAACAACACCATCTCCCAGCTCAGGCATAGTAGTGGCCTGTACAACTATGGCCACAAGTGCAACAACTCGATTTTAGTTAGTGTCAAAAAATGTGATTTTGGAACCCAATTTCGTAAACCCATATTATGAGATTATAATAGGAGGATTTATGAAGTGAGAATGAAAGTATATTAATGAATGGTTGAGTAAGTAAATTGAGAAAATCGTTATTAAAGTTTAGGATTAAATTGTAAAAGTTCAATCAATATTGAATTTTAAATTGGAAAATGCTTGAGGACCCAATTAACAATTAATTAGAGGACCTAAATGGTTATTAAACCATTGTCTTTATATGGTAGTGGAAGACAATAATAACATCTACTTAGATTCAATAAGAGAGGTTAAATAATATATAAAGTATGTTTTAAAGTTAGTTAAGTTTAATTAAGTAGTTAATTATATATAATCTAAGTGAATGGTGAGAGAACAAATCATCCATCTTTGTCACTTCTTGTGCCGTCCATGGCTAAAAGGAAGAATTTTCTCTCTTTTTCAATTTGATTTAAATTACCAAGGGAAAGAAGTGAAGTAAGCAAAGGAGAGGCTAAAGTTGTTGATTAAGCCTTGAAAAATCTTCTCATTTTTGTGTTTTGAAAGGTAAGTTCTCCTGGAACTTATTATCCTTACTTGTTTGATATGTATGTTTGTGTCTATTTTTGTATTAACTTTATCAATGGTTATAATGCATGTTAAATTTACAATAGATTTGACATAATTGGCAATGAAGCATTAATGAATAGAAATGAGCTTGTGGCAAGTTGAATAATGATATGTGAACTATGAAATTAAAATAATCGTTATACGTAAGACAATATGTCTATTGAAATGTTGCTATGAGAATGAAAAAAGTTCTTTTAATGTGTTACTAATTGCATATGTGATTCATACCCGGTTATAACTTATGAAATATGGAAATTGAAATGTGATTGTCACAACATGTGTGTATTTGTACATTAATGATAAATGCCCATGTGAACTTAATAGAAAGACTAGGATACAATTGGCATGTCAATAGGGTAGTATGCACATTTTTTTTTATGGGTTTTATAATAATGTGGAGACTATGTTATGTAATGATAAGATCCAAAATTTGTTGCGAATCATTGAGTATGCATTGTCTCTATGGAGACTTTGGTGCGGTGGAAGGATGCATTTGCATATGTATATGCATCTGTTGATTACAGGCTTTGTACTATGCGCTTTGATGTAGTGTGGTTCATACTCTTCTGAGCTATCTTGGTGTGGTGTAGTTCACCCTTATGTCTGAGTTTTTTGTCACTAAGGTTGCATTGGCCAAATGTTAAATTGAATATGATTTTAATTGATGAAAAATGAACCTGATATGACATGTTATGAATCCCTCTAGATATAATTATCATGGAATGGATGAGTATCTTATTGGAAGGAATTGAGAGTTACATAATCAAATAAGAAATGGAATGGCCTCTTAATGCTTTTGGTTGTGGATATGATATTTGACACTTGAATGTATAGATATGCTTACCTATGCTTATCTTACCTTGCCTTGTAATGTTATGTGCTTTGTTTATCTAGATTTGTGTTTAGTTTTCTTGGCATTTAATATGCTACATATAACCAAGGCAAGCATAGTAAGTTCTATTTTGAACTTACTAAGCATTGAATTTTTACCATTGTTGTTTCTTTACGTGTAGATCCTCAGCTATCGAAAATTTCAAATTTGGCTTGGTGTAGATGCCACACTATCTATAAGACGATAAGAGTATGTTTATTTTTGTAACATCCTAAATTTATGTGCCTATGCATTTAGTGTGGGGATATGTTTAATTTGTTAATTTAAGTGATAGGGGTTCAAAATTGGGCTTAGGATTAGGCAAAGACCTTGATTGAATTATTTTAAGGTGGCGTCATTAACAATAAAAGAGGCCCAAGTTTTGGCCACAAGGAGTCCATGTTTTTAGGGCCATTTTCGGCACTTAAAATGAAGCAAGGAGTGACACCACACACAAGGAGTTAGGGACCCAAAATTTAAGTTTAATAAAGCCCAAATCTTTTAATTTAAGTGAGTTAAATTTAGGCATTAAGATTTGATGAGGTGGACAGCTACAAGGCTCAAAAATAGGAAGATTTAGATGGATTTTATAATTGATAAAATAGTAGATAAAAAGTAGAAAAGTTAGGAGCTTATCTACAAGGGAGGTGATGGCCGAAAATCCATCACCTAGAGGAGTGTAGAAATCAGCTACTGCATGGCAAAGGGGGTACTGAATTTTCCCTCTCATTTAGCTTGAATTTTAATTAATTAGGAAGGGCGTTTTCGGTTTTATACATAAGGTGTCGAAATATCTATAAATAGGGGGGATAGCTCCTTGATTCTGACACTGAAAACCCTGATTTCTTCTCCCATTGTGCTGAAATTCCTTAGCCTCTCCCTCTCCAATTTCTTTTCTCCAATTTCTTCATAAGCCAAAACTCTTCTCCACTTTTTCCTCATTGTTCCGATTTCTCTAAAAAGCTGAAGCATCTATAGTCTTTTCTTTTATTCATCCTATTTGAGAATTAGTTCTATTCTTCGGGCATTTAAAACTTTCCTTTGGCATTGTCGAATCTCCTTTCCAAGTGTTAGCTGAATTCCTTATACTAAGGTAAGTCTTGATTTTGTTAGATCTCATATTCTATTTCGGTTCTTAAAAGGCAAAAGTCAAAAATTAACAGTTTAATGATTCTATGTTGGAAAGACAATTTGGGATTTGAAGAAAGCTTGGTCAATTAGATCTAAAAGCCAAAAATAGCTAGTCTTCACTTTCGAGATTTTTAAGGTAAGAAGATTTCCTAGATTTCTATTAGATTTGATCATTATATGCAAGATCTTAAGGTTATAATGAGAATTAATGATTAAATATTATGATAGTAGTTCGATAAGGACTTGTGATGGAATTAAATATGGATCGGGAAAAGGAGAAAATCCTAAGTTTAAGAAAATACGATGATTTGCCATTCGAGATTGGCCACTTGGTTGTGGATCGCTTCGAACAACACCTTAGGCAGATAGCGATGAGTGTCGACTAAGGATAGCGTCGACATAGAAAGCATCGTCTTATCGGTAATCGTGTGTAGATCTCTAACACACTAATAAACCTGTATGTATGACTATATATATGTTATGGGCTTAAAAGCGGAATGAAAGGTTTAGACAATCGAATGGAACCCTAAAAGGGTTAGGCAAGGATGCGTGTGCGTAAACATAGAACTCCCTATGTGTATCGGAAAATATATATGACCGCATGATGTTTTCTTTATGTGTATGCATGGGGTGGAAATATGATATTGAAGGGAAGTGCATGATAGGTCACTTGGTGATCGGTGGTGGAAATCCACATATACAAATGTTAGGTCACATAGTGATCGGTGGCTATGCCACATTCAATGATTCTAATTAATAGGAATAGGCGGTCTTTGTCGTTTGGTATGTAGCGGATGGAGGGTTGATTGTAGAAATCCCCAAGGTGTGATGGTTGGTACGGGTTGGTGTGTAGAGGATGGAAACCTAGGATGGGTTGGGTTATTCATTATTTATCGTTTACCATGTGATTATGATTGTTACTTTCATGTATGGGCCAGGGCCCATAATGTGTTTGTGGGCTCAGGTCGTGTGTTTTGAGATTTATACACTGAGTCTTGGTGACTCACGCTTTCCTTTCTCTACTCTTCCGGATGAGCGTAGATCGTGGACATGGGAGCCGAGAGACGGACTCGAGGGCCATCAAGTTTTATTTCTACAAATTATTTTTGGGATTTCTTTAAATTTTATTTTATTTTATTTGAGAATATTTATGTAATAAGGCCCTAGTTTTATTTAACTAAGAAGTTTTCAATGTTATGCAACTTATGAATTCATGATAAGGTTTATTTATACGTAATAATAATACAAAAAGGTTTATTTCCAAAAAGTCACTTCTTTATTCAAATTTTAAATAATTAACTTGTGTTTTCAAAATCCGATAAAGTGTTATGTGTTCCATAAAATGCCAGATCTGGTCGAAACTCATGGGCTGGGTTTGGGGTCTTACATTTTGGTATCAGAGCCCAGTTCAAAATTCGGGCTGTGAAATGGGCCTAGAGGTGTTTTGGAAAAAAAATTACAAAAAAAAGTCTGGTTTGAGGATATGGCTTTCGAGTCTACAGGCACCCGATCCACGCAGGTAAGTATTCTAAACTCTCTATATGTTATATATTTATGTGGGCTTGATGGGCTTTATAGGACGTAGACTAATTAGATCTAGAACTCGATGGACTCTAGGCTTAGCTGAAACACCTCCTTAAATTTCATAAGACTTAACCTCACTAAACAAAACCCATGAACGAGTCACAAGACTAGGGTGTGGCAACAGGCATAGCATGTCTAGGAATAGATCCGGAAGAGCTTGGTGTTTAAGCAGTCCTAGTGACTCACCTCTTCTTCGCTGGAATCTTACCTCGTGCGTAGTGGCTGTTCACTCTAATTATAAGGACTTGTTGATGGGCCAAACCTATAATTAAAACCCGAAAGGGACCAGCCACCCTATTTTGCAAACAAAAACCCCTAAGATTTGTAAATTTCCAAAGAAATACACTTGATTTGTAAAGATTCCCAACCAATAGTGAATTTGTAAAATGCTTATGTTTTGAAAATTTACCCAAAAACCATATGTTTACAAGAGTAACTAGATTTTCTTCAAAATACCCCTTCGAAATAAAAAATAATAAAAAAACTGCAACGACAACAACAACATCAAAATATCCCTGATTTGAAAAATTACTAAAATACCCCTGGATGTCAAAATTACTAAAATACCCCTGGATCTCAAAAATTATCGAAATACCCCGAATTGTAAAATTACTAAAATACCCCTTATTTTACAAAATCACCAAAGAACCTTATTTTGAAAAATTACGAAAATACCCCTGTAGGATAAAATTACGAAAATACCCCTGGGTTGTAAAATAACAACAACCACAACAACAACAATTTTCTGTGATGAACGTAAGTTCATGGATGTTGATTGAATGTATGTGTTTCCTAGAGGATATAAACTTGAGATGTATTGTGAGTACGAATTCGAAAGAACTACTTTTAAAACTATTATCCATAAGACTATTCGTGGTTAATCAGTGGAAGAAAACTACTAATTCATAAAAATTCTAATCAGATAAACGTGAAGCGGTAGAATAAGTACAAGGCGTCGAGGACGTCCGTCACGTGGTCGTAGTAGGGGTAGGATGACTCTGTCAGAACCAGTAGGATTTGGCCACGGGTCAAGAAATGAAATGCCAGCTGAAGAGGTCGAATGTCAGGATCAGACGCAGGAGATGATGCTGTATCTCAGGCGATATTGAGGGTTTTAGAGAGGGTTGCTGGAGTAGGCATGGGCACGGGGCCGAAAATCATCTTAGGAGCGACTTAGGGCCAATGGGGCAGAAGTGTTTAGAGAAATTTCTGGTGTAGCCCCAAGTTCAGCTGAGTATTGGTTGGAGGTGGTAGAACTCATAATGGATGATTTAGACTTTACGGAGGAGAAGTTGAAAGAAATTATATCTCTCCTGCGGGATGAAGCCTACCAATGGTGGCTTACGGTTAAGGATGAAACAGTGGCTGACTGTATTACCTGGAATCTCTTTAAAATAGCGTTTCAGAATAAGTATATTGGATCAAGTTATATGGATGCATAGTGCAGAGCATTTCTGAATCTAGTGCAAGGAGTAGGTCAATGGCTTGGTATGAAGCTAAATTTTTACGTCTTAGCCGTTATGCTTGTGGGATGGTAGCCACGGAGCATGAACGTTGTGTTAGGTTTAAAGATGGCCTGAGGGATGATTTGCGTGTTTTGATAGCCTCACAGCAGGAGAAGGAATTTGCTGTGCTTGTGGAAAAGGCTAAGATAGCTGAGAAGGTAAAGCGGACTAAGAAACTGAATCAGAATAGAGATAGGAGTGAAAGTAAGAGGAATTTTGAATCGTCAGGGGCAGTTGGGCAAATTGAGAAAAGACTTAGGTCAGACGGGCCGAAACAAGATGAGAGACCGACTGCTGTTAACCAGACACAAAAGTGTGCTCGATGTGGTAAGTTCCATACCAGTGAGTATTGGGCAGGCACTGAGAAGTGTTTTAGGTGTAGATCTACGGACCATCAAGTTAGAAACTGTCTGCAGCAACGGAGCAGTGAAGGGCTCACAGGTCAAAAGAATGCACTGCTGGGAAGAGGAGGTCAACAACCACCAATGGGTCGTGGTCAAGTCAATGGTGGCAATGGCATAGGATATGGTCGTGGAGGTGCAGGCTATACTGAGGCGAGGCTGCCAGCCTTGGTCTATGCAGTACGTCGCCAAGGAGACGAGGACGCTCTAGATGTGAATATCGGTGCGTACCCTATCATAGTATACTAAGTGTTTATTTTGGCTTTAGAATAAGAGTGCGCAGCGAAAGCATAGTAGTGAGACTTAGGAAGTTTGATTACTAGTTAATTGGAAATTTTGAGGATGAAATTTCTTTAAGGGGGTAGAACTGTAACATCCTAAATTTATGGGCCTATGCATTTAGTGTGGGGATATGTTTAATTTGTTAATTTAAGTGATAGGGGTTCAAAATTGGGCTTAGGATTAGGCAAAGGCCTTGATTGAATTATTTTAAGGTGGCGTCATTAACAATAAAAGAGGCCCAAGTTTTGGCGCAAGGAGCCCATGTTTTAGGGCCATTTTGGCACCTAAAATGAAGTAAGGAGGACGCCACACACAAGGAGTTAGGGGCCCAAAATTTAAGTTTAATAAAGCCCAAATCTTTTAATTTAAGTGAGTTAAATTTAGGCATTAAGATTTGAGGAGGTGGACGGCTACAAGGCTCAAAAATAGGAAGATTTAGGTGGATTTTATAATTGATAAAATAGTAGATAAAAAGGAGAAAAGTTAGGAGCTTATCTACAAGGGAGGTGATGGGCAAAAATCCATCACCTAGAGGAGTGTAGAAATCGGCTACTGCATGGTAAAGGGGGTGCCGAATTTTCCTCTCATTTAGCTTGAATTTTAATTAATTAGGAATGGCATTTTCGATTTTATACATGAGGTGTCGAAATATCTATAAATAGGGGGGATAGCTCATTGATTCTGACATTGAAAACCCTGATTTCTTCTCTATTGTGCCGAAATTCCTTAGCCTCTCTCTCTCTAATTTCTTTTCTCCAATTTCTTTAAAAGCCGAAACTCTTCTCCACTTTTTCCTCCTTGTGCCGATTTCTCTAAAAAGCCGAAGCATCTATAGTCTTTTCTTTTATTCATCCTATTTGAGAATTAGTTCTATTCTTCGGGCATTTAAAACTTTCCTTTGGCATTGTCGAATCTCCTTTCCAAGTGTTAGCCGAATTCCCTATACTAAGGTAAGTGCCGATTTCTGTTAGATCTCATATTCTATTTCGGTTCTTAGAAGGCAAAAGCCAAAAAATTAACAGTTTAATGATTCTATGTTGGGTGGCAATTTGGGATTTGAAGGAAGCTTGGTCAATTAGATCTAAAAGCCAAAAATAGCTAGTCTCCATTTTCGAGATTTTTAAGGTAAGAAGATTTCCCTAGATTTCTATTAGATTTGATCACTATATGCAAGATCTTAAGGTTATAATGAGAATTAACGATTAAATATTGTGATAGTAGTTCTGATAAGGACTTGTGATGGAATTAAATATGGATCAGGCAAAGGAGAAAATCCCTAAGTTTAAGAAAAGAGCAGTATCTGCCATTCGAGATTGGCCACTTGGTTGTGGACCGGCTTCTGAACAACACCTTAGGCAGATAGCAGTAGTGTCGACTAAGGATAGCGTCGACATAGAAAGCATCGTCTTATCGGTAATCAGGTGTGTAGATCTCTAACACACTAATAAACCTGTATGTATGACTATATATATGTTATAGGCTTAAAAGCCGGAATGAGGCTATTTAGACAGTCGAATGGAACCCTAAAAGGGTTAGGCAAGGATGCCAGGTACGTAAACATAGAACTCCCTATGTGTATCGGAAAATATATATGACTGCATGATGTTTTCTTTATGTGTATGCATGGGGTGGAAATATGATATTGAAGAGGAAGTGCATGATAGGTCACTTGGTGATCGATGGTGGAAATCCCACATATACAAATGTTAGGTCACATAGTGATCAGTGGCTATGCCACATTCAATGATTCCTAATTAATAGGAATAGGCAGTGCGGCTTTCGTTTTGGTGTGTAGCGAAGGAGGATTGATTGTTGAAATCCCCAAGGTGTGATGGTTGGTATGGGTTGGTGTGTAGAGAATGGAAACCTAGGATGGGTTGGGTTATTCATTATTTATCGTTTACCATGTGATTATGATTGTTACCTTCATGTATGGGCCAGGGCCCATAATGTGTTTATGGGCTCGGTCGTTGTGTGTTTTGAGATTTATACACTGAGTCTTGGTGACTCACGCTTTCCTTTTCTCTACTCTTCCAGATGAGCAGTAGATCGTGGACATGGGAGCCAAGACGGACTCGAGGGGCCATCAAGTTTTATTTCTACAAATTATTTTTGGGATTTCTTTAAATTTTATTTTATTTTATTTAGGAATATTTATGTAATAAGGCCCCTAGTTTTATTCAACTAAAAAGTTTTCATTGTTATGCAACTTATGAATTCATGATAAGGTTTATTTATACGTAATAACAATACACAGAGGTTTATTTCCAAAAAGTCACTTCTTTATTCAAATTTTAAATAATTAAATTGTGTTTTCAAAATCCGATAAAGTGTTATGTGTTCCATAAAATGCCAGATCTGGTCGAAACTTATGGGCCGGGTTTGGGGTGTTACAATTTTTGTGTCAAATGTTGTGGCATGTACATAAGATGTCTTTTGTAAGTAACAGTCAAACTCATGTATAAAAGTGTTATGCTTTGCCTTGTTGTGATGGAGCTAGGAAATGTCTAGTTCTTTATTATATATTCTTGATCAAGTCCTTCTGTTATTATAAGCTTTATGGTTCATTTGTGTATAGGTTTAGTTGATATATGGTAACAAGTTGATTGGATGGTAATTTTGCATTTCAAATAATGCCTACAAGGTAATGTGTTAAGTTTTTAGGTCACTTAGACCATCTGAGATTGATATTTGGCAGGTTTGGGGAAAATATGTAAAAATTAGGGATCTGTCCTCAAAGTCGTGACATCTTTCTGTTGGTGTTGCGGCATTAAGCTTCTATCCCTATAGTCGCGACATTCCCTTATTTGAAGTCACGACCCTCAGCCCACTACCTTAAATGTTGCAACTTGCCCTTGCTGAAGTCGCAACACTAAACCCTCTGTCATCAATGTCGCGATGCTTCCTCTATTGAAGTCACGACAGTAGATTATTGTCTTCATGGTCGCGACTCAACCCTTTTGAAGTCGCGACATAAAGTTACTAACCGCAATGTCACGACATTACTCATTGATGTCACGACAACACCCTCATGTCTTGATATTTTTTACATTTTAATCCATCAATTGTTTCCAAAGTATTATGAGAGCTTTCGTAAGCTTACTTATGACCTGGATTTGAATAATGATGTCTTTAGAAGTATTAAATGTTGACTATCCTGTATGAATTTTCTTATTTAATTTTAAAATGAAAGTGTAGTTGCTTCAGAAACGAATGTGGCGTCTCATATCTCAGACCCAGTGATTGGGTCGGTAGTGAGATGTTACAACAAGGGTTAACCTAAATTTTGTGAATACCTCCTTCCATTTATTATTAGCCTTTCTAACTTGCTTAGAGCCATGCGTATCTCAATGAGCATCCTTAAGAGCCAATAAAAGACAAAGCCGACAATTCGACTCCATTTGATCGTTCCATCATTAATGCCATTAGATTTCTTAGAATCCTTGCTATTTTGCCTTGACTTCCTTTCAACTAACATCCAATTGATTTTTTACTCGTATCTAAACATTGAAGGTTAAATTTGTTATTATGCCAATTTTTATATTTGCCATATCATCTTTCCATTACCCAATTAAAGAAGGCATAATTGCAAAAAAAAAACCTCAACGTTTGGGGGCTTTTGATTTTGTGCCCTTTACCTTTTTATTTTTTGATTGACTCCTTCAACATTACGATTTTTTAAGAAATCAACCCAGTTTTAACGGTCAACATGAGTTGACCGTTAATCAAACTGTAGGTCAACATAATAGCCCATGTGGCATGCCACATAAGCGCACGACGTCATAGATGACATCATCTAGTTAACAAAATTTTCTCTCATTTTCTCTCTTGCCAAACACATGGTTGCTGCAATTTTTTCTCTATTTTCTCTCTTGTCAAACACCATTTTTCTTCTTCAAAACATATGGTTGGCTCATTTCATCTACAAGAATCTCTATTACCATGATTATAATCATGCTTTTGTGCAATTTTTGTAGACCCACACCACACTTTCAACTTAAAATCATTATTTTTTCCCCACTATCGGCTGCCATCTTTTTCTCTCATTTTCTCTCTTGCCAAACACCATTTTTCTTGACAAAAAAACCTTTATGGGATTTACCATAGATAAAAATTTGTTTAAGTCCTCAACTATAGCAAATTAGGGTTTACAACATTTAATAGTTGTGCTGCACTGTTTTTGCATGATTAATTGTCTTCCATGTTGCTCATTCTTAAGTAAATTGATAGTTTCTACTTTCTAAGCTTGGAAATGGCTGCTAGTCCAACTAAGTTTTGCAAATGAAGCTTGATTTTATTTAACTACTCTATTTTCTTGTTCTTGCCATTTAATAGTTCTTTTAACTTTTTTAATGATTAATTGTGTTCCAGGTTGCTCCTTCTTATGCAAATTAATATTTTGTAAGACTGCAAATGGCCATTAGACCAACAAAGCTCTGCAAATCTCTCTTCAATCTGTATCCATGTCTTTCCCAGTTTGCCTTAGTTCTGTAACATCCTGAAAAGGGCCTATGCATTTTGGCCAAATTGTATGAAAAGACATGTTTTATATGTTTTGAATAAATTACGAATATTTTTGGAAACACGAGAATGTATGGAAATGTTATGTTGAAAATAGGAAAGTGACCATTTTGGAAACCTAAGTAAATTAGGAAAGTGAAATTTTGGAAACCTAAGCTAAAAAAGGAAGGTAAACATTTTGGAAACTAAGCTAAAGAGGAAAGTAAACATTTTGGAAACTAACCTAATAGAGGAAACTAAACATTTTGGAAACTTGGGAAATGTCAAGTTACAGAGCCGCGCGAAAATTTTTGGAAACTTAAAAATGACCCCGAAATGTCGAAATTTAAAGTTCAAAGGGGAACTTAGGGCCAGGTGACCCTAAAATATAAAGTACGTGGAATTTGACCCATTAACGGACTTGGAAAAGTGGCTTGAAGATGCCACTTAAGGCCTCAGATAATGGCCCACATGCAAGGGTGTTGGGCCTGAGTTCGAGTCACATAAGAAGCAAATAAAAGAAGTTTTATTTGCTTCCATAAGAAGAGAGTTGGACGGCACAAAGGATCTTGAAAGGGAGTTTTAATTCCTTTGGAATTTTCGCTAATTAGGAGATTTGATGGAATTTAATATTTGATAAAATTAAAATTTATCACATAGGAAGAGTTGGCGATTGAGGGACTCTAAGGCTAGTAGTTTCACCAAAGAGGGAAAGTAAAGGGCCATTCTTCATTCTTTTCTCTTCAAGAGAAACCCCTGCGAAAATACTCTAGCAAATTAGCATCAATCTTTTCTTCTCTCTTTAGCCGAATTCTCTCTGTCAAAACACTCTCCTTCTCTTTCCTTTTCTTTTCTTTTCTTCTACTATCCCTTCACAAAAGCCCAAACTTTGAGATCCATAAAAGTGCCATAGCCGAATAGTATAAAGGATTATCAAGGATTTGAAAGCGAGGTAAGTACATCTATGTACATTCGGCCAAAAGGTCTCTTCCATACTTGAATGATAGATCGGATCTAACATGTGATTTGGCGAGGACCTAAACTAAAAGATCAATTAAGGATTTGAGAACTCCAAGGCAAGTGTGTTCATATATTCGCCAAGGCCAATCTTAAGTATTTAGATCAAAAGTGATCAAAAAATTAATCGATTCAAGGATTTAGGTTTTGGCGAATACAAGGAAGAGAAAAGTGAAGTTTTGGATTTAAAATCCATAAGGTAAGCACCTAAAAGTATTGACCAAGGCTTGTATGATTACATAGATCGGTTCTTTAATTATTAAAAAGCTGAAAACTAACCCATATTGAAATTCAGGGTTGGCGAATATCGGTGAAGGAAAACCAAGTTTTGGATTTGAATAAACATCAAATCGGCATCAAAGGTAAGTCTTTTACAAATCCTACTAGGATTTGGATATCATAACCAAATCAATTTATGCTAAGTAATAAATGATAAATCAAATGTAGGGACTAAGGATCTAAACATTAGATCTAGCTTTTCGGAATCTCAAGGAATCGCTAAACAAATCAGGTGTGTGCCCCACACTAATCTTAATAGATTTATGGCTTAAATATGATATATATGTTAATGTGAAAGTGTAAGAATGTGGCTAAAGTACCATATTATGGTACAAAGTACTCAGGTACGTTTTCCTACTCCTACTAGGATTACGAAATATGTTATACTCAACATGTGAAAAGTGACATGAATGTGAATTTAAGTATGATATTCATGATATGAATAATATGGGGCATTCGGGTTATTTGAGAAAGGGGAAGTGAATGTGATGACTTCGGTCTCACTAAGTGAAACGTGATGACTTCAGTCTCACTAAGTGAATGTGGTGACTTGGTCACATTAAGTGAATGTGGTAACCCGGTTACATTATCTAAATGTGGTGTCTCATGACACAAATATCTGAGTGGCTATGCCACAAAATTTTAAGTGGGCGATGAGCACGCCGTCATTGCAATGACGCCTTCGATGGTGTGTAGCGGATGGAGGGTTGACTTAGTAGTCCCCACGGTGTGCGAGGTTGGTACGGTGGAGTATAGCGGATGGCATATAGGTTTGGGTTGGGTTTGCATCATTATCTTGAATTTTTATATGAATGTGATATGCATGGTGTGCCTATTTCTATTATGTTTTGGTGTTGGTTACACATTGAGTCTATCGACTCACCCGTTGTGGGAACATGTTTGGTGATGAGCGATAAATGGGCAGGGACGGCGAGAACTTGTGGTGGCCATGTTAAACTTGAAGTTTAATTTAATTTGAATCTTTATTTTTATTTTAAGTCTTGTACAATTTTATTTTTGGTTTCGTTTTATGTAATAAGGCCATCGTGACGATTTTTATTTCGCATTAATTACTATGTTATGAATTTAGGGCTTTATAAAGAATAAGCCCATTTAATTTAAAATAAGTTTAAACATTTTGTCACCTAAAACAAGTGGGTTTTTGATATAAAATAAATTTGTTTTCAACTCGAGCCCAACCCACAACAAACTATCTTCCAAAACACACAAGTTTTTCCTAAGTAACAAAAGAATTTGAACCGGGTTACTTCGAGGAACATACCAGATCCGATCCATTCTTGTGGGCCAGGTGTGGGGTGTTTCAGTTTGGTATCAGAGACCAGTTTTAAACTCTCGGCCTGTGGCCTAAGGCCCAAAATGTTTTCAAATCAAGCCCAAATGAGTTTTATGGAAATATTTTTGAAAGTAGACAGGTTTGATGGCATGGCACCTAAGTCTCAAACCATGATCCACCGGTAAGTACCCTATCTATCTGTGTGATTAAGTGAATTATAGAAGGGTAGAATAGGAATGGAACGTAGAATAGCTTGATAGGAACTTGAACCCAGGATTAGTCTACTCAAAACAAATACATAAGACTTAATACACTAAACAAACCTATGGCTAAGTCGGACAAGTTAGGGTGTGGCAACCATGGTACGCATGTCTAGGATTGGATCTGAAGAGCTTGGTATTTAAGCGCCCTAGTGACTCACCTCCTCTTCGTAGGAATCCACAGTGCATAGCCGGTTCACCCAACCCGGAGGACTTAGTGGGTGTGGCAACCCCCACGCATGTCTAGGAATGGTTTCGGTGGGAGCTTGGTACTTAAGCGATCGCGTGACTCACCTCCTCTCCACTCGAATCTCGCACAGTGCGTAGCTTTGGTTCACCTACGACCAAGATGGCTCGATCATAAGCTAAACCCAATAACTAAAACCCGAAAGGGAACTAGCCATTTTTGAAACCTTAATATTAAAATTCTTAAATCATTTTTCCCTTAATTCACGAAAACTATTTCTTATACACAATTTTCTCCGAAAATTTCTGACTTATAAAATTACAAAATACCACAATGGTAAAATTACAAAAATACCCTTGGTTTATAAAATGCCCAACTACTCAACAGTTTTGCCAAAATATCATTATCTCATAAATGTTCAAAACCCTAATTTGCAAGCTATCGGAAAAAATATATACCTTGATTTATGGAAAATTACAAAATTGCCCCTAACTCACTAAAATTACCAAAATGACCCTGATTTCCAAAATTTTTGCAACAGCACCGATTTGGAAAGTACAATTCTCAAAAAGAACCCTCAAAATTTTTCAACTTCTGAAATATCCCTGATTTATTAAAATTTTACAATTTACCCCGGTTTGTGGAAAAATTACCAAAATACCCTCAAGATCCAAAAAATTTCTGAAATACCCTTGAATTTTAAAAAAAATTTTCCAAAATACCCCGGGAACTTAAAAACACCAAAAATACTCGTGACAAAATCACCAAGGAACCTTATTTTGACAAATTACGAAAATACCCACAGAGGACAAATTACGAAAATACCCGGGTAGTGGAAAAATAACAACAAATGAAAAACTACAAGCGTTTCTCTGAATGAACTAAGGTTCATAATTGTTTGATGGATGTATGAATGAATGAAAAGGCGTGTGAATGTATGAATACGAAAGAACCACTCCTAAATTCCTTTTCATAAAATTTCTTGGCGGGTAATCAAGTGAAACAAAAGTACTAATTCATAAAAACTTTTTAATCAGATCTCGGCGTTAGAAATGAGTTCTAGAGGACCTTGTAGTCAAGGATGCAGTAGAGGAAGAATAAGCGTGTCAAAACCCGTTAGATCGGGTCGAGGTCGACAATGAGTTACCACCACCACCACCCCCATTTGTTAATGTCGGCGACAAGCTCAGACGGGGATGATGCTATGTCGCAGTGTGTTATGAGTTTTGGAAATGGTGGCTGGTGCAGGTAGAAATACGGAGCTCGAAAATCATGCGGCGACTCCGCCAATGGATTTGAGGTTTTTCGTGGAGTGTCCGGTGTGGCACCCAATATAGTGAGTATTGGTTGGAAGCAACCGGCGTATTATGGATGAGCTTGACGACCCACGAAGAGAAGTTGAAAGGGATGGTGGCAATCATTACGTGATGAAGCGTACCAATGGTGGTTAAGCTGTCAGAGATAGTGCCACGGTGAGGATCGACACAGGAGTATGCTAAGGGGCATATCGGAAAAAGTATGTCGACACGCTATATTGATGAAGCGGAGAAAGCTTTTCTAGGACTAGTTCAAGGAACAAGTCGATGCGACATATGAGGTGAATTTACGAGGTTAAGCCGATATGCTCGAGGAGTAGTCATGGCCCGAACATGAGCAGCGTGTCCGTTTGAGGCGGATTAAGGGATGACCTAAGATTATTGATAGCTCCACATCGAGGCAGGAGTTCTCCACGTTGGTTGAAAAGACTAAGGTAGTGAGGAATCAAGGACTCGACTAAGCGAACTCGACAGAATAGACCCAAAGGGTTCTGAGATCATCGAGAAATGTCTGAAAAGGCCCAGGCGAGGGTGAAGAATTGACAAGTTGGTACCGAGGCGATGTCGTCCTTGTGAGCATTGTGGAAAGAAGCATTTAGGTGAGTGTTGGAAAAAGACAGGAGCATGTCTTAAGTGTGGGTCCAAGGACCATATCTTTGAAGGATTGTCCAAAGATATCGATGACAAACGACAAGCAACTCGGAATGTTAATCAGTGGTAGGGAGGACAACGACCTCAACGAGGTCAAGGTTGAATAACGAGAGGTAATGGTCTTTGGCAAAGGGCGTGGGAGAGTCTTTGCTATCTTGAGGCAAAGGCGGTAGAGTTTGGTTTATGTGGTTCACCGTAGGAGGATGGAGATCACGGACGTTATAACCCAGATGCGTTCCTCGTTCATGGCAAACCCTATTATGCTTTAATTGATGTGGGCTAGACCCATTCTTATGTTGCTGTAGTGTAGTTGAAACACTAGGCCTAGACTCTGAACTTTCTGATAGGGAGATGACGGTAGTAAGCCCATTAGGCCAAACTATAGTGGTAAATAAGATCTTTCGGAATGTATCCCTAGAAATTTAGGGAATGAGCTTTTGGGCTGACCTAATAGAATTACCCTTGAGAATTTGACCTCATACTTGGTATGGATTGGTTGGTAGAACACCGAGCCGTGTTGGATTGTCGCTAAGCGAATGGAACTAAGGACCCCGAGGATGAGGTGGTCATTATGATAGGAGAAAGAAGAAATTACTTGACTAATGTAATTTGGTGCTTAAAGGTGAAAGGATGGTTAAGTAAAGGGCTTGGCGTTCTAGCCTTTGTAAGTGCGTTGGATGGAAAGGAGGAAGGTGTCAAAGGAGTCGAGAATGGTAAGGGACTTTGAGGATGTGTTTTCGGAGGAATTACCAGAATACCCCGGATAGAAGTTGAATTTGGAATAGACTTACTACCGAGAGCGACATCTCGTGTCAATCGCTCCATACCGAATAAGCGCCAAAGGAGTTAGTGGAGCTCAAGGCTCAAATCCAAGAATTGTTGGATCGTGGATTTATTCGACCAGTGTGTCTCCGTGGGAGCACCGGTCTGTTGTGAAGAAGAAGGATAGAACTATGCGTATGTGCATAGACTATCGTCAATTGAATAAGTGACCATCAAGAACAAGTATCCCTTGCCTAGGATTGATGACTTGTTCGACCGGTGAAGGGAGCGGTGTTCTCAAAGATCGACTTAAGGTCGAGGATATCACCAGTTAAAAGTAAAGGAGGTGGATATCCATAAGGCGACTTTCGAACAAGATCGGCCATTTTGAGTTTGTGGTAATGCCGTTTGGGTTGACAAACGCCCGGTAGCATTCATGGATATGATGAACCAAGTGTTTCAACCTTACTTAGATAGGTTCGTTGTAGTGTTCATCGACGATATTTTGGTATATTCCAAGTCTGAAGAGGAGCATGATGAGCATCTCCAAATTGTGTTGCAAGTATTAAGGGAGAAGAAGCTTTATGCCAAATTCAGCAAGTGTGAATTTTGGCTTAGGGAAGTTGCTTTCTTAGGACACGTGATGTCTACCGAGGGAATAAGGGTGAGTCCTAAGATAATCGAAGCTGTGTTGGATTGGAAACCACCTAAGTCGGTGGCAAAAATTCGTAGTTTCTTAGGATTGGCAGGCTATTACAGAAGGTTCGTAGAAGGATTTTCATCAATAGCTGCGCCATTAACAAAATTGTTAAGGAAGGAAGTACCCTTTGTGTGGATGGATAAGCAACAGGAGAGTTTTGAAAAACTTAAGAAGGTATTAACGGAAGCTCTAGTGTTGATTCAGCCTGAGGCAAGAAAGGATTTTGTGGTGTACTGTGACGCTTCACATACGGGGTTAGGATGTGTTCTTATACAAGATGGAAAAGTAGTCGCTTACGCGTCTCGACAGTTAAGGCCGCATGAGGTGAACTATCCAACCCATGACTTGGAATTGGCAGCAGTGGTTTTCACTCTCAAGGTGTGGAGGCATTATCTTTATGGAAAAAGGTCAGTGATCCACACAGACCACAAGAGTCTCAAGTACCTGTTGACTCAGAAGGAGTTAAACTTGAGGCAACGAAGGTGGGTGGAATTACTGAAAGACTATGGTGCTCGATAGAATATCACCCGCAAGGCGAATGTAGTAGCGGATACCCTAAGTAGGAAAGTTGTGTCGGACTTAAGAGCAATGTTAGCCCATTTAAGCTTGTATGAGGATGGAAGCTTTGTTGGTGAGTTGCAAGTCAAGCCAACGTGGTTGAAGGAGGTGAAAGAGGACGGTTGGTTGATGAGGATTTAAGTGTTAAGTTACAAAAAGCACGAGCGGAGAGTTGGAGGACTATGAAGTTAATGATGAAGGAGTATTATGCTACAAAAGGAAAGTCGTATGCCAAGGGACAAGGAGTTAAGACGGAGGATTCTTGAGCGCATAGTAGCCCTTATGCTATGCATCCGGAGGCATTAAGTTGTCAGTAGATTTAAGAGAACAATTTTGGTGGCACGATCTTAAATGAGAAGTTCTGAATTAGTGGGAAGATGTCGGCGTGTCGACAAGTTAAGTGAACACCAAGTTCCATCGGGATTGCTTTAGCCAATCCAGATTTCGCGATGGAAGTGGGAAAGAATTACCATGGACTTCGTTAGTGGGCTTCCCTTACGCCTACTAAGAAGGACTCGGTATGGGTAATAATGGACCGTTTGACGAAGTCGCACATTTCATCCCGAAGAAGAGTGGATTATTCCTTCAAAAGTTAGCCAAGCTATATGTGGCGAAATTGTGAGGCTACACGGAGTCTGCGGTGTCAATTATTTAGGGAGAGACCCAAGATTCACATCTCGATTTTGGAGGGCACTTCATCAACCTTTAGGCACTAAGTTGGATTTCACTCTGACCTTTCATCCACAATCAGACAGACGATCGAGCGAGTAATCTAAGCGTTGGAGGATATGTTGAGAGGATGTGTGATGGATTTCAGAGGAAGTTGGGAGGAGTATTTGCCTTTAGCAGAGTTTGCCTACAACAACAGTTATCAGGCTAGCATTCGAATGGCACCATATGAAGCATTGTACGGACGGAAGTGTCGTACTCCTACTTGTTGGACTGAGTTAGGAGAACGTCGAGTTTTGGGACCAGAGATGGTGGCAGAGACGGAAGAGAAGGTTGAGATAATTCGAGCACGGTTAAAGGAAGCCTCTGATAGGCAGAAGTCTTATGCCGACCTCAAGCGGAAGGAAATAGAGTTTGAAGTGGGAGACCAAGTGTTTCTAAAAGTCTCACCATGGAAGAAGGTGATGAGGTTTGGTCGGAAAGGAAGTTAAGCCCAAGGTTTATCGGGCCCTATCGGGTACTAAAGCGAGTGGGACCAGTGGCATACCAGCTAGAGTTGCCACCGGAGTTGCAGTAAATACACGACGTATTCCATGTGTCCATGCTACGTCATTACCGATCAGATCCCTCTCACGTAGTACCAGTTGAAGAAGTGGAGCTAAGGCCAGACTTAACCTACGAGGAAGAGCCGATTCGAATTTTGGAACATGACATGAAAGTGTTGCGAAGAAAATCGATTCCTTTAGTCAAAGTGTTATGGCACAATCATGGATTGGAGGAAGCTTCGTGGGAACCAGAGGAGGCAATGCGACAGCAATACCCTCAATTGTTTAGTTAGGAAAATTTCGAGGACGAAATTATTTTAAGGGGGTAAAACTGTAACATCCTGAAAAGGGCCTATGCATTTTGGCCAAATTGTATGAAAAGACATGTTTTATATGTTTTGAATAAATTCTGAATATTTTTGGAAACCAGAGAATGTATGGAAATGTTATGTTGAAAATAAGAAAGTGACCATTTTTGGAAACCTAAGTAAATTAGGAAAGTGAACATTTTGGAAACCTAAGCTAAAAGAGGAAGGTAAACATTTTGGAAACTAAGCTAAAAGAGGAAAGTAAACATTTTGGAAACTAAGCCAAAGAGGAAAGTAAACATTTTGGAAACTAGCTAAAAGAGGAAACTAAACATTTTGGAAACTTGGGAAATGTCAAGATTCTGAGCCATGAAAATTTTGGAAACTTAAAATGACCCCGAAATGTCAAAATTTAAAGTTCAAAGGGAACTTAGGGCGGTGACCTAAAATATAAAGTACGTGGAATTTGACCCATTAACGGACTTGGAAAAGTGGCCTGAAGATGCCACTTAAGGCCTCAAATAATGGCCCACATGCAAGGGTGTTAGGCCTGAGTTCGAGTCACATAAGAAGCAAATAAAAGAAGTTTTATTTTGCTTCCATAAGAAGAGAGTTGGACGGCACAAAGGATCTTGAAAGGGGAGTTTTAATTCCTTTGGAATTTTCGGCTAATTAGGAGATTTGATGGAATTTAATATTTGATAAAATTAAAATTTATCACATAGGAAGAGTTGGCCGATTGAGGGACTCTAAGGCTAGTAGTTTCGGCCAAAGAGGGAAAGAAAAGGGCCATTCTTCATTCTTTTCTCTTCAAGAGAAACCCCTACCGAAAATACTCTAGCAAATTAGCATCAATCTTTTCTTCTCTCTTTAGCCGAATTCTCTCTGTCAAAACTCTCTCCTTCTCTTTCCTTTTCTTTTCTTTTCTTCTACTATCCCTTCACAAAAGCCGAAACTTTGAGATTTTATAAAAGTTCCATAGCCAAATAGTATAAAGGATTATCCAGGATTTGAAAACGAGGTAAGTACATCTATGTACATTCGGCCAAAAAGGTCTCTTCCATACTTGAATGATAGATCGGATCTAACATGTGATTTTGGTAGGACCTAAACTAAAAGATCAATTTCGGATTTGAGAACTCCAAGGTAAGTGTGTTCATATATTCTACCAAGGCCAATCTTAAGTATTTAGATCAAAAGTGATCAAAAAATTAATCGATTCAAGGATTTAGGTTTTGGTAGAATACAAGGAAGAGAAAAGTGAAGTTTTAGGATTTAAAATCCATAAGGTAAGCACCTAAAAGTATTCGCCAAGGCTTGTATGATTACATAGATCGGTTCTTTAATTATTAAAAAGCCAAAACTAACCCATATTGAAATTGGGGTTGGTAGAATATCGGTGAAGGAAAACCAAGTTTTGGATTTGAATAAACATCAAATCGGCATCAAAGGTAAGTCTTTTACAAATCCTACTAGGATTTGGATGTCATAACCAAATAGAATTTATGCTAAGTAATAAATGATAAATCAAATGTAGGGACAAATGATCTAAACATTAGATCTAGCTTTTGAATCTCAAGGAATCGCTAAACAAATCGGTGTGTACCCACACTAATCTTAATAGATTTATGGCTTAAATATGATATATATGTTAATGTGAAAGTGTAAGAATGTGGCTAAAGTACCATATTATGGTACAAAGTACTCAGCACGTTTTCCTACTCCTACTAGGATTACGAAATATGTTATACTCAACATGTGAAAAGTGACATGAATGTGAATTTAAGTATGATATGCATGATATGAATAATATGGGGCATTGGGTTATTAGAGAAAGGGAAGTGAATGTGATGACTTGGTCTCACTAAGTGAAACGTGATGACTTGGCCTCACTAAGTGAATGTGGTGACTTGGTCACATTAAGTGAATGTGGTAACCGGTTACATTATCTAAATGTGGTGTCTCATGACACAAATATCTGGTGGCTATGCCACAAAATTTTAAGTGGGCGATGAGCACGTCATTGCAATGACGCCTTCGATGGTGTGTAGCGGATGGAGGGTTGACTTAGTAGTCCCACGGTTATGCGAGTTGGTGGTGGAGTGTAGCGGATGGCATATAGGTTTGGGTTTGGGTTTGCATCATTATCTTGAATTTTTATATGAATGTGATATGTATGGTGTGCCTATTTCTATTATGTTTTGGTGTTGGTTACACATTGAGTCTATCGACTCACCCGTTGTGGGAACATGTTTGGTGATGGCGGTAATGGGAATGGACGGCGAGAACTTGTGGTGGCCATGTTCACTTGAAGTTTAATTTAATTTGAATCTTTATTTTTATTTTAAGTCTTGTACAATTTTATTTTTGGTTTCGTTTTATGTAATAAGGCCATCGTGTGACGATTTTATTTCGCATTAATTACTATGTTATGAATTTAGGGCTTTATAAAGAATAAGCCCATTTAATTTAAAATAAGTTTAAACATTTTGTCACCCAGAAACAAGTGGATTTTTGATATAAAATAAATTTGTTTTCAACTCGATCCCAACCCACAACAAACTATCTTCCAAAACACACAAGTTTTTCCTAAGTAACAAAAGAATTTGAACCGGGTTACTTCGAGGAAAATACCAGATCCGGTCCATTCTCGTGGGCCAGGTGTGGGGTGTTTCAGGTTCACTCAACAACTCCCCAACATTCTTGTTGCCTTAGAAAAATCGAGGCGGATTTAGAATCCTTTTTCATTTCTTTCTACCTTACCTTTGACGATTAGAACCCAGATCATTGATGAAATCTTACAATCTTTTAAATCTATTCGGCCTCGCTCCGCCCCTAGATTGTGTATGATCTTCTTCTTTCCTACACCCTTCAGAGTTTCGACCCAATCCCTCTTTCACTTGCCGTGCTACAATGCACTCTTCGTTTTGGTTGCCTCCCTCCTCCCCAGATAAAACTCCTCCTATCTGAAGCGTGGCTTAACTTCAGTGGCCATTCACAGCCGGTGGCAGACAGCCTTCTATAGATGCAAGAAAAATGGTGTTTGGCAAGAGAGAAAATGAGAGAAAAAAATGGCAGCAACCATGTGTTTGGCAAGAGAGAAAATGAGAGAAAAAATTTTGTTTAATAGATAACGTCATTTATGACATCGTGCACTTATGTGGCATGCCACATGGGCTATTATGTTGACCTACAGTTTGATTAACGGTCAACTCATGTTGACCGTTAAAACTAGGCTAATTTCTTAAAAAGTCGTAATGTTGAGGGTGTCAATCAAAACATAAAAACGTCAAGGGCACAAAACCAAAAGCCCCCAAACGTTGAGGGTTTTTTTTGCAATTATGCCATTAAAGAAAGTTAATGGAAGGTGACCAAAAAGGACAAATGTGATTAGTTGAGTGATCATTTCGTAATTTTTTATAGTTGAGTGATTAAAAAAGAAACTTAAGCATAATTGAGTGACTTGCGGTGTAGTTTACACTATAGTTTTATTTGTTGTATTATTTTTTTAGACTTGTAGTGTACTTTGATTATTTCATTTCTATTGTTAATTTTACTTGTGAATAATGAGATTGCATATTAATTTCATCAAATTTTTATTGCATTTGTATTTACTATTGAGATCACATGATATAAGTTGAAATTGCATATTTTATGAAAAATAATGATAATTACAATTTACAAGCCATAACTTTAAACAAATTAATACTATACGTTTTTTAAGTTTTTTTTAACATGTTTAATTAAATTCTGGTTACTTATTTGGGTCATTTCGAGCCTGGATCATTCGAGTTAGTTTTGGATTTAGGTTAGACAAATTCAGAGTCAAATTAAATTGGGTCAAGTTCAAATTTAATTAGACCTATCCATGGGCCGGGCTAGGCCCTAACAGAATCCTAGGCCCGTTTAATAGGCCTTGTCTCGGTCTGACTTGAAAAGCGAGTTTAAATTTTTGCCCAAGTCCGACCCATATTAAAATTTTTTATATATAAAAAAATAAAATATAATACATAAAAAAACGTTAAAAATATTAAAACAAATATTTCCCAACAAATTGAGAATAAATTAAAATATATCTTTATATTTAAATAACACTAAGATAGATACAACTTAACAAACAAATGACTCTAAAATAGTAGCAAAATAAACAATAAAACAAGAGTTATATAATATCCAAATAATAACAACAAAATAGGAGCAATATAATAGTGAAATTGCAGCAAAACAATAGTTTTTTTTTTTTTTTTTGCAAATTCGGGCCGAGCCTAGGCAAAAAAACCTTACCCAAGACCGAACACATTTTTAAACGAGCCTTATTTTTTTATCCAAACTCATTTTTCAAGTTTGTATTTTTACCCAAAGCCTACCAATTTTCTAATAGTACATCCAACACAACTTTAAATTTAATAAAATGAATTTTTGAATTTTGTTCAAAATTGCTGATGTGGATTTCAGGATTTTAATTTGGATTTGATTTTTTAGGATAAAAATGCTGAAATTCAGGATAAAAATGCTGATGTGGCATAAATCTATTGGAAATGGATACTAATGATGTGACGTCACTGTTTCATTCAATCCTTTCCCAAATATTCACACCTGAATATATAATTTTTTCTAAAACTGTCAAAATTTTATATTATTAGTTTAAAATTAAGAAAAATATCAAATTACTAAAAAATCACGTTCGGAATGAATTTGGACAACATAACATCAAGATTCATTTAAATCTTGACAATCATTTGTCTAAATTCATTTTGGATGTGAAATAATTTTTTTATAAATTTATATATTTTAAAATATTTTTATTTTTATTGCTTGCCGCATGTCATAATGTAAGGTTACCGTGTGTCATCGTATTATTGGTCATCAGTGTCACATTATCATTTTCTAACGGCGTTAAAATACAAATACCAAAGTATGTGACAGATTTCAAGTTTAGACATCAATTATGTCAAAAAAGTTGAAGTACCAACTAAGAACAAGTGTCAAATTCAAGAGAGCAAAGTATATATTATCCCTAAAATTTAAGTTTCTTCAAATAATATTCAAATACTATGATGTATAAAATATCAATTTTAATTACTTTTAATCAATTAATATAAAAATTTGTAAAAACATAATTTAAATATATAAATCATTTTTAAATATTAAAATTATAAATAAAAAAACACAACTCTTGCAAATAAACAAAAATCTTCATTATTTTTCCATGTTGTCGTCATCCGAATTTCATATTATTATTTTGGTATGAACTTAAATTATAGAATAATATAATAAAATAATTTATGTTTGAAATATAAAAGTTAAATTTAAATTGAATATATAACATAATTTATAACTAATATAATGAGAAGCAAAATTATAATTTGTGTTTAAAAATTTTATTTGTTTTAAAAACTAAAAAATTAAGGCTTGTTTGACTCCAAAATGCTGAACACATAGGTAGAAGTGAATTAATGGCCTAAAACATAAACTACCCTCCGATAAAATTGGAATTACGTTTAAATTATAAGGCCAAAGCTTTGATATTTAACAGACTCAGAATCAACACGAAGGAAAGCAATGGCGCCGCCTCCTGGACCTTACTCCGGCACCACCACTCTCGCTCTCGTAATAACTTTTACTGTATTTTTGGGGGGTTAGATCAAATGTAGGGAATTGAAAATTTATTATTATTGTCATAGGTTGCTCGTGCATCTGCTTTCTCTTTTGGACTCGTTTATGGGAGCATTAAGCTCAAGTACCTCAAGGTACTTCCCATTTTCTTTTTCTGTATGTTTTGTTGTAATTTCATATTGGTGGAAACTGGTAATTTTGATCTACTTCTTCGTTGAGGGGCTGGGAAAAAGGGCGAAGGCCATTTTAGCTGCCAAAAGCCATTCCTTTTTTTCTGCCTTTTGTTTTAGAGATGAATCAAAGAGAATTGTTTACTTTTTTGCTTTATTTTACTCCTCGAGGCAAAGGCAAAGTCACAAAAGAAAGCTCAAGCAAAGGTTCACCGCTGAAGCTGAGGCGTTTTGTTCACAGTTAGTCGCATGCATCTACGAGTTGAGTTTGGTGTAGGAATAAATGTATATCAATGGAATTCCACCAGTTCTTCATTTTTGGCCTGCACATAATGTCTGAAAAGTTTTATTGTTTTTCATTTTGCAATGACATTATCAATGTTTAGTTTCTTTCCTATCACTACACCAAAACAGACTTTTAGCGGTATTTTTTTTTGGCTTTTAGCGGCATTTTTAAGCGCCACTAATAAAAAACGCCGCTAAGACTAGCGGCGTTTATTGTGAAAAAACGCCGCTAAAAGTCTTGACGTTTAGCGGCGCTTTTATAAACGCCGCTAAAGGTGGGTCTATTAGCGGCATTTAATAGAAAAGCGCGCTAAAGGTCCCACCTTTAGTGGCGCTTTTATAAAAGCGCCGCTAAAACTTCCCACCTTTAGCGGCGCTTTTTAGAAAAACGTCACTAAAGTTGGGCCTTTAGCGGCGTTTCTTAGAAAAGCGCCGCTAAAAGTGTGGTCTTTAGCGCCTTTCTTATAAAAGCGCCGCTAAAGGTGTTGTCTTTTAGCGGCGTTTCTTATAAAAGCGCCGCTAAAGGTTGGGTCTTTTAGCGGCGTTTCTTATATAACCGCCGCTAAAGGTGGGGTCTTTAGCATTGCACTGATTTGCGATGCTATTTTTCTGCAATATCCTACCCTCCCTGCATTAAAAACCAACCAAAAAAAAGAACCAATTGCTAAAAATTCAACCCAAGGCAGCAAATAAAACATTTAAATCTCACCAAAAGCATTAAATCTAAACGATACTTCAAATTTAATAAAAGATATATGATATTCATTAATAAATGAAGCATAATTCAAACAATTCTTACAATAATGTTAATCGTAACAATGTTAAAAAAATCTTACAACAATAAAACAAATGTCTAAGAGGCGACCTCTGCATCGCTTCTTTGAATAATCTGCATCATAGTCTGCAATTGTGGTGGAGTTCTTCATACTTTCTGCTCGCTTACCTCCTGCTGCCGCCTCCGCTCTAAGTTGAGCAATATACTCGCCTCCTCACTCGCTTGCCTCATTTCTAAGTGAAAAATTTGCTCGCCTCCTCATTGCTTGTCTCCGCTCTAAGTCGAGAAATTTACTCATTGTGCTTGCTTCCATCAGAGATATCTGGTCTTTTAGTCTCTGAACTTCAGCACGAGATTGGCTCCCAGAAGGCATGTATTGCCGGGAGCCGGATCCAAAATATTGAGTTGGGGTAACACCGGATCCTTGACATCGAACCCGACCATACCTTTTAATACCCAAAACATTAGTGATAATTTTGTTATAAATATACTCAAGATTAACAAAACTATCAATCGAAGTAGTCATACCTTTCAAGACCCAAAACATCAGTAATAATTCTATTATCAATCTCCTCGAGATTAACAGAACTGTCAGACGAAGGAACCGCTTCATACTCCGCCTTCTTCTCCTTTAGTTTATCCTAATAAATCAATAAAAAAGTTAGAAACGAAATATATAATAAAAAGGAATGGAACATAACTTAAAATTATAAATTTAAAACTACAAACGATGAATTAAACTATTGTAATTAAACATTATAAATATTTATAATAAATCAAATTTTATTAAGTAAATATACCAAAATTTCTGCAGCCTCGGATGTCATCGGAGATCCATCCTTCTTCCTATGCGTAATGTCAAAAAGCTGAAGGCGTCCAACTTTTTGACCTGACGAAACTTCCTACATTATAGCGAGAAAAATATAATTTAATAGTATAAAGTAATTAATATTTGAAAGAAGTAATAAATTATAATACCTCGGCCTCATTTACTACGAGCAAAACTTCGGAACCCGGTAATGCGTGAATTGTTGTTTCGTCATTGTTTGTTCCAACTCGCTCACGGTCCTACATAATGGAATTTGAATTATGTATATAGTAAATCGATAAACCAAAAATTTATAAGACTTTGAAAGTACGTAATACCTCTCCTTTCTTTGAATTCTAGAATCTAACTTGATCTTCCCATTGGTACCTCAACATTCCCGGCAGGACATTTCGCAATTTTTCGTCGAGGCTTATGTCTTTCTTAAAATATTGTTTTTTTAGGGTGCTTTTATTGTCTCTCCATTTTTTACCCAACGTCTTCTTAAAATAGTCATCGGAGACCTCTAAAGCAAATTTACCACGAAATTTTTTTAAAAAAGTTAATATAAATGATGGTTAAATTAAAGTATTATAAATTACATTCACCTTTTATTACCTTAATATTATCGAGAGCCTGATTTTTGTTGGCATCAGGCATGTGATGCCATGATTCGTAGTTAATGGGCAACATATTCGCATTTTGTTCTATAATGCCTAAATAGCCCGCCAACAATGAGCTTCAGATCCGATAGGCTGGCCATGATTGTTTCTCCTTACTTGAACACGCCGGTAGGCTCTAAGTCGTATAAATCTGTAAGTAATGTACGTCCCCGAGTTCTTTCGTCCCACCACCCTCAAATTGAAAAATGATATATTATTATATTAAAATTGAAAATGAATCAATAATAAAATTCAACATGCATGTAAAATAAACTTAACATTACTTTGGAATTGTCCATGCTCGTCATCTATGTCCGTGAGACTAGAAGATCCAACAAGCGTATCCATCCACTATTTACTTCTTACGGATTTGGAGTATTCGGACAATATTTAAACCTCATAATCGTCTTTCTAGGCATTTTCCTGTAATACACATAAAATAGTTCAAAATTTTAGTAACAAATAACAACAATAATAGGACATTTAAAACAACTAAATTATAAAACATGACCAACATGAAAATTATAATGTTACATATAAATAATAAATCATTAAATCTTACTACATCATATTTCATAAATATCTTCGTCCACATCCTGACGAACCCATTGAAATTGTTGACTAGTACTAGGGATATTTTTAGTTAAGTCTTGTTCTGGAAAAGACAAAGTTTCGATCTTTCGACTATGTCATCTCTACTTCCACCGCCAATGTCGAACAAGTCTCTAGGGTGTTTCAAGTACAACGTACCAACCCTCATCGCTTGGATCTTGAGTAAAAACTTGTTTAACTTGAGAAGAAAACACATACGGCTCGTCCATCGGTTGTTCTCCGGTGTGAATCAATCGAGAGAAATTCACCATTGTAAAGCCATATTGATCGTTTATAATTTCGCGAGCCGTATTCACATCAGCCCAATCACCTCAAAATAGGACAACTTTGCATTTGCCGTAATAATCCAACTCAATGATGTCAGTAATAAGTCCGTAATATTCCAAATTCCCCTCGACCGGATTACTGTCCCTAGCACTAGCATAACTTGTAATCGAAGAATTAACAACAATTCTGCAATTTTGGGTTCTCCTCAATCTCTCGCGATACCTTGTATGAAATCTGTATCCATTGATGAGGAAGCCACTATATCTTTTAACTATTCTGTTTGGACCTTGTGAAAGCCATTTAACGTCGTCATTTACTTCATTCCGACTCCAAACCTATTGAGTCAAAAGTAAATCGAATAATTATGAATGTTATGAGAAAACATTATTACTTGTCAATGAAAACTTAAATTGCATACCATTTGGCTTAACCATTCATGGAATGATTCTACGAACAACTTATTAATTTCTCGTCAATTTAATCTTCGGGATCGTGAACGAGCTCTCAATATTTGTTTGTACTCGCTACGGTAAAAAAGGTTTTACTTTTTTAGAAGACAAACAAATTATAATTGATGAGTATTTATCAAATTCTAGAACTTACTTCTGAAGGTTCCATTGAATCGTGATGAAAAAGAACGTATCGATGTGCTTGGACCCACGATCTATCGTCTAATTACGTAATTTCGACTTTGTCGATCGATTCTTGAAACTTTGAAATAAATAAGTTTCGCCAAATTATGATCTGTGAGCCCAAACATTTCTACTTGGTCATTCATTCTTGTTTCAACATCTTCCAAATACCTCGAATAGAAAGTCATACATTTCTCGCCAAGTAGCCCTCAGAATGGCGATCCTTAGAATAATGCTTATTGCAAAAGATGAATTCAATTTGGAAAGGAACCTAAACACGGTATACAACACTATCAAAAGTTGCAACTAAAGGCATTGAGTGAATGAAGGAATATTTTGCAAATAAAGGAAGACCTTTCAATGGGATACATCCATCGATAGAAAACGGGTCCACCAAGAAGTGCTTCACGCGGGAGATGAATTAACAAGTGCACCATAATAGTGAAGAAGGAAGGCGGGAATATCTTCTCCAGATTGCATAAAGTCAACGCGGCTCGATCTTGTAGTCTCTCTAATTCTTGAACATTCAAAACTTTACCACAAATGCGTTTCATTATATTCGACAGTTCAATTACAGGAGCCGTCACCTTTTTCGACATACAACACCGCATAGCAACTGGCAGTAAGTCTTGCATCAAGATGTGATAGTCATGCGATTTTAAGCCATATATTCTTCAATCCTTAAGACTCACACATCGCGATATATTTGATGAATACGCATCCGGGACCTTTATATCCTTCAACACAGTACAATACATTTCTTTCTCCATCTTCGACATTGAAAAAATAGCAGGCGGCAACCGATATTTCATATTCGAAAGTGCTCGGGGATGAAGCTCACGACGAATTCACATGTGGACTAAATCAAGTCGACTCTCAAGATTCTCTTTCGATTTTCCATCGACATTCAAAATAGTCCCAATGATGTTCTCGCAGACATTTTTCTCTATGTGCATGACATCAAGATTATGACGTAAAATTTGATGCTCCCAATAAGGCAACTCGAAAAAAATACTTCTTTTTTTCCATAAGTTCGCCTCATTAGGATCATCCTCTTCATTAGATTCATCATCAGATTCATCCCTACATCTTCTATTTCTTTGCGGGTTGGCCGGTTGATTCATCTTCCCATAAATGAAATTCATATCTTTCAACATTAAGAATATTTGGATCCACGATTGCGTGAAGGAGCTGGTCTAAACTCTTCAGTACCATCAAACTGAGCACTTTGAAATCTAAATGTATGATTTTCTGGTAACCACCGACGATGCCCCATGTAAGAGAACTTCTTCCCATTATATAACCATTGCGAACATGTCTGCGCAGCACAACATGGACAAGCATAACATCCCTTGGTACTCCAACCAGATAAATTAGCATAAGTCGGTAAGTCATTAATAGTCCACATTAAAGCCGCACGTAAATTAAAGTTCTCTTTTCTCATTGCATCGTATGTCTGAACACCAGCCCATAGTTGTTTTAACTCGTCAACAAGTGGCTACAAATATACATCAATATCATTCCCTACCTTTTCTCTCCGGTATAATCATAGACAAGATAAAGAAGATTGTTTCATGCAAACCCATAGAGGCAAATTGTAGGAACAAGCACCACGTGCCAAGCCAAATCTTGTACATTGTGCTCATGAGTTTGTAAGGTTAAATCCATCGGATGCTAGCCCAAGCTTCACACTCGAGGATCGCTTGCAAAGCTTGGAAATTTGGAGTCAAAAGATTTCCAAGCTAAAGAATCTGAGGATGCCTTAACAACCCATCATCTTTCGTCAATCACGGTGCCACGTCATTGATTCGATTGTCTTCGACGACATGAAAAGCCGTTGAAGCCTTGGTATTAGTGAAAAATACCGTAAAATCTTAACTGGCTACTTCCTTGACTGTGTATCGTGTTCATCCTCGTTACCTTCCTCTGTATTTCTATTAATCCAATGGGATTGGCCGCATACATGACAGCACCGTTGGTTTATCCGGTCACCCCAATACAACATGCAGTCATTTGGGCAACTGTGAATTTTGTTGTAGCCAAGGCCCAAATCCTTTATCAATTTCTTTATGTCTTTGGAAGATTGAAGGATTTTTGCAAACGGGAACATTTACATTGTCAATGAGTTTTCGGTTCACCCCCCAAACATTTCAAGTGAAAAAGACGAATACAGAATGACAGTTTGGAAAATTTTGATCCCTCATATAGTTCTTCATTCATTTCACCAAGTAACATGTAGAACCTCGCCGCTTCTTCATTTGGCTATTCATCTAGTACACTTCTTCCCCCTTCGGTGAAAGTATTTCCACAAAAATTATGATCATCGGTTGCACCCAAGTTAGGTGGAAATGACCTGAAACCATCACTGCGCATATTAAAAGCATCCCGCAACATGCCTTCCATGTTATCGTCTCTAACATTCTGATTGAAAACACTATGATGATACCCCAGATTCATAGATGAAGATGCTCCACTAGATGTACACTCTCCATGAAAGAACCATTTTTTGTACCCCCGGACAAAGCCATTAACAACTAGATGTTCGTAGACCACTTCACGATAATGCCAGTTAATATTGCAACACGTCTTACACGGGCAAATAATCATATTCTCTTGGCTTGCATTTTGAAATGCGAAATTTAGAAAAGTTTCTACTCCATTTCGATAGCCGTTGCTTACCCTTGACAATATCATCCAACTCCTATCCATTTCGTAGTTGTTGAAGTCTAAAGTTGACAATAAATTACACGGCTAAATTGTTAATTAATAATTTATATAAGTAATGATATGATCATATATATAACTGAGTACTATGTAAGTTATGTAAATTATGTAAGTTATGAAGTTTGATCTTAACTTAAAATTATGTAAGTTATGAAATTTGATCTTAAACTTATGTAAGTTATGAAATTTGATCTTAAAATTAAGTAAGTTATGTATTCTTTAAGATTCATCATACGTGGCATTGTTACACCTAGGGAGGATCCATTATATCTAACTGTGAGATATAAGGCAACCCGTCAAGTTTTCAGCCTATATACTTTGAATCTTTTTTTTTTCTATACACATATTATGTAAGTTATGAAGTTTGATCTTAACTTAAAATTATGTAAGTTATGAAATTTGATCTTAAACTTATGTAAGTTATGAAATTTGATCTTAAAATTAAGTAAGTTATGTATTCTTTAAGATTCATCATACGTGGCATTGTTATACCTAGGGAGGATCCATTATATCTAACTGTGAGATATAATGCAACCCGTCAGGTTTCCAGCCTATATACTTTGAATCTTTTTTTTTCTATACAAGTATTATGTAAGTTATGAAGTTTGATCTTAACTTAAAATTATGTAAGTTATGAAATTTGATCTTAAACTTATGTAAGTTATGAAATTTGATCTTAAAATTAAGTAAGTTATGTATTCTTTAAGATTCATCATACGTGGCATTGTTACACCTAGGGAGGATCCATTATATCTAACTGTGAGATATAAGGCAACCCGTCAGGTTTCCAGCCTATATACTTTGAATCTTTTTTTTTCTATACAGTATAGAAATTCAGAGCATATTTCAAATAGTATAATAATAAACAATAATATATAATGTACTACTATTATGTCAATGGTGAAACTAAACCAAGTTCCATGTAACACCCCAAACCCGGCCCAAAAATTACGACTGAATTTGGTTTGCTACAGAGAAAAACATTTTGAAAACCATTTTAAAACCGATTCAAAATTTTGATGAATTGCCTTTCATTTTCAATTCTCTTTGTTAAAAACCATACTTAATTTGTTTAAAAATATTTATTGAGTCGAATTGTTTACAGACTTCAAATGTACCCGATGGCACTTTAAAACATTTTGCGTTTAATTTGAGAAAACATGTGCATCCGTTTTAACATCATCAAATAGTTTAAACAAAACATTCAAAACATGCAACAATAACAAAAATAATTCTAGGAGGCCTTATTACATCTTAAATAAAACAAACCAACAGAAAAATAATTAAATTTAAAGTTCATTTATATCAAATGTCCACTGTATGGCCACCTCGAGTCCATCCGGTTCCTCATCCATAATCTACGAGTCACCGAAAAATTAAAGGAGAAGGTGAGTCACCAAGACTCAATGTGTAACCCTTCCCGATTTAGTGCAACAACATACACAAATCATAACCAATTAATATGCATAAGTTTAAGATGCACCCATCCTAACCATCCAAACGCTTTTCTACCCCGTTTGGTACCAAACCACTGGTGGTGCCAAACCACCGGTGACGATAGTCACAAATGTGATGCCAAATCACTTGGAGATACCAAATCTCGGTGTCCGAGGACACAAATCGAATGATGGGGCCAACCCATCGTGTGATACCAAATCACCGGCGTCAATCCCATATCTCAAAGTGGGGCCAACCCACGGTGGTGCTAAGCCACGGTGGACGAGACGCTATGAGGTGCCAAACGTCGGAGGTACCAAACCTCCGTGACCGTAGTCACAATGTGTTACCAAATCACGGTGTCCGTCAACACGAATATCACTGCCCCCTCCACTCGTTTAACCCATATCATTCAATTACATACTTTTACAGAAATCATGCTAATAGATTTATTTAACAACATTCATAGATTTATCATTGCCATATATCATATACCGCACATACCAAATGTATCATGCTTCCCAAAAGCATCAAATAGTAATCTCATAGCAACAAAGACTTACCCAAATCCTTGTTTATACCATGATGGTATTACATCTGAATCTACACAAACCGATTAAGCATACATATAACACTTAGCATATTAAATAGTTATAAGGTGTGTATGTACACACCTTTCACCAACGATAGTCCTAATCCTCAAAGAATCAATTGGCCACACAAGATTTCTTGCACCTATAATCGGCCAAACATAAGATGAGTTAGGGACATGGACCATTCGGCCAAACCAAGTAATTCTACGGGGTTATCATATAAACCCGAAACCTCACCTAATTGCCTTCGAGTACTAACTACAAGAACAGCAGACGCATAAATCGCTTCACTTCCTACAATCGGCAACCATTAGAATAAATAATAGCCTTGACTTTAGAATAATCAAAAGAATAATCTCTTAAAATAAATCCTTACCACCTTCAATATTCGGCCAAGATACTTCTAATTGGAAGAAGAGAGATTCGGCACACCCAAAAGAGTATATTCGGCCAATAAAGAAATTTTTGAGAAGAAAAGAGAAATAGGGGATTCGGTTTTGAAAAGAAAAGAAAAGTAGTAGATGAAAGAGAATGGTGTGGGAGATTCGGCCAAAGTTTAGAAAAAGAAAGAATGGTTTTTGGTTTTTGATAAAGGTTGAAAAGAGAATGGAAAAGAATTGATCAATGGAAGAAAGAGAGAGATAGAAGAAATGATGTTCGGTCACCACAACTTTACCAAAGAAGAAAATGCACAAGATGCAAAAGAAAATGTAGTTTGGTTCAAAAGACAAATGAGAGAAAGAAAGTGGTATTTTGTTTTCAACAAAATAAAGTTGTCTTCAAAAGAAATTTTGCACTAAAAACACCCTAGACATTCGGCCAAAGATGAGAGCTTTTTGGAGAGGAAAACAAACACAAAATGATACACAAAACAAAAGTTTGGCCAACATCCCCCAAGCTACCTATCACATTCTACCATCCCCTTTCCACACGTGTCAGTCCACATTCAACCATTAAGGCCTAGGAAAACATTCTCCACCTTTCATGCCCTTGTCCCCTCATAGTACCATAAACTCAAGATTCTTATCCCTATCTTTAAGCTTTCCTTAAGAAAAAATTCAACTTACCAAAAGATGAAGTCCAACCTATCATAAACGTAGGTTGACCGGCCATTAATGTTAAGATACAAAAATAAAGTTTCAAAATGCTAAATATACTACTCGAACCTCTAACCTCAAGCCACCTTTCAAGCTCCTTAACCAACTTGCCACCAACTCCTCATGTGCTTTAATTAACACTTAGATTAACTTAAGTGCTAAGCTCACTTAATCCACTTCATTAAATAAACCATACTAAAAATTACTCTACTAAACCGAGCATACTCAAGACCCCTAATTAAGTCTTATAGCTCTACGAATAATATCACAATAATTCATACACAAGAAAAATAATTCAATCACAAATAACCCCAATTTTAGGATGTTACATTCCAGACCCTTCTCCCTAAGGTAGATTTTTCTCATTTCCCAATGCCTTACTATCATTTTACTTTATTTTCTTCTTGTCATGATCCTTAATTAATTTACAAATAAATTTGCATTTTTATTTTTCCTTGCATTTTCTTTAAACTTCAGCTAAATTTCTTCTATATTTGCTTCATTTCTTGGTTATGTACCATTTCATGCATTTGGGTGTTTTTCAAAGTGTTATATATATAGTTACATTTTGTTCTTATGTGTTTGATTGATTTTTAGATTGTTGTTAGCAATTAGTACTATCTTTATATGTAATAATTTATGTTGAACTAAAAGCGACAAGATTTCTTCAAGATGTTTTGGAACAATTTTTTTATCACCGGACTTTAGTTTTCAACTCAAATTTTGTTTTAAATGAAACTAAATATTTGCTTGTAATATAAATATTGATTAAATTTTGAAAAATTATTAATTTCTCAGTTGGTGATGAACTCGTTCTATCATATATGATTCTTCTATTCCATGCTTGTGTGTATGTATGTGCGTTTATGTTTTGAAACAACTTATTTTCTCTACATGGATGTCTTTGTGCTTTTTTTGTTCTTCATTGTTTGTGTATTTTCAGCAATGCATGATAGCAAATTCCATTAGAGAATTCAATGCAATGCTCCATATTTAGTTTTTTTTTTTCAATTTAATAGCGGTGTTTTTTTGTCGAAAACACCGGCATTTGTAACAATAAGTCACTGTAATTCGATCTATTGTTCTCCAGACGCTTTGTTGTTGATGCTAGGAGGAAAGATGTTTTTCGGTGTTGGCCATTTCCAAAGAAATACTTGCAAGTTTATCGAAATATGGTATCACTAATGTGTTACCACCCTTTGAACTGTATTAATTCTACTACTCAAGCGATGAACAAGAACATCACCGGACATGTTACGATCAACAATGTAAAGATCATGTTTCCTTTGAAAATAAGGTGGTTTTGCAGGAGAAATTGATCATAAGCAGATGACAACCCATTTTAAATCAATCCCACACATAAGAAACCCGGACAACCAAAGTAAAAGTGGGAAAAGAAAACAAAGAGATGGAGCAATGAACTATACCAAGAGAAGAGCAAGCTATAGAAAACTTCTTAATTTTTGTTCTTTTGGGGATGAAACAAAAGCTCCAGGAACTTGTTATTTTCAGCGATGTGAAAACCCAACTGCACCATCAAGCTTGATGATTTAACACCCAAGGAACCGCAAGCCTTTGCATTTCAAACAAGAAAGAAGAAAAAGAATTAGGAAAAGAATCTAAAGCAGTTGAACTCCATTTCTTTTCCGTATTGAAATGGGATTTTGACCTTTTAAAACAAGGCTACCATCGAGTTCCCTTTTAATTTCCTTTTGTTTTGGTACAACTTAGAAAAACTTATAAAAATCTCAAGACTTAATTATGATTTTGGGAGCTCCTCTGTGGAGAGCATTGAGGCAAGTGGATGACCAAAATTTGTGATTGTTGTAATAAATAAAGAAAGCAAATATTATTTACTTTAAAAGACTAAAATAAATTAAGGGATGAATAGTGTTATGTGGGATATTCAATATCCTTAATTCATTCCTATATTTATTTAACTCTTTGTTTAGATAAGTTATTTATTTGTAGACCAATCATGAATTTTAAAAAGTATAGGGACTATAATTTGCATCGAGACTATAATTTTAAAATTTAAAAAGTATAGGGACTTACAATGATCCAATTGGAGAAAATTGACTAAATCTATAACTGTATGTATAGTATAGGCTTAGTAATTAAATTTAACCAAACAAATTTAATTGTTATTGCTTTAAAGCGGGACAAAATTTTCAATTTTAAAAAAGTACAAGAGCTAAAATGCTCAATTCAAAAAATAAATAGACTAAAAGTGATCAAATAAAAGTAAAGGGCTAAAACTACAACTTTCATAAAATACAAAAACTAATAGTAAAATTTAACCTTTATTTTATGTAAATGTATGAATTGTAATTAAAATTTATCCTGCAATGCTTATAATAATTAATTAAAATTGAAACAATAATAACTTATAACTTAAAACAAACACTCTCTTTTTACATTCTTCTTAATTATATATTTCAAAGATCGAACCCGATTTCAAAGTTTAATCTAGTACTTAAAGTTATTTTTATCTAATTAGATATTTGAACTTGGTTTTAAGGTTCAATTTGATTTTTTTTGTCCAATTGGATAGCTAAACTTGACTTTTATGTTCAAATTGGTACATAAACTTGGCTTTTTTTGTCCAAATTAATGCTTATAGTAAATGTTTTGTTTAAGCCAATTTAAATTATGAAGCCAAAATTAAGTACTAATTTAAACCAAAAAAAATCAAGTTCAGGTACCTAATTTAAAACTTGAGGCCAAATTTAAATATTAAAATAGACCAAAAAAAAATTAAAAGTACAAATTTGAAACTTAAAACCAAGTCCGGACTAAGTGGAATAAACATTTAAAAGAATATTCGGCTCTATTCCACCCCACTTTGGATGTGTAAAAGGGATGGGGGTTTTTCCATCAATACCGATGGCACTGCTGGGGAGGGACCATCTAAGCATGGGCATACAAATTGATGGAACTTAAGGGTAAACAACAAATTTCATCCTATACCCAACAAAATTTAATTTAAAAACTACAAGTCAGAACAAAATTATTATCATTTCCATATCAGATCATTAGAAACACATAAATCTAACTACCCAACAAAAGCAGCTACGAAAAGCATCGCACTAATTCACCAAATCTAAAACAGGAAAAAAAAACTAAGCAGAGCTACAAATTACTTCTTATTTTTTGAATCGAAAACAGTTCTACAAATTACAAGCGGAGAAAAACAAAAATCAATGAAAGAAATAGTGAAGAACACAAACACAAGTTAGGATCGTACGTACCTTTCACGGAGGAAACAGAGAATGAAGAGAGGTTCTGGAGATTTCGATTGAGAGCGCTAGGGGATTTTGGGGATAAATTAGGGATTAGGAGGTCTATTTTTTTTTTGGGGGGGAGGGGGGATGACTCGGGGTAAATACTGAGGAAAAAAACGGTGCCGTTTTGTGAAAAAAATTGGCGTTTTCTGGCATTTTCAACAAGCGCCACTAAATTACCTTACAAAAACGACGGCGTTTGAATTAACTGGTTCCACTAACACTCTAAATAAAACGACGTTGTTTCAATTAAATTGTCGGGTTATTTGCGGTGTTTCATATAAAGCGCCACTAAAACTCTAAAGAAAACGACACCGTTTGAATTAAAATTAATACTTTTTTGTGGCGTTTTATAAAATGCCGCTAATACTAATCTATTGCGGTGTTTTACTGGCTAACGCCGCTAATGCCCCCATGTAAACGACGTCTTTTTGTTTATTAATATGTTTATTGATATGCTTTTTGCGGCGTTTTTTGGTAAAAAATGCCGCTAATACCGATACTTTTTTTTAGTTTATTTATTTATTAAATTCCTTTAAAATAATTTTGTTTTCTTTGTAACACTATATTTAAATTATATAGTTTTATAATTTAAGTTCTCATACCTAAATCGAAAACCCTAAATTATACACCTAAAAAGTGTATCATATGATACACTAAACCCCAAATTATACACCATAAACCCCGACTAAATTATATATATACATTAAACCCTAAACCGTAAATCATACATATATTATAAGGTGCGAAGTAATTAAAAATATAATCTTATTGCAAATCAGAACCCTAAAATAATTTAAATTTTATCTCTTTATCAAAATCTTAAACCCTTATTAAACCCAAAACACTAATACTCTAACTTTGTTGTTCGATTGATTTAAGTACTAAACCCTAAACCCCATAAATCTAAACACTAAAAATTAAACTATAAACCCAAACCTAAACCCTAACCTAAACCCCATAAATCTAAACACTAAAAATTAAACTATAAACTAAAATTTTTTCTACCTATCATTATTATTTTTATTATAAATAATTTATATTTTTATTAAGATAAAATATTTATATTTTAAATATTCAATTAAAAATAAATTAAATATTGATTAATTTTTTAAACCCTAAACCCTAAACCCTAAACCATAAACCATTAACCCATATCCTTTAATCCATAATCCCGAACCACTAACCCCTAAACCTTAAATCATAGACTCTAAACTTTAAACATTAAATCCTGAACTATAAACCCTAAACTCATAACCTTCTCAACTTATATTGACAAGAAAACGAGAAACCCTAAACTCATTTTTTGTGACATTTTTAGTACAAACGCCACTAACTTTTTACAATTTTTATACTGAAATTAAAACGAGGACGTTTTGTTTTGAAATAAAAAAATAATTTCATGGCGTTTATGAATAAAACGCCGCAATAAGTTCATTTTTTGCGGCATTTTTAGTACAAACGCCACTAACTTTTTTACAATTTTTATACTGTAATTAAAACGAGAACGTTTTGTTTTGACATAAAAAAATAATTTAGCGGTGTTTTTACAGAAACGTCGCTATTGCTTGGCCTGGAAACAAAATGGCGCCATTTGAGTATTTGAATAATTAGATATTTTGCGGCATTTTTAAACGAGCGCCGCTAATGCTCAGACTTATAGCGGCGTTTTAACAAAAGCGCCGCTAATTCTCTGACCTATAGCGGCGTTTTAACAAAAGCGCCGCTAATGCTCTGTCCTATAGCGGCGTTTTTGTAAAAGCGCCGCTAATGCTCTGACCTATAACGGTGTTTTAACAAAAGCGTCGCTAATGCTCTATCCTATAGCGGCATTTTTGCAAAAGCATCACTAATGCTCTGACCTATAGCGGCGTTTTTACAAAAGTGCCTCTAATGCTCTGTCCTATAGTGGCGTTTTTGTAAAAGCGCCGCTAATGCTCTGACCTATAACGGTTTTTTTTACAAAAGCGCAGCTAATGCTCTGACCTATAGCGGCGTTTTTACAAAAGTGCCGCTAATTCGCTGATCTTTAGCGGCGTTTGGGAAAAAAATGCCACTATTTATCATTTTTAGTGGCGTTTGGGTTAAAAACGCCGCTATTGCTCAACTTTTTGCGGCGTTTGTATTCAAACACCACCAATGTATAATATTTGCGGCATTTTTTTAAAACGCCGCTAAAAACGCCGGTAAAAGTTTGTTTTGGTGTAGTGTATAGTTTTGGGTGCTGTTAATATCCAGAATCTCCAACCTAGACTAGCATTTTGTGTTGATCACTACAGCATGAGAACAACAAGGCAAAAATTTTAGATAGATCCATGTAGAATGATTTGGTATGGAGAGAGATGCTCAGTGGCACCAAATAAGAAGACTTACGGCTCTGTAGTTTAGGGAAATCCACATTAGCAAAAGCTTCAAACAAGTTGGCTAACTAGTTATGCAAGAAAAGAAAAAGCCCAAGCTATGTGCTGTTGAATGCCAAGTATTTTACAATGTTATGGGTCTAATCATCTTCTCTAAAACATCAAGAAACCTGTACGTTGTTGTTAGAGTTTGTGTGACTTAAAGTTCTTCTATTTGACATTGATTAGAATAGGATTTTTCAACCTTATGTAGTCGAAGCTCCTCTGTTGTCCAATTTTCAACATTAGTGAATTTCTCCTCCTCTGTCCGTAATTTTTTTCTCGGAAGTATTTCCATATAAAATCTGTGTTTTTTATTTTTCTTATCAAAATCCTGTCATGTATGTACCCACTAATTTTAACAAAAAGTAAGGTGAACTATTTTTCCTCTTCCGGACATAGTATTTTTAAAGTTTTAGTCACAATTTAATTCCTAAATTATACCCATTTTCTTAATTTGGTACTTAAAAAAATTTTCTGTTCTATTTTGACACTTAAACTTTACATTGTTACCTATCTCGGTACCTAAAAGCTAACGTAGTTAACATTAAAAGTTGGCCAATTAGAATGTGCCATGTCATCAATGACATGGTAGGTTAATCAGTGATGTGGCTAGTTGACCGAGATTGATTGGCCAAATATCATTAAAAATTATTTTAAAATTGTAAAAATATTTTTAAAATTTTAAAAATTTTAAAAACTTTATAAAATTAGTAAAATTATATAGAAAATTTTAAAATTTATTTAAAATATATAAAAATAATTTAAAAATATTAAAAGTTGTAAAAGTTCTTAAAATTGTAAACAAGTATAAAAATTGTAAAAAAATGTAAAAACTATTAAATAATTTAATTTTTTAAAATAATTATACAATTTTAAAAATAATTATAAATTGCAAAAATCATAATATTTATTATTTTAAATGTAAAAATTATTATAAAAAAAGAGTGCAATATTGTTCAAACAAAGAGACTGAAGATTCATTCTTACGTCCATGGGTTACTATGACTAATACATGCATTATTTAGTTAATTAGGCCCGCCTCATTGTCTAATTGAAAATTTTTCAATAAACTGAACTAAAACTTGATTTAAAAACAAGTTTTGAATTTGAATATTAGAAGATAACTGTAAGGAAAACTGCAAAATTTCTTATAATTTTAACAGTTTTTTTTTTTAAATCTTATGATTTTCACAATTCTTAATCATATTTATAATTTTTTACATTTTTATTTTTATAATAATTTTAAAATTTTCTAAATAATTTTTACTAATTTTTATAAAATTTTAAATCTTTACCTTTTTTAATTTAAAATAATTTTAATGATTTTTTGATCATCAACGATGATCAATGGAAGTCAATAGTTGGTCAACTTATCAACATGCCACGTCGATGGTCAACTTGCCATGTTATAATGATGTGGCTCATTCTAATTGGCTAGCTTTTTTTTTAACGCTATTAACTTTTAGGTACCAAAATGGGACAAAAAGAAATTTAGGTACCAAAGTAGAAAAACATGTATAGTTCAAGGGCTAAATTGCGAATAAATCTTACTTTTAAGTATACTTATTAATTAACTTAGAGCAAGATAGTCAGGGGTGAAACAAGATAGTCGGAGTTGGCAATTCATTGAAACAAAATCTTTGAGCTTTGAATGGTTTTGATATTTTAAATGTATGGAAAATCACTTTGAAGACCAATCCATTTAAAGTAACTATCCTTGAAGATTGGATTGGCCCAGATCAAACCATATATCCCCTTGGATTGTAGAGAACTTATCAATATTGCATTGAAGAATTCTTTGAAGAATGAATCTCCATTAGTTCACTTTCATATTGGACTTTATTAGTATATTATTTTTTCTATTTTGTAGTTGCTATTGTTAAGGGTTTAGATTGTAATTTATCACTAGTATGTTAGCAAGTCTTGAAAACGACAATATATTGAGAAACTTGTAAGAGAGCATAGAGAGCACTTTGTCGTTCATTGAGGAACTTATTTTGTGAGTGCATTTAAAGAGTAAACAAATTATGTTTACAGTCTAAATTCTCAGGTGGGAATTTAGAGATGAGTGCTCTAGTCTTTAGATACAAAAGTGGGGTCTTTATACTTGGAAAGTGATAGGGTTTGATTCACTTATTGTATTGTGGTTTAAAGATAATAGAATTACTCACTGAGCTAGGCTCCAAAGACGTACAGAAACTAAACTATGAAAACAATCTTATGTGTTCCTTGTTTACTTATTTCTCGTAGTGGCAATCGAAGTGGCCACTATAGTTAGGCACTTCCATTCAACATATACAGTTCAAGGTAATTAACAACTTTAGGCTCCAACAATTGACATTAGAGCTATCCACTTAACACATTTAATGGAGATTATTGGTGTTGTTAATTACTAGAAATGGAAGGATCTTCGACTACCTATCCCCCTATGTTTGAGAGTGGAAATTATCCTTACTAGAAGGTAATGATGAAGGTCTACATCATGTCCATTGATGAAAAAGCATGATGCTCTGTTATTACAAGTTGGCAGCCCCCATGGTTGAATCTGTAGAGGCAAAAGTCCCTAAATCTGAATTGAAATGGACCATTGAGGAAGAATGTGTTGTTAATGCCAATTCTAAAACCCTATATGTCATATTTTTGTGGTATTGATCTACAATAATTCAAGAGGATCTCCAAGTGCACAATGGTGAAAGAAGCTTGGGACATTCTTCAAACAATCCATAAAAGAACCAACACAATTAAGTAATCCAAGATGTAAACGTTGACCACCAATTTTGAGGCCTCGAGAACGCATGGCTCATAAACTATTGGTGAGTTTTATGCTAAACTTTGTGACTTGTCAAATCAATATTTTTCCTTTTAAGAGGAGTATTTCGATACTAAGTTGGTGAGGAAAGTTCTGAGGTCATTGCTTGAGAGGTTCTCAATTAAAGTGATTGTCATAAAAAAGGCTAAAGGCCTGGAAAGCTTGAAGATTGATGAATTGATAGAGTCACTAAAGACTTGTGAGATGAGCCTAGATGAAGCCAAGCGAAGAAAGATCAAAGATGAAAGAAATATTTCACTGCAAGTAGCAAATGAAATGTCCACTTCCAACACTATTATGATCAAGGAACTTCAAAAACAGATTGCTTTGCTCACGCAAAACTTCAAGAAAGCCTGTAAGAAGTAGTAACAAGATCAAGACCTCTAAAAACAACCACAAGAAAAAAAAAAAAAAAAGGAGTTTTTATCAAAAGAAGAGACTAAAAAGGATAAGAAGAAAGTTCAATTACAAATAGTTAAAGCCAAAGTTAATCAAAAGTCCAATTAAAAATTGTATAGTCCACATTTATTATTCAAGTTCTAATCAAATACAATGACTCAAATATATACTTAATCATATAATATCTCAAACAAAAATATTTCCACCACAATTTTCATATGAAATGACTAGAATACCTTTATACAAAAAATTTACACTTTAATTCCTTTTTTACCTCTTATTACACTTTCATCACACAAAAATTGCACCTATCAAATTCAAACTTCATAAATCATATTTACTCTCTAATATGTGTCCAGGTGGTAGTACGAAATTGTAAGTTGCTCCTTGTACTTTCTAATCTTTTCCAAATTTAATCCCAAAGTGATTTTCATTGTACGAACTCATATTCCAAGTCATTCTCATGTCAAATAATAGTCAATAACTCATATTTTCTCAATTTGGTCAAATTGTATTTTAGTCTTTCAACTTTTTTAAAATTTATGATTTGGTCCTTTTCCATCTTTTTTCATTCATAATTTTCTAAATTGATTTCCATATCCAATATCACTTCAATTCTTTAAAGATTTTCTTTGTCTGACTCATTTCTATATTTCCTCTAAAATTTATTGTGCCCAATCTTAAAATAGTACCAAAAATTTAAAAGGCGTTACAATTGAATATTCGAACTTTTAAGCTTGAGACACATTGGACATTCCCCTTAAAGATAATTCGACTTACAACATATCCTTTAAGAATCAACAATCTCCTTTGTTTAAAAAAAAAGAAACAATGAGAAAATCCTTAGAGAGGGAGAATGAGAGGAAGAGAGGTTTCTGTGCATTGAATTAAATTGAAAGGTGTGATATTTAGAATTGAGTGCAACGGTAAATAGATAAAATCTAGGTAAATCAAGGAAATCAAGTAGAGTATATCAAGGAAGATCAAAAGATCAACCCAAATCTGTGTTTAGAAATAAGACTGAAGAATTAAAAGAAAAAAGAAAGATCAAGCTTCATGATATTACCATGTGCATGTGTCACGGGACTAGATCTTTCGTCTTGTGATCTATGCGGCCTTAGGTGATCTATTCATTCCAAACTCGCCTAAGTCAGCCTTAACACCACAAGTTAGGATTCCTTTAAAATTCCTCCAAGGCACTAATTTGTATAGAGAAAGCAATTTATGCCAAAAGAAGCCACAAAAGAACAATAGAAAGCAACAGAAAGAATGCACGAGAGGTGTTTGAGTAAATGCTCTCAATATTTTATTACTCTCAAGAATAATGAAACAATGAATACAATGGATTGAGCACAAATGAGAGGGAGGCTCTCTATTTATAGTTGAGCTCCCTCAAGACCGACTGTCAAAATCAAATTACATCAACGGACGAGATTAATCATATCCATTAAATTATGGGATTTACAAGATATATCGTATCATATCATATCTAATCTAATCTTTATAAGATATGATTTCCATCAATCTTCTAAGATTAGTTATCAAGATAGCCTATGTTGCCATATCTTCATCATTGGGCCACCTAGGCTTTAATCTGACAGGCTTCTCCAATAGCTTACCGAATCGAGCCAGTTCTTGTGGGGCAAATGATCCCTATCTAAACAATAGACCTTTATTGGATACATTTGGTACGCTAGTCATGGGTTTTAAACTGCGGCCTATGACAAAAGGGGGTAAATCCATCATTTTCATTTGGATTTGGATTTTTAGGCCAAATTTTTGTGCATAAGAGCCTGTCCACTCATTTAACACTTACAAGTTTTATAAACAAAAGACAAAAAATTTATTCAAGTGATGTGAAATATCACTTTATTACAACGAGGAGAAGGTTAATGCATCTAATGGCCAGCCAAAAACAAACAAACAACAACGACAACAAACAGTAAAATAGTAGCACTGGCAGCTCCAAGATCCCCCTAAAACTTAGCACTCAGTAGCTCATTCTTCCCCCTTTTTTGGACAAAAATCCAAAAAGCATCAAGAGTGCACGAGCTTGAATATCAGTCCTATATTGAGCAGTGAGAATCCTCCTCTTTGTGAGATACTTGATTTGCTTAACCAAATACTTAAAATTTCTTCATTGAAATGCTGTAACAGTCTAGCATGCTTAGCTTTAGTTCAACTTGCATTTGAGTCTACATCTTCCTCGGAACACTGACACTGTGTTTTCTTTTCAACCATTTGCTGGAAAACTTAAGCTTAGATTGTGGCGGCTCATGGTTATAATCCTCTCCATCAAACATGCTAAGAAAAATATTTGCTAAAGCGTTTTATTGCTGGAAAACCATATTCTTTACAATTACAGTGCATGTAAATATAAAATATCAAAATATTGTCCTTTGTAATAGAATAGAGAATAGAGACAAAGAACGTTACAACAGACTTGCAACATGGCTGTATCACACATCAAATAGGCTTGCAATGTGGTTGTGATATACAACTAATATTAGCTATGTTTTCTGTATTTTTTCTTTGTTAAGCAGAGTGGAAGCTTCATCATAGGAGATGACACACAGCTTCTCTCGTGATTCTTGAAATGCCTTGGTCAAGAGAGGTTTAGTGAAGACATCAATAGCTTGATGTTTTGCTGGAAAATATCCAACATGAATTTGATTGTTGAGCACCTTTCGCGAACAAAGTGAAGATCCAAATCAACATGTTTTGTTTTCGAATTTAGTACTGGATTGGCAGCCATGGCAACAGTGCTTGAATTGTCACACCAAATTTTAGGTGGTTCAATTAAGTTGATTTGGAAATCTAATAACAGGGACTGTAACCATATAATTTCTGAGGCCGTATAGTAAGGCTTCTGTATTCTGCTTCCGCAGTCGATCGAGAGACAGACCTTTATTTCTTGGAACTCCATGAGATAATGTTGGGTCCTAGAAGAACACAGTGACCCGATGATGTTGATCTTCAGTCATCGACATCGCTTCCCCAATCGACATCGGTGTATGCTATGAGGTTCATTATTTTACCAGAAGTGAACACCAATCCATGATCTAAAGTACCTCTTAAATAGCGAAGAATTATCTTATTAGCAACCCAGTGAGAATCTCTAGGATTTTGCATGTATTGAGCAACCTTGTTGACACTATATTATATGTCTGACCTTGTGTGGCAGAGATATTACAGTGACCCTACTATGCTTCTATAGTGTTGAGGATCGCTAAGAGCATTACCATTATCTTTAGCTAGTTTCCTGTCGACTGCCATTGATGTTGTTGTGGGTTGACAATTCATCATGTCAGTTTGAGCAAGCAAGTCCAAGGTGTATTTCTTTTGGTTGATGAAGAAGCCATTTCCAATAGATTGAACTTCAATTCTCAAAAAATACTCAGGACTACCTAGGTCCTTCAAAAAAGACTGTTTGTGAAGTTGATCAACTGTATTTTCAATTGTTCCGTGTGAGCTTCCCCTTAGCAGTATATCACCAACATACACAATTATGTAGGTAATATTTCCCCCATCTTTAAGAAAAAAAAGTTAGGGGTCTACTTTATGGTAAGGAGAAATTATTGTAGTTTGTAAAACCAGTTTCTTGGTGCTTGACGCGAGCCATATATGGCTTTATGAAGTTTGCAAATTAGAGCCTTGCCGTCATCATGGTATTACTCAAAACTAGGGGGTTGAGTCATATAGATATCTTCAGATAAATCTTCCTTTAGGAATGCGTTGTTGATATCAATGTGTCTTAGATTCCAGTAATTATAGGCTGTCAAAGAAAGAAACATGTTGACGGTAGAAAATTTAACTACTAGGCTATAGGTTTCACGAAAATCATGCCCTGAGACTCGAGAGAAGCCTTTACGAACAAGTCTCGACTTATACCGTGCTACTGTACTGTCCAGGTTTTTCTTCAACTTGAAGAGCCATTTGCAACCTATAGGTTTGCGATCAAGTGGCAATTCAACTAAAGACCATGTGCTATTTTCAATGAGAGCTTATATTCTGTCATAAATGCTTCTCTCCATTTTGAATCCATCAAAGCTTCTTCGATGTTCATTGGTTCATGGTTCTCAAGAATGACAGAATAAAGCTTAGGTTTGTAAATGTTGTTTTTGCTGCGTGTAATCATGGGTGCACATTGGTGTGGGCAACTTATTGGTGGTGTCAGTATCTTCAGGAGTATCATCATTGTCCATAGGTGGATCAAGGGGTGTCTCATATGGAGAAGATGGACTTTGAATGATAACATCAGAAGGGTCCTCTCGATCATTGGAGTGACTTATAGTTGTAGAAGGGGAAGCAAGTATCATTGGTAATAGAGATGGTGGTAAGGACCCAAACTATATAGTAGAAGAGCTTGACTGAGGTGAGGAGACCACAGGGAGAGAAGGGGGTTCAAATTCGGTAAGAGCATTGGTCACCAAGGATGATTGGCTAGCTGCAAAAGGGAAAACATATTCATGAAATAGTACATGTCTTTGTCAAGACACTTATATCCATGATGCATTGGACTATATCCCAGAAAAATACAAGCTTTGGAACGAAAATTCAACTTGTGCGGCATTAATGGACTGAGGTGAGGGAAGCATTGAGATCCAAAACATGTAAGAACTCATAATTTGGTGGTTGTCTATTAAGTTTCTCATGTGGTGAGATTCCACTAAGAACATTGGTTGGAAGTCGATTTATGAGATAGACAGCACTAAGAAATGCATCTGTCCAAAATCGAAAGGTTAAATTTGCTTGAGCTAATAAGGTAATACCCGTTTCAATAATATGTTTTCGCTCGACAATCCCATTCTGTTGAGATGTATGAGGGCAAGTAACACGATGTTGGATACCAAAGTTAGCCAAATATGAAGTGAAATTTCAAAATTCACCTCCCCAATCAGTTTGAACAACAGTAATAATGGTGGAAAATTAATTAGAGACAAGTTTCTTAAAAAGATCAAAGGCAATAATGGCTTCATCTTTTGATTTCACTAAATACAACCAACAGTTCCTTGAAAAGGCATCAACACAAGACAAGTAATATCGGTATCCTAATGAAGGTTCATGAGCTAGTCCCATAAATTAAGCTCGACTAACTCAAAAGGTTTGGTGTAAGTGGTGGTTGAGCTAACAAAAGGTAGGCGATGACTCTTCCTCATGCAGCAAGCCTCACATAGTGGAATTTTTTATCGTACAAACTGAGATTTATTGCATTTCTTTATGACTTTATGGCCAAGATGTCGTGCCATAAGCAAAATTCAACAGGCAATAAAGGTAAAGTAGAGCTAGTAACATCCATGACAGTGGTTTGCATGAGTTGACGTCGAGTTGGTGTAGTGAGAAATCGATACAGACCATCCTGTTCTTCACCGTGCAGGAGAACTTCGTTTGTATGTTCATTTTCATCCTTGACAAGATAGTAACCAGAATGAAACTCAAAGTAAACAAGGTTATCTTTTGCGAATTTGGAAATTGAGAGTAAATTGTTTGAAACAGTAGACACATGTAGTAATTCATTCAACAATAACGGTCGAGATGAAAAAGATATAGTGGAAGTGCCAATATGATTAATTAGGAGGGAAAAACCATCACCCACAGTAACCTTACCAGACCCGGTGTAGGGACTATGTATTGTAAGATTGGCGAGGTTGATGGTGACATGATGAGAAGCGCCAGAATCGGGAACCCAGTTTTGAGTTCTGGGAGATGATACCGTAGCGGTGGTAGTGTTGGTAACTTGTGTGGAATATGTGTTTGTTGGGGGGTGTTGGAGAGGATATGACAGTGTTAAGGCTTATAACATCTGAGGGAGGTTGAATAAATGGGCAGTACCCGTCTGAAGAAGTATGAATATGAGATGTAGTTTCATAGCGTTGGGAAGAGTTGTTATAGGTGCAGGTGTTGACAGAAGGGTTGACATTTGGTGGTTGAGGTGGACAGTAGGTTTGGATACCTGAAAAAGATTGGTCAAAACGATAAAAACAACGGTCAACTAAGTGTCCCATTTGACCGTAGAGTTGGCACTATAGACGCGATGTGGTCCTGCCTCTGCCACGATTGTCGTAAGATGACCGTGGCCTGGGAACAAAATGAAAGGTGGGGAAATATCTTGAGTATTGGGTTTGACCAGGAAAAGCCGACGGGCTTGAAGTGTTGGGCCCAAGGTGCAGGCTAGAGACAAAATCTGTAGTTATGGTTGCTGTAACTTGAGCAGTATTGATGGATGGAGGAAGACGGAGAGGGTCGTGAGGGTTTTTTTTATCAAATTAATACAAAAAAAATATTTAAAATGGGTGTCCTTTTCATTATTTACGAAAGTGGTACATTCAGGGTGGTTGCGCCTCTGTCAGAGGCGGACCACCCTGTGTCAGGCCTACCACCCTAAAAAAAAAGACAGTGAAATTTAAAAAAAAAACACTGAAATAGAATTTAAAAAAAAACACTTGAAATGAAAAAAAAGCTAAGAATGAGGTGACAGGACCCTGGTCAAGCCTCTGCCACAGGCGGCACTGGCTGACATGACTACTCCTGCATGTAATTTCGGCAGCTTGTACCGTTTGGGTACCTTATAATTGTCCCCAATAATGAAGTTTCAGCAGCTGAGAAAGGGATGAAGAAGAAGAAGAAGAAGAAGAATAAGAAAAAGAAGAAGGAGGAAGAGGAGGAGGAAGAGGAGGAGGAGTAGGAGGAGGAGGAGGAGGAGACGACGACGCCGGAAAAAGAAAGAGAAAGGAGGAGAAAGAAGAAAGAAAGAAAAAAATAGAAGTATGCATTTAAAATAATGGATAAATGGATGATGATATTGTTGTTTTTATTGTGTTGATGATTTTTGTTGTTATTATTATTATTGATTTTTATTTTTTATTTGTTGTTGTTTGTTTGTTAGTTTAGTTTAGTTATTGTTAGTTGTTAGATATTAGTAAAAATGTTTAAATACTACTTTAGTTAGTAATATTATTAAATAGTTATTATTATAATTAGTTTAAAATGTTGAAATAATAATTTAGTTAGTAAATTATTATTAGATTAGTAAAAAGTTTAAATTATTTAATCTTGTTAGTATGATATTGTTAGTTATTATTATAATTAGTTAGTTAAAACCATAAAATAATAATTTAGGTAGTTAGTTAGTATATTGTAAGTTATTATTAGGATTAGTAAAAAGTTTAAATATTAATTATATTGTTAGTTGTTAGTTATTATTATAGTTAGTTAGTTAAAACCTAAAATAATAATTGTTAGTTAGTTAGTATATTGTTAGTTATTATTAGGATTACTAAAAGTTTAAATATTAATTATATTGTATTATAGTTAGTTAGTTAAAACCCTAAAATAATAATTTAGTTAGTTAGTTAGTTAGTTAGTATATTGTGCTTTAGGATTACTAAAAGTTACAATATTAATTATATTGTTAGTTATTATTATAGCTAGTTAGTTAAAACTCTAAAAATAATAATTTAGTTAGTTAGATTGTAATAAAAGTTATTATGTTAGTTAAAAGCGTAATTATTATTTTAGTTAGTATATTGTTAGTAAAAATAATGGTTAGTTAAAACCTTAAATATTATTTTAGTTAGTATATTGTTAATAAAAATTATTATTATTGTTAGATTAAATGTAATTATTATTATTTTAGTTTAGTTAGTATTATTATTGTTAGTAAAATTATTATTATTGGTAGTATTACCTACGTAGTTATTAATATATATATATATATATATTAAAAATAGTAAAATATTTTATACATTTAAAACATTATGTACTAAAATAATATAAAATAATAAAAGACGAAAATATTATATTTTTGAAAGTAATAGAGTTTGAAAATAAGGAAAATCCGAACAAAGGGCTAAATAAGTGGTTTTACTAAATTAATATTAAAAAACACTAAAATAATACAATTGAAACATTATGTACTAAAATAATATAAAATAAAATGCAAAAGCAGTATTTTTTATGTTTCGATTATGTTATGTTTTGTTATATTATTTTTATTGGCATGTTATTTTTAGTAATTTAATATAAATTTAATTTTTTATGTAGGTTAAAAATTAAATATCCGATACAAGCATTGGCTCGATTGATTAGTACTGATTCTACACATATCATGTGACGCAGCTAATAATATAGTAATGTATTGTTATTTATTAATCGCGGGTTATATTAACAAAATAGGTACATAATAAATTATGTTATAATAATAATTTTTTCTGATTTAACACTGTCAGGGCTCGTACCGTGTATTAAGGGGCCGGGTGAATGGCTTACGAACTCCCCCGGATGAAGCGATTGATGCCCTATATAGAGCAGTGGATTCGGTCGCAAAGATCGATTGGATTGACTTGGATGATTTAATAGACTAGTCGATCCGAGGATGTTTGACTTGCATAGTCATGATTTAATATCCCCACTAGTCGAGCGTTGGCGATAGTTGAGACACTTTGTCGAGCCACTTTTCATTTGAGCTACATGGTGAGAGAGTGAATAGTTATCAACTCTAGAGGATGTTCGAGCGTATATTTGCATCATAATAGGGGACTTGGGCTCCCAATAGGCGGATGCCTTACACTATTGTAGTCTTTGTCGGACGACAAAGGGCTCAGACATAGGATGCCATTCTTGGCATCCATTATCCCACCCACCAACCATACGTATATCCGCTAGTAAACAGGTGATAAAATATAACTTGTTATTAATTGACAATTTCTTTATATTGATACTATTTGACTTGAAATTTATTTTTGTAGGTGGAGTATTTATCCGGGTATCGGGAGGTCGTACACTGTCCTGATATACCGGCTTATGATTGAACAACATGCCGGGGAAGGGGTAAGCTATTCCAATATTGGTTACGTGTTAGTTTGTATATCTTACGCACACCGTGTTAAATTTTAACAATGTTATTAATCGTGTAGTTTATATGGATGCCATATTGTAGACCGAAAATTACAACCGTTATACCCCCGTCCGCCTATATTCACTCGTATATGTGGTGCACAAATGCACCAATTATCTGTTTCAATATAGTCGAGTGGTACCATGGGGATCGAGTGCTGCGCCAATTTGGTTGCATCCAACATATCCCGGATCCGCCATGCCAGGTGGGAGCGGTTCATTGCATAAATAAGAGAGGGAAATAATGCTTGGATTGGGGGGTTAGGCATCGGGGATTTATTGCGGTGTGGAATGATCGCATGTCCCGAATACCCCAGATGGATATGGCTTCCGATTTTCAACCTCCATTAGAGTACATACAATGGTACTCTAGTATGGGGAAGCCATATATACTCGGAGGGCAGTCGACTGTAGTCCCCCCACACATGCAGCAACATGGGGCATATGAGCCAGTGGCCGATATGAAGGCCGAGGCAGCTGCAGATCCTAATCCGAGTCGGAGCCCAAGTTGAAGCCCGAGCAATCACATTCACATTCGGATGCACATTCGTATCATCCAGATGTTCCAAGCAATGACTACTTCCCGGGCTCGTCAGGAGGTGGATACCAGTATGGGTTTGATATATTTGGATTGTACACCTGCAAAGACAAGACTCCGACTTCGTATCCACCGCAAGACATCAGCCTCTGGGTCGTATCCACTGCATCAGTGTACTCCTTCTAGCTCGAGTTCATCTATGCCCTTCGAGCCACTTGTAACACCCCAAACCCGGCCTAAACGTTATGATCGGATCTGGCATGTCACGTGAAAGGAATGTTTAAAAATTGTACGTTCGTTAAAAAGTTCGTATTCTTTTGAAACTCCACGTTCGTGGTTTGTATATAAAACGATTCATTTAATGCCCATTTTACAAAGTTGTTATTAGTTTGTAAAATTGTATTTGTTATGAAAATTGAGTTGAAGTAATTTTGAATAAGAAACGATTTATTAATATTTTAGGAAAATCCGCATTAAACATTTAATAATAAGCATAACCAATTTAAACGCTAAAACCAAATAAAATACCAAGGCCTTATTACATAACAAAAACCCAAATAAAAATAAGTCCAAACAAAAGAAATGAATTTATTTAGTAAACATATGTATGGCCTCCATGAGTCCACCTCGGCTCCCAAATCCATGATCTAATGATTACTGTAAAATTTAACTAAGGGATGAGTCATCGAGACTCGGTGTGTAAATCCCCATCCAACGTGTGTTAAACCTTACACAATTTCATATGAAAATATGCATGTCATGCAACCCAAAACCTAACCATCCAAACTCCCGATTCTACCCGTGTGGTACCAAACCCTTGGTGGTGCCAAACCACCTAGTAACCCAAAGTCACCGATATCAATAATAATGTGGTGCCAAACCACTTGGTGACCCAAAGTCACGAATAATCCATATGTGGGGCCAACTCACGTTGTGATACCAAATCATGGCGACAATCCGTTTATCAAATGTGGGGCCAACCCATGTGGTGCGCGGCCACCGGATTTGGGCGAGCTATGAGGTGCCAAACCTCTGGTGACCCAAAGTCACGAATAACATATGTGGTACCAAACCTTTGGTGGTGCCAAACCCTTTGGTGACCCAAAGTCACGATATCAATCTTCCCTCCTCTCATCATACCCGTGCAATATGACATAATAATTGTGTATGCGTTATGTCATGTATGCTAGACATATATCAAATATAAGTATAACATGAATTATCATCATAATCGGATAGACATAAAACAACATAATCATGCTAATCAACCTCAAGGGTATACTTAGTAATTTTACCTACTAAGGGTATTTTAGTAATTTACCCACCAAGGGTATTTTCGTAATTTACCCACCAAGGGTATTTTGTAATTTACCCACCAAGGGTATTTTAGTAATTTACCCACTAAGGGTATTTTAGTAATTTACCCACCAAGGGTATTTTCATAATTTACCTACCAGGGTATTTTCGTAATTTACCCACTAAGGGTATTTCAGTAATTCGTACCGGAATGACCTTTCTAAAGGCCGATGTCGCATTGAGCGACTCAACTACCATTTTGGTCTTTCTGAGAATATTGGCCTAAAACTCGATTTGCCCATTCGGCCCACATGATCGTGTGGCCCACCTAACACAAATCTATCCATGTATATAAGTTCCACCTAGTCTAGTTCACTATATACTACATCATCATACAATTTATTCTATTGGGCCTACGGGCCCATTAGGCCATCTTTACCATCCCGCCCAAGAGATTTCAAGACCCACAAGAATACTATTGATGGCCTCAACTATCGCGTCGAAGCCCCACGTGCACTCGCATGCTCGTGTGGCTACTATTCGTGACCGACACTTCGGCATTTCATTCTACAACTAGAGTAGAGAGTTACACACCGATAGGACTACGGTGCACACCACTCCTGTGCCCAACGCCCACCAAGGTATGTTAACCCTTCTCTGGCATGCTCTTTATATAGCTAGCTCTTCACCTTCATTCATTGTATCTTTCCGATGTGGGACGTCGATGAGAGTTTAAATTCAATGAAACTCTTTAGTCAATCAAGTAAAATAAATACTCCCTTGCTTCTCACGAGATTGAACTCGGCTCCTTATAACATAATCCACGCTAGCCACTTTACCAACTAGCTCCTTGTGTCTTAAACCATACGCAACTAAATATAACCCTATGACCAAGGTCTAAATTCATTTAATAAAAATAATCTAAAAGGAATGCAAACGCCTACAACTAGAACCTTGGACCTCCTTCCTTCCTTGTGGCGTCATTCCCTTGTCCTTAAGTGGCGTCACTTTTACACCACACACTCCACTTGTGTCATTTTCCTCCACATTTTATTCTTAAGGCCTACCCGCTAACCTCTGGGGTTTTCACCTAAAACCAAAATTTCCCCAAAGCTAATATTTGATCTCGGGATTTGTCAAAATCACTTATCTAAAAGGTCCAATGATCTCCGTTCTCCAAAATTTTGCTACTACGCCTAAGGCCCATTGGGCTCAATCCTACTATTTCGGGATGTTACAAATTGAAGAGGATATTGGTCTCGCGGGCACCACAGCGTGAACATCGATTACACCTAGGACCACACCATCGAACCATCAATTTTGGGTGTTTCTTGCGGTTTTGATTTTCCTCTATTTTGTATTTGTAAATATCACAATGTTTGCATTTTATTTGTATAAAATTAACTTGATGATTTGGTTAGGTCTTATAAAATGAACTGAGTTTATAAAGGTTAGAAGATATTTATATGTCCGAATGTGTATGAGTTGGATGATTATAAGTTCGAATGTGTATAGGTTATATTGATTAGGTTTGAATTGGCAATATATATATATATATATATATTATGCTTGAATGATTGACTAAATAGATACGGTTGGTAATAGATTAATAATGAATATGCCATATGATTGTTTTGGTTGACAAGTAAAGTGAATACGCAAATGAGGTTAAGGGTAAGATAATAAATGATAAGCATGTCATTTTGATTTATAACACACCTAAATAAATATATTATATATTATATGTTATATTAATTGTTCGATTGTAGATTAACTTAGTTTGTGGTAAGAATGAAATTTTTGGTACAATCTGTAACAGTCCAAATTAACCCTAATCGGAACGGTGGTTTCGGGACCACGAATCCGGGTTAGAAAAAATATTCTTTTATTAATTTGATATCTATGTTATTAGTTTGAGTATGTGTTAAAACATCATAGGTTAATTTATCTGTTTGGACGTTTAATTTTAGAATAAGGACTTAATTGTAAAGGTGGTAAAAGTAGCTTTATTTAAATTGAGTGATTAAATTAATTTGTCTCCTTTAATATGTGGACTTAAGCTACAAATTTCCCATTTGATTTGTGAGTGGACGACAACATGCATCCATTATGCATTTTAATATTAGTTATATGTGTAATATAATAATAAACATATATGATATATTAAATAAGCATATTTTAAAATATGAAAAGGGGAAAACAAATGCATGTTCATCTTTTTCATCTAGTTGGCCCAAACTAAGGAAATAAAAGAAGAGGAAAAGCTCTAAGGGTTTTGCAATATTTAAGCTTAATTAGGTAAGTTTAAGCTTTGGATTTTTATAATTTTGCATTTTGTGATTGTTGTTCACTCTACTTTCAAACCCATGTATTGATTTTGTGTATTGGTCATGTATGTGAGACATACCATTGTAGATAAATTGAGTTTTATGATGATTTTTGGTATTAAATGTAAGATTGGAGCTAGATGAACATCTTTTGTTTTGAGTTTTTGAGGAATGTAGCTAATTAGGGATTTATTTGTGAAAATATTATCTTGAAGGGTTAAATTGAAAATTTTATGAAATATATGGACTTATAAAGTCCTTATGAAGATTCGGCCCTAAGGGATGTTAACCAAATTTTGAATAATTTGTGAGTTTTGTATTAGGGACTAAATAGTATAAATTGTAAATGTCAGGGGTAAAATTGTAAATTATTAAATAATATGATTTCTGATTAAATTGAAATGAAAAGTATTTGAAAGAGCTAAATTTTATTGTGATTAGATCAAGAACAAAGAAAACCGGATTTGAATAAGGGAAAAACGAAGGTTGTGGAATAGTCGGTTTAAGTCGTTCGTTGTCGATTGAGGTAAGTCTTAAGTTAAAGCACATTAAATAGATTATTAGCAATATGTTCAATAATGTTATTTGATATACTTGAGTAAGATAATAGGTGATAGCCGAATATAAATGTCCATGTCTTGGATTGAATATGTTTGGAAATGTAACGTGAATTAGTACAATTGATATGGTATGTGAATGTGTTTTACGTACATGAGTTAATAATGATGTACCGCTTGAGTAATGTTTATGAATTAAATTATTGTAATCGGTATTATATTCAAATTGATGTTCGAATTTGGATTATAATGTTTGAATGTATAAATCATAGTACTTTGCATAATATACATGTTGGAATAATTTTATTTTAATGCCAAAGCATGGGATTAATATGTTTAAATGTACAAATGTTGAAAATGTTGAAATATCGGGCTTTGTGCCTAGCTTCGCTTCGTCTTGGTGATATATTTGGGCTTTATGCCTAGCGAGCTTCGTCTTTGATATATTTGCTTTGTGCCTAGCGAGCTTCGGCTTAAATGTCTAGCGGGCTAAATCTGGGTGATATGTGATAAATCGAGAAGTCGTGAATCCAATAAGGTAAGAAATATTTAATGTAATACGTGAATAGTTCGGTAAGTAATATCCTATTATATTACTAATGAATGGACCAATTAACTATGACATCGAATGAGTTTTTTTTTTATGATGAGATTGAGTTGAGGATTCAATAAGGATTTCATAATGTCTTTGTCGAGTGATTTATAGTAAAGTATTATTTCTTTGATGAATCGGTGATATATATATGATATTCTATTGGATAAGTGAAATTGAATGTGGTGGTATATGTGTACAAAAGAAAAAATGTGATTATTAGGTATGATATATTTATTCGATTTTGGAGTACAGGACACTTATGATAATTATGTAAATTAATAACGTGACATGTATATGTTCATGGAAAACAGGTGTAAATTCTCAAGCTCAAATTATTGATAGTATTTGGCCATGTCATAGTTTTTATTTATTTTTATAACATTTACTTTAAATTTCCGTAAATTGTTTGTTTTAAAGTTAAATGTTTGGATATAAATTGTAGTTACTTGAGACTTACTAAGCCGTGTGCTTACTTTGTGTGTTTTCTTTGTTCTGTTTTATAGTTTGCGAGTAAGCTACGGGCTCTGCAGATCTTCGAAGAAGTCAGTCACACTATCACCCTTTTTGGTATTTTCATGTTAGTTATCTATAGTTAAAGGCATGTATAAGCTAGCAAGAAGTGTGTGAATAAAGCTTTGTTTATAGATAATATGGCCATGCGAAAATGGCTTGAAAATGATGCTAGATTAATATCGTATATAATCGGTTATGTTATAAGTCCTTTTGGTAAGAATATGATATGATGTATGTACATAAAACGTATGGTTTATGGCTTGATTGGAGAAGGATGCAAATGGCTTATATTTATTTCGTATTTGATAACTTTAATGTTTGGTGTGTTTTAGTTTGGAGTATGGTCACAAACTTATTTGATAATAGAGTTGGAGGTACATAAAATAATTTGGATTGGTGTTAGTTGTCTCAATTTATTTGAAAGGAAGATGTATGAATAATTAAATGCTTAAATGATTTGCGAATTTAGGTAAGGTTGATGAAGGCATTATTAATGAATAAGTTGTTTAAATAATTGAGTATGAACAATATATATGGAAAGCTTATGTTATAATAATGTTATGTGAAGTGGATAAAAGTTCATTGCATGTTTGATCTATGTTCTTTGATTTCTAAGCCATGTATGATTCAAGTTAGTATGGCAAATATGTATTCGTAAATCAAACTTTTACTTTTTGTATGCTTTTGTGATCAAATATTGAAAGACGGTGTATATTTGACTACAACAAACTGAATTATGCTCAGTAATGCCTTATAACCCTAATCTAGTAACGGACACGAGTTAAGGGTGTTACATTTTATTGGTATCAGAGCTACGGTTTAGTCGATTCTAGGACTACCATAGTGCGTAAGAGTCTAGCTATACATGCCTTTAAATTGTATATATGATAGTGTGGTGACTTCTGATAATTTTAATTGTATTTTATATAGTAATGGATCTTGATCCCGATAGAGCCGTAGCGGATGAAGTAGAGCGTAGCGCTGATTATGCACGTGGATCGGCGCTTGATGAGACTCTCGACCGATTCACGGGTAACTACGAGGGGGAGACTAAACAAGCCTTCTTCCAGATGATGAGTGAGTGGTTTACCCAGTTCATTTAAAATAACCCAGCTGTACAACCACCTCCACCCCCGAATAATCCAACTCCGTGCAAATCGCACCTCGGATGATAGGTCCGATGAGATCTAGTAGGCCTCTGTTGATAAAATTAGGAAACATAAATGAAGAATTTAAAGCTAATGATGATGATGACGCAGAGAGCTAAGTTGTGGCTTGATAATACTATTCGGTACTTGATGAGCTATCTTGTACGCCAGAAGAATGCCTAAAGTGTGCTATATCTCTACTTCGGGACACAGCCTATCACTGGTGGAACACACTGGTATCGATGGTTCCGAAAGAAAAAAGTAACTTGGGACTTCTTCCAAATTGAGTTTAGTAAGAAATATATCAGTTAGAGATTCATCGATCAGAAATGAAAAGAATTTCTAGAATTAAAATAGGGTCGCATGACTATGACGGAATACTAGCGGAAGTTTGTCAGGTTAAGCCGTTACGCTCGAGAGTGTATATCTTCTGAAGCCATTATGTGTAAAAGATTTGAAGACGGCCTGAATGAAGACATAAAGTTACTTGTTGGCATTCTTGAAATCAAAGAGTTCGTGACATTAGTCGAACGAGCTTGTAAAGCCGAAGAGCTTGGAAAGGAGAAAAGAAAAGCTGAAGTAGAAGCTAGAGACACTCGAAAAAGATCATCGAGTAAAACTTTCCATTCCGTGCATAAGAATTTCAGAGATGATCTCAGTCGACATAAAGCCACTTCGGACTTGCCTAGACGTGATCGACCTTCGGTGAGTTCCCGAGCCACTTCGATAGCTAGTGTTGGTAATGTTCCACAGAATCGGGCCGAATGTAAACATTATGGGAAATGGCATTCGGGGAGTTATAGAGTTCGCGATCGGTCCTGCTTTATGTGTAGATCGTCGGACCATTTTATTCGAGAGTGCCCAATGTTAGCTGAGCAAAATACGACTCAGAACACTAAACCGAGCAGCACGCCAGCACGGGGTAGACCACTCAGACATTCAGGAAATGTAGGTGGCGATCGAGAAGGACGAAAGACACATGAGTTCGATCGAGGCCGAGCACCACCATGACTTATCTTTGTCGAGCCAAAGAGGATGATTCTTCCCCAGATGTTATTACCGGTACTTTCATACTTTATGATACTTCTGTGATCGCGTTGATTGATCCTGGTTCAACTCATTCATATGTGTGTGAAACCTTAGTATCTAGTAAGACTCTACCTGTTGAGTCTACTGAGTTTGCGATCCGTGTGTCCAGTCCTTTGGGTCGTTGTGTAATGGTTAATAAAGTACATAAAGGTTGCCCATTGATGATTCAGGATTCTTGCTTCCCAGCTGATTTGATGTTATTGCCTTTTGACGAGTTTGATATAATTCTGGGAATAGACTGGCTAACTTTGTATGATGCAGTGGTGAATTGTAAAAGAAAAATTATTGATTTGAAATGCCAAAACGGTGAGATCATCCGGGTTGCATCTAATGATGTGAGTGGGTTGCCTACTGTAATAACCTCGATGTTAGCCCAGAAGTATGTGAAAAGAGGATGCGAAGCTTATTTGGCGTATGTGCTGGATAATAAAGTATCTGAAAAATAGATTGAATCCATACCAATTGTGTGTGAATACCCAGATGTGTTTCCTGAAGAATTACCGGGTTTACCACCAGCACGAGAGATTGAGTTTGGCATTAAATTAGTACCGGGGACGAATCCGATCTCGATAGCTCCGTATCGAATGGCACCTACTGAGTTAAAAGAGTTGAAAGCATAGTTGCAAGAGTTAACAGACAGGGGCTTTGCACAACCGAGCTTCTCTCCTTGGGGTGCACTAGTTCTTTTTATGAAAAAAAAGATAGAACGATGCGAATGTGTATTGATTATCGACAAATGAATAAAGTAACTATAAAGAATAAGTACCCGCTACCTCGGATTGATGATTTGTTTGATCAGTTGAAAGGGGCTTCAGTATTATCGAAGATAGATTTGAGATCGGGTTATTATCGATTATAGTCGAGATACGGATGTGCCAAAGACGCATTTGGACGATGGGACGGACATTTTGAGTTTCGGTTATGCCTTTTGGACTCACTAATGCACTTGTTATTTTTATGGATCTAATGAATCGGGTCTTCGACGGTTTTGGATCGGTTTGTAGTAGTTTTATTGATGATATCTTGATCTACTCCAAAGATGAAACCGAGCATCTTGAGCATTTGAGATTAGTGCTACAAACTTTGCGAGATCAACATTTGTATGCAAAGTTTAGTAAATGTGAATTCGGATGAATGAAGTCGACTTCTTGGGTCATGTTGTTTCACCTCGGTATTGGTGGATCCAAACAAAATAGTGGCTATACTCAATTGGAAACCACCAAAGAATGTTTCCAAGATTGAAGCTTCTTAGGTCTTCGGGATACTACAGACGGTTTGTAAAGGTTTTTTCGTGATAGCTACACCTTTGACAAAGCTATTACGAAAGATGTCAAGTTTGAGAGGTCGGAAAAGTGTCGGAAAAGTTTCGAGCGGTGAAAGCCCTTTGATCGAAGCTCGGTGTTAGCTCACTGAATCGGGTAAAGAATTTGTCATTTTTAGTGATGCTTCTTTGAATGGATTGGGTTGTGTTTTGATGCAGGAAGGCAAAGTTATAGCCTACGCTTCGAGGCAATTGAAGCCGCACGAAAGAAATTATCCGACTCACGATCTGGAATTAGCAGCCATTATTTTCGCATTGAAAATTTGACATCATTATTTATTCGACGAGAAATGTCACGTTTATTCGGATCATAAAAGCCTAAAGTATTTGATGACTCAGAAAGATCTGAACTTGAGACAACGCAGATGGTTGGGCTGTTGAAAGACTATGAATTGGTGATTGACTACCATCCGGAAAGCTAACATTGTTCTTGATCGTTAAGTCGAAAATCATTGTTTGCTCTTCGTGCGATGAACGCACAGATGGTTATGTCTGGTGATGGCTCGATCATAGCCGAGTTACAAGCAAAATCGATGTATATTCAGCAAATTTGGGATGCACAGAAAGTTGATAAGGATTTGATTACTAGGCGAATTCAGAGTGAAAAAGATGCGGAATCAGAGTTTCAAATTGATGCAAATGACTGTTTGAACTTTAAAAGCCGAATGTGTGTTCCGAAGGACTCAGATTTGATTTAGATGATTTTGAGTAAGGTTCATTATGGTCGATTATTGATACATCCGGGTAGCACGAAAATGTATAATGATTTGAAACAGTTCTATTGGTGGCCTGGCATGAAACGGGATATATCTGAATTTGTTTCAAAGTGCTTAATCTGTCAGCAAGTAAAAGCCGAGCATCAAGTGCCTTTTGGGTTGCTTCAACCAATCATGATACCTGAATGGAAATGGGATAGAATCACTATGGATTTTGTATCTGGTTTGCCTGTGACACCGAGCAAGAAAGATGCAGTCTGGGTTATAGTGGATAGACTGACCAAATCGGCTCATTTTGTACCGATTCGTACGGACTATTCACTTGATAAACTTGCTGAGTTGTATATATCACAGATTGTGAGGTTGCATGGTGTACCGAGTTCCATTATTTCAGACAGAGACCCGAGATTCACATCACAATTTTGGAAGAAGTTGCAAGATGCTTTAGGTACTAAACTCTATTTTAGTACAGCCTTTCATCCTTAGACAGACGGTCAATCTGAACGAACTATTCAGATATTTGAGGATATGTTGAGATGTTGAGTTCTTGAGTTTGAAGGTACGTGGAAAGGTACTTACCTCTGATTGAATTTGCCTATAATAACAGTTTTCAATCTAGTATCAAAATGGCACCCTATGAAGCTTTGTACGGGCGGAAGTGTCGAACACCATTATACTGGATTGAGCTCAGCGAGAACAAGATACACGGGGTTGATTTGATTAAAGAGACTGAACAGAAAGTGGCTGTGATCAGAGATAATTTGAAAGCTGCCTCGGATAGACAAAAGTCCTATGCTGATTTGAAACGTAAAGACATTGAATTTCAGGTTGGAGATCGAGTATTCTTAAAAGTTTCTCCATGGAAGAAAGTACTCTGATTTGGTAGGAAAGGAAAGTTGAGTCCGAGATTCATCGGACCGTATGAAATCGTCGAACGTATTGGGCCTGTTGCTTATAGATTGAAGTTGCCCTCTGAACTAGAAAAGATACATGACGTATTTCACGTTTCAATGCTACGTAAGTACAGATTAGATCCGTCACATGTGATTCCTCATTTCGAAATTGAAATCTGTTCCGATATGATATATGAGGAAGAATCGATCCGTATCTTAGCTCAGAAAATGAAAGAATTGAGAAACAAAAGAATTCCATTAGTGAAAGTTTTATGGAATCGGCACGGAGTTGAGGAAGCTACATGGGAGCCTGAGGATTCTATGAGGCAACAATACCCAACTTTGTTTAACGGTAAGATTTTCGGGGATGAAAATCCCTAACGGGGGAGAGTTGTAACAGTCCAAATTTGACCCTAATCAGAACGGTGGTTTCGGAACCACGAATTCGGGTTAGGAAAAAATATTTTTTTATTAATTTGATATCTATGTTATTAGTTTGAGTATGTGTTAAAACATCGTAGGTTAATTTATCTATTTGGACGTTTAATTTTAGAATAAGAACTTAATTGCAAAGGTGGTAAAAGTAGCTTTATTTAAATTGAGTGATTAAATTAATTTGTCTCCTTTAATATGTGGACTTAAGCTACAAATTTCCCATTTGATTTGTGAGTGGACGACAACATGCATCCATTATGCATTTTAATATTAGTTATATGTGTAATATAATAATAAATGTATATGATATATTAAATAAGCATATTTTAAAATATGAAAAAGGAGAAAAATAAATGCATGTTCATCTTTTTCATCTAGTTGGCCGAAACTAAGGAAATAAAAGAAGAGGAAGAGCTTCAAGGGGTTTCGGCAATATTTAGGCCTAATTAGGTAAGTTTAAGCTTTGGATTTTTGATAATTTTGCATTTTGTGATTGTTGTTCACTCTACTTTCAAACCCATGTATTGATTTTGTGTATTGGTCATGTATGTGAGACATACCATTGTAGATAAATTGAGTTTTATGATGACTTTTGGTATTAAATGTAAGATTGGAGCTAGATAAACATCTTTTGTTTTGAGTTTTTGAGGAATGTAGCTAATTAGGGATTTATTTGTGAAAATATTATCTTGAAGGGTTAAATTGAAAATTTTATGAAATATATGGACTTATAAAGTCCTTATGAAGATTCGGCCCTAAGGGATTTAACCAAATTTTGAATAATTTGTGAGTTTTGTATTAGGGACTAAATAGTATAAATTGTAAATGTCAGGGGTAAAATTGTAAATTGTTAAATTATATGATTTTGGATTAAATTGAAATGAAAAGTATTTGAAAGAGCTAAATTTTATTGTGATTAGATCAAGAACAAAGAAAACCGGATTTGAATAGGGGAAAAACGAAGGTTGCGGAATAGCCGGTTTAAGTCGTTCGTTGTTGATTGAGGTAAGTCTTAAGTTAAAGCACATTAAATAGATTATTAGCAATATGTTCAATAATGTTATTTAATATACTTGAGTAATATAATAGGTGATAGCCGAATATAAATGTCCATGTCTTGGATTGAATATGTTTGGAAATGTAACGTGAATTAGTACAATTGATATGGTATGTGAATGTGGTTTACGTACATGAGTTAATAATGATGTACGGCTTGAGTAATGTTTATGAGTTAAATTATTGTAATCGGTATTATATTCAAATTGATGTTCGAATTTGGATTATAATGTTTGAATGTATAAATCATAGTTATTGCTCGTATTCGGCTTTGCATAATATATATGTTGGAATAATTTTATTTTAATGTCGAAAGCATGGGATTAATATGTTTAAATGTACAAATGTTGAAAATGTTGAAATATCGGGCTTTGTCGCTTCGGCGGGTGATATATTTGCTTTATGCCTAGCGTGCTTCGTCTTGCGGTGATATATTTGGGCTTTATGCCTTGCAGGCTTCGTGCCGGTGATATATTTCGGGCTTTGTGCCTAACAGGCTTCGTGCCGATGATTTACTTCGGGCTTAAATGCCTAGCAGGCTAAATGCCGGTGATATGTGATAAATCGAGAAGCCGTGAATCCAATAAGGTAAGAAATATTTAATGTAATACGTGAATAGTTCAGGTAAGTAATATCCTATTATATTACTAATGAATGGACCAATTAACTATGACATCGAATGAGTTTTTTTTTATGATGAGATTGAGTTGAGGATTCAATAAGGATTTCATAATGTGCTGTCGAGTGATTTATAGTAGAGTATTATTTCTTTGATGAATCGGTGATATATATATGATATTTCTATTGGATAAGTGAATTTGAATGTGGTGGTATATGTGTATAAAAGAAGAAAGTGTGATTATTAGGTATGATATATTTATTCGATTTTGGAGTACAGGACACTTATGATAATTATGTAAATTAATAACGTGACATGTATATGTTCATGGAAAAGCAGTATAAATTCTCAAGCTCAAATTATTGATAGTATTCGGCCATGTCATAGTTTTTATTTATTTTTATAACATTTACTTTAAATTTCCGTAAATTGTTTGTTTTAAAGTTAAATGTTTGGATATAAATTGTAGTTCCTTGAGACTTACTAAGCCGTGTGCTTACTTTGTGTGTTTTCTTTGTTCTGTTTTATAGTTTGCGAGTAAGCTACGGGCTCTGCAGATCTTCGAAGAAGTTAGTCACACTATCACCCTTTTTGGTATTTTCATGTTAGTTATCTATAGTTAAAGGCATGTATAAGCTAGCAAGAAGTGTGTGAATAAAGCTTTGTTTATAGATAATATGGCCATGCGAAAATGGCTTGAAAATGATGCTAGTTTAATATCGTATATAATTGGTTATGTTATAAGTCCTTTTGGTAAGAATATGATATGGTGTATGTACATAAAGCGTATGGTTTATGGCTTGATTGGAGAAGGATGCAAATGGCTTATATTTATTTCGTATTTGATAACTTTAATGTTTGGTGTGTTTTAGTTTGGAGTATGGTCACAAACTTATTTGATAATAGAGTTGGAGGTACATAAAATAATTTGGATTGGTGTTAGTTGTCTCAATTTATTTGAAAGGAAGATGTATGCATAATTAAATGCTTAAATGATTTACTTAATTTAGGTAAGGTTGATGAAGGCATTATTAATGAATAAGTTGTATAAATAATTGAGTATGAACAATATACATGGAAAGCTTATGTTATAATAATGTTATGTGAAGTGGATAAAAGTTCATTGCATGTTTGATCTATGTTCTTTGATTTCTAAGCCATGTATGATTTAAGTTAGTATGGCAAATATGTATTCATAAATCAAACGTTTTACTCTTTTGTATGCTTTTGTGATCAAATATTGAAAGACGGTGTATATTTGACTTCAATAAACTGAATTATGCTCAGTAATGCCTTATAACCCTAATATGGTAACGGACACGGGTTAAGGGTGTTACACAATCTAATGCATATAAATTGATATGTGAATAATATGTGATTTTAGTTGTTATTTGTGTTCAAATTGGTTTATGATAACAAGGTCATATGCACATCGTTTTATGATTGGTAAAGGAATATGTCCAGTTTTAAATTGTGCTATTTTAAATGTGTGCAATGTCGTTTAAATGAGTAGTATTTAAGTATGTGATATGGTTCATATTGATTGAATTTCAAGGCGCATCATGATCTATTAATTAATAGTATGTTAACCATGATGTAATGTTACTATGCTTGTATATACAATTGAATATTAAATTGTATAATATAGTTCGGTTGGTTTAATATGTGTATATATTGAATTAATATGATTAATAATCACTTATGTTATATTTGTTTTGATTTATGTTCGATATATGTTATAATGATATATATATATATATGTCTTTGAGATAAGTTTTAAGTTTATAAATGCCATTAATGTTTAAGTCATGTGGTTTGGACATTTTATGAATTAAGTACTTGTAATATGACTTGTTGCATATTGTTAAATTGAATATGTGATTATTTAGATGATATTAATATGATTAAATATTGAAGCATGATTTGTACATGTGATATGAATAGAAAAAGTATGAAGTGATTTTGGTTGATTATGTGATCCATATATATATATATATGAGTTTGATTTGTAAGGAATAAGAGGATGGATATTAAAAAAAAATCGTAAATGATCATATTGTTTTGTGCTTGAATTCAAATGAATGTCTGTTCCAAGTTGTGATTTCAGTCCCTAAATTTATTTATTGCAATTAAGCCCTAATTAATCAAAATCACCAAAAATTTGAATATAAAACATGTTAATTTGAATAAGCTCAATTCCCACTCGCTCGTGACGATTGTCCAACATGATAGTTTCGCTGCGGGCATTTACATCGATTATGACTACCTAACCTGCATATTCCATAGCGCTTACTGTCGGATTTCTCCCTAATGTCCATTTCATTACGGATTCTGGATGATTGCGGACGACCTCTTGGATTCCTGCATAGCGCTCTATCTGGGACAAGCTCGAAAGTTGTCGAGGCACCTCCCCACATGCAACGATACGAACTCATTGTGTACACATCATCGCTCGATTGTTCAACATTAAGGTTCGCATTTAGCATCGCTTTAGCACACGCCATGACATGTGCACACGGATAATGAAGTGTTTGGAACCTTCGATTCAGACTGTATGCATTAGAAGATCGACTCCATAAGACCTAGGTGGCAAACTGAGTCGACGACCGATGGACTCCGTAACTCAAAAAGTTTTCAGGCGTCGTGAATATATTTCTACAGTCATCGACCTCACAATCCGACGGTTTGTAATTAATGCATCACTGACATCTTCCACAAACATGTGTCCCACATCCATCTGGTTGACTTGTTGTTCACCCATTCTTGGCATCAAGGTTGCCAACCTGTAGAATGTAGCCGAGAAGACAGATGAAATGGGAGATGTCGTGTTTTCAACAACACAACGTTGACCCCCTCCACCAAGTTTGTGGTCATTTGACCATAACGAAAGCCCTCGTTAAAACTTTGAGCCCATTGCCACGGCTCCATTGTACCCAACCACTCTCAAAAAGATTTGTTCGTTTGACCTTCCATGTCACTCTCAAGTCGAGTAATTCTTTGGCAAAAAATATGGTGCTCTAACTCGTACGCTGTATATGTTTTAATAAAAGATAAGTTACGGTAACTAGATAACATAAAAACATTAAACTTATATTAAAAATTTAAGGTTATCCTTTACCCATTTTCACCACTTGTCTCTTCCAGTCTGCATTTTTATACTCTCGAAGAAAGCTAGCCGCAATGTGACGGATGCAGTAAACGGATCTCCATGGCACACCGGAACGCCTAATTGTGGCAATTAATCATTTCCCTTTATCGGAGATGATGCAAATATTATCATTTCTAATAACATACTTCCGCAGGTTGGTAAGGAAGAATTCCCAGAATTTCGTATTCTCTTTATCTACTATGGCAAACACTATTGGGAGCCCTATTACCGTCTTGAGCAACCACAATAAGTAAGATTTGTATATTTTCCGTATAGCCATGTCCCATCCACCTGCACAAATGGCTTGCAGTGTGGAAATGCTCGCACACATGGATCAAACGTCCAGAACATCCGACGAAAAATTCTTTTCCCCGGCTGTAATTGGTCATCTGGGCCGTAATAAGGTTGTGTCTGTAACTCAATCACAATTTTCGGTACGTACTCCCACATAGCAGCTATCCATCCCTGTAGCTCGTTATACGATGAATCGTAATCTCCATACAGTTGCTTTATTGCCATCTGTCTAGCTATCTACGCTTTTGATATGATAATCGATACTGAAATCGTGCTTGTATTTCAGCAATCAGTATCGAAACTTTAATGGTCGGCATGTCCTTTACCATTGGAATGATACACGTACAGATAGTTTTGGAATCAAGTTTTTTATGATCTTCTATCATACGTGTCGATCTGCATGTATGAGGTCCAACCAATTTTCGTATCTTCCACATCTGCGAATTTTGAATGAATGCAGCTCGTACCCGCCAATTGCAGCCTTCCACTGCCTTTCAGTACTCCCCAATATAAATCGCCGGTTTAGACACTACGACTTTGTAATCCGCTGATATATCCATGCTATACCGTTTAATAGCAGATAAGCACTCTTCTTTACTTTCAAATCTACGCCTCACGAATAACTCATGCTCAAATTTACTACCACCGATGAGTAAGATATATTTCGAGGTACTCAGAACTCTTCTACTACGCTATTGCGTCGGGTCTATGAGCGACATGTGTGGCCTAGGATTATTATGTATCATAATACATCGTATCTGGTTCCCGACCGAAGACGTGCTAATGTTTCCATCGTCATTCACGTCTTCATCGTTAATATCATCAGGTATATCATCCATATCGGGATCACTGTCACTATCAACCTCTTCCTCACAATGATCACTACTATCGTGTCCATCATCACCAACCACATCAAAATCGGGTGTAATATTAAGATCGATATCGATCCCATGTGTAGTCAATTTGGCATCAACATACGATATTGGAGGCACCATGCATGGTTCTTGAGCTCCATGTTCTTCACCATATGCATTGATGTCTTCATTTGGCTCAATACTCGCTAACTCAGCAAATAAGTGAATCGGTGCATTTTGTTACTCCTGTTCGACAAAGAAAGAGCGATCATTATCTCCACGTCTTAAATGTCTACAAGTTCCATTTCGTGAATTTGATCGGATCGCGAAATTGAAAACTTATAGAAAATTCTCAAATCGTTCTCCCACAACGTCTAACAATTTTTGCGTTTATCCTTTCCTTCATATCATCCAACGAGACATTTCTATAAAATCTCATTGCTATTTGTTGCCAACATTCAAATATGCATCCAACGGTTGTTGTCAAGATGATTCTATCGAAATAAACGCATATGAAAACCGATCATCCATCTTGATATTCAATCATTAAAAATAAACAAAATTGCTCAAAAAATTTCGATCAGTATATACTATTCTTAAATAAAAAAATTAATGTTTCAATATGCTATTTTTTTCATTCTTAAGCTCACACTATTACAATTATCATTTTGTACATGAACAACATTTATCTTTACATCTAACCACTTAAAGTCAGTTCTACATTTTATTCCATCTCCGAGCTTGTATCTTCCTTTGGGAAATACTGTACAATCAAATTTAGAAAATCTTGATTCTCTTCATATTCATCTTCCACAATCCAATTTGAAAATTCCTCGGGATCTTCTTCTTCTTCAATCTTTATAACAGGTATTGAATTTAGAAGTTCTCTTGGTAATTTCCTAACATCTAGTTTATCCATCCATGGTATGTCAAGCACACTTTGCTTCCTAGTCAACTTCCGTGAGCCTATACGTTGCCGCACTGTTTTTCTAGCTCCATAAGAGATTATAAACTTCACAAAGCATATAACTAGATTCCAATAGGTTTGTGGTACCAATGTCTTCCAAAGTTCGTCTAAAATTATTTGATGGTCCTGTTCTATTAATGTCCCTCTAAGGGTTAAGTATTGCACTTTATTCTTCCTAATCATTTCATGACCATTCCACAACACTTCTTGCATCTTTTTATTTACGGTAATAAGGTGTTGAACAATGTCTTCTTCTGGTTTCATTCTGTGATCTTGCACTTCTCTCATCATCTTATCAATTTTCTCTCTTTGTGCTGAAGTTATTATCTCATCAGGCAATATCCAATATGTTGCCATTTCTAACAATATCTACATCAGAAATATTTTCAATTTTTATCACTAATTAACAATTACTTTTTGATAGTTTTACTAATATAAAACTTTCAAATATATTAAAATTTTAAAACAAAACATTCACAATAAAAATTAATTAATATAAACACAAAACTTACCAACAAATCAAAACTAAATAATAACAAAAATAATATTGAGGGTTTCTTACTAACAATATTTACTAATACTAACTAAAATATAATATACTAACTAAAATATTAATATACTAACATAGTCAATATATTATTTTAGGGTTTTAACTAACATAACATATTAATAAACTAACAACAATATACTAACTAACATATTAACTAAAATATTAATATACTAACATATTAATTATACTTATATATATTACTTTAGGGTTTTAGAGTTTTTAACTAACATATTAACATACTAACAACGATATACTAACTATGTTACATATTAAATAAAATAATATACTAACATATTATTAATATACTAACAATATATTATTTTAGGATTTTTAGGATTTTTAACTAACATATTAGTCTACTAACAATATACTAACTAACATACTAACTAAAATATTAATAGCACTAACATTTTAATTATACTACTAACAATATATTATTGTTTTAGGGTTTTAGGGCTTTTAACTAACATATTAATATACTAACAATATGCTAACTAACATATTAATATACTAACAATATTTTATTTTAGGGTTACTAACTAAAATATCATTTTAGGGTTTCTAACTAATACTAAAAATAACTAATTAACTAACTAAGATAATAATTAACCTAGTAATCCTAATAACTAACAATAGTTATAAACTAAACTAACAACAACAAATAATAAAAATAAAAATCATATATATATATATCGTAATAATAACAACAAAAAATTATAAATACAATAACAACAATACCTTCCATTATCTAAAAAAAATTTATACATATTTCTTTTTTTTCTTCTTTCTTTCTTCTTTCTCCTCCTTTCTCTTTCTTTTTCCGGCGCCGCCGTATCCTCCTCTTCCTCCTCCTCCTCCTCCTTCTTTTTTCTTCTTCTCCTTTCCCTTTCTCTCTCAGCTGAAAATGAACTTTGGGGACCATTATAAGGTCCCCAAGACGCAGAACATGCCAAAACAGCATGCTGGTGTCGCCTCTGGCAGCCCATTGATTAGGCTGTATCTTTTTTTCCCTCGTTTTCAGTTATTTCAATGTTCTTGTTTTTTTTTCTGCATGGTAGATCTGACACAGGGTGGTGCCGCCTCTGACAAAAGCGCGACCACCCTGAATGTATCAATTTCGTAAATAATGAAAAGGGCACTCATTTTGAATAAAACCCTTTTTTTTGTATTAATTTAGTAAAAAACCCAGGTCGTGAAGACGAGACTCAGCATCCAGGAGGATAGTTGTGACACGGTCAAGGGTATATGGCTCATGACTAGAGGTAATTACAGCAACAAATGAGTCATACTCTTGGGGTAAACCGTTTAAAATGGTTGCAATGTGTTCAATGTCGGAGATGGGACTTCCACAAGCGGCAAGGGTGTCACTCACTTTAATCTGGGAGAGATAATCACGCATGGAGAGCGCATGTTTGCGGAGAGAGCGAAGCTTGCAGTGAAGGTGCATCACTTTGGTAGTGGTCAGAGACGAGAAAAGGCGGGTTAAGGTGGACCAGATAGAGGCCGAGGTTTCTGCACCAACAAGTTGTGGGAGGATATTGGAGCTAACAGTGGACAGAAGCCATGAGGCAAGGGCACAATCTTGTTTAACAAAATGAGTATAGGCTGCATTTGGGATAGATTCACCAGATGCGGTGACAGAAAATTTTGGGGGTGGGGTGGTGGAACTGTCGAGAAAATGTTCCAGGCTATGACCTCGAACAATAAATAGGATCTGTTGTTTCCAAAGTAGGTAGTTTTTCGCATCCAATCTGACATTGATGCTTTTGGTGGAGAAAAAGGATGGCGATTGAGAATCTGAGGTGAGGGCAGCAGTGAGGGATGATGGACTATCATCAAAGTCAGACATTATATAAAGAAAAAGAAGGATTTAAGGTCAGGTATGGAGAATCGGAAAACCAGGCTCAGGTAGCATATCAAACATGCTAAGAAAAATATTTACTAAAGCATTGTATTACTGGAAAAACATATTCTTTACAATTACAGTGCATGTAAATATATAATATCAAAAGATTATCCTTTGTAACAGAATGGAGAATAGAGACAGAGAACGTTGCAGCAGATTTGCAACGTGGCTGTGATATATAGCTAATACTCTCCGAACACACTCTTTTGACTTAACATGATTTGGAAGATCAGTGAAGGAAATGACAACATTTGTCTCTTGTTACCGTATGTTCCACTATCTCATTAAAAATAAGCTGGCCCAAATCGAACGGGATGAAAGAGGCTACCTTGTAAAGCAAAACTGTCAGTCTCTTGTTCATACACATGTTCTGTTTGGAAAAGGAATGGATGGTGGGGTGCAATAGAATTAGAACCGAAAAGGAAATCGAGGCAAAAAGAAAAAGTAGCAGGGGAGAAGGTTAATACGGTGGATGTTAGCTAGTCAAAGATTTGAGGTTAATTGCTTTTTTTTTTTCTAATCGAAATTCAAAGATGTTTGAGGAAAATTAAGGGAGCTGGTCTCCTAGGTGAGTAATTTTGAGGCCTTTATAATCCTGTTTTGTGTTAATTTATCCTTTGGTGGGTCTGTTCAGTTTGTTGATGTTTTTTTGGAATGTTTGAGCAATGAGAAGTTAATCCATAATAATCGGCGTTAATATTGATTTGTCCAATTATAAAATTGATCTGAGAGAGTAAGATGAAAGACATTTAGGAGACCATGATACAACTATATGGTACAGGGAAGATTTCGAGTGGGTTATGGAGGTTGTCTATACTTAAAAATGGAAATTAGACATGGAGTGAATTACCCGTGTATCGTGTTATATTTGTTGATGGTGGTCTTTGTGGCTTGCGTTACAGCCATTTATGAATCTATTTGGTAAAATCTGTCCTACGACTTTTAAGGCCTGAATAGTGGTCTTGTTTGGTGTCGTATCTTTTGTTATCTTTCCAATAAATTTCTTAATTGCCATTCAAATAATAACTCAACCCTAGTCAAATTTTACTTGGAAGTTTCAATCAAACTTATATTGCTTTGATGATTGGAGCTTATATTTCTTTGTGTCAGATTATGACTTTGAGCAAATAAACAGTACTAATCTTCTTGTCCATTAATATATAATATATATTATTGCTAGTGGTTCATAATTAAAGATTCAGGGTCCTGATTTCAAACTTGTTTAACTTCGAATAAATGATCGGCCCTCAGAAACTGAAGACTATGGCAAGCTTTCTAAGAATTTTATTTAGTTGGTATGATGCTTTATGTGGAACCTTTCTCCATATAAAGTAATGCCAACTAAGTCCTTTAAAAGTGCCATAAATAAAGGTTTATAGATAGAAGAGAAGGTAGAGGTGAATCCTTAACTTCGCTAATTATGAATAACTAATTAATTTAAAAAACAACCAATTTTAGCAAATAATAAATTAATTGAATGTGTTATAATTAACACCAAAATCGATTGAAGAGACACCTCATACTGTCCGGATGATTATTCAGTGATTGATTATCCATGCACCTCGTATCCCCCACAAAAAGAATTATTCAAAAATCCCTAACACACTGAGCTCTTAGCCTTCTCTAACCGAGTCCCTCTACTTTTTTAACTCTCGACCTTAAAATAAATGAACTGACTTTCTTTGACACCACCCCTCTCTTTCTTCTTTGCTCTCATTGGTACCACACATCAACAAAATGCTAGCTAGATAGATGCTTACTTTAAACAAGATGATTCTTCCAAAAGAAATGGGTGTTTGAATAATTAGTTGTTATTAATTATTTTAAGATCAAGACCTTAAGAAGTATATATGCTTCAATTTTAATCCATTATTTAATTATTACAAGCTAGAGTTCAATGTAAGGTTTCGACAATCATTATACATAAATATCTTCGTTTTAAGATTGTAAATTATGTCAAACGAGATTTAGATGAGTGTTGGATGTGATAATATATTTAAAATAAATATATTTCAAATTTTTTAAAAAATATACTTAAAAATATGAAAAATCTTTGAATATATAATATAATAAAAATTAATAAATAATGTCTAATTAAGCATTTTCATGAAAACTCATTTATCCATAATTGAAATTTTTGGTGATCCCAAGTCTTAAATATTCATAGAGGTAACCATGGTATGGGTTAAGAATGAACAAAGTGGCTCTGACCAAGTCTCTTTTCTCTTTATTCCAAAGCATAGGGCATTGCCTTGGCTTAGTTGCTTTATACTTGCACGAAAGCTGGCCTTTTATTTTAATTATTTTTAATGGAAAGTGGGATTAATTTATTATGCACTAATCATTATCAAAGCTCTTAATATTCTAAACCCATTTTTGAAAACAATCTTTTATCCTTCAAATACTTTATCTATTTTTACATCTTTACTATAAATATATATTTTAGTATACTTCAGTATAAATGGGTTAATGAACTTTAGGGTGTAAATTGAAATTTGTCTTTATATTTTACTTTATTGATATTTACATATGAACTAAAGGTGAATTTATCACTAATTTTTCTCTATATTGAATTTTGTCTTTTCTTTTGTTTGATTATTTTTTTCCGCTAAATAAAAAGATAAATGTGTTTCAACATACTTAAGCTCACGTTCTTTTACATTAACAAAAATGTTGATGTCAATCAAAGACTCAGTCAACAAAGTTGGTTTTTTGTTGCATTTTGCTATTCAATTTCAAATAATTTGAAGTCAAAATTTCATATTTTTTATAAATTATTTTTATTTTTATCGTTAACAAGGTAAATAACAAAATATTAAAATTAATAAAATTTTATTTTAAAAATAAAGTTACTTTTTGGAATATGTATTTTTATTTTTCAAGTATTTATTTTATTAAATAAAAATAATGTATTAATTATTAATATTTATAGATTAAATTATTGTTATCTATTAAAATTGAATATTTTAAATATTTTTCAGTATTAAATTATATTTCCAAATCATCAAAATTAATATTAAGTGGTAAATTTTAATTAAAAATATTAAAGTTGACGGTAAAATTTAATAAAGTTCTAATATTAGTAGTAAAATTCAATCACATAAAGGTTAAGTGGAAGTTTACTCATATTTTGAAATATAATGACAAATATCAATGAAATAAAGTATAATGATAAATTTTATATTTATAATGACAAATTTACCCTTTAATCTATATATAAATATATTAAAATCATATAAATACATTATACGTGTATGTGTAATCTATAATCCCGGCATATATTCACTAAATCTTGCATCATTTGTAATTTAATTAGGATTATTACTGTGTTTTTAAGAAAAATAACAAAAACATGAAATATGCAAAAACATATTATGACTCCCTTTAGATGGACGGTGATATTAAAATTAGGTAAGTTATGTATTCTTTAAGATCCATCGACGTGGCATTGTTACACCTAGGGAGGATCCGTTATATCGACAAGGAGATATAAGGCAACCCGCAAAGTTTCAAACCTATATACTTTGAATCTTTTTCTTAAGTTTTATGTAAGTTATGAAGTTTGATACTAAGGAAAAATTATGTAAGCTATTAAATTTAATCGTCAACTTATATATTTTATGAAATTTGATATTAAAATTAGGTAAGTTATGTATTCTTTAAGATCCATCGTGACATGGCATTGTTACACCTAGGGAGGATCCGTTATATCCGACAAGGAGATATAAGGCAACCCGTCAAGTTTGACTATATACTTTGAATCTTTTTCTTAAGTTTTATGTAAGTTATGAAGTTTGATACTAAGGAAAAATTATGTAGCTATTAAATTTAATCGTCAACTTATGTATTTTATGAAATTTGATATTAAAATTAGGTAAGTTATGTATTCTTTAAGATCCATCGATGACGTGGCATTGTTACACCTAGGGAGGATCCGTTATATCTGACAGTGAGATATAAGGCAACCCGTCAGGTTTCCAGCCTATATACTTTGAATCTTTTTCAAAGTTATAAAGTTTGATATTAACTGAAAATTTTAGTGGTTAAAGGTTATAGATTAGTGGTTAAGGGTTAGGGGTTAGGGGTTTAGGGGTTTAGGGTTTATGGGTTTAAAGTTAAGGGTTAGGGGTTTAAGGTTTAGGGGTTTAGGGTTTAGGGTTATGGGTTAAGGGTTTAAGGTTTAATAGTTTAGGGTTATAGGTTAGGGGTTAAAAGTTTAGGGGTTTTGGGTTTGGGGGTTAAGGGTTTAGGGTTTAGGGGTTTAATGTTTAGGGGTTATGGTTTTAGGGTTTAAAGGTTTAAAGGTTTAGAGTTTATGGGTTTAAGGTTTGAGGGTTTAGGGTTTAAGTGTTAAGAATTTAGGGTTTATGGTTTAAGATTTAAAGTTTAGGGATTTAGGGTTTTAAGGTTTTAAAGTTTTTAAGTTTTAGGGTTTCAATGGTGTAAGGTTTAAGGGTTTAATAAATGTTATATTATTTCGATATTTAATTTGGTGTTTCGTTAAGATCCATCATACGTGGCATTGTTACACCTAGGGAGGATCCGTTATATCTAACAGTGAGATATAAGGCAACCCGTCAGGTTTTCAGCCTATATACTTTGAATCTTTTTCAAAGTTATAAAGTTTGATATTAACTTAAAATTTTAGTGGTTAAAGGTTATAGGTTAGTGGTTAAGGGTTAGGGGTCAAGAGTTTAGGGGTTTATGGGTTTATGGGTTTAAAGTTAAGGGTTAAGGGTTTAAGGTTTAGGGGTTTAAGATTTAGGGTTATGGGTTTAAGGTTTAGTGGTTTAGGGTTATAGGTTAGGGGTTAAAAGTTTGGGGTTTTAGGTTTAGGGGTTAAGGTTTAGGGTTTAGGGGTTTAAGGTTTGGGGTTATGGTTTTAGGGTTTAAAGCTTTAAAGGTAATTGTGGTGTGATGAAATTTTTACCTTGCGCTTATATTAATTAATTTTATTGTCATTTGTTATTTTTAACCTACAGGAGGTAAACACACACCATTTTTAATTTTATTGTCACCGTTATTTTTAACCTTCACCGAGGTAAACACAACCACCATCAAAACGCTTAAACAAAGATATACGCATTTCTAAGAAATGTTTAGAGAACACGAAATGTCGAAATGGTCGCCAACTTACTGAGGTAAAAACACCCCACCATCAAATTTAGTAAACAATATAATCATTTATCATGCGGATAAAATTCTAAACCAGTCAAGCATATTGAGTAAACTTCAAGGAAAATAAGTACATGAATATCATTTTATTCAAAATAAGTCTCAACTATATAATTCAAAAGGAATCATTTTATTCAAGTTCGTGGTTAAACAAAATATCGTGGATCTTGAATATATCGAGCCAATTTCAATTGTCCGAAATAACATGATAGAAAATGCGGGACCATTAACATTAGTAATAATAGAAAGCTGCGATCCAAAGGCAATTTTGTCATGCAAATTAAAACAAAGTTAGACAATGGATTGTTACTACAAGTTGTATGGTAAATGCATGGTGTTATAATGCCAAAAAGAAGAGCAAGTAGCAAGTAGCAAGTTGAGTGTGTATCACTCAACTCAAGAATGTTGTTATAATGCCAAATAATGACCAAATACAGCACTGGAGTAGAACTTGTAAGATTAGGTTGTATGTGGAAAATCAACATCTGATACCCGAGATTCCCAAACCATAGTAAAGAGAATTGTCGAAAGCAATGTAGGTTATTGGATATAAGTCTAGTTGTATGAAAGTGCATGTTTAGGAAATGTTTTGCTTAGGAAATACTTGTATTTAATAGTGTCTTTATGATCCGCCTATTTTCTTGGGAGCTTATCTAGTGCGTTGTTCTTGAATTACACTCATTATTTTGGTGTCAAGAGTTTACTATTGAATATTGTTAGTTGGTATTGAAATAACATTTATGTCTTCGTCAAACTTGTCACCCATGAGGATAGTAATGTAAAATGCAAAGTTTTCGATGGAGTTTTGATGGAACTGGTCATTTCAAAGATGTGGCAAGGAGAGGTGCTAGACGTTTTGTTTCAACAAGGTCTAGACATAGCTATTGAAGAAGAACAACCCAAAGATATGAAGGAGAAAGAATGAAATACTATCAATTGTTAGGTATGCAATACGATTTGGTCTTGTTTTCCAAGGATCGAAGTATAGCTTCAAGAATGAAACTTTCGCATATGTATAGTGGAAAGCATAGGAGGAAATTTTCCTAAAGTAGAGTAGTCGAATCATCTCTACATGAAGAAAAGATTGTTTAGGTTTGATTATCAACTGGACACTACTATGAATGAACACAACATAACTTTTAATTAGTTGGTGCAAAACTTATCGAGCTTGGACGAAACCTTCAAAGATGAAGATTTGGCTTTAATGTTCCTATCATCTCTTCGATGAATTTGAATATCTTGAAACATTTTACATCATGGAAAGGACAAGAACCGTTAATGAAGTAACCGATGCTTTGTATAGCTATGAGCTCGAAAAAAAACTAAGAAGGAAAGCAATAACAATGTAAGAGAGGCATTGGTGGCAAAAGGTCGTTCAAAAAGCCAAAAGCCAAAAAGGAGGGAGAGATCGAAGTCAAAGGTTAGACTTGGAAAAGATGAATGTGCCTTTTTTTCATGAGAAAGACTGTATGAAACTGAAGAAGAAAGATAAGAACGCGCTAGATGCATGTGTTGCATAGTGAGATACTAGGGACTCTGAAATATCATAGGTTGTTTTACCATCATCTTCTCATTCAAATGAGTGGATATTGGATTCATGTTGCACTTATCATATGTCCTCTAATCGAGAATGGTTTTTCAATTCGAAGGAATTAGATGGAGAAGTTGTTTATACGAGCAACAACAACACATGTAAAAAATTGGGATAGGTTCAATACAACTAAAAAATCAGAATAGATCAACCAAGGTTCTATTTGATGTTCGGTATGTACCCATTTTGAAAAAGAATCTCTTGAAAGGTTCAATTGTTACTATAAGAGATGAAATTTTGAAAGTTACATTTGGAGAACTTGTGGAAATATGTATTAAGAAAAATAGTTTATATTACTTCCAATGTAGTACAACTATTGGGGCGATGAGTTGTAGCATCCAAGTGATGACAAGCTAGTTACAACCAAGTTGTGGCATATGCGATTAGACATTCGATGAGAAAGGCACCCTATATCTCCATAATAGAAAGGTATTTTGGACTATGCTCACTTAGATGTGTGTGGGGCATTCCAAGACACCTTACCGGAGTAAACACACCACCAAAGAAAATTGTTTTCCTAAAACCAATTCTAAAGCAGTTCAAATCTAAAACAATTCAACATAATATAAAATCCTAAAACCAAAGCTGTTAATTGTTTTCCACAAAAGATGAAAATTTAACTTCTAATCATTCAAAAGCAGTGCATTTAGTTTTGTAAACAAAATCATAGAGTTAATGATGCTTCTCATGTAATCCTTCTCGATATTCTCAGGACAAGTAGAGCAAAACAAAGCAAACATCACACGAACATCGAAAAATGAAAAAAAAGCAAAAATTTAGAAAATGAAATATTTGATATAGTACTTGATACGAGACTCGATAAACCGATTGGTGTCTTCAGAACTAAGCGAGACCCATTATTATCGGAAAGAGATGCAATGAAACTAGGGAGCAAAGGAAGAAGAAGAATGAGGAAGTCGTAAGTATTTGGGGTTACGGTAAAAAAAACAATTTGATAATAAAACAACTCGCAAAACAAATTCCATACCTCTATTGAGAAATTCCTTGTCGGGTTTCACAAATCCAAGCAACTAATGCCGATGGATTGGGCGCATTTGAGAAGGGCTGGACCGGAGAAGGGAGAAAGGGAGAAAGAACGGCTATTAGGGATTAGTTGTCGATTTGGGGAATCGATCAAAGACGGAAAGAAAAGATAGCGTAAGGGCTAATTTGGTGCTGGCCGTTGGGTGTTGGACCGAGAAGGAGAAAGGAGAAAGAACTACATTGTTAGCTAGGGATTAGTTGTCGATTTGGGGAATCGATCAAAGAGGAAAAGAAAAGATAAGCGTGGACGTTTAGGATATATAAATTTTGTGGCTTATTCAGCGCCACTAACAAAAATGGACATTTACAAACTCATGTTATAAAGCAGCAGTGTTTTGTGATATATTTGCGGCGTTTTGGCACAAACGCCACTAAAACGATATAAGATTATTTTGCGGCGTTTTATAAACAAACGCCACTAAAACTACAATAAGTAAAACGACGGTGTTTTGTAACATTGTATTTTTTATGTCCTTTTCGTCTTTAAATAATGAAATAAATAAAACTTTAACCTTTAACTTTGTAATTAATTATGTACAAATCAAATAAAATTATGTGTTATTTGATAAATTGAAAAATTAAGTATTAAAAAAGTTAAATGTTGACTTTTAATACTGAATTTTATAAGTATTAAATTTATATTATAAAATTATTTGGTATAATAGTAAAAATAAGTGATGAATATATTATGTTGTTTGATAAAAGAAAATATTGATTTTTGAAAATTAATTATTTTGTAAATTTAGTTTTATTAATATAATATTTTAAATTATTTTGGATAGTTTTGGATAAATATAACAAATTGAATATTTTATTTTTCAATAAAAATAGATAATTTATTTCAAATATGATCTGTTAAATGATAAGTGTTAAAAATAACATGTTTTAACCTCATTCTTAATGCATTTTGTGTGATTATTTGATGTTAATTGTGAACTTTATGCTCCTAATAATTTAAATTCATGTTTTGATGTTTAATATAACACTTGGAAGCAAAAGGAGAGAAAAACGAGTGAAAACCGAATCATCAAAGCAAGCTACAGGAGCGACACGAGCTGAACTATTCTACACGGGTGTGTGATAGACCATGTTGATTTCACGAAATTGTGCATCGAATAGCAAAAAAAATCACAATTTTTAGGTTTTTCGGGTATTCTAAGACATGTATATGAAAAAAATAATAATATAGGAGAGAGTCGTAAGAGAATATTCAAGAACACAACTCGAAAAACACCATTGAAGATTCCTATTTGATTTCTTAAGAAGTTATTATGAGTTTCTTTAGTTCTTTCGATTATATTGTGTCTTGGATGTTTTTATTTTTAAGCATAAACTAATTTTCTAAATAACTAAGGAGATGAACCCTATGATGGATTCTGTCATTTGATTTTTATTTTACGCAATAAATACTTAGTTTCTTGTTCTCGATTATGTGTGCTTAATGTAACAACCCGTTTTTAGTGAAATCGAAACAGTGGTTTCAGGACCATAAATCTGAGTCCGTAAGGAAAATTATTTTAATATTATTGCATGGTCTGCATTATGATAAGAATGTTGTATAAAAATTTTGTTAAGAAAATTTTACCGATTACATGTCTAATTTGATAAAAGGACCGAATTGCATGAAATGAAAAAGTTGAGTTCTAGTAGCTATAAGTATCAAACTGTTATGGAATTCGAAATTGGAGGTCCTTATATGGAAAATATACCATTAAGAGGAGTTAGTAGATAAGTATGCTTAGTCATCCATGGAAAATTAAATAAAGAAAATGACTAAATTGGAAAGTAAAAATAATAAATGATGATAAATGATTAAATAAAAAAAATATCATCTTTTTCATTATCTTTCCCAAATATTTTTACATGGAAACCCTAGTTAGAGGAGTTTGAAGGTTGCAAGCTTATTTGGCTCAATTAGATGAGTATTCAAGTCCCGTTTTTAGTAATTTTTATATTTCTGAGATCGTAATAGCTTAATCTAGCTATCTCGGGGGTTAATTTGTAAAGTTATCAAGGGTTTTCAATGTATGAGTATGCATGAATTATGAAGTTTTATGGTAGAAAATGAAAGGTTGTTGATAGATAAACAACTTTTGTAAAGTAAATTTTGATGAAATTGTGATTTAGAGACTAAATTGTAAAGATGCAAAATTCATGGAAAAATTCTAAATTTTATGAAAAACACAGGCTGTTATTGTGACATATGAAATTTAGCTAGGCTTGGAATATTAAATTGTACGAATTTCATTTTTCGAGCCTAAGGATGAAATCAGAATTAAATAAAAGTATAGGGGCAAAATAGTAATTTTACCTAAGATGTGAATTAAATTAAATTGAATTGAATATGAATTGTATTAAATTAAGCTAAATTTAGTCGTATAGATCTGGATAGACCAAATACGGAGCTAGATCGAGGTAAAGAAAAAGTAACGGATTAGTAGCATACAAGTTCACGAACATTATCGAGGTAAGTTCGTGTAACTAAATTGTGAAATTATATGTTTGAATTGAATGTTATGTATGTGTATTGTATAATTGACATGTATGAAAATCGGTCACATATCCGATAATGCCCAACAAGTATTAAGTCCCGTTTGAATAAATGAAATTCGATAGATACAGGGTTGTTGAATTGGTTGTAGTCCTGCATATCTTGTGGACACACCATAACTCGAAAGAGCGTCCTATTATTAGCTCTCATGAGCATCCCGATATATGACCCACTCGAGCTTTCCGTTATATGGTTCCTACGAGCTTCCCGTTAATAACTCTTTGGAACATCCCGATTGGTTGTGATTCTGTATGTGTTGTAGACACACCACAGCTCTTATAAGCATCCCGATATATGGCTCTTTGGAAGCTTCCCGATTAAAGGCTCTTTGTGAGCTGCCTAATTAATGGCCCTCCGAAGCTTCTCGATATGGCTCATTTGAACTTCCCGATACTTGGCTATCCGAGCTTCATGTTTAATGGCTCTTCGGAGCTACCCATTTTTAGTTCGCATGAGCTTCCCGACTATGGCTCTTATGAACTTCTTGTTATTTAGCCCGGATAAGCTTCCCTTTACATGGCTCACTTGAGTTTCAGGTTATATGGCTCGAGAGAGGGCTTCCCGATTATGTGTTCTAATGAGTACCCCCGAATATGAATTAACGGATTTCAGATTTGCACACTTCATGTGTACTATCCTTGTACCAATCAATATTTTAAATGATTCAACGAGTAAAGTTTCGATATGAGATGATATGAATTCAAGATGAATTACTATGAGAAATACTTGAAGTTCAAATATATGATATGATATGTATATGTTCATGGACATTTGAAGTAATAAATACATGTATATGGAAATTGAATATTGATGAGTTCATTCATGTTCTCGGTATTTATGTGAATTACTTGATTAACATGATTGATGAGGGTATGTACTAGGATATTGGTCAAATTGGTTTGATCATGCTTATTTGCTTACCATAAATGTGAATTTAATTGGTAAGTTAAATTCCTGTTATACGAACTTAATAAGCTTTAAATCTTACTCTGTTTATTTTCCCTATTTTATAGTAATTCAGAGGCTCATTGGGTTGGAAACTTGGCGGAGATATCATCACACTATCCATTGGCTCATCTCGGTATCTTTAGCAAAATATGAGGTTTCTTTTTTCCAGTTGATTTGATGTTATTACCATTTGATAAGTTTGATGTAATTTTGGACATGGATTGGTTAACTCAGTATGATGCTGTGGTAAACTGTAAACAAAAGCATATTGTGTTGAAATGTCATAATGGTGAAATGCTCTGTATTGAATCTGATAAATTGGATGGGTTGTCTAATGTGATATCAGCCATGTCAACACAGAGATATGTCAAAAAAGGTGATGATGCTTATCTTGCCTATGTGTTGGACACTAAAGTATCTGAGTCGAAGATTAAATCAGTAGCAGTAGTCTCTGAGTATCCTGATGTATTTCCAAAAAAGTTACTCGGATTACCGCCGGTCAAAGAAGTTGAATTCTCTATAGATCTTGTTACGGGGATAAACTGATATCTATAGCATCGTACAGAATGGCCCTTATAGAATTAAAAGAGTTGAAAGCACAGTTGTAAGAACTGACTGGCAGAGGTTTTGCTCGACCTAGTTTTTCACCTTGGGGTTCACCAGTTCTGTTTGTTAAGAAGAAGGATGGATCATTAAGATTATGTATCGATTACCAGCAGCTCAATAAAGTTACAATCAAGAATAAATATCTATTGCCTCGTATTGATGATTTGTTTGATCAGTTAAAAGGTGCTACAGTATTCTCGAAGATAGATCTTCATTCTGGCTATCATCAGTTACAAGTGAAAGACTCGGATGTACCAAAAACAACCTTCAGAACCAGGTACGGGCATTATAAATTCCTTGTGATGCCATTTGGCTTGATTAATGCACCTGCGATAGTTATAGGTTTAATGAATAGAATTTTTAGACCGTATCTGGATAGATTTGTTGTTGTATTCATTGATGATATTTTGGTATATTCTCGAGATGAAAATAAACATGCTAAGCATCTAAAAATTATTCTTCAAACTCTGCGTGAAAAACAACTGTATGCTAAACTTAGCAAATGTGAATAATAACGGTTGAAGGCATCAGAGTTGATCTGAATAAAATTTCAGCTGTTGTTAATTGGAAACCACCGAAAAATGTGTCAAAATTCAAAATATTTCTAGGATTAGCCGATTATTATCGGAGGTTTGTACAAGGATTTTCGATGATAGCTTCGCCAATGACACGACTATTATAGAAGGATGTGAAATTTGAATGGATAGATAAATGTCAACAGAGTTTTGACAGATTGAAAACTTTGTTGACTAAAGCACCAGTTCTAGTTTAGCCTGGATTGGATAAGGAATTTATAATTTACAATGATGCATGGTTTAGGCTGTGTCTTGATGAAAGAAGGAAAAGTAATAGCCTATACTTCTAGACAGCTAAAACTACATGAAAAGAATTACTTGATACATGATCTAGAACTAGCAGCTATTGTCTTTGCATTGAAAATCTAGCGACACTATCTGTATGGTGAAAAATGCCTCATATTCACCAATCACAAAAGTTTAAAATATTTAATGTCGCAGAAAGATTTGAATCTGAGACAACGCAGATAGCTTGACCTATTGAAAGATTATTATTTGGTTATTGATTATCATCCGGAAAACAAATGTGGTGGCAGATGCTTTGAGTAGAAAGTATCTATTTGTTTTACAAGCAATGAATACCTAATTGTCATGGTTTGATGATGGCTTCATCTTAGCTAAGTTAAAGGCTAAACCTACGTTTCTGCTGTAGATTTGTGAAGCTCAGAAATGTGATAATGAGTTCCAAGCTAAGCGGGTACAGTGTGAATCGACTTCTAATTTAGAATTTCAAATTGGACCTAATGACTGTCTGTTATTCAGAGGCAGAGTTTATTTCCAAAGAATTCAGGGCTTGTACAGAAGATTTTACACAAAGCTCATAATGGTACTATGTCTGTTCATCCGGGGAGTAATAAAATGTATAATGATTTGAAGAAGATGTATTGGTGGTTGGGAATGAAACGTGACATTTCTAAACTTGTATCTAAATGTTTAATATGTCAGGAAGTTAAAGCTGAACATCAGGTACCTTCAGGATTGTTACAGCCAGTGACGATACCGGAGTGGAAATGGGAAAGAGTTACTATGAACTTTGTATCAGGGTTACTCCTATCTCCGAAAAAGAAAAATGTCATTTGGGTAATCGTCGACCGTTTAATGAAGTCTGCACATTTTATTCCGATACGTACGGATTTCTCCCTGGATAGATTGGCAGAATCATATGTTCCTGAGATTGTCAGGATACACAGTGTGCCAATTTCTATTATTTCTGATAGAGATTCACAGTTCATATCCCAATTCTAGAACAAGTTACAAGAGGCCCTGGGTACGCAATTATATTTCAGTACCGCATTTCATCCTCAGACCGATGGTTAGTCTGAATGGGTAAATTTAGATTCTTAAAGATATGTTTCGGTGTTGTGTACTATAATTCTAAGGCAATTGGGAGAAATATTTGCCTTTAACTGAATTTGCATTTAATAATAGCTATCAGTAAAGTATTAAAATGGCATAGTATGATGCTCTATATGGTCGTAAATGTAAAACTCCATTGCATTGGACCGAGCATAATTAGAAAAAGATACATTAAGTTGATTTGATCCGTGAAACCGAAGAGAAAATGAAAGTAATCTGAGATAGCCTAAAAGTAACTTCTGATCGTTAGAAATCCTACTTAAACGAAAAGAAATTGAATTCCAAGTTGGCGACAAGGTATTCTTGAAAGTTTTGCCTTGGAAGAAAGTTCTTCGGTTTAGCCATAATGTAACACCCCTAACCCGTAACCATCACTGGTCTAGGGTTAAAGGCATTACCAGACAAATCGAATACTTTACGAACATTTCACATCACAATTTATATCATCATCATATCATGGTAAAATATGAGCATATAGTCCCTTAAAGAGGTCTACGAGACCTTAAACATGCAATAAGAAGGGGTCGGAACTAAACTAAATGCATACAAAATTTTTTGAAAAATAAACATTTTCAAAGCTACAGAGGTCACACGCCCGTGTGTCTAAGCCATGGCAAAACAGGGCATACATACTGACTTGTCCACTCGGTCTGAGACACGCCCGTGTGCCTCACCCATGGTCGACACTGACTTGCATCACACGGCCAGTCACACGCCTGTGTGTCCAGCCCGTGGTCGAAACTAACTTGTTTTGAAATTTAACCACGAAAGACACGGTCGAGCCACATGCCCGTGTGCTCAATCGTGTGTGCAAATATAGGCCATTTGCAAGGCCAATTTTCCACCCATACTTTGGTTTATACCTACAAGTACATAAAAGCATCATTCCAAACACCAAAAGCAACCAATTCATACCAAAATGTTCATCTTTTATAACCATTCAAGAGCATATCAACCAAACCAACTTATGCTACATTTATCTCATTCTCATCTCAATCATTTCTAAGTATAAACCATTCAAAACTTACCAATTCATTATGACATCTTGCCATCTATAATATGCCAATATCATATCGTAAAACTTATCATAAATTTAGCCATCAAATCATACCAATTTATGCAACATATAGCATGAGTTACTCATTCACATCATATTCATTAACTAGCCATATCACATGGCTATTTATACACCTTTCAAAACAAAATCAAAACTCACTAGACTATACATGCCATACTTTGATATATACACTTTCAAAAGGTACCAAATTTGAGTTTAATAGTGTGGTGACGATCCTCGACGATCCCTGAGCCTTCCGTAGCTTTAACGAACTATAAAACAATGCAAACACACACAAAGTAAGCTTTCAAAAGCTTATTAAGCCATATACAAATAAATATAACAAATAAACATTCATAATCATATCAAATACAAGATCATTAATATCTCAATTGCAATTTCGTAATTCTTCTTTGGCTCATTTGTTTAGCCATTGCTTACCAACAAATTCATATCTCTAAGTAACTCATTTGATCATAGCTCATTCATACATATATCACATTTAGTCTCAATAAGACTATGCACATATCTCACCTTTGCAAATTTGCATATACTTACCTGTCATGCTTAAATAAAGTATACACTTCATACATACCTGAAATGGTTACACATTTCACATAATCTTTCATTTCTTGGAATTGCCCGTTGAACCATTCGAAATCAAATAGGATACTCGGATAACTCGGAATACTCGTACAATGCCAACGTCCCAGACGTGGTCTTACATGTAATCAAATATCGATGCCACTATCCTAGACAAGGTCTTACATGAATATATACGATGCCAATATCCCAGACATCGTCTTACACGTAAATTTCAAATCAATGCTAACGTCCCAGACGTGGTCTTACATGATATCACATATCGAAATCCCTATGTCATGACATATGAATCCTATCTAATCCTAATATTCGTACGGGACTTTTCGGACCTTGACACATTGTTGATACTTTCTCGGATTTCACAAGTATATCATCCAAAGCCATTAATCACAATTCAATATCAAATGAACATGAATAATTCAACTTAAATACATTTATTTGTATGTAGACCTACCTCGTATTCGGAATAAACGGGCGAATTCGACTACTCGATCACTTTCGACTTTCCTCGATCTAAGTCCGTTTTCTTTGGTTCTTGATCTATACATGTTCAAATTTAACTCATTTATTCACCACGTCATTCAATTCAATCCAAAAACACATATTTATGGTAATTTACAAATTAGCCCTCACATTTTCACATTTTGACATTTAAGTCCCTATTTCACAAAATCACAAAATACACAAAATTCCTTTGTACCCATGCTTAGACGAATTTCCATCATCATCATACAAGTCCATAAATTTCATTTATTTCACACTTTATTCCCTCAAAATATTATTTTCACAATAGTCCAAATTACTCAAATTCACCAAAAATCCAAAGACAAAACATGTTAATCTAACACATATATTTCATATTTCATCAACTAACATCACAAAGCTCAAGCATTAATCAATGGAACATTTCCAAATCATCATCAAATTCCAAAATTAAGGCATGGGTGTTGTAGTTCTCGAAGCAACGATTAAAAAACGTAGAAATTATCAAAAATCGAACAACTAACATACCTTAATCAAGACTTATAATAGCCGAACACCACAAAGCTTCAAACTTTCTTTTTCTTTTCTAATTTCGGTGGATGAACACACATAATGACTTAATTTAAGCTTTTTTATTAATTATCATATTTATTATTCATTTTCGTTTTACCCTTAACGAAACTTTATAACATACTTAAAATACATGTCCACTACCGTCCATGCCATCTTACAATGGCCTAATTCCATTTTAAGACCTTCCTATTAAAAGAACAAAGCAATTTAGCACTTTAACAAATAGTTAGCAACTTTTACCATTTACGCGATTAAGTCCTTTTATCAAATTAAGCACACAATCGGATAAATTAAATCACGAAACTTTCACACATGCTTAATCACATATTGCAAACACAGAAAATAATATTAAAATATTTTTTGACTCAAATTTGTGGTCCCAAAACCACTATTCGACTAGGGTCTAAACCGGACCGTTACACGTAAAGGAAAACTGAGTCCACAATTTATCGGGCCATATGAGATCACTGAAAGAATCAAACCTGTTGCGAATCGATTGGCATTACCGCCAAAGCTTGATAGAATTCATAATGTTTTTCACGTGTCTATGTTACGACGGTATCAGTCAGACCCTTCACATGTTATCTCCGCAACAGAGATTGAGATTCTGCCTGATATGACCTATAGTGAAGAACCAATCAAAATTCTAGCACGTGAGGCGAAAGAACTGAGAAATAAAAAGGTAGATTTAGTAAAAGTCCTCTGACAATGAAATGTATAGAAGAAGCTACCTAGGAACCTGAGGAAACAATGAAAAAGTAGTATCCGAACCTCTTTATTGGTAAGATTTTCGAGGACGAAAATTCCTTAAGGGGGAGAGTTGTAACAGCCCACTTTTAGTGAAATCAGAACAGTGGTTTCGGGACCACAAATTCGAGTCCGTAAGGAAAATTATTTTAATATTATTGAATGGTCTACATTATGATAGGAATGTCGTATAAAAATTTCGTTAAAAAATTTTTACCGGTTACATGTCTAATTTGATAAAAGGACCAAATTGCATGAAATGCAAAAGTTGAATTCTAGTAGCTATAAGTATCAAATAGTTATGGAACTCAAAATTGGAGGTCTTTATATGGAAAATAGACCATTAAGAGGAGTTAGTGGATAAGTATGCTTAGTCATTCATGGAAAATTAAATAAAGAAAATGACTAAATTGGAAAGTAAAAATAATAAAAGATGATAAATGATTAAATAAAAAAATATCATCTTTCTCATCATCTTTCCCAAATATTTTTACATGGAAACCCTAGTTAGCGGAGCTTGAAGGTAGCAAGCTTATTTGGCTCAATTAGGTGAGTGTTCAAGTCCCGTTTTTAGTAATTTTTATATTTTTGAGATCGTAATAGCTTAATCTAGCTATCTCGGGGATTAATTTGTAAAGTTATCAAAGTATTAGGCTTTTTCCATGGATAAGTATGCATGAATTATGAAGTTTTATGGTAGAAAATAAAAGGTTGTTGATAGATAAATAACTTTTGTAAAGTGAATTTTGATGAAATTGTGATTTAGGGACTAAATTGTAAAGATGCAAAATTCATGAAAAAATAAATTTTATGAAAAACACAGGCTGTTATTATGACATATGAAATTCGGCTAGGCTTGGAATAAGGATTAAATTGTATGAATTTCATTTTCCGAGCCTAATGACGAAACCAGTATTAAATAAAAGTATAGAGACAAAATGGTAATTTTGCCTAAGATGTGAATTGAATTGAATTGAATATGAATTGCATAAAATTAAGCTAAATTTACTCGTATAGATCTGGATAGACCAAATACGGAGCTAGATCGAGGTAAAGAAAAAGTAACGAATTAGTAGCATACAAGTTCACGAACATTTTCGAGGTAAGTTCGTGTAATTAAATTGTAAAATTATATGTTTGAATTGAATGTTATGTATGTGTATTGTATAATTGACATTACGAAATCGGTCCCATATCCGATAATACCTGACAAGTATTAAGTCCCATTTGAATAAATGAAATTCAATGGACACAGGGTTCTTGAATTGGTTGTGGTTCTGTATATCTTGCGGACACACCATAGCTCGAAAGAGCGTCCTATTATTAGCTCTCATGAGCATGATATATGGCTCTTTCGAGCTTCTCGTTATATGGTTCCTGTGAGCTTCTCGTTAATAGCTCTTCGGAACATCCCGATTGGTTGTTATTCTGCATGTGTTGTAGACATATCACAGTTCTTATGAGCTTCCCGATATTTGGCTCTTCGTGAGCTTCCCGATTAAAGGCTCTTTGTGAGCTTCCTATTTAATGGCTCTTCGGAGCTTCTCGATATGGCTCGCTTGAACTTCCCAATACATGGCTATCTAGAGCTTCCTGTTTAATGGCTCTTCGGAGCTACACGTTGTTGGCTCGCATGAGCTTCTCGATTATGGCTCACTTGATTTTCCTTTTATATGGCTCGAGAAAGGGCTTCCCGATTATGTACTCTAACGAGTACCCCCGAATATGAATTAACATATTTCAGATTCGTACACTTCATGTGTATTATCCTTGTATCCATCGATATTTTAAATGATTCAACGGGTAAAGTTTCGATATGAGATGATATGAATTCAAGATGAATTACTATAAGAAATACTTGAAATACAAAGATATGATATGATATATATATATATATATATGTTCATGGACATTTGAAGTATTAAACACATGCATATGGAAATTGAATATTGATGAGTTCATTCATGTTCTCGGTATTTATGTGAATTACTTGACTAACATGCTTGATGAGGATATGTACTAGGATATTGGTCAAATTGGTTTGATCATGTTTATTTGCTTACCATAAATGTGAATTTAATTGGTAAGTTAAATTCCTGTTATACGAACTTACTAAGCTTTAAAGCTTACTCTGTTTATTTTCCCTTTTTTATAGTGTGACCCCTGCACCTACTCACGGCCTAGCACATGGGTGTGTGACTTGGCCGTGTGACTCAAGTCAGAGAGTTACATGGGTACAAACACGGGCTGAGACACGGCTGTGTGCCCCATTTCGAATGCCCACACAGCTTGACCATATGGGCGTGTGTACCCTATACTAGGAAAAATTTTGATATTTCGTGAAAAATTCTCTGAGTATCCAGTTTAGTCCCAACTTGTTTCTTACGTATGTTTTGGGCCTCGATGGCTCATATAAGGGACTTTATGAATAATATCTGACATGGATGTTAAATAATTTAAAATGTCTATTTTTTATTTGTTTACTTTGGAAATGCTCCGTAACCCTATTCCGACGACGGATACGGGTTTGGGGTGTTACACTTAATTCTTGATTTAATATTTCTAGAGTATTAATCCATGTTTGACGTGCTTAAATTGGTGGTTGAATAGACTCTGTTTAAGAGTAGATTTTGCGTAATCAAGTGGAGTTGCATGCAATCCTAGAAATATGACGGTATAAATTTACCAAATTAGAATGAAATCTAATAGGGGGATCCAAAACACGAGTTAATACGATAATAGAGATTTTAATTTGAAAGAAATTTCAATTAATCAACCTAGAGTCAGTTGCTCTTATACTCGAAAGAGATATTTGTATAATTTAGGGATTTCTACGGATTAAGATACTAGTAAAGAGATTGCATAATTTAGATTGACAGTGACAGATAAAATCTATGTGAATTCTTTTATTGGTATTGTTTTGCTTCTTGGTTATTAATCGATTATTTTTCTGTTTTGTTCTTTGTCTTGTTCGTTAGTTAATTTTAGTTTTAATTAATATTTCAAATTATTCGGTTAAATAATAGAAAAACGACAATTACTAGTGCTTATAGTTCTCTTCGGAACAATATCTTTGCTCATCATAGCTATATTATTAATTGATGGGTGCACGTGTTTTAGTTAAATTTTTAGTTAATTTCGTGGACATAATTAAAATAATAAATAAACTTAAAATTTCAACATTAGGGTCTTGTTTTATAAAACATTGAAAAAAAATCAATTTAAAATTAATATTCTCAATATTTTTTTTTTTTTTACATATGTTTGGTAATCCAACATAAAGCAACCTAATCAATTTTTCTAGGGTGAAAAATAATAAGTAATAAGAGTTACTTATCACTTAATGGAGAATATTTTAATTAATTCAATTTCATTTTATTTATACGAAATGTTGGGTGCAACGATAAAATTGTATTTCCAAAGGTAAACATATGTTTGCATTTTAGGGACGACTATAAACCTCGAAAATGAATCATAAAAGGACATGGAGAATACAAAAATATATTTTACTTTTTCCAACATTGTATTATCCTATGAAAGGCTTTACATTTAAAATATGATTTTATTTAGAATAACGTGAAATGTTTAAAATTAAAAATAAATTTCAGTATATTTTTTTCTTAATTTAAAATCTATATTTATCAAACAATTTAATTATATTTAATACTTAATTTTAAGTAATATATTAAATAGATATTTTTTATAATTTTTAGTTTATTAGACAATACTTAAGTGATAAGTAACTATCACTTATTTACCTGATTTTATATATTTTTAAAATAACTTTTATTAATTAAAAATTAATATTATTATCAAATAAAATTTTCAATAATTTCTCAAACAAATACATATTTAATTGCAAAAAATGTAATTGAAAAAAGGGGTAATTTAGTATTTCACTTTTTATTAGTTGAGCAATGATAAAGAGCAATCATAAAGCTTGAAGCCAATGAGAAATGTTGCTGCCCATAATTCAAAATCCATAAATACCTCCTTGAAGTACATGTTTCTCCAATAAGGCTAATGCTTTGATAAAGAACAAAAACTGAATTAAAATAAAAATTATTTACTTTTATGTAAATAAATTAAGAATTAATGCTAACTAATATTTAGAGCACTAATCACATTTAATAAAACAAAATGAAATATTTTAAAAGAATCAAAATTTATTTTTATTCACCACAAAATTTGTTATATTTTCATTTCATCACTCATGCTTATTTTAAAAGATTTATATTTGATGAATCGGTAGTGTATAGATACATTATCAACAGACCTTTTTATGGGTTGGATTATTCACTTAAATTTAAAGGTCTACAAAAAATATGAAAAGATTTGAACAAAAGTACGAGATTCAAAGAATTGAGCTCAAGTAAAAAGAAAAAAAAGTTCGTTTAAAATGTCGGTTGGTTCAACATCCAAGGCTTCAGCTTAATCCATCCTAACTGTTTTATACTTTTGAATTTGTTATTTCTATATATTACACAATTTATATCACATAAAACTAATGCAATATAATGTAAACATTAAAAATATGTTGAGTTGTCTAAATTTAAATTTTAATTAAAAATATCTAAAAATACTAAATATTAAATTAATAATAATACAGACGAGTTTAAAATGAACTTGAGAATCGTTTAAAAATATGAGTGGACTTGAGTAGTATTTTAAATTCATATTTAGGGTTGGATCAAATTTAGACAAACATAAAGTACCCAATATCATACATAGACTCAACCGACCTATGAACACCAAAACGATAACACGTCATTCAAAATGAAATCACTTGGATTTATATATAAAATTATACATTAGTGCTGCGAACATTTAAATTTTGTTTATTTTATTATACTAGCAATATTTGTTATTTTTATTTAAAAATTATACTCTAATTTAATTACTATTCAATAATTATTTCTCATTTTATTGTGAAAAACAGATACCAAACTTTTTTTTTTGTATATTTTCATTTTCAAAAATAAATTTTCATTTTATTTAACAAATGTTTTCAATTTTCTAAAATTGAAAATATTTTCTTCAAGTAGCAGAACCTTAATTTAGGTTTATCCTTCTTTATTTTTAAAAGATTAGGAAACTCCTATTTTAAAACAAAAATCTTTCAATGTACAAATTAATATCAATGGTGTGTTTCTTCCACTCTCTTACCTATTTTGCAAGTAAAAGGAAGCCACAAACTTCAAAGAGAAAACCTATATATATATACATCGTTTAAATTTCACACATGGTTATCTATCTTTTTAAGATATATTTAGAAAAATAAAAAGGAAATAAATAAATCTGATCATGAATCGGGTTATCCGTCAAGCTCAAAAGCCCATTCGAAAAGTGAAAGGTTTTGGGCAAAATAATAGGTTTAAAAAATGGACTTGGACAAAAAATAAGGACCATTTTCTAAACGAGCTGAGCCTCGGATAAGATTTTTTTTTTTGCTTAGAATTTGCTTAAATTTTTTCCCCTATTGTCGTTTGGTGTTGTTTTGCTATTATATTACTACTATTTTTTATTATTGTTTAGATATCATATAGCTCTTACTTTATTGTTAATTTTGCTTCTATTTTTGGGGTGTTTACTTGTTTTGTTGCGACTATTTTAGTGTTATTTAAGTATAAAGATGTTTTTTATGTATTTTCAATTTATTGTGAAAATTTTTTAATGTTTTTAGTGTATTTGATGTCTTATATTTTTTAATTTTGTTTTTATATATATAAATAATATTAAAAAAATTAAATACGGGCGGGTCGGCTGAGGCTCAGGTTTAGCATTTTTTATTTGAGTTGGGCTCGGGAAAAATTTAGGCCTATTTTTGGCCGAGCCCAAGCCTAGAAAATGAGTCTAAATATTTGCATTGATCTGGCCCGAACTCGACCCATGATCAGTTGTAGAAATAAATGAACATTTGATAATTTTTTTTATCCCAACATGTGATGTAACTAGACTTGATCATAGGTCGGGCCACTTGTTCAGGCCCGAAAGTCAGCTCGAAAAGTGGGAGGGTTTGGGAAAAAAATATAAGTCTGAAAAATAGGCTTTGACAAAAAATAAGACCTATTTTTCAATTAAGATTTTTTTTGTTCGGGCCTAGCGTGAATTTGCCTAATTTTTTCCATACTGTTGTTTTGTTGTCATTTTACTATTATATTGTTACTATATTCTTGTTATTATTTGGATATTGTAGAACTCTTGTTTTATTGTTAATTTTGTTACTATTTTAGAAATATTTTGTAACGCCTCGAATTTTGGGCCTAGAAGTTCTTAGTTTTGAGTGTAGTGACAGCGAGGAGGTTGCACACATAAGTTAAGCTGTGCAGTTTAGTGTCAGAATGGGCTTGCTGGTCTGGAGGTTGAGAGAGTGTTAGGAACCTCATGGTTCTAGGTTCGAGTCTTAAGGTAAACGTTGGTAGGTACTTTATTTTGTTTTGATTTTAGTTAATAATTATAAGTATTTAAAATTATTAAATTATTAATTTTAGGAAAAGAACTGATTTTATTTTTTCTTTTTATTTTTTCGGCTTTTCTGTGTTCATGTTCTCCTTTTCTCCCTTCTCTTTTGCTTTCTAAATATTCTTAAAATGGTTGGTTTATGGATTTGGGAATTTTGCGCCTCTGCCGTCTTTTTCGATCGCAAACAGGTGTGGGATTCGAACTATAACTACATTGTTTTTTATTATTATTTGCTAAATGGTTTTTGCAAACTTATGATTCGGGTTTCCTTAAGTGAATGTCAAACCGAGGATTTTGAGTTGTAGTCGATGGAAGTGATGAGAAATCTCCACTTTCCAGTAAACTTTGATAGGGTAAAGGTTAGGGACGGTTCTGGTGGCCAAAACAGTATTTTCGGGGCTGAGTTGAGGTGGTTTTATAGCCTCCCCGACGGCCACACACAGCCGTGTGGATTTGTGAATTAGGGTTTTCACCAATTTTGGGTGCCACACGGCCTGGCCACACGAGCGTGTGGCCGATTTTGGGGATTTTGTCGATTTTCACATGACCGTGTCCTTTTTGGGGCACATGGGCGTGTGGATTTGGGATTTAGGGATTTTGAGTCTTACGATCACACGGCCGAATGATTGATTTGGAAAAATTAGGGCTTCTACACGGGCGTGTGTATTGGGACACACGGTCGTGTATGATGGCCACACGGGCGTGTGACACCTTCACACGGCCGTGTCGGTCCTGCACTTGATTTTATCGAAGTTGGACAGTGAGTTACACGGCCTGTTCACACGGTCGTGTCCTTGCACCACACAGGCGTGTACCTCTGTCACATGGGCGTGTGCCACTCCTCACACTGGCGTTTGGATTCCCCACACGGCCCGGATTGCTCTACACGGCCGGAGCACACGGGCGTATGGGCCTAACTTGCCAAATTCTGATTTTTGGGCAAATCGAATGCCATCGTTACTCTGTGTATTTCAACCCTTGGCTAAGCTTTAGCAAGGGTAGTTATAACTCTGCTCTAACTTCGATTTATGCGTGTTAATTGTGGTTGGTTGTGTGATAAGCTTGATACTGAACTTGAGCTGTGAATGTGCACATATCTGATTCTGTAACTGACTGATTAGAAGTGAGTGTCTATTTCTTATTAACTATCTGTAATTGGTATTCTGATTGTGTTCTTATGACTGCATACAAGCATATGCATTCATACATTTGCACAAAATTATTTTGGGTGGGCATTTGAAGAGAAGGGAGATTTACGATATGATCTGGCAGTTTTACTGCAACTCATCGGTATAGTGGATTACCGCATTACACTGTACCACATATACGTTAGCTACGCTACGTACCACTATCTGATCTAGCAGTCTTACTGTAACTCATCGGTATAGCGGATTACCGCATTGCACTGTGCCGCATGTACGTTAGCTATACTACATACTATTATCTGATCTGGCAGTTCATACTGCACGTCTGTGCCGCGGTTTGCCACATTGCATAGTACAACTTATACTCTAGCTTTGCTGCGAAATTTACGATTTGGCAGTTTATCTGCATTCTGATAGCCCAATTCCCAGAGGGTCGAGGGCGATCCCAATTCCTTGATGGTTGTGGACAATGCTGATGATCATCGTATGGGGTATAAGGTTGGATAGGCTTTTCGAGGTCCTATTCGGAGTGCAGGGATGGGTGGGTTGATTAAATCCCCGCAGTAAGTGTAGGGTTGCACGGAGATGGTGTGTTAGCTAGATGGGTGAGTTATTTTATAACTCATTTGCATCCATATGCATCTGATTGACACTATGGTGAATGTGATCATGATCGCAATATCGATTATTGTTTGGTGAAATATCTGATTGTCTGATTGACTGAAATGTCTGATTGTATCATTTGAATGAAAGGCGCTCGTGCCTAAGGAAACTTTGTGTAATGGGCTGAGGCCCAAACTGAAACTGATTCTGATTCTGGAAAAGGCTTAGGCCCAGTCTGTAACTATTGAAAGTTTCCGCTACTGTGTCTAATTGGGCCATACGACTGTAAAGTTACATATGAGTTGTGCTAATTATTGGCAATATGCTCAACTGTCATCTAACGGTATGATTTGCTTTGGATATATATATATCGACCGGTTTGTTTAGTTTGGTAGGTTGGTTCTGCTTCTAAGCTTCCTATTTCTGTTCTATTTTCGTTTCCGTAGCTTTACTGGTCTTGATCTCACACTGAGCTCAAGTAGCTCACCCCCTCTTCTGCTTCTCCTTTCAGGTACCACTCCGATTTTCGATGCTGGACTCGGTATGCGGAGGTCTCGGACAGTCTTGGTGATTAAACTATGAGTTTTTTATTTATTATTATTTTGGTTCTATTTGTTATTCGGATAAAGTTTAAACTGTAGGGATTTATAATGCTGTGGTACAGTTTCCAATTTATGTTTTATTCACATATATTAAATGATTTCGGTTTACTGAGATAAATTATTTTGTAAAATTTTCCTATGATCACTTCGGTGATCAATGTGGCATCCCGGATTCAGTCTAGACTTCTAGGCCGGGTTATGGGTGTTTCATATTTGCTTGCTATGTTGCAACTATATTAGTGTTATTTAAGTATAAAATTTTTTAATGTATTTTTAATTTGTTGGGAAACATTTATTTTAATGTTTTTAGTTTATTTGATATATTACATTTTTTAAATTTATTTTTATATATAAAAATAATATTAAAAAATTTTAATATGGGCAGACTGGGCAAGCTCGAGTTTAGCATTTTTATTGAGATAGGATTTGAACAAAATTTTAGGTCCATTTTTTTGGGCCGGGCTAAACTTAGAACACAGACCTAAAATTTTGTATCGATCTGACCTAAACCCGACCCGGTGAGATGTAGATTTAACAAATTAATTGTTTATTTTATAAAAGTTTCATTATTTTTCTAGAGTAAGTTTCATTATCATTATTGTATCTAAAATTAAAAATTATCAATGAAATAAGAAGCTAAGTTGAAAATTGAAACAAAACAAATACGAAATAAAATAAAATTGTAATGAATTAAAATGAAGAATTGATTAAAACCTAACTATCATTGATTTATGATAATGGGTGATCACATGGCTATGAGCCTATGATACCAACTGAAATGACAGACACAATCTCGTAATTATCTCCACTACCAGGGGCAGTTTCTTTAATCCTTAACCTTAAAATACTTCATTCCGGCCTAAATTCAACGCAAAAATTGGAAAAAGTTCCCACGCTCTGGTTTCACTTTTTCTTCTGTCACTTTTCTTGGGAAAAAAATGTCTCATTCGATGGGAAAGTGGCAGAAAATTCGTCGAATTGTCCGCATCCGACAAATTCTGAAGCAGTGGCGAAGAAAAGCCAGCATAACGGCCAGCAGCAATACCATCAACAACAACAACAACGGAGATGCGCCGTCCGATGTTCCTGATGGACACGTGGCGGTCTGTGTGGGCACAAGTCTCAGGAGATTTATCGTACGCGCGACGTACCTAAACCACCCAATCTTCAAAAAACTCCTCGTACAAACCGAAGAAGAGTACGGTTTCAAAAACTTGGGACCATTAATCATCCCATGCGACGAGTCGTTCTTCGAAGAGATTCTCCGAGTCGTAACCCGATCTGATTCTTCATCAAACTCGGGTCCTTTCTCTACTTTCAAAGATCTTCAGAGATACTGCCACGTGGGCATGAGGGATAAACTCGGGTTTTTCAGCGAGTCTCGACCGTTGCTTCATGGGGTATCCGACAAATCCGTTTACTGATAGTATGAAGAACTCAATGGAGTTGGAAGACCTGACAGCTATATTATGATTTCATTGAGTGATTAATGGGTAATTTCTAAGTAAGCTTTTCTAACTAATGGGCAAAAGAAGAAAAAGAGTAAGGTTTTCTAACGCCGTAATTATAGAGTTTAATTATGGAGATGGCTAAGAGGTTTGTTTTTGTCTTCTTACTTTTTTACCTCGTCATCCCCAACCCTAGTGCAGTGGTATAAATATAATGGTTTTATTATCATTATCTCTTAAAAGTAAATTATTTCAGTTTTATATGGGTGTTATTATATCTCCATAACTTATTGAAACCCTATAAATACAAGTATACTTGTGTAAGATCATTTGCATATATGAAATATATATATATATATATATATATATTATGTGAAGTTCAAATTCAAGATAAAATGCTAAAATTAGGGATAAAAATGTGATGTGGCATAAATCTATTTCATCTTTTGATATTTACTATATATATTTATAGTTCTCTATTTCATCTTTTGATATTTACTTTATAACAGGAAGATGCTCTAATCAAGGATTTCCCAAAACTAATTTTCTATTATGTTGCTAAAAAATATGCATTAAATTGAAGCTCTCAAATTTAAATATATAGTATTGGTAGTGGTTCATAAATAAAGATTCAGGGTCCTAATTTTAAAATGGTTTTAACTGATCGGCCCTCAGAAACTGAAGACTATGGCAAGCTTTCTAAGAATTTCAAGCAGTTGGATGTGGAACCGTTGTCTTTATACAGTAATGCCAACTAAGTACTTTAAAAGTGGCATAAATACAGGTTTGTAGATAGAAGAAAAGGCAGAGGTGAATCCATAACTTAAAAAACAACAAACTTTAGTACATAATTGTAGAGCCCAAATTGCCCGGGCCCAATCAAAAAAATATTAAAAATTTACAAGACCAATAACATTAACAAAACAATTACTGAGGCCCATTTACAAACCCGAACCCAACCCAAACTCGTAAAAAGAAGAAAAAACAAAGAGACAAAACAAACAAAACCCTAGCACCACGACCCTCGACCTCTCACCCTTCTCTGCCAAGACGTCGACGACACGCTCACTTGTCGCTTTGCCCGAGCCGCCACCACACGCAAAACACATAAAAACAAGCATTTCTTTTTTTTTTCTTTCTCCCTAGTTATAAAAACCGAGCAAAACGATGTAAAAGGATCCTTTTTTGACATCAATACAAACACCAAAAAACAAAAGTTTCAAAGCGAAAAGCAGAGAGACATATAGCGGTAAAGGGAAGGCTTTGCTTTTGAAAAAAGCAGAGGAAATATAAAAAGGAGGGCTTATTTTTGTAATAGAAAAGGGAGAGTCTTCAAAAATACAACACAATGATTCAAAGAAAATATAAAAAAAAAGAAATAGATCTCCTACTAGCGTAAGTAAAAGCGGAAAAGGTGATATTTTTTGAAGCTCTATTTTATTCCATTTTCTTTTATTTTTTATTATTTTACGCAAATACATTGAGTATACTCACGAAATGGTAACAAAATAGAAAATAAAAAATAAAAAAACCAAATTTTTACCTTCCAAGCCATAGTAGGCGGTGGTGAACTCCAGCCGGCTGACGGCCATGCTGACCCTCATGGGAAATCGCTTCACTCCCCTGCGAGAGAAACCAAAGAAGGTTAAAACTTTTTTTTAAAAGGATCTGCAAATGAAAAAAAAAAGAAAATTTGAATTTATAAAGCACGTAAAAGCAGCGTCGTTTAGGGCACGATACAATAGCCCCAAACGGCGTCGTTTAACTCGACCAGCGCAAGACGAACCGACCCAGCCAGGAGATCGCGTGTTTTTGAATGGAAGGGCTAATTGCGCTTTTAGCCCTTCCGCTTTTTTATTGTTTTCAATTGAGTTTTGTTATTTTAAAATATGGCCCGAAATTTGGCTTGGTTTTCAATCAGTCCCCACCAAGCGCTTTGCGTTTGACCTACTTGGGAATAATTTCCATTTCGGTCCCCTCCTTTTATGCGTGTTCCAAATAGGCCCTTTGTCCTTTTGTTTTATTTGAATCAAGCCCAACAATCTCATTTTTTATTCAATCTGATCCATTTTTTAATTAATTCACAATTTGGTTCTTTGGCCATTATTAAATATATTTTATTATTTAATGTTTTTCTTTATTGATTATTTATAACTACTACTATTTTATTATTATTATTACTATAATATCATATACCATCACTATATTATTATTATTAATATTATTGTTATTATTATTATTATTATTATTATTATTATTATTATTATTATCATTGTTATTATTATTATTATTATTATTATTACTATTAATTATTATTATTAATATTATTATTATAACTATTATTATCATTTCATTTTTACTTTTGTTTATTTACTTACTATTATATTTATTATTGTTATTTTTTATTATTTGATTATCACTATATCATTATTGATATTATTATTATTATTATTATTATTATTACAATTATTTAATTTGAATTGATTTCCATTTTTTTAATTTTCACCATTTATAAAATTTTTTTTTATTTACGTTATTCATTTCTTATTATTTTATTTATTATCGTTTCATTTACTTATTTATTAGTTTATTGCTCTTTTTTTAATACTTTAAAGCACTTCAATTATTTATCATGTTTTTTATATTTCTTATTTATTGTTGTTATTATTATCATCATCCTATCTGTCTCCATGATTTTATTATTATTCTTACTTCATTATTTATTAGCTCATTGAATTAGATTTATTCATGTATTCGTTTAATTTGTTAGTATCATTAATTTGTCTAATATTGATCAATCAAAATTTCAAAAATAAAGATGACGTTCGCTGTTTGAAAATTCGGGAAGGTCGAGCCCTAACTTCTTGGGTTCAGGTTTTCTCGTTTATATTAAACAACGAGATATCTCCTTTTAAGTTTCGGTTTCTCGTTTAATCCAAATGGTGAATGTCCTCTTTAAACAAATCGTTTCCAAACAAAAGCTTAATCTCGGAAATTTGAAATGTCGCCTAACTTCTTGGACTCGACATCTAGATACTTCGAGATAAGTTTCTTTTCTAAAATAGAGGCAATCTTACGTATTTGAAATCTGGAAATCGAGCCTAACTTACGGGTTCCGATTTTCGTTTGACAAATAAATGGAAGATCCTCTTCAAATAAAACCAAGTTTCAAAAGCGAGCTTAGTTTGGGAGTTTAAAGCATTGTGCCCTAACTTCTTTGGGCGTGGTGCTTTACCTCTTGAAAATAAGAAAGCCTTAGCGTCCCTCCAATTTTAAAAATAAAAGCATTGTATTTTGAACCCTTTAAAATTTTCAACAAATAGGACATTAATCAATCGGTTTGGTACCAATTAGGCGTGTCGAGGGTGCTAATCCTTCCTCATGCGTAATCGACCTCCGAATCCGTTTTCTCAAAGTTCGTGGACCAAAAAGCACTGTTTTAGTAAATTAAGTGTTTTATTAAAACAAAGGTGATCCGATCACACCAAATAAAGATCGGTGGCGACTCCTTTTCTTTTCCTTTTCAAAAAATCGAGTCGACTGCGTCGTTTACGTTCACCCTCAAAAAAATGGTTACGACGACTTGGCGACTCACTTGGGATTCGAGGTCAAGCCAAAATTGATTGATTTTGTCCTCTTAATTAAAATGGTTTTGAAAATCATGCTTCTTTTGCGCATCTTCAATATTAGCCTTGTAAATACTTTGGCATTGCATTGCATGACCGTTGTGGTCACACCCTTAAGTGGGGCGAAGCTATGCCTTCGTGAGGTTTTCACCTCGCATGGGCTAGTGGATCGCTTTGAATACATCCGTACCTATGTCTTCGTGAAGTTTTCACTTCGCATGGCCATAGGGAAATGTATTCCCCGAACCGAACTTCGGTCCGCATGAGCCTATAATGGGTGAGGATCGAGAATCTGTTGGTTCGGTACCTCGAACTTTAGAAGCGAGCCGCATATAGCAAACCCTAAGAGCCCACCTTAGGTAGAGCCATCATAAACCTTAGTGGTCACCTAGATAGGCATTTGCTTATTTTACTTGCTTTATATTCCATGGTACTAACTTTTGCGTTTTTTTCCTTTTGTGCATATCATTTCATATTTTAAAGAGACATCGATTCACGGTCCGTTTACGAGTTGGGAAGTTGGTTATGGAAGCGAATTCCTTGATAAAGTAGAAGACAATGCGTAGTCCGCATATGGTCGAGCAATGCCAAGTAGAAAAGGAGATAGCTTAGTCGAAGGTGCGTGTTGGAGCTACTGAACTTTACCAATATTAGTGTCACGCAGAGCGAGCTCGGGAATTGAGAGAAATTTAGACTCGATGGGGACGATGAAGCGAAGCATTGTTCTATGGTACTTACGGCGACCTACCCTACCTGCTTGAGGTCAAAATAGACAAGCACTGTTCGAGCAATGACCCGGTTTTGGAATGCCGCTTATAGCTATTTCTCCTTGGAAAAGTGGATCTGGTTCCCACAGAGAAGAGTACCACGACCTTTTCTGTTGCCCGAGAATTCAAGTTGACAAAGCTTATTCCAAGGCGGTTAATGGCCCAACCTTGCGAAGAAGTTGATGAATATCACCGGCATGAGTGAGCAGTGGGTCTCGGTAGGATGCGAAGAAGGCGAGGTAAATGCATACCGGATATGTTTGAGAGACTTGATTACGGCGCATCCCGATCTGAAGAAAAGATAGACATCTTGGCCTTGTGTATTACTACGGCTGGTAATCTTCCCCAAAGCTTTAAGGCACATTGATGAAGCGGTTATCGATCTATTCGGTACGGTTGGACAAAGGGTCACACCGTTCTGCCATCTTAGCCAAACATTCAGATCCTTGACCTTTGTCGAAGAAAAGGTGAAAGCGGAGTTTATTGGGTGTCTTGCATTGTTATTGGCTTGGTTCCATAGTCACTTTTGGAAAATAGAAAAAGTGTCTTACCGGTTCATGTCGAGAGAAGTACTCCCCACTAGAAGAGATAGCAACTACGCCTAGAAGAGAGGATGTGTCGAAGAAAGCGGATCGCGATCTTTCAAAACCTTCAAGAGGGCGACATTGAGTGGAAGGCTCCTGGATGATTCCGGCGAGGATCCTTTATCGTTCGGAAGCTTTGACCGTGAGTTCCCTATTGGGAATTTGGGTGCCTGACCCACGCCCTTCTTTGGTCCTAAGGCGGTATGGTTCAAAGCGATTCGTACCGGTGACATCTGGGCTAGCTCGATGTGAGTTTTCATACTGAAGGGGAAGCTATAAGAAAAGGGTTAAAGAGATTTCTAGTGCACGGAATCGAGTTCACGAATGAGAAGATTATCTGAGGCGAGGGCGACCGGAATACCTTGAATGGAGGGCTAGGAGAGTCAATGATAACATTCTGAGCTAAACCCGAAGCGCCCGATCGAGAGAAGAATGCATCGAGTGGTCCCATCGAAATTAGAGGTTGTAAAGCAAGATTTTGAGCGGATGAGCTCGGAACTCGGGAAAAGGATAGAAAGGTTAGAGGAAGAAAAGATGCTCCTCAGGTTAAGCGGACGGTCAAAAGTCGGTGAGAAACTTCGAGAAAGGAAAAGCGAAAAGTAGAGGAAGACCGAGATGACTTGAAGATGGAGTACAAGAAGATCGCTTAACGATAAAGAATCTTTGGATTAGGGAAAACTTGAGCAATGGCAACAAGAGGTCGAGAGGAAAGAGCCAAAGCTAGCGATTGGGAGAAAAGTTTCACGAAATCTGAGCACTGAAGGAAGACTTAGAAGGCGGGGGACGAAGACCGTAGAGAGAAAAAGGACTAGAAGCAAGAATAGTGAGCTTGGGCGATCTCTGCACCTACCGAAGTCGAGACTCGGAAAGCCAAGCTGAAGTCAAGCCTAAGCAGAATAGAGGCGAAAGGTAGGGTTGAAGAGTTAGAATCGACATTGCATAGTAGCGAGCTCGGATTGAGCTTGGAAACAAGAGAAAGGCGTTGGGAGGAAGAGCTTCACCATTCTTGCGAGCAAGTTCAAGCCGGGACTACCTCATGGGAGAAGCAATAATCCGATTCGAGAAGAGTGATCACCTATGGGCTTTGGTGAGGAGGTCGACATAGTGGGCATAAAATATGGGCTACCAGGGTCGTGATGAAGAGCTAGTCTCTGCTTGGAAAAATCAAAACCTTAGGTCTTAGGGCTAGGGCGATTTGTAATCTACTTTATGTAAAGGGTTTTGCCTTCTAATAAAGTTTTCTAAAATGAAGTTGATCGAATCGATGTCTTTTTCTGCATTCATGCATTTGCATTACATCATATTACATGCATTAAAGTTTATAAAAGAAGCCTAATTGGTTAAGATTAACAGGAGAAACAAAAGAGAAACAAGAGAGAAGAAAAGAAATGGAAACCGGACATCACTCTTGAACTCGTGCTAAGAAAATGGATCAAAGATTGAACAATTTGGAAGGAGATGCAAGAAAAGATGCAGGAGCAAATAACGAAACTCCAAACAAGATATGATAGAACGGATGCAAGAGTCCCAAAACAACATGATGAGCGGTGGCGCAACTATTAGCCAATGAGCGAGGAAAAGGCATCGCTACTAGTTCGGGGAATAATGACGACCCGCCTACCCTCCGGATTTACCCGCCAAATATCCAAGCACCACGAAATAGGTCCCCAAAGGACACCTTTTGTTATCGAGCCACGAGTGCGAGTTGAGGCCAGTAATGCCGGTAGCACTTTCCGATTGGTTCGAGCGATAATCCGGAGAAGGTCCGACTAACCCTATAGTCCCAGACTTTGTGAAATGGTTGAGATGGATAAGGCGAAACGAACCTTCCTAAGCAACTCGAGGATCGTTGCAAATGGTTAGAAGAAAAATTTAAGGAAATAGAGGCTAGCGACCATCGCTATGGAGTGGGCGCTAAAGATTTGAGCCTAGTCCGGACCTCATACTTACGCCAAAGTTCAAGACCTGGATTTTGAAAAATACAATGGGACGATTGCCTGAAGCGCACATCACGATGTTACGTCGACGGATGGCGGGATATGTTAACAACGATCAACTTCTTATCCATTACTTCCGGGATAGTTTGGCGGAAATTGACCAAGTGGTACAATCAACTCGGTCGTACCGAGATCAAGTCATGGAAGGATCTAGCACGAGCCTTCCTAAAACAATACGACACGTGGCCGATATAGCTCTGATCGAATCACGCTCCAAAACATGGAGAAAAAGCCAAGCGAAAGCTTTAGGCGGTATGCCCGGTGGTGGAGGAAGTAGCCACAAGTTCAAATGCACCGCTCCAGAAAAAGAGACAACTATCTTTGTTTGTCAATCTGTTGAAAGCTCCTTCATTAATCACATGCTTGGAAGTGCCACAAAAGTTTTTCGATATTGTCTTTGTCGGAAATGATCGAGAATGCGATCGAAGCGGTAAAATAGAGGTGGAGAAAGTACTAGAAAGGCGGCCCCAGGAAGAGGGAGAGTGATATAAACAACGTGGGAAAAGGTTATTCAAAACCTATTCTTGTGAGCGACCAAGGACCACAACCCCGATCATCGAGCTCCTTAGACAAGAGTCCGGTATGAAGGCAAAATACGGAGAAGATCCAATTTACGCCTATCCGGTCCCATACAAGAAATGTACGGAAATTATTTGGCCGACACGTTGTCTCTCCCATTACTTAAAACCCTTGCAACCCCGTACCTAAGTGGTATGATCACGAATGCAGTGCGAATACCATGCGAGAATCGTGGGCATTCTATAAACAACATCTCGCTTTTAAGAAATTAGTGGAAGACCGATCCGGATGGGAGTTATAGAAGTCGATGACACCTCGGCAAGGGCACCGCTACCTAATCATGGGGTCAACATGATGGCGAAGATGTGAGGAGAAGAGTAAAAGGGATATTTCGATGTGAGAACCCCAATGAAACAAGTCCGGAAGGAAATGCTAAAGAGAATTTGGTTGTGGTACGTCCAAGGGGAGAACATGAAGAAACACGAAAGGGTGTGAATTTCATGACTCGGAAGGGCACAAAATCCAAAATTGTCTTGAGTTCGAATCTTTGGCACTGAGCGATGGACAATAACGAGCTAGAATTCTTTGAGAGCAATGAAGGCCGGAAAGAGGTAACATCTGCACGTTGGAGAATGAGCCAAAAGCATGAGGCGAGCAATCCTTTAGTCACCAACTCACGATCAAAAGGCGTGAGTGAAAATAAATCAAAATCGTAATTCAAAGCCTACTACCTTTTCATCCAAGACAACCGAAAACTCCGGGGATTATAAGCGCAACGTGACAATTCACAAAAGGAGGTCACGCCAACAAAAGGGGCGGGAATATCCTAAGATCGTGATCGAAAAACCGCAACCTTTTCATACAAAGATGACAAGAAGGTCCCCTGGAACTATAACTGTAATGTGACGGTTCCTGAGAGGGAGATTCGCCCAACACTACAAAAGAAAACCAAGAGGAAGGCTCCTACACGCGCAGTGGAAAGCGCTACGACTTGTCAAATACAAAGACGGAGCACTCCAGAGGGAAAAATTTGATGGGCGAACACAAGAAGGAAAAAGGGACCAAGCAAGAGACACATGTAAACGAGCCAGTGAAGGAGGAAGAAGCTAGGAATTCTTAAAGTTTAAAGCATAGTGAATACGAGGTCGTAAGAAGCACTACATAAACAATGGCTAGCATATCGGTGCTAGATTTACTATTGAGCTCACGAACACCGTAACGCTACCGATGAAGGTGTTGAACGAAACTTATGTTGCGAATGATATAACAATTAATAAAATTTGGATCGCCTGGTTAGCAACATAAGTGCCGATAACTTCATTTTCTTTAACGACGATGAGATTCCTCCGGGAGGTACGGGTTCCATCAAGGCTCTCCACATTACCACACGATGCAAGGGATATACATTACAGGGGTACTAATCGACAATGGATCGTGCTCAATGTCCTACCACTATCGACCTTGAATCGGTTACCGTTGATAGTTCTCATATGAAGACACCGCCACAACATAGTAAGGGCATTCGATGGAACCAAGAGGAAAGTCATGGGAAGGATTGAAGTACCTCTCTTAATTGGACCGAGCACATATGAGGTGGACTTCATTGTGATGGATATCCGGCCGTCTTATAACTGCTTGCTGGGGAGACCTTGGATACACTCGGCAAAGGCAGTGCCCTCATCCTTGCACCAGAAGTTGAAATTAATCTCAGAGGGCCGACTAGTAACCATAAATCTTTCAAGAGGACATCATCGCAATCGTAACAAACAATGCACCCTATTTAGAAGCCAACGATGAAGCGGTGAGTGTTCCTTTCGTTCTCTGGAATTTGTTAACGCAACATTCATCGTTGAAGGGAATAAGGTCGATCGCAATTATCCAAGACCACGAGAATGGGTCTACAATCGATGGTCGGAACGAGCTGTGCGGAGAAAGGATGGGAAGGTACCTCCAAGGAGAGATCGAGGTCCCTAGACTAAAAGAAAAGCGAGACTTCTTGATGCAGGATTCAAGCCAAAGCGCCAAACAAAAAGAAGAGTTGGAAAAGAAGCAAGAAAGAAGGAAGGCCTTTGAGGGAGATGAGATGAAATGGCAACCGATGATAATCCCTCATATTCGTGAGACCTTTGTATCGGGAGGGTTATCCACCCGGACGAGATGAAGAAATTGTGCATGTCAATGCTATATCTGAGGGGGAAATTGAGGAAGAAAATCGAATAGGATCCGCCTATGAGTAGGGTAACGTTCTAGACAATTGGATCATGGAGGAGATTCCTATAGCCTTTAGAACTTATTTGAGTAATACTGGAACACACTTATTGCTTTAAGTCTAGAAGCAATAAGAACCCTTTGTGAAACATGAATTTGTATAAACCATCGTTATTTTCAATGAAATACATCTCTCGTTATCTTTTGAGCAAATTTTCTTTTATGTTCATTTCATTCATTCATTATTCTTTCTTTAAATACTCTTCTAAACATTTCTATTCTTCATTTATCATACCAATAAACATGCCAAGATTCTATGATCCTATGAGCCTTTATTCATTTCCATAACAGTCTCCAGATATCAATGATTTGGGTAACGCTACCAATGACTCGAATGTCCTTTTGAGCAAGATATGGGTGCGGAAGATTTTGAGGATTTTGGAGATGACCGTAATGTGATTTAGCTCCCAGGCTGTTAAGGATGGTAGAACAAGAGGAGAAACAAATCATACCTCACAAAGAATCAGTGGAAATAGTGAATCTAGGAGATGAACAAGAAAAGAAAGAAGTGAGGATTGGAGTCGGTATCACCGCAGAGACAAAGCAAGACCTCATTGAGTTACTCCAAGAATTCAAGGACGTCTTCGCATGGTCATATCAAGACGTGCTCGGGTTAAGCACTGATATCGTAGTACACCGTTTGCCCATAAAAGAAGAATACAAGCGGTCCAATGAAACTTGGAGGATGAGGCCGGATGTTTCTTGAAAATAAAAGAGGAGGTAAAGAAGCGGTTTGATCGGGGGTTCTTGCAAGTGGTTAAGTACTCGAATGGGTAGCCAATATCGTCCCGTCCCCTAAGAAAGATGGGAAAATACGAATGTGTGTGGACTACGAGAGATCTAAATAAGGCTAGCAGAAGGACAACTTTTCGTTACCCCATATCGACACCTTGGTGGACAATACGGCGGGTTATTCCTTGTTCTCGTTCATGGATGGGTTCTCGGGATACAACCAGATAAAGATGCTTCACAAGACATGAATAAAACCACATTCATAACCATGTGGGAACCTTTTGCTACAAGGTAATGCCATTTGGGTTGAAGAATGCGGGGCAACATATCGAGAGCCATGGTGACCCTATTCCATGACATGATGCACAAGGAAATTGAGGTTTACGTCGACGATATGATTGCCAAGTCTCGGACGAAAAGGAGCATATCAAGTCTTAAGAAAATTATTTTTAAGGTTGAGGAAAGTCCAATGAAGCTTAACCCAACAAAGTGTACCTTGAGCGGTCGAAGCGCTAGGATTTATAGTCGATGAAAAGGGATTGAGGTTGACCTGCACAAAGTCAAGGCTATACAATTGCCTCCGCCTTGCACGCAGAAAGAAGTTCGAGGTTTCTTAGGAAGATTAAATTACATTGCTCGGTTCATTTCACAACTGACTTAGAAATGTGATCCCATATTTCGTCTTCTTAAAAAACACAACCCAAGTGTGTGGGACGAGGAATGTCAGAAGACCTTTGACAAAGTAAAGCGATACTGTCCAATCCTCCAAGTATTGACACTCGCCGATCCGAGAAGCCTTTAATCCTCTATTTGACGGTACTAGATAATTCAATGGGATGTGTGCTCGCCCAAGATGATGAGTCGGAAAGAAAGAAAAAGCAATATACTACCTTAGCAAAAGTTTCTTGAGTGTGAAACAAGGTACTCACCGATTGAGAAAATGTGTTGTGCCTTGGTGCGGACAACTTCGGAGACCGAGGCAAGTACATGTTGTATCACACGACTGGCTCATCTCAAAGCTAGACCCAACGAAATACCTAATGGAGTCAACTACTCTTAATGGACGAATGGCCGATGGCAAATTCTACTTTCTCGAGTTTGACATAGTTTATGTAAACCGAAGCGATAAAAGGAGTGCAATAGCGGATTTTACGGCTAGTAGAGCTCGCGATTATGAGCCTCGGACTTTGACTTCCTAATGAAGACCTAATGTGCGTAGCAACCATGAAGAAGATATCGCGGAAAGTCATCCTTGAAACCGAACTCGACGAGACATCGAGCGCTATGGGCAATGGAATTGGGCGATTTTGGTGTCCCCAAACGGAGATCATTACCCGTTTACGCAAATTGGATTTTGATTGTACAAACAATATGGCGAGTATGAAGCTTGTATTATGGGCATCCGTCTTTGCTATTGAGCATAAAATTAAGGTCTTTGGAAGTATACGGAGACTCGCATTGGTAATTTATCAACTTAAAGGAGAATGGGAGGCGAGAGATCCCAAATTGGTCGAATACAAAAGACTAGTCCAGGAATTAATCAAAGAGTTCGATGACATCACTTTCAGTTATTTACCAAGGGACGAAAATCAGATGGCTGATGCTCTAGCCACATTGGCTTCTATGGTACGAGCAAACAACATGGAGGACATGAGACCTATACAAATGAGCATTTATGAGGCCCCAGCCCATTGCTACAATGTCGAGGAAGAAGGGAAAACTGACCCACCATGGTACCACGATATATTGCGGTATGTGAAGAATCGTGAGTACCCTGATCAAGCCACAGAGAATGAAAAAAAGGCGTTGAGGAGGTTAGCATGCGATTACGTCTTGGATGGAGAAGTCTTATACAAGAAAAGAAAAGATCAAGTGCTGCTAAGGTGTGTGGACTCCGCCGAAGCTAAGTTAATCTTAGAAGAAGTCCACAAAGGTGTCTCGTGGAACTCATGCTAATGGTTTCACAATGGCGGACAAATAATGAGGTTCGGATATTATTGGTCCACCATGGAGGAGGCAGTATCAACTATGCCAAAAGTGTCATAAATGCGGTTATGGAGACAAGATTCATGTACCCCGTCACCTTTGCATGTTATGACTTCTCCATGGCCATTCTCCATGTGGGGCATGGGCGTCATTGGGCCAATATCTCCAAAAGCATCGAGCGGGCATCGATTCATCTTTGTGGTCATTGACTATTTCACGAAATGGGTAGAGGCGCCTCATATGCCAACGTCACTAAATCGGCCGGTTAGCGGATTTTTGAAGAAGGAAATCATTTGTCGATATGGGATGCCCGAAAGGATCATATCGACAACGAATGAATTTAAACAATAGCACGATAGCGAGGGTTTGTAGCCAATTCAACATCAAACACCACAATTCATCACCAGATCGCCCAAAAATGAATGGGGCGAAGGCGACCAACAAAAACATCAAAAGGATAGTGGGGAAGATGGTGAGACTTACAAAGATTGGCATGAAAATTACCGTTCGCACTCTATGCTTATCGAGCGTCCGTCCAGAACCTCTCTTTGGGCAACACCTTTCTCATTGGTCTATGGGATGGAGGCGATTCTACCTATCAAGTGGAAATACCTTCTCTTGAGTATTGTCGAAGTAAAGTCGACGAAGTTGAATGGATCCAAGCTCGATATGATCGATTGAACTTAATCGAAGAAAAGAGATTGAGGCTATCCGTCATGGCCGGATGTACCAAAAGCGAATGATGCGAGCTTACAACAAAAAGTTCGCCAAGAGAATTCCACGAAGAGGATCTCGTCTTTGAAAAAGATCCTTCCCATACAAAAGGATTTGAGAGGAAAATGGATGCCGAATTGGGAAGGACCATATGTGGTAAAAAAGGCTTTCTCTGGAGGGCACTAATCTTGTCTCGAGATGGATGGGAAAATCTACCCAATCCCATAAATTGATTCGTTAAAAGTATTACGCTTGAAGAGGAAAGGCTAAAGTGAAAACCCGCAAAGGCGCTTTTGACAAAAAAAAAAAAAAAAAAAAAAAAAAAACGGAGAGGTCAAGTGAAAACCCGTAAAAGGCGCTTTGAGACCAAAGGGCTTTGAGTCGAAAAACCGATAAGGCGGCTCAAAGTAAAAAGGAGGTATATGACAATCTTTTCCCCGAATTGGCAAAAGGAGGAATGTTACACCTGAACATCTATCTGAGCATCGCAGATCTCCCAACGTCTTCTCGGCTCAAATGATCTTGAAAGGATTCGATTGGTGAAGCCAGTTTGTGATATCTGGGCACCTACTTTTTCTTTTACCCATTTTTGTACTCAATAATGTTTACTTTTGTTGAATTAATCCAATTCCATTCTTTATGAATTCCATTGTTATTTTAAATCTTTGAGTTGTTTGCAATTGAAATAACAACCCATTGACCCATAATGCTTCCATGAAACGAGTCCCGCCTATTACTCTGGAAGCTTCTAAACGGCGTAGGAACCTAAAACAAAACTGTTGTTTAGGAACCACCGCGCTTAGGGGTTGGAAACTTTCGAAGAAGAGAAGTCCAAAATTATGACCATTTCTTAAGATTCGCAGGCATAGACATCAGACAAGGTGTTGCCTCTGTGCCATGACCTCGACGAGCGAACGAACAATTACAGCCCTAAGATTTTTAACGAAAATAAATCGTTCACATGACATCCTGCATTCATGCAAATGTCCTCCGTAATATCATTTAGTTAGGAGCATCCGATTTATTACAATCATTGCATCTTAACGAAAGATCATCATTCTCACGACATTCTGCCTTCATGCAAGTGTCATCCATTAGTTAGGAGCATTCGAGTCATTTTGACCATAGCATCCTCACCATTTGGCATAAACACAAAATCAAGTCTACAGGATATGTCCCTAAAGGACAGTGTAGCAACACTATCGAAGATTGTCCTATTACCATCAACCAGTGATGGAATAGGTTGAAGATCGTCCTATTACCATCAACCAGTGATGGAATGGGTTGAAGATTGTCCTATTACCATCAACCAGTGATGGAATAGGTTGAAGATTGTCCTATTACCATCAACCAGTGATGGAATAGGTTGAAGATTGTCCTATTACCATCAACGGTGATGGAATAGGTTGAAGATTGTCCTATTGCCATCAACGGTGATGGAATAGGTTGAAGATTGTCCTATTGCCATCAACCGTTGATGGAATAGGTTGAAGATTGTCCTATTGCCACTTGACCAGCGGTGGAATAGGCCAAAATTGTAGATCTTGTCACCATAACCAGTAGTGGGGGCGGATCGAAGGCAAATCATGGCTCCACAACGAGAGGGAACACGATTTTAGCCACCCTCCTATTGCTCTTGACCAGCAGTGGAATAGGCCCAAAATTGTAGATCTTGTCACCATAACCGAGTGGGGCAAGATCGAAGGCTAATCTCGCTCTCAACAAAGAGGGAACACGATTTAAGCCACCTCCTATTACCACCGACCAATGATGGAATAGGTCAAAATTTGCAATTCTGTCCCTAACCAAGAGGGAGCATGGTTAAGCTTTAGTCCTATCGCCTTAACTAGAGGTGGGATAGGTCAAGACCAAAGACCTCATCTCTCTGAAGATGCATCAGATCAAAAATAGACAAGTCACACCCCATTGGTGTCGCAGCAAGAGCAAATTGAAGCCACATATCGATGAAGTAGGTCAGAGCAACATGGTGTGAAGGATCAGGATGAGGCTATTTGAAGAAAAGCACCTGAGAGGCCAAGACTCGGCGAGGCCGGGCAATATTGGGCTTCTTTATGTCTTTGCTCTATTCCCGTTGCACGACAATGAGCAAAGAGGGGCAGCTGTAGAGCCCAAATTGCCCGGGCCCAATCAAAAAAATATTAAAAATTTACAAGACCAATAACATTAACAAAACAATTACAGGCCCATTTACAAACCCGAACCCAACCCAAACTCAGAAAACAGAAGAAAAAACAAAGAGACAAAAACAAACAAAAACCCTAGCACCCTGACCCTCTGACCTCTGTCGCTCTGCACAAGACGTCGACACGCCCGCTTGTCATCTTTGCCCGGCCATTCCACCACCACCAAAACACGCAAAAACAACTGTTTCTTTTGTTTTTTCTTTCTCCCCTCGGTTATAAAAACCAGGCAAGAACAGTGTAAAAGGATCCCTTTTTTTTGACATCAATACAAACACCAAAAAAACAAAAGTTTCAAAGCGAAAAACAGAGAGACATATAGCGGTAAAGGGGAAGGCTTTTGCTTTTCGAAAAAAACAGAGAGGAAATATAAAAAAGGAGGGGCTTATTTTTGTAATAGAAAAGGGAGAGTCTTCAAAAATACAACACAACAGATTCAAAGAAAATATAAAAAAGAGAAATAGATCTCCTACAGCGTAAACGTAAAAGCGAAAAGGTGATATTTTTTCAAGCTCTATTTTATTCCATTTTCTTTTATTTTTTATTATTTTTACATAAATACATTGAGTATACTCACGAAATGGTAACAAAATAGAAAATAAAAAAAAAAAAAAACCAAATTTTTACCTTTCACACACAGTGGTGGTGGTGAGAACTCGACGCCATGACGGCGGACGGCTGGCGGCCCTCACGGAAATCGCTTCACTCCCCCGAGAGAAAACCAAAGAAGGTTAAAACTTTTTTTAAAGGATCTGCAAATGAAAAAAAAGAAGAAAATTTGAATTTATAAAGCACAGAAAAGCAGCGTCGTTTAGGGCACGATACAATGGCCCCAAACGACGTCGTTAGCCTACTCGACCACAGATGCACCCGACCCGCCAGAGATCCGCGTGTTTTGAATGGAAGGGCTAATTGCGCTTTTAGCCCTTCCGCTTTTTTTATTGTTTTCAATTGAGTTTTTGTTATTTTAAAATATGGCCCGAAATTTGGCTTGGTTTTCAATCAGTCCCCACCAAATTGCGTTTGACCTACTTGGGAATAATTTCCATTTCGGTCCCTCCTTTTATCGTGTTCCAAATAGGCCTTTGTCCTTTTGTTTTATTTGAATCAAGCCCAACAATCTCATTTTTATTCAATCGATCCATTTTTTAATTAATTCACAATTTGGTTCTTTGGCCATTATTAAATATATTTTATTATTTAATGTTTTTCTTTATTGATTATTTATAACTACTACTATTTTATTATTATTATTACTATAATATCATATACCATCACTATATTATTATTATTAATATTATTATTATTATTATTATTATTATTATTATTATTATTATTATTATTATTATTATTATTATTATCATTGTTATTATTATTATTATTATTATTACTATTAATTATTATTATTAATATTATTATTATAACTATTATTATCATTTCATTTTTACTTTTGTTTATTTACTTACTATTATATTTATTATTGTTATTTTTTTATTATTTGATTATCACTATATCATTATTGATATTATTATTATTATTATTATTATTATTATTACAATTATTTAATTTGAATTGATTTCCATTTTTTTAATTTTCACCATTTATAAAATTTTTTTATTTACGTTATTCATTTCTTATTATTTTATTTATTATCGTTTCATTTACTTATTTATTCGTTTATTGCTCTTTTTTAATACTTTAAAGCACTTCAATTATTTATCATGTTTTTTATATTTCTTATTTATTGTTGTTATTATTATCATCATCCTATCATCTCCATGATTTTATTATTATTCTTACTTCATTATTTATTAGCTCATTCAATTAGATTTATTCATGTATTCGTTTAATTTGTTAGTATCATTAATTTGTCTAATATTGATCAATCAAAATTTCAAAAATAAAGATGACGTCATTGTTTGAAAATTCGGAAGGTCGAGCCCTAACTTACTGGGTTCCGGTTTTCTCGTTTATATTAAACAACGAGATATCTCCTTTTAAGTTTCAGTTTCCTCGTTTAATCCAAATGACTGAATGTCCTCTTTAAACAAATACGTTTCCAAACAAAAGCTTAATCTCGGAAATTTGAAATGTCGCGCCCTAACTTCATGGACTCGACATCTAGATACTTCGAGATAAGTTTCTTTCCTAAAATAGAGGCAATCTTACGATTTGAAATCTCGGAAATCGAGCCCTAACTTCTGGGTTCGATTTCTCGTTGATCTAATAAATGGAAGATCCTCTTCAAATAAAACCAAGTTTCAAAAGGCGAGCTTAGTTTCGGAGTTTAAAGCATTGTGCCCTAACTTCATCGGACGTGGTGCTTTACCTCTTGAAAATAAGAAAGCCTTAGCGTCCTTCCAATTTTAAAAATAAAAGCATTGTATTTTGAACCCTTTAAAATTTTCAACAAATAGGACATTAATCAATCGGTTTGGTACCAATTACGGCGTGTCGAGGGTGCTAATCCTTCCTCGCACGTAATCGACCTCGAATCCGTTTTCTCAAAGTTCGTGGACCAAAAAGCCTGCTTTTAGTAAATTAAGTGTTTTATTAAAACAAAGGTGATCCGATCACACCAAATAAAGATCGGTGGCGACTCCTTTTCTTTTCCTTTTCAAAAACCGAGTCGAAATGGCGTGGTTTACCGTTTCACCCCCTCAAAAAAAATGGTTACGACAATAATAAATTAATTAAATGCTGATTCCTCCAAAAGAAATAGGTGTTGGATAATTAGTTGTTATCAATTATTTTAAGAAATATATATGCTTTAATTCTAATCCATGCCTTAATCATTACAAACTAAAGTTGAATGCAAGGTTTCATCATTATATGTTAAAAGTGAAACTTGGGTAAATGTTGTATATATTTAAAAAAAAATTATATATATTTATATTATCTATTGAATCCTAAACTTTAAACATAATATACATATATTCATATAAAATTTTTAAATATATAAAGTAATAAAAATCAATAAATAAGGTCTAATCATGAAAACTCATTAAAGAAGTTTCATCCATTGTTGAAATTTATGGTGATCTGAAGTCCTCAATATTCATATATGTAACCATGGCATGGGTTTATCAAATGATTAAAAATGAACAAAGTCTATCCACAAATCATTATCAAAGCTTTGAAAATTTTCATTTCTCAAAAATCTCGTTTAGCAAACCCATTTTTTAAAATTATTTTTTTATCCTTTAAATACTTTATGTATTTTTATATCTTTAATATAAATAAGGTTAATGTGCTAATTTATCAGTATACTTTATTTGGGTGTTAATTGAAATTTGTCACTACCTTTTACTTCATTGATATTTGTTATTACACATATGAATTATTCCCCACTGCTCCAAAGAGAAGACGAACGTGTCTGAGTTCAATTTCTTTAGATTCAGACTCTAACCAGAATGTGCCTCTCAATCTTGGAGGTATGAGAAGACCAATAGGCCAAATCCACTCTCTCAAAAAGTCACCATTGATCCCTCTTCCAAATAAGAATATGCTCTACTGCAAAAGAAGAAGCAAACCTTTTTGTCAACTGCTTGCACCAATAGGTATTTGCTCTTTGCAAAGAAACACTTCATCTGAATGTCAGAATACAGATGAAAGCAGTTTTGAGAAACAAGGTATTGATGTTATCCTTGAAAACAATGACCTACAACCTTTTGCTTTTGTAAAACCATATGTCAAGGAGGTGGTTTATGAGTTCAATGTTAGTCTTCTCAAGTCTGTCAATAAGCCTTCGAGCAAGCTTTTCCACAAGGCCTATGATCAAGTAAGATGGTATAATTTTGGCCCTGCACAAATTAGGGAGTTGCTGCTTCATCCATACTCCATGTTGAGTTGGATGAATTTTATTAGGGTTCAGCATTTAATCGAATTGAGTTAAATCAAGTGAAAAAATTTTTAGTTGACGAGTCTCATTTTATCATCCTAATTTGATTTGAATTTTTTCGAATTGAGTCAAGTAAAATGAAATTCGAGTTGAATCGAGTGAAATTGTTCGAGTTAAATTAAAAAAAGTTAAACATGTCAAAATAAAATCTTACTAATACTCTATAACTAATTCTATGTTAGAGCATTTAGATCTGAAACCATATACATTTGAAAACTCTTTCAAAGCAAAATAAGAGAAAAAATAGGATACTTTAGTACGATAAGCTTGAATAATTAATTTAGGTCCCAAAATTATTATTTTAGATAAAAATTAATTTTTATATTCTTTATAATTTATTTAGAATTTAGAATTTTTATATTGTTTAAAATATAAATTTTGGAATTTTTATAAATATTTTAAATTTTTAAAAATTATTTTTAATTTTTATTGAGAGGAGATCATTTTACTCATTTTCAAAATTGACAGGAAAAAAGAGGTATTTATACTAATATGTTATTTGAGTTATTCAAATTATTCGAATTGTAAAATTCAACTCAACTCAAACTCAAAACTCAAATTACTTATTTGAGTTTACTTGAAAAAACCAAATAGCTTGATTCGATTAACTCGAAATTCAATTTTTTTAGTCAAATCAAATTTTGTTCACCCAAAATCTTAAGATACAATGGCCAAAACCATCACCAATGGTGTTTACCTTACTTGGCCCCAAGCAACCGAGATTCAAGCCTTCAGTCTAGAGCTCGCATATGTTGGCCTATTTTCCATTGCAACCGAAAATTGGATTCCTCACAGTCAAAGTAATAGAATTAGAAAGAATATGGCCACTCTACTTAGGAAGATCTACAATTTGATTCAATTTGACCTAAAAGAGCTCATTCTTCAGGAGATCATCAAATGTGTTGATCGTGTCTACTCTAGGCTATGTCTTCCTTTCTGTTCTCTTATTTATAATCAAAATCCTTAAATTTTCTTTGCAACTAAAAAACATGAATTGAAGCTTGTAGAGTTGAAATTTTCAGACAAGTGACTTGAAGGGAAACACCAAGCTGCACTCCCTAAAGTTTTTCTAAATGCTATCGCTTACCTTGCTGAAGTAGTACCAGTTTGAGTTGGCACTAGAGAAGGCATTTCATCCCAAATCTTAGCCTTCGAACAAAGGATCCAACAATATCTTGACGTTGAGATTACCTCCCAAGAAAATGCCATTCAACAACTTCAGGCCAATGTTCGTCACACCAAAGCATTGAGGAATGAACTCTTAGCCAAGTTGCTTCAGTAGGGACTCGACAAATGATCTCTTGAACAAAAAGGAGTGAAACAGTCCAATTTTCAGTAATGACGGACCAGTGGTTTCGATACCACAAAACTTTATCGTGTTGACTCGTAAATTTTATTTTTAGAATATTTATAGAGTCATTAGAGTCGTATTAAAATTATTTGGTTAAGAAATTTTAACGTTTAGATAGTTAATTAAATAAAAATAACTAAATTGTAAAAAGTGCAAAATATAGTAATTAAAGCATTTAGGTGATCAAATGGATTAATTAGTAATTGAGGGAGGATCTATGTGGTAATTAAGCCTTAATTAATGTAGTGGGACGGAAAATTGAATTAAAAATGATAGAATATTAGATGTTAATGGCATAATGGTAAATAAATTAAATTTAAACAAAACAAATTGAAAATTTAGATGTTTCCTATTCATTTTTTCCCTTCTTCTTGCCGAAACCACCATAGGAGGGAGCTTCTAGCTTCGGTTTCTTAATCCTTGTGCATGTGATCTCAATTCTCACCTATTTCTTGTAATTTTTATATTTTTGAGATAGTTACAACTAGGTCTAGCTAGCTTATACCTTCGTTTTTGAATTTGTTAAAAATTTTAGAAGTTGTCATTGTTGAATATTGAATATTTTTATGATAATTATGTATTTTAAGCTTTTATTGTGTTGTTTGGTGATTTTGTGAAGTGATTTTTGTTAGATTTTGATTTAAAGATTAAATTGTGAAAATGTCAAAATTTCAAGGTTTGATAGTGAATTTGATATTTAATAGGGACTTTTTAAGGGCCTAGTATATTAGCTATAATTTTAACTTGATAAAAATGGTTAATTTGATGATTTTCGGGTTAATGGACTAAATTGCAAAAGTTGTAAAAGTTAGGAGTAATTGTGTAAATTTGAAAAATAAAAAAGGGTATAAAATGTAAAGCAAATTGGAAGATGAAACGTAAGCAAATAATTTAAGAATTTTACATTTTAGATCAAGACCTAGCTGATACTCGTGGAAAAAGAAATTACGAAATAGTCCCTAAACTTTTGCAACTACTACAATTCAATCTAGGTAAGTTTGTACAGTTTATAGTTTAACATCTATATGAAATGTTTGATGGTATAATGTGATATAATAGATATATTTGATTATAAATGATGTAAAGTTATTTGAGAAAAATTGTTGAAATTCAATACTTGGTTCTGATTGAATGCGGGATAGAGTACAATCGAGATATGGGGTGTTATGGGAGATTAGAGTGGAGATTATTGTGGAGTGATATATATATGTTTCCCGAGTAAACTGAGGTTCAAAATTTGTTGCGAACTCTCATGTTATACTCTTTGTTTTGGTGTGTTTCGGTTGGATTAACTCTCCAGAGCCATTGGTGTGTTATGGGGTGGACTGGCTCGTATGAGCATCTGGTGTGTTTCGGATGGATTAGCTCTTATGAGCATTTGCTGTGTTTTGGTTGGACTATCGATGTCCTTATATCCGTAAGTCGTTCATCAGATTGTAAATCTCGATAAGGTAACTTGTTTAGTGATTTAGATGGTTTTGTCATTGAATTGAATTTTTACAATTCACCAGTTGAGATTGTGGATGACAGGGGACATATATGGTTGTATTAATATTATTTGATTTGTTGTACTTACTTCGGTAAGATTTATCGTTGTAGTACGTTGAACTTACTAAGCTTCAATGAGCTTACTTATGTTATTTTCTGTTCTTATAGATACTTTGAAGGTTGGACGGTCGGATCGACACTCAAGTTACACTATCCACCCATTTTCTGTAGTTTATGGAATGTTCATTTTGGATTAATGGCATGTAATAGGCTTTTATGTCATTACTATTGATTTGATATGTAAAATGTTAAAATATGATCTTAAGTGCAAATAGTTAATTTATATGATATATGTAAATGTGGTATGATGTTTAACTGCTAGTACATGGTAAGTGTGATTGAAATGTTGTGATTGAGGTGTTTATGTTTGGCATATTAGTTGAATGTTAGATGGTGTGATTTAAAATACTTTGAATGATAGTTTTTTTTTTTTTTTGTAAATTGTATATACTTGTTGTATCAATGAGGATACATTGGTTAGGCACTTAGGATGGTTGATTTAACATGTTTTTAGCTTGTTTAATGTCACTTTGAACAGATGTTTTGGCTGGTAAATGGATTACATAGAGTCCAAGTAAGCTTGAATTGGTAAACTTGTTATTTAAGGTTAATTTTAAGTTTACACGGCCTGAGACATGGCATGTGACTCAGTCGTGTGAGACACACGACCTGACGACACGACCGTGTGTCATCTGATGAGTTATTTAGGGTGCAAGTCAGTGAGTTACACGGCTGGCACATGTGTGTGTAGGGCAACTCAGAGAGTTATATGATTTGGCATACAAGCGTGTGACACAGCCGTGTGTGACCCTATTCAAAGAGTTACATGGGTGAGGACATGAGCTTGGACACGACCGTGTGTCCCTAATTCAATTGTTACACGGCTTGAGGCATGAGCGTGTGTTTTAGTCGTGTGATGCACACAGCCTGGCCACACGGTGTGTGACCCTATTTTACAAATTTTGCATATTTTTACTAAATTTTCCAAATCGTTCCAAATTTTTCCCAAATTGATTCTAGGTTATTTTTAGAGCCTTCAAGGCTCGATTTAGGGACGTTGTGCATGAGTATGAATGGTTTGTGATGTGATTATTATATTGATTGATAAAATGTTTCTAACTATTTAGTAATACTCTATAACCCTAATCCAATGACGGAGACGGGTTAAGGGTGTTACAGGAAGTGGTATTAGGAGTCGGCACTGCTGCAATGACTTAGTATGGTAGTTTTTTGTGCCACAATCACTATAAACTGGGGGTTCTAGTTATCATCAAGTAATGAAATTTAGTATGATGATTCTTTTGTGCATAATCACCACAAACTTGGGGTTGCAACTCTTATTAAGGATCTTACAAGCCATCCATTTTAGAAGTTATTTGTTGAATGAACTTGGTCTTATTTTAATGTTTTTTGGTTGTAGTTTTGAAGACTCTGAACTTTGCTTCTATTTACTTTGGTTAACATTTTTTGAACATTTATCTTATTTGTTTAACGATGATATAAGCTCTGATACTTTGATTATTAATGATATCCTTATTACTTATGCATTAAAGATTAATTTGTTTTATTATGTTATTAGTTGAGTGTGATAGGTTAAAGAGAAGTTACTTAGGTAGAGTATTTGTTTATGTTGTTAAATATGCTCTCCTATTATGGTTTTGTTCAAAAATTTGCCAAAGAGAGAAATTTTTTTAGGCATTTTTTTTTTTTTTTGTAATGCCTTAACCAATGCCTGAACCAATGCCAATTGTTAGTAGCACTGTCTACTCAAAAACTTGTCATGTTTAAGGTAGAAAATTTTGGCAACAAAAATAATTGGGTCGTGATTCCTGTTGTTACCTTGGGTACTGCCAGCTCATCTTTGATAACCAAACTACATATAACAACATATCTCGAAGATTGGTTTGAATTTGGATCGAAGCAATCAACTTCCCAAGTTGGTAGATAGAATCGGGCTAAACTAGGAAGTAAATCATAAATATTCAAGACTTATCCTAAGCTACTTGAAGATATTTTTCATTCATATTATCCTACTTATTTCAAGTAAAGATTGATTGTAAAAGAGATATTATGTTAGCAAGTCTCAATTACTTATATATTGAGGATACTTGTATAAGTTATGTATTAAATAGAGAGAACACTTTATCTTGTTCATTGAGGAATGTTTATTTGAGTGCATTGAGTGAAATAATCAAGTTTATAACTTGGTTAGTGTCCTAAGTTTTCTAGAGGGAAACATAGAAAGGAGATACCGATGTCTTAGGTACAAAGGTGAGAAGTTTAAACTGGAGAGTGTTAGAGCTTGGAAACACTTGTTATACAAGGTGCTAAGATAGTGAATATTCCCTTTGGGTAAGGCCTCGCTTATGTAAGGAAACTGAACTACATAAACATACATATGTTCTTTGTTTTTTTTTTTTTTTGCATTTTTCATTTTTTGTGCCTTAAGCAATTGAAATTGCTTTAAACACTACTTTTGGCATTGCTTGTTTTTTGCATACACATATCGACTTTGGGCTCAACATAAACCAACCCAAATTAGATTTGATGTCAACAAATCTTGCCTTCTATAATGTGTCATTGAACCCATCTAAAGCTACTCTTAGCTTTCCATATCCTCCCTGATTCTCAGCATTAGCCAAGATTTCATTAAATTTTGTAACACCCCTCGCTTGGTTTGGTCAATGGGCCCGAGCTATAAGATGTCACAATCGCTGTTGAACCAATTGCGATCAATTTACAATTAAATTATACAATTGATATGATAAAGTTAAACACCTATACATTCTTTAATCATACCAAAGTAATTATATATTTCATTTATGTATGCACCTAATAACATACATCAAATCCACCATCTATTAGGGTCATATAAACATTTCAATTAAGACACCATCACATCTTACATACACATTTATCAAACTCTGAGAATTAAAATTTGCATATACTTTTATACATATGCATATTAACCATATATATATTACTACTAGGATATAAGACATAACATCATTTGACTACCACAAAATCTAACCTATTAGATACATGCCAAATATAAGTAATGATGAAAGCTAACAAACATGGTTGAGACCGGGATTGTGGATTGGATGCTGAGGTTGATGCTCTGAAATCTTGAATTAGATCTAACCTATGTAAAGCACTCAGTGGTATTTCTATAATTTAAGTAAGTAATATTAGTATTAACAATTCTATCCTACGTAAACATGTATATCTATATACACATATCTACCTTATACTTATAACTTGAAATTACCAAGCGTTACATTCTCAATATAAACATGTTATATATACCAAAACTAACACCAATTCATCCTACTTCTCTAAAGAGACAATTCATTATACTTATAATAATAACATTTTAAACATATCAATATCAGAACATGCCCTTATCAGTCCTATTTCTGATTTACCACTTCTAGTATCTCCTAATTCATTCATTTGAATTAATATACAACCATTTTGCATCAATTAAGCTTTTTGAGACTTAATCGAGCTTATGAAAGCTCGATTGCTAAACTAAACATGAAAAAGGACTAAATTGTAAAGTTTTAGAGTTTTATACTAGGTATCGATACCTTTTCGAGGTAATCGATACCATTTTAAGTGTTGATGTTTCATAAAATCAAATTGAATCTAAAGGTATCGATACTAGGCTAGAAGTATCAATGCCTTATTATATTATTGATACCGTTTTAACATTCTGTTTTGCAAAAGTTTAAAACAAGATTTCAATAGTATTGATACCCTTGTAAAGTATTGGTACTCTAATATTAAGTATCGATACTTTATTCTAGTATCGATACCATTTTGGCATTCAGTGTTTGAAAAATTGATTTAAAAACACATTGTACTGATACCTTATCTAAGGTATCAATACCTTATTGCCAAATATGTCAAAATTCTACATTTTTTTTTTGTCTCTTTTACATGTTCAAACTTAAAGGAAATCAAAGGTGTCGTAAGGTACATAACAAAACCAGCATAAACTATCCAAATGCAACCTAATTCATCACATTCAATCAAATCTAATCACTAAATACATGTCCACAATTTGATATCAAAACTACTTATTCAATTCCAACATATATAACCATTCATATAACCATTTCAAAACTTTATATCACCATATCAACATGACCAAAATATACCATTGAGTTCCATACCAATATATCAAGTATCAACATTATACCTAAACAAACACTTACATTGTAACATTTTCAACCATTCTCATTTGTATAATCATTTCAAAACAACCAATTCAATAAGGCACCAATTAGCATTAACCATACCATTTCAAGATCCATTTACTCAATTATTCATTCAGCCTATCATTAATTCGTACCACAATTGCTCACCTTGCCTATACATACTTATTTAAGGTAATTACATAATTCATTTAAACATATCACATGAAACATATCTAAAACATATTTCAATAACCATATGCATTCTACCTATCAACTTTAACATTCAATCCTACAATTCCTTATCAAGAATGCATGTAATACTTTAACCAACTACTAAATGGTCCCATACCAATTCACTTCTCATATTACCAATTCACCTATATAAACCAATTCATCTATACCAACAAAACACTAATCATTTATGTCACATTTCCATTCCAAACTTATATAATTCTAGCTTATCATCTACCAACATTAAAACATATAATCAAATTTACTAACTTCTATTGCCAACTTTGCAAAACATAATTATAAGCATTATTAGCTTCTAACTCAATATTCCAAACATAGCAAAATACAAGGGACTCTACCAAGTACATGCTCTTTTATATATTTTCACTATTCATATCCAATTTCATGAATTAATTAAATCATACATCTTTCTATTCTATTCAATTTAGTCCATGTCTCGATATTCACTTCCACTCTTAGCATTTTCACTCAATATCTATTAAAAGCTTACCTTAATGCTATATAATGCAATATACCATAAATATGTATTAACTAAAATTAGTTTCGAGTCATAGAAATACAAATCAAAAGCTCGAGTTACTCATCGTTGACTTTTGCCTTTCCTTTCCTTTTCGACGATCTTGTATCGTTTTTAGCTACAATAATAATTCAGCAATGGTATAATATCCAATTATATCCAAATCACATTCAATTACAAGGTCCTACATATTTTGCGAATGATTCAATTTAATCCTCTATCTTGACATTTTGAAAAGTTAGAACTTAATTATAAATTATTTAGTGGAATGACTTTGTGACTAAATAAGTTTATAAATAATAGGCGAAAAGCTAGAACTTAATTATAAATTGTTTGAACTCTAATTACATATGTTCAATTGGCCCCTCTGCTAGCTCATTGAAACCAAAAATGAATTGCATGTAGAACCAAATGAACAGAAATAGTGGAAATAATGAAGTTAGAGAAATGTGTCACATTCACAAATGTATATGTTTTCTCATTAAGTATAGAAATTACTTTATATTAATTTATGGTTTTTGAATTATTATTTAATTAATTAGTCATTGTGAATCTGTTGAATATGAAAATTAAATATATTTCCTTATAAATTCTTTTACGATAAAGTTGTCATGACTTTAACGGAATTAGAATTAGGTTAAGAAAGTTATTAATTGGAAAATTAATTTATCTAATTAAATTAATTAAATAAATAATATTTATTTTGGGAAATAGAAAATATATATTGAAATGAATTAAGTTATAAAGTGTTGGGTTAAAAGTTCAGGAAGTACATATAATTGGATTCAATACAAGAGAGGCCTAAATCCTCTTATCATAAAAGAGGGGTGACATCCTTAGTATTATGTACTAGAGTAGGCTGTGCAACTGACCCTAATCTACTTAGAATAAAACATTATTTTCTATTAAATAAATATTATTTATATTTTATTAATTCAACCAAGATTCCCTTATCTCTCTCTATAAATAGATGACATTAGTAGAATTATTAACATAAGAGTTTAATAGAAGTTTCAAATATTGTTATTTTGTTGGAAAGTAGTGAGAATTTATTTTTGAGAATAAATTTTATTTTTAGGAATTACAATTCTACCGATTTCTATTAAGAGAGGATTGCTTTCTTACTTAAAGTAATAAATCATTTTGATTCTATGTAAGATCCTTCTCACTCAAAAACATATATTTTTTAAAAAATTATTATTATAAATATCACAAATTAACTTAATTTTTAAAATTTTAATTTTTCACTCTAACTAAAATTATTTTTAAAATTTTAATTTTTACTCTAACTAAAATTATTTTTCTAAACTCTTCCTCACGCCCGTATGCTTTGATCTAACTTGTCCATTTTGCAGAACCAGCATGTTAATATGATTATCAGAAAATGATTGTAAATCCAGAGGCATCCCCCCTTCTACATCATAATCAAGCCGTCATTCCTGCCAACACAATCCACCACGAAAGAACCTATCATGTTGGATTGTGTACTAGGACGGCCCATCAAACGAGTCTCACAGAGAAATACAACATCGGGAGTTTTGGAGGTCACAAGCCTCTTTTGTCCAAGAATGCTGGATCCTAAGTATTTGAGGGAAAAACAAACTTCTTGTAAAAATCATTATTTTGGTTTGTAGGTGAGGAGAAAAAGTCCATCGTCGGCATGAATAAAGAGCCTAAGCCCAAAATTTCATGCCCAATTTAAATTATTATATTTTAATTGTAAATTTTAAGATTTTTTGGCACTTTATACTGAAGAAATGGGAAATTACAGTTCAATAAATATTCGGGTGACATGTGATGATAATTAAGTACTTTTGAGTGTATGATGGATTTTGACCAAGGTGCCTTACTGAAGGTAAATGTATGATGGATTTTGACCAAGGTGCCTTACTGAAGGTAAATGGAGTAAAATATGATATGAATACACAAATGCTATAAATATAAAACATGTTAATTGCAGAGACGAAAGCAATGGGTCTTAGTTGAATAGTAATTGTATTGCTAGTCCTTTCCAAAAATTAATAAATTTCTGTCTACACAAAATGTACAACTTCTAAACATGAGACTACGAATTGATTTCCATTTTTGACATAGGTTTCTTTCTAAGGTCTACGCATGTTTCTCCTTCACTTTGCAACAAATATGCCTAAAGCAGAGGGGATGGAATGCGGAAAAGAAAGCATCATTGACCTAACCTTTAGGTCCTTCCGCCTATATCATCCGTCTCTATCAATCAAGTCAAAATTTTGGCTTCATTTCTATACTCAAATTCTATGTTTAGTATTTCAACATAATTATTCATTTAATTTAATAAATGAAATTTGAGCAAGATGTGTCAAACCAACGGGTTTAGGTTGAAATTAATTTTTTAAAATTATTCATTTAATTAATTTAATATACTCAAGAAAAAAATTAAATTTTTTAGATTCAAATTTTTCGAGTTTAAATTTTTTGGGTTTGAAAATTTTAGGATTTAGATCAGTTCAAGTCAAGTAGGCTATGATGAATTTAAATAATTTTGATATTTCTAAATTATAAATATTTTTAATTTTGAATGTAATAATTCATTTTATTTTTATAGTTAATAACACAATTCAAATTTGTCTTATAAAATGCATAGATTATATATATTTAATAGAGATCATGATAGTTGGTTTCAATGTACCACGTGTCGAGCTTTTACAAGTGGGTCAGTGGTACATGACCAAGTGGTATGCCACTATAGGCCTAAGTAGGGTGACGATTGGACATACTTTTAATCATCTAAGATGGGACGTAATAGTTCGAGTCAGAGATTATGATTAATAAGTGGGGCCTTCATGAGTGTTAAGCTGAGGAGTGTTTTTGAGGGTGCATTCAAGGCGTTCACTTCACTAAGGGCTAGCTTAGCATTGATTTTAAGAAGTGCTTTTAAAAAGTGTTACGGAAAAATGATTTTGAAAAGTTTGATTTAAAATTAAGTGTTTAGTATAACTGTCAAAAAGTATTTTAAGAAATAAAATGTCCATTAAAGACATCGTGTTATAAAGTAACAAATATAATTTTAATAATGTTCAATTAGTTAATATTATTATATTTTAGTAAGAATATAAAAATAATTTATTATAATTTATTGTTAATATTTTAATATATGAAATATAAATTTTAAATATTTTTAAGTAATTAATATTAATTATTTATAAAATTTAATTCGAATATACAAACTAAATTTTAAATATTAAAATATAACCAATAAAAATTTAAATATGTAATATTATATATTTAAAATACATTTCAAGAGAAAATAATTACATACACAATATAAATATTATATAAAATATTTTATAAAAGTTAAATTGTCATTTGTTCTTAAAAGCGCTTTTGCTAAAAGTAGAAGTTAGAAAAATTGTTTTTGCTTTTAGGTTTAAAAACGCTTTTCAAAAGTTCTCTATTTAGTATTTATAACACCCAAAAATATAAAAGGTTAATTATAAAAATGATTAAGTAAATGATTAGACTTGATGGTTAAGTATTTAATTTATTTCCTATAGGTCTTAGAGATTTAAGTCACATTTCTTCCAATTTTTTCTTTATTTTTTTTCAGCAACCTATGATCAAAATCATGCTTGAATATATATTAAATAAAGTAGAAAATAACCAAGTGTAGGTAGTAACCCAATTGGTTAAGTATTGTAACGCCCCAAAATATTTATTTCTGCTTCTGTAAAATTATGACATAATTTTTATATTTGCTTTAGTGGTTAAGTGTTCAGAGGATGTGTGAGAGGTCTTGGGTTCAAGCCCTACCTTTAGCAAATTTTGTTATTTTTGGAATGAAGCCCTATCTCTGTTCAGTGGGTTTATATTTAATTGTTTGTAAAATTATATCAGAATGAGTTTGTTGGTTCAAGTGGTAAGGGAGTTAATGTGTTAAAGGTATTTTGTTCAATTCATTGTGCAAGCATAGGAATTCATTTTTGCTCGCTTCTGCGCAAGTGTTTCAGTGCAGTTGGAATTCTGAGTAGTGGGATAGTGGAGAGATAATTAAGGGATTTGGGAAGTTATCGTTTTTATTTTAATCTTTTTTGGAAAATTTCGGTTGTCTTTTTCATTTTTGACATTCTGCAAAATTTTCTTTCTCCTCTGTCCGTTTTCTCTTTCTTTTCTAAAAGTAATATCTTTCTCTGTTCGTTACTCATTTTGACAAAATCGTGCTTCATTGTCGCAGTATTTTCGATTGTGCGCTTTCCGTTTGGTAAGTGGTGGCTGATGAGGGAGTTTCTGTTAATCTTTTTAGCTTTGTCGAATGCTCTGTTAACGCGGTACTGGTGTTTTGACAGTAGCAAATTAGGGAAGTAGGGGCTCTCTTCGTTCATAATTGTAATCGAATCGTCAAAGGATTAGAGTAAGTGTTAGATTTCGGTATTGGGTTTGTAATTACGATTCAGTGGTGAATTAAGTCTGTTTCTAAGCATTGGATTATTGATATTTAAGTTTTTGGAGGCTCGGGAGTGGTTTACGATACCATGTGTGTACCCGAAACGCAGAAAAATGGGATTTGACGAATACCAAAATTGTAAACTGTCGATGCCACACGGGCGTGTGGTCGCCTGTGTGGTAGGCCGTGTGCGCCAACACGGTCGTTTGATCGACAAAGGCAGGCCATGCACAAGACACGATCGTGTAATGGCTAGAGTGTGGCCGTGTGGGCCACACGGGCTAGATAGAATTGGGCATGTGGGCCCACACGGGCATGCCACATGGGCGTGTGATAACTGGGCCACGCCGTGTGATCCACACGGGCTAGGCCAATCTGCGCGTATGGGCCCATTGTTCTGAAATTTTTTGTGGGGTCGCACGGGTCGTCCTGATCTATTGTGGGCCTACCGTGAGGTTGGTAAAGGGTTACTAAACCCTAAAACTATGTGTTCTATTAGACTGATATACTGTTATAAGCATGCCTATGTTATTTATCTGTTATCTGTTTCTGAAAGCATGTTAAGCATGATTTATTTTTTAAATTTTGTATGCATGTTCTGTTACTGTGACTGGGGTGGGATAATGTATATTGGAAGAAGTGTTCTGAAAGGTAGATTATGTCTAATATCTGGCAGCACAGCTGCATTATATCTGATATATATGTGCCACATTGGTACAACGTGGTGTATAGGGCTGGGTGGGTGTTTTAAACCCCACATGGTGTGTAGGGATGGTCAGAGATGGTATGTAGAGGATAGGGGTAGGATATCTGATTTCTGATTCTAATCTGCATATCTGTATATATATCTGAAATGGGCTTAGGCCCGAATTTGCATCTGTATCTGTAATGGGCTTAGGCCCAAATCTGTATTTGACTGATTCTGTTTTCTGTGTGCATGCTTAATTCTGTGGGGTTACACACTGAGTTTACGTAAACTCATTCCTTTTTGTTTAATCTGTACAGGTAATCCACAGAGTTTGGCAGATCGGTGCAATAGAGGACTCAAAGGTGACCACTCGCCATAAACTGTTATTTTGCTTTATGGTTTAAATTAAATTTTGGCTTTTAATTTGAGAGTTTGTATTTTCTGGGACTGTATGGATTGTTTTAAACTGTTTGGTTTTGGGTTTTGGATTTACTTACTTTTTCCACTATGACGGTTTTTATCTAAAAACATAATTTCTAAAAATATTGAACGTTTGTTTTCATAAACTTAACGATTTTATAAGCTTCCACTAAAAACACATTTTATCTATAAATGACCAAATGAAAAAGAGCTTTGAAATTAATAAGAGCGATAAAGGCTAATGAACCGGAAAGATTTGAACTTAACGACAACGATTTTCGAACTCATTTCATTTGACACCTTCGGATTCGGCCATAACGTCTAGGCCAGTTTTAGGGTGTTACAAGTATTTTCTCTTCTCCCTTGAAACCCAAGTTCAAGACATGTTTTCCCTTCATATTCTTTTAATTTCGACCAAAAAAGGGGAAATTACAATGCAACCCCTTAGAATTTCCAAAACTCTAAATATTTACTCCAATCTCTTTTAATTAGACATGGATTTCAATTTCTTTCCAACCCTAAATAGGATTTTTTTCCCCCTCTTCTCTTTATATTCTTCTTTTTCTCTTTTCTTTTAACAAAATTTACACCTTTTTGTTGAGAATTATTTTTCTAGCCCGACTCAAAATCGATTTTCGTTAACTCATTTTCTTCACTGGTTTCGTAATTTTCGAAAATCATATCCCGTATTTTCATCAAAAGTTAGGGAAGTACTCTCGTTTCGATTTGTAAGAACTCATAAATTCTAAAATAGCGTAGGATCTCGCTAATCTTTCGATTCGATTATGATCCATTGTGAATTTTGCCGAAACTCTTGATAATCTTGTTTAATATTGGAATTCGTTATTGATTTATGTGTAAAACTCGTTTGAATGATCTGTTTTAGGTACCTCGGACCAGATTCCCTTAAAACCCTAGGTTATTTGATTCTCACATGGCCTCAGTTTGTTACACGACCCAACCACACAGTCATGTACCCTCTCCACACAGCCCAAGACTTTCCACATGGTATTGTGTCCCCTATTTTTCAAATTTTACAGTTTTCCCATATTTTCCAAAATTTACACTTTTTGCCCCTATTTTCAAATTTTATAATTTTGCCCTTATTTTTTTAGATTTTATAGTTTAGCCCTTATTTTTTTAGATTTTATAGTTTTGCCCCTATTTTTCATATTTTATAGTTTAGCCCCTATTTGTCAAATTTTACAATTTTCCCCTATTTTTCAAATTTTATAGTTTTTCCACTATTTTTTAGATTTTACAACTTAGCCTTATTTTTTATATTTTACAATTTTGCCCATAATTTTCAAATTTTACAATTTTGTCCTTTTTTAGATTTTATAGTTTTGCCCTTTTTTTAGATTTTATTGTTTTGTCCCCTGCTTTACCAATTTTACAATTTTACCCACCTAGAATTTTATGATATGTTCAGTTTAGTCCCTAGTTGATTGCCAAACTATTTTTAGTGCTTTATTTTGTTCAATTGAGCCCATGATAATATGAATAATACTAGAATCCATGATCTAATTGACTGAGTTGATGCTATATTCAAATTTGCATGAATTGTGAATAGTACAATTTATATGTATTTGTAATTGTTAGAGGTGTCCATGATATGTTGGGAGGGTCAGGCAAAATATAGGCTGAAAAATGGGCTTTAAGTTTAAAAATGGGCCCTAGTTGATTGCAAAAAAATTATTTTTAAATATTATTTTCTTATTATTTTTCTTTATTTTGCTACCATTTTACTATTATGTTTCTATTATTTTGTTGTTATTGTTTAGATATTATATAAAACTTATTTTATTGTTAATTTTGTTATTATTTTAAAGACATTTGTTAATTTTGTTATTATTTTAGAGGCATTTGCTTGTTAAGTTGCATCTATTTTAGTGTTATTTAAGTCTACATATTTTTAAAATTTATTTTCAATTTGTTAAAAATATTTATTTTGATTTTTAAATATTTTTGATGTATTATATATATTAAAATATATAAAATAATATAAAAATGAATAGTACACAGTTTTGTATATTTATATGGGCGGGCTTGGGCAAAATTTTAGGCCCATTTTTGGGTTTAGCCCAATGCCTAAATTTTAGTTAATTGCCCATGCTCACCTCTAATTGTGCGTATAACATATCTTATGTTACCGTTAAACCAAATGCTTAATAAGCATGACTTTTGCTACTGAGTTGATCTGTTATAAGCATTTTATTTGCTACTGTATTGAACTATTATAGGCATATTGATTGCTACATTTATTTTGGTCTATGAAAACAAGAAAACGGGTTGGGAGTCGGTTACGTATGAGGAAGGGTTAGCACCCTCATAACGCCCAAAAAATTGGTACCTAATCGATAAAATCATGTCCGAATGTTGAAAATTTTGAAAAATTACAAAATATAATCCTTTGATTAAAAAGAAAACTAAGACTTACCCATTTCAAAGAAATCAAACGTTATATCCAGTAAGTTAGGATATAACATTTCATGACTTCAAAGTTAGGTTCACCTTTATTTGTATAAAATTCTTATCTCGAAACACAAAACATCATATTCAGTAAGTTAGGATCCAATGTTTCGAATTTCCGAGAATAAGTTTTGATTTGGAATTTTATGAATTTCAATTTTAAAAGAAAAGTATACTTAACATTTTAAGTCCATCGACAAAAATCAAAACCTAGTGAGTTAGGGCACAATTTTTCTCGAAATCCCCAAATATTAGATATCACCGTATTTTTAAAAAACTATTCGAATAAGATGCGTAAAAAAAGGTATTTTATAAAACAATGGTTTGAGTAATATATTACGACATACATATTTACTAGCAATTTGATATAACTACAAATTATACTAACAAAAAAAAATAATGTAACATAAATAAAGAATTATATTAAACAATAATAAACAATCTAAAGAATATAAATAAATAAACATGTAATCTGAAATAAATAACAATAATTGAAATTTTCATGAAATAAAAAAACAAAATAAAATAAGGAATAATATATTTAAACAAAGATAAAAGAGAATATGACAATTTTAAAATGGTTTAATATATATATAAACAAAATTAAAGTAATAAAAGAATATTCATGATAAATAAATATAAGTTAATAATTTAATACATAAATGAATGATTACATATAATAAAAATAATTGGTAAATAATATATAATATTTTATATAAAAATATATATAATATACTAATTATAAAATTACATATGTAACAAATAATATAAATAAAATAGGTTGTATAATATAAATAGATTTTATTCAAAACAAAATTTAAAAATAATATATAACATAATATAATACTTATAAAATATACAAATTAAAAAATAATATAATATACAAATTATAAAATAATATATAAATTATTAAACCAAATAAAATAATATATGAGGTTATAAAAAATGTATGAATTTTATATTATTAATGTAATTAATACATAAATAGTAAAAATAATATAATATTTTAATATAATAAAATAATTAAATATAATATTAGAATAATAAAATAAAAAAAAGGTTTAAAAACAAATAAGGATTAAATAGTAATAAAATAAATATAAAAGGACTAAATTAAAAATGCATGTCATACTGTAAGGACTCATTAAGCAATTATGCCTTCTTTCAAAACGACGTCGTTCTGATTTTAACCTTTAAGGAGCCAGAGGACTTAATTGAAAAAAAAAGGAAATTTCAGGGCTAAATTATCAAAAGTAAAAATTCAAATTGAACTTAACTAAAAAAACTAAAATAGCAGAAGGACCAAAATGGCAATTACCCCTTTTAACAAAAGCAGCGTGTAACACCCCAAACCCTACCCACGAGTCTGAGGTATATTCTTGGGTGAAAATAATTTGAGTCAATTTGAAAGTTGGGTGAAAGTTCGATAAAATTTGGCTAAGGTGTAAAAGGGTGTTTGAAAACTCATGGGCTTTTTATAAATAAATTGGGTTGATAAATCCTTTGAAAACATTTGATCATGTAACCTTAAATAAATCAGGGTTATAATTTACTTGGTATAGTTTGTTACCCGATGGTAACATCTTTTTAAAACCCGTAGAAGTTTATTAAGTTTGAAAAATTACTTTTAACCGGTTCATTTAATATTTATAAAATTCCTTTTTGTAACATAACATAAGTAAAATAAAGATAACATCCACATAATAAATAGCGGCCTTATTACAATCCCAAAATAAAAACTTAGAAATTAATAATTTTAACTAAAGCAAAGTAAGAATAACTCCAACGACAAGCATGGCCGCCTCGAGTCCTCTCCGGCTCCATCTCCGCGATCTATTCATCTGCAAAATGTTAAGGGAAGGGGTGAGTCACCAAGACTCAGTGTGTAAATCCCCCACCCGGAATGTACTCATACACAAAATATTAATTAACATGCAAATATGCACCCAACCTAACCATCCATACTCCTTAAGTACCCCGTGTGGTCAAAACCACTGATGACTTAGTGTCACAATTTAAATGATGGGGCCAACCCATCGTGTGGTCAAAACCACTGATGACCATAGGTCACAAATAATCAAGTGTGGTCAAAACCACTGGTGGTACCCAACCACTGGGACTTAGTCGCAAATAATCAATCGATGTGGTCAAAACCACTGATGACCATAGGTCACAAATAATCGATGGGGCCAACCCATCTTGTGGTCAAAACCACCCATTGACAGATCCATAATTCATCCCCCTCCTCTCATCAATCCCACCATCACATGCTTTTATATCAATTTTCATATATCATGTCATAGCATTTAATATCATGTGATAGCATGCAAATCATATATCAAAAGTCACAAGTTAGGGGACTTACCCGAAAACCATGATTATGCCACAAGCTAATCACAACCAAAAGATTAAAGGCAAACAATTAAATCATGTAAATTAATAAAGTGTGTAGTGAGTTTCTACACACCTGTTTCTACCGAAATTCCTAGATCCTGAAGATCCGATCTACAACGCTAGATCTTGACCCTATAATCGACCAATCATCACTGTTAGTACCAAAGGCCTATTCGGCCAAACCAAGATTGTACCAAAGGGTTTCACACGAACCCGAAACCTTACCTACACGTCCTTTGAACACTAAGCACCTCACGATATGTAAATCCGTTTCACTTCCCTTAGGAGAATAAATCCCGAAAGTTTCCCTTAATGGCTATGGCTTCCCTACAATCGTTTTAATCGTATTAGTAAGAATCATAGGCCATAACTTTAATTCTAAAGAGATGATTACCCTTACCACACTTATTGAAAATTTACCTCTTAATGTTGTGAGAGGGTTCCTATCTTCAATGAAGAGAAAGGAACCAAAACAAGACCTTTTTTCCTTAAGAGATTCGCCAAACTCAAATGGAGGGCTGGAATTTTCTTCTCAAGAAAGAAGGTAGATTCGGCTAAAAGGAAGCAAGAGGAGAAGAGGATTTTTGAAGAATTTGACAAGATAGGCTAGGGAGAATTCGGCTTGTAAAAGAAAAAAGAAGCTGGAATTTTTTTGATAATTTGGGCAATGCAACAAGGGGGATTTCGGTAGCACAATGAAGAGGAAAAGAAGGAAAGATTTTGCTGGAATTTTGGCACTTCTTTGCTGTAACAAAATCAAATATGGACAGCCCCTCAAGGACTCCAAATTTCGGCAAACATCTCCTACTTTGTGATAATTTCCAGCCTCTAATTATCATAAAAAAAAAACAAGATTTATCTTATTTTCTATCCCTTAATCTCCTCTAAACAATTTAATAACAAATAAACTACCTACAATTACCCCTTCCAAATAAATTGAGAGTCCAAAATTGAACCAACACTCTCCCATTCACGCCAAAGAACAAAAGAGAAAATAAAATCAAAGTGTTGCTTCCTTGATTCGAACCAATGACCGGTGAAGGCAACAATGACCTCCTTAACGCCCTTTCCAACTCTCCTAATTGACTTTCATGTCAATTTACCCCACCATTTAATTATAAGCCTTCTTCCCGCCCTTACTCCTTTAACGCCAAAGCCCAAAAAATAAGACTCCTTGCTTCCTTCATGTCTCGAACCCGAGACCTTAAACCAAAGCCCTTAAGCCACGCCCCAAACCACTCCACCGAACCTATCTTTCATGTCACAAACCTCCTTCATTTAATTATAAAGCCTTCCTAGCCCTAACGCCCAATAAGCCCACAAGGGAAAAAAAACATTCCCCCCTTGTTACTGCCGAGGCTCGAACCTCCTCCCTTGCAGACCCCTTAGGCGCACCAAGCCACCACTCCAATTACATTCTTGTGTCATGTTCCTCCTAAATTTTATTTAAGCCCTAACTTCACCTAGCTCCCTCCTTTTTAAGCCTTAAAAAGAGATTTTTAATTCCAAATCTGACCTAATTCGGGGTTATTTCTACACCCTAAAACATGCCAAATAAAATCATATTATTTATTTCTTTAAGCACACATGGGAAATTAATTGAATTACAAATAACCCCTAATTCAGGGTGTTACAGTTTTACCCCCTTAAAAAGAATTTCGTCCTCGAAATTACTTACTAACGAATAGTTGTACATCTTAACTCACCGTACTACGCTTATGCTATGCACTCTGATCTTAATAAAATTATCTTACTTCCTAGGTACAAACTCTAAGTTCACAACCAAGGTTTTAGGCACTTCCCTAGCAAAACAAGAAAATTCTACAATAATCAAAGCAATTAAGGGTATTCCAGAAATAAGGAATGTACCCGTTGTCACATCTGGCACATCTTCCTCCTCGCGACGGCCAACTGCATAAACCAACCTTGGTTTCCTCGCCTCTGTACCTTCAGTGCCTCCGCTTGGTGCTTCACGACTGCGGCTGAAACCATTACCTCCTCTTCCTGCACCACGACCTCTCGGAGGCTGTTGGTTATCCCCTCTATTTAGTGCACGATCCTGACATTCCGTTCTCACCTATTTGCCTTCTTCTGGACAGCTCTAACTCGATGCTCCATAGACCCACATTGAAGCATCCTCGACACTGCTCCAACACTCCCCTTGTGAGACTTCCCACACCTAGCACACCGTGGTCGCCATTGAGGATTATCGCATGGCAGGCCTAGCAGCTTGATCTGGCCCACCAAACCTCGTCCTCTTCTGCTGATTACCAGAAAACTTCGAGGGTCCCGAGCTCCTCTTATTCCAATTCCACTATTGGTTCCGTCTAACCGACTGTCTTACCCCTTCAGCCACCTTCGATTTCTCCACTAAGACCGCGAACTCCCTTTCCTGTTGTGGAGCTATCATCATTCTCAGCTCATCTCTCAGGCCATCTTCAAACCTGACACAACGTTCATGCTCGGTATCCACAATACCCCGAGCATATCTACTCAATCGGAGGAACTCGGCCTCATACTCAGCCACCGTCTTATTTCCCTGAACCAGGTTCAGGAAAGCTTTCGCTGTGCATCTACGTAACTAGTTCCGATATATTTCTTTTGGTAGGCATCCCTGAAGAATTCCCAAGTAAGATTTTCTGCCACCGTTCCATCTCTCACAGTGAGCCACCACTGGTATGACTCATCCCGAAGTAGAGAGATGATACCCTTTAACTTCTCCTCAGCCGTGAAATCTAAGTCACCCATAATCCTTTCAGTGGATTCTAGCCAATACTCCACCGCACTGGGTGCCACTCCGGACACTCCTCTGAATACTTCTGCTCCGTTAGCTCGGAGTCGTTCAGCCACATATTTACGGGTTCCTCAGACTCGCGCCAAACCCTCGCCTACTGTTCTAACACTCGTAGTAATCACCAGGATACTACGTTTTTACCACCCGTCTGATCTTGAAACTCAGTTTCCGTCGCCGGCAGATCCGACATCTCATTTCTGGACTCATGACCAGACCTCGCGGGCTCCGACAGGGTCATCTTACCTCTACCACGGCCACGCGGTGGACGTCCACGACCTCTTGAACTCATTCTAACGATCGCGTTTATCTGTTTAAAAATTTTATGCATTAGTAATTCACTTGGTTATCCGCGAAGAAATTTTATGATAGGAGTTTTAGAAGTGGTTCTTTCGTGATCAAACAAGCACACAGTCTTTCATTCATTCATTCCAAAGAGACGTAGTTTCGTTGTGATTGTTTTTCCACTACCCAGGGGTATTTTCGTAATTTGTCCTACAGGGGTATTTTTGTAATTTTCAAAAATACTGGTTCTCAGATGATTTTGTCAAAAAATATTTTGGAACTCTTAAATTCCGGGGTATTCTGAAAAATTTTGAAATTCAGGGGTCTTTCGGTGATCAGGGGCATTTTGGTAATTTTCCACAAGTCAGGGTGAGTTTGTAAAATTTGATAAATCAGGGATGTTTCAAAAGTTGTAAAACTTTGAAGGTTCTTTCTAAGAATTTATTTTCCAAGTTGGCGGTGTTTGCAAAAATTTTGGAAACCAAGGTCATTTTGGTAATTTTTTCGGTTAGGGGCAATTTTGTAATTTTACAAAATCATGACATTTTCGATATTTTGCAAATTAAGGTTTTTGGGCACTTTTATATATAATGGAAATTTTGATTGTAACTATGGGTATTTTGGAAATATCATAAATCAGGGGCGTTTTTATAATTTTACCCCTAGGGGTATTTTAGTAATTTCTCACATTCAGAGCATTTCCTCAAAAACGATTTCCAAAAATTTGAGTTCTAAGTGATTTTACAAAAGAAGGATATTTTGAAAATTTCTATTTGAAAATTTTTCATACGGAGGGTATTTTGGTAATTTACAAGCCAGGGGTATTTTGGTCATTTTTCAAACTGAGGGGTATTTTGGTCTCTTTTTTTTTAAAACAAGGTTTTAATTACCTCAAAAAAACGGCTAATCCCTTTCGGGTTTTAGTTATCGAGCTTAGCTTGTGAGTGTGTCGTCTCAGCTAGGATGAACCGTTACTACGCACCATGTAGGATTCAAGTGAGTAGGAGGTGAGTCACGAGGACTGCTTAAATACTAGGCCCCCACCAATCCAATCCTAGACATGCGATAACGATTGCCACATCCTTTGCTTAGTGACAACTCATGGGGTTGTTTAGGTAATTATTAAATCTTATGCATAGTTGAGGTACACTAGCCACAGGGTTCCACAGTTTCTATTCTAATAGTCTACGTTCCCAATTTACCCTTCTACCCTTCATCAAAAGAATTCACGAAATTGATAGAAGTACTTACAGGCGAGATAGGTGCTTGGAGACTCGGTGCCATCTTTGTTCAAATCACAAACACTTTCTCAAAACATCATAATAAGGCCTACTAACAAAACCAACATTTTGGGCCTTGGCCCCCACACGAGTTTTGAACCTGCTCGATACCAAAATGTAACACCCCAAACCCGCCCACGAGTCCTGACGGATCGGTATGTTCTTGGGTGAAAATAATTTGAGTCAATTTGAAAGTTGGGTGAAAGTTCGATAAAATTTGGCTAAGGTGTAAAAGGGTGTTTGAAAACTCGATTAGGCTTTTTATAAATACGATTGGGTTGATAAATCCTTTGAAAACATTTGATCATGTAACCTTAAATAAATCGGGGTTATAATTTACTTGGTATAGTTTGTTACCCGATGGTAACATCTTTTAAAACCCGTAGAAGTTTATTAAGTTTGAAAAATTACTTTAACTTAGGTTCATTTAATATTTATAAAATTCCTTTTGTAACATAACATAAGTAAAATAAAGATAACATCCACATAATAAATAGCGGCCTTATTACAATCCCAAAATAAAAACTTAGAAATTAATAATTTTAACTAAAGCAAAGTAAGAATAACTCCAACGACAAGCATGGCCGCCTCGAGTCCTCTCCGGCTCCATCTCCGCGATCTATTCATCTTCAAAATGTTAAGGGAAGGGGTGAGTCACCAAGACTCAGTGTGTAAATCCCCCACCCGGAATGTACTCATACACAAAATATTAATTAACATGCAAATATGCACCCAACCTAACCATCCATACTCCTTAACTACCCCGTGTGGTCAAAACCACTGATGACTTAGTGTCACAATTTAAATGATGGGGCCAACCCATCGTGTGGTCAAAACCACTGATGACCATAGGTCACAAATAATCAAGTGTGGTCAAAACCACTGGTGGTACCAAACCACTGGGACTTAGTCGCAAATAATCAATCGATGTGGTCAAAACCACCGATGACCATAGGTCACAAATAATCGATGGGCCAACCCATCTTGTGGTTAAAACCACCGACGATCCATAATTCATCCCCTCCTCTCATCAATCCCACCATCACATGCTTTTATATCAATTTTCATATATCATGTCATAGCATTTAATATCATGTGATAGCATGCAAATCATATATCAAAAGTCACAAGTTAGGGACTTACCGAAAACCATGATTATGCCACAAGCTAATCACAACCAAAAGATTAAAGGCAAACAATTAAATCATGTAAATTAATAAAGTGTGTAGTGAGTTTCTACACACCTGTTTCTACCGAAATTCCTAGATCCTGAAGATCCGATCTACAACGCTAGATCTTGACCCTATAATCGACCAATCATCACTGTTAGTACCAAAGACCTATTCGGCCAAACCAAGATTGTACCAAAGGGTTTCACACGAACCGAAACCTTACCTACACGTCCTTTGAACACTAACCACCTCACGATATGTAAATCCGTTTCACTTCCCTTAGGAGAATAAATCCCGAAAGTTTCCCTTAATGGCTATGGCTTCCCTACAATTGCTTTAATCGTATTAGTAAGAATCATAGGCCATAACTTTAATTCTAAAAGAGATGATTACCCCTTACCACACTTATTGAAAATTTGGCAGCACCTCTTAATGTTGTGAGAGGGGTTCGGCTATCTTCAATGAAGAGAAAGGAACCGAAAACAGCACCCTTTTTCCTTAAGGGAGATTCGGCCAAACTCAAATGGAGGGGCTGGAATTTTCTTCTCAAGAAAGAAGGTAGATTAGGCTAAAAAGGAAGCAAGAGGAGAAGAGAATTTTTGAAGAATTTGACAAGATAGGCTAGGGAGAATTCGGTTTGTAAAAGAAAAAAGAAGCTGGAATTTTTTTGATAATTTAGGCAATGCAACAAGGGGGATTTCGGCAGCACAATGAAGAGGAAAAGAAGGAAAGATTTTGCTTGAATTTTGGCACTCCTTTGCTGTAACAAAATCAAATATGGACAGCCCCCCAAGGACTCCAAATTTCGGCAAACATCTCCTACTTTGTGATAATTTCCAGCCTCTAATTATCACAAAAAAAAACAAGATTTATCTTATTTTCTATCCCTTAATCTCCTCTAAACAATTTAATAACAAATAAACTACCTACAATTACCCCCTTCCAGCTGAAATTGAGAGTCCAAAATTGAACCAACACTCTCCCATTCACGCCAGCAGCAAAAAGAGAAAATAAAATCAAAGTGCTGCTTCCTTGATTCGAACCAGTGACCTGGTGAAGGCAACAGCAGCAGCCTCCCTTAACGCCCCTTTCCAACTCTCCCAATTGACTTTCATGTCAATTTACCCCACCATTTAATTATAAGCCTTCTTCCTGGCCCTTACTCCTTTAACGCCAAAGCCCAAAAAATAAGACTCCTTGCTTCCTTCATGTCTCGAACCCGAGACCTTAAACCAAAGCCCTTAAGCCACGCCCCAAGCCACTCCACCGAACCTATCTTTCATGTCACAAACCTCCTTCATTTAATTATAAAGCCTTCCTAGCCCTAACGCCCAATAAGCCCACAAGGGAAAAAAAACATTCCCCCCTTGTTATCGCCGAGGCTCGAACCTCCTCCCTTGCAGCCCCCTTTGTAATACCCCTATACCCGGTTCAATCATGCAGACCTGGTATAAGACTATTACATTGGGTGCCAAAACAATTATGGCCAGATACTGTTTAATTAAAACATTTGTATATAATATTTTAACTTACCAACCATTTTTTACTAACATATTTATTGTTTATTAATTCATTCCATATATATCAAAATACTTCAATTAACTCAAAATAGATAGAATTTCAAGAATCTACATTTTAGTCCCTATTACATGGGAACACCTTTGAACTGCATATGTACATGCCATTTTAATACAAAATACAATACCTACTTTTGAAGCCCTTGAGGATGTGATGAGATGAGAGATCTTCTAGTTGGACTTCTCTTCTAGTCTATTTGTACCTACGCGTTAAAATAAACGCGTTAAGCCGGTGAAGGCTTAGTAAGCACTACAAGAATAAATAAGTAAATGATCATAACAAAACATTTTAAACTCATTCAATTATTACATATCTACTCACATATAAGTCTCTTCAACTATGCCTTGCAATGATAAAAATTCAACTTATCTTTTGTAAGGTATAAAACTTACCTTAACACATCAGTGATTCACTTTTGTTCTCAATTCACATTCTTAACCCAAAGTAGACTTTATAGAACATACCGGATATACGGAACAAATACAGAGGTGCATTATGATGCACAAGTGAACAGAGAGCACCAATGTGCTAATAATCAGAGAGCACTAATGTGCTAATATCAGAGAGCACTGACGTGCTAATAATCAGAGAGCACCAACGTGCTAATATCAGAGAGCACCAACGTGCTAATATCAGAGAGCACCAACGTGCTAATATCAGATAGCACCAACGTGCTAATATCAGAGAGCACTGGCGTGCTAATAATCAGAGAGCACCAACGTGCTAATATCAGAGAGCACCAATGTGCTAATATCAGAGAGCGCGCTAAAGTTCCTTAATGGCATGCCACTAATATCCTAGTAGTTCCAAATTCCGTCTACTTGGGCATTAAAGCTGAATCTCATATAATTAAATAATTCACTTAAATATCTCAAAAAAAGATAAATAAAAATAATTTAAAATTCTTGTAGTACTTACAACAAAAAGGTTGAAATGATATAAGTTCTTCTTCCTTCACTCCTTAACCTTCTCTTTTCCTTTTCCTTCAATTCGGTCCTCTCCTTCCTTTTCTTTTTCTTCAATTTCATATAAACATATAACACTTATATGTTAAAAATAATCAAATAATTTCCTGTACTATAAAATAAACATGTATTTTATGATAAATTCATGCTTTCTTACTATTGCTCACATTTCAATTTAATCATTTACTCATAAACTTATTCAAAGCTGTCCTTTTGTGTCATAGTCACTAAATTATTTATTTTCAGAGCTACAGAACTCCAAATGAAGAACCATTAATTTTTCCTGAAACTAGACTCACATATATTCATACCATAAAATTTCCAGAATTTTTAGCTTAGCCAATTAGTACAGTTTATTCATCAAATTCACCCCTATTCTGCTGTCTGGCAGTTCTGACCCTTCTTCACTAAAAATTAATTATCTCATTATACAAGATTCAGATGATGTTCACGTTTATTTATATTGAAAATAGACTCATTCAGGATTCTAAAAATATAAATTTAATCCCCTAATTATTTTTATCCAATTTTTTATGATTTTCCAAATTCAGAACAGAGGAACCCGAATTCATTCTGAACCAGTCTTACAAAAATCCAAATATCTCAGAATACAGAACTTGTTTGCTTTCCATGTCTCTTTCACATGAAAATAGACTCAATAAGCTTTAATTTCATATCTCACTCAGCTTCTAATTCCACTTATGCGAATTTTAGTGATTTTTCAAAGTTACTCTACTGCTGCAGTCCCAAAACTGTTTTCTTATGGCTTATTTTGCAATTACATCCTAATTAAGTTTACTTATTTTCTTAACTTAATTCATGCTTTGATTCCAATTAAATTCTTTCCATATTCAACTTGATTATATAATTTTCATAATAAAGCCCTAATTTTAATTTCTTCCAAATTAATCCCTATAGTAGAAAACTTATAGCTCACCTTACAATTTAATCCTTTTACTAATTCTAACTTAGATTTCATTCAATTTAATCTTTAATTCATCTTTTCTTCAATATCAACTATACTTAGGAACCTAAAACTCTCAAAATATCAACTTAGTTTCATCAAAATCTTGCTTTAAAGCTTCTAAAACATCAAAATTAAGAGAATAGGACTTGATTGACTTACCAATTTAAGCTTCAAGCTCTAAATCCCTAATTTTTTCTTTTCTTTTCTTTCCTTCCTTTCCCTGTTTCGTATGCTCTCTGTTTCTTTTCTGTTTCTTTGTTTTGTTCCTTTTCTATTTACTTTATGTTATAATAATATTATATATAATTATTATTTTAAATTAATTTAATATATAATTTATTACTAATATATATATTTTATAATAAAATCTAAGTAAAATCTTAGATTTTTATCTCATATGTCGCCTCAGCTTATGCTAAATGGCTTAATTGTCATTTTAGCCCTTTTTACTTTCTTTTAATCTATAATTAGACTTTCACTCTTTATTCAATTTGATCCTTTTCCTAACTACTTTAAATTAAACTAAATTCACTTATCAAAATCTAATTCAACCTATACTAACCGTAAATATTTTTAATAAATATTTACGGACTCATTTTCCTAGGACGGAGGCCCTAAACTCACTTTTCCGGTGCCCATAGAATTTGGGTTATTACACCCTTAGGCGCACCAAGCCACCACGCCAATTACATTCTTGTGTCATGTTCCTCCTAAATTTTATTTAAGCCCTAACTTCACCTAGCTCCCTCCTTTTTAAGCCTTAAAAAGAGATTTTAATTCAAATCGACCTAATTAGGGTTATTTCTACACCTAAAACATGCCAAATAAAATCATATTATTTATTTCTTTAAGCACACATGGGAAATTAATTGAATTACAAATAATCCCTAATTCAGGGTGTTACACGCGGATCCTCCCTGGGTCTTTGGGTCAACGCGTGGATTCCCAAATACGAACGACGCTGCTTGCGCTTATTAGATTAAGCGAAAACGGCGCCGTTTTCACATTGCTATATAAGTAAAGTTTCAGCTAAGAAAAATCATTTTTAAGACTGTTTTAAAAAAAAAAAACTTAAAAACTCTCTCAAATCCTCCCCTCCAGCCTGGTCATCGGACTTCTATGACCACCGTCCCACGCGGTGCACGCCCATCCCCCATGGCGGCGCAAAGGTAAAAAAATCGTCCTTTTTTATATAAATTGTTTTATATATATGAGATATGCAGAATGGAAAGAAAAAAAATGGAAATCACCTCTGAAATGGATTTTTTTTTTGTTTCTGTAACTTTTGAATTTTTTGTATTCTCTGCGTGTATTTTTTTTTGGTATATCCCTGTTACAAAATAAATCGGGCTTTTATAGCCTTTGAAATATAAACAAAAATAGGAAATATGCCCATTTTCCATGTTTGTTGTCCTGTTTCTTTCCTTTTGTAGGCGAGCGATGAGGGATCCGACAACGATGGGGCGTAGTTTGCAAGGATTGCTTGCATGACCGGTGGCTTGAGTCGGAGCGCTTGCGTATGAGGTTTCGAAACCCTAGGTTTCCTGACTTCGTTTCAAGAGCTGGGCCATTTTGGGCCATCTAAGTTTGGGTCTAATGAGTTAGTCCTTAGGTCTGGGTCTGAGTAGATAATTGGGTATGTTTGGGATCTGGGTTAATGGGTCAGGTTGGGCCACGAGTATTTGTAAATTTGGGCTTTAGTTTTGGACTGTAACTGTTACATGGACTGTGCTGGACATTATAATTTTTGTTTTGTTTTTTATTTTGGTTTATTTCTAAGCCCGGGCAAAATGGGTTATTACAAATACATGCCAATGGCTACTAGTATGAAAATCCATACACAATATTTAAATGTAGAATGTGCTTAATAAGCATATTAATCGATTATTGATTGATAAAATAGTATGACATACTAAGTTTATGTGCATAATTACATGAAATTGGATATGAAGGATGGAGGAGTTCCGTAGGACAAAGTGGCAAATTAAGTCCACACCGAAAGTCAGTACTGCATGAAGTAGGTGACAATGTCATAAAAACTGAATAAACCGGGATGATAGTTTAAAAAGGCCATCAAAACCAATCGGGATGGTAAGTTATTGCAGTAAAAATCATCGTCAGATGACAAGTGAACGATCATCTTCATCGGGAAATTTGGGATGGTTAGTTTTTTTATATGTGTTTTGGTGTGTCGAGTGATGGTTGAAAGCCGATAAGATGGATGGGTGGGAACTTAAAATTGAAAATGCATTGCATCATGAACATAATTTGTATATAGATTGATTTATTGAATGTTCCTTAAATCATGCTTAAAGTGCTTTGATGCTATAAATTGAATGCTTTACTGTTTGTACGATTATATATAATGGTTTAAAAATTAGGCTCACACTGAGCTCTCATAAGCTCACTCCCCCTTTTTCTTTACCTCTTAGGTAACACAGAGAGCTAGGTCTCGGAATGGCATCGGAGGAACATCAAATTAGTAGCCCGTTTTCTTTATGTTTTAACATTTCAATGAAGTTTTCTATACTAATTTTATTCTTTTTAGGGTTGTAATTATTAATTATTTCTTGCATTTATATCTTAGGTTTGAGATTTTTTAGCTTATTAATTCTAAGCGTGATACTTAGTTAATACTTTGATAATCACATGCTATTTGGTTTAAAAAATAATTATTCTTAATAATGTTTTTCATTGCTTTACAAATACTTAATGATACTATTAGTAATAATATCTTAGTTTTGAAATGTCTTATTAACTCTAACCGTTTTCAAAACTTCACATTAATAATATTATAATTGAATTAGTAAGTAAAACTAGTATAATTAATGAATCTTTTCTTATAAAACAGTAAGAGCGATTTTCATACTATCCAACTCAAAGCAAAAGAATGGCTTTACAGGATCACTTCGGTGATCAATGTACTACTGCCTTCGACTTAGCCAAAACTCTTAGGTCGAGTCGGGGGTGTTACAGTAAGTGGTATCAAATCAAAAAATTGAATCATTATTAATTTTATATATTTATTACACATATATAATTATTGTATTAAAAATATTTTATATTCATAATAAATGTTTTAAAAATTTATTTCATATTATTATTTAACACAAAATTTTAGTATTAATTATTTTTGCTATTAATGATTTTTAAAATAAATATGTAAATGTTTATAAATGCATTTCATAAAATAAATAATTATCATTTATTTATATCTTAACTAATATCATATAATTATATTAATTATTAATGCCGTTCAATTATAAAAAGTCAAGCTTTTCAAGCTTTAGATCGGATTTATCTCAGGCTTAGGCCGAATCAATCTTGAACAAAAATCTTTCTAGACTTGGGCTTTTTCAGGTTTGGGTTTTGTCGAGCTCAAATTTTCTCTGTCTTGGACTTTCTTGTGCTCAGGGTTTTTCGGGTTCAGATTTTCTCGGGCTGGAATCGTTACGGCCTCAAACTTTCTCGAACTCAAATTGACACGAGCAAACTTTCGAGCTCGAGCTTGTTTTATCAGCTCTAATTTGGACTCTCAATTTCTATAATCTATTTTCTCTTTTAAGTTTTAAGTTTGTTTTTTTTTTAAATTCTGAATTGTCTGGGTAGTAGAATAAGTTTTTCAAGTTTGAACTCAAGACTTGACCTCAACAATGAGTTAAACAATTTAAATAATTTGTCTTTACACCAATGACTACTTGATTACGTGAAAATATGTGTTAATGTCTATAATTCATAATCTATTATAATATTTAAAGTTTTATTGAGTTGGTGTCATCCTCAAACGGCTCTCAACTCAGTTGTGAATTTATTAAAAACCCTTTTTTTTTTTACTAAGGATTAAAAATTGAGGGTATTTTATCTATTTATATTTTTATGTAAAATCTAGAAAATATATACACATAATGAGATTCAAACCCAAAATATCATAAACAATGTTCTCTCAATTTTATTTGATATAATATTTTTTTACAATTCTTTTTTATATAATATTAGGGTAGAGGATGGAGGTGACAAGGTTTGACCGTTGAATGTCTAACAAGAGTTTTAACCATCACTCCATACAAGTCAAGATATATCATTTCAATTAAAGATATATTTAATATTTAGGGTAAACTAAAAGAATAGTCACTTTTGTTTGCCTCATATTACATTTTAGTCATTTATGTTTGAAATGTTACGTTTTAGTTACTTACGTTAGGGTTTTGTTACGAAAAGGTTACTCTGTCATTAAGCTCCGTTACTTCCCTAACGACAATCCTACGTGGGAGTCAAAATGGGTTTTAAATGTCAACTTAGATGTTCAACAGGGATGAGAATAGGTTTTTAATTAGTTAAAGGTGTAATTAATTTAAAATTTTCAATTAGTTAAATTTATTTAATTAAAAACCTATTCTTATCACAGCTGAACATTCAAGTTGGCACTTAAAACCCATTTGGACTGCCACGTAAGACTGTCGTTAGGGAGGTAATGGAGCTTAACAGCAGAGTGGTCACTTCGTAATAAAACCCTAATGTAAGAGACTAAAAAGTAACATTTCAAACATAAGTGACTAAAATGTAATCTAGACAAACAAAAGTGATTATTTTTATAGTTTACCCTAATATTTATATCAATTTTTTAAAAAAATTATTAAATAATCGGTATCACCCACGAGTGTACCAAACAAGGCTTAGGGTGTTGGGGGAGGGAGAGTTTTTCTATTTTATTTAACAAAATTTAAATTTATTATATATTTTGAAAATATTTATGATTTTATATGTTTCTTTGAATTTTTTAAAATTATTAAATTGAGAATATTTGTAAATTTTGAGATTAATTTTTAAAATTATGACTACATCGATATAATATATAAAAGTTAAAAAGATAAATTTGTTGTTATACCAAAATTTTAACTGCCACATCGCCTTGTCATTTGTGAGTTTAACGGGGTTGATCAAAATGATTGAACTATGTAATGCAAATGTTTAAATTATAAATATTTTATTTTAAATGCCTAAAATAATTTTTTATAATTAAGTGACTATTCATATTGTTTACCCTTATTTTTACTATAATTTTGATTATTTAAATTTTAGCGTTATATATATATATTCAAGTATAGGGCATCTGTAAGAATTCGGATATAATAATTGAAACTTTTCCAATCAATTCAAGCTTTTAGAATAATTGGTTGCACATATATCTTGATTTAATTTCGCAAGAATAACAATAATAATTCAAGCCATAAACAAAGATGTGACAAGCTTCTTGAGGAGAAAAGTTTATCTCATTCTTCTTTGTAACAATACCATGTGTCGTTCCTACCATAATGTGCGGGAACGGGAATTCACGATCCACGGCATGCATATCTATCGACGCACAATTAAAATGGCATGAACCTCATCACTTCCGTCATGCGCTGCACACATCCGCCTCCCACTTGGCCATCCCTGTCTCGTACTATAAATTCCAATTACCCCAGTCCTGTCCGCATCATTGTAGGCACCATCTATGTTAGTCTTCGAATATCGAAATCTTTCCCTCGCACCCTCCAGTGCACAACCCCAGGCCTCACGGATGCCGCCTTAAATTATAAATTCGAAATGCTGCCTCAAAAAGTCAAAGGAGCAGTGATGTACTGAGATAAACCTCTATAATTAAGACTGATAGCTGTTCAATTTAGTTTTGAAAGAATTTACTATGATTTTTTAAAATCAATATGTGGAGACCTTTGAAACACTGTTTGAGCCAATGGAGTAGTGATAGGAATGGGGTCCAATGTTGTTTTATGATGGAACTGAAAATCTGTCTAATCACTAAGTTTCTTTACTTTTTGGTTGTTGGTAATGTTGGTATGGTGTCAAAGTTGATCTATTATTAGATCTAGAAGTGGGGATTGGGCCAATAACCAGCTAAGTTTTGATGGGATAATGTGTACAATCAACTCAACATTTTCATTTCTTTTTGTAATAGCCTAAATTTTCAGTGGTGTCGGAATAGTGATTCGAGGTCACTAAATCCGACAAGTGAGTAGAAAATATTATTAATTTAGTGAGTATAAGTTAAATGTGAAGTTAAAAAAAAAATAATAATAATAATTAGAATCGAAAGCGAGATATCGAGACCTCGGAGATTTTAATCTAGCCATAAATGTTTTATAAATATTTATGGAGTGTTAATAAGTTAGTATTAAAGTTTCGTCAAGAAATTTTAAAGTTCGATAGTTAATTGAACAAAAGGACTAAGTTGTAATAAATGTAAAGTTATGAGAAATGATTAATAGCTTAAATGATAAAAGAAAGAGGGCTTAAAAGGCAAATAGACCCAAGGTGTATTTGGGCTGGACGGCAAGGGCATGAAACCAGAGAAAATAAGGAGAAATAAGGGTAAAATTGGAATATTGCAAAATTTACTTAATAAAACTAGGACTAAAGTGAAATTATCTAGATTTCTCTTTATTTTTCTGCATTCTCCTAAGCAAAACACCATAGAAGGGTTTTCCCTAAGCTGGTTTTTCATATTTTTACTGCAAGTAAGTTCAATTCTTGATTATTTCTTGAAATTTTTGTGTTTTTATGACTTTTACAACTAGGTCCACTTGGTGAATTCATTAGTTTTAGATTTTATGAATGAAGTTGGAAGTTGCTATGAATATGTTCTGGAAGTATATGATGATTTAGCATGGAATTATAACTTTAAATGGTTTATTTGCTGATTTTATTGAAAGAATTGAATAGAAAGTGAATGTTTGAGACCTAATTTGAAAAGAATTTGAAGTTAGGGTTTTTATGTGGAAATTCTGAATTCCAATAGGTTTGAATTAACTCATAATGATTAGGTAAAGTATTAATTTACAAAAATTAGCTTAATTGAGGAGTAATTGATCAAGGACTGAATTGTATGAACTCTGAAATTTGGGGCAAAATGGAAATCAACACTTTGCACTGAAACTGTTTTGGACAGCAGCAGTAGTCTAACTTTGAAAAATCACCATAAATGGTAGAAGTTGAATTAGAAGATGAACAAAATATGAAATTAAAGCTTATTGAGTCTAGTTTCTTATGGAAGAAACGTTGTAAGCAATAGAATTGTAAATCATGAGATATAATAGGTTTTGTGAGACAAGGTCAGAATGAATTCGGGTTCCCCTGTTCTGACTTTAAAAAATCATCAAAAATTGTATAAAAATAATTGGGGTCTTAAATTTATATCATTAAAATTCTGAGTGAGTCTATTTTCAATATAAATAAACGTTAACATCATCTGAATCCTGAAAAAGGAGATAATTAATTTTTAGTGAAGATGGGTCGGAACTGTCAGACAGCAGAACAGGGGTGACTTTAAAGAATAAACTGTACTTATTGGCCAAACCAAAATTCTAAAATTTTATGGTAAGAAGATATGTGAGTCTAGTTTCAAGGAAAATTAACGGATCTTAATTTGGAGTTCTGTAGCTCAAGATAAAAATAATTTAGTGACTGTGACACGGATGGACAGCTTGAATATCCTTACAAGTAAATAGTTAAATTATAGACCATGTTACTTATATGTGGGTTGTAATCCTTAAGGATATGAAATAGAGTAAAGGTGAAATCAATACTGATAAATGAATGATTTTACAATGATAGATCAAGAACCGAAGCAAGTCGAGGAAAAGAAAAAGTAGTGAATAGTCTCGAATTTTCTCAAATTCTGCAAATCGACTCAGGTAAGTTCATATGGCTGAAATTTAATGATTAAATGTAAATCCTATGAATTATATCATGTATGATGAGATATATTTGTTGATAAGTTAAGGATAAAATGACAATGCGAAAAGTGATTAAATGATCAAATTGAGCGTAACATCGGATTTGAGTACTTCGATCGGTGGCAAGTGAAAGTGAAAAGTGGTAGCTTGACTACCGATCAATGAAAAGTGGTAGCTTGCTACGATCGATGAAAAGTGTTAGTTTGCTACGATCGGTGAAAAGTGGTAGCTTCGGCTACCTGATCAGTGAAAAGTGGAAGTGAAGTACTCAATTTTCCGTAACCGTTCCCCAATTTGATTAAGAATGGTAAGTGACAAAAGGGCCCAAAAGAGTTAAAGTAAATGGATAAATGGTAGTGAGATTATACGACAAGACTCACCAAATTGTGGTTGACAGTGAACTTAGTAATTGTACATAATGTATAAGTGTATGAATGTTTGGTAAGATTTATATTTTATGCCTATGAACTTACTAAGTTTCTATAAACTTACTTGAGTGTATTCAATGTCTCATGTAGATTGACGTGTAAATATACGGAGGATCGGATCAACACTGAGGATCACACTATCAAGATTATCCCCGGTAGCTTTTGTAAATTTCCTTTTGATTTATATGGCATGTATATGTTTGATGATTATATAAATACTAAAACTTGTTTAATGAGTATGTATTAAAGTAAACGTGATAAATATGTGAATAATATAATTATAGTAGAAGTGTGATTTGGTATCAAATTGGATTGAAATGGACAGGATTATTTAGTTTTAAAATTTCAGGGAAGATTGAATATTTATAAAAGGACTATATTGAATTCATAATAAAAATAGTATTAACTCGTTAAACTTAGGTAATGCCTCATACCCTATTCCGGTAACGAATACGGGTAGGGGGTGTTACATTTTGTCTCTCATTTCTCTCCTATGCTTGGAGGATCCAACATCTCCAACTTTTTTCATAGATTTTATTCAAGTCATTTCCATATCCACTTCATATAATTTCATCAATGATGCCTCTTTTCTCTCTCAATGATGTATTTTATTTCTTTTAAGGTAGAGTTATATATATATATATATATATATATATATATAATTTTATGCATGATGAAAATCAAATATAGGTGTTTAGGTCATGTTTGGATGAGTAGAAAAGTAAAAAGAAATCAAATTTAAGCGTGCATAGTGAATATTAAAAGTAAGAGAAAAAATTAAGAGAGATGATCATATTTCATTTTAATGCATAAAACAAATCATTACAAGTTGAAATAATAAGACAAGAGAGGATGGGACGCAAGTTAATTCAAAATTATGCAGTTTTTAAAAGTTGTGTTTTATTTTTTTTAATTTTTCAACTCTACTAAGAAATTGATAATTTTTCAACTCTACTAAGAAATTGATAATTTTTCTTTCTTACCAAGCACATCAATGAAAATAAAATATATTTTGGGTTTGTTTGTTTGGTGTAAATTTTTTTACGGAAAATGATTTCCGAAAAATGTATTTATTTCTTGGAAAAGATTGATATTTTTCAATATTTGAATGGATGTGTGTAAAATATTTTATGTTTTTTAGCAAATTTTCCTAAAATCATTTTTCAAATGTTGTTTTAATGAAACAAATACAATATTAACAAGAAATTTTTTCATAATTGATCTAAAGGACAAAGTTTGATTATTAAATAAATTAATAAATGAGGAAAATATTATACAATTAAAAAGAATTAGCTTTACCTTAAAATTGGATTTACAATAAATCTCAATTCAATTTATAAATTAAAATTTTGATTTATTTTACAAGTTTTTTTTTTCAAATTCGATTAGCAAATATAATTGAAAGGTTATTTGTTTGGTTTGTTATTATAAATTTTATTTAAGGTCAACTCGTCAAAATTCAATACGAGACAATCTTTAATATTTTTATTTTTCCAATAAAAAGTATAATGAATTGAATTTAAAAAAGAAAAAGAAAAAGAAAAAAGAGAGAAGAATTAGCAGAAAAAAGTTTCAAACTGTTTAAAAACACCGGAGAGGGGCTTTTGTAAAAAAATTTACACTCTTGTAAAGGGTAAAACATTTTACCAAGGAACAAGGCAGTGGGTTAAAGGTCGTGAGTTAAAGGTCGTGACTTCAAATAGGGGAATGTCACGACTTTAGGGACAAAGGCTTAATTAGGGGTGAACGTTTGATCGAATCGAATGAAAAAAATTCAAGTTAATCGAGTTGACGAATCATATTTTATCATTCTAATTTGATTTGAAATTTTCTCGAATCGAATCGAGTGAGATGGAATTCGAATCGAATCTAATCGAATATATTTGTTCGAGTTAAATTTTAAAAAAATTTTGGGTCCTTATAACCACCGTCACCCATCGTAATAAAATTTGTCCACCTTAATCAATTCTTTTATTAACTTTCATCACCTCATAATTTATTTATTAATCTTTTATATCTGGGTTAGCTTCTTTGCTTGCTTAGTTGTTTCAATTATCTTGATTCTTGTCACTATATTTTTGGAATTAAAATATATATTAAATGTAAAAATGTGATTTTTTAATAAAAGTTATTTTAAAGATAAAATGTGAAATTGATACCAATATAAAATTTTAATACGGATATTTTATGGCATAATTAATAATTCAATTTTAATATAAATATTCAATATGACTAAACAATTCAATAGTATAAATAATATAAAGTATGAAATTTAATTTAATAATATAAATAGTAGATATAAATAAAATTATTACTATTTATGTTTAGTGATTTTTTGGATAATTTTGATTTTTATTTGAGAGTAAAGGGTGAGAAGTAAAAGTTTAGGGGAAAATAAAAGTTTTGGGGAATAAAAGTTTGAGGAAAAGTAAATAGGGGAGTAAAATTTTGGAGGAAAATATAAAAAAAAATGGGGGAGGATGGGTTTGTGGTAGATGGGAGGTGGGATGGGAAGGAGTAAAAGTTTTAGGGAAAAGTAGGAGGAGTAAAAATTTGGGGAAAATAAAAAGTTTTGAGGGTTTTTGGGAGTAAAATTTTGAGAAAAAGTAAATGGGAGAGTAAAATTTTGGTGAGAAATGGATTTTGGGTAGATTGGAGGATTGGGATGGGAGGGGAATAAAAGTTTTGGGGGGAAAGTGGGAAGGAGTAAAAGTTTTGTGGGGAAAGAAAAATGTTTGGGAGTTTGGGGTAAAAATATAAAATATTATATTTTGATATTCGAATTATTTGAATTATTCGAGTTATTCGAATTCGAAAGCTCAACTCGATTCGAACTCGAAATTCGAAAAAAAAATTCGAGTTGACTCAAATAACTCGATTAACTCGAATAATTCGATTCTTTTAACTCGAAATTCGAATTTTTTGTCAATTTTTTCGAGTCGAATCGAGTTTTGCTCACCCCTAGGCTTAATGTCGCAATACCAATGGATGCATGTCGCGACTTTGAGAACAAATCTTCTAAATTTTAAATCTCTTTACCCAAACATGCCAATTACCAATCTTAAATAGTCCTGACCCAAAAATTTAACACATTACTTTGTAGGCATTAGTTCAAATGCCCAATTATCATCCAATCAACTTGTTACCGCATATCTACTTTATACCATATCAACTAAACTTATACACAAACATATCGTAAGGCTTATAATAACAAAAGGACTTGATCAACAGTATATAACAAAGTACTAGGCATTTCCTAGTTCCATCATAACAAGGTTAAGCATAACACTTCTATACATGAGTTTTACCATCACTTACAAAAGACATCTTATGTACATACCACAACATTAGATACAAACATAAGCATACTCTGGTCGTCTTGTAGATAGTGTGGTATCTGCATCAAGCTGGCTTTGAGAATTTCGATAGCTGAGGATCTACACATAAAGAAACAATGATAGGTAGGCATTCAATGCTTAGTAAGTTCAAATAGAATTTACTATACTTACCTTGGTCATGGGAGAGGATGTTAACTATCAAGTGAACTAAGCACAATTCTAGCTAAACAAGACACATAACATTACAAGGCAAGGTGAGCATAGGGAAGCATAAATACTCATGTGTCAAATATCATAACCAAAACCAAAAGCATCATGGAATCATACTGTTTCTTATATGATCATATCTCTCAATTCCTTTTAATAAACTACTCATTTATACCATAATGATGATAATTACAAAGGTTTATAGCATAGCATATCAAGTTCATTTTCCATTACTCAATTTCATGTTCAATTTAATGTTTCGCCTAATGAAACCTTATAAAAAATGGACTTAGACACGCGGGTGAACTACACCACACCAAGATAGCTTAAAAGAGCATTAACTACACCACAGCAAAGCACATGAGTGCAAAGCCTGTAGGTAGAAAATACATATACACATGAAAAACATCCATCCACCACACCAAAGCACATGAGTACAAAGCTCTTAGGTAGAAAATACATATACACATGAAAACACATCCATCCACCACACCTAGGTCTTCGTAGAGACAATGCATACTTGATGATCCACAACAAATTCTGGATCCTGTAATATCATAACATAGTCTCCACATTAATATCAACTCGTAAAGAAATACGCATACAACCCTATTGGCATATCAACTGTATCCTAATCTTTCTACTAAGTTTAAATGGGCATCTACTATTCATATACATATATACATAAGCTATGACAATCACATTTCAAATTTTGTAATTCACAAATTGTAATTGAGTATGAATAACATATACAATTACTAACATATTTAAAGATATTTTACCATTCTCATGGCTACATTTCAAAAGACATTTCATTTGGCATATAATAACACCTCTAACCCGTAACTGTTGCCGGAATAGGATTAAGAGGCATTATCGATCAATCATAATATTTAACCTTCATTATTCATACATCTCTAAAACATAATCAATCAATGTCATTAAGTCCCTTAATAAGGTCTACGAGGCCTTAAACATGCATTAAAAAGGGGTCGGGACTAAACCGAGCTCATACAAATTTTTTTTGAAAATTAACATTTTTCAAAGCTACAGAGGTCACACGCCCGTGTGGGTAGGCCGTGTGCCTCACACAGTCTTAGAAACATCCATGTGTCCAAGCTGTAGCAAAACAGGGCATACATTCTGACTTGTCCACACGGCCGAGGACACGCCCGTGTGCTTCACCTGTGGTCGATACTGACTTATTTCACACGGCCGATCCTGCCTGTGTGTCCGGCCGATGTCTGAGTCGACTTTTTCAATTTGAAAACTTAAGAGACACGGTCGAGCCATATGCCTGTGTGCTCAACCATGTGGGCAAATATAGGCTATTTGCAAGGCCAATTTTCCACCCACACTTTGGGTCATACCTACAAGCATCAATCCATATAAATTCATACCCAAATGGCATCCAAAACATACCAATATATGCACCAATTAACCTCTTAACATCATCATTCATTTCACATTCAAATTCCAACTCAAACATACCTATCCAAAGTATCAATCCCACATCAAAATCATATAATTCACTCTTCACTCAATCCTCACCAAATCTAAACATGAAACATGCCATTTCCATTTCACTAACTTATGCCAAAATGACCATTCACATAGAACACATATACACATATTAACCATCCTTTATACATACCAAAACATATACCAAAATCATTAAATTAACAAGCAATATCACATGGCAAGATTTCTACACTTCAAAGCATACCATAAACACTAGCCTATACATGCCATATAACAAATATATACAACTTCCAAAAGGACCAAAATAGATAGCCGATAGTGTGAATGAGTCGCTGACGATCCCCGGATTCAAGCTAGCTTAAAAGTCACTGTAAAACAGAGAACATTTCATACAGTAAGCTTAAAAGCTTAGTAAGTTCGTCATATAATACATTTAACTTACCATTAGAATTCAATATACAAATAAACTATCACATGGTTCAATTCACAATGATGTACAATCTCATTCATAGTCATCACTCACATAATCATCTATTTTTCCATATATGAAATCATCAACCACATAGGTTCTGTACATACCTGTGCCAATACTTAATTAATGATCACTTTTGCTACTCAATGCTCAATACCACATTTCGTTCAATCTTCATTAATCATTCGATTTACTCGCACACTTAGTGCCAATCTCTTAGCCGAAGCTTAATTATCATCGCACACTTAGGGCCTTTACATTAAACCGAATTTAAATTGGTATCGCACACCCAGTGCCAATCATTATAATCTGTAAGCACTAAATTTTGCCCGGCTTAATTATGAGTTTACTTTTCAATTTTTTTAAAAAAAATTAATTAAAAATTTTACATTTTAACCCTTAAACTTTCTTGAAATTACATTTGGCCCCAAAACTTTTCAAAATTACATTTTTACCTATTATCTTTCTCAAAATTACACTTTGACCCCAACAGTTTTACTGCATTTATAGTTCAGTCCTTCTATCGGAAAATCTCCAAAATCCGTGGATTTGGGCACCTACCATCTGTGATTTCGGCCACCACCTAAGGGATGGCCTCCTTCCCCTAGCCACATGCTACTGCAAGAAAACACTATAAATGAGGGAAATCAACAAAAAAGACCCCATCAAAAAAAGAAGAAAACCCATGAAAAGAGAAAAAAAGAGAGAAAAGAAGAGAAAAGAAGAGGAGCAACTCACCATCATGGCGGACGTGTGGTCGACGGCGACAATGAAGAGATTGGAGAAGAAGAGGAAAGGAGAAGAAGAAGAAGAAGAAGGAAAGAAGAAGAAGAAGAAAAAAGAAAGAAAGAAAAAGAAAAAAGGAAAAAGAAAAAAAAATAATAAAAGAAAATATTTTTTTACGATCGCTGACCATAACCCGTGACCCGACCCGTGACCAGCGTCCAAGAAGCCATTAATGCAAGAGGACCCAACAGCCCAACCGTGGCCCAACAATGAAAAAAAAAGAAGAAAAAAAAAAAAGAAGAAAGAAAAAAAAAAAAAAGAAAGAAGAAAAAAGAGAAAAGGAAAAAAAGAAAAGAGAAAAAAGAGCCGGGTCGTGTATCCCGTTCTTCAAGCCCGTAATTTTGAGTTTTTCAGATAATTTTCTTTTTACCCACTTGTAATTTATTTCGTATATTTTCGTGACATTTCGTTTTTAATATTATTGGAATTTTTTTCTGCATTTTTTGCATTCATATTTATATTTTTATTTCTTTTTATATATTCAAATAATTTTAATAAATAAGGCAACGAATCGGTTTAACACTTGTTATTGATTTCATCGCTATGTTGGGTGAATATCATCGGTTCGTGTTAAATACGATCACGCCTTTTAAAAAATCAAAAAATCAAAAAATAAAATAAAATTTCAAGTTTCAAAACTTTTTGTGTTTTCGGAAAATTGTCGTATTTTCAAAATTTTCGTGTTTTAAAAAAAATTCGTGTTTTCAAAAATTCTAATATTTCAAAATTCTCGTGTTTTAAAAGTTTTCGTGTTTTCAAAAATTTTCAGATTTCAAAATTTTCATATTTTCAAAAATTTCGTGTTTCAAAAATTCGTATTTTCAAAAATTGTGTTTTAAAAAAATAATTTTCGCGTTTCAAAATTTTGGGTTTTCAAAAATTTCATGTTTTTTTAAAAAATTCTTGTGTTTTAAAATTTCCGTGTTTCCAAAAATTTCATGTTTCAAAAAAAAATTCTCGTGTTTTAAAGTTCTCGTATTTTCAAAAAATTCATGTTTTTAAAACAAAAAAAATTTCTTGTGTTTTAAAATTTCCGTGTTTTCAAAAATTTCGTGTTTTCAAAAAAAATTCGTGTTTCAAAAATTCTCGTGTTTTCAAAGTTTTCGTATTTCCAAAATTTCGTGTTTTCAAAATTTTGGGTTTTAAAAATTTCGTGTTTCCAAAATTCTCGGTTTTAAAAAAATTTCTAGTCTTAAAATTCTCTTGTTTTTTAAAAAATTTCTCGTGTCTCAATCGGATCACGATTAAATATTAAATTGAACTTGTATTTTTAAAAATTAAGACAACGACGTTTAACGAGATACTAATTTTGGGCGTCGCGAGGTGCTAATACCTTCCTCATGCGTAATCGACTCCCGAACCCTATTTTTTTCTTTGGAATTTTGACGCAGACTTAAACCCGGCCCCTTTTTTAAGAAAATTCAAAAAAATGATTTTTCTTTAAAAAGAGGATTTATTAGGTGTCCGATCATAACTAGAAAAAAAGATCGGTGGTGACTCCCTTTTTTAAATAAAGTTGAAACTCTATTTTCAAATTTTTAATAATTTTCTCAATTAGCGCCCAAGCAAATTTTAGGTCGCTACATAATCGATGCTTTCTTTATTTCGCACACATAGTGCCGTTCATCACTGTATCAACTTCATTTACGCACACTTAGTGCCACAATACTCAAATCACATATAACTTTACCAATTCATCAACCACATATATTCATTCATTAAATAATATATGAACACGATTTAAACAACTTATATTATACACGAACTAACCTCAGACGTAGAAACACGATTCAAGTCGATCAATCGAGCACTTTATTCTTGCCTCGATCTTGATCCGAATCTCTCCTTTCTTGATTAATACATATTCAAATTTCGCTCATTCATTCATCAAATCATTCAATTTTATCCAACAACACATATTTAGGGCATTTTACAAAATAGCCCTTACATTTGTACACTTTGACATTTTAGTTCCTATTTTATAAAATCACAAAATACACAAAATTTCATCCTACCTGCTTAGGCCAAATTTTTCCTCATGTTCATTCAAGTTCACATATTTCATTTATTTCACATTTTAGTCCTTCAATTTACACTTTTCACAATTTAGCCCAAAATAGTCAAATTCATCAAAAATTCAAAGACAAAATATGCTATTCTATCACATATCTTTCATATTTCATCATCAACTATCACAAAGCTCTAGCATTCATCAATGGAACATCTCAAAATCATCATCAAATTCTAAAATTAAGACATGAGCTTGATAAAACACAAAGTAACGATCACAAAAACGTAAAAATCATCAAAAACCGAGCTCAAAACATACCTTGATTGAGCTATGCAAGTGCCGAATGTTTCAAAGCCCTAACTCTTTCTTTTTCTTTCAATTTTCGGCAATGGAAGATGATAATGGCCTTTAATTTCTTTTGTTTTAATTATAATAACATTAATATACCATTTACCATTTTACCCTTAATTAAAACATTATATTTTCATTCATTTAATGGCCATTTATGTCCATCTCCCCTATCAAAGGTCTAATTACAACATAAGGACTTCTCATGTAAAAAGCCATGCCAAATAAGCACTTTAAAAATCAGCACACAGTTTTTGCATTTTATGCGATTAAGTTCTTTTTGCAAATTGAGCACATAAACGATAAAATTTTCACACAGAATTTTCAAACATGCTTAATCACATACTGTAAACACTAAAAATAATATTAAAATATTTTTTGACCTCGAATTTGTGGTCTCGAAACTACTATTCGACTAGGGTCTAAACCGGGCTGTTACAATATAAACATTATTTTCATTCATAGTTAACATATCATTATTCAACTTACCACAAGCTCATTCATATTCATTAGTGCTTCCTTGCCAATTATGTCAATCCGATTGTAAATTTAGCATGAATTATAACCATTGATAAAATTAACATGAATGTTACATCCCGAAAATCAGGTTAAAAGAATTTGGATTCGTGGACGAAGAGTCGTCGTTATAACTCTTAGTTAAAAGTTTGTAAAACTATAAAAGATTGAGTTATTGGTTAAATGGTTAAGAGTTAGTGTGATTATTCTTGAAGACTTGAGTTTGATTCCCTTGCAAAGTATTAAATGTTAGTATTTTGTTCCCCTTGTGAACAAACTTTAGTCCGACTCAAATACTGATTTATCTTTGGATTAATTTGAAAATTTAGTAATTATTTGAAAATTTAGTAATTATCTTTAGTTTATCGATTAATCTGTGTATTTTTTTATTTTTTTATTTTTCCCTTTTCCTTTTTTTTTTGCCATCTTTCTTTTTTCTCCCCCATTGTTCATTTCATCACTGCCATTTAGGATTTAAGAGATCAAGCATATCATATCTAGAAATCGAAGTGCAAACCGATTTAAACGCTCCGAATCAACATTGACTTCCAAGGTTGCTTTCATTTCTATTAGCGAAGTCGAAGTAAAAGTAAGTGAGTTTAAAAATTGGATCTAATGCTTCGGTTTAATTCTCTATTTGGCCAAACCTATAGGGGGAATTAGGTACTGATTTTAATTAGCTTTTTTGTCATCATCTCATGTACAGATTAAATTGACTCAGACTAGACTTAAGATCTAGGAGTTGAGGATTAAGTGGTAGCGCACTAATTTAGCATTAATCAGGTATGGGCTCTAAACCTTGTGTGTGATTGTATAATGGTCTATAATTGTATTTGGTTGCTGAAATTTTGTGCATGGCCGAATGGTCAGTGAAATTGGTAGATTGGCCGATTGAGTTAAGTAAATTAACTGAGTGGTGTGCTTATTAAATATGTTTCATGAATTGAATTTTCGCATGACTTGAAATATGACGATTGTGATTTTGGGTATTGTTGTATGGTAAGCTTGCCATTAATTGAAGTTGAATTGATTGAAGCAAGAAAGTATGCCATTGTTCTTGATATATGGAAAGTATGATAAGCATGAATTGTTTCATTGAAAAGAATGCCATATTGCATTGTATGGGGTTGGTTTTTTTGGATGACGGAGGAGTTTCGGGCAGTATTCATAGTATACTCACAATCATTGGTTAGTCAGTATACCGCATCAGAGTATTGGGGAGATTGGAAGCTTGTCTGTAGTTGATATTGTCGATTTATTTGCAATTTTAATTGGCAGTTTTATCTACAAGATTGATATTGGTGGTTCAACCATATTGAGCTTAGGCTCAAATTGTTTGGTGTTCGGATAACAAGTTCTGGGGAAACCGTGGTGTGTAGCGGATAGTATGGGTAAGACTTGCATTGTTTCATAAAGTGCGTCATTGGCATAATATTTGAGAAATTTGTTGAATTGATGCCATAGATTTTTGGTAAAATTGCTACCTGATGATTAATTGCCTTACTGTTTGAAATTGTGAATATTCTCTGGTTGCCTTGTTTAGACTCACACTGAGCTCTTGAAGCTCACCCCCTTAGTTTAAAATTTTCAGGTAACCCATGAGCTTACGATTGGATTTGGGCCTTCAGAATTCTCGTCTCAGAAACTAAACTTATTTAAAGTTTTAAATTTGATTTTAATTTTAAATTAGTTTTGATTGGAAATTTAATTGTTTTTATTTCTTTTGGGTTTGTGGATTTTGGGATGCATTATTTGAGTTTAATTGCATGCATGGTTTTTCTTACAGTGAATTGACCTAATAATCGGTAATTAATTGCATGATATTGGGTTTAAGTAAAAATTATGATTTTCCGTTGCGTAGTAAAGAAATTGATTTTGAAAATATAAATTGTTTTGCGACTTGATTGCATTTTTTTTCTTTTCCAAAATGTCATTACTAAGTAAATGAATTATAATTAAAAAGATGACCCTAAAACTTGATGTTTTAACAAAAATGACGAGTTATGTAAACCTTGACAAAAGTGATGATTTTCAAAGAATGATTTTATTTGGTCATGTCGATGGTCCATGTAGTCAATGTAGCCTTCAAGATTCGGTTATAACGTTTAGGTCGGGTTTTGGGGTGTTACAATGAAAATGGACACAATTACTCATATCAAGAAAGGAAGGATAGTAAAATATTCCATGAGAACTTACCTTTCAAAACCCCAAATGAATAAATCTCTTCCAATGCTTATTCAATAACACTATCCTTTCCTCTACTTGCTCCAACACTCTCCAATTCTTTCTCTATTCAAGTATGTGGACACACACAACTAACATTAACTAGACATATAATAGCCATTCAATGGCTCACCAACAATATTGTCATGAGATGTATAACCCTATTTAACCTTTTGGAATCATAGTATCTGAAATACTCATATTTTTTTATATTTAACTTCAGACCAAAATCTAATTTCATACTCTTTCATTAGAGTCCTTCTACTTTTAATCTATAACATACTTTTTTAATAGTTTTTAGTTTATTCGATTTAGTCCTTAATGTCAAAATTAACTGAACTTTCAATATTCTTTAATAAACTAATTATAGTTGTCAACGTCGTGTCTAGCAACCAATCTCTCCTTACTGTCTTGATAATCAAGGGGTAGCCCATTTGACATTACTTCTCTTACCAATATGCAACTCTATAACTTCGCTTCAAGATTTAGCTTTCTAGCAACATTAAGATCAAGAGAGACCTAGTTCTAATAAATAAACTCACCTTAGCGGAATTTATTTAAGTTAGATCACATGCCCGCACAACATAGAATGCGAATCTCTGTCATACCCACCTATGTTGTTTGTCACTAGTATTAGAATAAATTAAAGGAGTATGGGTATAACAATTTTAATTGACAAGGAAAATATCCTGAGCAATCGAATATGATATCAATATTCAACAAACCTAAATATTTGTAATTAAATAAGAAGACATGCAAATATCAAATAAAAAGAAAAGATGAAGAATAATTAGATCTCACAAACTTTGTGAATTGAACTTCAAAACTTTCTTTAACTAGAAAGAAAGGGTTTAAATACTCATAAAATAAGAAAAAAAAAATGCAAAAGCAATATAAAATTAAGAGAGACTATGTCTAGGTCTAAGTATGTCCTAGTCTTAACCTAACAATGTCTATTTATAAGGCAAAAATAATATATTGGAAAAAATACAAAAGTGTTATTAATTAAATAAAGCATAGCTTTTCTAGGCTTTTCGGCAAATTTTGTGTCAAACTTCCAAACCGTTTTTGGGCATGAGTTGTGAAACAACTTTAGTTAGATCCTTCAATTCTTCTTGAATTGGTATATTATGAGTCAGAAATGGAGTCTTGTAGCTCAAGTTATATCTTAGATACTAAAGTTGTGCTGTGTGAAAGTTCAATTTGCAAAATTTGCCAAAATTTTTTAAACAAATATTTTAAAATTATTGCAATTTTCTAGAGCTTATATATATATTGAAAAAATACTTGTTTAAAAAACCAAAAAAATATAGTAAAAATTAAAAAATTAAAAAATAATTAAATTATGAAAATTAAAAAAATATGAAAATTTAAATATTAGAAAGATTTTTAAAAATTAAGTAGTTTTCTCAAAAAATAAATATATAATTTTAAAATTTTTAAAAGTAATTTCTAGTATAAAACTTAAAAATACTATTAGGTATGAATGTGGGGTCAAGCTCAAACAGTAGGTTTTAAAAATATTTTATTATATAAATTATTTTTAATTATTTTAATATTTTATAGTTATTTTTAGAATTTATAAATTTGTCATACATGTAAAGCAAAGGATAACTCAATTACTTGTCGCGGGCATTTGTAGAGTTCAGTTTTATAATTACGAAATCATGTGGAGAAACAGTAATAAAATATATTGAAAATGAAATAACCAAATATTAAATACCTCACAATTTGGTCTGACGATGCTGGATTATACTATCTCTTCAAATATTTTGTTGAGCCCAACATGTCTCCCCCACACACCAGTGGTTTTCTTTCAAAGAGAGCGACATGGGACAAGGCAATGAAACAAAGATATTAATCTTACATCCAGTATGTAATAACAGTTTTAATGGCTAAATTTATAGCCTTGGTTTATGTTTCATGCATCACACACCTACACAGATTTAAATTATTATTATAAAATTTATACACGGCTCCTTCCATGAATTTTCATACAACGTGGGGGACGTTGGAGACAATCTACAGAAGGTATTGTATGTATCAATCTCTACGCATTTTAAATTCTCCAACTTGTTCTTTTCCCTGTAAATGAAGTGAAAGACATCACCTCCTTTTCATTAATCAATTCCTATTGGTTCATGTGAATTCTGCACTCTTCTTAATCATATCAAAGCCTGTTTTCTTTTATATTTATTCTTTTCTCTAATCCATTCCTTAATCCCTTACCAAGTTGGGGTTTAAATATTTATACTAATATATAGCAAATTTAAGAGAATATTTGTAGAATCGATGTAATTATTACCGAAGAACCAAACACAATCCCTAATATATTAGTATAAAACTATAAATAAAGCCATTGTGATAATAATAGTTGATTGGAAAATGAAGAGGTTTGAATAAAAGAAAAGTTGATGTTTTATTGACAGCATATGGGGATGGGAGGGTTAAAACATGAAGAGAGAAAGACGATAGATTTCTTTGATTATGTGTTGGGGTCAACCTTAGCCAACTTCTCCAGCATGTAGATCTACTTGTAAACTTAACATGTCTGGTTTTTGTATCAATCAATGGTGCTTGAAAGTACGCTTGACTTTTTCATCAAGCAATGGGCAATTTTTGTTCTCTAATATACTATATAAACATATGTGAAAGACACAAGAATTATCATATTCTTTTTATCAATCAGGACAAGTAAGACCCATGAGAGAAAGAGAGAGGGAAGAGCATGGGCAACGCATGAAACAACCCAAAAAGCAATAATGGAGGATTGGAAAAGATATGCATATTCATTCTGAGGAAATTATTCTCAAAATAGGTTTAATTTGTTTTAGCTGAATATGTATGTATGAGGTCTGAGGGGAAGTTGCAGTTAATACTGACATGAAGAGGTGAGAATGTGAGTGGGTATATATGTGTGGCTAGAAGGAAAGGAGGGAAAAGATTATTGCAATGAAAGAAAAAGAGAGAGAGGACCATCTAAGCTAGAGGCAGCTTTTGCGTCCTTACTGGTCCATCTTACGAAAAGCAGTTACCATCAGCAGGGTTGACATAAATAAATGCCTCACTATATGGTTTCACACACATATAATATTTGTCATGGTCCCCAAGTTTATACTTAATAAAGCCAAATAAAAATAATAATACTCTGTTTGTTGTGTGAAAGAATATTTGTGCATGTGAGAGGTGGTCTATGCAGATTACATTGCATGCATTGCACTGTTTCTTCCTTACATCCCAAACACTGCCCAAGCCCCAAGTGGGTGTTGGGGGGAAAGTTATGCAAGTCATGGATGAGTTAAAGCTTTTTTAACCCCAAAAGTATGTTAGCTTTTAATTTCTTGAAAAAGTAAAAACGAAAACCGAAAAGAAACAGATGATGGCTGGTGATTGAATAGTAATCTATGTTTTGGGATTTTATGTATCTGTTTGCATGTGAGGATAAGAGTTATGTGTCAACAGAACAATCGGGTGGCTGCTCATTAATATAGGAAGATAGAGGAGACAGACCAAATAGATAAGCCCCACCCTTTCTAATTAATTCTGTCTAAACAAAAATTATTCGAAAGAAAGAAAATTTTATGTTTTGAGTTCTTTTGGAGCTAAAATCTATAGGATTCTGCCCACTTCAATCTAAATTTTGGGTTCAAACCAATTTCGTACTGATATCACTTGTATTCAAATACACCAACGCAGGTTGATTCTTAACCATATAAATATAATTAAAATAAGGGAGGGATCCACTTTCAGTTTTATACCCTTCCGTATATTTTTGTATGATTAATATTTTAACAATTCAATCTTTGTGTTTATTGATATAATTGTACTTGTCATGTTAATTTTGAACTGATTCATATCTTTATCATACTCATCTAAACAAGTGTTTATATTAATATTTATTGAATGGTTCAAAGTTTTTTTATATAAAATAAATAGTTAGAAATATTTAATTTACGTGTATAATCTACATGAATGGAATATGAAATATGACGTTGGATAATTAAAATTTTAATCATACAAAAATATACGCAAGGATGTAAAACTATTTTCAATTTTCACGGTGTAAGTGAATCCTTCCCCATTAAAATATATTAATTTATCAATTCAAATATTATAATAGAATATTTTCAAATAATAATTAAAACATTTTAACATATTCAACCTCCTATATTTACTTTATATAATTAATGTAAAGTAACATTATTTAAAATAATAGTTAATTAACATAATTAACTTTAATATTAATTACGTGATAATTCATATTCTTAGAATTTCATTTAAATAATAACTCTATTTAGTATAACTTTTTTAAAAATAAAAGGCTTAAAGGTAAATAAAAATAAAAAAGTCAATTGAACTCTGATGAAAAAAGTGCACCCAATTGAGCCTTTAGTGGCCACAAAAAAAAAAAAAAATCAATTGACCCCTTTAATTAACAAAAATCGTTAGTTGACTAATTTGACCGTTAACCTCAATGACATGGTTGACGAAAGTTATTGGAAACAGTCACATGATAGTCACATGACAAATGATGATGTGGCATTCCACATCAAGAAAATATTTTAAAAATAATTAACACAAAATTTTAATTAATAATTTTAATTTTAATTTTAATTTTTTATATGTGTAATTATCACAACTTCTATTAAATTATAATTATTTTTAAATGTATAATTATCACAACTTCTATTTTGTTTCAACTTTTTAAAATAATAATTCTAAATTAAATATTATGATTACTTTTAAATACAAATTTAGTACTATGATGAAAAATCAAAGGAATTCTCGACAATTTAATTTTTTTTAAACTCGTATATATATATATATATATTTGATGATTTTTTCTTATTTATTTTGAATTAGTTGAATGATAAATTACATTAAAAATTACTTATAAATATTTTATATTTATAATTTATTTGATCTGAAATTTTAAAAATATTTGTAAATATCATTTGTAAAAGTACAGTAAATATATATATATATAGTACACCAAAACATGTAAAAACCAATATAAATTAATTTAAATGAATGAAAGAATTCATAGGAAGGTATCAAAATTACAATAAAATATTTCACTTAATCAGCATCGTTGTTGTAAAATCAATTTTAATTCAAGCCTTACCTGCTTATCCCCACCGTAAAAACAAACTTTAATTCAAGGTTTAATCACTTGTATGTACATTTACATTTTATTACCTCTAATTTCTCCTAATTTTAAAATTGTCTATTAAGAATGCGACATGCAAAATATTCTTATTAGATTGATTGCTAACCTAGGTATTAATATTTTTAACCCTCTTTCAAGCAATTAAATAATTAACTTAATTTAATTGTTGAATTATATTCGTATGCCCAAATTAATCAAAAACAATCCCTAAATTTAACTACCCAAGATATATTATTCTAGTGTGCAAACAATATTAGCGGTAAATGTAAATGAAAATGTCAAATATATTTACTTAGTTTTTATGTAATGTTATATAGGTTTTTAGTTATCACAATAGATAAACTCGTGACACTCAACTCATGATTGTTGAAAATATACTATAACAAAACGAAATTGTTAGTACTGGCAGGAAATATAAACTGAGCGTAAATAAATAAAATAATCACTATGCCGTGGAAGAATCACTGTCTTAGAAGTAAATCCGTCCTAATCGGTGTAATCGTGTAGTGGGCATCACCCCTCAAGGTCAACACAGTAGTTCAATATTCGTACACTCGAATAAAGAAGGTAGAACACAATTAGTATTGCTCTTCTCGAAAGGAATCAAAAATATAGGATGGAAAATAAAACTGAAGATTTAGTCGGAAAATTTGACCCAAAAAAAAAAACTGGCGAGTTGAGAAAAGAAGAATGAGGTTGCTGTTTTTCTTGTTGTCTAAATTGAGGAGAATGATCCGCCATTTAAACTATTTTTTGAAGGGTAAAATGGTAAAAGATGCAGTGTTAGTTTCCACAAAAAGTGCAACACCCAGAACCTGACCAGATTTTCTGCAACGGTCAGAGGATTTTTTGCAACTTAAAATATTCTGAAAATAAAAAATAAAAACAATTTTTTTCCAAAAAGAAACACATGCGGTACATGTTTACACGGGCCAGGCAAGGACGACGGGGCACATGTGTTGGGCCTTTAGCCCTAATTACTCAATGAGGGTAAGAGGCAAGGCTATATTTAAACCCTCTTAGTAGCCTTTTGTCAACCAATATGAGATTACTCACTTTACATTACCAACAAATGATCATATTTGAATCCACTCTTAAAATTTCAAAAAGTAATAAATTAATACATGATAAAATTACATTCCGTCCCTCTTTAAAATGATAAAATTATGATTTAGTCTTTTGAAAAACTATAAATTTTTAAGCTTACAATGAGGAAAAATTGCATTTTGGCTCTCAAAAAATTTTAATTTAATTTCGGCCCCTCAAAAAAAAAAAAATTAGCTTCACCAGATTATCTAGTTTGAAATATAAATTTCCGACATTATTTGATTAAGAAAATATACTATTATTGAGTTGAATGATGAAAACGGTGATGATGATGTCAAAATGAAAATTGGTGCTTATTGCTTAACTAGGAATAGCACACTAGAGATATACGTAAAGTTTGAGGATGTTGAGGCAAGTGGCCTGAGCTTATCCAAATTTCTTGTTAGTATGTCTTCCAATGTTGGTAAGAAATATGACTAAGAAGGCTCAACAACATGTTTGTGTCATGATTTTACATCGTTGTCGAAAAGTCCATATTCGAGGATATTGTCATCATTTTTAGCAAGGCATTCTTCTGTAAGTGTCTTAAATTTCAACTTGGGCAAACCAATGAGGATTGCTACTAACCTGTATGCAGAGATCCCAATAAGTTCTATGGGGAGGCATTCTGTAAGAAGCTTTTATTTCAACTTTACCATGTTGATGTTATATGCTTCAAACTCTTATACATAGATTACATTATGTGGAATCACGATACATTCTATAAGCACATCCGATTTACAACATAAGATTCTTGATGGTGAATGATGTTGAGTCGTGCCTATACACTAGTGAAGGGACATTCAAGTAGTTACATTATTTGAAAACTAGGATTGATTTTGGTAATAAGGGGAATATTGGAAAAATTCGATTTAGAAAATAATTTTAATCATAACAAAAGTTTAAAAAATTTTAAAATTGAGCCAATTTTTTATATTCACAACAATAAAAATTTTACCGACAAGTGCTTATGCTTTGTGTCGAGTGTGGGTTTGAGCAACACGAATCAAACATAGAATAAGAAACGATTTTATTTCTTTCAGTAGGAAAGCAATTCTCTCAATAGGAATCGATAAAAATTGTAATTCCCAAAAACATAATTTATTCTAAGAAAATAAATTTCCACTACTTTTTGGTAGAACAACAATATATGAAAACTTATTGTAAATAGTTCTACTAGTGCCATCTATTTATAGGGAGAGATAGGAGAATCCTAGTTGAATAAAAATAACATAAATAATATTTATTTAATAGTAAACACACTCCTAATCTAATTGTAGTAGGGGTGGGCGGCACACCTTAGATAATAATTCCAGGGTTGTCGTCCCTCTCATGTAATATGAGGGGAGTTGGGTCTCTTTTATATTGGGTTTAATTATATGTGCTTATTGGACTTTTGGCCCAACACTTTATAATTTAATCCAACCCAACATTTTTTTCTATTTCCCAAAATAAATATTAATTAATTACATTAATTTCTTAATTAAATAATTTTCTTAATTAAATTCTAATTACATTAAAGTTATGACAACTTTCTTGTAAAAGAGTCTATGAAGAAATATATCTAATTTCCTTATTCAAATGGATTCATAATGACTAATTAATTTAATTCTATTTTAATTTTCATTTAATTAATTATAATTAATTAAATTATAATTTAAAACTTTAAATTAATTCTCAAGTCATTTATATACTTAGCGAGAAAATGCATTCATTTGTGAATGTGACCCTTTTCTCTAATTTCATCATTTTTATTCATTTTTGTTCATTTGGTTCTACATGCAATTCATTTCTGGTTTCAATGAGCTAGGAAGGGACCGATTGGATATATATAATTAGGGCTTAAATAGTTTATAAGTTAAGTATTAATTTTTGCCTATTAATTATAAACTTATTTAGTCACAAAGTCATTCCACTATAGCATCGTGATTGAGCTCTCACTAATTACATACCATTATGAAATCTACTTAATAAGTGCTCGTCCAATGACCTTGTCATAAGTTTATTACCTTCATAGAATATTCTTAGTCTTTGGGATCTTTGGGATAAATTTGTTCTCCCAATATGATCCTATTTTATCTCATAGTAATTATTACATATTCCTTCATGAAAAGTCAATTACAATCAAATAGTAATCAAGTCTTTTATCACAAAGACAAATGACTCGTGGCCACGTGTACTTTTCATCTATCATGTAATGCCAATGAAAGGATATCTTTTACCCGTTAGTTGGGCTATGAATTCCACTATTGTGAATGACGTTACATATTACAGAAGTCTTATACCCAATGCATTAGCTTTCGGTTCCTTATGTATTTGAACTCAGGCTTTACTTACATTAAAGTATACGAGTCACATGTACATAGTCCATTATCCATTCAATATTAAGGTATGTCACACTATGAACGTCACAAGCGAATAAATCCATAAATAGATTTAGGATCAATTCTAATTGGGTCCTATCTGGTTTATTGTTTGTCCAATCAATCACATCTATGTTTCATCATCTGGGAGTCCTCCGCTTTGATGCTTAAGAAAAAGCATCTCCCCAATTGGGCTTGATAAACGACATATTAGTCTTTAAATTGGTTTGTTAATTTTTTTATTAGACTAATGACATGTTTAGGTTTTTCTACTAATGCAAGTTGTCTTTCCATATTATGATTTGACCATGTAATACCACTTAGTATTAGTTAAACGTTAGAAAACCAATGAGCCAATATTTGCTTCCATTTTTCTTTGCATGCAAAAACATCAAAGACAATATACAATGGGTATTAATGTAATTAATATATATTTTATTAAGCCGATTTGTTCGAAAAATACTACATTAAGGGCACTAGATCCCAACAGGTAAATGATGTGAACATGATGAAGAACTAGCCCAAGAGCTTAGCCTTGATGGTGTTAAAACAAGTTTACTTTTTAAGCTTGAGATCATTCAAATTGGTGTAAAGGTCAATGATTCTAATGATGAAATACCTAACAATGTTGTTGTTAACGAAATGTGTACTGGAAGAACAAGTGGAAATCTACCACTGTATCAACCGCCATCGCATATATGCAACATTGACATTAATGCAATGTATGTATTAGAATTTTTGAAATTACCTCTTTCGATACCAAGGCATGTGAACTCTTTTTCAAATTCCAACAATTTGTATATTGGAATAGAGTTTCCTTCTAAAGTGGCCTTGATTTTAAAAATAAAGCATTACAATATTAAACATTTAGTAGATTTCAAAACTTTGAAATCTACTACGGTCGAATATGTTGCAAAGTGCTTAAAGGATGGTGATGGGTGTAATTAAAGTATTGTGGCATCACTTAGATAGAGAAAGCAAGTCTAGAAAATAAAGAAATATAATGATTCGCATGTATTTGTTGTTGGAGGTATATCACAAAATAATTGAAAGTGGGATTTTGACATTGTCTGTGACTATATAGTACCTTTGGTGCAAGCCACTTTGGGGATACATGTTTTAATCTTGATCGTTGATGTCAAATCGCAATATCAATTTCTTGTCTTATATAAAAAAGCATGGAATACTCAACTGTATGAAAAAGGGATAAATCCTTTAATGAGCTACTTTGATGGTTGAATGTAATGGAGAAACACATTTTAGGAACCGTGGTAGAAATGCAAATAAAATCTGCATACCATGGACATTGGATTGCCACATGAAAACATTTTTTCAATTAATGTTTTGGACATTCAAGCCTTGTATTGATGTATTTCAAGTTTGTAAACCAATTGTTCAAAAACAATACTTGGATGTACGAGAATATATACAGACATTGTTATTGGCTATTGTATAGGATGGTAACCAAAACATATTGATAATATCGATTGCAATTATCAAAAAGGAGATGAAGGAAGCTTGGGATTTTTTTCTTGAAATACTTGCATAGGAATGTCGTCATGCAATATGTGATATACATTATATCCAATAAAGCAACCGCGAAAAAAGTTGTGTTTAATTGTCTTAGAAGCATATAGAATTATGCTTATCGTAAGTACCGGATACAACATATTAGATTTAAGTATATGGGAATATTTCACAATAATGATAAAAATAAACTTTAATAGGGTACAAGCTCCTACGGAACCTATTGCAGATGAGGAAGTTTTTTGTCCGCAATGACCAAAGTTCACAAAAAATGTGTAGTGGTGGAAATAGATAAGATATTGAAGGCATGACAACATGTTTGATAAAGATAATGGAATGGAAAGAGGATTTCTATTCTGATTTGGTGATGAACTTGGCCTTGCAATATGGAGATGTGATTCCTCATAAAAGATGATCTCAGATGAGCAATTACTCGTATATAGTGCCAATGGGTATCTTTCCTTCATGGAAAGCCTTTAGATGGATGATTTCCAATGAATGATACCAAAGAATGCCCTTTTCCCATGAAAAGGACCTTGGATGAATGAAGATGTCAAAAGATGGTCTATTCCATAAAGAGAGTCTTGAATGGTGTTTCAAGGATAAAAAGAATAGTCCTTTATTGTGGATACTTTTCTAGGATGTGATTTTGATCCTTTACGAATGAAGCGAGGGTGTTGAAAGTTGTCCTTCAAGGTGCACTCCAACGGTCAAGATGGTAATCGGGCGAAGTAAGTAAAGTAACCAAAAAAATAAACTAAGTATAAAAAGTAGTATGCTTAAAGTGCAAACAAAGTGAAGTAGAATGTCCTTGGACAAACGTTTTGTTGTGATAAGTAATGATTTTGGTCGGGGGAGGGGTATAAAAGTATATAGTAAAAGAAAACCAGAGAAAATTGCTCTTAAATGAATAAGATCTTATACGATTGTATTGTGTTTTGAGATATGATTGTTCAAATGGGCAAACCCTTCTATTTATAGTACTTTTCTTGCCAAGCAAACATGTCAAGTTGGGCACTGGCCACATGTCTTCTTGTGAGATTATGGGAATTAGGTGTTTGCTTAAGGTGAGTGGTGTTCACTTACAACTGATTATGACCTGTGGATAGCCTTTCCATGCCAAAATGGGCTCTTTATTCCCCAGAATAGGCCTCTAACGCTCCATAATGGGCCTGTATGCCTAAGAATGGTCATATACACTCAAGAATGAGCTCCTATGTCCATTGTCAATGGTTAGGATGGGAAACCTTCTTTTGATCTTACCTAGCGACCATGTCTGTAACAACCCAATTGTCACGGGTACCAGAAAGTGTATTTTGGGTCTCCGTTTTCGTAAAACGGATTCGTAAATAATAAATATTTATGAAGATAGTTGTGTGATTAATTAGGTTTTGGCTAGGTGAATTAGTTTGAATTAAGGGTAATTAGGTGTAAGGATTAAATTGAATAAAGGGTGAAAGTTTAATTATAGACTAAAGAGAAAGTGAAGGACTAAATAAGTAATTAAACCCAATTTTGACAATGTTTGGTATTGGACATGACATGTGTAATATTTATATACATATATTTGTAATAATTATATGTTTGTTTATAATTTAAGTAAATATTATTATATTATTATATTATTATATTAAATTATTATATAAAACATAAAGTAAATAAAAGAATAGAAAAAAGAAATAAAGAACAAAGAATTGAAATGAAACAGAAGGAAAAAGAGAAAAAAAAAAAAGAAGGAAAAATTAGGGTTTTGAGGTTCAAAGCTCAATTGGCAAGTGATAAACCATAATTTACACATATTTTAACCCCATGCTTAGCTTATTTTTGGATGAATTTTCATTAGATTTGATGAATTCGATGCTCCTAATCCCTTAATTAGAAATAGGGCGACGAAAATCTACCGGATTAGAGTCAAATCTAATAAAGGAATCCATAGATCGAGTTAATGAGACAATAGGGGTTTTAATTAGAAAGAAATTTCAATTAATCAACCTGGAGTTAGTTGTTTTTAGTCTCGAAAGAGATATTAACATAAATCAGGGAAATCATATGAATCAAAAGTAATAAGTGAAGTCTAGGTGGATTCTTCCTTAGGTATTGTCTATCTCATATAAGTTGTCCAAAAGTATTTTCCCAATTCACTCTCTGTCACGTTCATAGTCATTTAGTTAGTTAAATTAGTTAGTTAATTTTAGATCAAAAATAAATCCCCTTTAATTATTAGGCTAGATAATAAAAAGATAGTTATAACTAGTAATTTTAGTCCTTGAGGATACGATATTCTGGACTCACCATAGCTATACTACTATTCGATGGGTGCGCTTGCCTTTGTCGAAATAATAGTTAGTTTCGAGCTCCATCAAGTTTTTGGTGCCGTTTCCGGGGACTAAGATATTAGGAACACTAAATTTTTATTACTTTAACAATTTTTTTTTACTATTTACAATTTATTTTTATTTTTGCTAATTTTTCTTTTATTTGCTTCTGGTAGGTAATTTTAGTTTATGACTAGAAGAAACCCGTCAGGACCATTACTTTTTGACAGCGATATAGAAGCTACCGCTCGCAGAAACCGAAGAGAAATAAGGCGAAGCTTACAATACATAGAAAAAGAGCAAGAAGACGAAACCAATACTACCGAAGAGATGGCTGATAATAATCCGCTACCTTCTGTGGTTGCCGCAAACACAGAGACTCAAAATCCTGCTCCTTCTACTATGTATGATTATGCTAAGCCTAATTTAACAGAAACCGAATCAAGTATTGTTAGACCTGCTATTACTGCAAATAATTTTGAACTAAAACCTAACACTATTCAGATGATTCAGCAATTTGTTCAGTTTGATGGTTTGCAGGATGAGGATCCAAACAATCACTTGGTGAATTTTTTGGAATTCTGGGACACTTTTAAAATAAATGTCATTTCTGATGATGCCATTCGCCTTCGATTATTTCCCTTCTCACTGAGAAACAAAGCTAAACAGTGGTTGAACTCGTTACCACGAGGATCAATCACTACATAGGACCAAATGACCAAAAAAATTTTACTTAAATATTTTCTGCAGGCCAAAACGGCTAAGTTGAGGAATGATATCTCTTTTTTTGTGCAGATGGATTTAAAACAATTTATGATGCATGAGAGAGATACAAGGATCTACTAAGAAGATACCCTCACCATGGGTTACCTTTGTGGCTACAGGTTCAAACCTTTTATAACGGTGTGAACCCTTCAACTAGGCAGATGATTGATTCAGCCGCCGGTGGAACCCTAAATAACAAGACCCCTGAAGCGGCTTATGAGTTTATAGAGGAGATTGCACTAAATAACTATTAGTGGCAAGTTATGAGGACAAAGCTAACAAAAGCCGCCAGTGTTTTCAACCTCGACGCAGTAACCATGCTATCAAATCAGGTAGAACTGTTAAATAAAAAGATTGATAGTTTGTGTGGTTCTTCGCAGGTACATCCAGTGATGCAGTGCGATACATACGGAGGAGGGATGAACAATACAGAATATCCACCCTACAACCCTGGCATAGAAAATGAACAGATGAACTATATGGGTAACAACTCTAGACCTCAAAATAACTCTTATAGTAACACTTACAATCCAGGTTGGAGGAACCACCCAAACTTACATGGGGTGGCCAAGGAAATCAGAGACAACAACCCCCTCCGGGCTTTCAATAGCAACCTTATCCACAAGAGAAAAAATAGAACCTTGAGGATATGCTAGCAAAGTTTATTTCGATGTCAGAAACTTATTTTCATAATACTGAAACGGCATTGATAAATCAGTAAACATTAATTCAAGGGCTTAAGAATCAAATTGGACAGTTGACCAAGCTAGTTTCCGAAAGGTAATCAAGTAATTTACCTAGTAACACCAAACCCAATCCAAAAGAGCATGTGGAGGCAGTTACACTAAGGAGTGGGAAGGTATTGGTTAAAGCTGAAAAGAAGACTCTACAAGAAACCGATAAGGAAAAGGGTGAGGAAGTAAACGAGAATGTAACACCGGTACTTAAATAATATAAACCACCGATCTCATATTCGACAAAGTTGAAGAAAGACCGCATGGACGCACAATATGGTAAATTTCTTGAACTTTTTAAACAATTACATATTAACTTACCTTTTGTTGAAGCTATTTCACAAATGCCAACATACACAAAGTTCCTAAAAGAGCTTCTAACAAATAAAAGAAATTTTGAATAGCTATCGATCGTGAGCTTAACGAGGAATGTTCAGTTATTCTCCAAAATAAGCTACCAACCAAATTGAAGGATCTAGGAAGTTTTACTATTCCCTGTTTGATTGGTAGTTTAAATATTGAAAAAGCACTAGCTAACTTAGGTGCCAGTATTAATTTAATGCCTTATAAAATGTTCAAGCAGCTTGGTCTTGGGGAACCAAAACCCACTAGGATGAGTATTCAATTAGCTGACAGATCTATTAAATATCCTAGGGGAATTATTGAAGATATTCTAGTAAAAGTTGATAAATTTATATTCTCTTTCGATTTTGTTGTGCTTGACATGGATGAGGACGTTGAGGTGCCTTTAATTTTAGGACGCCCCTTTTTAGCTACTGCTAGGGCTATTATTGATGTAGGCAATGGAAAACTTGTGCTAAGGGTGGGTGACGAGGAAATTATTTTTAAAATTTTTGATGCGATGCGATATTGATCATTTTATTCAAGACTCTTTTCAGGAAATCATACATGAAGACATGTTGGGACTGTGTCTTACCCAAGGTGAAGGGGCAGACAACGATACCGATGACATAGGGGAGATAAAAAGTGAGTTAAATTCTAATAATTCTTCCCCAAGGCAAAAGAAGTATGAGGGCATTGAAATAAATGACAAACTAAAACCTTCTACTGAAGAGCCTCCCAAATTGAAACTGAAACAGTTACTAAACCACTTAGAGTATGCATTCCTAGGAGATAACTCTACACTATCGGTAATTATTTCTTCAGAATTAAAACCTAATGAGAAAGATGAGTTACTACAGGTATTAAAGGAGCATAAAAGAGCCATAGCTTGGAAAATTTCTGACATTAAAGGGATAAGTCCATCATTTTGCACTCACAAAATTTTAATGGAGGATGAATATAAACCATGTGTGCAACCTCAAAGACGATTGAATCCCAACATGAAGGAAGTTGTTAAAGCTGAGGTAATTAAACTTCTAGATGCTGGGGGTTATTTATGCTTATTCTTACAGTACTTGGGTAAGTCTTGTGCAGGTTGTTCCACAGAAGGGAGGCATGACTGTTGTAGCCAACGAAAAGAATGAATTGATTCCAACAAGAACAGTCACAGGTTGGAGAGTCTGCATTGACTGTAGGAAGTTGAACGATGCCACGAGAAAAGATCACTTTCCTTTACCTTTTATTGATCAGATGTTAAAAAGATTATCTGGGCATATGTACTATTGCTTCCTAGACGGACTCTCTGGCTACTTCCAAATCCCAATAGCTTCTGAGGATCAAAAAAAGACAACATTTACATGTCCATATGGTACGTTTGCTTATCGTAGAATGCCTTTTGGATTATGTAATGCTCTTGCTACTTTTCAGTGCTGCATGCTAGCCATCTTTGATGAACATGTGGAAGATATTATGGAGGTATTCATGGGCAATTTTTCGGTATTCGATAATTCTTTCTATCTTTGCCTTAAAAATTTAAAACAAGTTCTAATGAGATGTGAGGAAACGAACCTTATGCTTAATTGAGAAAAGTGTCACTTTATGGTTCGAGAAGGGATTGTGTTAGGTCACAAAATTTCTAGTAAAGGTATTGAGGTTGATAAAGAAAAAATTGAAACTATAGAAAAATTACCTCCTCTTAGTTTAGTTAAGGCTATTAGAAGCTTTTTAGGACATGCTGGATTTTATAGAAGATTTATTAAGGTTTTTCTAAAATAGCTAAGCCTTTAACGAAATTACTAGAAAAAGATGTACCTTTCAATTTTGATCAGGAATGTTTAGATGCATTTAATATCCTCAAAGATAAATTAATAAATGCTCCAATTATAATTGCACCTGATTAGAATTTACCCTTTGAGCTAATGTGTGATGCAAGTGATTTTGCAGTAAGTGCAGTTTTGGGATAGCGAAGAGACAAGCACTTTCAACCGATTTATTACGCTAGCAAGACATTAACGGCCACACAAGAAAATTACACCACTACAGAAAAAGAATTGCTAGCTGTGATTTTTGCATTTGATAAATTTAGATAGTATTTGATATTATCTAAAGTTGTTGTTTACACTGACCATTCAGCTCTTCGTTATCTTTTAATTAAATTTGATGCAAAACCTCGACTCATAAGATGGATTTTACTCTTACAGGAATTTGATTTGGAAATTTAGGATAAGAAAGGAGCTAAAAATCTCACGGTAGACCATCTTTCTAGGCTTGAAAATCCACATATTAAAGAACTCGACGAGAGTGAGATAAACGACTCGTTTCCTGAAGAACAACTCTTTGCTATAACTAACTCTGAGGTACCTTGGTTTGCAGATATTGTGAATTATTTAACTGCTAACATCCTACCAAAAGGGTTAACACATCATCAAAAGAAGCGATTCTTTACTAATGTGAAAAACTATTTTTGGGAGGATTCTTTTCTCTTTGTATATATGCAAATCAAGTAATTTAGAGATGTGTTACAAAGGCAGAAGCAAGCAAAATCTTAGAACATTGCCATTCAAGACCATTAGGAGGACATTATAGTGGGACTAGGACAGCACATAAAACGCTCGAATCAGGTTTTTATTGGCCCACTTTGTTCAAAGACGCTAACATGTATGTTGCTTCATGTGATAGATGTCAGAGAACAGGTAATATCTCTAAACGCGATGAAATGTCTCAAACATATATACTATCATGTGAAATATTTGATGTATGGGGTATTGATTTTATGGGTCCATTCCCTAGCTCATTTAGAAATAAATACATCTTAGTAGCAGTGGATTATAGTTAAAATGGGTGGAAGCTCAAGCTTTACCTACTAATGATGCTAGAGTGGTAGTGAGATTTCTTAAGAAACTCTTCTCCTAATTTGGAACACCCAGAGCAATTATTAGTGATAGGGGTACTTATTTTTGTAATAATCAATTTGATAAAGTCTTAAAGAAATATGGAGTACACCACAGAACAGCTACCCCTTATCACCTTCAAACCAATAGACAAGTGGAAGTAGCAAATCGAGAGCTTAAGCATATTCTAGAGAAAAGAGTAGAATCAAACAGGAAAGATTGGGCATTAAAAGTAGACGATGCTTTATGGGCCTATAGAACCGCTTTTAAAACGCCCATAAGAACATCCCCATACAGACTTGTCTACGGAAAGAGTTGTCATCTACCATTTGAATTAGACCACAAAGTATTCTGGGCTATAAAATTCTTAAATTACGATCTTAAACTTGCAGGTGAGAAAAGAATGATGCAGTTGAACGAGTTATCGCTGCAAAACAGTCTAGTTTTAAAATTTATAAAGAATGATCAAACCTGTAGACTAACTATGACAACGATAGAGGCAAGTGCACCTATCGACCATTAGTATAGTTAAGGCAAGAATATCTTATCGAACCCAAGGAACCTAAAAGTACTACTACTCACTTTCTTTCTATTATTTAGCCTGAAATATGGAGTGATTGGTTAATTTATCTAAAACTAATGAAATACTTTAAACTAAAATGCAAAGATAAATGAATAAATTGGGAAAAGACTTTGGAAAACTCAGTTGATAAAGTCGATACCCTCAGGAAGAATCCACCTATGACTTCACTCATTATTTATCCCTAAACCATATGATTTTTTTACTTAGCTTGATCTGTGGGACTCCCTAACCTATATTAAACCTTCTCTCGAAGCGAATAACGTCTAACCTTAGGCTAATTAGTGGAACTCTCATTCTCTTATAATAACCCCCTAAGGAAGCAGTAAATCGATCAATAGATTCCCATATTAGGTTTCACCCTAATCTGGCAAAATCTCATAACCCTATCTCTAGGCGCCTGATCAACTCCCTTAATTATGCTAGATCTACTCTCAGGTAGGGTCTATTCCTCCTCCACCTAAGCACATCAGATTAAATTAAGCAACGTAATTAAGAACAAACTAAGTATTTATCATATAAATTCAGAAAATAATAACGAAATCCATCATAGGTTTCATTTCCTTCAGGTATCTGAAGGGTTTAGTTCATAACTAAATAAGAAAACATTCAAGAGAAAAGATAAAGCAAAACATTAGAAATCCCTAAAACCCCCTGAAGGAATTGAAGAAGAGATCTTCCTTCTTGAGTAGAATTCCGGCTCTTCGAGATGGATCAACTGGCTATCTTCGAGTAATTCCCTAAATGAGTAAAGCTCTGGCAGAAAACTCTGCTAAAACTTGACGCCCTTGAATAACCGTCTTGGGGTGTTTATACATACTTTTAGGATGCTTTACTTGGCCCCTAAATACTCATAATTCAAGTATAATTCGTTCCTAGGTGTTTAAGTAGACTTAGCATTGCGTTTCTTGGGCTCCAAGCATCCCAATCCAAGTGAAATTGCTCTTTCCCGCGGCAGGGGCACGGTCATGGCACGCCCGTGTAAGTCGTCTTCTAGCCCGTGTCTCTATTCTATTGAATTAGGCACGACTGTGGCACAGCCGTGCACGTCGAGGTATAGGCTATGCTTCGAGTCTTTCAATTGGGGCATGGCCGTGTAAATCATGGCATGGCCGTGTGAAGTGAATGGCAATGCACAGCCGTGTAGCTTGAAGTCCAGGCCATGTCAATTTCTTGGTTGGCCCAATTTGGTCCGTTTTAAGCCGGTTTTACGTTCTTTTTATCCTCAGGTGCTTTCCTGAGCATAAGACATGAAAAGAAAGGATTAAGAGCACCTTTTTACATAAATCGAGGATAAATTCATCCAAAAGCATACTAAATGTGGGATTAAAATATGTTACTTTTACGGTTTATCAAATACCCCCACACTTTAGCTTTTACTTGTCCTCAAGCAAAATTCTCAACTTATAATTAAAACGAACTTCCCACAATTCATAATTCATATTTACAATGTTTCATCATAATTCATAGATAATTTATACATGGATAATTCAACTCAAAGAGCCCTAAAGATTCAATTACGATAAGTCATACCTTTGTAGTACGAAAACATAGGTGTCTCCCCTTATCTAAGTAATTACCTTTAATTCAAAATCGACAAGGACTGACATCCTCACTAAAGATTCACTCAAATCACTCAAAGGTGTTTAAGGTTCAAGAATAAGCACTCTAAATCAAACCTGAAAAGTTAATCCCATAGGCTTGCCTGAAAATCAAATCTCCACCATTGTATATGAGATGATACACAAATCAAAAGGTCTTTAATCAGGGTTGGAACGGGGCTTGGGTTAAAAGGTGTGGATAAAGGCTGAATTAGAAGGTTAGAATCAAGACTGACTTGACAAATTGTCTAACTAGAAACACTGAACTAAATATGAATATTGACTTCGAATGAAAACTAATAATATCACTATTCATAATTACTCTATAATAAGGAGTATTTTGATAATACTTTAATCTGAGTTTTTCAACAATTGGAGTTTAAATTCTCTAAGCTCTTTTGTATACTACTAATATTGAATAAACTTGGATTTTTTTTAAGAAAAAACTAAAACAAACATAATAGAAGGAACTTTGAAAATTGAAATAACCTAATTCGGCAATTGATCAAATCAATTCTCGATAGAGGGGTAGTCAAAGGAATGTTGATAACAAATACAAAGGGATTTTGGGTTAATATTAGTGGGTGAGTCAATAAAAAGGTTGTTAGGATTCAATGGGGTTCACTAGGGGTTAATTTGTATGGGTAGGCTTTTTAGTGGAGTGAATCGGGTTAAAACCTAGGTGCCTTTATCATCTCATTATATCAAATCATTAATGTGGTCTCGACATGTATAAACGAGGCAAGTTCTAGAATAACAGTTCAAAGTTGACACACTCATAATCAATAAAGTAAGCACGAAAAAGAATATATATGCTCTACAAGGCTTAAAATCTTATAAAAATTATGGGTGTTTTGACATCAATCCTTATAGATTTTGAACTTCAAGGTGATACTCAAATTCAGTTCAACGACCCATCAATTTTAATTTTTAGAAAGTAGACTTATCATGCTCGATTCTCTAGTATTCTTCAAATTTAATTATCAATGCACAATTAACTAAGACTTATTCCAAAACATATCAATAAAAATCATACATCATTAGAAATTTCATCCTAATTAGTAATATGAGAAAATACTTTCGAACAAGACTAAATTCGAGATTTTGAGAATAATGCAAAAGTCGGTACTTTTACCCCCACACTTAAGATGTACATTGCCCTCAATGTACAAAGATAGATAAACAATTATGTAATTATTAAATCAAAAGAGAAGGGGAGAAGTAACACTTCCTGAATTTTTGGATGAAGTCTATGAAAAGAAACCGGATAAGATTGGAGATGAACGTGGGAAAGCATCTCGAACCGCTTGAAATTGAATCCTCGAAGTAGTCGACTTGGTTTTATTGTATCCTAAGGTAAATCTAAATATCATAAAGAATAAAAAGAAGAAAATAAAATAAAATAAAGTAAAAAAAATAATGATGAAATAAAATAAAAAAATAAATAATGGAAAATGAAAGGCAACTAGAAAAATTGGGAATGAGGTTTAAATAGAGATGTAGCCCTTGTTTTGGGATTTTGAATTTTGAACGCATTCAGGGTGTTAGGGCATGGTCGTGGGTGTCGTGGCACGCCCGTGTCTTTCTTCACACGGTCATTTAATATGGGCGTGCTCCTCCCGTGTTCGATAAGTCAGAATGTTGGCACGGTTGAAAGGCACGGTCGTGTTTAGCCCGTGCTTGACAAGTCAGTAACCTTGCATGGGGCGTTAGCATGGGCGTGGACTATTATCGCCACCCGTGTTGGGAATTTTTTTTTCGTGCATGGCTACTAGCACGCCCATAGTTCATCCCCTGGCTTCCACATGGCCACGGGCACACCCGTGTGTAGGACCGTGTGGCCTAGAAATCTGCTCTTTGGTTAGTTTATGGTTAGGTGCTAAAAAGAAAAAGAAAAGGAAAAAATAAAAATAAAAAATAAAAACAATGTAACAATGGGGTTAGTGCTCGGGTTGCCTCCCGAGAAGCGCTCGTTTATAGTCTTAGCTAGACTTTACCTCTCATTCGTATGGTCATGGTGGTTTGAGGAGGTGAAAATCCTTTCTCATGCGATCACTTTGGTTATGGATATATAGTTTAAGTCGAGTAATATTTACCTCAAAAGTGTTGAATTTAGGATTGCTTACCTCGACTGTGATGTATAGGAAGACATTAAGTACCTCAAAAGTGATTTTGTTTGCCTTGAGTTTTGAATTGGTGATTCGAGGGTCTTCCTTATTCAACAATACCTGATCCTTTATTTTGATGTGATTTGTTGTTCCTATCAGCTCGTCTGGGGGCTCCTTGATTTCACTTCGTGCGGTTCCTGTTCCTCTTTGATTTGTGTTTCATGCTCTTTTAGTTTGTCAACCCTAAGGCTTTGTTCCTTATGTATTTCTTCTTTGTTGGCACGAGGTCTAGGATCTAACTCATCTAAGTGATTTTGTAATGCTTCCTGTAAAGAAGGTTGAACCAAATGATTATCAATAGAATTAATGTTCGTACCTTTATTACTCGATGTCCTAGCTGAGTTAAGAGCTTGAAGAGTGATTGTTTCATCGTTTACACGAAGTGTGAGTTCACCGAATTCTTCCTCTATGTGGTCTTTCTTCATTGCATCGGGATATGGCATACGAGGTTGGTGCTCTGTAATTTTCGATTTTGGTAAATAATGGTACACCTCAACCTTACCTTTTCTTACCACAGGTTCTTCCCTTGGGTTTGGATCAACTAACAATTCATTGTTATGAGCTTGTACGGCTTGGGGCCCATGATTCGGCTCAAGTTTGTAGCCTTGTGGTGTTTTCGTGGTGAAAGTTGAACAATTTGATTATCAACTGAATTTACTTTCTCACCTTCATCACTTGATGTCTGGCCGAGTCAAAAGCTTGTAGGCGATTGATTAAATCACCTACACGAAGAATGAGTTCTCTGTACCAACATCAATTTTAGTCTGGCGGTTGCTAGAAAGGGTTTTCCTAAAATTAAAGGAATCGTGTTGTCCTCATCGATGTCTAAAATAAAAAAATCTCTACGGAATATGAATTTATCAATTTTGATTAGAACATTTTCTATTATACCCTAGGAATTCGATAGTTTTATCGATTAATCGAATGTTCATCCTAGTTTGTGCAGGTTTCCCTAGACCTAGTTGTTTAAACATTTTATAAGGCATAACATTGATGCTTGACCCTAAATCAGCTAAAGCATTATCAATAGATAAACTACCAATTAAAGATGGAATTGTAAAACTCCCTGTGTCTTTTTGCTTCTATGGTAGTACGTTACGTAACATTCTTTGAGCATCTTGCGTTTAATTCCACGTGGTGCTCCTCGTCTAATTTGCGTTTGTTTGTCAAGAGTCGTCTTAAAGATTTTCTCGAGTCTCAAGGCCCAAAAAGAGCTTCAAGAAAAGGTAAGTTAATATGTAATTTCTTTAAGAGTTTAAGAAACTTATCGAACTGTTCCTCTGAATCTTCTCTTTTCATTATTTCGGGATAAGGTATGCGAGGTTGGTACTCCTTGATTACTAGTTTTGAATTTCTTGTGTTACCTCTACCTTACCTTCGTCTACCTTGGCTTTTTGTATTGGATTGGGTTCATCTAACCTCTTACTGGCATGAGCTGTGATAGCTTTATTTTGCTCATTTGAATTGATCTCAGTGTTACTAGGTAGACGTCCTTGCGGTAGTTCCGACATCAACTTTTCGAGTTGTTCGACTACATTAGTGGCTGCCTTAACTGACTTAGTAAGTTCCCGAATTGGTTCTCGTTGCTTTTACTTGTTTTCTTAGTTTTTTGGAGACAGTTTTCAATGTTTGCCATGAATTTTTCAGCATCTCTTCAAGATTCGGCTCCTCTTCTTGTTGGTGAGGTGGTTGTTGAAAATCTGGAGGAGATTTCAATCTTTGGCTATTTTGATCATCCCACGAGAAATTGGGGTGGTACTTCCAACCTGCATTATAAGTGTCACTATAAAAATTATTTTGATATCTAGAATAGTTACCTATATAGTGAGCTTGCTCGTTTTCCATGCCATATCCGTAGGGTGGGTACTCAGGATTCGCCATGTAACATCCCGAAATAGGGCCTAAACGGACTAGTGGTTGTGAAACCATGAATCCAAGCTATAAAAGTTTATTATGATTAATTATTATGATTTATCGAGTGATTAAATACATGTGTTAGAGTATTGATAAGAAATTTTATTAATTTCATGCTTAAATTGCCTATTAGGACTTGTTTGCAAAAGTTACTAAATAGGGGTTCTAATTTATAAAGTACTTGATTGAAATGGAGGTTTGAAGTAGGAGTCCTTAAATGGTAATTAGACCATTATATTTTCATGGACAAAATGGACATATATAGGTGGAAAGAACCAAAGTTTTTAATGAAGGGTAATTTAGTCATTTGGTAATAAAATGAATTAAAAGGGAAAAATATGAGAAAATATGCTCATCTTCTTCATTAGAACGAAATTAAAAGGGTTTTCCATAGCTAGGGTTTGTTTCAAGCTTCCAAGCTCCATAGTAAGTGATTCCAAGCCCGCTTTTAATGTTCTTTACATTTTGAAGCCCTTAGCTCGATTTAGCTTATTCTATCAATAATTCATGCTAGGGTTCATATTTGGAAAAATACCTATAGGTCAAATGTGTTTATTTTGATGTTTTATGATAGAATATGAAGTCTGAAATTATGTTAAACAACTTTTGCTAAGTGATTTTAAGTGAAAACGAGTAAAACGGCTTAATCGGTAAAAATACCTAATGTTCATAAGTACAAGTTAGAGTGAGAATTTGATGTTGCCATAGAAGGGAAAAATGATCAGCATGTCATAAAACATAAGAATAAGGGATAAAGTTTAATTTCCGAGCTTTGGGGCAAATGTGTAAATATGTAAAAGTTTAGGGGCAAAATTGTAATTTTTCCAAAGTTAAGAGTTAAGGACTGTTTTGATGAATGTGAGTATTAAATAAGCTAAATTTGCTATTATAGATCAAGAAGAACGAAATCCAAAGTTAGATCGAGGAAAGAAAAAGATAGAGGACTAAATCGATATAGTTGATCGTACTTTGTTTCGAGGTAAGTTTGCAGTAAATAAATGCAATATTCTATTACTTTACATTTAATATTGTTAAATTCCAGCATTTACATATTTATTCTATAAATTTATTATTTAAAGACTCAAGTATGAATTGACGGAAAAGCTATCTCAAGAAAGTTCCATTGAACCTTAGGAATGTGTAGGATACAAATGTCATGACATTAGGGTTTAAGGAAATCATGTAAGACCATGTCAAGACATGGCATTGATATGTTACTATAAGGAAAAGGTCCTATGTAAGACCATGCCAAGGCATGGCATTGGTGAGTTCATAAGGCAAGGATACCACGTAAGACCATGTCAAGACATGGCAATGGTTAAGTTTCATAAGGAAAGGTACCCGCGTATCCTTAGTATTCCAAGTGGTTCAACGGGAAAATTCAAGGAGTATTCCAAAGTAAAGGTAAGATAAGTTCAAGCTAAAAAGGTAAGGTAAGATATATTCATGTTAAAAAGTAAGGCAAGTATACAAGTTTTAAGTATATTGAGTAAAAAGCTTAAGTGATCTTGATAAGAAAAGAATAAGATAATTCATTAAGAATGTTGTTATTTATTTACATGTAAACTTACTAAGCTTTATGCTTACTCCCATTCTTTAATTTTTTTTTATAGTATTACAAGCCAACTCGGGAATCACAAAGACGTCGGAGATCGTTACGCACTATCAAAGGATAATACTGGTATTTTGTAACTCGACGTTTTAAGTTATGGCATGTATAGGGACTTAGCTATCTTGTGTGTATAACCTTATGATATGGCTTAAGATTGGCTTGTAAATGTTTGGTAATGATTAGCTGTTAAAATTGCTAATTAAGAGCATGTTTTGGACATTATGAAATGCCTAGTTGGTAATTATTAGAAAGAAATTATGTAAGTATATGCAGGGGAACAGTTTGTACAGCAGCAGTGATGTGATTTTGAAAAATCACCAAAAATAGTATAAATGGAATTAGGTTGTGCATGAGATATAGAATTAAAGCTTATTGAGTCTATTTTTATATGAAAGAAACGGGGTAGGAAAAAGAGTTGTATATTATGAGATAATTTATTTTTAGTGAAGAGAGGTCGGAACTGTCAAACTGTGTAACAGGGGAGACTTTAACTAATAAACTGTACTAATTGGCCACACCAAAAATTCTGGAAAAATTATAGTAAGAATATATATGAGTCTAGTTTCAGGGAAAATTTACGGATCTAGATTTCGAGTTTCGTAACTCGAGTTATAATTGATTTAGTGAACATGACGCAGATGGACAGTTTTAAACTTTTATGCCCCAAACTAGTAAGTTAAGTCTAGTAATGCCTCGTACTCGACTCCGGCAACGGTCACGGGTAAGGGGTGTTACACGCCACACCTCCTGGATTCAAATCATATTGTATTTCTGGATGTACCTGCGAGGGACTATACAAATCATGAATTTTTTTTATTCATCATCTCTAACTGATTAGATAACCTGGTGACTACGTCGAGGTTGAAAACACTGGTTGCTTTAGTAGGAGTTGCCCCCATGCCTTGCCACTGATAATTATTTAGTGCCATCTTTTCCATAGACTAAAATTTTCTGTAAAAAGCAAAATAGAGGAAAAAATTAGCATAATAATAATAATAATAAATAATAATAATAAATAATAATAAATTGTAATAAAAAAATTGGCTAAAGTAATAGAAATTGAGCTTTCTTAATATTTTAGAGCTCCCCGGCAACGGCGCCAAAAACTTGATCGCTGCAAAACAGTCTAGTTTTAAAATTTATAAAGAATGATCAAACCTGTAGACTAACTATGATAACGATAGAGGTAAGTGCACCTATCGAACAGTAGTATAGTTGAGGAAAGAATATCTTATCGAACCCAAGGAACCTAAAAGTACTACTACTCACTTTCTTTCTATTATTTAGCCTGAAATATGGAGTGATTGGTTGATTTATCTAAAACTAATGAAATACTTTAAACTAAAATGCAAAGATAAATGAATAAATTGGGAAAAGACTTTGGAAAACTCAGTTGATGAAGACGATACCCTTAGGAAGAATCCACCTATGACTTCACTCATTATTTATCCCTAAACAATATGATTTCTTTACTTAGCTTGATCCGTGAGACTCCCTAACCTATATTAAACCTTCTCTCAAAGCGAATAACGTCTAACCTCAGGTTAATTAGTGGAACTCTTGTTCTCCTATAATAACCCCCTAAGGAAGCGGTAAATCGATCAATGGATTCCCATATTAGGTTTCACCCTAATCCGGTAAAATCTCGTAACCCTATCTCTAGGCTCCCGATCAACTCTGCTTAATTATGCTAGATCTACTCTTAGGTAGGGTCTATTCCTCCTCCACCTAAGCACATCAGATTAAATTAAGCAACATAATTAAGAACAAACTAAGTATTTATCATATAAATTCAGAAAATAATAACAAAATCCATCATAGGTTTCATCCCCTTCAGGTATCTGAAGGGTTTAGTTCATAACTAAATAAGAAAACATCTCAAGAGAAAAGATAAAACAAAACATTAGAAATCCCTAAAACCCCCTAAAGGAATTGAAGGAGAGATCCTCCGTCTTGAGTAGAATTCCGGCTCTTCGAGATGGATCAACTAGCTATCTTCGAGTAATTCCCTAAATGAGTAAAGCTCTGGCAGAAAACTCTGCTAAAACTTGACGCCCTTGAATAGCCGCCTTGAGGTGTTTATATATACTTTTGGGACGCTTTACTTGGCTTCTAAATACTCATAATTCAAGCATAATTCGTTCCTAGGTGTTTAAGTAGACTTAGGATTGCGTTTCTTAGGCTCCAAGCATCCTAATCCGAGTGAAATTGCTCTTTCTCGCAGCAGGGAAACGGTCATGGCATGCCTGTGTAAGTCGTATTCTAGCCCGTGTCTTTATTTTGTTGAATTAGGCACGGCTGTGGCACGGCCGTGCACGTCGAGGTACAGGCCGTGCTTCGAGTCTATCAATTAAGACAAGGCCGTCTAAATCGTGGCATGGCCGTGTGAAGTGAATGGCATGGCACGACCGTGTAGCTTGAAGTCCAAGCCATGTCGATTTCTTAGGTTGGCCCAATTTGGTCCGTTTTAAGCCCGTTTTACGTTCTTTTTATCCTTAGGTGCTTTCCTGAGCATAAGACACGAAAAGAAAGGATTAAGAGCACCTTTTTACATAAATCGAGGATAAATTCATCCAAAAGCATACTAAATGTGGGATTAAAATATGTTACTTTTACGGTTTATCAACAAGCTAGATGAGTGGCGAGCTAATGCATACGAGAACTCACGTCTATATAAGGAGGCAACAAAGCGGCGCCATGATGCTCGTTTGAAGCGACCAAAACAATTCAAAGTGGGAAATTTTTTTCTACTAAACAATTCAAAGCTCAAATTGTTTCCTAGAAAGCTGAAATCAAGATGGTCAGGTCCATTCATAAACAAAACTATTTTTCCCTATGGCACAATCGAGGTAACTCATCCGACTTATGGAACATCCAAGGAAAATGGTAAGCGATTGAAAATTTATAATGGTGAAGATTTTAGTGATATGAGAGAGGAGCTTCAGCTTCGTGAACCTTTATTTAGGAATGTGTAACATCCTGAATTTTTGGGCCTATGCGTTTAGTGAGTGTATATGTTTAAAGTGTTAATTTAACTGTTAAGGGTCTAAATTGGGCTCAGGCTTAGGCAGAGGCCTTGACTAAAATTTTCTATTTGGGCATTATAGGACTTAAAAGTTAGTACATGTGTTTAAAATATCAAAATGGGCTTGTGGCCCAGTGGTCAGTAGCGCCACTTAAGGAACAAGGAGGCGACGTCACACCAGGGAGTTAGGGGCCCAAATTTAAGTTTCAAAGAGCCCAATTCCTTGGATTCAAGTTAGTTAATTTTTGGCATTAGGGTTAGGTGGAGTAGACGGCTACAAGGCTCAAAAATAGTAGGATTTATGTGAATGGGATAATGTAGATAACATAGTTGATAATATGGAAGATAAAAGAAGAAAAATTAGGAGCTATCTGCTGAGAGCAGAGTTACCCTAAATTCCATCACCTAGAGGAGTAAAGAAATCGGTTTCTAATAGCCGTAGGGGGTGCCGAATTTTCTATAAATAGGGGGAATAGCTCATCAATTTCGAAATTTGAACCCTACTTTTTCTTCATTCTTTGTGCCGAAATTCTCAGTCTCTCCCTCCATAATTTCTGTCAACTTTCTTTCAAAAAGCCGAAAATCACCACCTCCTTCACCCTTCTTCTTTCTTTAAAATTTCCTGTCAGCCGAATCTTCTGATCTCCATTGTTATTCTTCTCCCATTCACTAAAAGCTGAAACTACACTCTTGTTTATTCTTGTAGCCGAAATCTTCCTCTTGTTCATCTTTTTTTGGATTTTCTTAAAAGCCGAAATTCTTAGATCTCTAATCTTCTATGCTGCGATCTTCTACTGTGATTGTCGAATCTTCCTGCAAGGAGTAGCCGAAATCATTTGTATAGGTAAGTGTCGATTCGTGAGATTTTAATCTTTTTTCGGCTTTTAGAAATCTTAGTTGAATGGCTATATGGTTAACTAATTGGGTGTTTTCTCTCATTTGCGGCATTCCGAGATTTGAAGGGGGTCCAATCGCTTAGATTTCTAAGCCAGAGTTCAGTAGCACTCGGATCGAATTACTTTCGGGATTTTAAGGTAAGGAGATCTGTTAATTTAAATGTATAAATCGGGTAAAGCACTAACCTTGGCCGAATATAGGAGAGGCCTTATCCTTGCGTTCTTCCGGCTTTTGAGCAAGGTTGTAGAAAAAGGGTAGTAGATCAGATTAGCGAAGGTATCAACATAAAGAGTAGTACTACGCGTTATCAGGTATGTAACTTTTCACACCATTAGATTGTCGATTAATATGTGTTAATAAATCGCTTATATTACATTAAATGCAAAATCCGGCATAACGTTCAAACCCGAGGAGGGTAAAGTGAATCACCGTGTTAGTGATCTCTATCATTCTTCAGTGAATGTTCCTGTTAAGATGATATGTTTTATAAGTATGCTGATTTTTGTGATTGCACGGGGTTGGGTTTGATGAAATGGGAAGTGTTCTGTGTAGTGGCTTTTGCCATGATCTGTTGTAGTGGCTTTTGCCATGATCTATTGTAGTGGCTATTGCCATGATCTGACGATGAGCGACATGAGCGCCATCGATGGCGATGTAGCGATGTGGGTTGATTGTAGAAATCCCTAATGGTGATTGGCAGGTAAGGGTGGTGTGTAGCGGATGGAAACCTAGGATTTGGGTTGGGCTTTGCATATTTTCATATATAATATGTTACATTATTACATTACGTGGGGCTAAGGCCCAAATCTAATGGTGCATGAGGGTTTACACCGAGTCTCGCGACTCAATCTATTATTTAAAAATTTTCAGGTAGCACCTAATGCATCGGACCGGGCTGGAGAGGAGCGCGAGGTGGCCATGCAAAAGAGTATCGGGTCCAGCAGAAGCTTTTACTTAGAATTTTATTTTTAATATTTTGAATAAGGATTTTAAGTTTCAATGTAATAAGGCCATGGGCCACTAGACTTATATTTATTTTGGGGCTTTATGTTGGGTTTTTAATATTAGGCATTGAAATTTTATATTTAAATTAAGCTGAGACATGTATTAAATTTCGGTTTTATTTAAAAATCACCAAGGCATTTTATAACTACAAATCTTATTTGAACTTAATAAATTATTAAGTTTTCGGTATAAATGTTTAAACCTGATAATTATTTTTCCAAAGTGCCACAAGTTTTATAAAATCTCCTTAGTGACATACCAGATCCGGTTGTAGTGTATGGGCCGGGTTTGGGGTGTTACAGAATGAAAATAGGGTAAGTCTAGCTTAAGACTTTAAATGAGTGATTCTCGGGAGGCAACCCGAGCACTAATCTTACTAACATCCATATTTTTTATTTTAGCATCTAACTAAGAACTAACCAATTTGATAGACACAGGATTTCTCACTCGCACGGCATAGCACATAGGCGTGACCGTGGCCGTGTGGACATCACGGAAAGAGACATAGGCATGGCGGAGGTCGTGTGAGCCAAAGAAGAAAAAACTTTTCCCCAACACGGGTTGCGATAAAAGGGCCACGGCCGTGCGATGCAGCCGTGGCCGATACTGAGTAAATGACACAAGCGTGCGACACGCCCGTGCCCCAAGGCCGTGGTCGACACTGATTAACAAACACGAGCATATGACCATCTACATGGGCATGAGAGAAGCGAATGAAAAAGTCCACGGCCGTGTGATTCAGCCGTGTCACATAACATGCCCATGGGACACGGGCGTGGGACAAAGCTCAGATGCGCTCCAAATTTAAATTCACGAATCACATAGGCTAAATAAAGACCCCACGGGCGTGGTCACTAGCCGTGTACCCCACTTCCTATTTAAACCTGTCATTATTCATCTTCTTTCCCCTTCAAAACCCTAGCCGTTTTCACCTAAGCATCCCCCTCCCCCCCTTTCCGGCCACCATCAACCTTTCTCCTCTCCTCCCTTCACTTTTCTTTCTGCCCTTTCCCTAATTTCCTTTTCCCCACATCTTTTTTCCCTTTTCTCTTCCACGCACACTAGCATGCAGTCTACACCAGTGTACACACCACCACGACCATGCGCCATCGCCACGCAACCACTCCAACACCCTCGTCGGTTCACAATACTTTACCACTGTCGCTTATTTCATTCATTTTTAATTATTTATATGATGCTATTCTTTGTTCTTACTATTATATCCATTATTTTAATTTTATTTCAAATGTAATAGTTCTTTTGTTAGTTTAAGATTAGTTGGATTTTATTAGCTTTATTTTCCTTAGAAATCTTGTCAATCAAATTCTATTGCTAATAACAATAATGAACTTATTTTCAATTCATACTAGTATTTACATATCAGACTATGTGATGAACTATTATAGAATTATACTAGGATAAAATAATTGTTTGGATGGAATTATTAGTTGATTTATGGAAAATCTTTGTTTTCTTTTTCAGGTGATAATGACTCCCCCATGTGGGAAAAAGACCGCTATTCCCGCTGCTAAAAAGTGGAAGGGACCCGATGCGACCTCCTCGAGCACCTCGTCGAAATGCGCCATCTATTCCTATGGTTTCCTCTAGGATCCCAAGAGGACCTTTTTTAGATACTTCGTGCGACCCTCGGCATAGGGATGTGCATTGATTGGGCCGCTGGAGCAGGTCCAACTAGCCGATGAAGTTTGGGCCCTCCTGACTACCGACCCATGGGAGCAATTCTTCGAGATCATCGAGCCCACATACCTAAAGCTCACTTTAGAGTCCAATTTCGTCGGTATTTTGGGCTCCTCAACACCATTGCTCGGTCCTCCTCACTCACTGCGATAGGGACAGATGTCCCCATAGGGCATCCAGACGATGCTCCACATGAGGATGATTGAGCATCACCGTGGGTTTGATCCTCTCCAGTATAGGCTATCACAAGCCACCGACGACCCAGAGGACATTACTGATGATGTCCCTCCACAGCACGAGATCCACCTTCAGCGCCACACCCTCCCCGCCGACCAGTTCATGCGGCTACTTCACTTTCAGACATCTCTGGACGCCTCACTCGGTTCAAGTATTACTGTACTTAACAATTTAGTGACATCGCTCAATGATTTGACAGCATCAAGGTGACTCTTTAGCAGATTTTTCATCACTTTCACATATCGCCGCCTCCACCACCTCGTGATCCATCCGATGATGAGGACCTTTGAGTCCCTTTAATTTTTTTATTTTTATTTTTATTTTCACTTTTATTTTTCATTTGTTTTCCTTCCTTATTTAAAGCTTTTATTAGTATAGTTTGATTTCTTTTATCTCTGACTGTCTAATTCTTGAGTAAATATAACAACGTCTGCTAATAGAACTCCCTAAAATAATTTTACTGATGACTTCACAGTTTACAAAGGTTTAAGGTGCCACTAAAGGAACGAACACACCACTGGAGTATTCCCCCCACCTTCACCTCTTCCTAGTTATCATGTTCATCATTGGTTATATTCTAAGGATTTCATCCACAATTCAGGAAGTTTCACTTCTTTCCTTCTCTTATGATTTTTAACTATATTGTTATTATACATTTTTGAACATTGAGGGCAATGTACATTTTAAGTGTGGGGAGGTTATTGATTTCATTACCAGAAAATCCCTGAATTATGTCTTGTTATTAAAGTAATTTTCTCATACTACTAATTAAAATAAGACTTCTATTCATTTATGATTTTCATTAATATGTTTTGGATTAAGTCATAGATAATTGTGCATTGATGGTTTATACTTTAAGATATTAGAGAATCAAACATGATAAGTCTATTTTCAGAATTAAATTTCTAGGTTGTTTGCCTAAATTTAAATATTACTTTGAAATTTGAAATTTGCAAGGTTGACATCAAAAACCATAATTTTTGTGAGATTTAGAGCCTTTAGAGCATATATCTTTTCGTGCTCACTTTTTTGATTATGAGTGTGTCAACATTGATTTGTTATTTTAGAACTTGCTTCAATTATGCATGTCGAGACCACACCTTTGATTTGATATACTGAGATGATAAAGGCACCTAGGATCTAACCCACTTATTCCACCACAAAGCTTATGTAAATAGCTTGATTTTGACCCTAATCGAATAGTGGTTTCGGGACCACAAATCTGAGTCTAAAAATATTTTAAAATTATTTTGCGTGTTTACTATGTGTGAATCTGCTTGTGTTAAATTTTCGTGTTTTAATTTTGTTGTTTGAGTGTCCGATTAAATAAAAGGGCTTAATCGCGTAAAATGAAAATTTGATGGTTAGTTGTGAAAGTGCTTAATTGTTGTTGTCTTCTTAATATGGAGGATTTATGTTGCAATTAGTCCATTTTATAAAGTAGTGGATGGCATATTGATTGATATATGACTTTAATATATATATTATAAAAGTTAAAATAATTAATAACATATTATATTAACATATAATAAAACATAAAAATTGAAAAAGCCATTCTCTCATCCTTGTTGTGACCGAAACAAAGAAAAGAAAAAGAAAGAAACATAAGCTAGGGTATTCGGCCATTGTCAATGTTGATTAAGGTATGTAACTAGCTCGGTTTTTGATAATTTTTACGTTTTTGATATTATTGTTATGAGATGCACAAAGCTCATGTTTTAATTTTTGATTTTGAGGAATATTTTGAGTTGAGCCATTGAAGATAGCTTTTTGTTTGTGTTTTTGATGATGAAATATGATATATATGAGTTAGATTAACAAGTTTTGTCTTTGAATTTTTGATGAAATTGAGTATGTTGGACTAAATTGCAAAAATAAATTTTTGAGGGACTAAAATGTGAAATAAATGAAATTTATAGACTTGTATGAGGACTAGGAATATTCGACCCTTAATGTGTATAGTCAAATTTTGTGTATTTTGTGTTTTATGCAAATAGGACTAAATTGTAAAAAGTGTGAAATGTTAGGGGCAAAATGGTAATTTGCCTATTTATGTGTTTTTGGACTAAATTGAATGAAAATATGTTTGAATGATCTTAATTTGAATATGTTTAGATCAAGAACCAAAGAAATCGGACTTGGATCGGGGAAAAGTGAAAATAGTTCAATAGCCAATTTTTGTCGTTCGACGAAATTTGAGGTAAGTCGTTAAGCAGTTAAACATTGTAAATTGTATATTGATAAACCGTAAAAGTAACATATTTTAGCCCCATATTTAGTATGCTTTTGGATTATTTAGCCCTCAATTTATGTAAAAAGGTCCTCTTAACCCTTTCTTTTCATGTCTTATACTCAGTAGAACACCTAAAGATAAAAAGAACACAAAACGGGCTTAAAATGGACCAAATTGGGCCAACCCAAGAAATCATCACGGCCTGGACTTCATTCCACATGGCTGTGCCTCGATACTTATTTGAAACACGGCCTGGCCCTAATTTACAATACCGTGCCTCGTCGACAAAAAGCCCAACATAGCCGGACCCCGATGTACACGGCCGTGCCCCAATTGGCAGACCCGAAGCACGACCTCTACCTAGATATTGCACGGTGTGTCATAGCCGTGCCTAAATCAACAGAATAGAGACACGGGCTGGACCACGATTTGCACGGGCTTGCCTTAGCCATGCCCCTGCCGCGGGAATGAGCAATTTCACTCGGAATAGGATGCTTGGAGCCTAAGAAACGTAATCCTAAGTCTACTCAAACACCTAGGACGAATTTCACTTCAATTATGAGTACTTAGGAGCCAAGTAAAGCATCTAAGAAGTATATATAAACAACCCGAGTTAGCTATTCGAGATCATCAAGGTTTTAGCAGAGTTTTCTACCACAGCTTTACTCGTTTAGGGATTGTCTTGAAGATAGCCAATTGATCCATCTCGAAGAGTCAGAATTCTACTCAAGATGGAGGATCTCCTCTTCAATTCCTTCAGGGGGTTTTAAAGATTTCCTATGTTTTGTTTTATCTTTTCTCTTGAGATGTTTTCTTGTTTAGTTATGAACTAAACCCCTCAGATACCTGAAGGGGATGAAACCTATGATGGATTTTGTTATTTAATTCTTTTGGTTTATATATAATACTTAGTTTGTTCTCAATTATGTTCCTTAAATTTATCTAATGTGCATAAGTGGAGGAGGAATAGACCCTGCCTAAGAGTAGATCTAGCATAATTAAGCGGAGTTGATCGGGCGCCTAGAGATAGGGTTACGAGATTTTACCGGATTAGGGTGAAACCTAATATGGGAGTCGATTGATCGATTTACTGCTTCCTTAGGGGGTTATTATAAGAGAACGAGAGTTCCACTAATTAATCTAAGATTAGACGTTATTCACTTCGAGAGAAGGTTTAATATAGGTTAGGGAGTCTCACGGATCAAGCTAAGTAAAAGAAATCATATTAATTGAAAAGGTAGATAATAAGTGAAGTCATAGGTGGATTCTTCCCGAAGGTATCGTCTTTATCAATTGAGTTTTCTTCAACGTCTTTTCCCAAAGTTTTGTTCTTTTATCTTTGCATTTAAGTTTAAGTATTTCATTTGCTTTAGATTAATAAACCAATCACTCCATATTTTAGGCTAAATAATAGAAAGAAAGTGAGTAGTAGTACTTTTAGGTTCCTTGGGTTCGATAAAGATATTCTTGCACGAGCTATACTCTTTGTTCGATAGGTGCGCTTGCCTCTTGTCGTTGTCATGATCGATCTGAGTTCGATCACTCTTTTATAAATATTAAAACTAGACTATTTTGCGTGATCAAGTTTTTGGCGTGGTTGTTCGGGAACTTCTAAAATATTTAAAGCTCTATTTTATTACTTTAGCCATTATTTCTAATTTTATTTTATTAATTTTACTAATCCTCTTTCTTTATTAAACTTGCAAGGTACCTCTAGTTTATGACTAGAAGAAACCTAGCGGACCATTAGAATACGATAGTGATATTGAAGCTACCGCTCAGAAATCATGAGAGAAACTAGACGAGCTCTAGACTACCAAAGAGAAGAACAACAAAATAGATCCAATCCTCTTGAAGGGATGGTGAAAATAATTAGCGATGAGCAAGATCGAGAATGCTCAGCGTACTATATATGATTATGCTAAACCTAATTTGTGGGAGCGAGAATCTAGTATTATTAAGCTTCTATAAATTGCTAATAATTTTGAATTAAAACCTAACACAATACAAATGATTCAACAGTTTGTTCAATTTGATGGATTGCGGGCGAAGATCCAAATACTCATATAGCTAATTTCTTAGAGTTCTATGATACTTTCAAAATAAATGGTGTTTCGATGATGCCATCGTCTTGATTATTTCCTTTTTCATTAAGGAATAAAGCGAAGCGATGGTTGAACTTCGTTACCACGAGGGTCAATCACAACATGGGACCAAATGATCGAAAAATTTACATTAAAGTATTTTCCACCAACCAAAAGCGGCCAAATTTAGGAATGACATATTTTCTTTTGTGCGAATGGACTTGAAACATTATATGATGCATGGGAAAATACAAGGATCTCTAAGGAGATGCCCACACCACGGATTACCTTTGTGGCTTCAAGTCCAAACTTTCTACAATGGTGTGAATTCTTCAACAAGGCAAATGATTGATTCATCGGTAGGTGGAACTCGAACAACAAAACTCTGAAGCGGCCTACGATTTTATTGAGGAGATGTCATTGAACACTTATCAATGGCAAATCACAAGGGCAAAGCCAAACAAAATCAGCGGAGTTTTCAACATAGAGCCAGATGACAATGCTGTCAACACAGGTGGAGTTAATGAATAAAAAGCTTGATAATTTATGTTCTTCGTAGGTACATCTAGTAATGCAATATGAAGCAAGCGGGAATGTGGCGAATCTTTGAGTACCCACCGACCAACCGGGAGCGAAAACGAGCGGACAAACTATATAGGTAACAATTTGGATCCAATAATAATCCTTATAGTAATACTTATGACCCGAGTTAGAGGAACCACTCGAATTTTTCGTGGGGAGGACAAGGAAATCAAGGAATTCAAAGGCAGCAACCTCCTCCAAATTATCAAAATCAGCCCTACCCATAGGAAAAAAAATCAAGCCTTGAAGAGATGTTGACAAAATTCATTGCAGCCACAGAATCTCGTCTTCAAAAGACTGATACAAACCTTGATGAACAACAGAAGTCGATGAAAGGACTCGAGAATCAAGTTGGAGAACTTACTAGGTCAGTGGGAGACCTGACAAAGCTAATTTCTGAACGCCAACAAGGAACACAGAAATAAACACAAAAGAGCAAATCCAAGCCATTACAACTCAAGAGGATGCAGTAGATAGACCCACATCAGTAAGAAAAGAAGGATAAGACCAGGGTAGCTCAAGAAAAGCCAAAGCCGGTAATCAAAAATACCAACCTCGCATACCTTATCCCAAAGCATTAAAAAAGATGATTCGGAGGAACAATTCGGTAAGTTTCTAAAACTCTTGAAAAATTACATATTAACTTACCTCTTCTTGAAGCTCTTTTGGATGCCCGATGCAAGGAAATTCTTAAGCAAGCTCTTGGCGAACAAGCATAAAATAGATTAAGAGCACCATGTGGAATTAAGCATAACATGCTCAAACAATGCTTCTGAACAAGCTACCACAAAACTAAAAAATCCGGGAGTTTTACGATTCCATGCTTAATTGGTAGTTTGACTATTGATAATCGTTACTGATTTAGGGGCAAGTATAAATGTTATGCCTTATGCCTTTGTTTAAGCGACTAGGTCTAGGAAGCCCAAACAAACTAGGATGAGTATTCAACTAGTGATAAAGCTGTTAGAATCCCTAGGGCATTATTGAAGATGTTTTAGTCAAAATCGATAAATTTGTTTTCCCAATAGACTTTGTTGTTTTAGACATGGATGAGGATAATTCAATCCCCTTGATTTTAGGAAGGCCTTTTCTAGAAACTGCTAGAACTAAGATTGATGTTGCCACAAGAGAACTCATACTCACGTGGGAGATGAATCAATAAATCTTCAAGCTCTCAACTCAGCTAGAGCCATGAATGATGAAGTTACGAAAATTACTCTAGTCAATAATCAAATTATTCAACCTTCATTGCAGGAAACACTACACGACATCAAATCTGAGTCAAACCATAGCATCTTAGTCAACATAGAAGAATCACGTACACTTAAGGTCGCAAATTAGAAGAGCGAAGACACAAGCAAAGCCGGACCAACACGAAGTAAAACACGAGGAACCGTAGGAAGAGCTCATGGAACATCAAATCACTTTAAAATAGGAGACCGGTCTTTGTTAGAAAAGCCAATCTTCACATCACTTCAACAGACTTGAGGGCAAGGAGAAATTCTTCCCAAGGTACACGAAATCTTCCCCACAACACAGATCAAGGTAAACGCTTCTCAACCCAAACTTAGTCACGAAAATAAAGCGTCACGACAAGAGGAAAATATTCAAACTTTTAAACCGCCTAAAATTTTTCAAAGTTAAGGATAGTCTAGCTTAAGACTATAAGCAAGCGCTTCTAGGAGGCAACCAGAGCACTAACACTTTTTATTTTTTTAAATTATTTTTATTTTATTATTATTTTTTATTTTCTTTCCTTCTCTCTTTCTCTCCACATTTAAAACAAAGTGCAGACTTCTAGGCCACACGGCCTTACACACGGCTGTGTCCGTGGCCGTGTGGACCATCGGAACCACCACACTGACAGAGCAGAGTTGTGCAAGTCAGTCGAACCACCCCCCAACGTCACGATCCAACCACCAATAGCACGAGCAAACAAAATAGCACAGTGCGTGCCTCACGATCAAATGCTAAGACACTGACTTATTGAGCACGGGCAAACCACGCTCCTGCAGTCCATCCGTGCTCACATCCTGGCCTTTTAGGAACGGGCGTGCAAACCAACAAAATGGGCGTGGAAGAACAACACACCCCACAACACGGTCGTGTGATACGGCCGTGTGAATCGACACACCCTCGATACACGGGCGTGGGAACGTGCCAGATTTGAAATCCTGTTTAAAACCCCACAGCCCTTCCTCTTTTTCCCATCTTCTTTCTTATTCCTTCTTCCTTCTCTTTCTTCTAAATTTTTCTCCCTATTCATAGAAAAGATCCAAGAAACTTGATCAAAACAAGGACCATGCCGAAGAAACGCAAGCATCATCTCCTTAGAGGAAACCTCAACATGAGTTCATGCTAGCAGCTTCACTTAATTGACACGCCAAGGGTCTCGGAAACCTTTTCGGTTCTATTTTTCTTTTCTTGTCTCCTTTATTTTCCTTATCTATACTTTTTTTCTGCTTAATTTAATTTATTTCATAGTAGTTTCTTGGTTTTAGGATCTAAAGGCTGCTAGGGAATCACACACCACAGCCTTCGAGGTCACACCCACTTTGCAAACCATCCAACAATAAGGACTTCTTAGTCCATTAGTCTTTTCTTTCAATTTCAATTTTCTTCTTAGTCTCATTCTTTTTATTTCCCTAATATTTAAATTTATTATTAGTATATTATTATTATTTCTCTAGATCTCTTGGCTATATCTTCACAGCTACCCAATTTCTTCATCTCGCAAATTGCTTATCGGTAGCCACTCCATCGAAGCCCATAGAAAACACCATCACCGCCACCAAAGACACCCAGGATCATCCAGATTCGAGGAGTATTACTTTCCCACTTATCTTTTGATTTGGCACATAAATTTCATTATCTATCTTTGTACATTGAGGACAATGTACATCTTAAGTGGGGGTAATAGTGTCTAACTTTTGCATAATTTTCAAAACCACAAATTAGTCTTGATCTTAAGTATTATTCTCATATTATTAATTAGGGTGAAATTTTGATGATTTATGATCTTTATTGATATGTCTCTAATTAAATCATAGTTAATTGTGCATTGATGATTAAATTTGAAGGATACTAGAGAATCGAGCATGATAAGTCTACTTTCTAAAAAATTGACAGGTTGTTGAACCTAATTTGAGTATCACCTTGAAGTTCAAAATTTATAAGGATTGATGTCAAAACACCCATAATGTTTTGTGAAATTTTGAGCCTTATAGAGCATATACCCTTTTTCGTGCTCATTTTATTAATTATGAGTGTGTCAACTTTGAACTGTTATTCTAGAATTTGCCTCGTTTATACATGTCGAGACCACATTAATGATTTGATATACTGAGATGATAAAGGCACCTAGGTTTAACCCATTCACTCCACTAAAAAGCCTACCTTCACAAATTAACCCCTAGTGAACCCCGTTGAATCCTAATAACCTTTTTATTGACTCACCCACTAATATCAACCCAAAATCCCTTTGTATTTGTTATCACCATTCTTTTGACTACCCTTTAATTGAGGTTTGATTTGATTAAATTACCGAATTATATTAGTTCAGTAGTTACATTTAGGATGTAATATTTTAGTTTGTTCTTGAAAAAAAATATCTAAGTATATTCAATATTAGTAGTATATAAAAGAGCTTAGAGCAATTAAACTCCAATTGTTGAAGAAAAGCGTCGTATTAAAATTTTAAAGTGAAGAAAATACTCTTTATTATAAAGTAATTATCAATAGTGGTATTATTATTTTTCATTCGATGTAAATATTCATATTTAGTTCATTATTTCTAGATTAGGTAATTAGTCAATTCAATCTCGATTTTAACTCTCTAATTCAGCCTTTATCCACACCTTCTAACCCAAGCCCCGTTACAACCCTAATAAAGACCTTTTGATCTGTTTATCATCTCATATACAGTGGTGGAGATTTGATTTTCAGGCAAGCTTATGGGATTAACTTTTCAAGTTCGACTTAGAGTTCTTATTCTTGAACCTTAAACACTTTTGAGTAATTTGAGTGAATCTTTAGTGAGGATGTCGATCCTTGTCGGTTTTGAATCAAAGGTAATTACTTAGATAAGGGGAGACACTTACGGTTTCAGGCTATAAAGGTATGACTTATCGTAATTGAATCTTTAGGGCACTTCGAGTTAAATTATCCATGTATAAATTATCTATGAATTATGATGAGGCATTGTCAATGGGAATTATGAATCTTGAAAAGTTTGTTTTAATTGTAAGTTGAGAATTTTGCTTGAGGACAAGCAAAAGCTTAAGTGTGGGGGTATTTGATAAACCGTAAAAGTAACATATTTTAGCCCCATATTTAGTATGCTTTTGGATGATTTAGCCTCAATTTATGTAAAAGGTGCTCTTAACCCTTTCTTTTCATGTCTTATACTCGTGAGAACACCTAAGGATAAAAAGAACACAAAAGCAAGCTTAAAACGGACCAAATTGGGCCAACCTAAGAAATCATCACGGCACGGACTTCATTCCACGGTGCGTGCCTCGATATTTATTTGAAACACGGCGACCACGATTTACAAGACCGCGCCTCGTCGACAAAAAAGCCCAACACGGCTCGCCTCGATGTACACTGCCGCGTACCCCAATTGGCGGACCGAAGCATGGCCTCTACCGGATATTGCACGGGCGTATCATAGCCGTGCTTAAATCAACAAAATAGAGACACGGTGGACCACGATTTGCACGCGTGTTTTAGCCGTGCCCTTCCATGGAATGATTAATTTCACTCGGAATAGGATGCTTAGAGCCTAAGAAACGTAATCTTAAGTCTACTCAAACACCTAGGACGAATTTCACTTCAATTATGAGTATTTAAGAGCCAAGTAAAGCATCTAAGAAGTATATATAAACAACCCGAGGCAGCTATTCGAGATCATCAAGGTTTTAGCAGAGTTTTCTGCCACAGCTTTACTCGTTTAGGGATTGTTTCGAAGATAGCCAATTGATCCATCTCGAAGAGTCGGGATTCTACTCAAGACGGAGGATCTCCTCTTCAATTCCTTCAGGGGGTTTTAAGGATTTCCTATGTTTTGTTTTATCTTTTCTCTTGAGATGTTTTCTTGTTTAGTTATGAACTAAACCCCTCAGATACCTGAAGGGGATGAAACCTATGATGGATTTTGTTATTTAATTCTTTGGTTATATGATAATACTTAGTTTGTTCTCAATTATGTTGCTTAAATTTATCGATGTGCTTAAGTGGAGGAGGAATAGACCTCGCCTAAGAGTAGATCTAGCATAATCAAGCGGAGTTGATCTAGCGCCTAGAGATAGGTTACTGAGATTTTGCGATTAGGGTGAAACCTAATATGGGAGTACATTGATCGATTTATCGCTTCCTTAGGGGTTATTATAAGAGAACGAGAGTTCCACTAATTAACCTAAGGTTAGACGTTATTCACTTGAGAGAAGGTTTAATATAGTTTAGGGAGTCTCACGGATCAAGCTAAGTAAAAGAAATCATATGAATTGAAAAAGTAGATAATAAGTGAAGTCATAGGTGGATTCTTCCCGAAGGTATCGTCTTTATCAATTGAGTTTTCTTCAACGTCTTTTCCCAAAGTTTTGTTCTTTTGTCTTTGCATTTAAGTTTAAGTATTTCATCTACTTTAGATTAATAAACCAATCACTCCATATTTTAGGCTAAATAATAGAAAGAAAGTGAGTAGTAGTACTTTTAGGTTCCTTGGGTTCGATAAAGATATTCTTGCCTGAGCTATACTACTGTTCGATAGGTGCGCTTGCCTCTATCGTTGTCATGATCGATCTGTGTTCGATCACTCTTTTATAAATATTAAAACTAGACTGTTTTGCAGCGATCAAGTTTTTGGCGCCGTTGTCGGGGAACTTCTAAAATATTACGAAAGCTCTATTTTTATTACTTTAGCCATTATTTCTAATTTTTATTTTTATTAATTTTACTAATCCTCTTTCTTTATTAAACTTGCAAGGTACCTCTAGTTTATGACTAGAAGAAACCCTAGCGGACCATTAGAATACGATAGTGATATTGAAGCTACCGCTCGCAAAAATCGCAGAGAAACTAGACGAGCTCTAGACTACCAAAGAGAAGAACAACAAAATAGATCCAATCCTACTGAAGGGATGGTCGAAAATAATCCGCCTTGATGAGCAAGATCGAATGCTCCGCGTACTATATATGATTATGCTAAACCTAATTTGACAGAGCCAGAATCTAGTATTGTTAAGCCTCGCTATAATGCTAATAATTTTGAATTAAAACCTAACACAATACAAATGATTCAACAGTTTGTTCAATTTGATGGATTGCAGGACGAAGATCCAAATACTCATATAGCTAATTTCTTAGAGTTCTATGATACTTTCAAAATAAATTGCGTTTCTAATGATGCCATACGTCTTCAATTATTTCCTTTTTCATTAAGGAATAAAGCGAAGCAGTGGTTGAACTCGTTACCACGAGGGTCAATCACAACATGGGACCAAATGACCGAAAAATTTCTGTTAAAGTATTTTCCACCAGCCAAAACGGCCAAATTTAGGAATGACATATCTTCTTTTGTGCAGAATGACGCAGAAACATTATACGATACATGGTAAAGATACAAGGATCTCCTAAGGAGATGCCCACACCACGGATTACCTTTGTGGCTTCAAGTCCAAACTTTCTACAATGGTGTGAATTCTTCAACAAGGCAAATGATTGATTCATCAGCCGATGGAACTCTGAACAACAAAACTCCTGAAGCGGCCTACGATTTTATTGAGGAGATGTCATTGAACACTTATCAATGGCAAATCACAAGGGCAAAGCCGACAAAATCAGCCGGAGTTTTCAACATAGATGCAGTGACAATGCTGTCAACACAGGTGGAGTTAATGAATAAAAAGCTTCATAATTTATGTTCTTCGTAGGTACATCTAGTAATGCAATACGAAGCAAGCGGGAATGTAGAGAATGCTGAGTACCCACCCTACCAACCAGAGCGTAAAACGAGTAGACAAACTATATAGGTAACAATTTCGGATCCAATAATAATCCTTATAGTAATACTTATAACCTGTGTTAGAGGAACCACGAATTTTTCGTGGGAGGACAAGGAAATCAAAGAATTCAAAGGCAAGAACCTCCTCCAAATTATCAAAATCAGCCCTACCCATAGGAAAAAAATCAAGCCTTGAAGAGATGTTGACAAAATTCATGGCGACCACGTAAACTCGTCTTCAAAAGACTCGATACAAACCTTGATGAACAATGTAAGTCGATGAAAGGACTCGAGAATCAAGTTGGAGAACTTACTAGGTCGATGGGACACCGACAAAGCTAATTTTGAACGCCAACAAGGACGTCTACCAAGCAACACGAAATAAACCCAAAAGAGAAAATCCAAGCCATTACAACTCAAGAGGGCATGTAGTAGATAGACCCACATCGGTAGAAGAAAAGAAGGATAAGACCGAGGTAACTCAAGAAAAGCCAAAACCAAGTAATCAAAGAATACCAACCTCGCATACCTTATCCCGAAGCATTGAAAAAGATGATTCGGAGGAACAATTTGGTAAGTTTCTAAAACTCTTGAAAAATTACATATTAACTTACCTCTTCTTGAAGCTCTTTTTGGATGCCGATGCAAGGAAATTCTTAAGCAAGCTCTTGCGAACAAAGCATAAAATAGATGAAGAGCACCATGTGGAATTAAACGCAACATGCTCGGCAATGCTACGAACAAGCTACCACAAAACTAAAAATCCGGGGAGTTTTACGATTCCATGCTTAATTGGTAGCTTGACTATTGATAATGCGTTACCTGATTTAGGGGCAAGTATAAATGTTATGTCTTATGCACTGTTTAAACGACTAGGTCTAGGGAAGCCCAAACAAACTAAGATGGGTATGCAACTAGCTGATAAAACTGTTAGAATCCCTAGGGGCATTATTGAAGATGTTTTAGTCAAAATCGATAAATTTGTTTTCCCAGTAGACTTTGTTGTTTTAGACATGGATGAGGATAATTCAATCCCCTTGATTTTAGGAAGGCCTTTTCTAGAAACTGCTAGAACTAAGATTGATGTTGCCACAAGAGAACTCATACTTCGCGTGGGAGATAAATCAATAAATCTTCAAGCTCTCAACTCAGCTAGAGCCATGAATGATGAAGTTACGGAAATTACTCTAGTCAATAATCAAATTATTCAACCTTCATTGCAGGAAACACTACACGACATCAAATCTGAGTCAAACCATAGCATCTTAGTCAACATAGAAGAATCACGATACTTAAGGTCGACAAATTAGAAGAAGCGAAGACACAAGCAAAGCGGACCAACACGAAGTAAAACACGAGGAACCGCCGAAGAGCTCATGGGAACATCAAATCACTTTAAAATAGGAGACCGGTCTTTGTTAGAAAAGTCAATCTTCACATCACTTCAACAAACTTGAGGGCAAAGGGAGAAATTCTTCCCAAGGTACACGAAATCTTCCCCCACAACACAGTCAAGGTAAACGCTTCTCAACCCAAACTTAGTCACGAAAATAAAATTGTCAACAAGAGGGAAAATATTCAAACCTTTAAACCGCCCTAAAATTTTTCAAAGTTAAGGATAGTCTAGCTTAAGACTATAAACGAGCGCTTCTCGGGAGGCAACCCGAGCACTAACACTTTTTATTTTTTTAAATTATTTTTTATTTTATTATTAATTTTCTTTCCTTTCCTTCTCTCTTTCTCTCCACATTTAAAACAAAGTGAAGATTTCTAGGCCACATGGCCTTACACACGGCCGTGTCCATCGGTGGTAAAGTGGACCAAAACCACCATCTTGATAGAGCAGTCGTGCAAGTCAGTCCAACCACCCCCAACGTCACGATCCAACCACCCATAGCACAGGCACTGAAAAAAATAGCACGGTCGTGCCTCACGACTGTACTAAGACACTGATTTATTGAACACGGGCAAACCACGCTCGTGCAGTCCATCCGTGCTCACATCCTGGCCTTTTAGGAACGGGCGTGCAAACCAACAAAACGGGCGTGGAAGAACAACACATCCCACAACACGGCCGGGGGATACGGCTGTGTGAATCGACACACCCTCGGTATACGGGCGTGGGAACGTGCCAGATTTGAAATCCTATTTAAACCCTCACAGCCCTTCCTCTTTTTCCCATCTTCTTTCTTATTCCTTCTTCCTTCTCTTTCTTCCAAATTTTTCTCCCTATTCATAGAAAAGATCCAAGACACTTGAGTAACACAAAGATCATGCGAGAAGAAACGCATAAGCATCATCTCCTTAGGAAACCTCAACATGAGTTCATGCTAGCGACTTCACTTAATTGACACGCCAAGGGTCTCGGAAACCTTTTCGGTTCTATTTTTCTTTTCTCGTCTCCTTTATTTTCCTTATCTATACTTTTTTCTGTTAATTTAATTTATTTCATAGTAATTTCTTGGTTTTAGGATCTAAAGGCTGCTAGCAAATCACACACCACAGCCTTCGAGGTCACACCCACTTTGCAAACCATCCAACAATAAGGACTTCTTAGTCCATTAGTCTTTTCTTTCAATTTCAGTTTTCTTCTTAGTCTCATTCTTTTTATTTCCCTAATCTTTAAATTTATTATTAGTATATTATTATTTCTCTAGATCTCTTGGCTATATCTTCACAGGCTACCCAATTTCTTCATCTAGCAAATTGCTTATCGGTAGCCACTCCATCGGGCCCATAGAAAACACCATCACCGCCACCAAAGACACCCAGGATCATCCAGATTTCAGGGAGTATTACTTTCCCCACTTATCTTTTTGATTTGGCACATAAATTTCATTATCTATCTTTGTACATTGAGGACAATGTACATCTTAAGTGTGGGGGTAATAGTGTCTAACTTTTGCATAATTCTCAAAACCACGAAATTAGTCTTGATCTTAAGTATTATTCTCATATTATTAATTAGGGTGAAATTTTTGATGATTTATGATCTTTATTGATATGTCTCTAATTAAATCATAGTTAATTGTGCATTGATGATTAAATTTGAAGGATACTAGAGAATCGAGCATGATAAGTCTACTTTCTAAAAAATTGACAGGTTGTTGAACCTAATTTGAGTATCACCTTGAAGTTCAAAATTTATAAGGATTGATGTCAAAACACCCATAATGTTTTGTGAGGTTTTGAGCCTTATAGAGCATATAACCTTTTTTGTGCTCACTTTAATAATTATGAGTGTGTCAACTTTGAACTGTTATTCTAGAACTTGCCTCGTTTATACATGTCGAGACCACATTAATGATTTGATATCTTTGAAATGATAAAGGCACCTAGGTTTAACCCATTCACTCCACTAAAAGCCTACCTTCACAAATTAACCCTAGTGAACCCCGTTGAATCCTAATGACCTTTTATTGACTCACCCACTAATATCAACCCAAAATCCCTTTGTATTTGTTATCACCATTCTTTTGACGCCCTTTAATTGAGGTTTGATTTGATTAAATTACGTAATTATATTAGTTCGAGAGTTACATTTAGGATGTAATATTTTAGATTGTTCTTGAAAAAAATATCCAAGTATACTCAATATTAGTAGTATATAAAAGAGCTTAGAGCAATTAAACTCCAATTGTTGAAGAAAAAGCTCGTAATAAAATTTTAAAGTGAAGAAAATACTCTTTATTATAGAGTAATTATCAATAGTGGTATTATTATTTTTCATTCGATGTAAATATTCATATTTAGTTCATTATTTCTAGATTAGGTAATTAGTCAATTCAATCTCAATTTTAACTCTCTAATTCAGCCTTTATCCACACCTTTTAACCCAAGCACCGTTACAACCCTAATAAAGACCTTTTGATCTGTTTATCATCTCATATACAGGGTGGAGATTTGATTTTCAGGCAAGCTTATGGGATTAACTTTTCAAGTTCGACTTATAGTTCTTATTCTTGAAACTTAAACACTTTTGAGTGATTGGAGTGAATCTTTAGTGAGGATGTCGATCCTTGTCGGTTTTGAATCAAAGGTAACTACTTAGATAAGGGAAGACACCTACGTTTTCAGGCTATAAAGGTATGACTTATCGTAATTGAATCTTTAGGGCACTTCGAGTTAAATCATCCATGTATAAATTATCTATGAATTATGATGAGGCATTGTCAATGGGAATTATGAATCTTGAAAAGTTCGTTTTAATTGTAAGTTGAGAATTTTGCTTGAGGACAAGCAAAAGCTTAAGTGTGGGGGTATTTGATAAACCGTAAAAGTAATATATTTTAGCCCCATATTTAGTATGCTTTTGGATGATTTAGCCCTCAATTTATGTAAAAAGGTGCTCTTAACCCTTTCTTTTCATGTCTTATACTCAAGAGAACACCTAAGGATAAAAAGAACACAAAACGGGCTTAAAACGGACCAAATTGGGCCAACCCAAGAAATCATCACGGCCTGGACTTCATTCCACACGGTCGTGCCTCGATAATTATTTGAGACACGGCCTGACCCTGATTTACAAGACCGTACCTCGTCGACAAAAAGCCCAACACGGCTTGGCCCTGATGTACACGGCCGTGCCCCAATTGGCAGACTCGAAGCATGGCCTCTACCCAGATATTGCACGGGCGTATCATAGTCGTGCTTAAATCAACAAAATAGAGACACGGGCTGGACCACGATTTGCACGGGCGTGCCTTAGCCGTGCCCCTTCTGCGGGAATGAGTAATTTCACTCGGAATAGGATGCTTGGAGCCTAAGAAACGTAATCCTAAGTCTACTCAAACACCTAGGACGAATTTCACTTCAATTATGAGTACTTAAGAGCCAAGTAAAGCATCTAATAAGTATATATAAACAACCCGAGGTAGCTATTCGAGATCATCAAGGTTTTAGCAGAGTTTTCTGCCACAACTTTACTCGTTTAGGGATTGTCTCGAAGATAGCCAATTGATCCATCTCGAAGAGTCGAAATTCTACTCAAGATAGAAGATCTCCTCTTCAATTCCTTCAGGGGGTTTTAAGGATTTCCTATGTTTTGTTTTATCTTTTCTCTTGAGATGTTTTCTTGTTTAGTTATGAACTAAACCCCTAAGATACCTGAAGGGGATGAAACCTATGATGGATTTTGTTATTTAATTCTTTCGGTTTATATGATAATACATAGTTTGTTCTCAATTATGTTGCTTAAATTTATCTGATGTGCTTAAGTGGAGGAGGAATAGACCCTGCCTAAGAGTAGATCTAGCATAATTAAGCGGAGTTGATCGGGCGCCTAGAGATAGGGTTACAAGATTTTGCCAGATTAGCGTGAAACCAAATATGGGAGTCCATTGATCGATTTACTGCTTCCTTAGGGGGTTATTATAAGAGAACGAGAGTTTCACTAATTAACCTAAGGTTAGACATTATTCACTTCGAGAGAAGGTTTAATATAGTTTAGGGAGTCTCACGGATCAAGCTAAGTAAAAGAAATCATATGAATTGAAAAAGTAGATAATAAGTGAAGTCATAGGTGGATTCTTCCCGAAGGTATCGTCTTTATCAATTGAGTTTTCTTCAACGTCTTTTCCCAAAGTTTTGTTCTTTTGTCTTTGCATTTAAGCTTAAGTATTTCATCTGCTTTAGATTAATAAACCAATCACTCCATATTTTAGGCTAAATAATAGAAAGAAAGTGAGTAGTAGTACTTTTAGGTTCCTTGGGTTCGATAAAGATATTCTTGCTCGAGCTATACTCTTTGTTCGATAGGTGCGCTTGCCTCTATCGTTGTCACATCGATCTCTGAGTTCGATCACTCTTTTATAAATATTAAAACTAGACTGTTTTGCAGTGATCATATATATAATTTAATAATATGCTGATTTGGAATTTTTGGAGATTGTATTGAGATAGCCGAATATGAATAAATCTAGAATTAATATGTTTAAGTTTAGTTCGATTGAGTAATAATATTTGAAGGTTCATATGAAGATTTTGAAGTACATGAAAGTTTCGATATTTGGTATGTGTGTGAGGCAGCTGTTAAGTATTGTTATTTGGACTTTAGGCCTAGCAAGCTTTGAGCTGGTGAACTTAATCGGGCTTTGTGCCTAGCAGGCTTATTGCCGGTGAATAAATATCAGACCTTGGGTCTAGCAGGCCTAGTGCCGGTGTGTGATTCAGGCTTATGCCTAGCAGGTTTTATACCAGTGATCTATTTTTAAGTCTATGTCTATAAGACTTCACATTGATATGGAAATTGAGCAAGTAAGTTGTCCTAAATAACCTTGTACATTCGGCCACATAGGTATGTGCATATGTGATGATGAATTGAATTTTTATATATATGGTCAAATGAGATGTTATATTAAATTTGAATAAATGAGTAGATGTGATGATTTAATTAGCTTGTATGTTCGGTCATAAATGATAATGTATTGTATTTGTATACTCGGCCATATGTGATGATATAATGAACCATGTGTATTCGGGCATATAGGTAAGTAATTATGAGATGATATTGGATCTTGATTATTCGACCAACTAGGTGTGATTGTAAACATAATTGAGATAGTGTTATTTTGGGAATGAAAAGTTGAATAATATTATGCTTAATGAGAAATATTAGCATTTGGCCAAAGTGACTAGTTGAGTTCTAGTATAATATTAACGTTACAATTTTAACTTGATAGTAATGTATTGATTGTTCATTTGAATTGTTTAATTTGCTTAAAGCTTACTAAGCTAAGTTAGCTTACTCCGTGTGTTTTTGTTACTCTATTTTATAGATTTTGGCTTGTAAGTTACGAGCTCGGGATTGTCATCGAAGTCATCCACACTATCATCGATCTTTGGTATTTTATTAAAGTTTATTTTGATCTTATGGCATGTATAGGTTAGGCTAATAAGTAATTTCGTTTGATTTTGAATATGTATAACTTGATCCATGCGAAAATGGGTTAATTTCCAAGAAAATTTCGGTCATATTTTGGTTATGCTTGATCTCTCTCTTTTGATTATGATATTAAGATGTTTATACTAGGGGTGAGTATTCGATCGAGTTGAGTCGAATCGAGTCAAAAATTTTGAGTTAGTCGAGTTAACAAATCCTATTTTAGCAATCGAACTCAATTTGAATTTTTTTCGAATCGAATCGAATCAAGTCAAAAAATTTCGAGTCAAATCGAGTCGAGTTAATGAATCCTATTATTTATACTTAAAGTTGCGATTAGATGGACCGATTATTTAACTAGTAGACGAAGTACAAGATTATTTAACTACATGAACAATATAATGATTTTGCCTCTTAACTTAATGGGTAAACATTTATCAAAACGACGTAGTTTTGCCCTTTAACTTAATTATTTTGAATTTTAACTTTTAAAAAAGTACATATTTATCAAAACGATGTAGTTTTTTCTTTTCTTATTCGGATTTTTGGATAACTCAAATTGTGTAATTCATATTCGAGTTAAACCAAAAACTTAATTTTTTATTCGAGTTGATCCGAATAACTTGATTAACTCAAATAACTCGAACTATTTAATTCAAAATTTAAAATTTTTATCGAGTTTTTTGAATCGAATCGGATTTTGCTCACCCTTAGTTTATACTCATTTTAATGTGTTATTTTACTTAAATGTTTGATGTGCTGGTTTAGTAATTCGGTTAAGGTTCATTTGTATGTGAAATAAGGTTACTACGTTTAGTTAAAATGTGGTATATGAATTGATTTATAAATGTTTATATATATACATATATGTTCATAGGTACGGTTGTAGTATTTGAATGGAACAAATTGATTTGTTCGGATAATCGTTAAGATTGAATATTGGTTAAGTTCAAGTTCATTCGGGAAATACTAGAATGTATTATATAAGTATGATGTATATTTTTGGCATGAAGATATATTAAATGATCATAATTTGAGTATGGTTTATTATGGATTTATTTGTAATGTATTGGTAAATTCGGCCTTTCTTTTAAAGAAATGATCATTTGACAAGTTTATAAATTGGTTGCAATGTTATTTGTCTTTTACGATCAAATATAAAAAGAATTTTTTATTTGATATGTATGAATTTAAAAAGCATAATTTTTGTATATACTTTAAATAGTAAAGCAATGACAGAGTTTTAGTTAGTTAAGTAAAATTGTAAGTTATAAAAATAATGTAGCAAATATCTGTTATGATCTGTGCTATGCCCGATAATGCCTTGTAACCCTAATTGATGTAACACCCCAAACCCGCCCAAACACCACGACTGGATCTGGTATGTCACTAAGAAAATTTAATAAAACATGTTGCATTTTTGGAAAACATTTTCCTTGAGTTTAACCTTTTATTAGGAAAAATTAATAATTTGATAATTTAAATAAGTTATAAATTTTATCATTGTTTTTATGAATTAAAATCAAAATTTAAGTACATGCCTTAGTTTAATTAAAACATAAAATTTTAAACAAAATTTTAAACGTCTAATAACAAAAATAAAAGCCCAAAATTAAAACTGAAACGAAATATAAAGCTAACGGCCCGTGGCCTTATTACAATGAAATTTAAATCCCATTAAATAAAAATATAAATAATAAACTAAAGTCTTTTTGCTGAATCCAAATGTTCTTTTGCATGGCCACCTTGCGCTCCTCTCCAGCCCGGTCCGATGCACTAGGTGCTACCTGCAAGGTGTTAAATAATAGGTTGAGTCACGAGACTCAGTGTGCAACCTCGTGCACCATTAGATTGGGCCTTAGCCCCATAGAACAGAATAACATATTATCATGCAACAGAAATTATGCAAAGCCCAACCCAATCCTAGGTTTCCATCCGCTACACACCACCCTTACCTGCCAATCACACCATTGGGGATTTCTACAATCAACCCACACCGCTACACACCATCGATGGTAGTCATGTCTGCGAGATAGTGCTCATCATCGATCATGGCAATAGCCACTACAATGATCATGGCATAAGCTACAAGCAGATCATGGCAAAAGCCACTACAAGATCATGGCAAAAGCCACTACAATGAGATCATGGCAAAAGCCACTACAACTGAACACTTCTCATTTCATCAATCACCCAACCCCATGCAATCACAGAAACTAACATATATGTTTATCACATCAAATCATTAGAACCATTCACTTTAGAATGTCAGAGATCACTAACCTGGTGATTCGCTTTTACCCTTCTCGGGTTTCGAACGTTATGCCGGGATTTCGGCATTTAACAGAAAATAAGCAGATTTATTAACTCATATTAACAGACAATCTAATGGTGTGAAAAGTTACACACCTGATAATGCGTAGTACTACTCTCTATGTTGATACCCTCGCTAATCTGATCTACTGCCCTTTGTCTACAATATTGCTCAAAAGTCGGAAGAATGCAAGGATAAGGCCTCTCCTATATTCGGCCAAGGTTAGTGCTTTACCCGATTTATACATTTAAATTAATGATCTCCTTACCTTAAAATCCGAAAGTAATTTGATCCGAAAAGCTCTTGAACTCGGCTTAGAAATCTAAGCGATTGGACCCCTTCAAATCCTGAATACGCAAATGAGAGAAAACACCGATTAGTTAACCATATAGCCATTCGGCCAAGATCTCTAAAAGTCAAAAAAAGATTGAAATCTCACGAATCGATACTTACCTATACAAATGGTTTCGGCTACTCCTTGCAGGAAGATTCGGCAATCACAGCAGAAGATCGAAGCGTAGAAGATTAGAGATCTAAAATTTTGGCTTTTAAGAAAATCTCGAAAAAGATGAACAAGAGGAAGATTTTGGCTACAAGAACAAACAAGAGTGTAGTTTTGGCTTTTAGTGAATGGGAGAAGAATAACAATGGAGATCAGAAGATTCGGCTAACAGAAAATTTCAAAGAAAGAAGAAAGGGGAAGGAGGTGGTGATTTTCGGCTTTTGGAAGAAAGAAGGCTTAAGAACGTTTTGGCTTTTTGAAAGAAAGTTAATGAAGCGTGGAGGAGAGACTAAGAATTTTGGCACAAAGAATGAAGAAAAGAGTAGGGTTCAAATGTCAAATTGAAGAGATATCCCTCTATTTAAAGAGAATTTGAGACCCCTAGAGTTGAAAATTCACCAACATTGCACTCAGCAGATAAATCCTATCTTTCTCTCTTTATCCTCATCTGACTACTCATCCACAGTGTCATGGATGACACTACCTCTTCCTTCCTTTACCAACACATTATTTCCCTTATTATCACATTAAATAAATTCCTAAATTTCCTCCCTTATCTTCCATATTATCAACTATAATATCTACATTATCCCATTTACATAAATCCTCCTATTTTTGAGCCTTGTTGCCGTCCAACTCCACCTAACCCTAATGCCAAAATTAGCTAACTTAAATCAAAGGAATTGGGCTCCTTGAACTTAAATTTGGGCCCCTTACTCCCTAGTGTGGCGTCACTTTCTTGTTCCCTAAATGGTGCTTATCGACCTTTGGGCCACAAGCCCATTTTGATTTTTAAACACAGGTACTACCTTTTAAGTCCTATAATGCCCAAACAGATAATTTTAATCAAGGCATCTGCCTAAGCCTGAGCCCAATTTGGACCCCTAACACTTAAATTAACTCATTACACATATTCACCCATTAAACGCATAGGCCCAAAAATTTAGGATGTTACATTCGGCGATGGATACGAGTTAGGATGTTACAGCTTACCTTCATAATTAACCCCTAGTGAAACCCTTTAAGCATAATAGACCATTTCTCGACTCACCCATCAATATTAACCCAACTAAATTTTTGTTTCTTCCATTTCTTGACTCCCCTTATGTCAAGATTTGATTTGATCAGTTGCCTAACTATGTTCTCTAAAAAAAAATAGAAATTCATTCATTATTAGTTCCATGTTATTTGAGCTTAAGCAGTTATTTCATATTTTGAGAAGTTGCTCGTGTTATTATTATAAGTTTTCAATTAATGTAATTATTCAGTATTATTCTATTATTCTAGTTAGGTAATTTGACAATTCAATCTCGATTCTAACCCTCTAATTCAACCTTTATCCACACCTTTAACCTAAGCCCCATTACAACCCTTTTAAAGACCTTTTGATTTGTGTATCATCTCATTCTATAGTGGTGGAGATTTGATTTTCAAGCAAGCCTATGGGATTAACTTTTCATATTTGACTTTTGAGTGCTTAAATTGAACCTTAAACACTTTGGGTGATTTGAGTGAATCCTTAGTGAGGATGTCAATCCTTGTTGGTTTTGAATCAGAGGTAATTATTTAAGTAAGGGGAAGATTTATGTTTTTGTGCTATAAAAATTGATGACTTAGATTGTTTGAATATTTAGGACTCTTTAAGTTGAATTATCCATGTATGAATTATCTGTGAATTATGATAAGACATTATTGATGAGAATTATGAAATGAAGGAAGTTAATTTTAATTGTGAGTTGAGAATTTTGCTTGAGGACAAGCAAATGTTTAAGTGTGGGGATATTTGATAAACCATAATTTACACATATTTTAACCCCATGTTTGGCTTATTTTTGGATGAATTTTCATTAGATTTGATGAATTCGATGCTTCTAATCCCTTAATTTCATGTTTTATACTCAGGAGAGCTTAGGAAGTCGAAAAGAATGAGAAACAGGCCAAAAGGGGCAAAATGGGCCTACATCAGAAATCACACGGCTTGGACTATCGACCACGGACAGATCACACGGCTGTGTGTGGAGAGCAGAATCGACCACGGCCAAAGGAGTCCACCACGGGCATGTCACACGTGCGTGTCCCTACCATAGCAAAGATGAATTCTATTCGGAATAGACTACTTGTGGGCAAGAGAGGTGTTCCAAAGCCTACATAAACACCCTAGGGGGTAACCTAAAAGGGGACGTTGAATAGACGCGCGGATAGGAGGCGAAAAATACTCGAAGACAGCCATCAGGAACAGCTTAGGAAAAGGATCTCCATTAAGACTGAAGATCTCCCATCAAGTTCTTTAGAAGTTTTTGGGTTTTCATTATGTTTTGTGGTTTTCCCTATTTTATGATGTTTTCTTCTATTAGTATGAACTAAATCTCTTAAATATCTAAGGGGATGAAACCTAGACGAATCTTATTATTATCTGACTTATAAGATAAATACTTGTTCTTATTCTTAATTGTGAGTTTTTATTCTTGTTTTGATAATTTAGGTTATTGATCCAAGTCGAATGTGCTTATTTAGTGGAGCAAAAGTTCCTGTTTAAGAGAAGATCAACACAATTAAGCGGAGTTGATTGCAACCCTAGAAATAAGGCGACGAAAATCTATCGGATTAGAGTCAAATCTAATAAGAAAATCCATAGATCGAGTTAATGCGACAATAGAGGTTTTAATTAGAAAGAAATTTCAATTAATCAACCTAGAGTCAGTTGTTTTTAGTCTCGAAAGAGATATTAACATAAATCAGGGATTTCTATGGATTAAGTCAAGTAAATAAATCATATGAATCAAAAGTAATAAATGAAGTCTAGGTAGATTCTTCCTTAGGTATTGCCTATCTCATATAAGTTGTCCAAAAGTATTTTCCCAATTCACTCTCGTCATGTTCATAGTCATTTAGTTAGTTAAATTAGTTAGTTAATTTTAGATTAAAAATAAATTCCCTTTAATTATTAGTCTAGATAATAAAAAGATAGTTATTACTAGTAATTTTAGTTCTTGAGGATACGATATTTCGGACTCACCATAGCTATACTATTGTTCGGTAGGTGCGCTTGCCTTTGTCGAAATAATAGTTAGTTTCGAGCTCCATCAATAAGTCAATTTAGTCCATTTTCTTGTAATTTTTAAGTTTTTAGAATCCTAGTATTAAATACTACCTAACCTATGTTGAAATTTTAGAAAATATTAAATTTCTAGATGATGTTTATGTTGAATAATTTAAGTATTTGAGATTAAATTGATAAATTTTAAGTTAGAAAAGAAAAAGGGATTGAATTGTAAAATAAAGTATAAGTTTTGAGTAATAGGGACTAAATTGAGAAAGTTTCAAAATTTAAGGATTTAAATGAAATTAGAGATTTAAATTTAGTCTAAAGTGAAAATTGAATGAAAATATGGAATTAGTTTTGAAGAAAAAAAGTTAGTCTCGGTTTAGGGACTAAATTGGAATTTAGGAAAAAGTTGGATAAAAATTGAAATATTCAATAAGAAGTTGTATTGTATTGATGAATTTCAAATGTTTCAATTCCGTAGCTAACGTTGTGCCGGAAACCTTACCTAAGAAAGGAAAAGGAAAAGTCAACGAGCAGTAGCTCGAAAATTACGATTTGTATTTCTATAATCCAAATTTAATTATTAATTGTTATATTTTGATTTATATGTTTATGGTAAGTAATTTAGGTAAGTATGAGTATTTTGATATTGAATTTAATTTATATGTATATGTGTGATTGATGTGGAAATTGAATATTGGATATATCTTGTAGTTGAAAAGTGAATTGAAACCCTATTAAATGTATCGGGCTAAGTTGGATATAAATGGCATGCCATAGGATTGGAAGAGTTCAGGGATACTTCGACTTCGAGTCGATGAGACACTGGGTGTCAAATTATTATTTTGGATAAATTCGATGAGGTACTGGGTACCAATTTACTTCAGCATAGTCGATGAGACACTAGGTGTTAACTTATTGCTTCGAATTATCCGATGAGGTACTAGGTGCCAAATTGGTGTGTTTTGGTTGGATTCGTGTATCCGTCCGAGTCCGAGTCCTGTTAATAGGGATAATTGAATGAGATGATATTATGATTGAAAATGAAAAGTATTGAATGTGAAATACAAATGGGATACATGGATGAAAAAGCTATTTGGGATAGCAAATGATAAGAATTGAATGTTTTCTAAATGTATACCTATTGATTGATTAATTGTATAATTATGGTTATAGTATGATTTAATGTGAATGTTATATTAATTTACTTTTAAGTATTTAGATTTTAGAAATACCACTGAGTTTGTACACAGCCTGCGGCACGGGCGTGTCCTATGGTCACACGGGCATGTCCCCTGAACACACAGGCATGTGTGCCCTATATCTAGGAAATTTTATGAAATTTCACGAAAAATTCCTAGAGTACCCAATTTAGTCCCGATTTGTTTGTAACATATATTTTGCGCCTCGAGGGCTCAAAAGAGAGACAATATAGTTAAGATATGATGTAAATGCTAGATGATTAGGAAATGTTTGTATTTGATCTAAAATGTTAGGTAATGCTCCGTAACCCTGTTTTAGCGATGGATAAGGGTTAGGGGGTGTTACAATGTCTAACATTTAGTGCATCAACATGGTCTAGGAATTTCAATGCCAATTGTATTGGATCTAAAACCCTCTCCTACATTCACTCCTAGTTCTAACCTTATTTTTACTTTGTTTAAGTTGTTTCTTAAATGAAACCCCCTCTTGCATTCACTCTTAATTTAGCATAATTTGCATAACATGCCTACATATGGCTTTGGTGAAAGCTAGAACAAGTTTGAATGAAGATCTATGGAAGTGAGAAGATGGGATGATCATGCAAAGAAAAGGAGATCTAAAGCTTGAATAGTTTAATATGGGCATTGTAACACCTAGCTTGATGGTTACAGTGCTCTGAAGGTTTCCATCTGATGCTTCTTATTCATTTTTTTTACTTGGAACAAGGCTATTTTGATCTTTTGCCCTTAGATCATGTTGTAACCCTATAATGCTATAAAAAGCGTATAAATAACACATTTTAGGCTGGATTAAGAGTGTTATTGAGTCTTAAGATAATGTGTGCTATTCAAGAATAGTTTTTTTTTCAATTTTATTCTCTCTAGCTTTCAAGAGTGGTTGCTTGGATAATTGCTTGTGGATTTCAATCAACTCTTGGATCAAATTATTAAAGAGAACTTTGCTTCAATCAAATAAAATTTTCTACTCTTTTCTATAATATTTTCCTTTGCATTTATGTTTTCTTTTATATGTTGTGTTGATTTTAATTTCACCATGCACTAGTTTTTCCAAGTGGTTGAGAAATTGTATTAATGGTTTAGTAATTGAAGTAGGTTAAATATAGGTTTAGACTGTGGGTAGATTAATTATTCAATTTGTTACTATTAGTTAACCTAGGTGATAGATAGGTTAATGAAAATATCATAGAAGAATAGAAGAATGCAAACCCCATTGGATAGTTACCTAACTCACTAAGATATATACCAACCGTAAAACTGTTGTAAGTTATACACCAAATTAGGTAGTGAGGGATTAATGATAGTGATGATAAACGGTTTAGTTAGCTCCCTAACTTAGGAATTATCTAGTTGCTCATACACAAACTCGGGTAACTCCACATTGATGACCAACTTAATTAATTATGAACCCTAAATCCATCAATAATTGAAATAGATTATTAAATCTCATTAATTGAATATTTTTTAACTACTATATCTCAACAATTCTCTCTCTCTATATATATATATATATAATATTTAGTTAATTTAATTAATTAAGTTGTGTTTTCTAATGTTTAGTCTACATAATAAATTTATTTCGTTATAATTTATTAATTGAAAATGATTTCGTATACTTGTGAGTAGTTGAGGAAAGTAATAACTATTTTAAGCTTCAAAATTATCTATCATATTTTGTTAATATTTTCATCACTACTTTCGCACACCAATATTGCACCCATGACTGCAAAAGGGTAGACATCTATTAACTTTTACATGTTTTTGATTTGTCACCCTACACATCTCCCTGATCAAGAACACTAATGTAACAAATCTCCATCTAAGTCTCCTACCTTCTTTCAAATCAGATAGTTGTGGTATTTGCCTTATATGTATATGATTTCGAGATTTATTTGATACGAGTAATTTCTTACTAATATTTATCAAATTCATGAATTAATATATGATTAAGTAATTATTAATTAACTTAAAAGAGTTTCACAAATCGAAGAATAAAAGTAGAGATTATATTGATTTAATTTGAAAAAGAAAATTATTTGTGATATATAATATTTTGATTTTCTAAAATCAAATCAAATCCAGAATATTATTATTTGATCAAGGTTCAAATTGTTTTTTTTTTTGTATAATTATTTTTTCAGTCCTAAAGCGAATCTTGTGATCCGTACTTGCTTAGGTACCCACATTCTCTGAGAACACATGTTGCTGTCGAGTGTGGAAGCACATTCACATTGTCATGTTTTCTTTCCCTTGTATGTCCTTCACTTGATTAGACTAGGATTCAGATCGAACAAATGACATTATTATTGATACTAATCCCATAATTTGCATGGGAACTAAACTGTGGGATGAAATAAAGAAAGGAGAGATGAAGGTTGTGAAGTTAAATAGGTTGATTCATATAACTTCTTGCTTTCCATAACATTCAACATCTCTCACACATGGGTTAAGATTAATCCACCATCTGTGAGGAAACAAACTTAATTTGTACAAATTCATCTAAACCCAGAAAAACTTCATAATCTTGGGCAAAGTTAGATTCACTACTAACTACTTAAACACGCACAAAAAAAAACCCAAGTTAATGGGTTCAAAACAGTAAAGCCTAAAAAGAAGGGTGAAGAGAAGGACGTTAAAAAAAGAGAAGCTAGAAAGCTTCTTTTTGGCCATCATTCTCCAAGCCAAGCCCCATCGTTTGACGACATTAATCAATGTTTATCGAAGCATAGAAGTGAGAGAGCGAAAAACGACTTCTTCACAAGGGATGGTAAGGCCCATATCATGGTTAAAACCAAACTCTTCTTCAGCTCGTTGAAGCAAGCATTGGAATTCAGGGTGAGTCAAGAAGGAGATAGGGACAATGTATCTGCTTCGGTTTTTGCCAACATAAACGGCGAAATGACCTTTGGGAACGTCAAGAGGGAGTCCATCTTCGTCGTACCCATGTTTCTTGCCTAAGCTTGAACATCTCTTCAGAATTTGCTTCAGAACAGCAGTTTGTGGCAGTTTGGACGACTTTCTCATAGCCATTGTTGCTGCGGCACTGCAAGCGAGAGATGGTGGGTTACTTATGAGAGGGGGGGGAGGAGATAAAGGGGTATTTATTTACTACGAGAGATCAAGTTGGATGGAAGAAAAAGGGGAGGGGGGGCGAGGGATCATGTGCGACTGTGGGGGCAAAGCTACCTACAGAAGAAAGTACCACGGGTGTTATTTATATATTTTGATTATAAAATACATATAAGACACATAAATAAATTATAAAAAAAAATGTCTGCAAACCTTTTTTTTTCGCCCTGATTTGTAATCTCTCTAATTCCGTTTAATTATAGGGTAAATTGCACTCAAAGTCTCTAAACATTAGTAAGTTTACATTTTAGTCACTCAACTTCAAAAAATTACAAAATGATCACTGAACAATTTAAAAGTTTTTATTTAAGTCATTGGGTTATATTTTTTTTAAAAGTCCGAGTAGCGAGCTTTAAGCAATGATTTGACAATAGTATAGATCAGTGCACATTGACGAGTGGAAGAACATACACTAAATTCAAGTTAATTATGACAGAAAGTTGTTTGAATTTTGGTTCGTAAATTTGTAATGTTTAAAATTATTTCATGAAAATAAATTGAACTATAAAAGAAAAAAGAAAATGAAAGCTTTCGATTGATGAAAGTGGAGTGAACAGAAAAAACAATACGATAGAGATTTTAATAGTTTAATGACTTAAATAAAAAAATTTAAATAATTTAATGACCATCTTATAAAATTTTAAAATTGAGTGATCAAAATATGAATTTAGTTTTACCTAGAATTATATTGTATTATCTTATGTGTGTGTGTCTCAACCTGAACTCACGGACCGATAATACGTGTACTATAGAGTACAACAGTTTTGTTGGTTTGGAATTTTGTGATTGTTTGGACTTGTGATTGCAGATTCTTAGTTTTAGAGACATTAAAAAATAAAATAAAATAACAACACTTGTTGAGAGTCACAGTAATATCCGGTTTTCAAATTGCAGAAACCCATGTGTTATTTACTGCTAGATTTGCAGGTTTTGACCAATGTTGCATTGTTTATTACATGGTCGGTGATGACTTAGTTGGTCATATCTTCATCAGGCATTAAGCCATAAAAACCCTTAGGTTTTGCTTAAAACCAAAAAGGAGCATGTTTCTAATGGCAATGAATTATCCAAGACAAGCAAAGGATGAGAAACTGGGGTTTGGTTGGTGGATGCAACTGCTGCAGCTACATTTAATAAAAATGACAAGCAGCGAGTTGGGATGTGCAATGCAAATCAGGGCTGTGCTTGCATGTGGTCCTACTCCAATGTGTGCAAATACATAATAGTTTTAGTTTTAGACGCAAAATGTTTATACTTGAAATGCGCATCACCATCTTCCTAAGGCTCAGACTTAATGCCTCGTTCTACACTCTCCTCTCTTCTCGTTATTCTCAAGCCATAACCCCTAAAACAGGCCACCAACCACATATGTACTGTAAACCTATGGCCTTAACTTCACCCAAATCTATGGTGTAATTTAAAAACCTGATAGGAAGGTCAAATCAAAATTGTTTGACATCCAGTGAAAATCAAGGTTGCCAGCTGCCCAGATATTCTTTCGGACTTACCGTTATGTTTTAGATATAGTTAATTTTGATTTTAATTATAAAAAAAAGTAGTTAAATACAAAAAAGAATATACCTGGCATCAAGAGTCGCACACCGAAATACACCAACAATTTGATAAAGGTGATGCTCAAATTAGTTGATATAGATTTAAGACCACAACATTATATATCCACCAGTAGGACCTATATTGGTACGGCATTGAAGCATTGTGAAATTTGCTTTACTTTGATTTTGACAGGCTGAAAAAAGGGCGAAATGACGCCATCTATGAAAAACTTTTGCATGTTCTGTGAATGAGATTGGATGCAAGAGAAATATATGAAAAAAAATATAAAAAGGCCCATCATTGTTTGCAACAATATGGTACCCTGTTGAGCCAGGAGAAATTGATAGACAAATCATTTTCCTTTTTTGTTTATAGTTGAAAATGACTTGGGCACGTGGAGGCCATGTTACTTTTGCCCCTACCAAGTTCTCCTGTAAAGACAGTATCATGTACCCAATTGCTTCAAACCGCTAACCCCTGATTTTTTTTTTTTTTTTTACTAAAACTGTATACTACAACTCTCTTGGAATCTTGGAATTTTTTTATCAGTCCCCCAAAACTTTTTAAGAAGTCATCAATTTCCCTTTGTCCCCAAATCTGATATCATAATAATACCTTCTTCTTTTTCTTAACAAATATCATAATAGTACTTAAAAATAACATTCTTATTTTATAGCATGTACAATGTATGTCGTATAATTGTGTCGTATCTAAAATTATCAAATCTTCGTATGATCTGTAGCTGTATTCAAAATACATGCATGGACAATACCAAACACCACAGTTCATCTTAAGTTATGAGACTCATGATTGTGAAAATTTACTCAGGGCTAAGCCATAAGATCGTGACATGCATAACAGCAATTTTTTGTGGCTTTCGTGAAAGATGGATCCTTGATCAGATTGACAGAAGGTGAGGTGAGGACATCAAAGTCTAATATAATTTTGCTCATCTATACATATTTTAGAGCAAGTCATCTAAAGGAATGCCTAAAACATGAAGAGATAGAGAACAAGTAGATAGGGGTTATATATATTAAGAATTTTATCATGTTTAACAGATGAAAAGACCAATGGAACAAACATCACTAAACATACTTACAAAATCTGAGTATTGATCTAACTAGTCAATTCAGCGACTTCTGGAAAATAAATAACATTCATATCCAATGGATCTAAATTTTGAGTGTGAAAAGACTAGATAAGGAAGTTCCTTACGCAAAGTAGAAGGTTTGGACCCACTATAACAAAATTAGGAAGGTTTTTGAGACTGAAGTATGTATATATATAGGGCTGTACAGTATATTTGCAAAACCAAGATGATAATGACAATGGAATCATATTGAAATGATATTGACAGCAAGAAAAAAGACCTATCGAAATGCCAGAATTGACGACTCCATTTCCATTTACAATCACACTTAAAGAGCATTCACAAGGACTGTTTTAAGTACCTGGGAAAGGGCCCTTTGATCAGGCAGCTTTATTGTAAGTTTCGGATCTAATGATGCCTTTCCAGTACAAGAAATGGCAGTCTGGTAGATAATGATAACAAGTTTGAGAGCCAAATTCTACTACTTTCGGGAGTAACATTGAAACAAAAGTAATCAATCAAGTAGACGGTTTGAGGTGCTTCAGAAATAACACACACAAAAAAAAAAATTGAACCATCTATAACCAGAAACTGATATACTGATAGCAGATTGGTAAAGATTCGTCATACACGCATCCTCTGGCAAATGGCCATAACCTAACCAAATAAACAAAGACCATTAAAAGCAAAAAGAAGATGATATGAAATTTTCTTAGCTGGTCATATTTACAAAAGACATGATTTTAATCTTTATCAACATGCTTATTTTACATTTAATAGTTAAAATATTGTGCCCATAGTTCTTGGTTTGTTCCTCTGTCCCTCAAAAACAACTTATTGCCACTTTAAACTCTTAGTTTTTTGGGATTAGACTAAATCATTGTCATGAGTTTTCCTAGCATGACAGTGAACTGTAGCACTGCTTCTTATCAGAAAACTGCAAAAAATAAAATTTAAGTACTAGTTCTTATTTTCCACTATATTTTACCTTCAGGCAGTATATACTTGTATATCTTCAAAGAGAACTAGGCAAAAACTGGTGTTTTTCAATTAGTGAATTTACCTTCTATTAAAGAAAGAAATAGTAGATACTGTTCCTTTTGCCATGCTTTTATTAGTACAGAGCTCAAAAGCCATGAAAAGGAAGAAAACAAGACAAAACTCTGCAAAGTCTTAGAAAATACATATCTCAGTTACATTACTATGCCATCACGTGCCTTTGCCGCGAAATCAATTTAAACTGGAAGTGGAAGTCTCAAAATTTCCAGGACTACTGTAAATTCACTATTCAGAGTGGTTTGAACTGTTGATTCTGCCCGTCGGTCAAGCTAATTTGTCGTCTGAGCTTCGCAATATGAGCTTGTACCTACACATTCCAGTGAAAATATCCAAACATTTGAATTTCTTGACATCTCTACATGATAATGGGCCAATTATTTTGAAAAGATGTCGGTGAACAAATTTGTGAACAAACCGAATGTAACTGGAAATAGAAAAAGTAAAGATGCTTCGCATTTCACATTTCACAAATAGGAAACTCATCCTAGGAAGTAAAAATCATGCTTGCTTACCTGCTGACGAGCAGCTGCAAGTTGTAATAGCTCATCTGCTTCAGAAAATTCAAGAACCACTGGCTTAGGGGATGGTCCTTAGTGTCACCTCTCTTCTTTTTACTTTCATCTTCAATTGATACTGCAAGCAATTTAGAGGTATCCTCATGAAACATAAGCTTAGCACCAAACAAAAAAAATTAAAAGACAAGGCATAGGAATAAACCTGGGGGTGGTAAAGTAACACCAGCTGGTAGCCTGGGGAAGGTTACTGCTGGATGATTCTGCACACGAGCTAAAAAACTCTCTGATGGTTCTGTGAATACAACCTCATCATAGGATTCCACAACAACAGGTTTTTTAGTCGACATGGGGCCAGATTCATCTTCTGGGTATAACTTCAGATGATGATATCTGGAGAATAAAATTTTACCATCAACATTTTGCCTTGAGGCTTTATTTAGATTTTTGGTTTTCCACCAATGGAGTGGGTGATATGTGATTTTGATAGCAAGAATTGTTAGTTAAAAACTGAATCATTGCGAGAAAATTCAAGCAATCACTAAATATCTTCAGTACAAGAGGGGGGGGGGAATGTCAGAAAATCCAACATTAATTCAACATAATCAGAACATTATATCTGCTGATTATTAAAATGTTTACTTTGATACCAGCAAACTCCTTAAGAAATTGAATAATATAAAATGGAAAACAACAAATAAAGTAATTCATGTATATCACGGTTGTATCTAAATATAACCAAATTCATTAATTTTCTACACTTGATTTACCAACCGAGACACATCAACAGTAAAGTAGTCTTTCATGGTAAGAGTTATCCACTGTAGGCCAAATGACTATTAACAACATCAAAATTAAAACGAGTAGAAGTTCTTTCTAGTGCTACATAATTGTATGTTCTTCTCCTACATATCTTTAACAATGTCCTAATTAAACAATGACTGTATTAGGACTAAACCTCAGCTATTTCTGGAATAAACCAACTTAACTAAAACCAGATTAACAGGCAAAGCAACTCACAAGTTCAAGGGCTTCTCGCAAACATCGTTATGGAAGAATAGTGTAATGGCAATCTCAAATTCGCCCCACCCTGATTCTGATAACTCAAATGGGGCAGACTCCACAACCCTTGTTGGGTTATTGAAACTGGAATGCAACTGAAAAACAGCCCGCTTTACAACCACACTAAGATCCTCATTCGTTGCCCCACGAACATACACAGTCCATTTGTGCGATTGATACCTGAATCAAGCATTGAAAATACAAACCGAACGTAACTGAAACGTGCAAATAACAAACCAAAGAAGAAAGCAGAAGTTCCAATAGTTCCAAGTGTTAAGAAAATACTCACTCGCTTGCCTTTTTACCAAGCCAAAATGCAGCATTACCATATACGATAGGAACACTTATTTCAACATCTTTGATCTTCTTCTGCACCGGAATCATAAAAAATACAACAATAAGATATTCCTGACAAAAGAACTACTTGTTCTGTAATAAAAACATTTCAAAATCATAGTTTTGTAGTGCAACATGGTTGATAACTAATTTATCTTTTCATAGGTTACATCATTTTGATTGCCGACATATTGGGTAAAACTCCAAATTTAAATGATGACAAATTGTAGCTCCAAAATTCAATTAAACATTAGTCAAATAGCTGAACACGGCAATTTGAAAGAAAAGAAAAAAGACAGCTTTTTGGCTTCTTGGGGTGATGTTATTTAGGTGAATTGAGTCCAAAATTGAATTGAGATTTCAAGGCTACCTTCTTTTCACTGTCTTCGGATTTGCCCATTTTGGTGCGCTGTGATTTGAGCGTGGGCAAGCTAATCTCCGGCTGATCTGGATCTTTCTTTTTCGACAATGAAGTATCTACCATATCATGTAAGAAAATCGGCTCAACCTCGTAAGAAATCAAGGTTCAACTAGGAAGAAAATTAGGGTTTTTCTTTCACCTTAGTTACAGTGCCTGGTTTGCAGGGCATGGGGTTTTGAGGAATTGATTGCGTAAGAGAGGTTTCTCTAACACTCATGATATTAGCCAATAATAGAGCAACATGTCATGTGACAGACGAACAAGTGCGCTATAGAGTGACTAAAAGGCCGTTATTTTTAATGTTATGTTCAGTTGGATTGGGCAGCTTGAGTCTGGCCCTTTTGTGGTTGGCCCAGCAGCCCCGACAGAGAAATAAGGAACAAATTAAATTGCCCCAAAACTGGAATTTAATTACAAACTTTTATGCCAATGAAATCTTGGCCGTGTTCATAAGGTTAAAGCTTTGGAATTCTAACGTGAAAATGATGTGCACTTAACATAATTTATACAACACAATCCTTGCAAGCTCCATAAAAGCAGCCAAAATGAAGATGCTGCAGTTTCCTCCAAAGCATGTGGTAACATGAAGTTATCAACGTATTCACCCTTCTAAACTGCATGCTTCAGAATCCCATATGTTCATTCAAATGAAACCATTTACATCCTACATGTCTCCTTCATGACTGATACCTGCTCTATTCAACCACTGACTTCTACCCAACTAAATGCGGTATCTTTCTTTAATCCTCTCTGCTTCATTGTCTCCCTTAACTGACCAATCTTATCCCACATTCTTAACCTAGCGTATAAATTTGATAGCTTAACATAAACTCCAACATTCTGAGGATCCAACTCGAGTGCCTTTTGAGCAGCAAATTTACCCAACACAACATTTTCATGATCACTGCAAGCACTAAGTAAAGCCACCCACAAGGAAACACTGCCATTGTTGTGGCCTTTCTGAAGCATCATCTCATTGACCACCTTCATTGCCTTCTCTAGCTCACCAGCCCTACATAGTAGATCAACCACACAACTGTAGTGCTCTGGACCAGGAATCAACTTGTAAACATGAGTCATGCAATCAAAATACTCAAGGCCTAGCCTTATTTGACCAGTGTGACCACAGGCTGAGATGACTGTTACAAATGCCACCTCATCTGGCTTAATACCCTCCCTCAACATCTCTTTAAATAACAAAATCAAGTCTTCATAGTGTCCATTTCTTCCATACACACCAAGCATTGAAGTCCAAAGAACAACATCCCTTCTTTTCTCCCTCCCAAATCTCAGCCCTGCCAAACTGAAAACTTGGAAAGCTTTCATCACCAACCCACATTTTCCATACATTTCAATCAATGAACTTTGCAGAAATACATCCTCCACCAAATTATAAAATTTACGGAATAAATATCCATGCACTTGCCTCCCCAATTCAATAGCCGAAAGCCCTGCACATGCACGTAACATAGCCGATAAAGTAAAATGGTCATAATCCAAATTCAATCCAGGCATCTTCCTAACAAGTACAAGTCCCTGAATCCACAACTTAGCCTCACAAAATCCAGATAAAAGCGCATTCGCACAAACGGAGTTCTTAAAAGGAATTTCATCGAACACCACAGCTGCATCGGCGATGAGTGACGATTTTGCATATAAATCAACTAGAGCACTGCCTACAAAGACACTCGACGTCCAACCTGATTTCGCCACGTGACAATGAATTTGTTTACCAAATTCAGCTTTCTTCAATGAAGATGACGCTGATATGGAACTACACAAAGCATAAGTATCCAAAGAAACGCCATTAAAGTGCATAAAAGAAAATGTTTTTAGTGCAAAAAACGCAAACCCATTTTTTGAAAAATCAGATATTATTACATTAAAGGGCAATGGGTTTGGGGGGTTTATGGATTTGAAATAATTGGTTAAGATTTTAATGCTGGTTTTGCTTTCCAGGCATGCGGCATATGTGAAAATGAGTTCGCTGTGGATATTGGGAGAAACAAAAAACAAGCCTTTTCTAAGTAAGACAGCATGAAGGATTTTGGTGGCAATCAGACTCTTTATTTGGGAACAGTTTTGCAAGAATTTGGAGATGGAGTTGAAGCTCATTAAACTGGAAGAAGAAAATATTATGGAGTCTTCCAAACGCATTTTCTTCTTCAGAACGGTAGTTCGAACTTTCAATTCAATCAATTATAACAATAGGAGATTGTTCCTTGATAAAGCCATGACACGGTGGCGATCTTGACTAACTCAGAAAAGTTAAAGAGGAAATGAAATGAAGAAGCCCCTGTAACAATTGATGGCATAACCACCTCATTTCCGTTATGCTGTTTTAATGGAATGAAGAAGCCCTTGTCACAATTGAAATTCGGCTAGCTGTTATCTCCACAGCTGTGCTACCCAAAACCCCCCGTTTCACTTAAGAGACTAAACTAAAACGTGCTCGTATTTCTAACCTGCGTATATTAACATACAACGCACCGCATCTCTTTCCCTAAACTTACCGTATCACTAACAATACTAACATTAAAATGCAGCATATTAGATTATTAACGGTAATAATAGAAACTCAAATTTAGTTCGTGACAAATAATCCCTTGCCAAAAAAGATCCTTGACCTCAAGGATCGAATGTTGGATAACGATGGGGTTGAAATTATATGCCTTTTGAAGTATGAGAGACTCTTTGAGTTCTGTTTTTACTGTGGAATTATTGGGCATAAGGGGGATAGCTGTCTGGACAAGAATGGGTTGGAGGGAGCAAATGAACCAAGCCCCCAATATGGGAGCTGGTTAAGGGCCATGATTACACCCCCGAACCAAAACAGGGGTAATTGGCAAAATGGAATTGAGGTGTTATTGACTAAACCTTCAATGACTGATGATAAGGAAGAAAGCATATCGGGAACAAGGGAGGAAAGTGGCCAAATAGTTCAAAAGGGTAAAGATAGAGAAGGGGAGGAGGAAGTCATGTCTGCCTCCCCGGCTGAAAAAAGGTTCCACAAACACATGCGGGATGGTATGGACAGGTTCAAGAGCAAAAGAAAGAGATCGAGGGGGATAAATGGAGAAAGCTTGGACGAAAGCCCTGCCAAAATGGCAAAGAGAAGATTATTGGAGTGTACTTCCCCTAGCAAGGTGGTGGCTGGCGATCAACCCGCCAGGAGCCATGAAAATCTTATGTTAGAACTGTCGAGGGTTGGGGAACCTGCTACAGTCCGTGAGTTGAAACAACTTACTGTTGCTAATATCCCTGATGTCGTTTTTTTAAGTGATACTAAGACTAAAGTTAATAACATTACTCGTGTTAGTTCTATTTGTAGGATGAATGGTTGCTTGGCAGTGGATGCGGAGGGAAAAAGTGGGGGCTTGGCATTGTTGTGGAAGGATGATGCTAAGGTTACGATTCAAAGCTACTCTAAATATCATGTCGACGCTTTGGTTGGCATGGAAGATGGTTTGAAGGTCAAGTTTACTGGGTTTTATGGTCACACTGGCTTGATTGAGAAAAAACAAGCTTGAGATATGTTGAGAAGGATCAAAAATACTATTAGGGAGGGATAGATGGTGGGTGGTGACTTCAATGCGATTTTTAACGCGAATGAAAAGGAAGGTGGGAGGAGGAAGCCTAAGGCTGCTATGGATGATTTTAGGGAGCTGTTGGAGGAGTTAGCTTTGGTTGACATTAAAACTAGGTATGGATGGTTTACGTGGTGTAACAATAGGGAAGGGTCGGGATTTATCAAGGAGAGGCTCGATCGTTTTCTTGTGTCGGATGATATTGTGAATAACATGCCCTTCATTGAAACTACGGTGGTGCGCCAGTCTAAGTCTAATCACGATGCCATCCTTATGGACACCGTAAGGAGCAAACTGAGGGAGCAAAGCGGTGGCCCTAAACATTGGTTTAGATATGATACGTGTTGGGCTAAGGAGAAGGAAACCAAAGACATTATTAGCTCGGTTTGGTCCAGAAGAGATGGGAACTTCATTGAGAAGATTAAGGAGGTTCGGGAGAGGCTGGGACCTTGGCAGTATAATCGTTTCAAAGCTATGAGGAGAAAGATCAATACTCTCGATAGGGATATTAGCACTTTGATGGACAGGCCGAGTAACGAGTCTACGGTGAGGCTCCTAAAATCTACTAGGGGTAAGCTGGGTCAGCTTTACGATATTGAGAAGAAGTATTGGGCGCAAAGATCTCGCATCCAATGGCTGAAGGAAAAGGAGACCGTAACACCCATTACTTTCACGTTCATACGACGAGTCGTAAGAGGAAAAATCATATTGATAAACTTAAGGATTCTAATGGAACGTGGCATGAAGATAGCTCTATGATTTGTAATGTTGCTTGGAGTTATTTTAATGAGCTGTTCAAGAGTTCGATTGACCCTAGCGAGGAGCTTGACTTACATTTCATCCCTTGCTGTATTACGAATGACATTAATGAGAATCTTAACAGAGAGTTCACCGATGATGAGATCTTGATGACCTTCAACCAAATGGACCTTAGAAAGGCTCCGGGTATTGATGGTCTCCCAGGAAGTTTTTTCAAAAATCATTGGTAGATCGTGGGAAAATAAGTTCTCAAATTTTGTCATGAAGCGTTGCGGGATATGGACAAAATTCAAACCATTAATGAAACTCTTCTTGTTTTAATTCCTAAAGTTACTAATCCATGCGACATGACTAACTTCCGTCCCATTAGCCTGTACAGGGTTGTATACAAAATTATTTCGAAGGTGTTAGCAAATCGGCTCAAGAACTTTCTCCCTAATTGCATTAGTGAGAACCAAAGCGCTTTTGTGCCCGGTCGTATAATTCATGATAATATTCTAATCACTCACGAGCTCGTTCATTACCTTCGAAGCTCTAAAAATGGTCCTAATAAAGGGTGCGTCATCAAACTCGACATGAGCAAGGCCTACGATCGTGTGGAGTGGTGCTTCCTTGAAAAAGTCATGTTAAAGTTTGGTTTCTCTAGTGATTGGGTCAATAAAATTATGTGTTGCGTTCGTACAGTTACTTTTAAAGTCAAGTGCAATTCAAAGTTTACTAATGTCATCACCCCGGAGAGGGGAATTCTCCAAGAAGATCCCTTATCCCCTTACCTATTTTTATTTTGTATGGAAGCCCTATCTCGCATGCTCGTGAATGCTCAAGAAACTCATAAAATAAAGGGCATTCGGGCAAGCAAGGATGGGCCTAGGATTAACCACCTATTTTTTGCTGATGATGCTTTACTTTTTGTTGGGAACAATCGAAAGGAGTATGAAGCTTGCATGCAGATTTTGAACAATTTCGAAAGAATGTCGGGTCAAAGCATTAATATGGACAAATCTATGGTCTACTTCAGTCCAAATACTCCTATGGCTCAAAGAGACATCACGAATGACCTTCTTCATATGAAAGTTGTGGATAAGTTAGATAATTACCCGGGGCTCCTGATTTCAGTTGGCAAGAATAAATCTGGTGCCTTCAAAAGCATCTTGGAGCGCATGGTGAACAGGATTAACAGTTGGTCGAAGCACTTATTTTTGGGGGTGGGCAAAGAGGTTTTTATCAAGTCGGTGATCCAGTCGATTCCAACCTATGCGTTCTCTGCTTTTTTTCTCCGAATAGTGTGCTTGAGGAGATCCAATCTTTGATAGGCCGGTTTTGGTGGGGTGGTGGTGATAACAGCAGAGTTTGGAGCAGGGTGGCGTGGGATCGGTTGTGCCATCCCAAAGGCATAGGGGCCTTGGCTTTAGGGACTTGCGTCTGTTTAAGGTTGCTCCTTTGGGAGGCAAGTTTGGCACCTTCTTAAGTGCAAGGATACCCTTTGCTACAAAGTTCCTAGTGCCAAAAATTTTCCCGACGGGGATGTTTTCCATCCTAAGAAGATTGACAATCCATCTTTCACCTGGCAAAGTATCTCCCAAGCAGCTAGTTTGTTGGAAGAAGGTTTTGGATGGAACATGGGCAATGGCAAGGGCATTGACATTTGGCAAGACCAGTGGGGTTCGAGTCTCTTCGGGCTCGTCTATTCGCATGGATAGGAGGTTGGTGAAGGAGAATTATGTCTCTGACTTGTTGACTGATAACTATAGGATATTGGAGTTGTATGGCGAAAGTCTGAAGGATCAAATTTGCAAAATTACCGTTTCCCATAATGACCATGCTGATCAACTTATTTGGTTTCATAATCCTTGGGGCTTTTTCTCTACGAAAACTGCTTATTCTTGGCTGATCCTTAAATAGGTTGGCTATGGCCCTCATCGTATTTTTTAGAAGTTGATTTGGAAGCTGAAAACCCTTCCAAAAATTCAGATATTCAGCTGGAAACTGGGCTATGACATTTTGCCTACCTACGATAAGATCGCTGGTATTCGAAGCGAGTTTAACAGTTCTTGTCCGAGATGCAGGAAGGCTAGGGAAACTCTCATTCACGCCATGAGGGACTGCCCAAAAGCGAAGGCCGTGCTCGAGTATGGAGGGTTGAACGACAGGCTACTTAACGAGAACTTCTCCCACTGTATTGATTGGCTTGAAGAGGTGATGAGAGTCTTAGACGGCCTAGCCATAGCTGACTTCATTACCGTTCTTTGGAATGTGTGGAACAGTATAAACAATCAGGTCTTTCGGGGTGTGGATGAAGAAGCAAGAATTATCTGGGAGAGAGCGACCAACCTTAGCTATGACTTCAGGATCTTTAACTTGATTGAGAGGCTGATGCTGCCAATCGTGGAAGTGGATAAGGGGTGGAAAAGACTCGAGCTTGGAGAGATAAAGGTTAACTTTGATGCTTCATTCCAGGACAACAAAGCAAGCTATGTTGTGCTGGCTAGAGACCACGACGACTTTGTGATTGGCGATCTGATGGGTTCGCTGGATAATGCTAAAAATGCCGAGTGGGCTGAGATGCAAGCTCTTGAAGAAAGTATCAATTTGCTCGTTTGAATGGCTAGAAAAAAGTTGCCTTCGAAACTGCTGCGCAAGCATGGTCAACTGCTTTAAAAAGAGAGATGTTGATTTGACCATTATGGGATCTTGTATGTAGTGTCTGTTTTGCTTAGCCGATTTTTTTCTATTTTTTACTTTTAATTGGGTGCCCAGGTCTAGTAACAAAGTAGCCGATATTTTATGTAAATTGGCTAAAGACAATCACTGTACTAAGAGCTTCAACGTTGATTATCCATTGGAGATTCATAATTGTATTTTGAAAGATACTATAATATGAGTTGACCTTTGGGTTGTTTTTTATCAAAAAAAAAAAAGAATGTTGGATAACGTTGCTGCAACTCTGTAAGGCTCTCCCAAGTGGCATCATAAGGGAACTTGTTGGCCCACTTAACCAGCACTTTCATGGCCGCTTGATTTCCTCATTTGGCTAGGCGTCAATCCAAGATACAAACTAGTTCCTTGATTATAGTTCCATCCAAGTCCACTGCTAGAACTGTAGTTTAAACCAATTGTTGTCCCACGTGTCTTTTGAGTTGAGACACGTGGAACATGGAGTGAATGCGGGACCTCGGGGGTAACTGAAGGCTGTAAGCTATCTGACCGACCTTTGCTTCTACAGTAAAGAGTCTAAAATATTTAGGGGCCAATTTCTGATTGAGGATCCTGCTGAAAAAAATGTTGTTTGTAGGCTAAAGCTTCAAATAGACCAGGTCTCCCACTTGAAAGGCTTGGTCACTCTTTTTCTTGTCAGCAAAATGCTTCGTTCTTTGTTGAGCATGTTTGAGATGGAACTGTAAAAGTTTTCTTGTTGCCTCTTAGTGTTGAAGGCTTCGATCTACATATTCCACACTAGATGAACCAACCAAGTATGGAAGATGCTAAGGGGGAGGTTGGTCGTAGAAAACCTCATAAGGAGTCATTTGAATGGCCAAGTGGAGGGTAGTATTGTACCACCACTTAGCCAACGGAAGCCAACAAGTCTAGTCCCTTGGCTGATCCCCAGTCATGCATCTAAGGTAACTTTCAAGGCACCTATTCAAAACTTCAGTCTGCCAATCAGTTTGGGGATGATAGGCTGTTAACAGGTGTAGCTTGGTCCCTAGCTTGGTAAAGAGTTCCTACCAAAACAAACTTATAAATACCTTGATTCTATCAGAAACAATAGAGTCAGGCAAGCCATGGAGTTTGAAGATGTTATCTAGGTAAGCCTAAGCCACTGTCAAAGCAGAATAAGGATGAGCAAGGGCCACAAAGTGACCATACTTTTTTAGCCTATCCACCATCCCCCAAATGGTATCCTTCCCCCTTGAAGTTGGAAGCCCCTCAATAAATTCCATACTCACATCCAAAATATAAATTGTTTATAAACTCAATTTAAACTATCAATTAAACAAATTAAGCTAAACTTTTTTACTATTGTTTTAGACAATGTAAATGTTTAAAACAATGATCAATTGATTCGTTATTCCCTAACTAAGCTAATAAATCTATACCAATTATATTTTTTGTCACTCTTAGTTAGGAATTTCCTCTCTGTCTCATCTTAAACTAAAATATACCACCTAAATTCTCCTCTCGGTCTCACTATTCAGCACAATTATATTGAACTATCTAATGATAAACTCTCCTTTCTAGATTTTCCACTAGAGGCGACAATTCTAGCATATTACATATTTCGACATAAAAGAACAACTAAACTATCAATCATATACATTAACTTAGTTTAACAATCAATTTATTAATTAACCAAGAAGCAATATACGCACATAATAAAGCTTAACACCGAAATAGACATTTCGTCAAATAGTTGATATGCCCAATATAAAGGTAAATGTAAGAAATGCTCATTTAGATGTTGAACCAATGACATCTAAAAGCTTGATCCATCTTCATTTACAAAAAAATCTTTAGTAAGAAAAAGAAATAAAACAACAAAAGTAAAATATTCTCTAAAAAAAGGGAAAACTTGAATTCAAATGCTTATAAAGTGGTATTTATAGTCTACTAATATGTAATCTAACATTAACCATTATGCCCTTAAATGAAAACAAAGACTTAAGCTTGTTTGGACACAAAATTGCTCTTGTAATGTTATCACCTGTCAGGCAGCGGTATTGCGATACCATGGTAGTCTTGAACTGAAGGGTCATGGGGTGTCTTAGTATCGCAATACCACTAAAAATGGCCTCACTTCTCTTCATTTCAACCCCTAACTTTGATATCGCGATACCCCTTCTAGGTGATGTTTTCTTCAAGTTCGAGCCATTATTGACCCCTTACACAACTCAATTATATTGTTAAGTTCTCTATGGCACGATTGGTCAATCTAGGTCTCAAAAGAGCATAAAACTCACAAAAATAATTTATTAACAATAAAAACTAAAAGTCGACAAAAGTAAATAAAAGACACTTAAATTGCTTGAGAATAAACTCTTTAAGTGTAATGGAGAGTCTAATTTGACATATCAAACTACGACAGATCAAGAGATGAGCTCACTCTCACAATCTTCATTCGGTTTTTTAAAGATCTGGCCAACTAAGAAAGTTGGCTTTTTAAGGTTTTATTTTATTAATTTTAATTATAAAATTATTTTCTATGAATTCAAAATGGAATAGTTTTTGGATTTAAATGAATTTATGACCGGTATTTTAATTAGCTCGATTTTTCATAGGTTTTTATTTTGTAAGATTTATTTAATTTTCAAAAATTAAAAGAATTGAAGCTAAATGTGTTATTTACAAAATTAAATATTCGAGTTTTAGTCCGAACTCAAGTTAGAGTTGGATCTAAACAAGTTTTAATGTTTTCAAATTTGAATCATTTCAATTTATATCATTTCGGGCTTACATATAAAAATATTAAAATTCAACATTATTTAAACTTGACATAAAACTAAACTCGAAATAATTCAAATTCAAACTGAAATGCATTTTGGTCTGATCAATACTCTTAAGATTATTTATATATAAGTCGTTCAATTGGATCAATAATTGTAGTATCAATACAATAATTCATTTGGTTGAGGAATGTACAATTGATCAATACTCTTAAAATTATTTACACGCCATGATGCCATTACATTCATGCATTCACTGATTTAATTGAATTAATGATTGTACGATTAATTGTACAATTCATTCAATTGGGTTCATAATTAGGAAATGTGTATGCACATAATGTCCGTAGACTAGTACATAAATGATTCAATTGGATCATTAAATGTACGATTAATTATGTAATTCATTAAATCATATTTATACATAGTTAAACTCAATTGGATAAAAGATTATATAATTAATATTATAATTCATTCAATTATGTTCATAATTAGGCAAATGCACATAATGTCATTACACTAGCATAGAAATAATTCAATTGGATCATTAAATGTATAACTAAATATAATTCATTTGATTACGTTTGTATAATTAAGGATTGTATGATTAATTGTAGAGGTGGCAATCGATGGGTTTGGGTGGGTTCAAATTAGGTTATTTCGGGTTTGGATCTTTTTAAGTTCAGGTTATTTTGACTTCGATCTTGAGTTTGAGTTTATTTTATATTTCATATAATTATATATTTACGTAATTTAAATGTTTGTATCCAATTAATGTTTCAAAATTAGACTAGACCGACTAGTCATATTGATTGGACCGGCAATCGTTAGTACATCGATCCAGAACAAGGCAAAAAAATTTAATTGACTGCAAATCAATACGAACTGACTAAACTAGATTTTATAATTTTTAATGATTGTTTTATTTTTATGAATTTCAATAATGCATAATAATTGTTGAATCGAACCAGTTACCTAGCCAATTCTAGTATCGGTTTAATTTCAAAATATTGATGTCCATATAAATTATTAGTTTATTGTTAAGTAAACTTTCATCATAACGAAATATTTTAATTATATTGTCATTAAAATTAAAAATTTTAATGGTTACTTATTAGCATAAAAATTATATAAAATTATTTTATCATATAAAACCAAGTGTTAAATAATTTTATTATAAAAATATAACATATTATAAATTAATTATGTTAATTGAACTTGATGTTTGGGAAAAGAAAAACTAATAATTGTGCTATGAAAAACTAACAAATTAAAAGAAAGGAAGAAAAGAAAAATAAAAGACGTCTTGATTTACAAATAGAAAATATAAGTCATTATATATATTTGATGGTTAGGTCTAGTTGCTATTCTTAACATGGTTGCACTCTATTAAGTTCAGCGATGAAGTTAATTTTTTTTTTAAAGAGTATAATTAAATTATATGTTTTATAATAGTAAAATATAATTTTATTGTTTTAATAATTTTATTTTTAAAATTTTAAAAATTAATTTAATTTTTATTAATTTTAAAAATTAAAATATAATTTTGTCATTATCAATTTAAAATTATAAAATTATAAAAATTTAAATGAAAATTTCTGAATCACTTCAAAAAAGATAAAAACAAAGATTTCCACGACTAAAGTGAGAGTTTATCCAAAATAAAATTTCAAAATGGCTTACATCAGCATTTGATTACCACGTATCATGGAGGGTAAAGAAAATCTCAACAGTAATCCACGCGTCACCACGAACTGGGGCGAAGGTGACAAAAGTAAAAAAGGTGGGATGGACTTTTTGTGCTCCCTATATCTAACTTCCCTTATCGGAGGCTCACTACCATCCCACGTGTCCTACCCAAATCGAGACTCCGTTCAACACCTACCTAAATCCTTGTATATAAAACAGCCTAAACAAGCACCCGTCAAAAGGCCATTCGTATTTGACTCACGAGACCACTGCAAAAATAAAGAGGCCTAACTGTTTAACTCACAAGACAACCACCAGCTTTTGTTCTAAAAGAGAATTAATGCAGACAAGTAGTAGAGGATAGGAGGAACCTCCCTAAACAAGTTTAAGTTCAAGGGCGCTTGGTAAGGACAGTGATGGTCAGCTTTCTGTGAAGCATTTACAGTACAACCTGGTGTTGTTGATGTCAGTGCCTCTCTTGGCTTGGCTGCTTAGTGTTCTTCCGACCATATTATTTACTTTGAGGTTTGTCTTGTCCCAAAACCCCACCTACCTCATTTTCTCTCTCTTTCTTCCCATTTCTTTCTTGGTTATTTTCGTGCTTTAAGTAAAGCTCATGCATGTTAGGATTCTTTTCCTAGCTAAGACAGGCAACAAGAGAATTTCTATTAAACGAGTTTTTATGCTATCATAGAAAAAAAACAAGTAGCCAAGTCTAGTTGCACGAGAAAAATTTGTATGAAACTGTAATTTCACGTTATTCTTATCCCTTTTCAATAGAAGAATGATAAATTATATTTTTCTTTTAATTTTTAACATTTTTAATTAGATTTAATTTAAATTTTTTTAAGAGAAAAAAAAAAGCTGAAAATTAAGAAAAAAATTTGATTTATCGTCACAGTTCCATACAATCCCTTCTCTCAGATGCACCAAGTATAAAAAAATTAATAATAATCTTATTTACTAATCTTACAGTTTCCAATAATCCAACCTTTTAGCTGTCGCTGTATCATTTGTAAGTTGTAAATTAATGGATAACATACAGGCAGTCAGCCACCAAGGTCACAAGTATAAAAAAACCCATTGTTTTTTGAGGCTTTGACCAATTGACTTGTAAGGGATATTTAATTGTCAAAATTTCCATTTCTAACATGCTCGAGAACAATCGACCTATGGATTGATTCAGTCGGTGTTATGGGCGACTTTCTGCAATTCTCCCACTCACACTTGCTTTATCTTTTCCTTTTATCTTCATATATGGGAAGGAATCTAGTGACGAATCTTGTGGAAACTAGGGTTGTCTTTTAGGAATTTATTCTGCATACAAGCCATGAATGATTAATTTAAGACTTTGCTTGCCTCGTTATCCAACCAAACTGTGACACCATTGCGGCCAAAAGTGCACAATCAAGCCACACTTCGGACTAGGATTAAATTAATGAAAGCCTTGTTTGTATGTTCTGAATGTCATGATTAGTGGGGAAAACGCAAGTACTTGCTTCAATATTGGACCATCTTCCACTTTTATACCTAATTCGTGAATCGTTTACTCAAATTTCCCTTTAAATAATGAGATCAATATGGTCATATACACTATAAAGGTTGTTATCGGGGGTCTCCTCTTTCCTTAAGGAGAATGAGTTGATAAAAATTGGTGACCAGGCAATTGGGCACTATTCTCATGATAGAGAAATATAAAAGCAGGTAAGACTCTGGACCACGTCCAGGGACCAGTGCCAGTTTGATTTCCGATCATTAGCGTATAAAATAAGCGCATAAGCTTCTGGTTCTGCATATGTGTTTATAGGTTGTGAATAGAGATCGGGAATTAGGAACTGAAATCATCACAGGATGGATCATCAGAGTGGTGATGGGATATGGAAGCTGACATTATTTAGAAATGTTTTTCAGGTTTTGAAAGAATTCACCCATGGAAAACCACAAAAGGTGAGCAAAACTGGGCTTAAAGAGGCTCTTTCAGATATTCTACTTGGTATGGCTGCAGGTTTGAAGCGAGATCCTATTGTGATCCTCCGTATGGATGGAGAAGATCTGTTGGAATTCATCAATGGTCCAAGTTATGAAGCGGAGATGGTGTCTATATTTTCACAGATAGGGTATGAAGATGCATCGTTGCGTGATTTTATTACTAAGGCTTTGAAGAAACTTACGGTTGATCAAGGAATGCCCCCTTCGTCAGATTCTTGGGTATTTGGCTTTTTACACCTTTCGTTTCAGTCAGTAATTTCAGGAGAATGTGAATTTGGTCTTTCTTTTGCTTGTGTAGGTTATGAGGAACATAGTGGAACCAGCTTTGGAATCATGGGATGACAAACCTGTCTCTCATGAAACCTTCTTGGAAGAATCAAAGAAAGTAGCTAAGCGTGTCGCTCAAAATCTCAAGGAGGAGCCTGTGATTGTTGCTCATAGTGAAAACACCTTTGATGGAAGTGGCATTAAAAAACTACTATCCAACAAGTTTGAATTAGACAAGGTATATACATACATATACATGCTTTTGTATTATCTTGTCTTACACTAGTTTTCCCTGTGTTTATATATTTATGTCGGATTTTACATTTCTCCTGTGCCACCAATACTGAACCAAGTCTTTCATTTTCGCAATACAGTTGCTGAATGTAGGTTTAGAAAATGTGCCAAAGGATCGCAATGGAAAAATATCAAAGGAGTATTTACGTGTGGTGCTAGATGTAGTGGCTCCATCAATTGGGTTACCTCAAATCGGTGCTGTTGAACAGGTATTGGTATTGCAACCACACATCTCGATCGCCTGCATCTTCACATTCATCAATACATAACAAAAACACTCAGCACTGGTTTCCCGCGGGGTTGCTAGATTGGCATGCCCTAAAACACCTTTATTTTTTTTTCACTCCACGAACTAAAACTATTTTTTGAAATTCACCAGATGGACAAGGTTGTTGCTGATGTTCTCAACAGGATAGACGCGGATGATGGGAAGGTGATTAAAGAAGATGAGTTCAAGAAACTATTGACAGAGATCATGGGGAGCATCATGCTGCAGTTGGAGGGCAATCCCATCTCGGTTTCTTCGAATTCTGTTGTTCATGAGCCCCTTCCGTCATCCTCATCGCTTTTACAGGCATCAACCTAGTTGCCTATCATCACATATCAGGTGTCATGAAATAAAAAAAGGTTCAATAAATTCTGGTTTAATCAAGTACATTTACCTACTAGCTTAAGTCATTTGTTGTGCAGCTTACTGGGTTGTGCTAATGAAATATGTTACTCTTTAACATAACTGAACCTAATGCATGTTTTATCAGCTAACAGAAATTATTTGGAGCATTGACATTCTTTTCATACAGGTACAGCCCTAGAATTTGTCCATGATGATCACACCAATTACCAATATATAGAGAACATCCAATTTTATTCAATTTGCTACTCTGATTTAATCTTTTGGAGATAAATATATTCATCTCCCATGAGAATAATAATACACTCCACCTGGTAGGCGGTAGCCTCCATCAGTGACTCAGCGTCTCACAATTTCCAAAACTTTCCCATTAAGTTGACTTGTACTACTACTAGGTCCCCAACAACAAAGTGCAGGAGCGGCTAAATTCATAATGTCATGCTTTTCATCTTCCCAAACAAAGCCTTCTTTCGGTAAGCCCTTGGTGAAGCCATAATAAATTATGCAAGCTAAACAAGGTCCAATCCAAAAGACCCAATGGCCATCCCATAAATAATCACCTCGCAGTAAGGCTGGGCCTAAACACCTCGCAGGATTAAGCCCCACGCCGGCATAACCAGCCCGCCCAGTCACACTAATGGACACAAAAACTGCTAGTGCCATCGCCCCGCCACCACTGCACAAACCATAGCTAACCCTAGTTCTTTGCTTCTTCTCTTGTCAAATGCTATTGTTACACCAACAAAAAGCACCACAAATGTACAACAAAATTCCAACATCAATGCCGTCGCAGAGCTAACCCCAGAGGTTGGCCCGTTTCCATCAATGGTACAACCTCCCAAGGAATACTTTTTTGCTGCTTCATGGCTCATCACACTGCTGAGTATGAGAAAACCAATTATCGAGCCTACACATTGGGCCAAGATATAGATGGAAGCTCGTGCTAGAGATACGATGCCCTTGAGGGCAGCAATGAAAGTAAAAACTGGGCTCATGTGTCCACCTGAAAGAGGAACTGTCACCATGAGAAACAGAAAGGCAATAATAAATACTGCAAATGGGACAAGAAGTTTGGGACTAGACTCGTTCGAGTCCAAGCAGGCGACAATGGATGTTGTTAATGTGAACATTAGTGAAGCAGTCGCCACCAACTCTGTGAGTGCTGCCTTCCACATCTAAAACAAACGAATGAGGAGGGAAGCATTAGAGCCCTTTTCTTCTGAAAATTGAATCAAGCAGAATAAATCATTTGTGGATGAAGATCATTACCTCTGGTGAGGAAAACTCACGGGCACCAATGCAACCAAACAACGTTGCTTTTACAGATTTAGATTCCTTTGGGAGCCTTGTCTCGTGATTTTCAGCTGAACCTGTTGTTGGAAGATTATGATCAGATCCGCAAGAGAGAATGGAATCCATGTCTTGAAAAATATCCGAGACTATTTACAAGAAATAATGCTTGCCGGATGAAGAAACCATTAATGGTTAATCCATTATATATACAATATGGAGAAAGAATACGACCAAAGATTGTCACACTGTGACTGCCATGGCTTTTATGTTAAACGGCCAAGTCCCATAATATTACAAGTGATAGTTGCAGTTCTGACACGAAACATTAGCAATCCATTCCATAGTTGCCAATTACAAGAAGACGAAATCTGATCTGGTTTCTGGCAAAGACCAAATGCAAAACACCGAAGAAACTAACAGTGGAAGTATATCTTGTGTAATATGCTTTAGGCAAATTTTGTGTGCAGAAGTAAACCCACCACGATCCAAAAAGCCTTTTTATCCGATAAGAATATCCATTTTAGATCAACTAGGATGCTTACTCTAGGTTTATTAAAAAATGAAGCATCCTTAACTTATACAGCAGTCGATGCTTAGTCTTGGCGTTTTACACTTCACACCTCTCATCTATACTTTTTAAATTGTTAATTTTATTATATCACAAAACAGTAATCAACTCCAGCTAATAATCCAATCCCCCTTAAAATAGGAATTTTATATTACAGAAAACATAGAAAAATCCTACCAAACAAAATATTTCGAAGAGAAGGCATTGGAATAAACCCGAGGGTGGTTTGCAGCCTTCACTTTTCATAGATAGCATATTTGTCAACTCGCACTTTTTTCGAGGTTTATTAAAAAATGAAGCATCCTTAACTTATATAGCAGTCGATGCTTAATCTTGGCGTTTTACACTTCACACCTCTCATCTTTACTTTGAAATTGTCAATTTTATTATATCACTAAACAGTAATCAACTCCAGCTAATAATCCAATCCCCCTTAAAATAGGAATTTTATATTACAGAAAACATAGAAAAATCCTACCAAACAAAATATTTCGAAGAGAAGGCATAGGAATAAACCCGAGGGTGGTTTGCAGCCTTCACTTTTCATATATAGCATCTTTGTCAACTCGCACTTTTTTCGAGTTCCCACCACTCTTTCTTGACCATCTTTCTTGACCATCTTGCAACAAATTCCAATGTTGTTTTTTGTGCAACTTCTTCAAAAATTGCATGCTCCAATACTGCTAAGTTACATCTGTGATAAGTTTCAACAATAGGCCTGATTTTACTAAGAAGATCATCAAAACCTTCATCTTCATCTTTATCTTCAACTTTAGTTATCTTCTCAACCGACTTTGACTTGCACACTTGACTAAGGGAATTATAGTTCACATGTCCCTGTTGTGCCAACTATATGATTTATCCATTGAATCGGTATAAGCTCTTGAAACTTCAAAGTTTCAATCTAGCACAAAGCTTTTATTATTCATTAAGTCTGTGATGACTTCCTATCCTAATGAATCAAATATAGTGCAACATTTATGTATTCTTTTCCATCAATTAACCAATGTTAAGAAGATTGATCTATTTCACCGAGTGATTTGTCTTTTTGCAGTGAGAGCTTGGTGGGTTTTCTTCCTTGCCACCATCTCTCCACCTATTCTCTTTCTTCTCTATCCAACCTTTCTTACCCTTATATTTCTAGGGGCTCGCATCATTAATACTCAGGGCTTATAGTGTTTCTTCTTCTACGCGCTCCCAATGCCTTGATGCTCTTCTTTGCTCTTGAGCATACAAACCATTTATTAACTCTGAAAGAGAGATCGTCAAGAGATCCTTTGAGTATTTGAGTGAGGAAATCATCGATTCATACCTCTCAGGAAATGTTGCTATGACCTTCTCAACAACCTTGCTATCTGCGAACTTTTCCCCAAGTAACCTGATGTTATTTACTACCGCCATAATCCTGTCTACGTATTGCTTCATTATTTCAGCCTCCATATTCAAATTCTCAAAATCTCTTTTGAGATTAATAAGTTGTTATTGTTTGGTCTTATCAGAACCTTAAAAGTCCTCTTCCAAACTTCTTTGGGAATCTCACAAGCCATAATACGTATGAATATGACATCCAAAACGTCATTTTGTATACAGGACATTGCCTTGTATCTTTTAGCTTGCTCGTCACTATGATGTTTAATTTGAGAGACTGTAGCATTATCCCTCAATGGTGCTAGCTTGACATCGGTATTCACAACCTCTCACAAGTCATAAACTTATAGGTAGGTCTTTATCTTAACAACCCATATATGATAGTTTTCTCCATTAAAACAAATGGTGAAGGTGGTGAGAAACTCACTGAAGCCATGTATAACTCAGAAAGAACAATAACGGCCTGTAAGAATATAGGTCTAATACTACTTGTTGGAATTTTGATACATAGAAAGAAAGAATTGCAGAGAAGAAAAGAGAAATTTAGCAACAAAATTATCTGCTAAGGTTTTTATTATTTTCACTTGTATATTTTGAACAATATAACAAGTGTATTTATAACAAGAAAAAACTCCTAAATATGGAAAGAAATAACAAAGATTTTTATACTAATAAATGTCAAATATATTATGCTAATAAATGTTAAATATATTGTCCTAATAAATGCTAAATATATTATACTAATAAATACTAAATATTCTAGAAAGAAAATATATTTTGTAAACATAATGATGGAAGCTCGAAACAACTATTATTTCGACAAAGGCAAACGCACCTATCGAACAGTAGTATAGCTGTGATGAGTTCGGAATATCGTATTCTCAAGGACCAAGAGTATTTAGTAATAACTATCTTTTTATTATCTAGCCTAATAATTAAGGGGATTTATTTTCAATCTAAAATTTAACTAACTAATTTAACTAACTTATGAACTTGACAGGGAGTAAACTGAGAAAATACTTTGGACAACTTATATGAGATGGATGACACCTAAGGAAGAATCCACCTAGACTTCACTTATTACTTTAGATTCATGTGATTTATTCACTTGACTTAATCCGTAGAAATCCCTGAATTATATTAATACCTCTTTCGAGGCTACTAACAACTGACTCTAGGTTGATCAATTGGAATATCTTTCTAATTAAAACTCCTATTGTCGCATTAATTCGATCTATGGATTCCCATATTAGGTTTGACCCTAATCTGACAGATTTTCGTCGCCCTATTTCTAGGGTTGCAATCAACTCCGCTTAATTGTGTTGATCTACTCTTAAACATGAACTTTTGCTCCACTGAATAAGCATATTCGACTTGAATCAATAACCTGAATTATCAAAACAAGAATAAAACTCATAATTAAGAATATGCACAAGTATTTATCTCATAAATCAAATAATAATAAGATCTGTCATAGGTTTCATCCCCTTAGGTATCTAAGGGATTTAGTTGAAACTAAAAGAGGAAAATATCATAAAAGAGGAAAAACAACAAAACATAAAAAAAACCTAAAAACTTCTAAAAAACTTGATGGGAGATCTTTAATCTTGATGAAGATCCTTCTCCTAAGCTGTTCTCGACGGCTGTCTTGGAGTATTTTTTCCTTATACTCGGTATCTATTCGACGTCTTGTTGAAATCCTTTTTAAGTTCCCTCCTAGGGTGTTTATATAGGTTTTGGAATGCCTTACTTGGCCCACAAGTATCCTATTCCGAATAAAACTCTTCCTAGTTTCAGCAGGGACACGTCCGTAGTGGATTCCTTCGGCCGTGGTTGATCCTGCTCGCCACACACAACCATGTGATCTGTCCGTGGTCGATAGTCCAGACCGTGTGATCTGATGTAGGCCCATTTTGTCTATTTTTGGCCCGTTTCTTGTTCTTTTCGACTCCCTAAGCTCTCCTGAGTATAAAACATGAAATTAAGATATTAGAATCATCAAATTCATCAAATCTAATGAATATTCATCCAAAATTAAGTCAAGCATGAGGTTAAAAAATGTGTAAATTATGGTTAATCAAATACCCCTACACTTAAGCTTTTGCTTGTCCTCAAGCAAAATTTTCAACTCACAATTAGAACTAACTTCCCTCAGTTCATAATTCTCATCAACAATGTCTCATCATAATTCATAGATAATGTATACATGGATAATTTAACTCAAAGAGTCCTAAAGATTCAAACAATCAAAGTCATATATTTTTGTAGCACAAAAACATAGGTATTTCCCCTTACCTAAATAATTACCTCTGGTTTAAAACTGACAAGGATTGACATCCTCACTAAAGATTCACTCAAATCACTCAAAGTGTTTAAGGTTCAAAATCAAGCACTCATCAGTCAAACATGAAAGTTTTTACCATAGGCTTGCATGAAAATCAAATCTCCACCACTATAAAATGAGATGATACACAAATCAAAAGGTCTTTTAAAAGGGTTGTAACGAGGCTTGAGTTAAAGGTGTGGATAAAGGCTGAATTAAAGGGTTAGAATCGAGACCGAATTGACAATTTACCTAACTAGAAACAATGAACTAATAATTACTAATTACATTCAAATAAAAAATTATAATAATAACACGAGCTTCTTCTCAAAATATGAAATTAACTACTTTAGCTCAAATAACATAGAACTAATAATGAATGAATTTCAACTTCTTCTTCTTCTTCTTCTTCTTTTTTAAAGAATAAGAACATACAATAATAGGATGAATTTAACCTGAAATAAAGAAAATAGTTAGGCAACTGATCAACTCAAATCTCGATAAAAGGGACATCAAAAGATTAGGGGAAGTAAAAATTTGGTTTTAGGTTAATATTAAAGGTTAAGTAAAAAAATGGTTTATTAGGATCAAAGGGGTTCACTAGGGGTTAATTATGAAGGTAAGCTTTTTATGGAGTAAGTGGGTTAAAACCTAGGTGCCTTTATCATCTCAGTATATCAAATCAAATGTGTGGTCTTGACATGCATAATCGAAGCAAGTTCTAGAGTAACAAATCAATGTTGACACACTCATAATCAATAAAGTGAGCAAAAAAATGCTCTTAAAAGGCTCAAGATCTCACAAAGATTATGGTTTTTGATGTCAACCTTGTAAATTTCAAACTTCAAAGTAATATTTAAATTTAGGAAAACAACCTAGAAATTTAATTCTGAAAATAGACTTATCATGCTTGATTCTCTAATATATTAAAGTATAAATCATCAATGCACAATTACCTATGACTTACTTCAAAACATATCAACAAAACTCATAAATCAATAGAAGTTTCATTTTAATTAGTGATATAAGAAAATTACTTTAAGAACAAGACAAAATTCAAAGATTTTTCTAGTAATGAAATCAATAACCTCCCCACACTTAAGATGTACATTGTCCTCAATGTACAAAGATAGATAACGACAATATAGTAAGAAAATAATAAGAGAGGGAGAGAGGTGAAACTTCCTAAATTTTGATGGAGTCAAAGAAAAGAAACGATGTAAAGTTGGGCAGAGGAGGTAGATACTTCGGTGGGGGTATGGTCATTCCTTAACAGCCCCTTAAACCTAAATTAAAGAAAGCAAAATATACTAAAATAAAGTAAGGACAGGAAAGATAAAAGGAAAGAAAAAATAAAAGGAAAAGGAAAAAAATAAATGCCCGTGTAGAGGTCGCCACGCCCATGTTGATAAATCAGTGTCGACGATGGCCATATCGCACGACCGTGGCATTTTATCGCCGCTTGTGGTTTGAGAGTTTTTCGTCCTTGGTTCGTACGATCTCTACCACGCCAGTGTGCAAATCTGTGGTGTCCACACGGCCACGGCCACACCCGTGTGCAAGGCCGTGTGGTAGGGAAACCTGCACTTTATTGAATTTGTTAGTTTCTAGTTAGGTGCTAAAAATCGAAAATATGAAAATTAGAAGGAGGAGGCGTAGGCGGTGGTTACTAGGGTCGTGGTGTGGTGATTCCCAAGTAGTCTGAAGAACCTAAATAAACAAAATTAAAATATAATAATATAGATTTAGCACATGAGAAATAAATAGAAGGAAAATAAAGGAGAAGAGAAAATAAAAAGAAAAAGTAAATGGACTCAAAGGTCCTTGTCCTATTGAGTTAGTGAAGCGGCCGGTATGAACTTATATAGATCGGTCTCATACAGGGAAAATATGTTCGATTCCTTTCGCTTCTTCGACATGGTGATGATGGTGTAGTTAAAGAGTGAGGGGAAGGGAAAATGAAGGAAAACGAGAGGGGAAAGCTTCAAGGGGTATGAAAGAAGAGGAAATTAGGGAGTAGGTGAGAAAAAGGGGAATTTTGAATAGAAATCTGAGATCTGGTGCATCCCCACGCTCGTGTGTCATGGGCATATTAGGTCGCATGGCCGTATCGCACTGCCATGTGGTGGCTCGTTCGTTTCTCCCATACCTGTGTGGAGGGTTCTACGCTCGTGTGGTTTAATCAGTATCGGCCATGGCTGTGACGCACGACCGTTACATTTTACCGCAGTCCGTGTTTGGGGAAAATTTCATCCTATTGCCACACGGTTATGGCCACGCCCATGTACCTACCTGTGGTGCCCACATGGCCACAGCCACGGCCATGTGTAAGGCCTTGTGGATATGGAAAGCCTACGTCTAAACATGAAAAGAAATAAACTAAACTAATTAGTAGGGTTAGTGCTCGGGTTGCCTCCCGAGAAGCACTCGTTTAAAGTCTTAAGCTAGACTTACCTCTCATTCGCATAATTATGGTGGTTTGAGGACTTGAAAATCCTTTCTCATGCTATCAGTTCTACTATCAGTATATAGTTTGAGTCGAGTAGTGTTTACCTTAAAAATGCCGACTATGAAATTACTTACCTCGATTGTTCCGTATAGGAAGACATTGAGTACCTTAAATGGAATCTCTTCGTTTGTTTTAAGGTCTGAAATGGCGATTCGAGGGTGTTTTTAATCTAACAATACCTGATCTCCAATTTTGAAGTGATTTGCTATTCTTATAAGCTCGTCTGGTGGTTCCCTCAGTTTTGCTTCGTGTGTTCTTAGTTGCTCCTTGAAATGTGTCTTCCACTCATCTAGTTCATCAACCTGAAGCCTCCGTTCCTCATGAGTTATTTCTTTGTTGGCATGAGGTCTAGGATCTGGCTCAGTTGTGTAGTTCCATGGTGTTTCTTGAAAAGAAGGTTTAAGCGAATGGTCATTAATAGAATTTATGATCTCACCTTTATTACTTGATGTCCTGGCCGAGTCAAGAGCTTGAAGAGTGATCGTCTCGTCACCTACACGAAGTATAAGTTCTCATGTACCAACATCAATTTTAGCTCTAGCAGTTGCTAAAAAGGGTATTCCTAAAATTAAAGGAATATTATTGTCCTCATCCATGTCTAACACAACAAAGTCTACTGGGAATATGAATTTTTCAATTTTTACTAGTACATCCTCAATTACACCCCTAGGAATCCGAATAGTTTTATCAGCTAATTGAATGCTCATCCTAGTTTGTTTGGGTTTCCCTAGACCTAGTTGTTTAAACATTTTATAAGGCATAACATTTATGCTTGCCCCTAAATCAACTAAAGCATTATCAACAAATAAACTACCAATTAAGCACGAAATTGTAAAACTCCCTGGATCTTTTAATTTTCATGGTAGTTTATTTTGCAAAATTGCTGAGCACACTGCGATTAGCTCCACATATGATGCTTCGTCCAACCTCCGTTTGTTCGTCAACAGCTCTTTTAGGGATTTTCTTGAATCTGGTATCTGCAAAAGAGCTTCAAGAAATGGCAAGTTAATATGTAATTTCTTTAGAAGTTTAAGAAACTTACTGAATTGTTCATCTGTGTTATCTTTCTTCATTATTTTGGGTACGACACTCGAGGTTGGTATTCTACATTCACCAGTTTTGGTTGATCATGGCTTACCTCAACCTTACCTTCCTCTACCATATTCTCTTGCCTCAATTTTTACTCATCTAACCCTTCACTATCGTGAGCAGTAAAGACATGAAGTTGCTCCTTTGGGATAGTTTCAGTGTTGTGTTGCTTGGCCATTTAGATATGAGCTTAGCGAGTTGTCCTAATGGTTCTCGATTCTTTGAATCGATGCTTGCTGATTTTTTAGTGTTGTTTCAGTGTTTTGGAAATGGGTTTCTGACACCATGATAAATTTTGTTAGCATCTCCTCAAGGTTTGGCTTTTTCTCTTGTGGGTAGGGTTGCTGTTGAAAGCCTAGAAGGGGTTGTTGTCTCTGATTTCCTTGGCCACCCCATGAAAAGTTTGAATGGTTCCTCCAACATGGATTGTAAATGTTACTATAAGGGTTATTTTGGGGTCTAAAATTATTACCCATATAGTTCATCTGTTAATTCTCTATGCTAGGGTTGTAGGATGGGTATTCTATATTGTTTGTCCCTCCTCCGTATGTATCATACTGCATCACTGGATGTACCTACGAAGAACCACACAAACTATCAATCTTTTTATTTAACAGTTCTACCTGATTTGACGAGGTTGAAGACAGTGGTGGCTTTTGTTGGCTTTGTCCTTGTAACTTGCCACTAATAGTTATTCAGTGACATCTCTTTAATGAATTCGTAAGCAGCCTCAGGTGTTTTATTGTTCAGGGTATCGCCGGCGGCTAAATCGATTAATTGCCTAGTTGAGGGGTTCACACCGTTGTAAAATGTTTGAACCTGTAGCCATAATGGTAACCCGTGGAGAGGGCACCTTCTCAGTAGATCATTGTATCTCTCCCATGCATCGTAAAGTGTTTCTAAATCCATTTGCACAAAAGAAGAGATATCATTCCTCAACTTAGCCGTTTTAGCTGGCAAAAATATTTTAATAAAATTTTTTAGTTATTTGTTCCCATGTAGTAACTGATCCTCATGGTAATGAGTTCAACCACTGTTTAGCTTTGTTCCTCAACGAAAAGGGAAAAAACCAAAGATGAATGGCATCATCAGAAACGCCATTGATCTTGAAAGTGTCGTAGAATTCCAGAAAATTTGCCAAGTGATTTTTAGGGTCCTCATCCTACAAACCATCAAACTGAACAAACTGCTGTATCATCTGTATAGTATTAGGTTTCAGTTCAAAATTATTTGCAGCAACAGCAGGTCTAACAATACTAGATTCGATTTCTGTTAAATTAGGTTTAGCATAATCATATGTAGTATGAGGAGCAGGATTTTGATTCACCGGGTTTGCGGCAACCATAAGAGGTAGCGGATTGTTATCAGCCATCTCTTCGGTAGTATTGGTTTCGTCTTCTTGTTCTTCTTCGATGTACTGTAGACTTCGCCTTAGTTCTCTTCGATTTCTACGAGCAGTAGCTTCTATATCACTGTCAAAAATAAAGGGTCCTGACGGGTTCTTCCTAGTCATAAACTAGAATTACCTGCCAGAAACAAATAAAAGAAAAATTAGTAAAAATAAAATAAAATAAAATAAAAAATAAATATAAATTGAAAATAAATAAAATGGCTAAAGTAATAAAAACTTAGTTTTCCTAATACCTTAGTCCCCGGCAAAGGCACCAAAAACTTGATGGAAGCTCGAAACAACTATTATTTTGACAAAGGCAAGCGCACCTATCAAATAGTAGTATAGCTGTGGTGAGTTCAAAATAACTTATCCTCAAGGACCAAGAGTATTTAGTAATAACTATCTTTTTATTATCTAGCCTAATAATTAAGGGGATTTATTTTTAATCTAAAATTTAACTAACTAATTTAACTAACTTATGAACTTGACAGGGAGTAAATTGGGAAAATACTTTGCACAACTTATATGAGATGGACGACACCTAAGAAAGAATCCACCTAGACTTCACTTATTACTTTTGATTCATGTGATTTATTCACTTGACTTAATCCGTAGAAATCCCTGAATTATATTAATACCTCTTTCGAGGATACTAACAACTGACTCTAGGTTGATTAATTGAAATATCTTTCTAATTAAAACCCCTATTGTCACATTAATTCGATCTATGGATTCCCATATTAGGTTTGACCCTAATCCGACAGATTTTAGTCGCCTTATTTCTAGGGTTGCAATCAACTCCGCTTAATTGTGTTGATCTACTCTTAAATAGGGACTTTTGCTCCACTGAATAAGCATAATCGACTTGAATCAATAACCTGAATTATCAAAGTAAGAATAAAACTCACAATTAAGAATATGCACAAGTATGTATCTCATAAATCAAATAATAATAAGATCTGTCATAGGTTTCTTCCCCTTAGGTATCTAAGGGATTTAGTTCAAACTAGAAGAGGAAAACATCATAAAAGAGGAAAAACAACAAAATATAAGAAAACCCAAAAACTTCTAAAGAACTTGATGGGAGATCTTCAGTCTTGATGGAGATCCTTCTCCTAAGTTGTTCCCGATGGCTGTCTTGGAGTATTTTCTCCTTTTACTCGACGTCTATTCGACGTCCTGTCAAATTCCTTTTTAAGTTGCCTCCTAGGGTGTTTATATAGGCTTTGGAATGCCTTACTTGGCCTACAAGTCTCCTATTCCGAAAAACTCTTCCTAATTTCGGCAAGGACACGCCCGTGTGACACTTCCGTGGTGGATTCCTTCGGCCGTGGTTGATCCTTCTCGCCACACACGGTCGTGTGATCTGCCGTGGTTGATAGTCTAGTCCGTGTGATCTGATGTAGGCCCATTTTGTTCCTTTTCGACCGTTTCTCGTTCTTTTCGACTTCCTAAGCTCTCCTGAGTATAAAACATGAAATTAAGAGATTAGGAGCATCGAATTCATCAAATCTAATGGATATTCATCCAAAATTAAGCCAAGAATGGGGTTAAAATATGTGTAAATTACGGTTTATCACATAACTTACAAGCAATCTCTTCAAATCTAGTTCGTATTTTTAGTTCGCCAAAGTTATGAGCTCGCCACTTTCTGTGAATCCGCCAATATTAGAGGATTCGGCAACTTTGCATACTACAATGAATGGTCATCTTGCAACAATATTCATCTAGTTGAAATTCAAATTTGCAGTACTTTAACCAAATTGTTCCTTCCTTTTTGCACTTCTCTAAGAGAAAATAATTTGATATTGAAGTACTTCATTTTTCCATGAAAAATAGGATTGTTAGACGTAGAAATTGTAGCTTGATTATTAACAAACACTTCTATGGATCCTTCTCGCTTCAGATTCAAATCCACTAAAACTTTTTTAACCACAAAGCTTGATTAACAACAGTACTACCTGCAATAAATTTAGCTTCTGCTATAGATTGTGCCACTATATTTTACTTTTTGCAGTACCAGGAGAACACACTTGAACCAAACTTAAAACAATAACCTGAAGTGCTTTTCAAATCATCAAGTGAGCCTTCCTAATCACTATCTGAATAGCCTTGTAAAACATTACCTTGATTTGCACAAAACCTGATTCCATAATCAATGTCCCTTTCACATATCGAAGGACTCTTTTAGTAGTTGTAAGATGTGTCTCAGTTGTACAATTTATAAATCTAAATAATAGACTTACAGAATGTAAGATACCAGGTCTTGTAGTTGTTAGATACATAAGAAAACCAACTAAACTTCTGTAGAATGTTTCATCGATTTTTTCAACTTCATCTTCTTTGCTCAGCTTCTCCTTTTGACACATTGGAGACTAGGAGAAAAAATATAGAAATATTGGTGGGTAAAGTCACATTTTTATTGAATTGAAGTGTTGCTTAAATACATGAAAAAAATAACAACCACATCCTAGAATCAAGCAACTACCAAATTTCATAATTAACAAACTCCTAAAATCAACAACAATAATGAAACGATTTAAAAAATGAGAAGATTTTGTTTTAATAAAATCTCTAAAGCACAACTTCAACAATAACTTATTGCTACTTTAAACTTTTAGTCTTTTGGGATTAGGTAAAAAAAATTTAAATACCAAATAAATATAAATTATTAAGTTTAGATACCTCGATGTAATTAGAAATAAAATAAAATCAAATTAAATCAAAAGGCAAAGTCTAGTTTATAAGGCAATTTTCAACCTAAAACAAGTGCAATAAAACTACTAGTGCCATCACCCTTGCCATCACTGCACACCATAGTTCTTTGCTTCTTCTCTTGTCAAATGCTATTGTTACGCTAACAAAAAACACCACAAATGTACAACAAAATTCCAATATCAATGTCGTCCTAAAGCTAACCCTAGAGGTTGGCTTGTTTCCATCAATGGTACAACCTCCCAAGGAATACCTTTTTGCTGCATCTTGGCTCATCACACTGCTGAGTATGAGAAAACAAAAGAGCTCTTCAAGAAAGCACCATCAATTTCCCTTAAAACCAAAAAGCTCTTCAAGAAATGACCATAAGTTTCCCTTAAAACCACAAAACTCTTCAAGAAAGGGTCTCAAAACTTTTTATCAAAATCCCTAAAAACCAAAAATCTTTTCAAGAAAGTGTTAAAAAATAATGATTCAAAATGTTATTTACTGCTATAATTAGTATATGTTTTATCTTTATCAGTTAGTGGGTATTAAGAAAATCTTATTCTGATTTGGTTGTTTAGTTGTTAGTTTTATCTAGCACCAAAATCTGATCATGGGTTAGTGTTCCTAATTTTTTGCTTTTTTTAGTTACCACTAGCTTTATTTAAACCATGTACTTTGTTCTTTTTCATAGAGAAATAAACATTGCATTTTCTATTCTGTCATTTACTCTTCTCTGAGCATTCTTTCTTGATTGTTTTACCAACATTTGTGGTATCAACAAATCAGGTTTTGATCCCAAATTGAGTGATTCATGGCGAATAGTGGAACCAACCCAGTAGCACAACCGCTAATCCCAATTTTCAAAGGTGAAAAATATCATCTTTGGAGTCTCAAGATGAAAACGATGTTCAAGTCTCAGGAACTATAGGACTTGGTGGAACATGGGTATGAAGAGCCTAATCCGACACCAGCAGAGCCTGACCAACGATTAACAAGAAGGATGCAAAAGCACTAATGCTTATCTAGTCAGCACTTGAGGATGACATATTTTCTCGAATTTCAGCAGCAAACACTTCCAAGCAAGCATGGGAGATTTTGAAGCAAGAGTATTTGGGCGACAAGAAGGTAATAACTATAAAATTACAAACTCTTCGTCGTGATTTTGAGACTTTAATTATGAAAGACAAAGAATCAGTGCAAGAATTCTTGTCTAGATTCTCTGGGATTGTTAATCTAATGCGATCTTATGGCAAAAATTTGAGTAATGAAATTGTTGTGAGGAAGGTGTTAAGAAGCTTAACATCAAAGTTTGATCATGTTGTTGCTGCAATTGAAGAAACGAAGGACTTGTCCACTTATACTTTTGATGAATTGATGAGTTCTTTGATAGCCCATGAAGCTAGACTTAATAGGTCTCATACAAATTTTGAGGAAAAAACTTTTCAAGTGAAGGAAGAATCCTCTAAAGGCAGGTATGATGTAACACCCCTTACCCGAGACCGTTGCCGGAGTCGAGCATAAGGCATTACTAGTCTTAACTACTAATTCGGGGCATAAAAATTGAAACTGTCCATCTGCGTCATGTTGACTAAATTCACTACAACTCGAGTTACTAAACTCGAAATTTAGATCCGTAAATTTCATTGAAACTAGACTCATATATTTTCTTATTATAATTTTTCCAGAATTTTTCATACGGCCAATTAGTACAGTTTATTCATTAAAATTTCCCCTGTTTCACTTTTCGATGGTTCTAACCTATCCTTACAAAAACTTAGTTATCACATTGTACAGAATTCAATTAATGTTCTCGCTTATTCCAATCAAAATAGACTCATTAAGGATTCTATGAATATAAACTATGATCCATAATTATTTTTTTACAATTTTTAATAATTTTTCCAGGACAGAACAGGAGATTACGAAATCATTCAGAACCAGTTTCACTAAAATTTAAATATCTCATAATGTAAAATTCCTTTTCCTACTTTGTTTCTTTCATATAAAAAAAGACACAATAAGATTTGATTCTATATCTTATTCAATTTCTAATTCCATTTTTCATATTTTTGGTGATTTTTCAAAATCACATCAACTGCTGCTAACCAAAAACTGTTTCATTGCAAAATCATATAACCACATTACAAACATATTTACCATGAAACATACTTCCAAATTAAACTTAAGGCATGACCGAATACGCAACCATTAACATCATAATCAAGCCATTTTCACATGGCTATATATATATAATTTCAAAACCAACCATATCATAACTAGTCTATACATGCCACATAACCAAATCTTCAAGCATTTATTTACCGAAGCGAAAACCAGATAGTGTGATGAGATCTCTTTCGACTTTCAACCCGAGCAATTCTCTGAAACTCTATAATCATAAGAAAAATACACAAAGTAAGCTTCAAAAGCTTAGTAAGTTATAAGCAATTTCACAACAATAATGCATTATAACACTACACTAGCAAGGTCAGAATAATATACTCACAACCAAGGTTTATAACCCTGACTTTAGTTCATATCACCTTTCAAAATCTTTCTCGTTTCATAGCCTAAAGGCCGAACTTCCAAACCTTCGATAATAGGTTTCACATGCATATATATATATATATATATTACTTACCGAACTTATACTTGCACTTCAAACCCATATAAATCACATATTCAAGATTTAAAACTAATCAAATGAATTCTTTATACAAACTTCTACATGGCCGAATACAATATATAAAATTAATGTATAAATCAATGAGATTTTATAAGCATTACTCCATGTCAACTCATATCAATTGAACTATAAAATTAATTTATACATTCCATCCAAACTAATTTATCACTCTTATTTGATTTCAATTAATATCAATTCATAATATCTACTTACCCAAAATTCAATCCAAGATATAAAAATTAATCGCACACTTAGTGCTCCTTGTCCGATTTCGCACACTTAGTGCTCGGTATTTTAAAATTCGCACACTTTGACTTCAAGATCTATACAATTGATGTGTCAAACAGTTGAGGTTTAATATTTATAAAGAATGATCGAACCTGTAGACTAACTATGACAACGATTGAGGCAAGTGCACCTATCGAACAATAGTATAGTTTAGGCAAGATTATTTTATCGAACCCAAAGGAACCTAAAAGTACTACTACTCACTTTCTTTCTATTATTTAGCCTAAAATATGGAGTGAATGGTTTATAAAACTAATGAAAAACTAAACTAGATGCAGACACAAAAGAATGAATTGGAGAAAGACTTTAGGAAAACTCAGTTGATGAAGACGATACCTTAGGGAAGAATCCACCTATGACTTCACTTATTATTTATCCCTAAACCATATGATTTCTTTACTTAGCTTGATCCGTGAGACTCCCTAACCTATATTAAACCCTCTCTCGAGGCGAATAACGTCTAACCTTAAGTTAATTAGTGGAACTCTCGTTCTCTTATAATAACCACCTAAGGAAGCAGTAAATCGATCAATGGATTCCCATATTAGGTTTCACCCTAATCCAAAAAAATCTCGTAACCCTATCTCTAGGCGCTCGATCAACTCCGCTCAATTATGCTAGATCTACTCTTAGGTAGGTCTATTCCTCCTCCACCTAAGCACATCGATTAAATTAAGCAACATAATTAAGAACAAACTAAGTACTTATCATATAATTTAGAAATCAAATAACAAAATCCATCATAGGTTTCATCCCTTCTGTATCTCAAGGGTTTAGTTCATAACTAAATAAGAAAACATCTCAAGAGAAAAGATAAAACAAAACATAAGAAAGCCCTAAAACTTTCTGAAGGAATTGAAGGAGAGATCCTCCGTCTTGAATAGAGTTTCGGCTTCTTAAGATGGATCAACTGGCTATCTTCAAGTGATTCCCTAAAAGATGAAAGCTTCGGCAAAAGCCTCTGCCAAAAATCGTCTCCCTTGAATGCCTGCCTTGGGTTGTTTATATAGGCTTTTGAGATGCTTTACTTGGCTCCTAAGTACCTCTTTCAAGTAGAATACTATTAGGGTGTTTAAGTAGACTTAGGAGTATGTTTCTTTGGCTTCAAGCATCTAATTCCGAGTGAAATTGCTCATTCCCGCGACAGGGGCACGCCCATGGCACACGCCTGTAATTCGGGGTTGGGCCGTGCCTTATTCTGTTGTTTTGGGCACGGCCGTGTAAGTCGGGATTCAGGCCGTGCTTCAGGTCTGTCGATTGGGACATGACCATGTAGATCGCTTGACACGCCCATGTGTGGTATTGAGATGATGCGCGGCCGTGCAATTCGTGAGTTAGGCTGTGCTGTAGGTAATCGGCGAGACACGGTCGTGCAGGCTTTGTGCCAGGCCGTGTTGATTTCTTGCTAAGGCCCAATTACTCCGTTTTAAGCCCGTTTTTGTGTTTTTTTTTATCCTCGGGTGCTTTCTTGAGTATATGACATGAAAAGAAAGGATTACAAGCACCTTTTATATAAATCAAGGGCTAAATCATCAAAAAGCATACTAAATGTGGGATTAAAATATGTTACTTTTATGGTTTATCAACAATAGTTAAACAAACACACATACGGTAAGCTAATATAGCTTAGTAAGTTATAAGCAATAGGAAATATATGCAATGAAACATTATACAAATTTAATCAATTCAGCTAGATCATAAAAGAACTCTTAACCACAAACACATATAACATATTACCATGTAACCCTTACAAAATTCAAGAAATCTCAAAGCCGAATACTCACATACCATCTAACCATTTCAAACAATCTCATAAATTTGTGAACACATCTCATTTTTATAAATTCATAAAACAAGAGCAACTTACCTCATTAGTACTAGGTTACTAAGATATCATACATCACTTACTTAAGTAGCATTTCTCGGTTATCTCCATCCATTTGTTTATGTTTCGAGAGATCTGTAATTTCACACACTTAGTGCAATTCATGTAACGTATCGCACACTTAGTGTCGTTACTTTTTTTTTCCGTACACATAGTGCCAATTAACCGATATCGCACACACAGTGCTCGACATTTAAGCTCGCACACATAGTGCCAAACAACCGATATCGCACACACAGTGCTCGGCATATAAGCTCGCACACATAGTGCCAAACAACCGATATCGCACACACAGTGCTCGGCATATAAGCTCGCACACATAGTGCCAAACAACCGATATAAGTTTCGACATATAAGCTCGCACACATAGTGCCAAACAACCGATATCGCACACACAGTGCTCGGCATATAAGCTCGTACACATAGTGCCAAACAACCGATTTCGCACACATAGTGCTCAGTACGTATGATCGCACATATAGTGCCAATTACTCGAATTCGCACACACGGTGCTCGGTATATAAGCTAGTACACATAGTGCTCATTAGCCCATCTTCTTCTCCATACTAAACATACATATGATTTCATTCCCATTCATATAAGTACACATATATTTGAAGATTCAAAACAACTCTCTTTCCTCCTATCACATAGCATCACATTCGGCAACACCCAATATACATAAACACACACACACACACACACACACATATATATATATATATCTTCATATTCAATTTCAAACATCACTCACTTTCCATTTTCATAAATAACTATACTTTTATACATGTACATATATTCAATCAACTCAACTAATCCAAGCTTACATTTATACTTATACATACTAATCTCACATTCAAATATAGCAAAATATCTTACTCATGCCACATTCGGCCTTATGCAATTAAGTCTATTATTTTGCTTTATCATATGCATTTTAATATAGGATAAAATTTGTATCAATCCAATTGCTTAAAAGCTTACCTCGGAAGTCGTCGGATTAGGATTTCCCGGCTATTCGTTCAACTTTGCCTTTCCCCAATCCAATCCCGACTCTTTTTGTTCTTGATCTAATTAATTTTCAATTTAAGCTCAATCAAAGATATTTTTATTCAATTTACTATAAAAACATATAAATGGGCAAATTACTATTTTACCCCTAATATTTCATACTTTTACAACTTAGTCCTATTTGTATAAAACACAAAATACACCAATTTCATCCACATACATGCATAGCTGAATCTTCCTAGGGACTATATAAATCCATATTTTTCATAAATTTCACAATTAAACCCTCCAAACTAATATTTTCACAAATTAACCTTAATTAGCTAAATTCATTAAAAACTCAAGAACAAAATATGTTCATCTAGCTCAAATATTTCATTTTACACCATAAATCATCACAAAGCTCAACATATCATCAATGGCATATCTCACAAACATCACCAATGCACAAATTTAATACATGGGCTTGATAGTAGAGTGAACAACAATCTCAAAAATACAAAAATCATCAAAAATCTAAAGCCAAAACATACCTAATTTTGCTTAATGAGTGCCGAAACCCTTGCTTGTTTTCCTTTTCTTTTTCTTTTGTTAGTTTCGGTCAAATGCACCAAAAAGATGAACATGCAAATGTGTTTTTATGTTTTTATTATTTTAATGCTTATAATATAATATATGTATTATTATTACTTAACACATATAACTAATAAATAATTACATAATAGATGCATGTTGCCGTCCACTTACAAATCAAATGGCCAATTTGTAGCTTAAGTCCTCACATAAAAGAAGACAAGTTAATTTAACCTCTCAATTTAAATAAAGGTTACTTTCACCACTTATGCAATTTAGCCCTTTTTTTTTTTAAATTAAGCACACAAACGGGCAAATGATCTCACGAAATTTTAACACATGCTCAATTATATATAATTTACATGAAAAATAATATTAAAATATTTTTCTGACTCGAATTCGTGGTCCCGAAACCATCGTCCGATTAGCGTCAAAATCGGCCTGTTACATATGACTTTTATGGACATAGTCGTGGCGGTGGCAGAGGTAGAGGCCAGTACAGTAAACCTTACAAAAGCTCAATTCAGTGTAGATACTATAGCAAAATGGGACACAAAGAAGCTGATTGTTGGGCCAAACAAAGAGAAGAACAAAAGCAGGCTTATTTTACCGAGAATGTAGAAGAGGAAACCTCATTGTTCATGGTCCGTTCTCCAATTCAATATGACAACAATAGCAATGATGAATGGTTTTTAGACAGTGGTTGCTCTAATCATATGCCTGGAAACAAATCATTATTCAAAGAGCTTGATGAATCACAGAAAAGTGAAGTCCGACTTGGAGACAACAAGCAGATAAAAGTTGAAGGAAAATGTACAGTTACCAGTAAAGCCATGCAAGGTGATGTTAAACTTCTTTTTAATGTGCAATTTGTGCCTAGTTTAGCTCATAACTTATTAAGCATTGGACAATTAATGACTAGAGGGTATTTTGTTGTGTTTGATGGTGATTTATGTGCTATTCGTGATAAAAAATCTGGTCAGATCATCGATACTATCCATATGACTCAAAATAGGATGCTTCCTCTAGATGTCTCAAATGTAGTGAATAAGGCCTTGATTGCTAGGAGGGATAATGAGGTTAATTTGTGGCATTTACATTATGGACATTTGCATCTAAATGGCCTGAAACATCTTAAAAAAAGGAAATGGTTCTTGGTTTACCAAACATTGGTGAACTTGATTTTTGTGAAGGATATGTTTATGGGAAGCAGAATGTAACACCCTTAACCCATATCCATCGCTGGACTAGGGTTAAGAGGTATTACCGGTCAATACATAACATTTAAACACCTGTATCTCACACATTAGCGTATCATAGATAACCAATCACACATAGTCCCTTTAGAAGGTCTACGAGACCTTAAACATGCTTTAGAGATGGTTCGGGACTAAAGTGATCTCATACTGACACTTGTGAAACTTAGAAAATTTTTCTTTTAAAATAGAGCACACGCCCGTGTGGCTAGACTGTGTGCCTCACACTGCCATGTCTTAGACCATGCTTTACCCCTTGTACACTACTTACTAAGATCACACGGCCTGTCACACGCCCATGTGTCTGGCTCGTGGGCAACACTGACTTGGGTCACACGGCCTATCACATGCCCGTGTGTCTGGCCCGTGTGTAAGTCTGATCTACTTCGAATAGGGACAGTGAAGAACACGATTGAGACACACGCCCGTGTGCTCTCCGTGTGGACAATTATAGGCTATTTACAAGGCCAAATTGCCCCCCAATTTGGGTTATCCCAACATGCTCATTTCCAACATCAAATAACATACAATTCATTCACCATTCTCAACTAACAAATCAAGTATGAAATATACCATTTCAGTATCACCAAAACATACCATAATGGCCATTCACTCAAGACCATATATGCACATCACATGCACTATTTTCACATAGCAAAACATGTACCAAAATCATTCCACAACCTTACTAACTTATACATGCCATATACCTTATATACAACTTCCAAAATGGTACCAAAATAGACGTCCGATAGTGTCATTGAGTTGCTGACGATCCCCGGATCCGAGCTAGCTTTGATGATACTATAAAACAGAGAAAGACTTTACACAGTAAGCTTTAAAGCTAAGTAAGTTTGTGATATAACACAATTAACTCAATAACTTAAATTCAATATACAAAATTAACTAACACTTAGTTCAATTTATATCACTATTTAATCTCACCCATAGCTATTACTCATTTTCATACCACATCTATATGTTCATGTACAAGCATTTATAATGCTACTCAATCTAACCCTTTTCATCATTCATTCACATAATCATCCATCTATCTCATACACAATATCATAAACCACATAGGTTCTGTACATACCTCTACCATCACATGTTTATCTATCACATTTATCACTCAATACTCAATACCATAATTCGTTCGATCTTCTTTAAACGTTCGGTGAACTTGCACACTTAGTGCCAATTACTTAGTCGAAGCTATAATATTATCACACACTTATTGCCATTACATTAAACCAAATTTGTCTTGGTATCGCACACATAGTGCCAAATAATACAGTCGATGCTTTCTTTATCTCGTACACTTAGTGCCATTAGTCACAATAACTAATCCATTTACGCACACTTAATGCCACATATCTTCAAACTGACATTTTGCATTTCCAAACTCCACAATCACATTTCCATTCATTTCATCATATATGAACATTGTTTAATCAATACGTATTATACACAAACTTACCTCGGATGTAGAAATAACGACACTAGTCGATCAATCGAACACTTTGTTTTTGCCTCGATTTCGGTCCGAATCTCTCTTTCCTTGATCTATATAATATCAAATTCAACTCATTCAGTCACATTTTCATCCAAAACTATTCGGAAACACATAGTTAGGGCATTTATAATTCCACTTTTTAGCATTTTTGTCCCTATTTCACAATTACACAAAATACACATAATTTACTTACACCCAAGCTTGGCTGAATTTCATACTAGTTCCTAGTATCCCATAACTTTCATTTATTTCACATTTTAATCCATCAATTTACACATTTCACAATTTAATCCCTAATATACATTTTTACTAAAAATCATTTTATAAAATATGTATATAAATCATCAAACACTTAGTTTTCATCCTCAAACATCACAAAGCTCAAACCATCAATAATGATATTTCATGAAATCATAACAAATTCTGAAAATCAAGGTATGGGCTAGCTAATTCTCAAAACAACGATCACAAAAACATAAAAATCATTAAAAACCGAGTTCAAAACATACCTCAATCAAGTCTTGTAAGTGTCGAATGTTTAAAGCCCTAAAAACCTTCCTTTTATCAACCAATTTTCGGCAATGGTGAAGAAAGATGAACAAAAATGATGTTTTGTTTTAATTTATTAACTTAATGCATCATTTACCAATTTACCCTTACTAAAAACTTTTATAACCACTATCACATGTCCATGTATGTCCATTAGCCTTGTTAATGGTGCATTTGCTTAATAAGCACCTCACGCTTAAGAAGACATAGCATTAAAGTAATTTTAACTTCTCGCACACAGCTTTTGTATTTTATGCGATTAAGTCCTTTTTCACAAATCGGTACACAAACGATAAAATTTTCACACAAAACTTTCACACATACTTTATCAGACACTGTAAACATAGAAAATAATATTAAAATATTTTTTGACCTTAAATTTATGGTCTCGATACCACTTTTCGACTATGGCCTAAACCGGGCTGTTACAACTCTCCCCCCTTAGGGATTTTCGTCCCCGAAAATCTTACCAGTGAATAGATTCAGGTACTACTCTCTCATAGCATCTTCAGGCTCTCACGTAGCCTCTTCAACCCTGTGTCTATGCCACAACACTTTCACTAAGCAATTTTCTTATTTCCCAACTCTTTGATCTCATGAGTCAGAATTCGAATCGGTTGTTTGCTATACGATAGATCAGGCTGAATCTCAACTTCAGTAGAGGAAATCACGTGCGATGGGTCAGATCTATATCGTCGAAGCATCAATACGTGAAACATATTATGTGTAACACCCCAAACCCGGCCCATGAGTCCTGACCGGATCTGGTATGTCACGAAGTAAAATAATTTGAATCATTTTGAAAGTTTGGTGAAAAATTTGGTAAGGTATGAAAACGGTGTTTGAAAACTCAGTTGGGCTTTTTATAAATACAGTTGGGTTGATAAACCCTTTTGAAAACGATTGATCATGTAGCATTTTAAAATCATCAAAGTTATAGTTGACTTGGTTTAATTTTTGTTACCCGATGGTAACATCTTTGAAAACCCGTAGACTTTATTAAGTTTGAAAAAAAAGTTACTTTTAACCGATTTATTTAATATTTATAAAATTCCATTTGTAATATAACATGGGTAAAATAAAGCAATAAAATAAACATCCAACAATAATTAGCAGCCTTATTACAACCCAAAATAAAAAGACTTAGAAAATAAATAATTTTAACTATAGCAAAATAAAATCAAATCCAACGATAAGCATGGCCGCCTCGAGTCCTCTCCGGCTCCATCTCCGCGATCTACTCATCTGCAAAATGGTAAGAGAAGGGGTGAGTCACCAAGACTCAGTGTGTAATCCCCCACCCGGTAAAGTAACTCATACACAAGTCATTAATAAACATGCACATGCAACCCAACTAACCATCCGTACTCCTTTACTACTCCGTGTGGTCAAAACCACTGGTGGTCAAAACCAATGGTGACTAGTGTCACAAATTTAAATGATGGGGCCAACCCATCGTGTGGTCAAAACCACTGATGACCATAGGTCACAATTTATCAAGTGTGGTCAAAACCACTGGTGGTACCAAACCACTGGGACTTAGTCGCAATTTATCAATCGGTGTGGTCAAAACCACTGATGATCATAGGTCACAAATAATTTGATGGGGCCAACCCATCTTGTGGTCAAAACCACTTGCGACAGTCCATAAAATTATCCCCCTCCTCTCATCAATCCCACCATCATCATGCTTACATATCAATATCATAAATCATGCATTTAACAGCATTTGATGGCATACTCAATTATATTTCATAAACAAAATAATAGGGGACTTACCCGGAATCCGATCTCATGCCCACAAGCAAAACTAGCAAAAAGATTAAAAGGCAACAATATGGCACTGTTAATTAATAAAGTGTGTAAGAGTTTTACACACCTGATACTACCACGAGTCCTAGATCCCGAAGATCCGATCTACAACGCTAGATCTCTTAACCTATAATCGGCCAACAACATGATTAGGGACATTAGGCCTATTCGCCATGCTAATAACCCGAAGGATCACTTTGTACCAAAAGTATGGCCTTTGGCGAAAGTGCTTAACCACTTACCAAACTCACCGAAATCCGTGATTTGTCACTTGTCCTGTCGAGATTCCTACCAAAACACTTGTTAAAATTGGCTTGCACACTAATACATAATCAAGGCCTATGGCGAATGTTACTAACCTCCGTACCTTAAGAAAACAAATCGAAAGCTCCTTCAATTGGCTATGGCCTCCCTACAATTGGTTTAATCATATTAGTAAGAGTCTTAGCCATTCGCCATAACCTTGAACCTAAAAGAGGTGATTACCTTACCTTAATGATTATTTAGGCCCCAAGCACCACAAGTCAGCACCACTTGGTCTTTGTTAGGGGTTCGCTACCTTCAATGAAGAGAAAAGAACCGAAATAGCACCTTTCTTTGGGGATTCGCCAAAGTGAAACAAATAGGAGGAAGGAATTTTGGCACACCACCGATGTATTTTTGGCTAGAGAGAAAGAAAGAAATAATAAGAAAAGGGAGATAGGAGTTTGGTGAGAAGTATTGAAGAGAAAGAGGAAAAGAAATTTGATGAATTTTAGCACTCCCTTTAGGTGATAAACCGAAAGTGGATGACCCTCAAGGAGTCCTATATTCTACCAACAACACCCTCCCTATGATGATAATTTCAACTTTTAATTATCAAAGATAATGCAAGATTTATCATTCATCTTTATCTCCTAGCCACCCTTCAACAATTTAAAAGAAAATAAACTACTAACAACTACCCCTTCCAAATTAAAATATGCAAAATTTAAGCTTAATCTCATCACTTAAAGAGTCCAAAATCAAGCCAATACTCTCCCATTCACGCTAGTAGCAAAAAAAATAAAAAATAAAAACCATATGCTGTTTCTTTGGTTCGAACCTGGAACCTCATGCCCCAGCCCTCTCTTCTAACGCCCCAGGCCATTTCTCCCCATTTGACTTTCATGTCATGAACCCTCTCCATTTAATTTTAAAGCCTTCTTACCTGGCCCCTCTTCCTTTAACGCCAAAAAGCCCAAAAATAAAACACTCTTGCATCCATCATGACTCAAACCCGAGTCCTTATACCAAGGCCCTTAAGTGGCGCCCCAAGCCACTCCACCGAACCAACTCCCATGTCATATACCTCACCATTAAATCTGTTAAGGCCTTCTTAACTCAACCCCTATCTTTAACGCCTCAAAAGCCCAAAAATAAAAACACACTCCCTTGTTACACCCGAGACTCGAACCTCCTCCCTTGAAGCTCCCTTTTGACGCACCAAGCCAACACGCCAATTACATCCTTGTGTCTAACTTTTAACAAAATTCTTCTTAACCCCTATCTCTTAGCTCCCTTCTTTTAAATCCTTAAAAAGAAATTTTTAATTTTAAATCTGACCTAGTTCGGGGTTATGACTAGGCCCTAAAACATGCCAAGAAATCATAGTATTTATTTCTACAAGATACACATGGGAAATTAATTAAATTTCATACAACCCCTAATTTAGGGTGTTACAGTTCTACCCCCCTTAAAAAGAATTTCGGCCTCGAAATTACCTGGATCAGAAGAGTTGGGGGTATTGCTGCCGCATCACATCCTCGGGTTCCCATGTGGCCTCCTCCGTACCATGATTCCGCCACAACACCTTCACCAAAGGCACTGACTTCCTACGTAGAACTTTGACATCTCGATCCAAGATTTGCACCGGCTCCTCCTCGAAAGACAAGTCCGGGCTCACTTCAATTTCCTCAACCGGCACTACATGTGAGAGATCTGATCGGTAGCGCCTCAGCATTGAAACATGGAAGACATCATGGATCTGGCTCAACTCTGCTGGCAACTCAAGCTGGTAAGCTACCGGTCCCACGCGTTTCAACACTGTATACGGTCTAATAAATCTAGGGCTTAGCTTGCCCTTCCGACCAAACCTTAGCACCTTCTTCCAAGGTGATACCTTCAAGAAGACCTTATCACCTACTGCATACTCAGCTTCTCTGTGCTTAAGATCGGCGTAGGATTTCTGCCTATCCGATGCCTCCTTCAGATGAGCCCGAATTATTCTAACCTTATCCTCTGTCTCTGCCACTAACTCTGGACCCAACATCCGACGTTCTCCTAGTTCCGTCTAGCATGTAGGAGTACAGTATTTCTGACCATACAGCGCCTCATACGGTGCCATCCGAATGCTCGCTTGATAACTATTGTTATAAGCGAACTCTGCCAAAGGTAGGTACTCCTCCTAACTACCACGAAAGTCCAAAACACAGCCCCTCAGCATGTCTTCCAACACTTGGATTACCCTCTTAGATTGTCCATCGGACTGTGGATGGAAAGCCGTGCTGAAATTCAACTTAGTGCCTAACTCCTGATGTAAGACCTTTCAAAATTTCGACGTGAACAGAGGATCCCGTTCTGAGATAATGGACACAGGAACCCCAGGCAACCGTACTATCTCTGCGATGTACAACTTGGCTAGCTTCTGAAGCGAGTAGTCAACCCTCACTCGGTATGAAATGGGTCGACTTAGTCAACCGGTCTACTACCACCCAAATTGCATCTTTCTCATTGGGCGTAAGGGAAGCCCACTTACGAAATCCATAGTAATCTCCTCCCACTTCCAATCGTAGGATCTTTACCGGTTGTAATATTTCGATGGCAATTGATGCTCACCTTCACTTTGCGGCATGTCGACACTTACCCACTAACTCGGTTACTTTCCGCTTAAGACCCAGCCACCAAAACTGCTCCCTTAAATTCCGATACATCTTGCTGCTTCTCGGGTGCATAGCGTACGCACTGCTATGAGCTTCCTTAAGGATTCGCTGCCTCAACTCATCATCCTTAGGCATGCATACTCTCCCCTGAAAATACAATACTCCATCACCACTCAAGCTGAACCCTTCAGCCTCACCATTCTGTACTTGCAACCTCCGAGTATTCAAAGCTTCATTAGTCCTCTGCCTTTCTTTAACCTCATTAACCCAAGATGACTTCACTTGCAATTCTACCAGAAGGCTCCCATCCTCATAGAGACTTAGATGAGCAAACATTGCTCGCAAATCCGCTACCACCTTTCGGCTCAATGCATCAACTACCACATTAGCCTTCTCCAGATGGTATTCGATTGAGCAATCATAGTCCTTCAAAAACTCAATCCACCTCCGCTGCCTCAGATTCAAATCTTTCTGAGTCAAGAGGTACTTCAGACTCTTATGATCTGTGTACACCACCGACTTCTCCCCATACAGGTAGTGCCTCCAAATCTTCAAGGCAAATACCACAGAAGCCAATTCCAAATTGTGTGTCGGGTAGTTAGCTTCGTGATGCCTCAACTGCCGTGACGCATAAGCGACCACCTTTCCTTCTTGCATCAATACACAGCCTAAACCGGTATGTGATGCATCACAGTACACCGTGAACTCCTTTCTGGCCTCAGGCTGAATTAAGACTGGTGCTTCTGTCAAGATCCTCTTCAGCTTATCAAAACTCTCTTGCTGTTTCTCAGCCCAAACAAACGGAACTCCTTTTCTCAACATCTTAGTCAACGGTGCTGCGATTAAGGAGAAATTCTCCACGAATCTCCTATAATATCCTGCCAACCCAAGAAAACTCTGAATTTTTGTAACCGATTTTGGTGGCTTCCATTCCAACACTGCCTCAATCTTACGGGGATACACCCTGATTCCCTCGGCTGAAATAACATGTCCTAGAAAAGTTACCTCCTTGAGCCAGAACTCACATTTGCTGAACTTAGCGTACAGCTGTTTCTCCCTTAGAATTTACAGAACCACATAAAGATGTGCGTCATACTCCTCTTCCGACTTTGAGTACACCAAAATATCGTCTATGAAGACTACGACGAACCGATCCAGATAGGGTTGGAAAACCCAGTTCATCATGTCCATAAACGCTGCCGGTGCATTCGTCAAACCAAAAGGCATTACTAGAAACTCGTAGTGTCCATACCAAGTACGGAAAGCCGTCTTATGGACATCAGCCTCCTTCACCTTAAGCTGATGGTACCCTGACCTAAGGTCAATCTTAGAGAACACCGATGCCCCTTTGAGTTGATCGAACAGATCGTCAATCCTGGGCAAAGGATGCCGATTCTTTATTGTCAACTTGTTCAGCTGCCGATAGTCTATACACATCCTCATTGTCCCATCCTTCTTCTTGACAAAGAGCACTGGAGCTCCCCAAGGCGATACACTTGGTCGGATGAACCCTCTATCTAATAACTCTTGGATCTGCGCCTTCAACTCCACCAATTCTTTCGGCGCCATCTGATACGGAGCTATAGATACTGGCGCGGTTCTGGGTAACAGATCTATCCCAAATTCAACCTCACGGTCTGGAGGTAGACCCAGAAGTTCCTCTGGAAACACGTCCACATAGTCCCTTATAGTCCGGACATCTCTTACAGCTACTTCCTTAGCTTCCAAAGCACAGACATGCACCACATAAGCTTTACAACCCTTCTTCACCATTCTTTCCGCCTTCAAAGTAGAAACCAAGTTAGATAGGTAATCCCTCCTTTTACCTATCATCACCACTTCTTCTCCTTCCATGGTCTTTAACACCATGCGCTTAGCCGCGTAATCCAGACTAGCTTGATACTTTACTAGCCAATCTATCCCGAGGATTAGGTCAAACTCTCAGAACGGTAGTTCCATCAAATCAGCCAAGAACACGACCCCTTGGAGTTCTAGGGGTACGTTCCTATGGAGTCTACTTACTTCTACAGAGTGACCTAAAGGGCTTAATACAGTCATCTTCCTAGAAGTAAGCTCAGAGTCTAGATGCAAAGTTTCCACTACGCTACTAGCAATATATGAGTAGGTTGAGCCAATGTCAATCAAAGTATTATAGGGCACACCAAGGATCAAGAACATACCGGTTATAATGTCCGGTGTGTCACCTTCCTCTTGACGCCTCGCGATATAGACCAAACCAGGTTGTCTAGCCTCAGTACCACCGGTATTTCCCCTCGGTGCCCCACGACCTCTGCCAGCACCATTACCTCCTCTTCTTGTACCACGACCTCTCTGTGGCTGTTGGTTATCCCTTCTGTTTGGTGCACGATCCTAACCCTTTGATCTCAGTCTAGCTACCTTTTTCGGACAGTCTCTAAATCGATGCTCCAAGGACTCACACTCGAAGCATCCCCGGTTACCATTCTAATATTCCCCCTTGTGAGACTTGCCACACCGAGCACACTGTGGTGGCCATTGAGGATTAGCAGCAGCAGGCCTAGCAGCTTGATCCGACCCACCAAACCTTGTCCTCTTCTGCTAATTACCAGAAAACTTTGAAGGTCCCGAGCTCCTCTTATTCCAATTCCTATCCTGATTCCGTCTAACGGACTGTCTTACCCCTTCAGCAACTTTAGACTTCTCCACAAGGACAGCGAACTCTCGTTCCTGTTGTGGAGCTATCATCATCCTCAGCTCATCCCTCAGCCCATCTTCGAATCTAACATAGCGTTCATGCTCGGTACCCACAATACCACGAGCATACCTACTCAACCGGAGAAATTCGGCCTCATACTCTGCCACTGTCTTATTGCCTTGAACCAGGTTCAAGAAAGCCTTTCGCTGTGCATCCATGTAACTAGTTCCGACATACTTCTTTTGATAAGCATCCCTGAAAAATTCTCAGGTGAGATTTTCTGCCACCGTTCCATCCCTTACGGTGAGCCACCACTAATAAGACTCATCCCGCAGCAAAGAGATGATACCCTTCAACTTCTCCTCAGTTGTGAAATCCAAGTCACCCATAATCCTTTCAGTGGATTCCAGCCAATACTCACCAGACTGGGTGCCACTCAAAACTCCTCCGAATACTTCGCTTCATTAGCGAGTCGTTCAACCATAGGTTTACAGGCTCCAACACTGCTTTGCCTCAAGAACTCGTTCCAATACCGTGTCTGACTTGAGATACGACATCATTACGACCCGTCGATCTTGAAATTCGGTCTCCACCACCGTGGCAGATCCAAACATCTCATTTCTAGACCAGAACTGACCTTCTTTGGCTCGACAAGGTCATCCTACCCCTACCACGCCACGCTGCAGACGCCCACGACCTCTTGAACTCATTCTAACGATTGCATTTATCTGTTTAAGAATTTTATGCATTAGTATTTCACTTGGTTATCCGCGAAGAAATTTTATGATAGGAGTTTAGGAGTGGTTCTTTCGTAATCATACATGCACACAGTTTTCCATTCATTCATTCAAAGAGACGTTGTAGTTTTCATTGTGATTGTTTTTCCACTACCCAGGGGTATTTTCGTAATTTATCCTACAGGGGTATTTTTGTAATTTTTTAAAAATACAAATTTTCGGATGATTTTATCAAAAAGTATTTTGGAACTCTTAAATTCACGGAATACTTTGAAAAATTTTGAAAATTGGGGGTATTTAGGTAATTTTTCACAAATCGAGGTGAAATTGTAAAATTTTAAGAAATCAGGGATATTTCAAAAGTTGTAAAACTTTGATGGTTCCTTTTTGAGAATTGCATTTCCTAAGATAGTGACGTTGCGAAATTTTAAAAGTCAGGGGTATTCTGGTAATTTTGTAGGTTAGGGGCAATTTTGTAATTTTTTAAAATCATGACGTTTTTAAATTTTAAGGTTTTTGTGCACTTTTTATGTGATGAAATTTTTGATTAAAACCGTGGGTATTTTGGAAATTTCATAATTCAAGGGCGTTTTCGTAATTTTACCCCTAAGGGTATTTTAGTAATTTCACATAATCAGGGCTTTTCATAAAATGATTTTCAAAAATTGGGTTCTAAGTGATTTCACAAAAGGAGGATATTTTGCAAATTTCTATTTGAAAATTTTTCATATGGAGGGTATTTTGGTAGTTTACAAGCCAGGGGTATTTTGGTTATTTTTCAAACTGAAGGGTAGTTTGGTCATCTTTTTTTTTTTAAACAAGGTTTTAGTTACTTCAAAAACAAAACGGCTAGTCCCTTTCGGGTTTTAGTTATCAAGTTTAGCCTGTGAGTGTGTCGTCTTAGCTAGGATGAACCGTCACTACGCACCAGGTAGGATTCGAGTGAGTAGGAGGTGAGTCACGAGGACTGCTTAAATACCAGGCTCCTACCGAATCCAATCCTAGACATGCGTATAACGATTGCCACATCCCTTGCTCAGTGACAACTCACAGGTTTTGTTTAGAGAATTATTAAGTCTTATGCATAGTTGAGGTATGCTAGCCCTAGGGTTCAACAATTTCTATTCTAATAGTCTACGTTCCCAATTTACCCTTCTACCCCTCATCAAATATTCACAAAAATGGATAGAATTACTTACCTGGGCAGATAGGTGCCGGAGACTCGGTGCCATGTTGTTCAAGCCAAAAACAATTTCTCAAAACATTTCAATAAGGCCTACTAACAAAAACCAAACATTTTGGGCCTTGGGCCCCCCACAGCCGAGTTTTAAACCGGGCTCTGATACCAAAAATGTAACACCCCAAACCCGGCCCATGAGTCCTGACCAGATCTGGTATGTCACGGAGTAAAATAATTTGAATCATTTTGAGTGTCGGTGAAAATTTGTTAAAATGTGGCTAAGGTATTAAAGCGGTGTTTGAAAACTCAATTGGGCTTTTATAATCATGGTTGTGTTGAAAACTTTGAAAACATTTGATCATGTAAAATTTAAAATTTCAAAGTTATGATTGACTTGGTGAATTTTTGTTACCCGATGGTAACATCTTTGAAAAACCGTAGAAGTTATTAAGTTGGAAAAAGTTACTTTTAACCGGTTTATTTAATATTTATAAAATTCCATTTGTAATATAACATGAGTAAAATAAAGCAATAAAATAAACATCCAACAATAATTAGCGGCCTTATTACAACCCAAAATAAAAGACTTAGAAAATAAATAATTTTAACTATAGCAAAGTAAAATCAAATCCAACGATAAGCATGGCGCCTCGAGTCCTCTCGGCTCCATCTCGCGATCTACTCATCGCAAAATGGTAAGGAAGGGTGAGTCACCAAGACTCGATGTGCAAATCCCCACCGGAAAATACAACTCATACACAATTTATTAATAAACATGCACATGCAACCCAACTAACCATCCATACTCCTTTTCTACCCCGTGTGGTCAAAACCCTTTGGTGGTCAAAACCACTTGGTGACTAGTGTCACAAAATAAATGATGGGGCCAACCCATCGTGTGGTCAAAACCACCGATGACCATAGGTCACAACATATCAAGTGTGGTCAAAACCATTGGTGGTACCAAACCTTTGGGACTTAGTCGCAATTTATCAATCGATGTGGTCAAAACCATCGATGACCATAGGTCACAAATAATCGATGGGGCCAACCCATCTTGTGGTCAAAACCACTGGCGACGATCCATAAAATCATCCCCTCCTCTCATCAATCCCACCATCATCATGCTTATATATCAATTATCATATATCATGTATTTAGGCATGCATTAAACATCATGTGATGGCATACAAAACATATATCAAAGATCACGTAGTAGGGGACTTACCCGGAATCCATGCTTAAGCCCACAAGCATATACCATAGATCACTACCACAATTATTAACAAGGCAACATTATAGCAAGGTTTACTAATAAAGTGTGTAGAGAGTTTACACACCTGATACTACCACGAGTCCTAGATCCCGAAGATCCGATCTACAACGCTAGATCTCTTAACCTATAATCGGCCAACAACATGATTAGGGACATTAGGCCTATTCGGCCATGCTAATAACCCCGAAGGATCACTTTGTACCAAAAGTATGGCCTTTGGCCGAAAGTGCTTAACCACTTACCAAACTCACCGAAATCCCGTATTTGTCACTTGTCCTGTCGAGATTCCTACCAAAAACACTTGTTAAAAATTGGCTTGCACACTAATACATAATCAAGGCCTATGGTCGAATGTTACTAACCTCCTTACCTTAAGAAAACAAATCCCGAAAGCTCCCTTCAATCGGCTATGGCCTCCCTACAATTGGTTTAATCATATTAGTAAGAGTCTTAGGCCATTCGGCCATAACCTTGAACCTAAAAGAAGTGATTACCTTTACCTTAATGATTATTTAGGCCCCTAAGCACCAAAAGTCAGCACCACTTGGTGCTGTTAGGGGGGTTCGGCTACCTTCAATGAAGAGAAAAGAACCAAAATAGCACCTTTCTTTAGGGGGATTCGGCCAAAGTGAAACAAATAGGAGGAAGGGAATTTCGGCACACCAATGATGTATTTTTGGCTAGAGAGGAAGAAAGAAATAATGAGAAAAGAGAGATAGGAGTTTGCAAAGAACTATTGAAGAGAAAGAGGAAAAGAAATTTGATGAATTTTGGCACTCCCTTTAGGTGATAAAGCGAAAGTGGATGACCTCCCAAGGAGTCCTATATTCACCAACAACATCCCTCCCTATGATGATAATTTCAGCTTTTAATTATCAAAGATAATGCAAGATTTATCATTCATCTTTATCTCCTAGCCACCCTTCAACAATTTAAAAGCAAATAAACTACTAACAACTACCCTTCCAAATAGAAAATATGCAAAAATTTAAGCTTAATCTCATCACTTAAAGAGTCCAAAATCAAGCCAATACTCTCCCATTCACGCATGAGAATAAAAAAATAAAAACCACATCTTTGTTTCTTTGGTTCGAACTAGAACCTCATGCCCCACCCTCTCTTCTAACGCCCTGTGCCATTTCTCCCATTTGACTTTCATGTCATGAACCCTCTCCATTAAATTTTAAAGCCTTCTTACCTAGCCCCTCTTCCTTTAACGCCAAACGCCCAAAAATGAAACACTCTTGCATCCATCATGACTCGAACCCGAGTCCTTATACCAAGGCCCTTAAGTGGTGCCCCAAGCCACTCCACCGAACCAACTTCCATGTCATAACCTCACCATTAAATTTTAAAGCCTTTCCTACTTAAGCCGATCACCGCGTGTATGAAAATAAAATGCAAAACGTTGCTCCAACCACTTGAACCTATGACCTGCGCCCCTCTTCTCCTCCAGCTCTTAAGTGGCACATGGAAGCCACTTTGCCAACCAGTTCTTTGTGTCATGTTTCCCCCAAAACTTCTCTTAACCCCTATCTCACCTTGCTCCCTTCTTTTAAACACTTAAAAAGAAATTTTTCAGCCTAAGTCAGGCCTAGCTCGGGGTTAATTCTAGACCCTAAACATGCTTAGAAATCATAATATCTATTCCTTCAAGCACACACATGGGAAATTAATTAAATTACAAACAACCCCTAATTTAGGGTGTTACAGTTCTACCCTTAAAAGAATTTGACCTCGAAATTACGGATCAAGAAGTTGGGGTATTGCTACCGCATCACATCCTCGGGTTCCCATGTGGCCTCCTCCGTACCATGGTTTCACCATAACACCTTTACCAAAGGCACTAACTTCCTCCTAGAACCTTGACATCTCGATCCAGGATTTGCACTGGCTCCTCCTCGAAAGACAAGTCCGCATTCACTTCAATTTCCTCAACCGGCACCACGTGTGAAGGATCTGATCGATAGCGCCTCAACATCGAAACATGGAAGACATCATGGATCTGGCTCAATTCCGCTGGCAACTCAAGCTGGTAAGCTATCGGTCCCACACGTTTCAACACTGTGTACGGTCCGATGAATCTAGGGCTTAGCTTGCCCTTCCGGCCAAACCTCAGCACCTTCTTCCAAGGTGATACCTTCAAGAAGACCTTATCACCCACTGCATATTCAACCTCTCTGCGCTTAAGATCGGCATAGGATTTCTGCCTGTCCGACGCCTCCTTAAGATGAGCCCGAATTACTTTAACCTTATCCTCTGTCTCTGCCACTAACTCTGGACCCAACATCCGACGTTCTCCTAGTTCCGTCCAACATGTAGGAGTACGGCATTTTGACCATACAGTGCCTCATACGGTGCCATCTGAATGCTCGCGTGATAACTATTGTTATAAGCGAACTCTGCCAAAGGTAGATACTCCTCCCAACTGCCACGAAAGTCCAAAACACAGCCCCTCAGCATGTCTTCCAACATTTGGACAACCCCCTCAGATTGTCCATCAGACTGTGGATGAAAAGCCGTGCTGAAATTCAACTTCGTGCCTAACTCCTAATGTAAGGCCTTCCAAAATCTTGACGTAAACCGAGGATTTCGATCTGAGATAATGGACACAGGTACTCCATGCAATCGTACTATCTCTGCAATATACAGCTTGGCTAACTTTTGGAGCGAGTAGTCAACCCTCACCGGTATGAAATAAGCCGACTTAGTCAACCGATCTACTACCACCCAAACGGCATCTTTCTTACTGGGCGTAAGAGGAAGCCCACTTACAAAATCTATAGTAATCTCCTCCCATTTCCACTGTGGGATCTTTACCTGGTTGTAGCAGCCCGATGGCAATTGATGCTCACCTTAACTTGCGGCATGTCAGACACTTGCCCACTAGCTCGGTTACTTCCGCTTAAGACCCGGCCACCAAAAGCGCTCCCTTAAATTCGATACATCTTGTCGCTTCCGGTGCATAGCTTACGCACTACTATAAGCTTCTTTAAGAATTTCTGCCTCAACTCATTATCCTTAGGCATGCATACTCTCCCCTAAAAGTATAGCACCCCATTACTACCCAAGCTGAAACCTTCGGCCTCACCATTCTGTACTTGCAACCTCCGAGTATTCAAAACTTCATCAGTCATCTGTCTTTCCTTAACCTCATGAATCCATGATGGCTTCACTTGCAATTCTGCCAAAAGGCTCCCATCCTCATAGAGACTTAGGTGAGCAAACATGGCTCGCAAATCCGCCACCACCTTTCAGCTCAATGCATCAGCTACCACATTAGCCTTCCCGGATGGTATTCGATTGAGCAGTCGTAGTCCTTCAACAACTCAATCCACCTCCGCTGCCTCAGATTTAAATCTTTCTAAGTCAGGAGGTACTTTAGACTCTTATGATTTGTGTACACCACCGACTTCTCCCCATACAGGTAGTGCCTCCAAATCTTCAAGGCAAACACCACATCAGCCAATTCCAAATCATGTGTTGGGTAGTTAACTTCGTGAGGCCTCAACTGCCGTGACGCATAAGCGACCACATTCCCTTCTTGCATCAATACACAGCCTAAACCAGTATGTGATGCATCACAATATCTGATGAACTCCTTTACCGCCTCGGTGAATCAAGACTCGTGCTTCATCAAGAATCCTCTTGACTTATCAAAACTCTCTGCCGCGCTTCCCAGCCCACACAAACGGAACCCCTTTTCTCAATAGCTTAGTCAATGGTGCTGCAATTAAGGAGAAATTTTCCACAAATCTCCTATAATATCCTGCTAACCCAAGAAAACTCTGAATTTTCGTAATTGATTTTGGTGGCTTCCACTCCAACACCGCCTCAATCTTACGGGGATCCACCCTAATCCCCTCGGCCGAAATAACATGTCCTAGAAAAGTTACCTCCTTGAGCCAGAACCCACATTTGCTGAACTTAGCGTACAACTGTTTCTCCCTTAGAACTTGTAGAACCACACGAAGATGTGCGTCATGCTCCTCCTCAAACTTTGAGTACACCAAAATGTCGTCTATGAAGACCACGACGAACCGATCCAGATAGGGTTGGAAAACCTGGTTCATCATATCCATAAATGCGGTCGGTGCATTTGTCAAACCAAAAGGCATTACCAGAAACTCGTAGTGTCCATACCGAGTACGGAATGCCATCTTGTGGACATCAGCCTCCTTCACCTTAAGCTGATGGTACCCTGTCCTAAGGTTAATCTTAGAGAACACCGAGGCCCTTTTGAGTTGATCGAACAGATCGTCAATCCTGGGCAGAGGATATCGGTTCTTTATTGTCAACTTGTTTAGCTGCCGATAGTCTATACACATCCTTATTGTCCCATCCTTCTTCTTGACAAAAAGCACTGGAGCTCCCCACGGTGATACACTTGGTCAGATGAACCCTCTATCCAACAACTCTTGAATCTACGCCTTTAACTCTACCAATTCTTTCGATGCCATCCGATATAGAGCTATAGATACTGGCGCGGTTCGGGTAACAGATCTATCCCAAATTCAACCTCACGGTCTGGAGGTAGACCCGAAAGTTCCTCTAGAAACACATCCACATAGTCCCTTACAGTCCGGACATCTCCCACAGCAACATCCTTAGCTTCCACAGCACAGACATGCACCACATAAGCTTCACAACCCTTCTTAACCATCTTTTTCGCCTTCAACGTAGAAACCAGATTAGATAGGTAATCCCTCCTTTTACCTATCATCACCAACTTCATCGCCTTCCACTGTCTTTAAAACCATGCGCTTAGCTGCGTAATCCCGGCTAGCCTGATACTTCACTAGCCAATCCATCCTGAGAATTAGGTCAAACTCTCGGAACGGTAGTTCCATCAAATCAGCCAAGAACACGACCCCTTGGAGTTCTAGGGGTACGTCCCTATAGAGTCTACTTACTTCTACAGAGTGACCTAAAGGGCTTAATACAGTCATCTTCCTAGAAGTAAGCTCAGAGTCTAGATGCAAAGTTTCCACTACGCTACTAGTAATGTATGAGTGGGTTGAGCCAATGTCAATCAAAGTATTATAGGGCACACCAAAGATTAGGAACATACCGGTTATAACGTCCGGTGCGTCGCCCTCCTCTTGACGCCTCGCGGCATAGACCAAACCAGGTTGTCTAGCCTCAGTACCACCGGTATTTCCCCTCGGTGCCCCACGACCTCTGCCAGCACCATTACCTCCTCTTCCTGCACCACGACCTCTCTGTGGCTGTTGGTTATCCCTTCTGTTCGGTGCACGATCCTGACCCTTTGATCTCAGTCTAGCTGCCTTCTTTGGACAATCTCTAACTCGATGCTCCGTGGACCCACACTCGAAGCATCCCTGATTACCATTCCAACACTCCCCCGTGTGTGACTTCCCACACCGAGCACACCGTGGCGGCCATTGAGGATTAGAAACTATAGCAGCCTAGCAACTTGATCCGACCCACCAAACCTTGTCCTCTTTTGCTGATTACTAGAAAACTTTGAAGGGCCCGAGCTCCTCTTATTCCAATTCCTATCTTGGTTCCGTCTAACCGACTGTCTTACTCCCTCAGGAACCTTTGATTTCTCCACTAGGACAGCGAACTCCCGTTCCTATTGTGGAGCTATCATCATCCTCAGCTCATCCCTCAGCCCATCTTCGAATCTAACACAGCGTTCATGCTCAGTACCAATAATACCACGAGCATACCTACTCAACCGGAGGAATTCGGCCTCATACTCCGCCACTGTCTTATTGCCTTGAACCAGGTTCAAGAAAGCCTTCCGCTGTGCATCCACGTAACTCGTTCTGATATACTTCTTTTGGTAGGCATCCTTGAAGAATTCCCAGGTGAGATTTTCTGCCACCGTTCCATCCCTTACAGTGAGCCACCACTGATATGACTCTTCCCGAAGCAAAGAAATTATACCCTTCAATTTCTCCTCAGTTGTAAAATCTAGATCATCCATGATCCTTTCTATTGCTTCCAACCAATATTCCGCTGCACTGGGTGCCACTCCAGAAACTCCTCTGAACACCTCTGCTCCATTAGCCCGGAGTCGTTCAACCACAGATCTACGGGCTCCTGCACCTGCGCCTGCCTCAGCAACCCGTTCTAATACTCTTAATACAGCTTGAGATACGACATCATTACCACCCATCTGGTCTTGAAATTCAGTTTTCACCGCCAGCAGATCTGGCATCTCATTTCCAGACCCGTGATCAGACCTTGCTGGCTCCGACAAGGTCATCCTACCTCTACCGCGACCACGAGGCGGACGTCCACAACCTCTTGAACTCATTCTAACGATTGTGTTTATCTGTTTAAGAATTTTATGCATTAGTACCTTGTTTCACTTGATTATCCGCGAAGAAATTTTATGACAAGAGTTTAGGAGTGGTTCTTTCGTAATCATACATGCACACAGTTTTCCATTCATTCATTCAAAGAGACGTGGTAGTTTTCATTGTGATTGCTTTTCCACTACCCAGGGGTATTTTCGTAATTTATCCTATAGGGGTATTTTTGTAATTTTTCAAAAAATAAAAGTTCTCAGATGATTTTGTCAAAAAGTATTTTGGAGCTTTTAAATTTTTGAGGTATATTGAAAAATTTTGGACCTCAGGAGTATTTCGGTAATTTTTCACAAATCAGGGTGAATTTGTAAAAATTAACAAATCAGGGGTATTTCAAAAGTTGTAAAACTTTGAGGGCTCTTTTTGATAATTGCTTTCTCCAAAATAGTGATGTTGCAAAATTTTGAAAATCAGGGTTATTCTGGTAATTTTGTTGGTTAGGGGCAATTTTGTAATTTTCATAATCAGGGCATTTTCATAAAAAGATTTTCAAAATTTGGTTCTAACTAATTTCACAAAAGAAGGATATTTTGGAAATTTTTTCCATACGGAGGGTATTTTGGTAATTTTTAAGCTAGGGGTATTTTGGTCATTTTTCAAATTGAAGGGTATTTTAGTCTTTTTTTTCTTTTTTTTAAAACAAGGTTTTAATTACCTCAAAAACAAAACGGCTAGTCCCTTTCGGGTTTTAGTTATCGAGTTTAGCCTGTGAGTGTGTCGTCTCAGCTAGGATGAACCGTTACTACGCACCAGGTAGGATTCGAGTGAGTAGGAGGAGAGTCACGAGGACTGCTTAAATACCAAGCCCCCATCGAATCCAATCCTAGACATGCGTATAACGATTGCCACATCCATTGCTTAGTGACAACTCACAGGGTTGTTTAGGAAATTATTAAATCTTATGCATTGTTGGGGTATGCTAGCCCTAAGGTTCAACAATTTCTATTCTAATAGTCTACGTTCCCAACTTACCCTTCTACCCCTCATCAAATATTCATAAAGAAAATAGATAGAAGTACTTACCTGGGCGGATAGGTGCTGGAGACTCGGTGCCATGCTGTTCAACCCATAAATAATTTTCCAAAACACTCTAATAAGGCCTACTAACATAAAAACAAAACGTTTTGGATATTGGGCCCCCCATGAGTTTTGAACCGGGCTCTGATACCAAAAATGTAACACCCTAAACCCGGCCCATGAGTCCTGACCGGATCTGGTATGTCACGGGGTAAAATAGTTTGAATCATTTTGAGTGTCTAGTGAAAATTTGTTAAAATGTGGCTAAGGTATTAAAACGGTGTTTGAAAACTCAGTTGGGCTTTTTATAATCATGGTTGTGTTGAAACCTTTGAAAACATTTGGTCATTTAAAATTTACGCAACTTTCAAAACCATGATTGACTTGGTGAATTTTTGTTACCCGATGGTAACATCTTTGAAAAACCCGTAGAAGTTATTAAGTTGGAAAAAGTTACTTTTAACCGGTTTATTTAATGTTTACAAAATTCCATTTGTAATATAACATGAGTAAAATAAAGCAATAAAATAAACATCCAACAATAATTAGCGGCCTTATTACAACCCAAAATAAAAAGTCTTAGAAAATAAATAATTTTAACTATAGCAAAGTAAAATCAAATCCAACGGTAAGCATGGCCGCCTCGAGTCCTCTCCGGCTCCATCTCCGCGATCTACTCATCGCAAAATGGTAAGGGAAGGGTGAGTCACCAAGACTCAATGTGTAATCCCCACCGAAAAATACAACTCATACACAATTTATTAATAAACATGCACATGCAACCCAACTAACCATCCATACTCCTTTTCTACCCCGTGTGGTCAAAACCCGGTAGTTGGTGACTAGTGTCATAAAATAAATGATGGGGCCAACCCATCGTGTGGTCAAAACCACTGATGACCATAGGTCACAATATATCAAGTGTAGTCAAAACCACTGGTGGTACCAAACCACTGGGACTTAGTCGTAATTTATCAATCGATGTGGTCAAAACCACTGATGACCATAGGTCACAAATAATCTGATAGGGCCAACCCATCTTGTGGTCAAAACCACTAGCGACAGTCCATAAAATCATCCCCCTCCTCTCATCAATCCCACCATCACATGCTTATATGTCAATTATCATATATCATGTATTTAGGCATAGCATTAAACATCATGTGATGGCATGCAAAACATATATCATAGATCAAATATAGGGGACTTACCGGAATCCATGCTTAAGCCCACAAGCATATATCATAGATCACTACCATAATTATTAACAAGGCAACATTATAGCAAGGTTTACTAATAAAGTGTGTAGAGAGTTTACACACCTGATATTACCACGAGTCCTAGATCCCGAAGATCCGATCTACAACGCTAGATCTCTTAACCTATAATCGGCCAACAACATGATTAGGGACATTAGGCCTATTCAGCCATGCTAATAACCCCGAAGGATCACTTTGTACCAAAAGTATGGCCTTTGGCCGAAAGTGCTTAACCACTTACCAAACTCACCAAAATCCCATATTTGTCACTTGTCCTGTCGAGATTCCTACCAAAAACACTTGTTAAAAATTGGCTTGCACACTAATACATAATCAAGGCCTATGGCCGAATGTTACTAACCTCCTTACCTTAAGAAAACAAATCTCGAAAGCTCCCTTCAATTGGCTATGGCCTCCCTACAATTGGTTTAATCATATTAGTAAGAGTCTTAGGCCATTCGGCCATAACCTTGAACCTAAAAGAGGTGATTACCCCTTACCTTAATGATTATTTAGGCCCCTAAGCACCACAAGTCAGCACCACTTGGTGCTGTTAGGGGGGTTCGGCTACCTTCAATGAAGAGAAAAGAACCGAAATAGCACCTTTCTTTAGGGGGATTCGGCCAAATTGAAACAAATAGGAGGAAGGGAATTTTGGCACACCAATGATGTATTTTCGGCTAGAGAGGAAGAAAGAAATAATGAGAAAAGGGAGATAGGAGTTTCGGCAGCAACTATTGAAGAGAAAGAGGAAAAGAAATTTGATGAATTTTGGCACTCCCTTTAGGTGATAAAACCGAAAGTGGACAGCCTCCCAAGGAGTCCTATATTCGGCCAACAACACCCCTCCCTATGATGATAATTTCAGCTTTTAATTATCAAAGATAATGCAAGATTTATCATTCATCTTTATCTCCTAGCCACCCTTCAACAATTTAAAAGCAAATAAACTACTAACAACTACCCCTTCCAGCCGAAAATATGCAAAAATTTAAGCTTAATCTCATCACTTAAAGAGTCCAAAATCAAGCCAATACTCTCCCATTCACGCCAGCAGCATAAAAAAAATAAAAACCATATGCTGTTTCTTTGGTTCGAACCTGGAACCTCATGCCCCAGCCCTCTCTTCTAACACCCCAGGCTATTTCTCCCCATTTGACTTTCATGTCATGAACCCTCTCCATTAAATTTTAAAGCCTTCTTACCTGGCCCCTCTTCCTTTAACGCCGAAAAGCCTAAAAATGAAACACTCTTGCATCCATCATGACTCGAACCCGAGTCCTTATACCAAGGCCCTTAAGTGGCGCCCCAAGCCACTCCACTGAACCAACTTCCATGTCATATACCTCACCATTAAATTTTAAAGCCTTCCTACTTAAGCCTCAACCCCTATGTATAAAAAAAAGCCCAAACTAAAAAACACACCACTTGAACCTATGACTTGAACCTCCTTCTTCTTCCTCCTTTTACGCAGTGGTGCATGGAAACCACTTTTCCAACCAGTTCTTTGTGTCATGTTTCCCCCAAAACTTCTCTTAACCCCTATCTCACCTTGCTCCCTTCTTTTAAACACTTAAAAGAAATTTTTCAGCCTAAGTCATTATGCCTAGCTCGTGGGCAACAATAATTTTATCGCCCGATACATTAGACCCTAAACATGCTTAGAAATCATAATATTTATTCCTTCAAGCACACATATGGGAAATTAATTAAATTACAAACAACCCATAATTTAGGGTGTTATAAAGCCTCTTGTAAATTTTTCTAAAATAGCGAAGTAAACCTCATATCTCTGTCAGACACAATAGATAATGGTATCCCGTGTAATCGCACAACCTCGAAACATACAATTCAGTTAACTTATCAAGAAAATAATTCATTCTCATCAGAATAAAATGAGCTGATTTCGTTAATTTGTCAACTATCACCCAGATTGCATCTTTCTTTCTCAAAGAAAAGGGCAATCCCGACACAAAGTCCATCGTGATTCTCTCCTATTTCCACTCAGGAATCACGATTGGCTGTAATAAGCCCGAAGGTACCTGATGTTTAGCTTTGACTTGCTGACAGACTAAACATCTCGAAACAAACTCTAAACATCTCGAAACAAACTTTTAAATATCCCGTTTTATACCAGGCCTCCAATAAAATTGTTTCAGATCATTGTACATTTTCGTACTTCCGAATGAACTGATAGACAACTGTTATGTGCTTTGCTCAAAATCATCTGAATTAACTCTGGATTTCTCGGAACACAAATCCAATCTCAGAATCTCAGACAATCATCATTATCAATACGAAATTCTAAATCAAAATTCAAACCACACTGAGCTCGTTTCGCTAGCATTTCATTGTCAACTTTTTGAGCATCATAAATCTGTTGTAAAAACAACGGTCTTGCTTTCAATTCGGCTAAAACTGAACCATCATCACATAATTCTATCTGAGTACTCATTACTCGTAAAGCGAATAAAGACTTTCAGCTCAAAGCGTCAGCTACAAATTTGCTTTTCCTGGATGATAATCAATCACAAGCTCATAGTCTTTTAACAATTCTAACCATCTTCTCTGTCACAAATTCAAATGTTTCTGAGTCATCAGATAATTCAAGCTCTTATGATCCATATAAATATGACACTTCTCAGCAAATAAATAGTGAAGCCAAATCTTCAATGCAAATACAATAGCTGTTAATTTAAGATCGTGCGTCGGGTAGTTCTTTGCCTTCTTGCCTTCTTGCCTTCTTGCGTCAACACATAGCCTAAACCATTCAACGATGCATCACTGTAAACTATGAATTCTTTACCCAATTCAGGTTGAACTAACACTGGTGCCTTTGTCAATAATGCTTTCAACTGTTCAAAACTCTGCTGACACTTTTCTGACCACTCAAATTTAACATCTTTCTATAGTAATTTAGTTAACGGAGTTGCAATCATCGAGAAGCCTTTCACAAACCGTTTTTAATATCCCGCTAGTCCCAAAAAACTGCGGACTTCAAACATATTTCTCGAGAGGTTTCCAATTTAAAATTGCTGAGACCTTACTCAGATCAACTCGTATCCTCGCAGCTGACACTATATGCCCCAAAAAACCAACCTCGCACAACCAGAACTCACATTTACTAAACTTTTCATACAATTGTTTATCACGCAGAGTCTGTAACACGATTCTCAAATGTTCAGCATGCTCAATTTCATCACGTGAATAAATCAAAATGTCGTCAATGAATACAACAACAAATTGATCTAAATACGACCTAAATATTCGGTTCATCAAGTCCATAAATACTACAGGGGCATTCTTTAGTCCGAAAGGCATAACTAAAAATTCATAATATCCGTACCTCATTCGAAAAGCAGTTTTTAGCACATCTGATTCTTTGACTCTCAACTGATAATAACCTGATCTCAAGTCTATTTTCGAAAACACTGTAGCCATTTTTAGTGATCAAACAAATCATTAATTCGCAGTAAAGGGTACTTATTCTTTATCGTCACTTTATTTAGCTGTCGGTAGTCAATACACATCCTCATAGTACCATCTTTCTTTTTCACAAACAACATAGGAGCACCCCAAGGTGAGAAACTTGGTTGTGCAAATCCTCTGCCTGTCAACTCTTGCAACTGAGATTTCAATTCTTTCAATTTTGTCGGAAACATTCTATACGGAGCTATTGATATAGAGGTCGTCCCCGGCACTAAATCAATACCAAACTCAACTTCTTGTATCAGAGGTAATCCGGTAATTCTTCAGGAAACATATCAGGAAACTCACAAACCACAGGCACATATTCAACTTTCTTTTCTGTCACTTTCGTATCAATCACATATGCAAGATAAGCTTCACATCCCTTTTTCACAATATTCAGAGCTTTCATTGAAGATATTATGGCTGGTAGGTCATTCAAATCACTGGATTCAATTTGAACTATCTCACCATTTAGACTTCTCAAATCAATAGTCTTCCATTTGCAATTCACAATGACATTATGTAAAGTTAGCCAATCCATTCCCAATATTATATCAAAATCATCAAAGGGTAGTAGCATCAGATTAGCCGGAAAACAAATATCTCGAAACATCAACGAACAATTCTTGCATACTTTGTCAACCAGAACACACTTTCCTAAGGGGTTCGATACTCTAATTATAAATTTAGTAGACTCAACAGGCAGAGTCTTACTAGATACTAAGTTCACACACACATATGAATGAGTAGATCCTGGATCTATCAATGCAATCATATCAATATCAAAAAGAGTGAAAGTACCAGTAATGACATTTGGAGATGACGCTTCTTCGCGAGAGCGAATAGTGTAAGCTCTGGCAGGTGCTCTCGCCTCAGATCTCACAGATGTATCTGTTTTTCCTTTTTAACTACCACTCACAATTCCTGCATTTCTGGGTGGTCTACCCCTAGCTGCCGGGTTACTCGGCCTCGCACTCTGAGCATTATCTTTCTTAGCCAACTCCAGGCAATCCCGAATGAAATGATCTCGTGATCCACATTTATAACAAACTCTATTATTATACTTGCCCTAACATACACCAATATGACGTCTCCCACATTGTCTACACTCAGGCTTATTGTTTTTGACACTGCTAACACTTGTTTCCATTGGAATTTGAGCTTTAGAACTCTGTATATTGTTTCACATGATCTTTACTCGAATGTCCAAACGAAGCATTTAAGCCATTGGTTGCATCTCTAAATCTATTTGACAAAGAGTGATACGACTTACTCATTAACCTTTTTCTCTCGTATCTAGCTTCCGAATCTGCTTTTTTTTTTTTTACTAAGCTCCTCAGCTTTACAAGCTCTTTCAACCAATACCAAAAATTCATTCAAGTCAAGAATTCCAACCAGAAGTTTAATATATTCATTCAACCCTTCAATGAATCGTATACACATAATAGTTTCTATCGAAACACATTCTCGTGTATACTGGCTCAATCTCACAAATTCTCGCTCGTATTTCGTAACAGACATACGGCTTTCTTTCAGTTCAAAGAACTCTTCATGTTTCTGATCTATAAACCGTTGACTGATATATTTCTTCTGAAATTCAGTTTGGAAGAAATCCAGGTAATTCGTTCTCTCAGAACCACAGATATCAATGTTTTCCACCAATGATACACCGTATCTCTCAACAGTGAAACAACACACTTAAGACATTCATCAGGAGTACATGATAATTTATCAAACACTCTAATGGTATTATCAAGCCGAATTCAGCTCGCTCGGCATCATCATCAACTGTAGTCCTAAACTCTTCAGCCCCATACTCACGAATTTTATCAACTGAAGGTTTACTCAATCGAATTGGGTCTATAACTTCTAGCGCTACAGGAACTTGCGGGAGTGGAGGTTGTTGAGCAGTCGAATTCGTTCGAACGAATTTCGTAAACCACTCACTCATCATTTGGAAGAAGGCTTGCTTTGCCTCTCCCTCGTGACCACTAGTAATCGGCCTAGATTCAGCCGACACTGTCCTTTGAGCGGGAGCAAGCGCATTACTCTCAACATCATCAGCAACAACTCAATCGGGATCCATTTACTATACGAAAACACATTTTTAACTATCAAGAATCATCACATTATCGTAGAGATATATATATGGCATGTATAGCTAAACTCTCACAAGCTACGTTAGTCCTAGAATCGACTAAACCATAGCTCTTATACCAATAAAATGTAACACCCTTAACCCGTATCCATCGCCAGACTAGGGTTAAGAGGTATTACCCATCAATACATAACATTTAAACACCCGTGTCTCACACATTAATGTATCATAGATAATCAATCACACATAGTCTCTTTAGAAGGTCTACGAGACCTTAAACATGTTTTAGAGATGGTTTGGGAGTAAACCGATCTCATATGAAAACTTGCGAAACTTAGAAAATTTTTCTTCTAAAACAGGGCACACACCCGTATGGCTAGACCGTGTGCCTCACACGGCCATGTCTTTGACCATACTTTACCCCCTGTACACTATTGACTAAGATCACACAGCTTGTCACACGCTCATGTGTCTGGCTCGTGTGCAACACTGACTTGGGTTACACGGCCTATCACACGCCCGTGCGTCTGGCCCGTGTGCAAGTCTAATCTGCTTTGACTAGGGACAGTGAAGAACACGGTTGAGACACACGCTTATGTGCTCTCCCATGTGGACAATTATAGGCCATTTACAAGGCCAAATTGCCACCCAATTTAGGTCATCCCAACATGCTCAATTCCAACATCAAATAACATACAATTCATTCACCATTTTCAACTACCAAATCAAGTATGAAATATACCATTTCAGTATCACCAAAACATACCATAATGACCATTCACTCAAGACCATATATGCACATCACATACACCATTTTCACAGAGCAAAACATGTACCAAAATCATTCCACAACTTTACTAGTTTATACATGCCATATGCCTTATATACAACTTCCAAAATGGTACCAAAATAGACGTTCAATAGTGTGATTGAGTTGCTGACGATCCCCGTATCCAAGCTAGCTTTGATGATACTGTAAAACAGAGAAAGACTTTACACAGTAAGCTTTAAAGCTTAGTAAGTTCGTAATATAACACAATTAACTCAATAACTTAAATTCAATATACAAAATTAACTAACACTTAGTTCAATTCATATCATTATTCAATCTCACCCATAGCTATTGCTCACTTTCATACCACATCTATATGTTCATGTACAAGCATTTATAATGCTACTCAATCCAATCTTTTCATCATTCATTCACATAATCATCCATCTATCTCATACACAATATCATCAACCACATAGGTTCTGTACATACCTATACCATTACATATTTATCTATCACATTTACCATGCAATGCTCAATGCCATAATTCGTTTGATCTTCTTTAAATGTTCGGTGAACTCGCACACTTAGTGCCAATTACTTAGCGGAAGCTATAATATTATCGCACACTTAGTGCCATTACATTAAACTGAATTTGTCTCGGTATCGCACACATAGTGCCAAATAATACAGTCCAATGCTTTCTTTATCTCGCACACTTAGTGCCATTCGTCACAGTAACTAATCTATTTACGCACACTTAGTGCCGCATATCTTCAAACTGACATTTCGCATTTCCAAACTCCACAATCACATTTCCATTCATTTCATCACATATTAACATTGTTTAATCAATACGTATTATACACGAACTTACCTCGGACGTAGAAATAACGACACTAGTCGATCAATCGAGCATTTTGTTTTTGCCTTGATTTGGTTCGAATCTCTCTTTTCTTGATCCATATAATATCAAATTCAACTCATTCAGTCACATTTTCATCCAAAACTATTCACAAACACATAGTTAGGAAATTTTACACTTTAGCCCTTATAATTCCACTTTTTAGCATTTTAGTCCCTATTTCACAATTACACAAAATACACATAATTTACTCACACCCAAGCTTGGCCAAATTTTATACTAGTCCCTAACAGCCCATAAATTTCATTTATTTTACATTTCAATCCATCAATTTACACATTTCACAATTTATTCCCTAATATACATTTTTACTAAAAATCACTTTACAAAATATGTATATAAATCATCAAACACTTAGTTTTCATCCTAAAACATCGCAAAGCTCAAACAATGGTATTTCATGAAATCATAACAAATTCTAAAAATCAAGGTACGAGCTAGTTAATTCTCAAAACAACGATCACAAAACATAAAAATCATCAAAAACTGAGTTCAAAACATACCTCAATCAAGTCTTGTAAGTGCCGAATGTTTAAAGCCCTAAAAACCTTCCTTTTATCAACCAATTTTGGCAATGGTGAAGAAAGATGAACAAAAATGATGTTTTGTTTTAATTTATTAACTTAATGCATCATTTACCAATTTACCCTTACTAAAAACTTTTAAAAACCACTATCACATGTCCATGAATGTCCATTAGCCTTGTTAATGGTCCATTTGCTTAATAAGGACCTCACACTTAAGAAGACATAGCATTAAAGTACTTTTAACTTCTAGCACACAGCTTTTGCATTTTACGCGATTAAGTCCTTTTTCACAAATCGGTACACAAACGATAAAATTTTCACACAAAACTTTCACACATACTTTATCAGATACTGTAAACACAAAAATAATATTAAAATATTTTTTTGACATCAAATTTGTGGTCTCAATACCACTGTTCGACTAGAGCCTAAACCGAGCTGTTACACAGAATTGGAAGTCATTTCCCATTGGAAAATCTTGCAGGGCATCTAATTGTCTTGAACTTGTGCATACTGATTCATGTGGACTCTGAAAACAGAGTCACTTGGTGGGAATCGCTATTTTTTGTTGTTTACAGATGACTATAGCCGTATGAGTTGGGTGTATTTTTTGAAATTCAAGTCTGAAACCTTTGAGAATTTCAAGAAATTTAAGGCGTTCGTGGAGAAGCAAAGTGGGAGAAGCATAAAAGCACTTCGAAGTGATCGTGGTGGTGAATTTTTATCTAATGATTTCAATGTTTTTTGTGATGTGAATGGGATTCGCAGGAACTTACAAAGACCATACACACCGAGCAGAATAGAGTTGCGAGCTAAAAAATCGATTGTTGTAGAAATGGTCGAAAGCTTGTTGGAAGTGAAAAACTTCGGATCGCTTTTGAGAGAAAGCAGTTGCAACAAAGAAGGTGTACCTTTGAACATTTCACCAACAAGGACTATTCTTAATCAAACACCTTTTGAAGCTTGGATGGGTAAGAAACCTTGGGTAAGCCACTTAAAAGTCTTTGGTTGTATAGCGTATGCTTTAGTTACTTCTCGATCTAAACTTGATGAAAAATCCCAAAAATGCATTTTCATTGGCTATAGTTCTCAATCTAAAGCATATCGTTTATATAATCCTATAACTGGCAAAGTGATAATTAGTAGGGATGTTGTATTTAATGAAGAGATGGATGTAAATCTAAATTGTGACAAGGAGGCATGATGAATGAAATTCCAAAGACCAGCAGATTTTAAAGTTGAACAGCTTGCAAATTCAGTTCCTTCATCACCTGCAAATTCAGCTCCTTCCTCTCCTAATGCTACTACAAGTTCTAGTTCTGATTTTATAGCAACACATGCCTCCAACAACAATTGTAAAAGCGAAACACCACCAAGAAGGTTTAGGTCTCTTATAGAAATTAATGCGTCATGTGACTTCGCCTTGTTGGTCACTGACCCAACTTCTTTTGAAGAAGCTGCAAAACAACCTGAATGGCAGATTGTTATGAAGGAGGAGATGCATGCCATTAAAGGAAATTCAACATGGAAGTTGGTTGATGTTCCCGAAGGCAAGAATGTTGTAGGACTAAAGTGGGTATTCCGAACAAAGTATAATGCAGATGTAAGCATCCAAAAGCATAAAGCTCAACTTGTGGCAAAAGGTTACTCACAACAACAAGGTATTGATTTCGAAGAAACATATTCTCCTGTTGCTCGTTTTGAAACTGTAAGAGTTGTTTTAGCATTGGCTTCTCAATTGCAATTATATGTGTATCAATTTGATGTAAAATATGCCTTTTTGAATGGTGATCTTGTGGAGGAGGTTTATGCGTCACAACCACCAGGTTATGTAGTCTGTGGCGATGAAAATAAAGTTTACAGATTAAAAAAAGCTCTTTACGGGTTGAAGCAAGCTCCACGTGCCTGGTACAACAAGATTGATTTATTCTTTCAGAACAATGGGTTCAGTAGAAGCGAAAATGAGCCAACTCGAAGAAGAGAGGTAATGGAGATTTTTTGGTGGTCTGTCTTTATGTCGATGATATGATTTATCTGGGTTCCTCAAAGTTGTTAATTGATGACTTTAATTCATGTATGGTGAAAAAATTTGAGATGACCGATTTGGGCATGTTGCAATATTTTATAGGACTTCAAGTTATGCAGGGTGATGATGGAATTTTTGTATGCCAAAAGAAATATGTTGCAGATCTTTTAAAGAAGTTTGGTATGGTGGATTATGAGGTGGCATCCACACCAATGAACATCAATGAAAAGTTGTAGCATGAAGATGGGACTAACAAAGTTAATTCAACATTGTTCAGAAGTTTAACTGGTGGTTTGAATTATCTTACACACACCAGGCCCAATATTGCTTTTTGTTTTAGTGTTGTGTCCAGATTTATGCAAAGTCCTACAAAACAACACTTTGGAGCAGCAAAAAGAATCCTTCTTTATGTTGCAGGAACTGTGATTTTTGGTATTTGGTACTGCAAAATATCAAATTTCAAATTAATTGGTTTCACCGACGGTGATTGGGCGGAGTTGTTTAGATGATCAAAAAGTACTTACGGCAATGTTTTTAGCTTTGGTTCGGAGCAAGTAACATGGAGTTCAAAGAAGCAAGAAACAATAGCTTTATCATCATCTAAAGCGAGAATATGCATCAAGAACAATGACATCATGACAAGCTTTATGGCTGAGAAAACTTCTTAGTGATTTTAGTCTTGAGCAAAAAGAAGCAACTAAAATCTTTTGTGACAATCGATCCACAATTGCAATGACAAAGAATCCAGCTTTTCATGGAAGGACTAAGCACATTGATGTGCATCATCATTTTATTCGGAAGCTTGTGGGTGATCAACAGATAGTACTAAAATTTTGCAGCACAAATGAACAGATAGCTGATGTATTTACAAAGTCTCTTACTCAGGCCAAGCATCATTTTTTCAGATCACTGCTTGGAGTATGTGATTTTGATCAAGAGGGAAGTGTTAAAAAATAATGATTCAAAATGTTATTTACTGCTATAATTAGTATATATTTTTATCTTTATCAGTTAGTGGGTATTAAGAAAATCTTATTCTGATTTGGTTGTCTAGTTGCTAGTTTTATCTGGCACCAAAATCTGATCATGGGTTAGTGTTCTTAATTTTTAGCTTTTTTTAGTTACCACTAGCATTATTTAAACCATATGCTCTGTTCTTTTTCATAGAGAAATAAACATTGCATTTTCTATTTTGTCATTTACTCTTCTCTGAGCATTCTTTCTTGGTTATTTTACCAACAGAAAGGACCATCAATTTCCCTTAAAACCACAAAACTCTTCAAGAAAGGACCTCAAAACTTTTTATCAATTTCCCTTAAAAGCAAAAAGCTCTTGAGGACCATCAATTTCCATTAAAACTAAAACACTCTTCAAGAAAGGACCTTAAAACTTTTTATCAATTTCCCTTAAAACCAAAAACCCTTCTTAACCTTTTCTTCTAAAAATTGAACCAACCAGAATAAACCAATTGAGGATGAAGATCATTACCTTTGGTGAGGTAAACTCTCGGGCACAAATGCAACCAAACAATGTTGCTTTTACAAATTTAGATTCCTTTGAGATCCTTGTCTCGTGATTTTCAACTGAACTTGTTGCTGAAAGATTCATGAGAAAGAATAGATCCATGCCTTGAAAAATATTTATGAGACTATTTACAAGAAATAATGCTTCCTGCATGAAGAAACCATTAATGGTTAATCTATTATATATATATAATATAGAGAAAGAATATGGCCAACGATTGTCACACTATGATTGCCATGGCTGTTATAATAAACAGCCAAGTCCCATAATATTACAAGTGACAGTTCCAATTCAGAAATGAGCCATCAACAATCCATTCCATAGTTATTCGATGTTGATAATGCAAAATAGGTAGTCCTATGTCGGTTGAGAAAAAAGTTTATAAAGGTATTTAAATATAATCTTGCCTCTTATTTTATTGAGTAAATTAAGGTTAAAGGCTCAACATGTGCGCCGCCGCTATCGCCCAGCATGTGTTAACATGTAATGTGCATGCTTCTTTTTTAATAAAATTTATGTTGCTTTTATCAATTTTTTTTTTTTTTTTCAAGATAATTTTTCAATTGTAGAAAATGTTCTTGTTGCAGAATATATTCGGTTGAGGTAAATTCTCTATTATTTTTAGAAATTGATTATTATTTTACCATTTTGCTCCTTCATAAAACAGTATAAATAGCAGGCCTTTTTTTTTTTTTCATTTTTTTGCAACAAAAAGCAAACAATAATCTGTTCTCTACCTTTTTTAGCTCTTGTTTTCTATTCAAAAAACTTTTCCAATCAAATTTTCAGACCAAGTTTTTAGTTTTAGTTTCTAGTTTACTTTTCCGAATTCTTTTGAGAAGAACAATATTAATTGTGTTTCTCCTTTAGGGGCTATATCCACTACATAATTACACCGATTGAGACAGATTTACTTCTAAAACAGTGATTTTTTTGCAACATAATGATTATTTTATTTATTTAAGTTCAGTTTATTTATGTTGTCAGTACTAAGTATTTCATTTTGTCGTATTACATTTTCAATATTTCAGTAGTTGCCAATCTAGGGGTTGAGGGGCGAATCTAGTAAAGGGACCTCTAAAATTATAAAAATTGCATGGGCCCCAGCCCTCCCTAAAATGTAAAATTATTATTTGGCCCCTATAATTTTTTAAAATTTTAAATTAGTAAAGGTAAAATTACACTTTGACCCCTAAAATTATAAAAATTGATTTAATCCTTTACAAATTATAAAGATATAAAATATAAAAATTAAAATTTCTTCCGAGGCCCCTAAAAAAAATTTTCCTGGAGGAGAAGAAGAAAGAGGAAGAAGAAGAAGAAGAAAGAAAAGAAAAAAAAGAAAAAGAAAGAAAAGGAAAGAAAAAAAGGAAAAAGGCTTCTCCCTAGTTGCCAGTCCACTAAGGAAAATGTTTGCTCAATTTTGGCGTTCACCAGAGACTGTAATTCTAGTGTCCCTTGTACACCCGCAACACATTGAGCCAATATATAAATGGAGGTACGTTAAAGGGAAATAACTCCGGTAAGTGAGGCCGCAAGGCTGATAACAGGATTGATGTGGCCACCGGAAATGGGAAACGTGGCTAGGAGGAGAACTGTGATAGTGACAGCAATAAGAAATGACATTATAAGGTGGGGCGTTTTGTTTGTGTCTCGTGGGAGGAGACGACTGCAAAGACCAGCACCGTTGTCCCATGGAGGTCTGCCAGAGATGCTCTCCAAACCTGACAATTCAGTAGCATTATAGGATTGGACTAGTAATGCCCTTTAAGAAAATTAAGGAGAAAAAAGAAGTCCAGAAACCTCAAAAGAGAGAAGCTCTTCAAGACATAAAATATTGTTCAAGGTAGTGGGACTTTGCTTCTCCTCATCCTCAATCCTGCAAATTTATTTGAAGAAAAGACAATTTCAAGTTCAATATAGTCCAAAGATTATTAAAGAGTATGTGAGGCTTGCCTTGGCGTGGCAACAAAGGGCCGGACTCTGGTTCCAGTATAGGCATTTTCCTCGTTTTCAATAACACCAACAGTTCCAGTAATCATTGGTTTAAAGCAATCTTGCTCCAGTTTTTGCTATGTATCTATCTTGATTAAAAGCTATCTTGCTCCAGTTTGCCTTGTGTCTATCGTGATTAAAAGCTATCTTGCTCCAGTTTTTGCCTTGTGTCTATCCTGATTAAAAGTTATCTTGCTCCAGTTTTTGCTATGTATCTATCCTCTCTATTTATAATTAATGTAACTACTTAACCAGCGCTATTATCCTGCTGCTTATTTGCTCTGCGATATCTGAGCTTGCTTTAGGTTTTGGTTTGCTTTATTCCAGTTTCCAAAAAAGTGAAGTTTCCTTTTTCATGTTTATTTTAATTTTGAAAACATAAATTAATTATTGTTTGCACTTGAATTTTTAATTTTATTTGTGATTTTCCATACGTGCCATGTCTAACGTAATGTAAAATAATTTTTTATTACATCAAAACAATTAACTATGAATTAGACTGAACAACACTCTCAATCATTCAAAGCATGATCCAATCATCAATTTAAAAAATTTCAAATTATATATTTAAAATATTCTAATTAATATGTAGATTTTTTGTATTTAAATTTCAATAAAAATATTTATTTAATAAATAGTCATTCCTATGGAACAAGTTTTTAAGACTACTTTAATTATTTACTTATATATGTTAAATGAATTATTTCTTTACATAAAAAAAACTATTTCTCCTCAAAGTTAGCAACATGTTTGGGTCTTAAAATTAAGTTGTTCTTACAAACAATCTTAAAAGTAGACTCAATTTGCAACAAACAAACATATAAGTACCAACTTTGACTCGGCATGAATAAATTTGATACTGTTTTAATAATTTAATTTTTCATACAAGACAGAAGAGCCAACACTACATCGGACCGTTCATGCATTTTAATTATATCATAATAAAATTTAAAATAGATTTCGTTGATTTTATTTTCTAGAAAAAATCTTGACGTAGTGATATTATAAATTTTAAATTACAAAATTAACACCAACCCACTTGTTATAACATTATCAATATTTTGAAAAATAATTTAGATAATTATTGTAAATAGGATTATCATATATTTATAAAAAAATGTGGGTTAAAATGAAAAAAAATGTAAGAGAATTTAGGTGTTTAAGTTGGTAGCAGATATTAAGTTGTAACAAATGAATAATCCTTCCATCATCTTAATTAACACAATTATAGCATGAACTTCAGGATATTATTACATGTCATGCTTTGACACGCAATCCATCATACCCCTCTAGTTTTGGATACATCATGGAATGATTCACTCGAAAATTAAAAAGGTTTGCGTATAAATATAGTTTTAAAAAATAAATTTGGATAAAAAATAAGACTCGTTTAAAAAGCGGGTGAGACCTTAAATAAGATTTTTTGGTCTGGCCCAAATATGCAAAAAAAAAAAAAAGTTATTGTTTTCCCTTATTGTTTTTTACTCTCTTTTTTTTGATTATTATTTTTTATTATTGTTTGGATATTATATATCTCTTTAATTTTGTTACTATTTTAAAGACATTTGCTTGTTAAATTACACTTATAGTAGTGTTATTTAAGTATACATATATATTTATTTTAATATTTTTAATATATTATATATTTTTTAAAAAAATATAATAAATAATATAAAAATTAATACGGGCGGATTAAACCAAACCCGAATTTTAATATTTTTATTCGGGTTGAGCCCAACCCGGCCCAACTCATGAACACCATCATGTTTGTGCCAAATAACAAGTTCAAAAAGTATGAGGTTGTAAATCATTCACACTTCCGGAGAAAACGAGATGTTCATTTATAATTGGATCAGCTTAGTTTGATACGTAAGCATCCGAAACTGATTTAAGTATCCATGTTCTTACATCATTTAAAGATTACTTATTTATGCCACCCTTGTTTCAGGCATTCAATTATGCAACAGTTGACTTGGGATGAGCTTTGTATAGAGGGCAAATGCTACACAAGCAACGACAGGTCCAGCCCAAAAAACCCAGTGTCCGTTCCAAAGGTGGCCGCCTCTAATTAAAGCCGGACCCAAACATCTTGCAGGGTTCATCCCAACCCCTGCATAGCCCTTGGTGGAAGTTACAGTAGTTGAGATAAATACGATAAGGCCCACCACAATACCAATGATAGAGCAAACCACCACTCGACCCAAGTGCTTGGCTTGACGTTTATCAAAAGCAATCCATATGGAAGCAAAAAGAAATACAAAGGTGCAAATAATCTCCAGCCATAGGGCCTGGCTCGTCTCGAGTCCGATCACAAGTGGCCCATTTGCACTTGGCACAACAATAGTGAGGGTGCACCCACCAAGAGAAAATGTTTGCTCAATTTTGGTGTTCACCACAGACTGTAATGCCAGTGCCCCTAGTACGCCCCCAACACATTGAGCCAATATATAAATGGCGGCACGTGAAAGGGAGATAACTCCGGTGAGTGACGCAGCAAGGCTGATAACAGGATTGATGTGGCCACCGGAAATGGGAAACGTGGCTAGGAGGAGAACTGTGATAGTGACAGCAATAAGAAGTGACATTATAAGGTGGGGCGTTTTTGTTTGTGTCTCGTAGGAGGAGATGACTATGGTATCCATTGCGAAGACCAACACTGCTGTCCCAAGGAGCTCTGCCAGAGATGCTCTCCAAACCTGACAATTCAGTAGCATTATAGGATTGGACTAGTAACCTTTAAGAAAATTAAGGAGAAAAGGAAAAAGTCCAGAAACCTCCAAAGAGAAAAGCTCTTCAAGACATAAAATCTTGTTCAAGGTAGTGGGACTTTGCTTCTTCTCATCCTCAACCCTGCAAATTTATTAGAAGAAAAGACAATTTCAAGTTCAATATAGTCCAAAGATTATTAAAGAATATGTGAGGCTTGCCTTGGCGTGGCAACAAAGGGCCGGACTCTAGTTCCAGTATAGGCATTTTCCTCGTCTTCAATAACACCAACAGTTCCAGTTCCAGCCATCTTTGGTTTAAAGCTATCTTGCTCCAGTTTTGCCTTGTATCTATCCTCTCTATATATAATCAATGTAACAACAACAAGTGCATGAAATCTTTAACTTAATTATGTAACATAGCTTTATCTTGAACTACTTAATCGGCGCTATTATCCTGCTGCTTATTTAGTATGCGATATCTGTGCTTGATTTATGCATTTTCAACCATAAAGATGTAGGCGTTTAAGATGCTCAAACCTATAAACTGCTATTTATTGATCCTGGAGGCCAATGAGAGCAATTACCGCAAGTATCTTGAGATGCAACTTGCAAGAATTAATGGCATCACGATCAAGAATAGACGCTCCATATCGAGAGCTGGACCAGTTTTCAATTGGCCTCATAAATTGGGAGAGTCCAATTAATGAGAACTTGCCACACATTTGGTTGATACATATTAGCTGGTCAATCTTTATCTAGCAATATAATTAGGCAGTAGGCAGTGTTATTAAATTCCCAACTATATATGATAATGAAAAAGCAAAAGTATATTTGCAGCAGTGGACTGTGTATAAGATTGGGTTGTGGTTGCATTCAAAGTGATCAGGGGTTGCGAGACAAGCATTCTCAACTGTGCGTACTTGCAACGTCTTCAATGCTCAGTTTTAGGGTTTTGGTAATAAGTGTTGATCGAAAGGTGGTTAAAGCTAGTCCTTTTATATTTTCATCATTTTCAACATATAAATGAGTGACACAAAATCCTTGAATTCAGAGCACAACAAGATGGAGTTTAGACTGAAAACCTCTAATGTCTAGGAATTTCATTTTATTAAATGTAAGGAATAATAGCTGCTGAGTAAAAGATGCTGAGAATGACAAGTTACAGCCATGGATGGATTGTATTTCTTTTTATTTAAATAAACAGCAAGAAAGCTCATTGAATTTCAGAATCAACATTTCATTGCAAATTTCATCCATCCACCTGATAAAGTCAAACAACGCCTTTTCTTTTCACTAAACCATATTAAATTTCACTCACCAATCAAAACTTACCATATAATGTGTGGCAAGTTCTCATATTTTTTTTTTTTTTTGGAAAATTTATAATTTATTTTGAAAATTAACAAAATACTTTTTAAATTTATAATTATACAAAAATTTAAAATTTCATAAAATTCTAATCAGCTTTTCATCGGATTTTTAGATTAAAATTTCATAACAAAGCCAACAACCTTGTGAAAGACTAGATCGTTGTTCACATTTTCATGTTCTGTCAGCAAAAAAGACCGCCATTCTCTAATTGGTTAAACCAATTAGACTTCTCACATCCAGCTTTGTGAGTTAGTATAGAATAAATGTACTAAAGCCCCTAATGATACCCTAAAAACTTTTTTTTTATTTATTTACAAAACTAATTAACTTTTTTTTTTTTTGAAGTCAACATTGAGGAACAAAACAATATAGTGGAAATGATTTTAAAATCGAGCCAGTGAACGAATTAGTCAGACCAGTAATTCTTGATTCAATTCGATTTGTTCGTTTAGTTTAATTTAATAAATCATAGAAAATAAAAATATATTTAAAAAAATTAGAGAAAATCAGTTCAATTAGCGATTTAATAAGTCTAAAGGAAAAAAAAATTCACTTGATAGTAACAATGATTTTTGACACAATACCTAGGTTTTAATGCACTCGAACCTACATACTCATGCATTAGTAACAATGTCTATACTAATCGAGTTAAGACTCCATCAACAAAAAAAATTGTATATATATATATTTCATAAAAGAGACATTCTACAATAATTAAATATAAGAGAGTGAACTACAAATTTTTACTTATAACTAGTTTACGAGGATGCATGCAATCAATAAATATATGTATGGAATTCCCAAAAACAAAGAATCAAGGTCTGCATAGAAAAATTACAAGTTAAATGTTGTCTATTTTGACGAATACATAAAGGTATATAGAGATATATAATTTCAGTTGGAAAATAAAATAATAACCTTGAATATTCTCATAAATATTTTTTCTTAAACAAGTTGTAACAATTTTTAATCCAAATTTATTTTTCTCGAAAATCTAAATTTTATTGTAAACATCGTATGAAGATGAAGTTTGATTGTCCAGACATAAAATGGAAGAGAGGACAGTAATTAGTATCAGCGAGTTATATATGATTAGAATGTTTTAGCCTTTTATGAATTTTAAAAGCGTTAAACTAATATTCTAACTGTGTTGCTAAGAGATTAATGAAAATTAACCGCTGATAAAACATTATAATCCGATAATATAAGTGATCATATTATAATTTTTGATAGTTGAGTTTTAAAGAGATGAAATGTATAATTCACTTTCTTTTGTCACGTGGGAAAGGATGGTATGAAATTGAGATTGATATCTCTTTTTAATAATTTAATATTATTTCAGTATTTTTGGATTAATTTATTTTCAAGATTAAAATATTAAAATTTAGGATTAAATTTTTAAAAGAAAATATATAAATGATTCATATAAGAAATCTTGGCAAAATGCTGTTGGTAATTGAAGTAGGGTCTCACTTGGCGAAAGGAACCTTCTGTATATTGATGATAATGGTGTCTGATTTCAACTTGAAATGTTAGGGTATACGTGGAGCAATTATTGTGGTTGGACTTGCAGTACCACAACATGGTTAAAGTTTACTAAAGTCCCAGAATGATATCAAAAAGTTTATTTTAGTCCTTTACTATAAAAAGGAGTATTTCAGCTTTATATATTTGAAAAATTAATATTTTAGTCTCTACACATTAACTTTTCATTAATGGAATTATGTGGCTTAATGGTGGCTGGCGTGGCATTAAATCAAATTAAAAAAAGCTTATTTTAGTCTTGAAAACAAATAGAATGACGTGACTTAATGGTGGCACTACAGTAAAATAGACTTTTAGCGGCATTTTTAATGGCGTTTTAAAGGAAAACGTCGAAAATATTATACATTAGCGGCGTTTGAAGGAAAACGCCGTAAAAAAATTAGCAGTAGCGGCGTTTATTTACAAAACGCCGCTATACGCCGCTAAAAAGGATAAATAGCGCGTTTATTCGTAAAACGCCGCTAAAAGTCTGAGCTTAGAGACGCTTTTGTAAAAACGCCGCTAAAAGTCTGAGTATTAGCGACGCTTATGTAAAAACGCCGCTAAAAGTCTGACTATTTTTAAATTTATATATTAAATAATTTCTTATATAATCGTAAAATAGATATATTAATTTTAAAATATTAAATTAATTATTATAGTTTATGGTTTAGCATATATAGTTTAAGGTGTAAGGTTTAGGAGTTATATTTTAATGTTTAGGGATTATGGTTTATGATTTGCAGTTTAAGGTTTAAGGGGGTTTTGTTAGGGTTTCATGGGTTAAAAGTTTATAGGGTTGATGGGTTTAAAGGTAAATGGTTGAGGGTTTGGGGTTAATAGGCTAAGGATTTAGGGTTAGGGGTTAAGATTCTATGTGTTATGATTTAGGGTTAGGTTAAGATTTTGGTCGAGTTTATAGTTTAGGGTTTATTATTTTAGAGTATGGGATTTTGGGCTTAGTGCTTAAACTATATCGAATAATAAAGTTAGAGTCTTAGTGTTTAGGGATTTAAGTATTAGGTATTTTGATAAAATAGATAAAAATTATATTGTTTTAGGGTTTAGGTTTTAGATTAAGTTATTTCTTTAATTACTTCTACAATGTAATATATATATATATGAGTTAAGGTGTATAATTTAGGGTTATATGGTTTAGGGATTATATGGTTTAAGGGTTGTGGTTTAATGTTTAAGGGTTAATGGTTATAGGGTTTAAGGGTTAAAGGTTAAAGGTTCAAGGGCTAGTGGTACAAAGGTAGGCGTTAGGGTTTAGTTTATGATTATATATAGTTTAAATTATTTAATAGATAAATATATAAACTTTATATATATTAAATGGTTTAGGTTTTAAGGTTTAATTGAGATTTGTAAAATGATGAAATTATTTGAAATGTTAAAAATCAAGAAAAATAAAACTCAAAAAATAAAAGTTTATAAAATAAAAAAATGAAATACATGGAAATTGTCATACAAGTTGTTATGTTTAAAAATTTAAAAAGTTTAAGTCGTCATTATTTCCTTTTACAAAATAACAGTTTAATTTTGTTTTTCTTAAATTAATAATTTAAATTAAATTATTTAAAAATTGAGGTGAACATTAACTAAAATAAAATAAGTATTAAAATGAAAATATTATATAAATTTAAATACATTACCTTTACTGAGACTAAAATATGTATATTACAAATAAAAATATTGAAGTACATAATAATATTAATAGTAATTTTTTTAAATATCATAGTTTATTCACTACTACGATATACTTTATTTTTATTTGTTGATAGTTACAATAATAATCATATAATATATTTTCACATACAAATAAAAATCATCCAATAACAATTAAAACAATAAAAGGCAAAAACAGAGAGCAATACGGCGCCGTTTCATTTTGAATTTTTAGTGGCTTTTTTAAAAAAAATGCCATAAGAAATTATTATATGATTAAACGACACAGTTTTATATGTGTTATTAGTGGCACTTTGTTCAAAACGCCACAAAAATATATCAAGCATATGTTTTGAGTGGCGATTGTAGAACCCCAAATTTGCCCGGCCCAATTACAAATAAAATTACAACCCAACAATAAAAAAAAAAACCAAACCCAAATTAAAAATCCCTCAGCCCTTTTAACCCGGAGGCCCAATAGGCCCAAAATCCAAATTAGGGTTCTGGAAACCCTAATCTCCTCTAGCCTAGCCGCCACCCCCTAGCTTACGTCCTCGACCTTCTGCGGCAAGCAACCCTCACCTACCCCGACCTTTAAACCGACACCTCTGCGCACTTTTGCCCGTCGCCTCCAGTCACTGCTCCGCTCCCCATGCCTGCAAAATGGACAAACACGCAAACAACGGCAGAAAGCGACAAGCAACGGTAAAAAAAGGAGAGATGGATGTATTTCGGCTATTTAAGCCCGAAAATTATTTTGTAAAAGGGTTTTTTTTCTTTGAAAATCAAAAAAAAGAGAAGGTTCAAGCAAACAAAAGTTTTTAAGACAGATAAAAAAGCAGAGAGTCAAGCAAAGGTGCCTCTTTTATTTTTTTTGAAATACACACAAAAAAAAAACTAAACCTCAAGTCGAAGCGATAGATTCAAACACAAAGCAAAACATAAAGATTCGTGAAATCAAAAAAAGGATGAAAAAGGTATTTTTTTTAAAGTTTTTTTGGCAAACTCATACATAACTTTACAAAGTAAAAATATAAAAAGAAAAAAACAAAAAATCGACTTTTACCTTTTAAGCCACCATGGCGTGGCGGTGGTCGGAGCTCAGCCGAAGCGGTGTGGTGACCTCCTCGGGATCCTCTAGGTCTGAGAGAGGAGTTGAGAGAATGAGAGGATTTTTTTAAAACTTGGAAAATGATTTTTTGAAGGTTTTAAACTTATATAGGCCTCCCAAAGCGACGTCGTTTGGGGTGGTTTAAACGCCTAAAACGACGTCGTTTTGTCATATCAAACCGAATCCGACCATTGAGCACAGGATCGCGTGTTTTTAAGCGGAAGGGCTAATTGCACTTTTAGCCCTTCCGCTTTTTATTAATTTCAATTAAACTTTTATTACTTTAAAATTTAGCCCGTGCATTTAATTTGTTTTCAATTTGGTCCCCTTGTTTTTCGCTTTGGGCTGAGGGTTTATTGCACATTCGGTCCCCCGGCTTTTAGCGCATTCTGAAAAGTCCTTCCTCCTATTTTTATTTTCAAATTGGCCCCAAATTTCATTTTTGATTCAATTTTAGTCCCTTTTGCTATTTTCACCTATTTTTCTTATTATTAATCGTTTTATTATTATTATTTTTATTATTATTATCATATTACTATTATATTCTATTAGTATTACTATTATTATTATCTCTATTATTACATTATTAATCGTTTTATTATTTTGTATTAATCGTTTTATTATCATCACTATATTACCGTATTAGTATTATTATTATCATACTACTATTATGTATTATATGTATTATTATTCCTATATTTATGACTATTATTATATTATTTTATATATATATATATATATATATTTTTAATTACCGTTATTGTTACTATTATTATTATTGTTGTTTTATACCAATATCATTATTATTATATCATTCTCATTTTTTTACATTTCATATCACTATTTTATTATTAGCATTTTATTATTATTATTATCATCATTATTATTATTATTATTATTATCACTATTGTTTGTTATTTCTATTGTTAGTCATTGTTTTCACATACCAAACCCATGGACATATTTTATTTGTTATCGTGTTCATTTTTCTTATTTATTATTACCATCATATAACATCTTTATTATCATTTGTTTAGCATTGTTACCCATCACCACTGTCATCATTATTGTCATCAATCATTCTTTATTCGCGTTATTATCGCTATTGCAATTTTTCAATAATCTCGCTAAATAAAAATACATTTTGTGCAATCGTCCTATTCTATCCAAAGATTTTTAAAAGCAAAGTAATGTTTCAGTATTTAGAAATTGAAACTTGATTGCCTAACGTCTTTGAGTTGCGATTTTTCGTTTGACTAAATAACTTAACATCCCTTTTACGAAGTTTTGCGAATCACGAGATGACTTTGATTACGAGAGATTAAAACATCGTGTCCTAACGTACTGGATGGGATGTTTATATCTTTTCGGGACAAAGAAATTTCGAATTTTGACTCAAACCTTTTCTTAAATTCAATCCCGTACGATGCATTTTGAAAAGTCATTATACTCTGTTCAAAGATTTTTAAAATAAAGGCAATGTTTTGTATTTAGGAATTCGGGAAATCGTGCCCTAACGTGCTGGGTTGCGATTTTCCGTATGACTAAATAATTAAACATCCTTTTCGATAAACTTCGTAAAACCATGAGATAGCTTTGATTACGAAGGTTTAGAGCATCATGTCCTAACGTGCTGGATGTGATGTTCGTATCCTCTCGGAGCAAAGAAATTTCAAAATTATGGCCCTAATTATCCAAACATTTTTAAAAGATCTGTATCTCAAAACCTTTTAAAATCTCCGACACTAAGACTCTAACTAATCATTTTGGTACCAATTTTGGGCGTATCGAGGGTGCTAACCCTTCCTCGTGCGTAACCGACTCCCGGACCCGACTTTTAAAACTTCGCGGACCAAAAATACTGTTTTAGTAGAACAAAATGTTTTATTAAAATAAAGGTGATCCGATCACACCAAATAATGGTCGTGGCGACTCCGTTCTTTTTAAACCCCGTCGAACCCTTTTCCGTTTTAAAAAAATGGTTCTGACGACTTAGCGACTCATTGGGGACTTCTTTTAGAGGTCAAGCCATAAATTGATTATTTTACATCTTTTGTCGGAAATTTAAAAGTTGATTTGCAAAATTATAATCCTTTTATTACATGTTTTAATCTCGGCATTGCATTGCATGACCGTTGTGGTCGCACCTTTAAGTGGAAGTGAGAAACTACTCCTTCGTGAGGTCTTCACCTCCGTGCGAGGATAGTGGATCGCTTTGAATACATCCGTACCTATGTCTTCGTGAGATTTTCATCTCCGTGCACCATAGGGAAATGTATTCCTGAACCGAACTCGGTCAGTATGAGCCTATAATGGGTGAGGATTGAGGAATCTATTGGTTCGGGTACTCTCTTTAGAACCAAACCACAAGTAGTGAACCCTAGGAGTCCACTTTAAGTAGAATAACGTCAAACCTTAGTGGTCACCTAGGTAGGTGTTTGTTCATTTTCACTGGCTTTATACTTTGTGATACTAACTCGTTGTATTTTATTTTCGTGCATATCATCTCATTTCTTTAGAGGTATCGATTCATGGTCGGTTTCAGGTCGAAAAGTGGTTATGGAGAAGCAGGTTCCTTGATAAAGTGAAAGACAATGTAGTCGTCAGTATATAGTTAGAACCTAAGCGTTAGAAGGGTATGGATCCATTTGAGCAAATGGGGCGATGCTAAAATCTCACCACCTATGCTTCCTAATGTTGTTCGATCAAAACCAAATCGGATGTGGAAAAGATTGTATGACATTTTATGGCAATGCATGGTAGAAAGTAATTATACTCACTAATCACTTCATAGTGGGCGAGTCGAGGTAGGATAGACGCTTCTACCATTACGGTGTTTCTCTTTCATGTGAAGATGGCAACCACATGAGACAACGAGGGTGTTGGAAGGAAAGTAATTGACGGAGGGCAAGAGAACTATGACAATGAATTGGTGGAAAGGACCTTGTTTACTGACGAGGGAGAAAAGTTTATTCTTGTTGATGCTCTTCCAAATAACAAGCATAAGTTTACAATGGTATTTGAGGATGTTACATCTAACGAAACAACGGTAGTGTAAGACACGATGACTCAAGCGGTAGCGAAAAGGAAATCAAAACTCTCAAGAAACACCGAGGATGATGGTTGTCATTTAAGGTAGCATCTTCATGGCGAGGATGCCTATTGGTTTGCCAATCTTTTAAGATAATCGAACAACTTCACGAGATATTGGAGGAGGTACCCTTGATTATAGGGGTTTCCATTCAAGTTTCATAGCCACTCAGAGAGGCCTTTCCCAGAATATTCTGTGGATTCGTTGCTAATCAGAATGCCATAGATCCTCGCAAAACGAAGCCTTGAGAACCTGAGGACAAAAGTCATCCATCCAATCACAGTACAAGATCCTTTGGATTGAGCGAGCAGTTGTGCAAAGATCCGTTGTTTTCATTGAAGGAGGAAAGTGTGAAAAAGTTAATAGACTTGCCATGCTTTAATGTCAGAGAGCCGAAACAACCTACATACATTCCTTTGGAGCAACATTCCTTGATGTACTTGCAATTGACAAAGCACTAACTAGAGCTTCTTTGGTTAAGGCGGAAATCTCGGGAAAGATTGAAAGCCTTATCCTATGCTTCACGGGGAGCAACCATAGTGCCGAGCCAATCTGCGTTCTTATGGTGTTTCTTTCAGACTAATTCCACCCAAGTCAAAGGTCGTGCTCGTCAGGGCAGCGATGAAGATTTCTTTCGAAGAATAGGCGATGGAATTGGTGGAACCATCTAGGGTAAAAGGATAGGCCGTTGTGAACTTACGGGCTCATCGTTGTGATCCAAACAACATTGCAAGGATTTGATTCTTGTTTGTATTGACCCGTTAGATAGATTCAAAGAGACGAACGAGAATAGGCGACTTTCACCGGTGGTTGGAATTGGAAAAACTATTGGACGGATACAATCAATGTGCGGAGCTTCAGCATTCCTTCTTGGTGCGGAAAAACTCTAATCTTTCCGAGCCATGAAAGCGGAAAAATCCCTTGGAGTACGATGCTAGCTAGAATAAATGATCAATACTGAAAAAAACTGATGCTAAGCTGGGATAGTCTCTTCACTACCCTCAAAGCTGTAACTCTGCAATCGAGTTGAATTTAAGTCTGAACAAGATTGAGGAAATGAAGTGTAGTTAAATCTAACGTTACACAATTGTGAATCATGGATCGAGCTTCTTGAAACAAGAGAGAAATGTTGGAGAGAAGAACTTCATCATTCTTATGATCATCAAGTTAAAAGTCAAGATTACCTTATGAGGGAATGACGGTTCGGATGCAACAGTGGTCGGTTATCTGATTTTGGCATTACAAGTGGATATGTTAAGCATAAAATATGGGCTCTGATGCAGTCACAGATCAAGAGCTAGCTTCATTACTTGGGAAATCAAGACTTTTAGGACTTAGGACGAATGCATATAGTAGTCCATTTTATGTAAAAGAACTTGTTTTCTAATAAAGTTTTCTAAAATGAAGTCGATCGAATCGATGCCTCTTTGCATTCATGCATTCGCACTACATTGCATTCGCATTACATTGCATTCATTTGCATTAGACTTTTACAAAAGGACCCTAATTAGGCAAAATGTTTGATTAACTCGGAAAACATGGAACAAAGGTTGGTGAGGATAGAGCAAAGGCAAATCTGGGATGCAAGAACAATTGATCCAAATACAACAAGAAATACGAGAGCAAATGCTAGACTTTCAAAGAACATGATGGGCCGGCTAACTCGGTTACTAGTCAAGGACTTGAAAAAGGAGTGACCCGTGGTCGACAATGTGGATAATGACGAAGACATCGTTTATTCCCCAATAAATGTCCCAACTCAACCGGATACACATTCTCGCGTGGTACTGTCATTATTGGATCTCAATATAGGACTAATACTTGGTCTTCTTGAATTCTCCAATGGGCCTGGTAATGAGCAAGCCAATCGCGTTGTTTTTGGCCTACCGAGACAAAGAAAAAGGAGAAGGGCTTCAAAAGCCGAAGAGGAAGGATAAAGATGGGGTAAACGCAGTGTGTATACTAAGGGTTATTGAAGCCGTTCTGACAAGCCGACCAAAGAAAGGCGATTACGATCACCGGTCCCACCAAAGCAAGAACCCAATCCGAGGCGTATTGGAAAAACCTCGGTTCACTCCTATTCCCAGCGTCTGAGGAGTTATACGAACTTATTTGATATGCATGTTGTAGCTCCTTATTTTATAAAGCCACTGCAACCTCCATACCCGACATGGTATAACCTAAATGTCCGATGTGAGTATCATGCGGGAGTTCTGAGGACATTCCATAGAAAATTGCACGACTTTCAAGAAGTTGGTGGAAAAATTAGTCAAAATGGGTGTTGTGGAGATAGGCAACGCACCAAAAGCGAAGCATGAACCTAAGAACATTTTAAGCAATGAGGCATGGAAGTAATTCTCATAGTATTTAGAAGCTTATCTAGAGTAATGTATGAAGTATACTTGTTGCTTTAAGCCTAGAAGCAATAAGATCTCTTTTGTGAAATAGGCTCGTGTTTTGAATTACTACTTCAATAAAATGCATCTTTTGGACCAATATTTTTTATTTTTCCATGCTATACATTCTTTTATTCTTAATTCATAAATAATCATTCATTCTCTAAATTGCCTTCATCTGGGATATGGGTCCCGGATATCAATGACTGAAAGCGACGTTATTCTGAACTCCTTTCTAGTGAGATATGTGTCTAGAAGAATCTAAGGACTTAGAAGATGATAGAGATTGCAACTTACTTCCTAATTTGTTAAAAATGGCGAACCTACCTCGCGAGATATCGCCAACACTGCAAGCCAACGAAGGAGATGAAGATGGAAGCTTAGTTCACCGCAAGAATAAGGCAAGATATTATCGCATGATCACGATTAGACACATTAAGGCCACTAAAAGCGTGGATTCCTATATGTGAGGCATGAACGCTATCAAGCCGTCTACTCAAGAGCTTTGGGCCAACATCGGTTCATAATCATAGCCTTTGGTTACCTTACTAAGAGGGTAAAGACCGCTTCACATGTCAAAATTACAAAGTCGTGATCGGTGACTTCAACTTCAACTTCAAATTCGAGAAAAGGCAAAAAAAACAAAAAAAAAACAACAAAAAGAAACACAACAAAAGAAAAAGAAGAAGAAGAAAAGGAAGAATAAAGAGAGAATGGCGATAAAGAATGCGAGAAAAGAAAGCGGTAGCACTAATTTATAGTCTGTCCAAAGATTAGACACCACGTCGGTCTGACAAGATAGCCAAAACCATTCAAAATTTTTGGAAAATGGTGGTACTTGTAGCGTTGGCATAGAAGTTACCATTTACCTCTAGGTTTTTTAAAAGTTGGCGGGACTTTCAGGGGCATCTTTACCATTGGTTTATGACAAAATGTTAGCTCAAAAGGAATTTCGGAGAAAGACCGGCATTAAGAAAGGTTCTTCGTATTCAAGAGGACTCGAAAGGAAAAGTAAATCTGACAAAAAAGGCATTACGAGGAAACATGGATACTAATCAAAATGGATGGCAAGGACACATCCAATCCAGTTGGGTTCAATTTCAAAAAAAAAAACACACAAAGAGTCTTACAAAAAAAAGAGTTTTGCAAAAAAAAAAAAAAAAAAGAAAATGGTGAAAAGAACAAAAACAAAAGACACGAAAAAGAAAAAGGAAAAGGAGAGGTCGGCGAAAATCATAAAGGCGCCTTGGGATCAAAAGGATTTGAGTTGAAAACCCGAGAAGGCGAACTTAAATTTTGATCAAAAGTAAGGCGTGCAGTAGTCTTACCACGCTTGAGTTAACAATGAAGAAGTATGTTGCGTCTTGGAGCATCGACAAAGTACTCGGATCCCTAAACACATGTTGAGCCTAAAATGGTCCTCAAGAAGTTTGAGCAGAGGAGCTCAGTGCGATATCTGGGGCACCTAATTTCTATTTTACCTTGCGGATACTCGCCAATAAATTTCTTTCGACTACACTCGCTATTTTTGCTTAACCCGTTGGTTTGAGCTATGCTCCTAACTAATTTCGTTCTTATCCATAGTTATGATCTCTTTCGGACATTTTGCATTGAAATAACGATTAATGGACTAACGACACTTCCACAAAAAGAGTTTCACATTTTACTCTAGGAAACTTTTAAGTAGTATCGGAACGAAAGCAGGACCATTGCTTAAAACTCCTCGAGTTTTGAGGACGAGGAATAATGGTGGAGGAAAACTACGAGGCGAGGCTACCTCTTGAATTGAAAATGGTGATTGAACAAATGGCGAGGTATTACGTAAAAAGTATCATCTCGATAAAAATGGCGACATATAAATGGGGAATCATTCGCGCAAAGAACGATTTTGTATCCACACAACTATCATGAGTGCACACCTGGTCACGATCCACGGGAATGAAAAGGTGCAACAGACCAAATCAACAAATTCTATACCCCTGAGTCATAGTGGGATTGACTGAAGATGACATAGATTCTACACCCCTGAGTCGTAGTGGGATCGATTGAAGATTATACAATTTCTATACCCTTAAGGCACAATGGGTTGATCTGAAGATAGTATAGGCCTTAAAGTCCTGTATATACCATGGAGTGCGCCTTGAAGTCACATTGGGGCAAACTATTTGAGCAAAATATGATTGTTTCTTTGAGTTTCTAGCAAAGGTATCGGCAATAGCGAGATATCGGGGTTGTGCGACTACGGTGAATGACAGCGATGACAACCCTAAGCATAAAAAGGGTCATTTCATTTTACATCCATTCATCATTAGGAGCGTGCAATCATCGCATCGTGATCTTTATACATTCTTAACAAAGAATCATTCTCATGACATCCTGCATTCATGCAAATGTCCTCCATAATATCATTTAGTTAGGAGCATTCGATTTATTACAATCATTGCATCTTAATGGAAAATCATCGTTCTCGTGACATTCTGCATTCATGTAAGTGTCATTCATAACACATGTAGTTAGGAGGCTTTGGGTCATTCTAATCAGAGCGTCCTCACCATTTGCATAAGCATAAGCACATAAAATTAGTTCTACGGGCGGGATCCTCAAAAACGGTGTAGCAATATCAAAGTTGATTTCGTTCCCTCAAGATGGTAATGGGCGATTGAAGATTGAAGTCTTCACGAAGATAGTAAGGAAGCACATTGAAAAGTTGATTTCGTTCCTCAAGATGGTAGTGGAGTAGGTGAAGATTGAAGTCTTCACGAAGATAGTAAGGAAGCAAATTGAAAAATTGAATTCCGTTTCCATGACGTTTGATGGAGTAGGTTGAGATTACAAATCCGTCTCCTGCATTAACAATGAGGTTATATCCTTATTTCTTTGGAGTTTGATGAGAAGATGGAGATTACAAATCTCTTCTCCACAATTCTTATTTCTTCAAAGTTCCATGAAGTAAAAGTAAATCAAAGAAATCGGTCTGGTGATCCCCGAGTTTCTTTGGGATCAGATTGATGAAAGCAAATTTGACCTTCACGAAGTTGCGGGAAGAAGGTCGAAGATTCGGTCTGGTGATCCTTGAGTTTGCAAGGATCAGTTGAAGAAAGTAAATTTGACCTTCACGAAGTTGCGGGAAGAAGGTCGAAGATTGATCTGGTGATCCTTGAGTTTGCAAGGATCAGATTGAAAAGCAAATTTGACCTTCCGAAGTTGCGGGAAGAAGGTCGAAGATTGATCTGGTGATCCTTGAGTTTGCAAGGATCAGTTGAAGAAAGAAATTTGACCTTCACGAAGTTGCGGGAAGAAGGTCGAAGATTCGGTCTGGTGATCCTTGAGTTTGCAAGGATCAGTTGAAGAAAGCATATTTGACCTTCCGAAGTTGCGGGAAGAAGGTCGAAGATTGATCTGGTGATCCTTGAGTTTGTAAGGATCAGATTGAAGAAGCATATTTGACCTTCCGAGTTGCGGAAGAAGGCCGATATCGATCTGGTGATCCCGAGTTTCTTTGGGATCGAGTTGATGAAAACAAATTTGACCTTCTGAAGTTGCGAGGAAGGATCGAAGATTCGATCTGGTGATCCACGAGTTTCTTTGGGATCAGTTAAAGCGATTTAAAGTCCACGAAGTTGCGGGAAGCATATCGAAGATATCGGTCTGGTGATCCTTGAGTTTGCAAGGATCCAGTTGAAGAAGGCCGATTTGACCTCCACGAATTTGCAAGCGGATCGAAAATAAACAAGTCACATCCCATTGAAGTCGCAGACGAGCGATTGAAGCCACATATGGGTGGAGTGGATTGAAGCAACAGGATCACGGTGGGCGGGAGTGGCGTTACAAGAAAAGCACACGAAAGGCCAAGACTTCGGCGGTAGGGCAACATTAGGCTTCTTTTGTCTTTGCTCTATTCTCGTTTCACGACAATGAGCAAAGAGGGCTAATAGAACCCCAAATTTGCCGGCCCAATTACAAATAAAATTACAACCCAACAATAAAAAAAAACCAAACCCAAATTAAAATCCTCGATTTTTTTTAACGGAGGCCAATAGGCCCAAAATCCAAATTAGGGTTACGAAACCCTAATCTCCTCAACCTAGCCGCCACCCCTAACTTCGTCCTCGACCTTCTGGCAAGCAACCCCTCACCTACCCGACCTTTCGACCCGACACCTCTGCGACTTTTGCCCTCGCCTCCAATCACTGCTCCGCTCCCCATGCCCTGCAAAAATGGACAAACACGCAAACAACAGCAAGAAAGCAGCAAGCAACAGTAAAAAAGGAGAGATGGATGTATTTCGGCTATTTAAGCCCGGAAATTATTTTGTAATGGAGGGTTTTTTTCTTTGAAAATCAAAAAAAGCAGAGAAGGTTCAAGCAAACAAAAGTTTTTAAGGCAGATAAAAAAAGCAGAGAGTCAAGCAAAGGTGCCTCTTTTATTTTTTGAAATACACAAAAAAAAACTAAACCTCAAGTCGAAGCGGTAGATTCAAACACAAAGCAAGCACGCAAAGATTCGTGAAATCAAAAAAGAATGAAACAAGAAGGTATTTTTTTTTAAAGTTTTTTTGGCAAACTCATACATAACTTTACAAAGTAAAATATAAAAAAGAAAAAAAACAAAAAATCGACTTTTACCTTTTACCCTACCATGAGCGGTGGCTTGAACTCAGCAGCCGACACGGTGGTGATGACCCTCATGGGATCCTCTGAGTCTGCAGAGAGGGAGTTGAGAGAATGAGAGGATTTTTTTAAAACTTGGAAAAATGATTTTTTGAAGGTTTTAAACTTATAGGCCTCAAAAGCAGCGTCGTTTTGGGAAATTAACGCCTTAACAGCGTCGTTTTGTCATGTCAAACCGAATCAGGCCCTTGAGCACAGGATCGCGTGTTTTTAAGCGGAAGGGCTAATTGCACTTTTAGCCCTTCCGCTTTTTATTAATTTCAATTAAACTTTTATTACTTTAAAATTTAGCCGTGCATTTAATTTGTTTTCAATTTGGTCCCCTTGTTCTTTGCGCTTTGGGCTGAGGGTTTATTGCACATTCGGTCCCCGGCTTTTAGCGCATTCTGAGAAAAATCCTTCCTCCTATTTTTATTTTCAAATTATTTAAATTTCATTTTGATTCAATTTTAGTCCCTTTTGCTATTTTCACCTATTTTTCTTATTATTAATCGTTTTATTATTATTATTTTTATTATTATTATCATATTACTATTATATTATATTAGTATTACTATTATTATTATCTCTATTATTACATTATTAATCGTTTTATTATTTTGTATTAATCGTTTTATTATCATCACTATATTCTTAGTATTAGTATTATTATTATCATACTACTATTATGTATTATATGTATTATTATTCCTATATTTATGACTATTATTATATTATTTTATATATATATATATATATATTTTTAATTACCGTTATTGTTACTATTATTATTATTGTTGTTTTATACCAATATCATTATTATTATATCATTCTCATTTTTTTACATTTCATATCACTATTTTATTATTAGCATTTTATTATTATTATTATCATCATTATTATTATTATTATTATTATCACTATTGTTTGTTATTTCTATTGTTAGTCATTGTTTTCACATACCAAACCCATGGACATATTTTATTTGTTATCGTGTTCATTTTTCTTATTTATTATTACCATCATATAACATCTTTATTATCATTTGTTTAGCATTGTTACCCATCACCTTTATCATCATTATTGTCATCAATCATTCTTTATTAAGCGTTATTATCGCTATTGCAATTTTCAATAATCTCGCTAAATAAAAATACATTTTGTGCAATCGTCCTATTCTATCCAAAGATTTTTAAAAGCAAAGTAATGTTTCGTATTTAGAAATTAGGAAAGCGATTGCCCTAACGTCTTTGAGTTGCGATTTTTCGTTGACTAAATAACTTAACATCCCTTTTACGAAGTTTTGCGAATCACGAGATGACTTTGATTACGAGAGATTAAAACATCGTGTCCTAACGTCTTGGATGGGATGTTTATATCTTTTCGGGACAAAGAAATTTGAATTTTGACTCAAACCTTTTCTTAAATTCAATCCCGCACGATGCATTTGAAAAGTCATTATACTCTGTTCAAAGATTTTTAAAATAAAGGCAATGTTTTGTATTTAGGAATTAGGAAATCGTGCCTAACGTCTTTGAGTTGCGATTTTCCGTATGACTAAATAATTAAACATCCTTTTCGATAAACTTAATAAAACCATGAGATAGCTTTGATTACGAAGGTTTAGAGCATCATGTCCTAACGTCTTTGGATGTGATGTTCGTATCCTCTCGAACAAAGAAATTTCAAAATTATGGCCCTAATTATCCAAACATTTTTAAAAGATACATATCTCAAAACCTTTTAAAATCTCCGACACTAAGACTCTAACTAATCATTTTGGTACCAATTTTGGGCGTGTCGAGGTGCTAACCCTTCCTCAAATGTGAATCGACTCCGGACCCGACTTTTTAAAACTTGGACCAAAAATACTGTTTTAGTAGAACAAAATGTTTTATTAAAATAAAGGTGATCCGATCACACCAAATAATGGTAAATTGGCGACTCCGTTCTTTTTAAACCCCGTCGAACCCTTTTCCGTTTTAAAAAAATGGTTACGACAATGATTTTTATAAAAACGCCGCAAATAAGTTGTCATTAGTGGCGTTTTATCATAAGCTTTGCAAATTTTGATCACCTAACTTAAGCTACGTCGTTTTTTATCCCCAAATTTCAAGTCGATTAATCCCCGATTTTTCAGCCTAAGTTCCTAAAATTTTCTCGCCCAAATTTCCCAATTCCCCAACCTCTTCTTCCCACTTCCCCAATTTAGTGATTGAATCAGTATAGAAATTTTTTTTTCTCTTGTTTTACTCTTGTTTTGTTCTCTCCATCTTCCCCAAAAGTCCGAGACCTTGAAGGAGAAACCTACAAGTTAAAATTTCTCTTCCTGGACCGTGAAAAGGCAAATCGGTGGTGAAAGGTAAGGTACGCCTTCATGTTTTCTGTTCTTATTCATTCTTTTTTATCATGTACATACACATATTTTTTTCTCCATCTTAAGAACTTTTTAATGTTTTAGGGTTGCCTATTTCTGATCCGTTCTTTTATGTAAATCCATGCATTACTACTCGCAATTGAAGCATGCCCATTTGATTGACTGCAATTGCAACTGCAACGAACAAGGTACGTTCCTCTTTCACTTTTATATTATTTTAAACAATCGAAAAAAACTTCCCTTTACTGAAAACATTTCAAGAAACTGAGTTTTCACGTCTTTCACATATTTTTCTCCAACAATCAACAATGGTGTTCATTCTCTTAAACATACAAAAGGCAAAAATTGTAAACTCCAACCAATTCATCCCTGCAGAACCCATCTAGGTTCAAGTAGTTGTAGTACCAAAATTAATAAAAGGTAACTTCTTGATTGTAAATGGTGTGGATATGTTACTCTGCGAGTGAATAATATCTTTCAGCCAAGGGAGGGATGAAAGGCTTTGATCAAGCTTTGTTTAGATTAATAGGTCTATTTAGTAGATTGAAAAACATTTAGGGGTTAAAGTTTTAGGTTTAGGTTTAGACATTCTATATTTACTTAAAGGTGAAGCATTCATTGAGATATTTATTTCATTTTCCTTTAGTCCCTACTAGTAATTAGCCATTGTTGAGTTATCAAATCAACGTTTCTTTAAGAAGCTTAGAACATAAAATTGAATAGGAAAAACACTACACAAGCCACCACTTTAATTAAAATTTCTTTACCTTATGTAGAATGTTTTCTTTACCTCATTTGTTGCTCAACAAAATTAAATCATAAGTTATATGATTAAAAAATAAAACATGCCAACTCAAAACTTTGACTACACCAATATTGTTGTTTTATCTCTTTGTTTCAACATGAGGTGAAACATAAATTTAAAATTAATATTGTTTTATCAATAAGGATGAATTAACTTATAATCATGAGATTGGCATGTCTTTCATATTGAAAGAAGGCTTGACGATGCAATCTATAAGTAGCCATTAGTCCGAGACCGTGTTTTTACTCGGGATTTATCATTTATATACAAATGGTTGAATAAAAAGAGTAGGTTTGCTTTTGCTTACGGTTCAAATTAGAATATCAATTTGGTAGCTTGTTAAATTGAATTACCAATTGGTTTTTGAACATGAAATTTGGTAGCCTGAAATTTAATGTCGGCATCTCATCAAAAACTTCTCCTGTTTCCACCAATTCCTCTTCAATAACACCATGTGTTTCACCATCTTCCTTTACATCTTCAATCTGCTCCCCGGTTTTTCTATCTCCTGCAATTCAATATTCTCGGCAAGTTCCTCGAAGCTTCTTCTATCATAATCAATTCTTCTTCACATGCCTTTTGTTTTCTTCTTCAACCATCTCTTGACTTCAATAGTTCTATCCTCTAGCTCCAAGCTAACATTAACAATGTGTCCCATGCTAGCATTTTTCATCATCTCTTCCTCAATTACCTCATCCGATAGCTTGGGTAAAGCTCAAGAAACCCAAATGCTCTGTTTTCCATCCAAGAACTTGTATCCAACCTCAAAACCCTCACCTATTCCAAAGGAGATATTATGAAAACCAAGTATTGGGGCCTCAAAAGCTAGTGCAAAGACGGAGGAATTCATGGAGTATATGATGTACTTAGTAATAACACAACCGACAAAAGGAAATATTTCAACACTCCTTTCAAACTCCATGCTACTTCTTCCTCTGCCTCTTCTTCGCATTCGATGTCGATTCTTCATCTTCTTGCTCCAAAAGACTCTCATATTAAATCACCGATTTCTTCATCTTTTGTGAAGGAGAAGAGGCGGAGAATAATTGTCACTAGATCTGATGTCGACTTCATCATCTCCTTCTTTTCCCTCCATTTCAAGGCGTAAAAGATCTCCTTTTACTTTGCTAGGATTATACCTTAGGAATTGAGGCCTTGGGGAAAGGTAATTGTTTAATGGGTCATAAGGACACAGTGAGGTTGTCCCATCTCTGGAATTGTAAGATAAGGGTGTGTTGTGAGAGGAAGGGTCTTTAGAAGCGACTTTGGGATCAAGATTTGGGAATTCTTACGGCAAGCTTTAGAAATGATCTTTGGGAGGGCTTAGAATCAAGACAAGGGATTTGGAGAAATGGGTATTGAAGGACTTGGATCCTAGAGATTCATTTCTTTCACTAAGACTTTCTTTCTTGGGAAGCCGACCTTTGAAGTTGCATAAATTGTTACACACCTATAATAATATTTGAGATTTAAATATTTTAAATTTTCAAATAAAAAGACTATAATATATCAATAATATTAATTAATAAAATCTAAATAATATATTTAATAAAATTTACAAACGTAATTCTAGTTATCAAATATTACTTTCATGTAATAAATATGATAGATGTTATAGTGATATAAAATTTAAACATTTTAGGAAAATAATACCCTATAACCTATAATTACTATGCAAAATGTTGGTCATTGTGTTGAGGTTGAACCTAGGAGGCAATTTCTTATGCTCCTAGGAACTATCATCTTTTGTATTGTTGTACTAAGCATCTTTCTTTCGGTTAGACCTAAGCAAATCTTGTGGTTGCCCATTTTATTCTTATTTTTAGTTCTTTGCCATTTTAAATAATTGTTTGCTACATTACTTTACTCTGCTATTAGTATTATAGTATATTTATCTATGATTTTCAAATAGTTGATGCATTTTGTGAACTGTATGTAAAGGCTTGTCAATTGGAATTGTTTATTTCTTGGAAATTGAGATTTTTATTCTTTGTAATTGAGGTCTAAATATGTTGTTAATTGAGGTGTTTAAATTCTGTAATTTCATATTAGTGTTTAATAATGTATGATAATAGACTTTTGTTTTAATAAATTTCATATGTATTTATTCTGATTTGTATTCGAAAGGTATCCGTACTTTGCAAGTGAGTAGAATTGAAGAGGACTTAGTTCGGCTACTGAATTGACTATTTTTCTTTTAGTCAAATAATGTTAGTATTAGTTTTTAGTAAATAGCATTATTAATCAATAGCACTTGGTCATTCATATGTTGTTTGTATTTGATTCTTGCTTCCTACCGCTCCTACAACTGTTAGATTTGATTTGTTGGTAATAACTTAATGTGTATATATGTTGTTGGATTGGATTTGTTGGTAATTCATATCTTTGTTTATTATCCCGCTTGGTTGGTATATATGTTGTTGGATTGGATTTGTTGGTAATTCATATCTTGCTTATTATCACGCTTGGTTGGTATATATCTTTGTTTGTTATCTTCTTGTCCAAAATAAAAAGATTCAAAGTATATAATTTGAAACCTAACGGGTTGCCTTATATCTCATTGTAAGATATAATGGATCCTCCCGAGGGTAACAATGCCACGTATGATGAATCTTCAAAATGTCCGTCAAATTGTTGTCCAAATTGTTTGTTTACTAACTTTGATTGGTTGGTATATATCTTATTTATTATATTGTTGTTTATTATAGCATGATGATTTTGGAAAAATTACATTTATTATATTGTTTCAACTTGTACTCAAGTAATACATTTAACAACTCGTCATCCAGTTTGGTTTGTGATGTTAAGCAATATATTATAAAATGTTAAGCAATATATTATAAAATGTGATGTTAAGCATTTTAGATAGTTTTCTTCGGTTTCTTTTTAATATAAAAATCAATTACGATAACAAACAAATTATGATCCATGAATATTTTGATAGTGATTAAGCTTCCAATATTTTATGAAAACAACATTGGTTTATAATTTGATACCAACATCTTAAATATCCGAATATGTTAAAATTAAATTTCTTTTTAGAAATCGATTTTGTTTTAGTCAAACCCCAACATAAAATTCTTAAAATGGTTTTTCATTATTTAAATATATTTTCATATAAAAATCAAATTACTAATTTTTATATTAATAATGTTTGATTTCAATATTTAATATTTTTAAATATTTTTAAAACTTATAATTTTTCTATCAATATAATAATAATGATCATTATTTAAATATATCTTTATTAATATAAAATCAAATTCTTTTTTAAAAAATAATTTAAAACTTCTTAAAATGAAAATTACTAATTATTAATTACTATTTTTTATATTAATGTTTGATTTTAATATTTAATATTTTCAATGTTTTCCAAAATGGTAATAATATTTTGTTATCAATACAATAATAATATTGATCATTATTTAAATACGTTTTATTATAAAAATAAATTCTTTTTTAAAAGAAGTAGTTTAAAACTTTTAAATTTAACATCACACCAAATTTCGATTATAAAAAACATATAATAACATTTTCCATTTACCTCAAGCGAAAAACTAAAACCAATTAATATTTTAAAAAACTACAATGTAATGCATGCCATATATGTTCACACATCAATGATTCTCGATTTGAAATTTTAATTTAACTTACATAATACATAATACATAACTTACATAAAATTATTTAACTTACATAATACATAACTTACATAGCTTTCATCAAATTATTTAACTTACATAATACATAACTTACATAATACATAACTTATAAAATACTTGTATAGATAAAAAAAGACTCAAAGTATATAAATTTGGAAACTGACGGGTTGCCTTATATCTCACAATTAGATATAATGGATCCTCCTAGGTGTAACAATGCCACGTATGATGAATCTTAAAGAATACATAACTTACTTAATTTTAAGATCAAATTTCATAACGTACATAAGTTTAAGATCAAATTTCATAACTTATATAATTTTAAGTTAAGATCAAACTTCATAACTTACATAATACTTGTATAGAAAAAAAGATTCAAAGTATATAAGTTGGAAACTGACGGGTTGCCTTATATCTCACAGATTAGATATAATGGATCCTCCTAGGTGTAACAATGCCTCGTATGATGAATCTTAAAGAATACATAACTTACTTAATTTTAAGATCAAACTTCATAACGTACATAAGTTTAAGATCAAATTTCATAACTTACATAATTTTAAGTTAAGATCAAACTTCATAACTTACATAATACTTGTATAGAAAAAAAAAAGATTCAAAGTATATAGGCTGGAAACCTGACGGGTTGCCTTATATCTCATAGTTAGATATAATGGATCCTCCCTAGGTATAACAATGCCACGTATGATGAATCTTAAAGAATACATATGTAACACCCCAAACCCGGCCCATGAGCCTTGACCGGATCTGGTATGTCACTGCGGAAAATTGTTTGAAAAGATTTTGACTTAAAAGTAAAACTTAATAATAATTTGATTATCGTTTATAAAGCGTTGTGTTTTAATATTCTAAGTAAAACTTTGTTTATTACAAAGCATCCGGATTAAAAGCTTTAATATAAATTTTAAAATATAAGTTGCCAAGAATAAATTCATTTCCAAATTGTGATTTAAATATCAATCCAACTTAACATAATAGAAATCCCAAAAACTTAAAAAAAGCCTTATTACAATAATTAAATATTCAAAATATGAAATTAAGAAATGGTGAAATAATTAAAATCATCTTACGCATTGCATGGCCACCCCGTATCCTCTCCAACCCGGTCCAAGCTTTATGCATCACTGCGATGTTGAAAAATTTGGGTGAGTCAATGCACTCGGTGCATAGTTATTTCACATGTCTTCACATACGGGCTTGGCCCATATCCACACATCAATCACAAATCAGATAATAATGTAATTAACCACTTGTTTTCACATGCTGGGCTTGGCTCACTACCGCATTATTCCACTTCACATATTGATCATGCAAAAGTGCATCCCAACCCAACCTAGAGTTCATCTGTTACACCTACCTTGGCAGACCTGCTGCCCAAGGTCGTGGCTAACCCATCGATCACATAAGTGATCCCACATGGCTGTATCCACGAGGTGACTCGAGGTCATCCTCAATCCACGGTGATGCACACAGCTATCATCTGCTGAGATGTTGCACCTAGCCAACCCCTCCCTTGATGAAGCACATAGCTAACACCAAGGGCCAAAGTAGCACAAGGTTAACATCAGACCACGTACATAATGTACACCCTTTCCTTCGATAGTCACATCCCATGCCCCATGCATATATGTGTATCATGTCAGATTAACATTTAGAGTAAGTATACATCACGTGCTCATCACAAATATCACACATATACCATAGGCAAAATAATGTCATAGAAAGCATCGACACGATTAATCGATTACCCACTATGGGTATCCACCATCTTAGCCCTTGTTTGGCTATCATACACATCATAAACATACATATAACATACAAATAACAGGAGAATAGTGCGATAACTACGCACCTGACTATTTAGCAAAATCCCGAACTATATGAACCTAACACAATCTAGAATCCCGAAACTCTATTCCTGCTCATCTGAATCCCGAATATTCGCTTACTTCCTTCCTAGGTTGAAGTCCCGAATCCGTCACTTGCTCCTGAAGTTTTCGATCTCCCTTGATATTTAAAACCCGAGAAATCTCCTTTAATGCACCCACCATCCATGTTTGAAGAGATTTGGAAAGAGTAGTCGACAACAAGGAAAAAGTGCTTGATTTTTGGCTTTAGAGAATGATAACAAAAGAATGGTTTTGGCTTCAAAACTTGCGACAAAGAGAGAGAATAGGCACCTTTGAAGATTAATTAAGCCCTTTAAAAAGGTGATTGAATATTAGCCTATCTCAAGAATAGGTATGGAGTTGGAGAAAAGAAGAATAGGAGAGGTTTCGATTTAAGCAAGGTTAAATTAAAGGAAAAGATGTGAAAAGAAGAAAGAAAATAAAGGCACAATGGTTCTACCTTTCGGCTTTTGACAAAGGGAAATAGGGTGCAATTTTCGACAAAACACCAAGATGAAAAGAAATTTTTTTTTTCGAAACAGAGACTTTTCTTCATTAAAAATTTGGCAAGGGAGACTAGGGAGGAAACAAATAATTTCGGCACTTATCACCTCTTCATGGTCGAATATACCAACCCAAAAGAGACGCTCAATCGGCCACTACTCCTTTCTCTTATCAAATCCCATTATTCTCCTTTATCACCTTAATAAATAAATTAAACATAATCCATCACATTATCTCTTATCACCCATACAAAATAAATTAAAATAAATAAAATAAAATCACATTATCCTACTTTTAGTCGAATCTTTAAAAAAACAAAGCTTATCCCTTCCTTTTGGAAGCCCACATGCCGTCCAACTCCTACCCCCTCTCTTGACGTCACATGCTAAAAAAATAAAACCCCACTTTATGTTGCCCACGTGATTCGAACCTCTACCCTCCTAAGCTCCCTTTGACGCAACTTCAAGCACCCTAGGTGGCGTCCATTGCCACTTTTCAAGGCCATCTTTGTGTCATAACCTTCACCACTTATTCCTTTAAGACCTCACTCCCTTAACGTCAAAAATGTAAAAATAATAGCCACCCATTTTGCTGCCCACACGACTCGAACCAAGGCCCCTTGCCCACTGCACATGGCGTCATTCACCAAGGCCCTAAGTGGCACCTTGCAGCCACTTTACCAAGGTGATTCTTATGTCCAAGAACTCCCAAAATTTTCCTTAAGGCCTTCTTCGCCTAGCTTCCCTTAATTAATACTTAAAACCAAATTTTCTCCTATAGCTCAAACCTTCCCTTAGCTTATAACTAGCCCCTAAAATACCTCAATTAACCCTACAACGACCACACTTATGCAAAAATAAAAATAATAATTTAATCAAAATTAACCCCTATTTCGGGATATTACAACATAACTTAATTTTAAGATCAAATTTCATAGAGTACATAAGTTTAAGATCAAATTTCATAACTTACATAATTTTAAGTTAAGATCAAACTTCATAACTTACATAATACTTGTATAGAAAAAAAAGATTCAAAGTATATATTTGGAAACTTTGACGGGTTGCCTTATATCTCACGATTAGATATAATGGATCCTCCCTAGGTGTAACAATGCCACGTATGATGAATCTTAAAGAATACATAACTTACTTAATTTTAAGATCAAATTTCATAACGTACATAAGTTTAAGATCAAATTTCATAACTTACATAATTTTAAGTTAAGATCAAACTTCATAACTTACATAATACTTGTATAGAAAAAAAGATTCAAAGTATATAAAGTTGGAAACTTTGACGGGTTGCCTTATATCTCACGATTAGATATAATGGATCCTCCCTATGTGTAACAATGCCACGTGTGATGAATCTTAAAGAATACATAACTTACTTAATTTTAAGATCAAATTTCATAACGTACATAAGTTTAAGATCAAATTTCATAACTTACATAATTTTAAGTTAAGATCAAACTTCATAACTTACATAATACTTGTATAGAAAAAAAATATTCAAAGTATATAAAGGTTGAAACTTTGACGGGTTGCCTTATATCTCACAGATTAGATATAATTGGTCCTCCTAGGTGTAACAATGCCACGTATGATGAATCTTAAAGAATACATAACTTACTTAATTTTAAGATCAAATTTCATAACGTGCATAAGTTTAAGATCAAATTTCATAACTTACATAATTTTAAGTTAAGATCAAACTTCATAACTTACATAATACTTGTATAGAAAAAAAGATTCAAAGTATATAGGCTGGAAACCTGACGGGTTGCCTTATATCTCACATTAGATATAATGGATCCTCCCTAGGTGTAACAATGCCACGTATGATGAATCTTAAAGAATACATAACTTACTTAATTTTAAGATCAAATTTCATAACGTACATAAGTTTAAGATCAAATTTCATAACTTACATAATTTTAAGTTAAGATCAAACTTAACTTACATAATTTACATAACTTACATAGTACTCAGTTATATATATGATCATATCATTACTTACATAAATTATTAATTAACAATTTAGCCATGTAATTTATTGTCAACTTTAGACTTCAACAACTCTGAAATGGATAGGAGTTGGATGAAATTGTCAAGGGTAAGCAACGGCTATCGAAATGGATTAGAAACTTTTCGAATTTCATATTTCAAAATGCAAGCCAAGAGATCTTTTCCCGTGTAAAGCGTGTTGCAATATTAAGCGGCATTATCGTGAAGTGGTCTCACGAACATCTAGTTGTTAATGGCTTTGTCCGGGGGTACAAAAATGGTTTTTATGGAGAGTGTACATCTAGTGGAGCATCTTCATCGATGAATCTGGGGTATCCTCATAGTGCTTTCAATCAGAATGTTAGAGGCGATAACATGGAAGGCATGTTGCGGGATGCTTTTAATATCTTGTGATGATGGTTTTGGATCATTTCACCTCACTTGGGTATAACCGATGATCATAATTTTGGTGGAAATACTTTCACCGAAATAAGAAGAAGTGTCTGGGATGAATAGCCAAATGAAGAAGCGGCGAGGTTATACACGTTACTTGGTGAAATGAATGAAGAAGCGTATGAGGATCAAAATTTTCCAAACTGTCATTACAGATTCGTCTTTTCACTTGAAATGTTTGGGGTGGACGGAAAATCATTGACAATGTTGTTAGAGTTTACGCAAGAAATGTTCCGTTGTAAAAATCCTCAATCTTCCAAAGACATGAAGAAATTGATAAAGGATTTGGGCCTTGGCTACAAAAAATTCATAGTTGCCCAAATGATCGCATGTTGTATTAGGCGATCGGATAAACCAACAATGCTATCATGTATGCGGCCAATCCGTTAGATTAATAGAAATCTGAGAGGATGGTAACGAGGATGAACACGATACGATCAAGGAAGTAGCCGATTAAGATTTTACGGTATTTCCGCTAATACCAAGGCTTCAGCGGCTTTTCATGTCGTCGAAGATAGCCGAATCAATGACATGGCACCGTGATGGACGAACTGATGATGGGTTGTTAAGGCATCCTGCAGATTCTTTAGCTTGGAAATCTTTTGACTCCAAATTTTCAAGCTTTGCAAGCGATCCTCGAGTGTGAGGCTTGGGCTAGCATCCAATGGATTTAACCCTTACAAACTCATGAGCACAACATACAAGATTTGGCTTTGTGGTGCTTGTTCCTACAATTTGCCTCAATGGGTTTGCATGAAACAATATTCTTTTATCTTGTCTAGGATTATACTTGGAGAGAAAGGTAGAAGAATGATATTGGCGTATATTTGTAGCCACTTGTTGATGAGTTAAAACAACTATGGGCTGGTGTTCGGACATCGATGCAATGAGAAAAGAGAACTTTAATTTACGTGCGGCTTTAATGTGGACTATTAATGACTTCCGGCTTATGCTAATTTATCCGGTTGGAGTACTAGGGACGTTATGCTTGTCCATGTTATCTTCATGAACATGTTCACAATGGTTATATAATGGGAAGAAGTTCTCTTAGGTTATATAATGGGAAGTTCTCTTACATCATCGATGGTTACCGAAAATCATACATTTAGATTTGAGTGCTCGGTTTGATGGTATGAAGAGTTCGGACCAGCTCCTTCACAGCATCGGTGGATCGAAATATTCTTAATGTTGAAAGATATAAATTTCATTTATGGGAAGATGAATCAACCGGCTAACCCACAAAGAAATAGAAGATCTAGGGATGAATCTGATGATGAATCTGATGAAGAGGATGATCCTAATGAGGCGGACTTGTGGAAAAAAAAAGTATTTTTTTCGAGTTGCCTTATTGGGAGCATCATATTTTACGTCATAATCTTGATGTCATGCACATAGAGAAAAATGTTTGCGAGAACATCATTGGGACTATTTTGAATGTCGATGGAAAATCGAAAGATAATCTTCAAAGTCGACTTGATTTAGTCCACATGGGAATTCGGCGTGAGCTTCATCCTCGAGCACTTTCGAATATGAAATATCGGTTGCCGCCTGCTATTTTTTCAATGTCGAAGACGGAGAAAGAAGTGTTATATATGGTGTTGAAGGATATAAAGGTCCCAAATGCGTATGCATCAAATATATCGCGATGTGTGAGTCTTAAGGATCGAAGACTATATGGCTTAAAATCGCATGACTATCACATCTTGATGCAAGACTTACTGCCAGTTGCTATGCGGTGTTGTATGTCAAAAAGGTGGCAGCTCTCGTAATTGAACCTATCGAATATAATGAAAGGCATTTGTGGTAAAGTTTTGAATGTTCAAGAATTGAGAGACTACAAGATCATTGACTTTATGCAATCTGGAGAAGATATTCGCCTTTCTTCTTCACTACTATGGTGCACTTGTTAATTCATCTCCCGTGAAGCACTTCTTGGTGGACTCATTTTCTATCGATGGATGTATCCCATTGAAATGTCTTACTTTATTTGCAAAATATTCCTTCATTCACTCAATGCCTTTAGTTGCAACTTTTGATAATGTTGTATGCCGTGTTTAGGTTCCTTTCCAAATTGAAGTCATATCGCCGCAATAAGCGTTATCCGGAAGGATCAATTCTTAGAGGCTACTTGGCGGAGGAATGTATGACTTTACATTCGAGGTATTTGGAAGATGTTGAAACAAGAATGAACAGACCAAGTAGAAATGCTGGGCTCACAGATCATAATTTGGCCAAAACTTATTTATTTCAAAGTTACGGAGAACCGATCGGCAAAGTCAAAATTATAGAATTAGACGATAGATCGTGGGTCCAAGAACATCGATACGTTCTTTTTCATCACGATTCAATGGAACCATTTCGGAAGTAAGTTCTAGACTTTGATAAATACTCATCAATTATAATTTATTTGTCTTCTAACAAAGTAAAACCTTTTTTTTACCGTAGTGAGTACAAACAAATATTGAGAGCTCGTTCACGATCCCGAAGATTAAATCGACGAGAAATTAATAAGTTATTTGCAGAATCATTCCATGAATGGTTAAGCCAAATGGTATGCAATTTAAATTTTCATTGACAAGTAATAATATTTTCTCATAACATTCATAATTACTCGATTTACTTTCGACTCAATAGGTTTGGAGTCGGAATGAAGTAAATAATGACGTTAAATGGCTTTCACAAGGTCCAAGCAGAATAGTTAAAAGATATAGTGGCTTCCTCATCAACGAATCTGATTTCATACAAGGTATCGCGAGAGATTGAGAGAACCCAAAATTGCGTAATTATTGTTAATTCTTGATTACAAGTTATGCTAGTGCTAGGGACGATGAATCCGATCGAGGGAATTAGGAATATTACGGACTTATTCGACATCATTGAGTTGGATTATTACGGCAAATGCAAAGTTGTCTTATTTCGAGGTGATTGGGCTGATGTGAATACGGCTCATGAAATTAAAAGCGATCAATATGGCTTTACAATGGTCAATTTCTCTCGATTGATTCACATCGGAGAACAAGTGATGGACGAGCCATATGTGTTTTATTCTCAAGTTAAACAAGTTTTTTACTCAGAAGATCCAGCTGATGAGGGTTGGTACGTTGTACTTTAAAACACCCTAGAGACTTGTTCGACATTGGCGGTGGAAGTAGAGATGACATTGTCGAAAGATCGAAACTTTGCCTTTTCCGAACAAGACTTAACTGAAAATATCCCTAGTACTAGTCAACAATTTCAATGGGTTCGTCAGGATGTGGACAAAGATATTTATGAAATATGATGTAGTAAGATTTAACGATTTATTATTTATATGTTATATTATAATTTTCATGTTGGTCATGTATATAATTTAACTATTTTAAATGTCCTATTATTTTTGTTATTTGTTACTAAAATTTTAAACTATTTTATGTGTATTGCAGGAAAATGCCTGAAGATGATTACGAGGTTTAAATATTGTCCGAATACTCCAAATCCGGAAGAAGTAAATAATGGACGGGATACGGTTGTTGGATCTTCTAGTCACGGACATAGATGCGAGCATGGACAATTACAAAGTAATGTTAAGTTTAGTTTACATGCATGTTGAATTTTATTATTGATTCATTTTCAATTTTAATATAATAATATATCATTTTTCAAATTGAGGGTGGTGGGACGAGCGAGCTCGGGACGTACATTACTTATAGATTTATCGACTTAGAGCCTATCGAGCGTGTTCAAGTAAGGAGAAACAATCATGGGACCTATCGGATCTGAAGCTCATTGTTTGCGGGCTATTTGGGCATTATAGCATGAAATGCGAATATGTTGTCCATTAACTACGAATCATGGCATCACGTGCACGATGCCAACAAAATCGAGCTCTCGATAATATTAAGGTAATAAAAGGTGAATGTAATTTATAATACTTTAATTTAACCTTCATTTATATTAACTTTTTAAAATTTTTTCTAGGTAAATTTGCTTTAGAGGTCTCGATGACTATGTTAAGAAGGCGTTGGGTAAAAATGGAGAGACAATAAAAGCACCTAAAAAACAATATTTTAAGAAAGACATAAGCCTCGACGAAAAATTGCGAAATGTCCCACGGGAATGTTGAGGTACCAATGGGAAGATCAAGTTAGATTTTGGAATTCAAAGAAAGGAGAGGTATTACGTACATTCAAAGTCTTATAAATTCTTGGTTTATCATATTTACTATATACATAATTCAAATTCCATTATGTAGGACCGTGAGCGAGTTGGAACAAACAAGTGACGAAACAACAATTCACGCATACCGCGAGTTCGAAGTTTTGCTCGTGTAGGTGAAGGCCGAGGTATTATAATTTATTACTTATTTCAAATATTAATTACTTTATACTATTAAATTATATTTTTTCTGCTATAATGTAGGAAGTTTCATCAGGTCAAAAAGTTAGACGCCTTCAACTTTTTGACATTACGCATAGAAAGAAGGATGGATCTCCGATAACATCCGAGGCTGCAGAAATTTTGGTATATTTACTTAATAAAATTTGATTTATTATAAATATTTATAATGTTTAATTACAATAGTTCAATTCATCGTTTGTAGTTTTAAATTTATAATTTTAAGTTATGTTCCATTCCTTTTTATTATATATTTCGTTTCTAACTTTTTATTGATTTATTAGGATAAACTAAAGGAGAAAGAAGTAGTATGAAGCGGTTGCTTCATCAGCGATTCTGTTAATCTCGAGGAGATTGATAATGTAATTATTATCGATGTTTTGGGTCTGAAAGGTACGACTACTTCGATTGATAGTTTTGTTAATCTTGAGTATATTTATAACAAAATTATCACTAATGGTTTGGGTCTTACAAGGTATGGATGTCAAGGATCGATGTTACCCCGACTCAATATTTTGATCCGGCTCCGCAATACATGCCTTAGGAATCAATCTCGTCTTTGAAGTTGAGACCGAAAGACCGAGATATCTCGATGGAAGCAAGCACAGTGAGCAAATTTCTCGACTAAAGCGAAGGCAAGAAATGAGAGAGGCGAGCATATTGCTCAACTTAGAGCGGAGGCAAGCAGACGGAGAGAGCGAGCGAGTAATGAAAGTATGAAGAACTCCATTCTGATTATAGACTATGATGTAGTTGTTCAAAGATGATGCAGAGGCCACCCTCTTAGACATTTGTTTTATTGTTGTAAGATTTTTTTAACATTGTTACTGATTAACATTATTGTAAAATTGTTTGAATTATGCTTCATTTATTAATAAATATCATATATCTTTTATTAAATTTGAAGTATCGTTTAGATTTAATGCTTTTGGTGAGATTTAAATGTTTTATTTGTTGCCTTGGGTTGGAATTATATGCAATTCTCATTGCTTTTTGGTTGGTTTTTAATGCAGGAGGGTAGGATATTGCGTAAAAATAAAGACCGCAAATCTGTGCAAATTAGTGGCATTTTGTTAGAAACACCGCTATAAGACCCACTTTTATAAAAAACGCTTAAATACCACATTTAGCGGTGCTTTTATAAGAAACGCGCTAAAGACCACTAAATTTAGCGGCGCTTTTATAAGAAGCGCTTAAAGACCACATTTAGCGACGCTTTTATAATAAACGCGCATTAAAGACCCGCATTTAGCGACGCTTGTCTAAGAACGCCGCTAAAAGGCCCAACCTTTAGCGTCGTTTTATAAAAAGCACCGCTAAAGGTGGGGTCTTTTATGGCGTTCTTAAAAGCGCCGCTTAAAAGTCAAGACTTTAAGCGTTTTTCACAATAAACGCCTTTAAGCTTTCTTATAAAGTGCCGCTAAAATTCAAGACTTCTAGCGGCGTTTTTTAATAAGCGGCGTTTGGCAGTATTTTAACGGCGCTTAGTGGCGCTTAAAAACGCCGCTAAAAGCCATAAAAAACGCCGCTAAAAGTCTGTTTTGATGTAGTGTGTTAACATGGACATAACTACAAATAATTTAAACACAACAACTACATGCAAAAATTAACTAAAAAAAAAGAAAACATTTGGAGTAAACAACAAAATTAGTTTCTTACCTCAACTCATTCTACAAAATTATTGGTTAGCTTTTTAATTTAATTTAATATTTGATTTAATGTCACATAAGCCACTTTTAAGTCATGTGATTCCATTAATAGCAAAGTTAATGTGGAAGGACTAAAATATCAAATTTTTAAATGAGTAGGGACTAAATTGTTTCTTTTAATTGTAGAGGGAATAAAAAAAATGATATGGTACATGAGTTTCTTTTAAACCTTAACTGGCACAAAATTGATTTTTGTAACATTAGTCTCATTATGGGTTCTTATCATATTTGCTCTTTTTTTATATAATGCCTAGAACTACCCATAACCCCTCTCCAACCTTTAAATAGAAAGATAATACGCTTCAGTGCACTCGAACCCACGTCCTCCTGCACTGGTAACAATGCCAATACCTCGAGTTAAGACTCAATCGACAAATTAATTTTTAGTTTGTAATTTTTGACATATTGCTTGTATTTATTCCACCTTTGAAATGCAACAAAATTATATTCCCAGATTAAGCTACATGTACGTGTATAAAGCCTCTTCACAAGATAAAAGGATAACAACACGAGAATATTGTCTTGATCAAAGACTATAAAGATTAAGAAGAAAAGAATCTCATTGCTTTTAAAGACTTGACCACTAACTTAAAATGAATATCGAAGAAGATAAAGCGACATTTTGAATTAAAGGTTAAGTGGTGCATGTTGGTGCAAGGTGATAAAAAAATATATGAGAAATAAACAAAGGCTTCAAGGTGTATAACCATGCCACTATCTTTAAGGTTCTATTCACCTCCACCCATACTTTGGTGTGCAATAAAGTTACTAGCAAATAAACTTGAGGACACAATGAAATCAAATGACTAAATTTTGCACCGACGAAAATAGTCCACTAAGCATTGAGTGAAGCATAGCAAGAGTATCAAATTCTATAAAGAATTTCTATAGTAATGCTTTGATATAAGAGCATCACTATTTATTATATGTGAATAGTTTAAGCTCGTGACTAGGAGTAATGTAACGATTTAAGCTTGTGCCTAGGAGCTTTTTTTTATTAGCTTCTTTGACCTATGATTAGGGTTCATTTCGAAATTTTGGAAATAGACGGTTGCCCTCAATCCCTTGGAAATCCACCATTTTGCTTTTTCATGGAGTTAGTGTAATAGGATTGAAAAGAGTCGAATTTTATGGGTCTATTCATCATGTTGAATTGAGAAACCATAGTGGATGATGTCAGGTTTGACGATGGTACCTCTTCTTCAAACTCGATTTTTTTTATTTTTCATGGAGTTACAAGATTTTTTCTTCCAACACAAAGCATTCCTCGAGAGGTTGGCTAATCAACTGGTGGTATTTGCTATAGTTGGGATCATCTACTCGATCGACTTGTTCAAGTCGCTTCATATTTGGCAACTGAATCAACTTAGGTTTTAAACATTCTTTAAGCATGTTTGGAACATCAGTATAGAAAAAATGGGCCTCACATTTGAAACCATAGATTGATCGAAATATTCATTGTCAACTAACATTTTTCCCCCAATGTGAACTGCTTGCTCAAGAAGTTCTTGATTTGCAACTGTTGTAATACTTAACTCCATATCATGAGTTCAAGTAGCTAATTCCTCAAAGGACTTCAAATTGATGCCTTGGAAAATGTAGTGCAAGTCCCAATTCATGCCTTGTATGCATGTTGATGGCAGAGGATTTTGACAATTTCTCTTTATAGTTTAGACTTAAATTCCTCTAGTGGTGGATGTAATCGATAACTAGCTTGTCTTTCCATTGCTGTGAGCTTGTGAGCTCAATTATGCTGACAATGTAACGAGTTCTACAAAATCAATTGAAAAATTAGCGCTCAAGTTCTTCCTAGCTATCAATCATTCTATGCTAAAAATCAGCGTACCAATCAAAGGCATTTTCTTTCAGTGATTGAATGAACTACTTCACCATGAGATCTCCATTAGTACAGGTGCTATTATAGGTTTCCACTAATTAAGTGACATTTTAACGTGGATTTCCTTTACTATCAAACTATTGGATCTTCACATGATCAATCCTCTTAATGTATGGCTTTGAATATGTATTTGAAGGCATAGCAACACTTTCAACTTGATCTTTGATGAGCTCCTTGAGTTGATATAAATAAACACTTTGAAGTCCATTAGCAGCTTTGATTTCACCTTCTTATAGAGTTTGATGTTGAATTTTGTTGGCAGAAGTTTGGTTGCTTCTACTTATATGTTTAATTTGAGTCATCATAAAGGCGATTTGGTCATCCATTCATTTGATGCTTTTAGTAAGTCTCTCCATCATTTTTGCTAGAGATGCCATTTATTCTTCCAAGGATGTGACGCTAGCTATCACGACATTCATCACTCCAGAATTTGATTTTGGGGGAGATATTGGAGTGATATTGCCACTTGATTAACTATCTTTCTCTTTGAATGATAATTGATGAGCTACACTTAATCCACAAGTAGAAACTTCTTCTAAGTCATGATTTGGTTCATCTTTTACCTGTTGCTATAGAGATTAGTAAAGACATTGGTGATTGACAATGAAGTCAAACGGGCTGCAAGGTTAACTTAAGTAGGCTTATGAAAGGTAGAGATCGTCCAACCAGATGTGCCAGAAATTTGTATAGACAAATTTTGAGTCGAATATTAACTTAAAAATTTGAATTCAAATTTTATTTATCAATTTTGAAAATAAATTTTCAATCTATGGATTTCTTTACAAAGAAAAAATCCTTTGATTCTTTTCTTTGATGGAGCTTCAATTTGAGGGGTCATCTAGACTTGATCTTAGAAGGATGTGGTTTGCTTCAAATGCCATGGTGACTTGCTTTTGAAATTGGGTTTGGTGATATGCTTGTTTAAGAATTTTCTTTGATTGTATTTAAGGGTCTTTGAGACTTGATCTTGAATTAATGATGTCCACTTCAAGGGTCGTCGAGACTTGATCTTGAAAATGAATTTGGAAAGAGTTTGGATTCAAAGATTTTTGGGACTTAATCTTGGACGGTTGAATCCACTTAAAGTATCGTGGTGACTTGCTCTTCAAATGAGTTTTGATCTCCTTTCTTCAGTTGAACTGGATTAGAAGGCAACTTTTGTAAAAACATCTTTTGCCTTCCTCTCCTCAGTTGAACTAGATCGAAAGATAGCTTTTCTACAAAATTAATGTGTCATTCTTCAAAATTTCTTCAAGTTTTTTAGTTTCTTTAGAGAATTTATGGACTTTTTGAACTTGTTAATGTGTTTTTAATGGCTTGAAGGTAACCTCTTTTATAATGTTAGTCATTTGAATAAAATAGAGTACTTGTAAAATTTAACTTCTTCATTTAAGTATTCTACAATGATTAAACTCTTTTATTTATTATTTATGTAATATTAATTTAATTAGTTAGAGATAAAATAGCCATTAAACAATATAATATTTTTGTAACAAGTTCTTAAAGAATTTAATTTCTTGATTTATCTCTTTATTAATTTAATTTAACTTGAGATAAACAATAATGGTAGGTGATTAATTTTGATGGCTTCAAATTTGCTCCCCTATACAAATGCCAAAAATTTGTACATAAAAATTTGGAGTCAAAAATTAACTTGAAAAGTTTGAAGTCAAATTTATTGATAGCTTTGAAGAGGTTACAATCTCTAGACTTTCTTAAATACAAAAAAATTCTTTGGTTCTTCTCTCTGATTGGGTTTCGATGTATAGACCTGATTTTGGAAAGTTACAGTTTGTTTCAAGGGTCGTAAGACTTGATCTTAAACCAATGATATCCACCTTGTGGGTGGTTAAGACTTGATCTTGAAAATGAGTTTAGAAATAGTTTGGATTCAAGTATCATCTAGACTTGATCTTGGATGGGTGAGTTTGCCCCAAGTGTTGTAGTGACTTGCTATTATAATGGGTTTTGACATCCTATCTTTAGTTGAATCGAATCAAAAGGCATCTTTCTTCATAAAAGTCTTTTAACTTCCTTTATTCAATTGAATTGGATTGAAAGGCAGTTTTTTCTTCAAAATTGATGCAGCGTTCTTCAAAATTTTTTCAAGTTATTTAATTTTTTTCGAAAAATTTCTAGACTTCTTGAACTTGTGAATGTATTTACTGGTTTGGAAATGACACTTTTTTATAGTGATAGTCACTTGAATTGTAATATCCGGGAGTTAGGGCTTGTGCATTTTTGCTTAATTGCATGTGCTAGTGTGCCTATGTGTATTATGAATGTGTCCTATGAATTTTGTGAACCTTAGTGTGTAGGTGAATGCCTTAAAAATTATTTAATTTTAAGTTTTAGAGGCCTTAAGAAAATTAGTAGGGGAATATGACACAAAGGGCCTTAGTAAGTGATGCAAAGGGGAAGGGCCTAGGTTCAAATCACAAGGGAAGCAAAAAGGAGTTTTATTTTGCTACAAGGAAGAGGCCGGAGGAAGGAGGTATAGATTGGGTTGGAAAGATAAGGTAGAGTGAAAAGGGGATTGAATGGAGAGGGATGCCAAGGGATCAAAGGGTAAAGTGAGGCCATATTCATTCTTTTCTTTTCAATGTGCCTCTGTCAATTCTTACCTTTTATTTTGTCACTTTGAAATACCTTGTGTAGAATCTCCATCATCCATCTTCTCCTTCTTCTTTTGCAAAGTACCAATAAAACAACTTACCGATTGTCTATTAAACCCAAAAGCTAAAACCTGTTGATCTCTATTTAAGTCTACATCGATGGTAGAATCATAAGGGTAAGGATCAACTATCGATTCTTTTATTTCTTTTCTTAAAGCGAAATCAAGATTCTAATGCCCTTAATGTCTTTGGCGAAACTATGAAGGATTCTTTTCGGATTTCCGTAGTAGTCGACTTCTAGGGAGATCATTGGGATTTCGGATCTAAGGTAAGTAAGGTGAAAGATTAGTCAAGGCTATGTATTCAAATATTGGAATTGGATCTGACATAGTGCTTGAAGGGATTTCGACAGAGACCAAGGACAAGTGATATTTCGGGATTTGGATCCACAAGGTAAGTGCATGTGATATTTGGCCAAGGCCTATTTAGTGACTTAGATCTATTTCTTATTCATTCAAAGAGCCGAAAACTAATCTGTGAAGTGATTTAGTGCTAGCCGATTGAAAGGAGGAAACACTACAAAGTTTCGGGATTTGATTAGTAGTCAAATAGGCACCAAGGTAAGATTTTGGTTGCGATAATCCTTCGGGATTTGACCATTTGGCCAAATGGCCTTAAGCTAAAATGGTTGGTGTTGGCCGAATGTAGGAACTTGGGATCTAGAGGATTAGATCGGGTTTTCGGGATTTCAGTGAAAGCGTTAAGTGAATCAGGTGTGTAGCCCCACACTAAATCTTAATAGATTTACGATAATATTTTGATGTATATGTGAATGAAAGTATGTGAACGTAGTTAAAGGTATCATACGATGGTACAGTACATCTAGGTATGTAATCTTTAACATTCTTCAATTAAGGTTTTGAACATGTGAAATATGGCACATAGTGAATATTGATAAGAATGTGAAATAAGGCATTAAGCATGATAATTGTATGATTTGTATGACATGAGGCATATGGGTAATTATGAAAGGGGAAGTGATTTGGTGGTTTTATACCACAATATGTGAATGTGGTGACTTATGTCACGTAATCTGAATATGGTGACTTATGTCACAAAATATTATCTAGTGGCTATGCCACAAAATTATAAGGGCGATGTGCAAGTAAATGCTGCAATGACGCTTTCGATGATGTGTAGCGGATGGAGGATCGACTTAGTAGTCCCCACGTGTGATGGTTGGTACGGTGATGTGTAGCGGATGGTTATCTAGGTTTGGGTTTGGGTTTGCATCATTGATTATATATGTTTATTATGTATGATTTGACATGCCTAAATTGATTGAGACTTGTGTTGGTTGTTACACACTAAGTCTCATTTGACTCACCTGTTGTGGGATTATTTTTTCGGTGACACACAAGAATGGACCGGTCGGCGGGGAGCTCAATGGTGGCCATGTTTAGCTCGAAGTTGTTTTATTTTGAATTTTCCATACTTAAGTATTTTGAATTATTTCGGGTTTTTTTTATGTAATAAGGCCATAAGTATTAAACTGTTTATGCATGCATTTAAATTATTTTAGTATGGTACGATCTTTATCACTTTAAAGTTTAAGTAACTTATATAAAAAAAATAATAAATGTTAAATGTTTTGACACCTAATCAACACAAATCAACTGTTTTTCAAAAACACACAAAACTTTGGCAAAACTTCAAATAAGTTTCGAATGATTATTTTTCCCTAGAAGCATGCCAGATCCGGTCAGGACTTGTGGGCCGAGTTTGGGGTGTTTTAATTTGGTATCAGAGCCCGATTCAAAACTCGGCCTTGAAGGCTTTTAGGGCCCAAAATGTTTTCTTTCTTTTGAAAATAGGTTTTACTAAGAAACGAGCAGGGTTTTTCTGGCATGGCACCTGAGTCTCCAGCCCGAAGTCCACCAGGTAAGTAGTCCTAACTCTTTTGTGATTTGTATGTGGGATTTATAGGGACGTAGATTAGTAAAGTAGGAATTAAACCCTAGGATTAGTCTACTTCAACACCAAGTTACATAAAACTTAAAGTCTAACCAAACAAACTTGTGACTAAGTCGCTGAGTTAAAGGTGTGGCAACCATTGTGTGCATGCCTAGGATTGGATTCGGTGGGAGCTTGGTATTTAAGCAGTCCTAATGACTCACCTCCTCTCCACTCGAATCCTACCTGGTGCGTAGTGACGGTTCACCCTAACCAAGAGGACCTACTCACGGGCTAAACTCAATAATTAAAACCCGAAAGGGACTAGCCATATTTTTATAAAAACCCTAGTTTTAATTACCCCTTTGATGTGTAGGAAAACTATTTTGAAAGTTTTCCAAAATATTCTCGATTTACAAAATTACCCAAGTAACCCTGGTTGTAAAAAATTACTAAAATGCCCTTGGTTCATAAAATTTCCATACTACCCACAGTGGTTATCAAGATTTTCTTACCTTGTAAATGTCCAAAAACCCTATTTTACAAAATATTAAGATACCTTGATTTGGAAAATCTACGAAATTACCCCTGATTTGCAACTTGACCAAATTCCCCCTAACCTATACAAATGACCAAAATACCCTCAGTGTGGAAAGTTACCAAAGTACCCTCAAAGTTAAAATTTCTAAAATACCCTTGTTTTGAAAAGTCATCAGGAACCATATTTTGTGAAAAATTACCGAAATGCCCCTAGTTTGAAAGATTACAAAAATACCTTCGATGTATAAATTACCATTTTACCTTTGAAATTTACTTACCAAATATTTCAATTTTGAAAAAAAAAAACTATATACCAAAAAAAAATTACTTTGTGAAATTTTCAAATACCCTAATTTGGAAAAAAAATTACCAAAATACCCCTATAGGATAAAATTACGGAAATACCCCTGGGTAGTGGAAAACAACAAATAATGACAACTACAATATTTTTCTGTAATGAACGCAAGTTCATGAGTGTGATTGAATGAATGAATTGAGAATGTATGTGAATGAAATCGAAAGAACTACTCCCTAGAACTATTGAACATAAGACTGTTCGTGATAAGTCAGAGGAACAAAACTAATTCATAAAATTCTTTAATCAGATAAACGTGATTCAGAAGCATGAATTCTAGGGGTCGTGGTCGTAGCGTGCGTGGCCGTGGTAGAGGCCGAATGACTGTGTCGGAGCCCGTTAGGTCAGGACAAGGGACCGAGAATGAAATGCCACCACCACCAGCCGCTGATGTGGAATATCGAGGATCGACGGGATGATGCGATATCCACAGCGATGCTACGGGTTTTGGAAAGGGTGGCTGGAGCAGGTGGAGGTATGGGAGCTCTAAAGTCGGTACCTGAGCGACTTCGAGCTAATGGAGTTGAATTCTTTCATGGAGTATCTGGTGTGGCGCCCAATACGACTGAGTATTGGTTAGAGGTGACGGAACAGATTATGGACGACTTAGACCTGACTGCCGATGAAAAACTGAAAGGGGTAGTGTCGCTACTCCGTGATGAGTCATATCAATGGTGGCTCACAATTCGGGATGGTGCTGCCGCAGATGATCTTACTTGGGAATATTTTAAGGCGGCATATCAGAAGAAGTACATTAAAACTAGTTATGTGGATGCGTAGAGGAAGGCGTTTTTTAGGCTGGTGCAAGGAAATAAGTCTGTAGCGGAATACGAGGCAAAATTTTTAAGGCTGAGCCGTTATGCTCGAGGTATTGTGTCGACGGAGCATGAGTGGTGTGTCCGATTTGAGGACGGGCTGAGGGATGACTTGAGGTTGTTGATAGCTCCACAGCAAGAGTGAGAGTTTACCGTGTTGGTGGAGAAGGTTAAGGTAGCCGAAGGGATTAAGGACTCAGTGAGGCAGAATACGGACCGTAATAGGCAAAAGAGAGGTTTTGGACCATCAAGGTCATCGGAGAACACCCAGAAGAGGTCTAGAGTTGATGGGCCACGAGGTCAACAAGCTACTACAGGAGGGCAGTATCGTACTTGTGCCCAATGTGGGAAGATGCATTTAGGGGAGTGTTGGAAGAAGACAGGAGGATGCTTTAAGTGTGGGTCCAAGGACCACATGATTAAGGATTGTCCTATGAGAACAGAAGGGGGTCGACCAGGAAGCTAATGTCCTAACCAGGCTGGAAGAGGAGGTCAGCAGCCACCGCGAGGCCATGGTTCGGTTGGCAGAGGTAATGGTACTGGTAGAGGACGGGGAACGCCGGGTCGAGGTGTTGGTAACACAGAGGCCAGGCAGTCGGGTTTGGTTTATACAGTTCATTGGAGGGAGGACGGAGACGCACCGGACATCATAACCGGTACGTTTCTTATATTTGGCAAGCCTTACTTTGCTTTGATTAATGTTGGCTCTACCCACTCTTATATTGCATGTAGAGTAGTTGAAACTCTAGGAATAGCCTCAGAACTTTCTAGTAGGGAGATGACTGTAGTAAGCCCATTAGGTCAAACTGTAGTGGTGAACAAGATATTTCGAAAAGTACCTCCAGAGATTCAAGGAGTGGTATTTTTCGCCGACTTAATGGAACTACCCTTCGGAGAATTTGATCTTATTCTTGGCATGGACTGGCTAGTGGAGCATCGGGCTGTATTGGATTGTGCAGCTAAACGAATGGAGTTGAGGACCCCAGAGGATGAGGTGATAATTATGATAGGTGAAAGAAGAAACTACTTGTCTAACGTAGTTTTGGCACTAAAGGCTGATAAGATGGTTCGGAAAGGGTGCAAGGTATTTTTAGCCTTCGTTAGTACGTTGGATGCAAAAGAAAGGGGCGTTCATGGAGTTAGAATGGTAGGGGACTTTGTGGATGTTTTTCGAAGAATTACCAAAATACCCAGACGGAGAGGTGGAGTTCGAATTGACTTCTTTGCTGTCTGACTCCTATGTCAATTGCCCGTTGAGAATGGCACCAAAGGAGTTGGTTGAGCTCAAGGCTCGGATCCAAGAATTACTTGACTAGTGGGTTTATCCACCCAGTGTGTCTCCATGAGGAGCACCGGTCTTGTTCGTGAAGAAGAAGGACGAAACTATGCGCATGTGCATAGATTATCGTCAGTTGAACAAGCTGACCATCAAGAACAAGTATCCTTTGCCAAGAATAGATGACTTGTTCGATCAGCTTAAGGGGGCGGCTGTATTTTTAAAGATAGATCTAAGGTCTGGATATCATCAGCTTAAGGTGAAGGAGGCTGATATCCATAAGACAGCTTTCCGGACAAGGTACGGGTATTATGAGTTCTTGGTAATGCCATTCGGATTGACAAATGCCCTAGCCACGTTCATAAACATGATGAACCAAGTTTTCAACCCTATCTAAATGGTTCATTGTTGTGTTCATAGACGATATTTTGGTGTATTCGAAGTTTGAGGAAGAACATGATGATCACCTCCGAGTCGTGTTGCAAGTATTAAGGGAGAAGAAGCTTTATGCCAAGTTCAGTAAGTGTAAATTTTGGTTGAAAGAAGTTAAGTTTTTGGGACATGTGGTGTCGACTGAAGGAATAAGGGTGGATCCTCGAATGATTGAGACAATGTTGGATTGGAAACCACCTAGGTCCGTGGTGGAAGTTCAGAGTTTCTTGGGATTAGCAGGCTATTACAGAAGGTTCGTAGAAAGGTTCTCATTGATAGCCGCACCTCTGACAAAGTTGTTGAGAAAGGAGGTACCTTTCGTATGGACTGATAAGCAACAGGAGAGCTTTGAGAAGCTTAAGAGAGTCTTGATTGAAGCTCCAATTTTAATTCAGCCTGAGGCAGGAAAGGATTTTGTGGTGTACTGTGATGCTTCCCATACAGGATTGAGAGGTGTCCTTATGCAAGATGGGACACGAGGTTAACTACCCGACGCATGATTTGGAATTGACGGCAGTGGTCTTTGCTCTTAAGGTATGAAGGCACTACTTATATGGAGAGAAGTCAGTAATCTACACAGACCACAAAAGCCTCAAATATCTGCTGACTCAGAAGGAGTTGAACCTGAGACAGCGAAGGTGGGTAGAATTATTGAAGGACTACGATTGCTCTATAGAGTATCACGGGCAAGGCGAATGTGGTGGCAGATGCCCTAAGTCGAAAGTAGTAACGGAGTTAAGGGCAATGTTTGCACATTTAAGCTCTATGATGATGGAAGTTTATTGGCAGAATTGCAAGTGAAGCCGACATGGTTGGATGAGGTGAAAAAGAGCCAGTTGACGGATGATGATCTAAGTGCTAAGCTACGATGAGTGCAAAATGGGGAGTTGAAAGATTATGGCATTAATGGCGATGGAGTATTGTGTTTCAAGGGAAAGGTTTGTATGCTGAAGAACGAGGAGTTAAGGCAGAGAATTCTTCAAGAATAGCATAGTAGTCCTTATGCTATGCATCCCGGAGGTAGTAAGTCGATAGAGACTTAAGAAAGCGATTTTGGTGGCTCGGTCTTAGCGGGAAGTTACTAAATTTATAGGGAAGTGCTTAACATGTCGACAAGTTAATTTGAACACCAAGTTCCGTCGTGGTTGCTTCACCAATACAAATTTCGCGATGGAAGTGGGAGAGAATCACCATGGACTTAGTTAGTGGGCTTCCCTCACGCCTACTAAGAAGGACTCGGTATGGGTGATAGTGGATCTACCGACAAAGTCCACGATTTCATTCTAGTCTTGGGTTGACTATTCCTACAAAAGTTAGCAAAGTTGTATGTAGCTAAGATCGTAAGGTTGCACGAGTCTTGAGTGTCGATTATCTCGGATAGGATCCGAGGTTCACGCCCTCGATTCGAAAGCTCTACATCGAGTTTTAGGCACCAGATTGGACTTTAGTATGGCATTTCATCCATGATCGGATGGCCACCGAACGAGTGATCCAAGTGTTAGAGGATATGTTGAGGGTCGTGTAATAGACTTCAGAGGAAGTTGGGAAGAATATTTACCTCTAGCGGAATTTGCATACAACAATGACTATCGTGCAAGTATTCGGATGGCACCGCACTGAAATCTTGTATGGACGAAAGTGTCACACTCCTACATGTTGGACGGAATTGAGAGAACATCAAATTTTGGGTCTGGAAATTATGGCAGAATCGGAGGAAAAGGTTAAGGTAATTCAGACACGGTTAAAGGAGGCATCTGACAGGCAGAAGTCGTATGCAGATCTCAAACGGAAGGAAATAGAATTTGATGTGGGAGATCAAGTATTTCTCAAAGTTTCACCTTGGAAGAAGGTGATGAGATTCGGTCGCAAAGGGAAGTTAAATCCCAGGTTTATAGGACCTTATTGGGTGTTGAAACGAATTGGACCGGTGGCATACTAGTTAGAGTTGCCTTCGGAATTGAAGTAGATGCGCGATGTATTCCATGTTTCCATGCTACGTCGATACCGATCGGATCCATCTCATGTAGTTTCGGTTGAAGAGGTGGAGCTGAGACCAGATCTATCTTATGAGGAAGAGCCGATTCAGATTTTGGAGCATGATGTAAAGGTGCTTCGAAGGAAGTTGGTCCCCTTGGTCAAAGTGTTGTGGCGTAACCATGGATTGGAGGAAGCTTCTTGGGAGCCGAAAAAAGCAATACGACAGTAATACCCCCACCTATTTTAGCCAGGTAATTTCAAGGTCAAAATTATTTTAAGAGGGTAGAACTATAATATCCGGGAGTTAGGGCTTGTGCATTTTTGCTTAATTGCATGTGCTAGTGTACCTATGTGTATTATAAATGTGTCCTATGAATTTTGTGAACCTTAGTATGTAGGTGAATGCCTTAAAAATTATTTAATTTTAAGTTCCAAAGAGGGAGCTAAGCCTAAGAGGCCTTAAGAAAATTAGTAGGGGAAATATGACACAAGAATGGGCTTGTTTAAGTGGCTTGGAGGCGCCACTTAGGGCCTTAGTAAGTGACGCCACAAGCAAAGGGGAAGAGCTTAGGTTGAATCACAAGGAAGCAAAAGGAGTTTTATTTTGCTACAAGGATGGGCAAAGAAGGATGACATATGGACTCGGAGGAAGGAGGTATAGATTGGGTTGGAAAGAGTTAAAGATTCTGGCCAGGTAGAGTGAAAAGGGGATTGAATGGAGAGAAGGAGAGTTGGTAGGCCAAGGGACTCTCTTGGGTGGTATTTTCGGCCAAAGGGTAGAAGTGATGCCATATTCATTCTTTTCTTTTCAATTGTGCCTCGCCAATTCCTTAAGCAAATTTTCTCTTCTTCTCTTTCATTTTGTCAAGTCAAATACCTTGTGTTCTAGCAGAATCTCCATCATCCATCTTCTCCTTCTTCTTTGCAAATTCACTCAAGCGAATAAAATAATAACCCCTAGTCGATTGTCCATTAAACCCCAAAAGTCGAAAACACGTTGATCTCTATCTAAGTCTACATATTTGAATCTCGTGGATTCAACAAGGAGCGATCAACTTATCATCATAAGGGTAAGGATCAACTATCGATTCTTTTATTTCTTTTCTTAAAGACGAAATCAAGATTCTAATGCCCTTAATGTCTTTGGTTGAAACTATGAAGGATTCTTTCGGGATTTCCATAGTAGTCGACTTCTATGGAGATCATTCGGGATTTCAGATCTAAGGTAAGTAAGGTGAAAGATTAGGCCGAAGGCCATGTATTCAAATATTGGAATTGGATCTGACATAGTGCTTGTAGAGATTTCGACAGAGACCAAGGACAAGTGATATTTTGGGATTTGGATCCACAAGGTAAGTGCGTGTGATATTTGGCCAAGGCCTATTTAGTGACTTAGATCCATTTCTTATTCATTCAAAGAGCCGAAAACTAATCTGTGAAGTGATTTAGTGCTAGCCGATTGAAAGGAGGAAACACTACAAAGTTTCGGGATTTGATTAGTAGTCAAATCGGCACCAAGATAAGATTTTGGTTGCGATAATCCTTCGGGATTTGATCATTTGGCCGAATGGCCTTAAGCTAAAATGGTTGGTGTTGGCCGAATGTAGGAACTTGGGATCTAGAGGATTAGATCGGGTTTTTGGGATTTTAGTGAAAGCGTTAAGTGAATCAGGTGTGTAGCCCCACACTAAATCTTAATTGATTTACGGTAATATTTTGATGTATATGTGAATGAAAGTATGTGAACGTAGTTAAAGGTATCATACGATGGTACAATACATCCAGGTATGTAATCTTTAACATTCTTCAGTTAAGGTTATGAACATGTGAAATATGGCACATAGTGAATATTGATGAGAATGTGAAATAAGGTATTAAGCATGATAATTGTATGATTTGTATGACATGGGGCATATGGGTAATTATGAAAGGGGAAGTGATTTGGTGGTTTTATACCACAATATGTGAATGTGGTGACTTATGTCACGTAATCTGAATGTGGTGACTTATGTCACAAAATATTATCTGGTGGCTATGCCACGAAATTATAAGGGCGATGTGCAAGTCATTGCAACGACCGCCTTCGATGATGTCTGCGTGGATAGAGGGTCTACTTAGTAGTCCCCACGGTGTGATGGTTGGTACAGGTGATGTGTAGCGGATGGTTATCTAGGTTTGGGTTCGGGTTTGCATCATTGATTATATATGTTTATTATGTATGATTTGACATGCCTAAATTGATTGAGACTTGTGTTGGTTGTTACACATCGAGTCATTTGACTCACCCGTTGTGGGATTATTTTTTCGGGTGACACATAGTAATGGACCGAAGTCGGCGGGGAGCTCAATGGTGGCCATGCTTAGCTCGAAGTTGTTTTATTTTGAATTTTCCATACTTAAGTATTTTGAATTATTTCGGTTTTGTTTTGATGTAATAAGGCCATAAGTATTAAGCATTTATGCATGCATTTAAATTATTTTAGTATGGTACGATCTTTATCACTTTAAAGTTTAAGTAACTTATATAAAAAATAATAAATGTTAAATGTTTTGACACCTAATCAACACAAATCAACTGCTTTTTCAAAAACACACAAAATTTTGGCAAAACTTCAAATAAGTTTGAATGATTTTTTCCTAGAAGCATGCAGATCCGGTCGAGGACTTGTGGTAGGGTTTGGGGTATTTCATGAATAGAAAGAGTTGTTGTAAAATTTAACTCCCCCATTAAATATTCTACAAAAAATTAAACTTTTTTTTATTTATCTCTTAATAATTTAATTAATTATTACTTAATTATTTTATTTTAATTAGCGATAATATTATTTTTATTATTTATCTTTAAATTAATTTAAATTAATTAGAGAAAATAATTATAATATAGATATCATTTTCATCTATGGTAATTTCGGTTTGACCCATAATAATTTTCACTTGACTAGTGACATTTTATAATTGGTTAGAAAATTTCTTACTAAACATATGCGAGCAATTATGCAATAAATTACATGGAGGAAGGAATTATTTTTATGTCAAAGTAGTCTCTCAAATTCAAGTGTTGCCCTTGCCCCCTAAGATCTAAAACGTATTTGGGAAGTCAATTGTTTAGAATTTTTATATCAAAAGATGATTGCAGTGGATGTTTTATGCTCTTGTTTTGTTTGTAATTGTATAAGTCGACAACATATCCCTTGATATGCAATTTTTTTTCCTAGACCTCCCACGGGTCTCCATCAGGACATTGATGGGCGTCGAAACCACGAAATAAAAATTCCTATGATAAAATAACTTTAAAATGTAGTAAAAAGTAGTAGGGTCGAATCCATGGGAATTGGTTATTGTTATCTAATTTCGCTCTTTTTCTTGTGAATAAGATTTTGTCATGGCAATGGTCATGCCCATGACTCAAAATAAACTTGCTGAAAAATAAATAAATAAAATAAATTAGGGGAGTTGAAAATGTTTAGAAATTAAATAAGTGAATAGCATAAACAAACAATTATAATAATTGAAAATAAAATAAAAAAAGAAAGTGAATTTAAATTTTGTAAACAAAAATATAAAGCCTTAGCCTTAGACTTAATGAATTCCAGTTTTCGAATCGATCCTCAAAAATAGATTTTCTCTTCCAAACCATAAGTTGGATATAACGATCAAGAATGTCCTAACCGCAAATTCTTCCTTTTGTAGCTGATTCCAGTAAAACCTGCAAATTAACCCTTACCGTTTGTTTAACCACGTACACGCGTTCGCAATTCAAGACCCCAACAGCCTTGCATTTTGAAGAACCCAACTCGGATCAACAACCTCAACCGCACGGGACATTTAAATTCGATCCCTATCTCCATTGATGAAAATCCCACTAGTATGACCCAGCCAGGATACGCCGATTTGTTCACGGGAATTCAAATTCAGCACGGCCGACTCGACTTCCCAACTGTACGCCAAAACTACTCCAACCCATTCCGCACCTTTTGAATTAAAATTGAATTGACTTTAAGGGATGAATTTGTGCTATCCCATATTCCAAAGAGATGGTGAATACCATTATGAAAGATTTTTAGTGCGAATTCATTTCACACGATTCTTGACCGGAAAGAATATTGACCTAAAGCTAAGTTAGAAGTTTAGCTAAGCATGAAATTGTTCATGCTTAGTTGGTTTATGGAAGTGGATTTAATGGAGATGAATGAAGATGGAAAGGGAAGGGACTTGCAAAGTAATTAAACAAATTTATAAAAGGAAAGAAATTAGAAACGAAAATGGCAGTGTGCTTATTCAAAAGACAAAAAAGGTTATAGACGCATGAAATTGAAAGGAATAAAAATAATTTCATTCAATTTCCAATCTATTCAAGTGTGTTTTTGAAGGCCACCGCGCATCCTATTTATATAAAAATTATATACTAAAATTAGCCTAACCCACCTAACAACTAATTACATGAAATAAAATATCAGATTTTCTTTTCTAAATATGAGCTTTTACAAAGTAAAAAATCTGATCAACCCTTAAATGTCTCCAAATTTTTGATTCGGCCCCTCTTTTATTGCTCGCACTCCAATTTAATCCTTTTCTCCTTGTTTTAGAATTAAAGCATCCAAATTTCATTTTTGACAAAATTTAAACATAAAATCACCAATTTAGTAGGAATTATTTCAAGAATTAATTGATTTGAACATGTAAAATATGCAAAATAAACATGCTATCAGACATTTTGCTCGTCTCCTCCTTTCGTTATCTCAATCGGTACCTTCAAACACTTGAACACTGGCTCGGTTACCAACTGTCATGGGACTAGAACTTTAGTCTGGCAAACTGCTTGACCTTGGGTGATTTCTTGGGTTCAAATCTTGCCTAAGTTAGCCTACTCTCGAAAAATGAGAATTTTTTTGTAGAAATTCTCTAAGGCACTGAAGCAAAGCGGAAGCAAACTCGAAAGACAAAATAAGATATGAATGAACAAAAAGCCACAAATAAATAGCGTACACCAAGTGTTTTAGTAAATGCTCTTAAAAGTGTTCTATTACTTTGAAGGATTAAAACTGAGTGAATAAAAATGAGGGGGAAGACCTCTATTTATAGTTGGGTTCCCCCAAATTCAACAGTACAGATTGAGCTACATAAACGGTCAAGATTTGTTCCTATCTACAAGATGAGAGTCTTAAGGGATTTAAAATCTATACATCTTTATCCCTTAGGATTTACATAAATTACCCTGGTAACTCTAGTTTTACTGGAGTAATTCACTGAGGCACCAAGGTTTTAAGTAAATGGGCTTCTTCATATGTTTCATGAATTGGGCCAGTTCAAATGGGTCAAATGAGCCCCATCTAATCAGTTGACCTCTATAGGATGTTTTGTACGTACTGGTCATAGGCTTTGATATACAACCTGCGACACAGGCACCAGTTTTTTAGGTGTGAACACTCCTCAAGTGTAAACACACACTCGAGGCAATAGGGACCCACCTAACATAACAAAAAAACCTCCTATTGACCGAAGGCATAACAAAATGGGCATGTATTACATGATGACAACCTTCCTCGTAACAATCTATCATGTCAAGATAGCGAACAAGAGGACCTCCCCTAAAAATACCCTCTAACAATGAAGAAAGGATCGACTCTTGAGCTTTTAAGGTTACTCCACATAATCATCTTCTATCCTAACAATCAGTCTATCTTTTTGTTCCTTTCTGACTTTCCACCCCTTGAGGTGAATCATCCTCCTCAGCACCACCACCTACTCCTCCCTACACTTCTTCTTGTTGTACACTATGTCAACAGTTATAAAGTATTAAACTGATGAAATCAATGCCTCAAAGTTCAAAGCATGTATTGATAACTTTGGAATATAGAATTATCTTCAGTATATTTAAACTAATAATTCATGCAAATTTTGAGTGGTTGATAACATATTTCGTAATTTTTATTAAAACTTTTTCCTATTGGATAATGTTAAGGTAAATTTGTTATCTTGATCATTTTATATGCTAAACACGTAATTTTTTCAGTTTTGAAGATAGTTGGTGCACTGGAAGGAAATATAAACTTGAAACTTTCTTATGGATGCTTAGTGCTGCAACATCTCTGCAACAAAAACCCTATGAGATTAAACTGATGTGGTGTCATCTTTGGACACCGCAGATATGCTCAATGGACCTCAGAACTCCTCTTGACTCAACTCTAAAGTGGGTTAACAAATCTCACTACACTAAAATAGACTTTTAGCGGCGTTTTTAGTGGCGTTTTAATGAAAAACGCTGCAAATATTATACATTAGCGGCATTTGAAAGAAAACACCGTAAAAAGTTGATCAATAGAGGCGTTTATTTCAAAAACGCCGCTAAAAAGGAGAAATAGCGACGTTTTTTTCCCAAATGCCGCTAAAGATCTGAGGGTCTATCGAATTAAGACAGAATATCAAATTTGATTTAATCATTAAAAAATTTATAAAAATATATCCTATAAAAATGGTGAGATTGTATTTTTTTATTGGGCAAATATCCAAAATATACCAAAATATTTGAAAAATTACAGAAATGGGCCAGTTTGTAGAAAATTTACGGGAAAAGGCCATTTCCCCCAAAACGCCGCCCACGCCAAAGACGTTTTTGGGGAAATCGATCAAAAGCGCAGATCGAGGAGGCGTTTTGTCCACTCAAAGAAAAGCGCCACGTGGACGCGCTTTTTTGAGGTGGACAAAACGCCTTCCCCATGGCGCTTTTGGTCCAAAAACGCGCCGACATGGACGCGTTTTGCCTCGCCTCCCTACTAAATTTTTTTGAATTTTGGCCCAATAGTTTCGGTAAAATAATTTTGAGAGACGTTCAAGAAACAGGCCAAAAACGCTCAAGAGGGTGCACTATCAAGATGCGTCTTGAAAAAGAGCTCCCAAGTAGACACGCTTTTACTACGAAGAGTCTCCGCAAAATTAATTTGAGGAGACGTTTCAACAAATAATGGCAAAAACGCTTCAAAGAGGGTGCACCGTCGCCAGAGTATCAAAAGCGCCCCACGTGGACGCGCTTTTGCTACTGAGTCTCGCAAAATTAATTTGAGGAGACGTTTTGAACAAACAAGGTAACAAACGCTTCAAAGAAGGTGCACTATCAAGATGCGATCAAAAGAGCTCCCACGTGGACGATTTTGCTACATGAGTCTCCGGTAAAATTAGGCTATAAATCAAGAAAATTTCATTCTCAAAGTTGCATAAGGAAATTGAGGCAAAAGGAAAAAAAAATTAAAAATGAGTGAACGTATTAATGCTATTATTTACTACGATGGTGAAGTTCGTGACACCGAAAATGATGTTATTTTCTTATCGGAGAACACAGCGCGACTAAGTTTTAATCAAAACATCGATTTGGTAGAACTTCGCAAAAGAATTAGGCGTAAAATATTCGAAACAACGCCAATGAAAGTTTAGTGTATTAAGTATAGATTTTGCACCTCGGTTGATCCGGTGAGATATGAGTCGTTCGACATCAAAGGTGCTCGGGGCTTTGAGGCAATGGTGGAGACTCATCTTGCCAGTGGATCACCCTATATCGAGGTATATGTAGAATTTTTATCTCCAAGTGATCTTTCTGCGACCTCGACATCTACTTCCGTTCGAGGGGAATACACGAACCCAAACTAACACTCTATAAATGGAAGGTAAAACACAAAAGTGCCCATGTGTGGTGATAGTATGGAAAACATAACCCCTGCACGACACTCGATTGGTGGATGGGACATGCATATCCGTTATTCGATGTCCGATGATAGAAATATGTATTGGGGGACGTCGTCAACTTCTAGTGGTTGGCAATCCACATACGATTGGAATCTTTACGAAAGATATTTAAGGAGGGATGATGTACTCCCGACGACATCCACCGGCGAGGGGCCCTCGTTTGTTACAGGTTATAGAGGGTCAAACGATAAATCCGATGTGGATCTACCTCGAGAGCCAGGGCCCGACGGTGCAGAAGTTGGATTATTTTCTAAACCGGAGCCCGTTCCAATTATACCTGAAGACGTTGAGGGCGGTTCAGAAGAAGAAGAAGATCCGCTATTCAAGGCGTACTCGCTTCCAGCCCACATGCATAATGTCGATCTATCTCAAGATGATGCATTGGAGTTTCCTGAACTACCACACCGGACGCGTGACCATACAGATTCTTCATTGGATTTGGACCAATTAGAAGTTGGTAACCAATTTTCCAACAAGAATACTTTTCTTGCTGCATTGAAACAATACAGCATTAAGAATGGAGTTAACTATAATGTGGTTAAATCCAAGCTTGATAAGTTCGAGGCCAAGTGTGCAGTGCAAGATGGCACATGTTCATGGAAAATCACAGCGTCGTTGAGGAAAAGGACAGGGTTGTGGGAGATAAAAAAGTACAAAGGTTGACATATATGTCTTGCAGTACAGTACCACTATGTGTTCAATGATTTCGAATAACACTAATAATATGTAATATTGTATTGTTTAACGTACTTCATTGGCAGGTGTAACACAAGATCATCTGAAGATGGATTCAAACATGTTGGCTGACTTAATAATCTCGACGGTGAAGGCTGATCCGAAGACTACGGTGTCGGCCTTAATTGGCAGTATTCATAGCCAATTGGGGTACACGCCCTCTTACAGAAAGGCTTGGATAGCCAAGTAGAAGGCATTAGAAAAGTTACACGGTGGGTGGGACACTTCATATAATGAAGTGTGGCAGTGGTGTCAGGTGCTGGAAAGATATGTCTCAGGCAGCACGACAACCTTGAAACGGAACCTGCGTACTACAACGATCATCTGCTCCGTGGATGCGCAGTGTTCAAGCTTCTGTTCTAGACATTTAAGCAATGCCGAGATGCCTTTATATACTACAAGCCATTGGTACAAATTGACGGTACCTTTAGTTATGGTAGATATATGCATCGGCTATTGCTAGTTGTGGTACAAGACGGCTGTGGGAGAATCCTTTCGATTGCATTCGCAATAACACCGGGGGAGTCAGTTGATGACTGAGACTTCTTTCTATCTAGGTTAAGGAGGCATGTTTACCCCCAACCTGACATATGCGTTATATCGGATCGAGGCCTTGGAATACTTGTGGCAATAGAATGCCAGGGAAGTATGTGGCATCGTACACACCATCGATATTGCCTGAGGCATGTTTCATCCAACTACTATGGGCAACATCGATCTAAAAGACAGAAACAGCAAGTGACCGATATGGGTATGAAATGTCTATTAATATAATTTCGTTTGTAATATTCAATTTATTCTCAATTAAATAATGGTATGTAATATTCGCTATCAACGATATTGGCGGTATGAGATCAATAAAGACCGTTTTCACGAGATCTTTGGCGATTTATGCTCCGATAACGCCAAGGCGCAAGCTACCGTGCAATATTCCTTTCAACAGTGGACACAAGCATATGACGACGACTCACGATATGGGCATATGACCACAAACCCGTCGAATGCATAAATTTTGTTTTGAAAGGAACTCATCATCCGCCGATTACATCGGTTGTGTGAGAGACATAATTTCGGTTAGCGGCACTATTTTCGAAGAGAGCAGTGAGTTATAGAGGGCAGATGCAAGGAGGCTATGTATGGAGCCCGAAAGTCTTGCAAGAAATAAACCGTAGGAAGGCACGGGTGAATACCATGCATACAGTGTGTCACGATCGCGACAACCTATGGTTTCGTGTCACGGAGTTTGACAGACCGAACCAAGGTATTGTTGGCGGCCATTATCGTGTACACTTGACAAATAGGACCTGTGACTGTGGGAGATTTGATGCACTTCGTTATCCATGCGCCCATGTACTTGCGGCTTGTCAGAATCTCCGTCTTGATCCAATGAGATATGTCGACGATGTGTATAAATTAGAAAACGTGTACAACATGTGGAGACACGTATTCCCACCAGTCCCAGATGAACATAAGTGGCCATCGGTATCGTTTGCACTATATAAGCTATTGCCGGATAGACAATTGAGGCACAAACCAAAAGGTCGACCTTGCTCGACTAGAATACATAACAATATGGATATCCAAGAAACGAGCAACCAAAGTCATTTGTCATGGATGGTGTAGGAACCCGAGCCATACATCTCGCTCGTGTCCAAATCGTAATAGTTGACCGTGTTCTTAGGTCTTTTGTCTCATGGCGGCTATGTAATATCTATTTTTGTTGAGAAAAGCGGTGAACTATTGTACAATAACTTTTATTTTATTAAAAAATTTAAATAAATTAAAAATTAAATTACAAGGAAAAAGTTAAACTCAAATTAAATAAATTACATAAATTACATAAAAAGTTAAACCAATTCTATTTTGTCAAAGGTATTAAAATTAAATAAATTAAAAAATTAAATTACAAGAAAAAATAAACTCAAATTTTATTAAATATATTAAACTTAATTACAAAAATTAAACATTAATTACAAAAAAATTAAACTCAAATGATAAATTAATTTACAATAAAAAAGGGGTTTAGGGTTTAGAGGTCGTCTGGGGTGGGGACCAAAGGTCACACGGGGCGGCCGATTCTGCTGCTAGATTCCTCCTTCTTCCGCTTTCGGCGGTGGTTGTGGAACCCGGACGGGAATCAAATTCCTCCCAAGAAGGTGGGTCCGGTTCTCAGATGTTGCGATGATGACCCACCTCGATAAAATAATGACCTTGAGGTGTTTGCATAAACCACGGCGGGGTGTCGATCTCGAACGGAGAAAGAGCTCGATAGAAAGAAGTGCTTCCCGACAGGCGCCTCCTCCGAACCCACATGCGACGTCGGCCTCACCATCACCGCCAAGTGAAGTAGTCGGAATGGACTCAAACCCGCCATGCACTCCAACCGGCTAGGATGAAACCAAACATATATGGGTTAGGAGGATACATATAAGGGAAGGGTACGACTTGGCATAAATGGTAAATGCTATGATATTGGTGTTGTCAATTTGAACCGATGGGCCCAAGGACTATGTAGGCGCAGTTGTCGGGCCCGGTGATTGTGTTTGCCACCGATAATGGCCCCGCCTCATCACCCTTTCTCCTTGGATTTAAAGGGCTCGACGTTCCTTCGCCGCTGGTTGCCATCGCTCTCTTCTTCGACAACATATATGGCTTGCCATGGATCTTAAACCATGACATGTACTCCGCACGCACGCTAACTCAGAACGATGATCGATTCTCGATAGGTAAAAAGTCATCTGGCTTCTCCCATCGCCTCGATATGACCGACCAAAATCTTGACCAATTAGTGTGATACCATAAGTCCACTTTGTGCTCATCATCGAGCACCTCCGTGGCACGAGAATCGATTGTCGAATCCAAATTACCGCAGAACCCGATTCGCTCGATGCATTTCCACGGTCACGAGGGTGATCAATGGGACCTTTACATGCCAACCGCTCGAATTTTGGAAGAACTCTCCTAATTATCGCCAAATTTTTGGATCCTCGACGGTGTCCATTGAAACTATATTAACATAACAAAATATTAGTTATATACCTAATACTAGACACTACATATGAAATACTAAATTATAATAACAAAATTTGAAACTTACTTGTGATTCCGACCTTTGGTCCAATAGGAGTCAGATATCCTCAAGCGAGTTAGGTATTCCAACATGACTACCGAATGGGTCCACCTAATTAAATAAACTTTTAGCATGCAATTATACTATAAATCTACGAAATAATTGTAAAATATAATATTAAATTTACCTCGTTATCAGTGGGAATGGATATGGGTGGTCGAGTCGAGGGCGTAAAAATGGAAATTGAAACCATGCCCATGACTGCAGTAGTGATAGGCAACCTCCGATTTTTACTTTACTCTACCACGTCGCCTCGACATCTTCCTAAGACAACCTCGATAGCATGGCAGACCCCAACTCAATTCACCTGCCGCTGAAATCAACAAGTTTCAGGAGCCATCTCAGGTGGACGAGGTTTCTAGAGAGGTTCGGCATCAAATAGCCTCCAATTATCTGAAGAATGTATGCCCGAGCATACCGTATTCTCTCTTCTTCGGTCGAACCCTCGTTCGGCTCTGGGAATGTGTCTCGTAACCACGCCATATCGATCCAAGCTCCATGAATTCTATCCGGAATGGCACCCAAAGCTCGTAGCATACGTCCATCCAATCGGTAGATGTTACGGACCCAATGACTCACCGAATTCGCTCACCAGTAATCCCAGTTGCAATTGCACATCTTCTAGAGTGATGGTACACTCTCGCATGGCGAGATGGAAAGTGTGGGTCTCGGGTCTCCACCTCTCAACGAACGCTACCGATCAAAGGTGGCTCCAACTTGAACCCCTACCTATCGTGGCTACGTGCCAAAAACTCGCTTTCCGCAGTAATTCTCGATCAAGGCGATGGGGACCATGCATGTCATGTAATATAACATTCCAACACCCGATATATAGACTATTTAAAAATTATAAAATTAACAATTAATTAAAATTGCATAATTGAAAAAATTAAATAATATTGAAAAATTAAAATTAAAACTTACCATTTGCATTTGCTCGACGGAGATGTGCTTGTTGTTCAGGCTAAGTAATTCCCTACCATTGTAATCCGATAAAAATTTTAAAATTTTCCAAAAAATATATTAAAAAATTATAAAGGGATTTTTCAGTAAATAGTAAAGGACTATTTTGAAATTTGGCGTAAATTTTAAGGACCTTGAGATCAATTTGAGAGAAAATTGGGAGAAAATTGAGAGAATATTGAGAAATGATTGAAATGTGAAAAAATAAAAGGTTGGGTTTTTATACTTTTTTCCCGACTGTTGGGGGGGCCAAAAAATTTGATCGTTAAAAAATTTGATAGATTTTTGCCTAAATAAAACTACAGGACGCGCTTTTAGCATTCTTGCGCTTTAATTTTATCCCGCAAAAACTATGACATGGACGTTTTTGGGAAATGGCCCTTTCCCGTAAATTTTCTACAAACTGGCCCATTTCCGTAATTTTTCAAATATTTTGGTATATTTTGGATATTTGCCCTTTTTTATTTACAAGTTAATTTTATTTTGCTATTTGAAACTGACTTAATTATGAAAAGTTACAAATTGATAACCAAACTATTTAAAATTTTTGCTTTATCGAAACCCCTAAACCCTAACTATTTATATTAATTAAAATATAATTATTTTTAATTAAATATTTATATTCTTCAAGAAAAATAATGACACGTAGAAAAATTGAGAGTAAAAACATAGAAAAATATATGTTAAAACTTAAAAATTAAAATACTATTATTTAAAATAAATTTAAATTTAAGGTTAAAATGCGATGTAAGTTTAACTTTAAGGTTTCGGTGTTAGATTTTGTAGTTATGACAAGTGCTTAGGGTTTTAGGGTTTAATAATTTAAGGTTGAAGGTTTATGATTTTAGGGGTTATAGGTTTGAGGTTTGAGGTTTGTGTTTAGGACTTAAGATTTTAGGGTTTATGACTTTGATAAAAATATTAAAGATTAATCTTAGATTTTTAGAATATAAATCAAAATACAATAAATATAAATCATTATTTTAAAAAATATATATCAAATTAGGTTAAATCCCAAAAGCATACATGAACAATGGTTTAGTGTGTAATTGTTTACATAAACTTTAATTTGATTCAGATCTTAAAAATATTAACACAATTATTGATATAATTAACATCATTTTTTATTTATATATTGCATATATAAAATTTATATTTATTCAATATAAAAATATATTGATATATTTATATTTTAAAATAATATGTATAATTAAATCAAAATTAAAATTTTAACTATACATTTAAATCACAATTAGAATTTCTCATATAAAATTACATATTAAACTAAAATTTAAAAATTTAAAAACTTAAAACTTAAAAATTTAATATTTAATATTTTAATAAAAATTCAATACTCAAAATATAATAAAAATAAAAATTAAAAAATGATAATATCAACACAAAAATTTTAAAAGAAAAATATTAAAAAATATATAAATTAAAAATAAAAAAAATTAAAAATATGTAATAGTCGCGTTTTTTAAACGCCATAAAAAATGGTGCTATAACTATACCGGCGTTTTTATTAAAAACGCAAAATTTGATCACAAATAGGTGACGTTCTTTTCTCTGCTAAAAGCCAAAGTTTATTATCTATAACCTGCGTTTCTCAAGACTGCTTCCTTAGGGTTTGTGCCTTTCTCTTCTCTATTCCCCCCACTTTCCCCTTTTCCTTTTAATACCATCTCATGTCCCGCTCTTTTCTAATATCATCAAATCAGAGGCTAAATTTCAAATCCCACCCAGTCAACTACTTCTCTTAACTATAAGATGTTATGGCTCTCTTTTTTCAACACAACTTTTTCATAAGATCTCTCATCTTTTTAAGCTAATCCTGTTAATATATATGTTTTTATGGCTTGTTTTGATAGGTTAAACATATCTTGTTTGTTGTGAAAAAGATGGAGTGCAATCGAAATCAAACGATCGAGGAAATCGACGAAAGCATCAACAACAACACCACCGTCATCATCAATGAAGAACGCCATCAATCCAACAATACAACACCCACTTTCTCAGCTTCTGACGCCACCGTAATGGACCCCAACCAACCCATGAAAGAAGAGGATTTAACAGATACGGAGCCGAAAGAATTGGCTAACCCAACCCTGGTTCAAGTCGTGCCTGCTGCTCGAACTGAACGGTCTTTGGCCCCCAAACGCCCATCAAAAGACCGTCACACAAAAGTCGAAGGCCGTGGCCGTAGGATCCGCATGCCCGCCGCTTGTGCTGCCAGGATTTTTCAGCTCACTAGAGAACTGGGTCACAAGTCTGATGGCGAAATGATTAGGTGGTTATTAGAGCAAGAGAAATAACAAACGGTAGTGGGAAGTTTTTTGGATATAGTTATATGAGAGTGATATAAAACATGAGTTATAATTTGTATTTCTAGTTAAGGATAACAAATAGACAGTCCAAAGTGCGTATGTTAACTTAGGATTCTGCATTTCACTTGCTAGTTTTGCAACATTTTTTGAGCACTGAGATGATTAATCCAGCTTCTGTTAAACTTTAAATGTGCATATGCCTTGCATTCAAGTTATAATTGATTTCCGTGGCGTCCATGATTCACATGGTAATTTGCTGGGGTAAGTAGCGATTATTGACATTTGGGAGATGGAAAGTGTTACTAATATGTTAAGGAGATTAACCTGTTATTATATTGTTTCCCATGCAGAGCACAATACGGGATGCTATAGAAGATAATATCATGTGGCCTGTAAGAAAAATTATACCCATTTTGCCTGGTGATTATAAGTATGTCCTTTATTTTTCTTTTTTCTCAATAGATGATAATATAATGTAATATAGAAAAGAAGGAAGCTAAATTTTATCTGAAACTGTTGTTTGTAGAGAGGTCACTTGATAACATAAATGTATTTTCACTTGAATATGGATACTGTGTGTACCCAACATAGAGGATGCAAGCACCTATGAATTGGTTGATTTATTTAGGCTGTGGTGTCATTCTCTCTGTGAGCACCTATGAATTGGTTGATTTATTTAGGCTATATGTCGTGAGGACATTGATTACCTTCCTTTAGTTGTATAACTTCTGATTTATTATTGGCTTGTATATATGTTTTCAGCAACTTGGACATTTCCTAGAGTGGCTTTTTATTCTTTCAAATGGTGATGTATGCCGAGTAGTTTTAAAGGGTTGTATATGCAAGGGTAACTACAATAATATAAATATCCTGTCTTATAATTTATACAAATATGTGCTAATTCCTGGAATTCTGGTGCTTGGATTCAACTATATTAATAATGGCATTCGGCATAGTTTATGAATAAATTTAATGGAACCCCTATCAACATTAAAACCAAATTGGATTTGTTTAAATTACACCCAATTTGAATTGGATTTGTACTGCTCATGCCAAAATTGAAATCAAAATTGAAATCATGCCATAATCCACACTACATAAATAATTATACTTTAACATGGCTGGTGTTGTAAATAAATTATTTAATTCCTTCTCCACTGAATTTATTTGTTTAGTGTGATGAATTTAATTAATATAAAATCGAATTTTAAACAGATTTTATTCTTTATTTTTATCTTAAATTATATATGTTTTCTTGTGTTACATCATTCAGTTCTCTTATTTTGTATTAAATAACTATTTAAATGTTAATGTTATCATTTTAATTACTATTCTTTTTTATATTAATAATGTTTGATTTTAATATGATGCAGAACAGAAAGTACGAGGAACTCCAGCTATGAGGTCTATCTCTCTCTCTCTCCTTTTTGTTTATTTTTGTTTGATTTTCATTAAAATGCCATAAAATGCTATTGAATTAATGTCAATGCAATGCTGCTGCTTATAAGCTGAGCTTCGATTGAAGCTTGTTTAAAGTGAAAACTGTAGAAATATATAATTTGCAAACGATATTGAAAGGTGGAACTTCAAATGCAACAAGGATTAGTACAATCTTTTATCATTCTGTGAGTTACATCCCTTTATTTCTCTATAAAAAATTAAGATTTTTGGGGTTAATCTTTTGTCCAGTTACCAAATGCTACCCACCTTGGTTTTTAATGAAAACTTCTTTATAATTTTTAAAACAGGAAGAAGTCAAAAGGAGCAAAAGAAAACATTTTAGTAATCCCATGACAATATTACCCTTGCAATTTGACCAACCATTTCTATTTAATTACTAAGGCCTCTTAATTATAGTTTGCTTACCCTACTTTCCCCTTCGCTCTCAAACACCATAATTTCCCCTGATATAACCATGTTCAGGATTGGATCGAGGTTTGTTTCTTCATGTTTTTTTTTTTTTTTCATTCAGAGTATTTGGTAGTATTCTTCTTCTTTTGCGAATTCAAAGTCATTTTTTCAGTTACAGGTTCATATAAAAACGCAAACCCTGTTTATACAGCTCCTTCATTGGTTGGACGCTTATGTTTTTCTTAATATATATATATATTATGCATATATGTGGAGGTAGAAGTGCAGCTTATGTATTTTGGTTCCAAAAGTATCAATATAAATTTTTAGCATTTAATTCTGGTTTTAAGGTTAATTGATGAAAGTTAATTATTAGTATTACTAGTGTTGAATTTTCATGATTTTGTTAATAAATTAGATTTAGTTTTAATTGTGAATTTGTTTGATTTTGTGTTTAATTTGTTAAATAAGTCTGATGCTTGTGTTTTTTTGGGTTATAGAGTTGAATTGATGAAAGCTAGTTGTTGATATTATTAGTTAAGGGTAAATATAATTTTTGGTAGTTGAATTTAGATTTAATGTTCAAATTGATAGATATGTTTATTCTTGCTCAGATTAGTACCCAAATTTGACTTTCGTCACACCTTTTAATTTGTTTTTGTAACTTGATTAAAATTGGATGAAGTGGACCAAACATCAAGTTACATGTAACAGGTACATCAGCTAATGATGTGGCATGTGTGTCACGTGTCTAAACCTAATTGGTCCACGTCATCTAAATTTGACTGATTTACAAAAATAAGTTGTCAAATGTGTGATGAAAGCCAAATTTAGATACCAATTTAAACAATAAAAAAGTGTATATTGTTAAGCTTCTATTTGTGTGTATTGTTAATATCAGCATGCAAAAAAGGTGCTTTAAGTATGCTTTTTTGAGTTTTTTACTTCTCTGTGAATTTTGGTTTGGTTTCTGTATAATGCAATTCATTTACCAATTGAGGCCAGAATTTAACTCACATCAGCTCAAATATTGAAGATACTGGCTTTTTCTTCTCCATTTCCCCGATATTTTGCGGTTTACCTAGTATATTATCCTGGTTTGGGATAATTGGGGTGCAGCATTAATCAACAAAGTAACATATAGGAGTATATACGTATGAACTAGCAAAACTGTCTCATCAACATGTCATAATAATTCTCAATTTCGTAAACATGTTTTAGCAAATGCCCTTCATGTTAAATGCTCATATTTCATTGTTGCTCATTGTGACAGGATAGAAGTGCTTTGATTCAGGCCCTCTCTACAAATCCAGAGTATCTGAAGAATAAGGTTTAGTTTTCTTCTGTGTTGATGGAAATTTTGATTTTGCCCAAATCTCAAAAGTTTTTAGTTACTGTTCTGTAAATTGGTTGTGCATGTTTGATATATAAGACACATTTGTTTCAGAAAATGGCCGACTCCAAACCAGCCAAGACCTGGTTTCTTATGTACAGTCGTAAACTTGCCAAGTTAGTGGTATCTTTGTAGTATAGGTTTTGTGGGAAATGAGCAATGTAAGTATTACTGATATAAAAGGGTTGGTGATTGCAGATGTTGGAGGGGCAAGAAATTCGTGTAAACAAGGCATAAAATGGGGTGCTCCATCTCATCCTGTATCCATTTCACATTCATTGCAAAGTAGGGTAGTTGTTTTGTTTCTGTTGAATGGACTGTCACTCAACTTATGAGGTGGTTGTAATTATAGGAGGCTGAAGTTTAATTTGTTGAGCTGGAAAAGGAGAAAGAGGATAAACACTTTTTCATTTGGGGAGTTGAGTCTGACGCATATTATACCAAATTTTAATTAATTGTTTGGGAAGCTTAATTTTAATTTTATTAATTTTTTTTAATTTTTCATGACTTTTAGCTGAAAGTATTATATTTTTGATTTTTTTTTATTTTTCAGGATTTTTAGTGTTGTTTTTGAAAAAGCGCTGCTAAAAGTATGATATTGTAATTTTTTTATTTTTCATGATTTATAGCGGCGTTTTTGGTCAAAGTGATGCTAAAGGTCATGACTTTTAGTGGTATTTTTGGTCAAAGTGACGCTAAAGGCTATGATCTTTAGCGGCGTTTGGGGAAAAAGCGCCGTTAAATGTCACGACTTTTAGCGGTGTTTTTTTCTCATAAACGCCGTTAAAAGTTTGAGGCGTTTGTTTTAGCGGTTTTTTGTGGCACTTTAAAAACGTCACAAATACTATTAGTGGCGCTTATAAGCGCCGCTAAAAGCCTAAAAAACGCCGCTAAAAATTTATTTTGCTATTGTGTTTGAACAGTCTACTAACCGTCCACTTAGGTACCCAAACCATCCATGCGACTTGGTAATCACCTAAATCAACAACCAAATCAGCATGGAGAGAATCAAGGATCTCCCTCTCCACAAATCAAGGTGACCATCCACCTCCCTCCACATTTTAAGCAACTCCCTCACCTTAGCAAGCATGTCGTCCACTCCTCTTCCACAAATCAAGGGTCAGCGACCCACATGGAGAAATTCAACGGATGATCATGCTAAAAATAGTAAGACTCAAGGGGCTTTCACTATTATAAAATGGGGCACTAGCTATCAATCATTCATTCATCTATCATTCACTCACACCACATTTGAGAGAGCAACACACGAGTTTGAGAGAGCAATTTAGAGGTTTATTTTTTTGGAATCGACTTCTATATTTCCCTTCAATTTTTTACTTTGTTCAAAGTTGATAAACATGATTGTCATTTACTCTTTTGCTTTCAACATAATGATAATAACTTAATTCTGTTGATGCTAGATTGATTGCAATCCCTTAGCTTATGTTATTAATACTCTATTGATGCTGTTTTGTGCTTTGATTGGTTGTTTATTCATTCAAATCAAATCATGAACATGCTTACTCATGCATAACTAATGTAGGAAAGCATATGAACTAGTTATTTAATCCAAATAAGATGGTAATTAGTAGATGCAATATTTGAATGGTGCATGTTTGATCTCTTAATGATTGAATTAGTAACAATATTTAACAATATTGTTACCTTGCAGAACCCTTAAATATGATGTCTGCTTATGAAACTTCCAAGTTAATTGAACATAGAAGTATGCTAAAGAGACTTAAAAGGTTAAAAAGTATTGACTGGTTAGTAAATAGCCAAATTGTCACTGATTTTCTGGAACATCATTAACATTGTTTTTTAATAATTTTAAGTTCAGCAAAAGTAATTAATCTAGCTCCTTTGTGTCATAGTAATTAATCTTGTGATTTGCTGCTTATTATTCTTTGTTAAAACTTCCTTTTGTTTTTGCATACTTGGTAATTTTACTTAAGTCAATTAGTTAACTAAATTTACTTTTGATTATTTCTTTCACCAATTTGCCATTTGATAAATTTCATAAATAATTTCTTACATTCAATAATCTTACTCATTATTCAATAATCTGGCGACATGTACAAAAGGACATTAGGGCTTTATAGTGGTCGGGTTGTCAACCGTATATATTCAGTAACCTTTGTTCGTAGTTACAACAATTACATGTTTTCCAAGTCAATCATAGTTTCAAATATGATGATTTTGTTGCTAAGTGATGATATCTTATCTTTAACTGGTTTTCAACAGTTGATGTCGCAAAGGACGAACAATGTCATTCCAAAACCGAAAGGACTTTCTATTTTTGCTTTAATATGCTTCCGGCCTTCAAGGAATCTTCTAATTGGCTATCTGGGATTTGTCTTTTAATATCCATTTTTGATTTCTCCAATGATTCTAGTTTGTCCAAACCCCAGCATTGTGAAAATGATGAGGATTTGGGTTTTAACCAGATGAAATCACACCATTTCTACCTTGTTAGTAACTAACATCACAATACATACTTCGTCACAAATTTCCACTTAATATCTAAACCCCATATCTCAACTTTGCTATTTGTTTCCCAAAAAAAAATGGGGCTGTTTCTTTCTCTTGAAAGGTCACTTGCTTTTATGCTGATATCGTTAATCACTGTTTGCACTTTATCAGGCATCAAGCAGTTCTCATTCTTTGTTTCTTAGACTTTTTAATAAATGAAACTACCAATTAATGTTAATGATATATTGTTTGCATTTCTTACTGGCTTGCAGATTGCTATGATCCTTTGGATCCCAATGGCAACATTACAGTTACTTTTGACATTAATCAATGGATACCAGAAGGCTATGTGGTTTGTATATCATTCATAATCACTGCAGGGTTTCATTTCACTCATTCACTATGTGATTACTCGGGATGTTCTGGTTTGCAGGCAAGGGTAACAATTCAAAATTATTATCAATATCGCCATGTTGATAAACCTGGTTGGAAATTGGGTTGGACATGGGCCAAGAATGAAACCATCTTGTCTATGGCAGGTGCTTTTGCTACTAAACAAGGGAACTGTTCAACGTTCAAGTTCCAAACACCGCCGCACTCTTGCGAGAAAAGCCCTGTCATTGCTGATCTTATGCCGGATGCGTTATCAGAAAACAGGCCAGATGGTTGTTGTCATGGTGGTCTTGTTGCTGCTTGGGCTATCAATCCTTCTAAGTCATTCTCATCCTTCGAAATGACGATCGGAAACTTAGGGGCGAATTCGAATGTGCAGGCACCAATCAATCTTACTTTAATGGCTCCAGGCCCTGGTTATACTTGTGACTTAATTGAGGACACTGATCCCACAGTTTATTCTGATAATGGGGGTAAAAGACAACTCCAAGCTTATAGTAAGTATTCAATTTACGTTCATTATTCAACATTGTATTCACTATATACTGAAAAGCTCTCCATGAGATTTAGAGGTAAAGAAATATTGTGAAATGAAAGCCATGTGTTCACCAGGAACATGGAAATCAACATGCATTTATTCCAGCTTTATTGCCAATCAAGCACCTGTATGCTGTGTTTCACTCTCCACATTTTACAATCCAAAGATTACATCATGCCCTACTTGCAGCTGTGGATGCAGAGAAGCAGATAAAAACACAGTTTCATGCATAAGGTGGGTTATAATTGTCTTCATTTTGTAATTCAAAACCTAAATACCTCTATTTCCTAGCTATATTTTCCAAGCTTTAACGACACTCATCTTTTGTTTCTTCATGCAATGCCAGAGAAGCTTATAGTGCACCAGAATCCGGTTCATTTGATAATAATGATATAGTTCAGTGCACTGACCATATGTGCCCAGTTCGAATTCATTGGCATATAATGACAAATTACGTTACACATTGGAAATTGAAGCTGACCATCTCAAACTACAATTATGAAAGAAACTATTCAAACTGGAATGTGCTAATTCAGCATCCTGGTTTCAGCCAGAGTACAACTGCATATAGCTTTAACAGTACAATGCTTCCCTCTTTTGGATATTCAGGTACTTTCAGTTTACAATACTGTTGCAATGGCCAGGATTCAGACATATCTCCCGCTTCACCTCACGTGCCGGGATTTTGGCCATCATCCCGTGTAGGCTACATTGAAAGTCCTCTTTGGGCACTCACAAGACCCTCAAGCCTTCGTCCCTCAGTTAGAACCGAAGACTCTCCATTAAGAGCGTCCATTTGCCCTGAGGAGGTGTCCGAATCCTGGTCATTACGATTGATTTTTCCTACTATTTTTATATCTGTTTCTAAGAAGAAGTCTTGCAGATGAGGTTGCTCTATTTTGGGGGATTGAGTACTATAATGACGAGCTACTCAATGCTGACGAAGATAAAGTGGGTGCAGTATCCACACAGATTTTACTAAGGAAGGATTTTAATTCCTTTACACTTAGAAACGGATGGGCGCTACCTCGAAGAATATATTTCAATGGTGAAGACTGTCAAATGCCTCTTCCAGACACTTTCCCCATGCTACCAAATGTCAGCTCCAGCTTGAAACCTACTAACCTAGTTTTTCTTCTTTGCATCTATCTGACTTTCAAGAGGTTATTTACTTGATATGGATAAATAAAATCTCTCTAAATGTTTGTGTCGAAACCAATTTTTTTGGTTGAAAAACGGGTCGACTTTAAAACGAAAATGGAGTCGCTATCAATCCTTTTTTGAGGTGTGATCGGATCACCTTGAGATCAATCATTAAAACATTTTGATTTATTAAAATGATAATTTTGAACTGTGAAATTTGAGAAAACGGGTTCGGGAGTCGGTTACGCACGATGAAGGATTAGCACCCTCGTAACGCCCAAAATTGGTACCGAATTGATTGATTAACGTCTTAATGTCGAAAATTTGAAAAGATTTTAAAAATACGATCCTCTTTATTTAAAAAGAACTTGAATAAATTAAGATGGATGTTGAGACTTGCTTATTTCGAAAAAGTAAAATGTCATTCCCAGTGAGTTAAGATACGACATTTCGAATTGTCAAAATTAAACTTATCTTTTGACTTTTAAAACTCGTGCATTTAAGTTTAAGAAGGATATCCGGTTATTTGGGTCAAATGAAAAATCGGAACCCAGTAAGTTAGGGCTCAATTTCTCAAAAATCCAAATACAGAATATTGCTTTTGTTTCTAGAAATTCTTATCCCGAGATAACAAAATGTCACATCCAGTGAGTTAGGATACAATATTTTGAATTTCGAGAATAAATTTTTTATTTAACTTATATACTTTGATTTTAAAAGGAAAATAATATGTTATTTAGACTCGATGAGAAAAATCGAAACCTAATAAATTAGGGCACGATTTCTTTCGAAACTTAGAACGCGGAGCATTTACTTATTTTAAAAAAAATTGATGCATCGCATAACATGTAATACTATTGTAGTAAAATGGAAAATGAACTACAATGCTAATATGTGTAACAAAATAATGGTGATGGCAATGATAAATATAAATAACAATAATAATAAAGTCGATAATAATAATAATAATAATAATAGCTATTTAATTTAATAATAATATAAATTTCAAAAGTATATAAAGATATATATATATATATATATATATATATATAAATGACAAAATTGCAATACTATGTAAAATAATGAAACTAAATAAAATTTATTTAAAAAGAAAATAAACAAACAACATTTGATACTAAATCAACAAATTTTAATAATAATAATAATAATAATAATAATAATAATAATAATAATAATAATAATAATAATAATAATAGTAGTAATAATAATAATAACTATAATAATAATATTAAAGGTAATTAATAAAATAAATAATATGTAAAGAGAAATTTGAAATAAATAATATACAAAACAAATTAAAAATGAATAATATATATAAAGAGAATTACAAAGAATAAATAAATAATAAATTAAGAGGTTGTAATCAAACAGTTTAAGGACTAAATTAGAATAAAAATAAAATTAAAGGTAAAAACTATAATAAAATAGCAAATTCGAACTGAAATCAAAAGGAGCGAAAAGGCTGAGGGCCAAACGGGCAAAAAGCCCAATTTTCGGACACATGTCCATTCCAGCGCATCAGTGGGTCAGGGACCAAATCAAACTGCGCAGAAAATTCCTTGCCCAAATTAAAAAAATAAAAAAAAGCAAAAAGACTAAATTAGAACAAGTCGAAAGTGCGGAAGGATCAAACTGGTAATTATACTAGTTTCAAAAAATGCGAGGGTCCTCCCCAAGTTGGGTCAACGCGCGGATCCTGAGGGTCGGGCCGGACTCGGGTCAACCTAAACGGTGCCATTTTGCTACGGGACTAAAATGGAACAGAAATAAAATTACAGAGGCAAATTCAAAAATAAAAAGAAATTGAATTAAAAAAGGTAAAAATGCGGAAGGGCCGAATGCGCAAATAGACCCTTCCGTAAAAACATGCGGATCCTGAGGCTGGGTTGGGTCGCAGGCGGGTTAAAGTCCTAAATGACGTCGTTTTGGGGCTATTGAAGCCAGCCCTAAAACGACGCCGTTTTAGATACTTACATAAACTAAAAAATTTAAAAAAAAAAATCATTCTCCCTCTTTTTGAAAAAAAAAAAAAATTCTCTCTCTCTCTCTCTCTCTCGACGATTTTTGGCCAAACTCCGGTGAAATTCTGGAGCCGATCGTCACCGTGAACGGCGGCCGAATTTCAAAAAAAGTAAGTAGTTTTTTCTTTATTTATATATATATATGTGTGTGTGTGTGTATGTGTGTGTGTGTGTGTGTGTGTGTGTGTGTGTGTGTGTGTGTGTAGTTTAAAAACCTTTGTATGTATATAAAAATAGTTCTAAAAAGAAAATAAAATAAAATAAAAAAGAGAAAAAATGTAGCAATAACCTTTGATCTGCTCTTTCGTATTAATTTCGTATCTATTCGTAAAAATTTATATATTGTTTTCGGCTTCTTTTATAGTCAAAAAGAAAATACAAAAGCCTTTTATTTTTTCCTTCCATTTGCTGGCCATTTTCTGTTATTTCGTTTTGCAGGTGAAAACGTCTTGGAGGCGCGTGTGTGGGGTGGCGTGGAGGAGCTGGAGGCTGCGGAGCTGGAAATCTCCAAAAACCTCTAGGGTTTCGATTTCTGATTTTTTTGGTGTTTTGTTTTGGGCTAGTTTAGTATTTGGGCTGGCTTGGGCTTAGTGGCTTGGGTTTGTTTTAGGTTTTATTAATTGGTTATTGGGCTTGTAAAAAAAAAATTGAACTGTTTTATTGTTTTGGTTTATTATTTTATTTGGGTTTTATTTTGTTTTGTTTTTTGGTTAATAAATGGGCTCGGGTAAAATTGGGTTATTACAGCTGTCCCTCTTTGCTCATTGTCGTGTAACGAGAATGAAGCAAAGACTTAAAAAAAACCAATTTTGTCTGGTCTTACCGAATCCTGACTTCTTTCGGTGCTTTTCTTCTTCGAGTGGCTTTATTCCATCCCACTGCATCTTCAGGGGCATGAGAACTAGTGCTTCGATCCAATTCAAGGAAATTAAACTTGTAGCTTCAATCTACTCGGCCACAACTTCAAGGAGATAAGATTTGCTATCCTCAGTCTGCTCCGCTGCAACTTCAGGGAGATAAGGTTTGGTTTTGGTAAATTTGATCCGACCTACTGCAACTGCAGAGGTATAGGATTTGTAATTTTAATCTTTTCCACTGCAATTTTAGGGAAATAAGACTTATTGCTTTAATCTGCTCCATTGCAACTTCAGGGAGATAAGATTCGCTGTAATCTGTAGCTTTAATCTATTCCACTACAACGCCCGGGAAATAAGATTCGCTATCTTCAGTCTGTTCCGCTGCAATTTCAGGGAGATAAGGCTGGTGGCTTCAATTTACTCCACTGCAACTTCAGGAAGTTAAGATTTGCCGTAATCTGTAGCTTTAATCTGTTCCACTGCAACGCCAGGGAAATAAAATTTGTTGTCTTCAATTTGCTCCGCTGCAACTTCAGAGAGATGAGGCTTCAATTTACTTCACTGCAACTTCAGGAAGATAAGATCTACCGTAATCTGTAGCTTTAATCTATTCCACTGCAACACTAGGGAAATAAAATTTGTTGTCTTTAATCTGCTCCACTTCAACTTCAAGGAGATGAGGTTGATGGCTTCAATTTACTCCATTGCAACTTCAGAAGATAAGATTCGTCATAATCTGTAGCTTTAATCTGTACCACTGCAACGCCCGAAAAATAAGATTTGCTATCTTTAGTCTGCTTTGCTGCAACTTCAGGGAAATAAAGCTATGGCTTTAATCTGCTCCACTGCAACTTCAGGAAGATAAGATCTTCCGTAGCTTTAATCTGTTCCATTGTGTTTTTAGGGAAATAAGATTTGCTATCTTCAATTCACCCCACTGCAACTTCAGGAAGATAAGGGTAATGGCTTCAATCTGCTCCACTGCAACTTCAGGGAGATGAGATTCGCCATGGTGGATTTGATCTGACCTACTGCAACTTCAGAGGTATATGACTTGTGGATTCGTAGCTTTAATCTGCTCCACTATAACTTTAGGGGAATAAGATTTGCTATCTTGACTTCAATCCATCCCTATTGCAACTTTAGGGGTATGGAATTTGTGGATTCACCGATCTTGTTACACCGTCCTCTGGGGAACATGACCTGTAGAATCGATTTATGGACTTATGCTTATGCATAATGATTAGGATGCAAATGCTCCTAACTAAATGTATTATGGATGATATTTGCATTAATGCAGAATGTCATGAGAATGATCCTTTTTTAAATGCATTATGATTAGGATGAAATGATCAGAATGAATCGAATGCTCCTAACTAAATGTGTTTTGCATAAATACAGAATGTTATGAGAATAATCCCTTTTTTAATGTCTAGGTTGTCATTGCTCGTTGCTCTTCAAGGTTAAATCACTGACGTAATATCCTGTCTTCTTATTCAACTGATATTTTTGACAGAAACTCTAAAGAAATGGTCATTGTTGAGAGTTTCCTTGTAACAGCCCGGTTTAGACCCTAGTCGGAACAGTGGCTTCGAGACCACAAATTTGAGGTCAAAATAATAATTTAATATTATTTTTTATGTGAATAGTATGGACATGGTCTGTGTGGAAATTCTGTGTGATGATTTAATCGTTTGTGTGTCGAATTAAGAAAAGGACTTAATCGCGTATAGAGTAAAAGCTATGTACTGAATTATAAGTGCTTATGTGTTGTGGCTCTATAAAAGGGAGGTCTTAAGAAGCAAATGAACCAATAATTAGTTAGTGGATGACTAAAAGTCATTAATAGCCTTGTGAATATAGGTTATAAATATTTTATAATAAGGATAATATGGTAAATTAGTATTAATATCAATAATAATAAAAGAAACAAAGGAAAGATGATAGTGATCATCTTTTTTATGAGTGCCAAATATTGATGAAAGGAAAAAAAGAAGTTGAGTTAGGTTTCGGCAATTGTAAGCTTGAATTTGAGGTAAGTTTTTGATCCGTTTTTGATAATTTCTATGTTTTTATGATCGTTGCTTTGTGCTCTAGCTAACCCATGTTGTAATTTCATGAATTGATGAAGTTTTTGTGATATGCCATTGATGAATGTTTGATCTATGTGTTAGTTGATATTGAAATATGAGAGCTTAGTGTTGGGTTAGCATAGTTTGTATTTGGATTTTTGGTGAAATTGAGTATATTGGGCTAAATTGAGAAAAATGGAAAGTTTAGGGACTAAATAGAAAATTTGATGAAATATTTGGACTTATATAATCTCTAGAGAGGTTCGGCCAAGCATGTGAATGTGTGGAATTTGTGAATTTGATGATTTTGTGAGATAGGGACTAAAGTGTCAAAATGTGAAAATGTGAGGGCTATTTTGTAAAATGCCCTAAATATTTGTGTTTGGATTAAAATGGATGATTTGGTGATTAAATTTATTGAATTTAAATGCATATAGACCAAGAATGGAGAGGTTCGGATCGAGATCGAGGCAAAGACAACGTGCTCGATTAATCGGCCGTTTCGGTATTTTGACATCCGAGGTAAGTTCGGATATAATACTAGTTGTAAACTTTATCTATGTGATATAAATTGAATTGATGTATATGTATCTATGAGATTTGAAATGCTATGTGCTGAATTGAGATAAAGGGGCACTAAGTGTGCGGGATTTGAAACGAGAAAGAGATGATTGGCATTGTGTGTGCGAAAAGATAGAAGCTTCGGCTTATCGACTTGGCACTGTGTGTGCGATACCAATATAAGTTCAGTTTAATGTATTGGCACTAAATGTGCGGTGATGATTATGTTTCAGTTATGAAATTGGCACTAAGTGTGCAAATAAACCAATGGAATAGCAAGGGTTGAACGAGAGGTAATATCGAACAATTGAGTAGCATAAATGGTAAGTAACTATGTGTTGATCAAGGTACGTTTGAACCTATGTGGTTGATGATAGATTTAAGAGTTGAATGAATAGATAATTGGGTATGTGGTTGAGATTGATAATGTGCATAGTTGTGCCTTTATCTATGTGATGGTACATATATATATACATATTGATGTTGTAGTATTGAGTAATATGTATTATATTACGAACTTACTAAGCTTTGGAAAGCTTACTGTGTGATTTGTTTCTCTACCTTGCAGTGTCAGTAAAGCTAGCTCGGATCTGGGATCGTCAGCTTCTCAATCACACTATCGGCATTCTATTTTGGTACTTTTGAAAGATGTATATAGCTGGAATATGGCATGTATAGGCTAGTTAATTGAATCAAGTTTGAGATTTGTAAGTAGCCATGAGATGTGGCTAGATATGTGATAGGTTTGGCATGAATGAATGTGGTATATATAAATATATGATACATCTTTTGGCATGATTTGTGGATTGATAAATTTGCTATTGAGTGGTAACTTTGTGTTGATAAATGCTAGTAGGGGTAGTGAGATTGGGAATGAATTATGTTTGTGATAGAATAAGTATTGGTATTGAATTGGGTATGATTAGAGTTTGTATTGATTGAATGTTTTAAATTGCTAAATTGGCATGCTTTTGGATGGCAATATGTGCATGAGATGTTTGGTTGATTGGCTTGTAGGTTTGACCCTAAGTGGGTGGCATGTTGGCCTTACAAAAATGGCCTATAATGTCACACGGTTGGGGCACACGGGCGTGCCTCAGACCGTGGATAAATTGGCAGAATGTGGCTTAAACTACACACGGCCATGGCACGGGCGTGCCTACAGGTGGTGCGAGAAATAGCAGTATATGACCTTATAGGACACGGCCTTAGCACACGGGCGTGCTTGTTAACCGTGTTGATTTTGGATGTAATCATGGAGGTCACACGGAGGTCACTGGAGAGGCTATTTCCTACCAAGCGTGTCTCCCCGTATTCTAGAAAAGTTTCAATTTTTCATGAAATTTTATATGTATTTTGGTTTAGTCTCGACTCGATTTATAAGCATGCTTAGGGTCTTGATGACTCGTTTAAGGGACACTATAATTGTATATGAATGTGTTTGATGATGTTTGACTTTGTATCGACATTTAGAGGTTAAATGTTCTGATTGACCGATAATACCCCTTAATCCTATTTCGGCGACGGTTTCGGGTTAGGGGTGGTACATTCCTTCTCAATTATTTTCAATCCTTAGGCTTGGTGAGTTATAAATAATAGTTCTGTTTCAGGTTCTCGTATTATTTAGAAGTTTCCAGAGTAATATGCAAAACTCCTTTTGTGAAAGTGTTAGTAGTCCATTAATCATTACTTCAATACAAAATGCTTGAAAATGATCATAATGATGGAAAAAAACTGAGATTTATCAGGAACAAAACCTGAAAAGAATGGGTTAATTAAAGAAAGCAAACATTGTTAGAATACAAAATAGTGAAGGGAAAAGAAATAGGTGCCCCAGATATTGCAGCTTGAGCTTCTCTGTACAGACTTTCTGAAGATCATTTTAAGCTCAATATGTGTTTAGGAGATCAAGAGTGCTTTGTTGATGCCCCAAGACGTAACATCTCTACTTCATTATAATTCAGGTATAGCAAGATCACCGCATGCCCTTTCTTTGATCACAATTTGAGCCGCCTTTTTCGGTTTTCGAATCAAAACCTCTTTGGTCTCAAGGTGCCCTTTGCGAGTTTTCACCTTGGCCTCTCCGTTTTTTTAAGAAAGTCTCAAAGCACCCTTTGCGAGTTTTCACTTTGGCCTCTTTTCCTCTTCAAGTATAGTACTTCTTGACTGAATCCGAATTTACAAGATTGGGCAAGTTTTTCCCATCCATTTCGGTCAAAATCAGTGCTCCTCCGGAGAAAGCCTTTTTTACCACATAAGGTCCTTTCCAATTTGGCATCCATTTCGTCTAAAATCCTTTTGTATGGGAGGATTTTTTTCAAAACCAGGTCCTCCTTGTGAGATTCTCTTGGGCGAACCTTTTTGTTATAAGCTCGCATCATTCGTTTTTGGTACATCTAACCATGAAGAATAACTCTTAGCATTTTTTCTCAATCACATTCAACTGATCATACCGAGACTGGATCCATTCTGCTTTATCTAACTTTAGCTCTAACAAAACTTGAATGGAAGGTATCTCTACTTCAATGGTAAAACCCCCTCCATTCCATAGACTAATGAGAAAGGCGTTGCCCCGGTGGAAGTTCTAATAGAAGTTCGATATGCATAGAGAGCAAATTGTAACTTCTCGTGCCAATCTTTATAAGTTTCAGCCATTTTCCCCACAATATTCTTAATGTTTTTATTGGCTGCTTCTACTGCACCATTCATTTTAGGAAGATACGGGGATGAATTGTGGTGTCTGATCTTGAATTGATTACAGACTTCCACGATCGTACTGTTGTTCAAGTTTAATGCATTATCATATATCATCCTCTCAGGCATTCTATATCGACATATGATTTCTTTTTTTAGGAATCTGCTGACTGCCGATTTAGTAACACTGGCATATAAAGCAGCCTATACCCACTTGGTGAAATAGTCGATGATTACAAAGATGAACCGATGCCCATTTGAAGCTTTTAGAGAGATCGCCCGATAACATCCATGCCCCACATAGAGAAAATTCATGGGGAAGTCATAACATGCAAAGGCGAATAAGGTATATGAATTTTTTTTCTTTTTAGATCTGACATTTGTGACATCTCTTAGCATAATTGATGCATTCTCTCTCCATGGTAGACCAATAGTACCCAAATCTCATAATTTGTCTAGCCATTATGAAACCATTAGCATGCGTTCACCTCGTGGACCTCTTTCAGAATTTTCTTAGCTTCAACAACGTCCATACATCTCAATAATACCTGGTCCTTTCTTCTTTTGTACAGGATCTCCTCGTCTAAGACATATTCACAGGCTAGTCTTCTCAACGTCCTTTTATAGTTCTCGGTTGCATGATCAAGGTATTCGCAGTTTCTTACGTATCGTAATATATCGAGGTACCAGGGGTGATTATCTCTTTCTTCTTCTTCCACATTGTAACAATGAGCTGGGGCCTCGTAAATACTCATTTGAATGGGTTTTACATCCTCATGTTTGCTCACTTTAATCATGGAAGCCAAAGTAGCCAAAGCATTTGCCATCTGGTTTTCGTCTCGCGGGAGATAATTGAAAGTAATATCATCAAACTTCTCAATTAACCCTAGAACTATCTTTCGATAATTGATCAATTTGAGGTCTCTTGTCTTCCATTCACCTTTCAGTTGGTAGATTACCAATACAGAATCCCCATATACTTCCAACGTTTTAATTTTGCGTTCTATAGCTGCGCGGAGTCCCATGATGCATGCTTCATATTCTGCCATGTTATTTGTACAATCAAAATCCAACTTGCATGTGAACGGATAATGATCTCCATTTGGGATACTAAGACTGACCCAATTCCATTACCTACAGCATTGGATGCTCCGTCGAAGTTTAATTTCCAAAGGTGATCTTTTGTAGCGTCTTCTTCATTAGCTACCACATGCATTTGTTCTTCATTGGGGAAGTCAAAGTTCAGAAGCTCATACTCTTTTAAAGCTTTACTGGCCAGAAAATCTGCTACTGCACTTCCTTTCACAGCCTTTTGGCTTACATAAACTATGTCAAATTCAAAGAGCAGAATTTGCCATCTAGCCATCCCTCCATTCAAAGCAGTTGACTCCATCATATATTTCAAAGGGTCCAACTTCAAGATTAGCCAGGTCATATGGTACAACATGTATTACCTCAACCTCCGAGTTGTCCAAATCAAGGCACAACTCAATTTCTCAATTGGTGAATATCTCATTTCATACTCAATGAATTTCTTACTGAGGTAGTATATCGCCCTTTCTCTTCTTCTCAAATCATCGTGTTGACCCAGCACACATCCAATTGAGTTGCTAAACAATGTCAAATACAATATTAATGACCTATCTAGGCATGGAGGTGACACTACTGGAGGACTCGACAAGTGCTGTTTAACCTTATCAAAAGCTTTTTGGCATTCATCATCCCACACGCCTGGGTTGTGTTTCTTAAGAAGAAATATATGAGATCACATTTCTCGGTTACTTGTGAAATGAACCGAGCAATGTAATTTAGCCTTCCAAGGAAACCTCGAACTTCTTTTTGAGTGCGTGGCAGAGGCAATTCTTGTATAGCCCGGACATGTCTGATTCTATCTCAATCCCCTTTTCACTGACTAAGAAGCACAACAATTTTCCCGATCTAGCTCCAAAAGTACATTTCGTTGGATTGAGTTTTAACTGGAATTTCCTCATTCTCAAGAAAAACTGCCTCAAAACTTGGATATGTTCCACTTCTATTTGGGACTATGAGATCATATCGTCGACATAAACTTCGATTTCTTTGTGCATCATATCATGGAACAAGGTCACCATGGCCTTTTGATATGTCGCTCCTACATTTTTCAACCCAAATGGCATCACCTTATAACAAAATGTACCCCACAAGGTTATGAAGGTAGTATTTTCCATGTCTTCAGGATGCATTTTTATCTGATTGTATCCCGAGAAGCCATCCATGAAGGAAAACAACTAATAACCTGTCGTATTGTCAACTAAAGTATCAATGTCATGTAAGAGGAAATTGTCTTTCGAGCTAGCCTTATTTAAGTCTCTGTAATCTACACATATTCGTACATTCTCATCTTTCTTAGGGACGGGCACAATGTTGGCTACCCATTCTGAGTATTTGGCCTCCTGCAGAAATCCAGCATCAAACTGCTTTTTGACTTCCTCTTTTATGTTTAGCATAATGTCTAGCCTCATTCTTCATAGCTTCTGCTGAACCGACTTGCAATCTTTTTTTATGGAGAGGCGGTGCACAATAATGTCAGTACTTAACCCAGGCATATCTTGGTATAACCACGCGAAGATATCTTTGAATTCTTGAAGTAAATCTACGAGGTCTCGCTTCATCTCTTCGGTTATGCACGTTTCAATTTTCACTACCTTTCTTTCTTCCAAGGTTACGACCTCTACTGTCTCCTCATGAGGTAGATTTTGTTTTTCCCCTTGTTTTAACATTCTTAACAAGCCCGGAGATAAGCCACAGTCTATGTCATTTTCAAAGTCCTGGGATCCCTCTAAACACATGTCTTGCTCAAAAAGGGGTTCTAATTCCGTAGCAGCGTTACTCATGTCGTTGATATCTGAGGACCTACTGTAAGCACAAAGGAATATACAAAGAACGAATGAATTTAAGAATAATTATTTGTATGGTATGATTATGAATGTGATGAAAGAATGATTTGGAAAAAGATCCAAGGAATGAAAGAAACTAACATAATTGTACAGGCCCAATTTAGCCCGGGCCCGAATCAGAAACAATAGAACAAAAGAATAAAAGAAAAATTCTTAATGTCCAGATTACAAAAAGGGTGGCCCGATTATAGTTGGGCCCAATTACATTAAACCTAGTTCTTACTAGCCCAATAGGCCCAAAAATTAAAAATTTTAGCAAAGCCTAGGGTTTCTGAAACCCTAGGCGCCGTAGCCCCTCGAGCGATGTGCCTATGCCTCGTGCCAAGTCCCCCGACATGCCCTATGCCATTTTGCACGAAATGGCAAAAATTAGCCCTCTTCCGCCTTCGTTAACCCTCGAAGATACCTGCAAAGAGGACAAAGAAAACAATGAAGAAAACAGCAAAGAGAAACAGCAAGAAAACCAATAGCAAGAACAATAAATCTATAATTTTATTTGGCTATATAAGCCGAGAAGCAACAATGTATTTTTTCTCTATAGAACACAGTGAAATAGATACAAAAAAAATAGAGTCAAATTCGAAACAGATTAAAGGTGCCCTTTTTTTTTTTCTTTCATTTCGAGTTATACACAACAATATAATATATTACCTGTCATTCATTTCGTTGCCGGTAAGGGTCTGTCGGTTCGACCTCCTTCCAGTCAAAAGTTACCAAGATCCGAACACCCAAGAACCGATTTGGGTTCTGATGTGGGTTTGAAGGGTAACCGAGGGCGTTTTAACATACATGCACATTCTCTTTGTTTTCGAAAATAAACCTAAAAGCTTTTTTTTAAAAGGAAATGACTAAAAAATGGCCGGAAAACCTAACTTTTCATGTTTTCGGCCGCCACATATGGCGAGGCCACGACGGAGCCACAGCAGAGGCTCGTCGAAACCCTAGGCCGGAGTAGGCCCGAAGACCGGACCAGCGAGAGAGAAAGAGAGGATTCTCTCTAATTTAAAAAAAAAAACAAGGAAATGATGTTTTTTTTTAGAATTTTCCTATTTATATGTGGTCTTAAACGGTGCCGTTTTGGACTTAAACGCCAGTGCCAAAACGACGTCCTTTAGAGAGCCGACCTGAAATCTGACCCGCCCCGAAAGAGGATCTGCGTGTTTTTTTTAAACGGGTATTATTTCCAGTTTGGCCTTTCCGCATTTTCATTTTGTTGCAATCTAGTCTTTTTTTCTCTTTTAAATTTGCCTTGAAAATTTTATTTAGTTTTCAATTCGGTCCCTACTGATGCTACGCATTTTGAAGGACAGGGATATTTTCCCATTTAGTCCTCTCTCCTTGGTGCGCCTTTTAGTTTGGTCCTAAATTTTATTTTAATTTGTCTCTTTAATTTTGTTTTATTTTTAAATTTAATCCTTAGCCTGTTTAGTTGAAACGCTGTGTATAAGGACCAGGGCTATTTCCCCTGTAGGTCCTCGGTAGTTTCAGGCCATTGCAATTCGACCCTTGTCCTTTTTTATTATTTTTGATTTGTGCCTTTTAATATTATTTTAATTATAATTAAGTCCCTTTTATTTTATTTTTTTACTCTTATTTATTTATTCGTTCATTTATTTATTAAATTGTTTGGTTGTTTATTATTTCTTACTTCATTCATTTTGTTCGTTTACTTATTTTGCTATTTATTTATTTATTTGTTTTTCATTCTCATATATTGTGATTTATTATGTTTTATTCTCTTTACTTATTTTAATTATGCTTCTATTATTATTATTACTATTATTTATTGATTTTTTACTCTTATTTTATTTTAGTTTATTCTATTTTTACATTTTTACTATTATTTGTTCATTATTATTACTATTTATTATCACTACTTTATTATTATTATTATTATTATTATTATTATTATTATTACCTAATAGTTCTACTACTATTAGTAATTATTATCATTATTACTATTATTATTGGTACCTTATTTTACTATTATTATTATTATTATTATTATTATTATTATTATTATTATTATTATTATTATTAAACGTCCATTTACTCATTCTTCAAAAAGTAATTTGTTTTTTTTATTTATCATATTTTGTTTTTATTCTTTTTATTTATTTTATTTTTAACTTTTAATAGATGCTTCATTTTTATCTCGAACAAATTAGATAAAATGTATTTTTAGCATTTAGTTTCATGATTGCTTATTTAAAAATTTCTCAAAATAAAGTAATATTTAGCGTTTGGAAATTTGAGAAATCGTGCCCTAACTTGTTGGGTTTCAATTTTCGTCTGACCAAATAGCTAAATATCTCTTCGGAATTTCATCCATATTTTCTTAATTAAAAAAACAAGGTAATATTTAGCGTTTGAAAATTTGAGAAATCGTGCCTTAACGTGCTGGGTTTCGATTTTCCGTCTAACCAAATAGCTAAATATCCCTTCGGAATTTCATCCATATTTTCTTAATAAAAAAGACAAGGCAATATTTTGTGTTTGAAAATTCGAGAAATCGTGTCCTAATGTGTTGGGTTTCGATATCACTGTTTGACTAAATAACCGAACATCCTTTCAAAAATCTTCAATGCATGAGTTTTAAAAATTACGAGATGATTTTGGTATCGAGGATTTAAATTGTCATATCCTAACGTGCTAGATGTGATAATATATTCCTTTAGGAATAAGAGAATCTTAATATCCAATTCGAGTATATCCAAATATTTTAAAGGATATTGTATTTTAAAATCTTTTCAAAATTTCAACATAAAGACATTAGTTAATCAATTTGGTACCAGTTTTGGGCGTACGAGTGTGATAATCCTTCCTCGCACGTAACTGACTCCCGAACCCGTTTTCTCAAATTTCATAAACCAAACACACCGTTTTAGTAAACCAATACATTTTATTAAAACAAAGGTGATCTGATCATACCTAATAAATATCGATGGCGACTCTCATTTTTATTTTCGATTTCAAAATCCTAGTTGATTCCCATTTTAAAAAAAAATATTTTCGACAGCTTGGCGACTCTGCTGGGGACGTAAAGAGAGTCAGGCCGTAAATTGATTATTTTCCGTCCTTTGTTGAAAATTTGAAAATTCGATTTGAAAATTTTAAAATTTGATCCAAAAATTATGATCCTTATGTTGCATTTGTTTGTGTCATTGCATATGATTGTTATTTTCTTGCGCACATTGCATTGCATGAACGTTGTGGTAGCACCTTTGAATGGGAGTGAGAAACTATGCCTTCGTAAGGTTTTCACCTCCGCATGGGCTAGTGGATTGCTTCCGGGATACATCCGTACCTATGTGCTTCGTGAGATTTTTATCTCAGCATAGCCATAGGGAAATGTATTCCCCTGAACCGAACTCAATCCATATGAGCCTATAATGGGTGAGGATTGAGGAATCTGCTAGTTCAGGTGCCCATTACTTAGAACCAAACCGCATATAGCAATCCTAAAAGCCCACCCTAGGTAGAGCTATGCCGAACTTTAGTGATTACCAAGATAGGTGTTTGATAATATTTTGCTTGTTTTGAATTTTATCATGCGATACTGACTTGTTGTGTTTTGATTTGTTTTTTATTTTGCACGTCATTTCATATTAAATAGGTGTTAATTCCTATTCGGTTACTAAGTTAGAAAGTTTGCCATGGAAAAAGAATTTCTTGATAAAGTGGAGGACAATGCGGCTGCCCGCACATGGTCAGAAGAGTTGTAATTGCAAAAAGGGGATAGTTTAGCTGAAGGATACACGTCGGAGCTGTGGGACTTCACTCGCATCAGTGTGACACAAAATGAGCTGCAAGAATTGAAAGATATTTAGACACATTGGGAGTTCGAGACTAAGCAGATGTTCTATCATAGCTATGGTGATATTTCTTATTTACTTGATGTCAAGGTAGATAAGCACGTGTTTTGAGCTATAGTTCAGTTTTAGAATTCTGCATATAGTTGTTTTACTTTTGGGAAGGTGGATTTGGTGCCTACTATAGAGGAATACATCACTTTACTTCGCTGTCCAGGGGTTCAAGTCGATAAAGTTTATATCAGGCCTGCTAATGTTCCCTCTTTTGTGAAGAAGTTGATGAATATTACTAGAATAAGTGAGTAGTGGGTTTCATCTCAAGTTCAGAAAAAGGGAGAGGGAAAATGTATTCCTTGGGTGAACTTGAGAGATTTGATCCTGGTGCACCCTGACGTAAAGAAGAAAATTGATATCTTTGCTTTGAGTATTTATGGATTAGTCATCTTCCCTAAATCTCTAAGGCATATAAATGAAGTAGTTACGAATTTATTTGATCGGTTGGATAAGTAAGTTACACCTATCCCTGCGATTCTTGCTGAGACCTTCAGATCCTTAAATGCATGTTGAAGAGCACGAGAAGGTAGGTTCGTTGGATGTGCACAATTATTGATGTTATGGTTTCATGGTAACTTCTAAAAGGTAGATAAGGTCTCTTATCGATCTTTCTGTGAGAATTATTCACCTTTAAAAGAAGAAATGACTACGTCAAGGCGCGAAGATATATCAGAAGAAAATTGGATGATGATTTTTTAGAATCTCCAAGGAGAGGATATTGAATGGAGAGCTTCATGGATGGTGCCCGATGAGATCCTTTACAGATTTAGAAGCTTTGATTGGGTCCCTTTACCTGGAATTTAGGGAGCCATTGGATATGCTCATTTGCTTGCAACAAGACAGTATAAGTCCAAACAGTTTGTGCCAGCAACGCACGGGTTAGCTCAAAGTGAATTTTCTTATGGGGGAGAAAATTATAAGAAAAGGATTCGAGAAATTGCTAAAGCTTGGAAGCGAACTCGTCGAATGAAGAGAGTGATGATAGGCAAAATGACAACTCCTGAGTATAATGTGTGATTAAGCAAAAATGTTAACGATAATATTCCAGGACCAAATTTAGAAGGTGCTCGATCAGTGGAGGAGTGCTTGCAAGTAGTCCCGACAGAGCTAGAGATTATAAAGCAGGACTTTGAAAAGAAGAGCTTCGAATTCGGGAAAAGGTTTGAGCAGCTGGAAGAAGAAAAAATGCACTTAAGATTAGATGTGGAAGTGCAAAAGGCAGAGGCTGAAAAGTTAAGAAAAGGAAAAATAGGATTGAAGAGGATCTAGATAGTTTAAAGACAGACTATAAGAAGATGTGTCTATCAATGGGGACTGTTGGGTTAGGAAAAATTTCAGAACAATGGCGTTAGGAGATTCGTGAAGAAATGATTAAGGCTGATCAATAGGAAGATAAATTTTGAGAGGTACAAGCATGAAATGAAGCCGTGCAAAAAGTCTCTCAGAAAGTAGAAATGAACAAAGCGAGTTAAGGGCTAGAGTAGCAGAACTTGAGAAATCTCTTCATCATCATCGAAACCGTAATTCTGTGATAGAACTAAAAGCAAGTTTGAGCAAAATCGAAGAAATGAAAAAGAAAATTGAAGAATTAGAGATGGCATTGCAGAATTGTCAAAACCATATTGAGTCCCTAGAGGTGAATGAAGAGCGATGGAAAGAGGAGCTTCACTACTCTTAGAATAAAGTTAGAAATAGGGATTACATCATGGGAGAAGCCGTAACTCAAATTTGAGAGATAGCTGACTACTTGCAGGCTTTGGTGGTACAAGCTGATATACTGAGTGTGAAGTATGAGTTGCAGTCAGATCGGGGATAGGAGCTACTGCTTAGAAAAATTAAAGCTTTAAGCATTAGGGCAAAGCCTTATTTGTAACTTGATTTTATGTAAAGAATTTTGTTGTCTAGTAAAGTTTTCTAAATGAAATTGAATTAGAATCGATGTCTCTTTGCATTCATTTCATGCATTCACATTACTTCACATCATGTGCACTTAAATTTTACAAAAAGATCCTAATTAAACTAAATTATCTCAGTTAATCTGGACAACAACGAGAATCAACCAATCAAACACCATTACAGTACTCGCTCCAAATATAAAATGATGGATCAAAAATTAGAAAGATTAGAACAAATACAAAAAGAGATGCAAGATCAGTTGCAAGCGCAACTACAAGGACAGTTTGCGAAGGTGCAACAGAAAATGAAGGATCTAATCTTAGAATCCCAAAGAAGCATGGTGAATCAGTTGGCGCAGTTATTGGCCGGAAAACGAGAGAAGGGGCAAGGCACTGCGGTTAATTTAGGAAATGATAATGAAGATTCCACTTACCCCTCAGGTTTTACCCTGGTGAACTTTCAGGCACAACCAGATGCGTACCCGCAAAGGGCACCCGTTACAATCAGACCCCAACAGTATCAAGTCGATGCCTCGACACCAATCAACTACCAAACAGGCTCAGGCTCTAACCCAGGGGATAACCCAACCAACCCCGTGGTCCCCGACCTAGATGATGTGACAGAAACGAAAAGGCAAAAGCGAAACTACCAAAACAGCTCGAGGATAGATGCAGGTGGTTAGAAGAGAACTTTAGAGCAATGAAAAATGCTGATTACCATTGCAAAATTGATGCCAATGATCTGAGCTTAGTTCCAGACCTAGTGCTCTCACCAAAGTTTAAAACTCTGGAGTTCGAGAAATATTATGGGACAAGTTGTCCTAAAGCTCACATTACCATGTTCTGTCGAAAGATGACAGGATATGTTAATAATGATCAGCTATTGATCCACTGTTTCCAAGATAGTCTAATCGGGTCAGTAGCCAAATGGTACAATCAGTTGAGTCGTGCCCAAGTCAATTCTGGAAAGACTTAGCACATGCTTTTATGAAGCAGTATAGTCATGTGACGGACATAACACCCGATAGGCTTACACTGTAAAATATGGAGAAGAAGCAGAATGAAAGCTTTAGGCAGTATGCCCAAAGGTGGAGAGAGGTGGCAACACAGGTTCAACCACCTCTTCTGGAGAAAGAAACCACGATGCTTTTCATTAACACCTTAAAAGCCTCATTTATTAACCATATGTTGGGGAGCGCCACAAAGAGCTTCTCGGACATAGTAATGTTCAGTGAAATGATCAAAAACGCGATGAAAAGTGGCAAAATAGATGCGGTGGAAAGCTCCAAGAGATCAGCCCCGAGAAAATAGAAAGTGAAGTAAACAATATGGGCGCTTACAACAAAAGCTACTCGAAGCTAATTACTGTTGGCCCACCAAGACGGTAACCACCAGTTTCCAAGCCCCTCAGAGACAGGAATCTAATCAGAGGCTGAATGTAGAAAAACTTCAGTTTACACCCATTTCGATGACGTACAAGGAGTTGTACCAAAGTTTATTCGATGCGCACGTTGTATCCCCCTTCTACCTAAAGCCAATACAACCCCCGGACCCTAAATGGTACGACGCAAACGCCTAATACGAATATTATACGAGAATTATGGGGCACTCGATTAAAAACTACACCGCTTTCAAGAAAACAGTCGAAAGGTTAATCGAAATGGGCGTTGTAAAATTTGATGATCAATCTAGTGCAAAAATTTGTTACCCAACCACACTGATAAGGGGTAAACGTGATCGTCAAAAATGCGGGGAGGAAAATTAAGATGAATATTGTAGAAATAAAAACCCCAATGAGAGAAGTCTGGAAAAAGATGGTAGAAAGAGGGTTGATTAGGAAAGACTCGAGGAACGGGTCTCGAAAAGCAAAAAATTATTGCGAGTTTCATGATGAAGAGGATCATGAGATTCAGGAATGTAATGAATTCGGGGCTTTAGTACAGGGTCTAATGGACTACAAAGAGCTTGAATTCTTTGAGTATGTTGAAGAAGAAGATGTGTGCGCTTCTGAAGGAGGGTCGAAAAAAAGGTTCTATAAGGCTAATCATCCGGTGATAATCATCTCAAGACCAAGAAGCAGTGAAGCTGGAGTGCAAATGACACCAAGGGTTATAATCCAAAAACCTATGGCTTTTCTTTACAAGGATAGCATGAAGGTTCTATGGAATTATGATTGTAACGTGATAATTTTGGAGAAGAGAGCCCGATTAGTGCTTCGAAAGAAGGTCGAGAGGTTGGTTTCTATACACGCAGCGGGAAGCGCTATGCAGGAGCTGAGCCTATTAAAGGGAAAACCCCCATAGATGAACAAAAAAAAGGGAAAAACGGTTAGGTCCAAATCACCAGTCAAAGAACCAGAACTGAGAAAGAGGTTAGAGAATTTCTAAAATTCTTAAAGCACAGAGAGTACAGTGTTGTAGAACATTTACATAAGCAACCAGCTCTTATTTCAATGCTAGCCTTACTTTTAAGTTCGGAGGTACATCGTGAGGAATTAATGAAAGTGCTGAATAAAACCTATATCGCCAACGATATCTCCGTAAACAAGCTGGACCGTCTAATCAACAACATAAGAGCTGACAACTTCATCTTCTTTAATGATGATGAGATACCTCCAAGGGGCATGGGATCTACAAAGGCCTTACATATCACTACTCCCGCAAAGGGTATACGCTGCCAGGGGTACTGATTGATAACGGATCTGCATTAAACGTCTTGCCCCTATCCACACTAAACAGGTTGCCCATAGATAGCTCTCACATGAAAACCTGTCAAAACATAGTGAGAGCATTCGACGGGACCGAAAGGAGGGTGATGAGGAGAATTGAGATACCTCTTGATCGGCCCAAATACATACGAAGTAGACTTCCTGGTGATAGATATTAAACCCTCCTATAATTTCTTATTGGGGAGGCCCTAGATTCATACTGCTGGGGTAGTGCTGTCATCGTTACACCAGAAGCTAAAGTTGGTAGCTGAGGGTCGGCTGATAATAATAAATACAGAGAGAGGATATTATCGCATCCGTAACCAGTGACCCACCGTATGTAGGGATTGATGATGAAGCGCTAGAATGTTCATTCCGATCGTTAGAATTTGTGAATACAATCTTCATCGTCGAAGGGAATAAAATCTCGGTGCCCAGAATATCCAAAACCACAAAGATGGGTCTGCAACTCACAGTGCGTAAGGGAGCCTTGCCTGGAAGAGGACTTAGAAGATGCCTGCAAGGAATGGCCGAGGCACCAATGTTGAAAGACAAACGAGATCGCTATAACCTAGAGTTTAAGCCAGACGTTAGGCAAAGAAAAAAAGGAGATAGAACAGAAATAAGAAAGGAGAAAGACAAGACTGAGCGGAGAAGAGGTCAAATGGGAACCGATGACCTTTCCCCACATATCTCAAAAAAGGAGACTGCGAAAGAAATGTTGGAAAACTTAAACATCAATGCCATATCAGAAGAAGGAATTGGGAGAGAAAATCTATCAGGCATCCGCCCTTATGTAGTTGGAAGTATTTTGAACAACTAGACTGCAGAAGAGATTCCTATAGTTTTTAGAGCCAATATAAAGTAATGTTCAAAACACGTTTATTGCTCTAAGCTTAGAGGCAATAAGAGTCTTTTTGTGAAATAGGCTTATGTCATAAATCTTTACTTCAATAAAAAATATATTTTTTGCGTATCATTTTGAGCCAATATTATTTTATTTTTTCATTCATATTATACTGTACAAATAATCATTCTTAGATTCTTTTGTTCTATGGATGTTTTTTTTCTTCATCCCTATAACAGGTCTCCGGATATCAATGATATGAGCGACGTTATTACTGACTCAAAATCTCCTTTTGAACAAGATTCATGCATGGAAGATTTTCAAGATCTTGAAGATGATTGAGACTGTAATTTATCTCCTAATTTGTTGAGGATGATAGAACAAGATGAGAAGTAAATCTTACCTCATAAAGAGTCAGTGGAAATTGTGAGCCTTGCAGATGAAAAGGAGGTGAAGATAGGGGCCTACATTACTGCAGAGACGAACCAATACCTCATTGAATTACTCCAAGAGTTTAAGGATGTCTTCACTTGGTCGTACCAAGACATGCCCGGGTTAACTACTGATATCGTGGTACATCAACTCCCCATAAAAGAAGAATGCAAACCGATTCAACAGAAGCTCCGAAGGATGATGCCTGAAGTTTTGTTAAAAATAAAAGAAGAAGTCAAGAAGCAATTCGATGTCGGGTTCTTGCAAGTGGTTAAATACTCAGAATGGGTTGCCAATATTATCCCCATCCCTAAGAAAGATAGAAAGGTACGAATGTGTGTGGATTATAGAGATCTAAACAAGGCCAGCCCAAAGGACAACTTCCCATTGCCTCACATTGACACCTTGGTGGATAATACGACGGGCTTCTCGTTGTTCTCATTCATCAATAGTTTCTCTAGATACAATCAGATAAAGATGCATAGTAAAGACATGGGAAAGACCATATTCGTGACCTTGTGGGGAACCTTTTGCTATAAGGTAATGCCATTTGGGTTAAAAAACACAGGGGTGACATACCAAAGAGCTATGGTCACCCTGTTTCATGACATGATGCACCAGGAAATCAAGGTTTATGTCAATGATATAATTGCGAAGTCCCGAATAGAAAAAGAACATTTACAAGTTTTGAGGAAATTGTTCTTGAAGTTGAGGAAATTTCAGCTAAAACTCAATCCAACAAAGTGCACTTTTGGGGCTAGATCAGGAAAACTGCTAGGCTTTGTAATCAGTGAGAAGGGAATTGAGATCGACCCAGACAAAGTCAAGGCTATACAAGAACTACCTTCGTCGCGCACTCAAAAGTAAGTTTGAGGTTTTCTAGGAAGATTAAATTATATTGCTCGATTCGTTTCACAGCTAACGGAGAAATGCGACCCCATATTCCGTCTCCTTAAGAAACACAACCTAGGCGTTTGGGATGAGGAGTGCCAGAAGACTTTCGATAAGGTCAAACATTACCTTTCTAGTGTCCCAGTACTGATGCCACCTAACCCGAATAGGCACTGATACTATATTTGACAGTATTCAAAAATTTTATGGGATGCGTGCTTGGTCAACATGACGAGTCAAGAAGAAAAGAAAGAGCAATATACTATCTTAGTAAGAAGTTCACTAAATGCGAGACGAGATATTCGCCGATCGAGAAGTTGTGTTGTGCCTTAATTTAGACAACCCGAAGATTGAGACAGTACATGCTGTACCACACGACTTGGCTCATCTCGAAGCTGGACCCTTTAAAGTACATGATGGAGTCGACTGCTTTAAATGGAAGGATGGCCTGATGGCAAATTTTACTTTCTGAATTTGACATACTCTATATGAACCAGAAGGCAGTTAAAGAAAGCGCAATAACCGACTTTCTGGCCAGTAGAGCTTTAGAGGATTACGAGCCTTTGAACTTTGATTTCTCAAATGAAGATCTGATGTATGTTGCAACCACTGAAGAAGACTCGCAAGAAAGTCATTCTTGGAAGGTAAACTTTGACGGTGCCTCAAACGCTATGGGTAATGAAATTGGAGCAGCCTTGGTATCCCCAAATGGAGATCATTATCCCTTTACTAGCAAACTAGATTTTGATTCCATGAATAATATGGCAGAATACGAAGCATGCATCATGGGTATCCGTGTAGCCATAGAACGTAAGATCAAAGTGCTAGAGGTTTATGGAGATTCTGCTTTGGTAATCTATCAACTCAAAGAAGAATGGCAGACAAGAGATCCTAAGTTAATCAAGTATCGAAAGTTGGTTCTTGAGTTAATTGATGATTTCGACAACATCACTTTCTATTATCTCTCACGAGACAAAAATCAGATGGCTGATGCCTTAGCTACTTTAGCTTCGATGGTCAGAGTGAACAAACAAGAGGATGTGCAGCCTATCCAAATGAGTATTTATGAAACTCCAGCTTATTGTTGCAACATCGAAGAAGAAGAAGAAGAAAATGATGATCACCCTTGGTATAACGATATATTACAATATGTGAAGAATCGTAAATACCCCGACCAAGCAACTGAGAATGATAAAAGGACATTAAGGAGGTTGGCCAATGACTATGTCTTAGATAGGGAGATCTTATACAAAAAGAGAAAAGATTAGGTGCTACTAAGATGCGTAGACGCTGTTGAGGTTGAACAAATCTTGAAAGAGGTCCATGAGGGTGTTTGCGGGACATATGCCAATGGTTTTACAATGGCCAGGTAGATCATGAGATTCAGGTATTATTGGTCCACCATGGAAGGAGATTGCATCAATTATGCCAAGAAGTGCCACAAGTGTCAAATTTATAGAGATAAATTGATGTACCTCATTCACCTCTTTACGTTATGACTTCTCCTTGGCCTTTCTCTATGTGGGGCATGGATGTCATCGGGCCAATTTCGCCTAAGGCTTCTAACGGGCATCGGTTCATCTTCGTGGTATCGATTACTTTACCAAATGGGTAGAAGCTGCTTCATATGTCAATGTCACGAAATCAACAGTCAGTAAATTCTTACAGAAGGAGATCATATGTCGATATGGAATGCCAGAAAGGATCATATCTGACAACACATTAAATTTGAACAACAGCACGATATAAGACGTCTGCAGTCAGTTCAAGATCAAACACCATAACTCATCACTATATCGGCCAAAAATAAATGGTGTAGTTGAGGCGGCCAATAAGAATATCAAGAAGATCGTGGGGAAAATGACTGAGACTTATAAAGATTGGTATGAGAAGCTACCATTCACCCTCTATGCCTATCGAACATCCGTCAGAACCTCAATCGGGGCAACGCCTTTCTTTTTGGTTTATGGAATGGAGGCAGTTTTACCCATTGAAGTGGAAATTCCTTCTCTTCGAGTTTTGGCAGAAGTAAAGTTGGATGAAGCGGAATGGATCCAACCCCGTTATGATCAGCTAAATTTGATTGAAGAGAAAAGGTTGAAAGCCACCCGTTATGGTCAGATGTACCAAAAGCGAATGATGCGTGCTTACAAAAAAAGGTTTATCCTAGAGAATTTCATGAGGGGGACCTAGTGTTGAAAAAGATCTAGCCCATACAGAAGGATTTTAGAGGGAAATGGATGCCAAATTGGGAAGGACTATATGTGGTAAAGAAGGTATTTTCTAGAGGAGTGCTGATCCTGACGGAGATGGATGGTAAAAGCTTACCCACTCGTGAATTCAGACTCGGTCAAGAAATATTTCACCTAAAAAAAAAGAAGAGGAGAGGCCAAGGTGAAAACTCGTAAAAAGCGCCTTGAGACCAACGAGGTTTTGAATTGAAAACCCACAAAAAGGGCAATTCAAATCTTGACCAAGAATGGGGCATGTGGAAGTCTTTCTATTCCTTAATGAACAAGGAAAAGAGATGCTACGTCTTGGGGTATCAACAAAGTGCTTTGGATCTCCAAAACACACATCGAGTTCAAAAGGGTCTTCGGGAAGTTAGTACAGAGAAACTCATGCTATGATATCCGGGCACCTACTTTCATATTATTCACTTTGTATTTAAGCAAGCTTGCTATGTTGACAAATCTATTCATTTCGAGCCTTGCTCCTAATAAACTTCGATCTTATCCATTTCTACAATCTCTTTTTCAAGCATTTTTATATTGAAATAACGGTTAATGGACTAACATTCAAGTAAAGGAAGTTTTGCATATTACTCTGAAAGGTTCTAAAAAGATACAAGGATCTGGGAATAGGACTACTATTCAAGAACTAACCAAACTTAGGGGTTGGAAACATTTGAGAATATATAATCAAAATGATGACTATTTCTTTGGATTTTCGGTTAAAGATACCAGCTGAACAAGAAGGCATGATAATACATCAGTAATAGAACTTGGAAGAACATCGAGCAATGTAATTCAAAAGGGATCATTCTCATGCATTCATGTAAAAATCATTCATACACATCCAATTAGGAGCATTTGATTCATTCTGATTATGACATCCTAATCATTTGGTATAAACATAAGCATACGAAATCGATTTTACACGTCATGTCCGCAGAGGACAGTGTAGCAAGATTGATGAATCCAACCTTATCTCCCTAAAGTTGCAATAGAGCATACTGAAGATAGCAAATCTTATCTCCCGGAAGTTGTAGTGGAGCAAATTAAAGCTATAAATCATAGATCCTATCTCTCTAAAGTTGCAGTAGAGCAGATCATAACGAGTCTTATCTCCCTGAAGTTGTAGTGGAGCAGACTGAAGATAGCAAATCTTGTCTCCCTGAAGTTGCAGTGGAGCAAATTAAAGCTATAAGTCATAGATCTTATCTCTCTGAAGTTGCAGTAGAGCAGATCATCACAAACCTTATCTCCCTGAAGTTGTAGTGGAGCAGGTTGAAATCACAAGTCTTATCTCCTTGAAGTTGCAGTGGAGCAGACTGAAGACAGCAAATCTTATCTTCTTGAAGTTGCAGTGGAGCAGATTAAAGATATAAATCATAGATCTTATCTGTCTAAAGTTTCAGCAGAGCAAATCATCACAAACCTTCTCTCCCTGAAGTTGCAGTGGAGCAGGTTGAAATTACCTAGTCTTATCTCCCTGAAGTTGCAGTGGAGCAGACTGAAGATAGCAAATCTTATCTCTCTGAAGTTGCAGTAGAGCAGATCATCACAAACCTTATCTCCCTGAAGTTGCAGTGGAGCAGACTGAAGACAGTAAATCTTATCTCCCTGAAGTTGCAGTGGAGCAGATTAAAGCTATAAATCATAGATCTTATCTCTCTGAAGTTGCAGCAGAGTAGATCATCACAAACATTATCTCCCTGAAGTTGCAGTGGAGCAGGTTGAAATTACCAAGTCTTATCTCCCTGAAGTTGCAGTGTAGCAGACTGAAGATAGCAAATTTTATCTCTCTGAAGATGCGGTGGAACAGATTGAACCTACAAATTACGGTGGATTTTATCTTCCTGAAGTTGCAGTGAAGCAAATTGAAGCTACCAGCCTTATCTTCCTGAAGTTGTAGAGAAGCAGACTAAAATTACCAATTCTTATACTTCTGAAGTTGCAATGGGTTAGAGCGAAGCTACTTGAAAAAGAAGAAAAGAAACACCGAGACTCAGAAAAATCTTGCAAAATTGGTCCTTTTAAAGTCTTTGCTCCATTCTCGTTACACAACAATGAGCAAAGAGGGTCAGCTGTACATGCCCAATTTAGCCCGGGCCCGAATCAGAAACAACAGAACAAAAGAAAAAAAGAAAAAATCTTAATGTCCATATTACAAAAAAGATGGCCCAATTACAGTTAGGCCCAATTACATTAAACCTAGTTCTTACTGGCCCAATAGGCCCAAAAATTAAAAATTTTCAGTAAAGCCTAAAGTTTCTGAAACCCAAGGCGCCGCTGTCCCTCGAGCGACATGCTTGTGCCTCGTCCCAAGTCTCCCTAACATGCCCTATTCCATTTTGCATAGAAATGGCAAAAATTAGCCCTCCTCCGCCTTCGTTGACCTTCGAAGATACCTACAAAGAGGACAAAGAAAACAACAAAGAAAACAACAAAGAGAAACAGTAAGAAAACCAATAGCAAAAATAATAAATCTGTAATTTTATTTGGCTATATAAGCCCAGAAGCAAAAATGTATTTTTTTCTCTACATAACACAATGAAATAGATACAAAAAAAAAGAGTCGAATTCGAAACAGATTAAAGGTGCCCTTTTTTAATTTCTTTCATTTCGAGTTATATACAACAATATTAATATATTACCTATCATTCACTTTGTAGCCGGCAAGAGCCTATCGATTCGACCTCCTTCCGGTCGAAAGTTACCAAGATCCGAACACCCAAGAACCGATTTGGGTTCTGATGTGGGTTCGAAGGGTAACCGAGTGCGTTTTCGCATACATGTACATTCTCTTTGTTTTCGAAAATAAACCTAAAAGCTTTTTTTTTAAAAAAAGGGAAAGGACTAAAAAATGGCCTCTGACTTTTCATGTTTCCGGCCGCCACATACGACGAGGCCACTGTGGAGGCTCACTGGAACCCTAGGCCGGAGTAGGCCCGAAGATCAAACCAACGAGAGAGAAAAAAAGGATTCTCTCTAATTTTTTTTAAAAAAAACTGAAGGGAAATGATGTTTTTTTTTCAGAAATTTCCTATTTATATGTGGTCTCAAACGGCGCCGTTTTGGACTTAAACGCCAGTGCCAAAACGACGTCGTTAGAGAGCCGACCCAAAATCCGACTCGTCCCGAAAGAGTGTCCGTGTTATTTTTTTAAAACTGGTATTATTTCCAGTTTGGCCCTTTCGCATTTTCATTTTGTTGCAATCTAGTCTTTTCTGTTCTTTTAAATTTGCCCTAAAAATTTTATTTAGTTTTCAATTCGATCCCTACTGATGCTACGCGTTTTGAAGGACAGGGATATTTTCCCATTTAGTCCTCTCTCCTTGGCGCGCCTTTTAGTTTGGTCCTAAATTTTATTTTAATTTGTTTCTTTAATTTTGTTTTATTTTTAAATTTAATCCTTGGCCTGTTTAGTTGAAACGCTGCGTATAAGGACCAGGGCTATTTCTCCTGTAGGTCCTCGATAGTTTCAAACCATTGCAATTCAGCCCTTGTCCTTTTTTATTATTTTTTATTTGTGCCTTTTAATTTTATTTTAATTATAATTAAGTCCCTTTTATTTTATTTTATTTTTTACTCTTATTTATTTATTCATTAATTTTTATTAAATTGTTTGGTTGTTTATTATTTCATACTTCATTCATTTTGTTCATTTACTTATTTTGCTATTTATTTATTTATTTGTTTTTCATTCTCATATATTGTGATTTATTATGTTTTATTCTCTTTACTTATTTTAATTATGCTTCTATTATTATTTTATTGATTTTTTACTCTTATTTTATTTTAGTTTATTCTATTTTTGCATTTTTACTATTATTTGTTCATTATTATTACTATTTATTATCACTACATTATTATTATTACCTAATATTTCTACTACTATTAGTAATTATTATCAACATTACTATTATTATTGGTACCTTATTTTAATACTACTATTATTATTATTATTATTTTAAACGTCCATTTACTTATTTTTCAAAAATTAATTTGTTTTTATTATTTATCATATTTTGTTTTTATTCTTTTATTTATTTTATTTTTAACTTTTAATAGATGCTTCATTTTTATCTCGAACAAATTAGATAAAATGCATTTTTAGGATTTGGTTTCATGATTGCTTATTTAAAAATTTCTCAAAACAAAGTAATATTTAGCGTTTGGAAATTTGAGAAATCGTGATCTAACGTGCTGGGTTTTGATTTTCCGACTGACCAAATAGCTAAATATCTCTTCGCAATTTCATCCATATTTTCTTAATTAAAAAAAGGTAATATTTAGCGTTTAGAAATTTGAGAAATCGTGCCCTAACGTGCTGTGTTTCGATTTTTCGTCTAACCAAATAGCTAAATATCCCTTCGGAATTGCATCCATATTTTCTTAATAAAAAAGACAAGGCAATATTTTGTGTTTGGAAATTCGAGAAATCATGCCCTAACTTGTTGGGTTTCGATCTACCGTTTGACTAAATAACCGAATATCCTTTCAAAAATCTTCAATGCATGAGTTTTGGAAATTACGAGATGATTTTGGTATCGAGGATTTAAATTGTCATATCCTAACGTGCTGGATGTGATAATATATTCCTTCGGAGCAAGAGAATCGTAATATCTAATTCGAGTATATCCAAATATTTTAAAGGAGATTGTATTTTAAAATCTTTTCAAATTTTCAACATAAAGACATTAGTTAATCAATTTGGTACCAGTTTTGGGCGTACGAGGGTGCTAATCCTTCCTCGCACGTAACCGAATCTCGAACCCGTTTTCTCGAATTTCGTAGACCAAAAACACCGTTTTAGTAAACCAAACGTTTTATTAAAAAAAAGGTGATCTGATCACACCTAATAAAGATCGGTGACAACTCCCATTTTTATTTTCGTTTTCAAAATCCTAGTCAATTCCCGTTTTCAAAAAAATGGTTTCGACAATAATTATTTGTATAGAAAGAATGAAAGAATCTAAAAGAATGAGAGAATATTTATTCAAAATGATCTCAAATATGTATTTCATAATGATGTTTGGACATAAGCCTATTTCACAAAGGAATTCTTATTACTTCTAGGCTTAAAGCAACAAGTGTGTTTTGAACATTACTCTGTGTAAGCTCTAAAAACTACAGGAAATTTTTCTGCAGTCCAGTTATTCAGAACACTCCCAGGTTCATAAGGGCGGCTATTTGACAAGGTCCCCCTTTCAGTGATTTCTTCATGTATGGCATTGATGTGAACATTTCCCATCATTTCTTTAATACTTCCATTCCTTGGCGTCCTTCACTCAGGATGAATAATCTCTTCCGATATGAAAGTTTTGAATATGTGTGTAACACCCTGAATTAGGGGTTATTTGTAATTTAAATAAATTCCATGTGGGTTTCAAGAAATAAATAAATATGATTTTATTTGGCATGATTTAGGGTCTAGAAATAATCCCGAATTAGGTTAGATTTGGAATTAAAATTTCTTTTTAAAGTACTTAAAAGAAGGGAGCTAGGTGGAGATAGGGTTTAAATAAAAATTGGGAGAAGCATGACACAAGAAGGCCTTGTGGTCGGTGGTTGTGGCGTCATTATGATGGTAAGGGATCTTGGGTTCGATCCATGGGAGATACAAGGAGGAAATATTTTTCCTTGTGGGCTTTTTTGGGCGTTAGGGCTAGGAAGGCCTTATAATTAAATAAAGGAGGTTTGTGGCATGAAAGTTAGGTTGGGAGAAGTGGCAAGGCGCTAGAAGAAAGAATCATGGCGCTTGGACTCGTGTTCGAGTCCGGGGTAGTACATGTCTGCGTTTATTTTTGTTTTAGCGCCAAAGCATAAGGAGCCGATGAAGGATGGCTTATAAAATGTCGCGACGAGTTATGACTGAAAGTGTAATCGGGAAAGATGGCAAGGGTGTTAAGAAAGGGGGCAAGCGGTGGGTCATTGGTTCGAGACCTTGAAGCAACGATTTGGGATTTTAATTTTTCCATATGCGGTTATAAATTTGGAGTAGGAAGGGTTTAAGAATAAATGTTGTGGTTAAATGACATGAAAGTCAATGTGGCCGAGTGGCACTGGGCGTGTTAAGGGGCTGCTTGCTTGGGTTCCGTGTTCAATCCAAGCAAGAAGAACATGGTTTTTTTTCCTCTTTTTTTCTTCCCCACCGCTAACGTGGGTGAAGGACTTTGGTTGCATTTTGGACTCCCAAAGTCACCGGAAGAGTTTGATATGCACATGGGTTCTTTTATTTTTAGTGTTTTATTTGTTGAGGGATTAAGGAATTAAAAGGATGATAAAATTAGATTTATCTTGGATAAATCAAGGCTGGGAATTATCATAAATTAAGAGAGTGTTTGCTGAAAATTGGAGACCTTGGGGGTGTACATATCTGCTTTTGTACAAAGAAAGATGTACCAAAAGTTGAACCAAAATTCTTCTTTTCTCTCCAAATTTATCGCTGCTGAAATCTCCATTGTTTCATAGCTAAAACCATTCAAAATTCCAGCTTCTCTTCTCTTTTACAAGCCAAATATACTCCTCTTTAAGAGAAAATTTCCAGCAAACTCCTTCTCTTCTTCCTCTCTTCTTGTCTTTTAAATCTCCCTTAAACCATAGCCAAAATTGTTCAAAAAATTTCCAGCATTGTTGTTTACTCTTAGCCAAATTCTCCTTAGGGAAAAAGGGTGTTGTTTTCGGTTCTTTCCTCTTCTAAAAGGGTAGCGAACCCTCTCACAACATTAAGAGGTGCTGCCAATTTTTATAAATGAAGGAAGCTTTGGATTTATTTTTCCAAGGTGAGTTGGTAAGCACACTCGGCCAAAGGCCTTTCAATTAAAAAGTCTATGATTAAATGCCGAAACTAACGATGCCATGGATTTAGGGACTGTTAGGCTTCGGATTTGATTGGAAATCAAATCCATTCAAGGGACAAAAATCTAGTGTTGTAGATCGGATCTTGGGATCTAGGAATTCCTAGAGAAAGCAGTGTGTAAACTCTTTACACACTTTATTATTAAACTTGCGATATTGTTGTCTTGTGTATAAATTTTGGTAGTGATCTATGATATGCTTGTGGCTTGAACATGGATTAGGGTAAGTCCCTAAATTTATGACTTTTGATATATGATTTGCATGCCATCACATGATGATTAAATGCTATGATATGATTTATGAAAATTTTACTAAAGCATGTGATGGTGGGATTGATGAGAGGAGGGGATGAATTATGGATGCCGTCGGTGGTTTTGACCACAAGATGGGTTGGCCCCATCAGATTATTTGTGACCTATGGTCATCGGTGGTTTTGACCACAACGATTGAATATTTGCGACTAAGTCCCAGTGGTTTGGTACCACCAAATGGTTTTGACCACACTTGATATTTTGTGACCTATGGTCATCAAGTGGTTTTGACCACACGATGGGTTGGCCCCATCAATTAAATTGTGACTTTAAGTCATCAGTGGTTTTGACCACACGGGTAGAAAAGGAGTATGGATGGCTAGTTGGGTTGCATGTGCATGTTTAATTGATAAATTGTGTATGAGTTGTATTTTCCGGGTAGGGATTTACATCGAGTCTTGGTGACTCACCCTTCCCTTAACATTTTGCGATGAGTAAATCATGAGATGGAGCCGAGAGGACTCGAGGCGCCATGCTTAATGTTGGAATTTAATTTTGTTTTCGTTAAGTTTAAATATTTTATTTCCTAAGTATTTTTATTTTGGGATTGTAATAAGGCCGCTATTTATTTTGTGGATGTTATTTTATTTATTTTTCTTATGTTATGTTACAAATGAAATTTTCAATTGATAAGTAACCTGTTAAAAATAATTTTTCAAACTTAATAAATTTCTACGGGTTTTAAAAGATGTTACCATCGGGTAACAAAATAAACTAAGTCAACTATCACTTTGATGATTTTAAAATGATACATGATCAATATTTTCAAAAGGGTTTATAAAGCCCAATTGTATTTATAAAAAGGCCCAATCGAGTTTTCAAACCCCGCTTTAAATACCTTAGCCAAATTTAATCGAATTTTCACCCAACTTTCAAATTGGCCCAAAATATTTTACTCCATGACATACCAGATCCGGTCAGGACTCATGGGCCGGGTTTGGGGTGTTACAAATTGGTATCAGAGCCCGATTCAAAACTCGGCTGTGGGGGGCCCAAGGCCCAAAATGTTTGGTTTTGGATAGTAGGCCTTATTATAATGTTTGAGAAATTGTTTTGGCTTGATCAAGATGGCACCGAGTCTCCCAAGACCTATCCGCCCTGTAAGTACCTCTATCAATTTCGTGAATTTTTTTTTTTGATGAGGGGTAGAAGGGTAAAATGGGAACGTAGACTACTAGAGTAGAAGCTGCTGAACCACAGGGCTAGCATACCCCAACAAAAAATTTCATAAAATTTAATAATTACCTAAACAAACCCCGTGAGTTGTCAATGAGCAAAGGATGTGGCAATCGTTATACGCATGTCTAGGATTGGATTCGGTGAGGGCACGGTATTTAAGCGATCCTCGTGACTCACCTCCTACTCACTTGAATCCTACAGTGCGTAGTAATAGATTCATCCTAAATGGAGGCGACACACTCACAAAGCTAAATTCGATAACTAAAACCCGAAAGGGACTAGCCGCTTTGTTTTGGGAAATAATTAAAATTCTAGTTTTTTTAAAAAAGAGAGACCAAAATACCCTCAAGATGAAAATGACCAAAATACCCCGGTTTGTAAAATACCTCCATATGAAAAAAATTTCAAATAGAAATTTTCAAAACATCCTTCTTTGTGAATTCACTTGAACCTAAATTCTGGAAATTATTTTGTGAAGATACCCCGACTATGTAGAATTACTAAAATACCCTTAGGGTAGAAATTACAAAATGCCTTGAATTATGAAATTTCCAAAATACCCACGGTTTTAATCAAAATTTCATCACATAAAAGTGCCCAAAATCTTAAAATTCGAAACGTCATGATTTTGTAAAATTACAAAATTGTTCCTAACCTACCAAATTACCAGAATACCCCTAACTTTCAAATTTTGTAAACATCACTATTTTAGAAAATGCAAATTATCAAAAAGAGCCTTCAAAGTTTTTACAATTTTTGAAATATCCCGATTCATCAAATTTTATAAATTCATCCCGATTTGTAGAAAATTACCAAATGCCCCGAAGTTTTAAAATTCAGGAAGACCTCAATTTCAAAATTTCTCAAAATAATCGGAAATTAAGAGTTTTAAAATAATTTTGGCAAAATCATCTGAAAATTTGCATTTTGAAAATTACGAAAATACCCCCAGTAGGAAAAATTACTAAATACCCACGGTAGTGGAAAAACAATCACAATGAAATCAACAACGCCTCTTTGATTGAATGAATGGAAGATCGTGTGTTTGTTTGATTACGAAAGAACCACTCTTTAAATTCCTATCATAAAATTTCTTCGTGGATAATTAGTGAAACAAGTACTAATCCATAAAATTACGTAATCGATTAAAGCGCAATAGTTAGAATGAGTTCAAGAGGTCGTGGACGTCCGTCGTCGGCGTGGCCGAGGTAGAGCAGGGTAATCGTGTCGGAACCCGTGAGGTCGGGTCAGAATCGAGAATGGGATACCACCGCCACCACCACCCCCAATTTTAGAAATGAGGAGCGGGATCGACGGGAGGTGAGGTAAGTAACGCATGCCGTGTGTTGCGAGTCCTTGAGATGGTGGTAGGGCGAATGGAGGTATGGGAGCTCGAAAGTCATGTACCGAGCGACTTCGATCAAACGGGCGAGAGGTATTCGAGGTGTATCGGAGTGGCACCCGGTCTGGTGGAATCTTGGTTAGAATCGACCGAAAGGATTATGGACGATCTTGACCGACTAATGAGGAGAAGTTTAAAGGAGCGATGTGTCGCTCAAGGATGAAGCGATCGGTGGTGGCTCACCGTAAAGGATGGAGCGGTGGCGTAAAACCTTACTTGGGAATTTTTCAGGAGCCTACCAAAAGAAGTATATTGGAACCGGTATGTAGACGCCGGAGGAAGGCTTTCTTGAACTGGTTCAAGGAAATAAGTCGATGGCGTAATATGAGGCCGAGTTCCTCGATTAAGTAGATATGCTCGTGGTATTGTGGGTACCGAGCATGAGCGCCGCTGTCGATTTGAAGATGGCCTTAGAGATGAAATGAGGATGATGATAGCTCCACAACAGGAACGAGAGTTCGCTGTCCTTGTGGAGAAGTCTAAAGTTGCTGAGGGAGTAAGACAGTCCGTTAGACGGAACCAGGACAAAAATTGGAATAAGAGGAGCTCGGAACCATCAGAGTTCTCTGGTAATCAGCAAAAGAGGTCAAAGTTTGGTGGGTCGGATCAAACCTGCTAGGCTCCTTCCGCTAATCCTCGATGGCCGCCACGGTGTGATAAGTGTGGCAAGTTTCACAAGGGGAGTGTTGGAATGGTAATCGTGGATGCTTTGTATGTGGGTCTATGGAGCATCGAGTTAGAGATCGTCCTAAGAAGGCAACTAGGCCGAGAACGGAAGGTCGGGACCATGCACCAATGTAAGGATAACCAACAACCACAGAGGGGTCAAGGTGCGCTAGGGGTAATGGAAATGGTAACAGGCGTGACCGAGGTGTCAAGGTGCAGAGGCGAGGCAACCAAGGTTGGTTTATGCAATTGGCGTCAGCGAGGAGGAAGATGTGCGGATGTGACAACGGCACGTTCCTTAATTCGAATACCCTAATTGCTTTAATTATTGTAGAGTTTTCTTGTTTTACTAGGGAAGTGCTCGAAATCTTGGTTGTGAACTTAGAGGCGTGTCAGGAAGCATGATAATTCTTTAAGATCGAGTCTTGTGAGAGTAGCATAGTGCACGATGAGTAAAGATGTACGGTTATTCGTTAGTAAGTAATTTCGAGGACGAAATTATTTTTAAGGGGTAGAAGCGTAACACCTCAATTGGGGTTATTTGTAATTTAAATAAATTCCATGTGGGTTTCAAGAAATAAATAAATATGATTTTATTTGGCATGATTTAGGTCTAGAAATAATCCGAATTAGGTTAGATTTGGAATTAAAAATTTCTTTTAAAGTACTTAAAGAAGGAGCTAGGTGGAGATAGGGTTTAAATAAAAAATTGGGAGAAGCATGACACAAGAAGGCCTTGTGGTGCTGGTGGTTGTGGCGTCATTATGATGGTAAGGGATCTTGGGTTCGATCCATGGGAGATACAAGGAGGAAATATTTTTCCTTGTGGGCTTTTTAGGCGTTAGGGCTAGGAAGGCCTTATAATTAAATAAAGGAGGTTTGTGGCATGAAAGTTAGGTTGGGAGAAGTGGCAAGGGCGCTAGAAGAAAGAATCATGGCGCTTGGACTCGTGTTCGAGTCTGGGGTAGTACATGTCTGCGTTTATTTTTGTTTTAGCGCCAAAGCATAAGGAGCAGTGAAGGATGGCTTATAAAAATGTCATGACAGTTATGACCTGAAAGTGTAATCGGAAAGATGGCAAGGGTGTTAAGAAAGGGGCAAGCGGTGGGTCGTTGGTTCGAGACCTTGAAGCAACGATTTGGGATTTTAATTTTTCCATATGCGGTTATAAATTTGGAGTAGGAAGGGTTTAAGAATAAATGTTGTGGTTAAATGACATGAAAGTCAATGTGGCCGAGTGGCACGGGCGTGTTAGGGGCTTGCGTTGGGGTTCCGTGTTCAATCAAGCAAAGAGAACATGGTTTTTTTTTCCTCTTTTTCTTCCCCAACCGCTAACGTGGGTGAAGGACTTTGGTTGCATTTTGGACTCCCAAAGTCACCGGAAGAGTTTGATATGCACATGGGTTCTTTTATTTTTAGTGTTTTATTTGTTGAGGGATTAAGGAATTAAAAGGATGATAAAATTAGATTTATCTTGGATAAATCAAGGCTGGGAATTATCATAAATTAAGAGAGTGTTTGCTGAAAATTGGAGACCTTGGGGTGTACATATCATTTTGTACAAAGAAAGATGTACCAAAAGTTGAACCAAAATTCTTCTTTTCTCTCCAAATTTATCTTCTTGAAATCTCCATTGTTTCATAGCTAAAACCATTCAAAATTCCAGCTTCTCTTCTCTTTACAAGCCAAATATACTCCTCTTTAAGAGAAAATTTCAACAAACTCCTTCTCTTCTTCCTCTCTTCTTGTCTTTTAAATCTCCTTAAACCATAGCCAAAATTGTTCAAAAAAATTTCCAGCATTGTTGTTTACTCTTAGCCAAATTCTCCTTAGGGAAAAAGGGTGTTGTTTTGGTTCTTTCCTCTTCTAAAAGGGTAGCCGAACCCCTCTCACAACATTAAGAGGTGCTGCCAATTTTCTATAAATGAAGGAAGCTTTCGGGATTTATTTTTCCAAGGTGAGTTGGTAAGCACACTCGGCCAAAGGCCTTTCAACTAAAAAGTCTATGATTAAATGCCGAAACTAACGTATGCCATGGATTTAGGGACTAAGTTAGGCTTGAGATTTGATTGGAAATCAAATCCATTCAAGGGACAAAAATCTAGTGTTGTAGATCGGATCTTGGGATCTAGGAATTCTAGAGAAAGCAGTGTGTAAACTCTTTACACACTTTATTATTAAACTCATGATATTGTTGTCTTGTGTATAAATTTTGGTAGTGATCTATGATATGCTTGTGGCTTGAACATGGATTCCGGTAAGTCCCCTAAATTTATGACTTTTGATATATGATTTGCATGCCATCACATGATGATTAAATGCTATGATATGATTTATGAAAATTTTTACTAAAGCATGTGATGGTGGGATTGATGAGAGGAGGGGATGAATTATGGACGTCGTCGGTGGTTTTGACCACAAGATGGGTTGGCCCCATCGATTATTTGTGACCTATGGTCATCGTGGTTTTGACCACAACGATTGAATATTTGCGACTAAGTCCCGGTGGTTTGGTACCACCGATGGTTTTGACCACACTTGATATTTTGTGACCTATGGTCATCGGTGGTTTTGACCACACGATGGGTTGGCCCCATCAATTAAATTGTGACTTTAAGTCATCGATGGTTTTGACCACACGGGGTAGAAAAGGAGTATGGATGGCTAGTTGGGTTGCATGTGCATGTTTAATTGATAAATTGTGTATGAGTTGTATTTTCCGGTAGGGATTTACACATCGAGTCTTGGTGACTCACCCTTCCTTAACATTTTGCAGATGAGTAAATCGCGGAGATGGGTAGGAGAGGACTCGAGGCGGCCATGCTTAATGTTGGAATTTAATTTTGTTTTCGTTAAGTTTAAATATTTTATTTCCTAAGTATTTTTATTTTGGGATTGTAATAAGGCCGCTATTTATTTTGTGGATGTTATTTTATTTATTTTCTTATGTTATGTTATAAATGAAATTTTCAATTGATAAGTGTAGGTTAAAAATAATTTTTCAAACTTAATAAATTTCTACGGGTTTTAAAAGATGTTACCATCGGGTAACAAAAATAAACTAAGTCAACTATCACTTTGATGATTTTAAAATGATACATGATCAATATTTTCAAAAGGGTTTATAAAGCCCAACCTGTATTTATAAAAAGGCCCAACTGAGTTTTCAAACCCCGTTTTAAATACCTTAGCCAAATTTAATCGAATTTTCACCCAACTTTCAAATTGGCCCAAAATATTTTACCCATTGACATACCAGATCCGGTCAGGACTCATGGGCCGGGTTTGGGGTGTTACAATGTGGGGGAATATCATTGGTTCCCATTTGATTTATTCCCTACTCACATGTGTCATTCTTCTTTCCTACCTCTTTTCCAGTTCCTTCCTTCTTTGTCTTGCATCTAGCTTGTACCCTAAGCTAAAGCGGTCATGCCTGTCCTTCAGCATTGGAACCTTAATTCTTCCCTAGAGAAGTCTCTCCGGTCCTTTTTCGAGTTAGGCTCCCTTTCCTATCGTCATCTGTAATCCCATCCTAGTAGCCTTGGATATTTTTGGCATTGGAATCCTGTTCCTCTCAGTAATGAATGTTGGATTCACAAACTCCAAAGACCGAAACGAACATTCAACTGCCTCATCATTTGTTTCCAAGTATGGCGCATCACTAGTTACGGTCACGATAATATCTTCTTCAGCATTTATCATCACCAGCCGACCCTCTGATACTAATTTTAACTTTTGATGTAGCGATGAAGGCACTGCCCTGGTCAAATGTATCAAAGGTCTTTCCAATAAGCAATTGTAGGAGGGCTTGATATCCATTACTAGGAAGTCCACTTCATAAGTAGTTGGGCCAATCAACAGAGGTATTTTGATTCTTCCCATGACCCTCCTTTCTGTGCGTCAAACACCCTCACTATATTCTGGCATACCTTCATGTGCGAGCTATCCACAGGTAACTTGTTAAGTGTGGATAGGAGTAATACGTTCAGTGCCGATCCATTGTCGATTAGGACCCCGGGCAATATGTATTATTTGCATCTGGTAGTGATGTGCAGAGCTTTAGTGGATCCCATACCCCCTGGTGGTATTTCATCATCGTTGAAGAAGATGAAGTTATCGGCACTTATGTTATTGACCAGCCGGTCTAGTTTGTTAACAAAGATATCATTGGCCACGTATGTCTCGTTCAGCACTTTTATTAATGCACTTCAGTGTACCTCCGAATTCAAGAGTAAAGCTAGTATAGATATGCGAGCTGGTTGTTTATACAACTGTTCCACAATGCCATACTCACTATTCTTTAAGAACTTCAGGAATTCTTTGACTTCCTCATCTCTTACTGGCTCATTAACTAGTGGTTCAGGTCTGACTGCTCTTTCTTTCTTTTGTTTCACCATTATGGTTTTTCCTTTTAAGGGTTCTGCTCGGGCATTTGTCAAATCATAACGTCTTTTATTACGCGTATAAAAACCTACATCTTGATTCTCCTTTGAAGCAATGGTGAGTTCTCCTTTCTTGGGACCATCACATTACAATCATAATTCTAGGAGACCGTTTACCATCATGATAAGAGAAAATTATCAGTTTTTGAATTATGATCTTTGGTGCCGTCTGTACTCCAGCTTCACTATTTTTAGGTCGTGAAATGATAAACATAGGACGATTGACTTTTGGGACATTCACATTTGATTCTGACACACATATGCTTCCTTTTTCTTTGGCTTCCTCACAAAACTCTAAAACTTTATTATCCATCAGACCTTGCACCAAGGCTATGAATTCTGTGCATTCTTGGATCTTGTGCCCATTTTTATGATAGAACTTACAGTAGTTCCTCGAGTTTTCACAACTCCCTTTAGGATCCGAAGTGCTTATCCCCCTTTTTACCATCTCCTTCCAAACCCATCTCAAAAGAATTTTTACTTCTACAATATCGGTCTTGATTCTTCTCCTCGCCTTTTCATCTATTGCATTTACTCCACCATCAGTGTGATTGGGTAGCGAATTTTCGGTACTAGGTGCATCATTAAATTTCACAATGCCTATTTTAATAAGTCTTTCAACGACTTTCTTAAAGGCATTGTAGTTTTCTATTGAATACCTTGAAATTCTTGCATGGTAGTCACATTGAGTGTTTGCATCGTACCATTTGGAATATGGAGGTTGTAATGGTTTTAGGTAAAAAGGGGACACCACCTGTGTGTCAAGTAAGCTTTGATACATCTCCTTATATGTCATTGGAATTGGAGTAAATTAGAGCTTCTCAGTATTTTACTTTATGCTAGACTCCTGCCTTTATAAACCTTATTGACCAGTAGCCACCGTTCTTGGCTGATTTACAGTAATTGATCTTGAGTAACTCGTGTTGTTCACCTTATTTTCTTTTTTTCTTGAGGTTGACCTTTTGTTACTCTCTCATTCATCTATCTTTCCACTCTTTCTCGCATTCTCGATCATTTTGTCGGTCATCACTATATCTGAAAAAATTTTTGTAGTGCTTCCTATCATGTGAGTGATGAACGTGGCCTTTAAAGTGTTGATAAAGATCATCGTAGTTTCTTTCTCTAGGAGCGGCGGCTAAACTTGTATGGCAACTTCCCTCCATCTCTGTGCATATTGTTGAAAACTCTCATTCGGTTTCTTCTTCATGTTTTGCAAGGTAATTCTATCAGGAGTTATATCTGTCACGTGACTGTACTACTTCATGAATGCTTGAGCTAAGTCCCTCTAGGAACCAATCTGGGTACGACTCAATTGGTTGTACCATTTAGATGCTGCTCCCACCAGACTGTCTTGAAAATAATGTATTAGCAGTTGGTCATTGTTAACGTAACCAGTCATTCGTCTGTAAAACATGGTTATTTGAGCTTCGGGGCAACTGGTCCCATTGTATTTTTTAAATTCTGGCATTTTAAACTTGTGGGGAAGCACTAGATCTGAAACCAAACTCAGATCTTTAACATCGATTCCATGTTGCCTATCAGCGTTTTCCATGGCTTTGAATTTTTCCTCCAGCCATTTACATCGGTCCTCTAACTACTTTGGCAGTTCTATCCTTGCCTTTTCCTTGTCTGCCACCTCACCAAGGTCAGGGATAACAGCATTAGTTGGGTTATCCCCTGGGTTAGCACCTGATCCCGCTTGGACTTCCATCGGCATCGAAACACCCTCTTGAAATTGTTGAGGTTTAATTGTGACAGATGTTCTTCAAAGGTACACCTCAGGATGTGTTAGGGTAAAACCCGGAGGATAGAATGGTTCATCATTATCTTCTCTAGTGTTAACCATGGGGGTCTTTCCTTTGTCTATTCCTCCCGTCAGTAGTTGAGTCAACTGAGTCATCATACTTCTTTGTGATTTTAGCCAATTGCTCTTACATTTACAATTGTAGTTTATCTTGCATCTCCTTTTAGAGTTGTTCAAGTCTTTCCAGTCTTTGATCCATATCTTTCGTCTTTGCATGAGTACCGTAAGGATGCTTGGTTGGTAAGTTTTTGTTGGTTTCAGGTTAATTCTAAAATGATTTCAGCCAATCAAAGTCTTTCCATGAAATCTAATGCACATGATGTAATGTAATGTAATGCGAATACATGAAATTAATGCAAAAATGCGTCGATTCTAATTCAATTTCCTTTAGAAAACTTTACTAGAGGACAAAATTCTTTACATGAAACGGATTACAAATATACAGACAGCCGCATTGTCTTCCATTTTATCAAGAAATTCATTCTCCATGACAAGCTCTCTAATTTAGTAATCGAACATGAATCGAAAATATTTCAAATATGAAATGACATGTAATGCAATCATAGCCAAAACAAAATGAAACACATTAGTACAAAGTAAAAATAAGCAAGGAAGAAACAAATAGAGCACTTATTCGGGTGACCACTATGGTTTATCGCGGTACTATATAGGGTGAACTCTTAGGGCCTTTTACATGCAGTTTGGGTTCTAATGTAAGGGTACCTGAACCAGCAGACTCCTCGATCCTCACCCATTATAGGCTCATACGGACCGAGTTCAGTTCAGGGGAATACATTTCCCTATGGCTATACAAATATGAAAATCTCACGAAGACATAGGTACGGATGTATCCCAAAAGTGATCCATTATCCTATACGGAAGTGAATACCTCACGAAGGAATAGTTTCTCACTCCCACTTAAAAAGGTAAGACCGAACAGTCCTTATGCAATATGATGCGAAAAAACCACATCAATAAAATAACACAAACAAATGCAATAAAAGGATCACAATTTTTCAAATCAGATTTCAATTTTCGACAACAGGACAGAAAATAATCAATTTTACGGCTTGACTCTCTTATGGTCCTCAGTGGAGTCGCCAAGCTGTCGAAACTTTAAAATGAAAATGGAGTCGCCACCAATCCTTTTTTGAGGTGTGATCGGACCACGTTGAGATCAATCATTAAAACATTTTGATTTATTAAAATGATTATTTTGGACTACAAAATTCGAGAAAACGGGTTCGGGAGTCGGTTACGCACAAGGAAGGATTAGTACCCTCGTAACGCCCAAAATTGGTACCGAATTGATTGATTAACGTCTTAATGTCGAAAATTTGAAAAGATTTTAAAAATACGATCCTCTTTGTTTAAAAAGAACTTGAATAAATTAAGATGGATGCTGAGACCTGCTTATTTTGAAAAAGTAAAATGTCATGCCCAGTGAGTTAGGATACGACATTTCGAATCCTCGAAATTAAACTTTTCTTTTGATTTTTAAAACTCGTGCATTTAAGTTTAAGAAGGATATCCGGTTATTTGGGTCAAATGAAGAATCGAAACTCAGTAAGTTAGGGCTCAATTTCTCAAAAATCCAAATACAGAATATTGCCTTTGTTTCTAGAAATCATTATCCCGAGATAACAAAATGTCACATCCAGTGAGTTAGGACACAATATTTTTGAATTCCCGAGAATAATTTTTTTACTTAACTTATATGCTTTGATTTTAAAAGGAAAATAATAGGTTCTTTAGACTCGATGAGAAAAATCGAAACCAGTAAGTTAGGGCATGATTTCTTTCAAATCTTAGAACGCGGTGTATTTGCTTATTTCAAAAAAAATTGATGCATCGGATAACATGTAATACAATTGTAGTAAAATGGAAAATGAACTACAATGCTAATATGTGTAACAAAATGATGGTGGTGGCAATGATAAATATAAATAACAATAATAATAAAGTCGATAATAATAATAATAATAATAATAATAATAATAATAATAATAATAGCTATTTAATTTAATAATAATATAAATTTCGAAGTATATAAAAGATATATATATATATATATATGTAAATAAATAGATAAATGACAAAATTGCAATAATATGTAAAATAATGAAACTAAATAAAATTTATTTAAAAAGAAAATAAGCAAACAACATTTGATACTAAATCAACCAATTTAATAAAAATTAAAATAATAATACTAGCAATAATAAAAGTAATAGTAATCAAATAATAATAATAATATAATATTAAAGGTAATTAATAAAATAAATAATATGTAAAGAGAAATTTGAAATAAATAATATACAAAACAAATTAAAATGAATAATATATATAAAGAGAATTACAAAGAATAAATAAATAATAAATTAAGAGGTTGTAATCAAATAGTTTAAGGACTAAATCAGAATAAAAATTAAATTAAAGGTAAAAACTATAATAAAATGGCAAATTAGGACTGAAATCAAAAGGAACGAAAAGGCTGAGGGCCAAACGGGCAAAAAGCCCAATTTTTGAACACACGTCCATTCCAACGCATCAGTGGGTCAGGGACCAAATCGAACTGCGCAGAAAATTCCTTGCCCAAATTAAAAATAAATAAAAAAAAAGTAAAAGGACTAAATTAGAACAGGTCAAAAGTGCAGAAGGACCAAACTGGTAATTATACCAGTTTCAAAAAATAAGCGGATCCTCCCCGGGTAGGGTCAACGCTACAGATCCCGAGGTCGGGCGAACCAACTCTGTCGACCTAAGCAGTGCTTGCTTTTGCTACGGGACTAAAATGGAACATAAATAAAATTACAAGGGAAAATTCAAAAATAAAAAGAAACAGAATTAAAAAGGGTAAAAATGCGGAAAGGCCAAATGCGCAAATAGACCCTTCCACAAAAATCCTGAAGCCTGGTCGGGTCGGGTCGCACGCGGGTTAAGGGCCTAAACGACGTCGTTTTGGGGCTATTGAAGCTAGCCCTAAAACGGTGCCGTTTTAGATACTTATATAAACTAAAATTTTTTAAAAAATCATTCTCCCTCTTTTTGAAAAAAAACAGAAAATTCTCTCTCTCTCTCTCTCTCTCTCTCTCTCTCTCTCTCTGACGATTTTGGCCAAACTCCGATGAAATTTTGGCACCGATCGCTGCCGTGAACGGCGGTCGGATTTAAAAAAAGTAAGTTTTTTCTTATTTTTTTATATATACTATATATATATATATATATATGTGTGTGTGTGTGTGTGTGTGTGTGTGTGTGTAGTTTAAAAAACCTTTGTATGTATATAAAAATAGTTCCGAAAAGAAAATAAAATAAATAAAAGAGAAAAAATGTAGCAGTAACCTTTGATCTGCTCTTTCGTATTAATTTTGTATCTATTCGTAAAAATTTACTTATTGTTTTTGGCTCCTTTTATAGTCGAAAAGAAAATACAAAAGCCTTTTATTTTTTCCTTCCATTTGCTGGCCATTTTCTGTTATTTCGTTTTGCAGGTGAAAACGTCGTGGACGCACGCGTGTGGGGTGACGTGGAGGAGCTGGAGGCTACGGCGGTGAAAATCTCCAGAAACCTCTAAGGTCTTGATTTTTGATTTTTTTTGTGTTTTGTTTTAGGCTAGTTTAATATTTGGGCTGGCTTGAGCTTAGTGGTTTGGGTTTGTTTTGGATTTTATTAATTGATTATTGGGCTTGTAAAAAAAACTGAATTGTTTTATTGTTTTGGTTTATTATTTTATTTGAATTTTATTTTATTTTATTTTTTGGTTAACGAATGAGCCCGGATAAAATTGGGTTATTAGAGTTTGCTCACCATGGGAATTTTTGTTAATTTTTCCCATAAATTCATTGTAAGGCATTTTTTTGGGGGTAGTATAGTTACAAAGACGAATCCTTTATTAAAAAAAAGAAACCTTTACAACAATCCTTATAATTCATTGAAAGGTGAAGATTTCAGCTTAAAGTTCTTCATTTGTATGCTTAGCTTTTGTGTTTTTAGTTTTGAATCCAACACGAATCCTTAATTAAAAAGAAAAAAGGATGAAACTTGAACTCAAGTCAAGGCTGACGGAGAATATGTTTGATATAAGGTAACGGTACCCGGGGGGTGACGATCAAATCTACATGCAGTGATATGGGGGAGACGAACTAAATCCTGTCATCACTGCATTTTGTTATTTTATTGTTCTTTTCCTCGTAGGCATTCTTTGACAGATCAACCAACACTGTAAATGCATTGGAGTAGATAGTAGAATATCTTGGCAAATGATTCAAGCCCGGCAGGTTTGTTTTTCTTTATCAGCAAAACTCCACCAAATAAATTAAGGACTTTGGGTACAATTGACATATCCTACCATGCTATCAATACAGTAAAATGCAGATTTAAACCTCGAACCAAACCCCAACCAACGCTTGTTAAAATGAACTGCATGAAGTTCTTACTTCTCAACGACTCTTTCTCAATATAATAATAATGACGCCTTTCTCATTTTTCTTAATAGGAATGAATAATCCACAACTCCCTTTAAGCTTGCTCAAAAAAATTGTGCTTGCAGAAGCACCGAAAATATATATATATAAATATATATAGAGAGTAGCATGCCATCAATACTCCTTTGCAGGTAAAACAGTTCCTATACAACCTCCCCAGGGAGTAAATTCAGTAACGTTTCAGGGAAGAAAATATGGGGAGTGAAGAGGAACCAAAAGAAGGTTTCGCAAAGATGGTGAACCCTGGGAAAGCCACAATTCTGGCTCTGGGCAAGGCTTTCCCTCACCAGCTTGTCATGCAAGAGTTTCTGGTTGATGGGTATTTTAAGAACACCAACTGCGATGACCCAGATCTCAGGAAGAAGCTAAGCCGACTCTGTAACACTATCAACTTCCACCTTTGATTCATTTTGCTTGCTATATTGCTAGTCTCCCCTCTCCCTTCTTCCTTTTTTCAGTCTCAACTTAAAACAACAGTTATTTAACATATTTTCCTTCATTTTGGCTCTTGGCAGGCAAGACAACTACTGTTAAAACAAGGTATGTGGTAATGTCAGAAGAAATCCTGAAGCAGTATCCAGAGCTTGCCATTGAAGGACTCCCCACTGTGAAGCAACGATTGGATATCTGTAACGATGCTGTCACGGAGATGGCTGTTGAAGCCTCACGAGTTTGTATCAAAAAATGGGGCAGGCCTATATCAGACTTAACCCACTTAGTCTATGTTTCCTCGAGTGAAGCTCGGCTGCCTGGTGGTGACCTTTACTTGGCCAAAGGACTTGGACTCAGCCCTGAGACGCAACGTGTGATGCTCTATTTCATGGGCTGCTCTGGGGGTGCAGCTGGCCTTCGTGTAGCAAAAGACATTGCCGAAAACAATCCCGGAAGTCGGATCTTACTAGCTACTTCTGAAACTACGATTATTGGTTTCAAACCTCCAAGTGCAGATAGACCATATGACCTTGTTGGTGCAGCTCTTTTTGGCGATGGTGCTGGAGCTATGATCATTGGCTCTGATCCAGTTTTGAGCGTTGAGAGACCTCTCTTTGAGCTTCACACTGCAATCCAGAATTTCTTGCCTGATACTGAGAAGACGATTGATGGGAAACTTACAGAAGAGGGGATTAGTTTCAAGCTTGCAAGGGAGCTTCCTCAGATAATTGAAGATAACGTTGAAAGTTTCTGTGAGAAGTTGATGGCAACCGTTAGATTGACTGACAAGGACTACAACAAGATGTTCTGGGCTGTTCATCCTGGTGGACCTGCAATCTTGAACAGAATAGAAAAACGACTAGATTTGTTTCCAGAGAAACTAAGTGCCAGTAGAAGAGCGTTGATGGATTATGGAAATGCTAGCAGTAACACAATTGTGTATGTGTTGGAATACATGATAGAAGAGATCTTGAAGAAGCAGCAGCAGCAGAAGAAAGAGAGCCAAGAAGAAGAGAGTGAATGGGGCTTGATTTTAGCTTTTGGACCAGGGGTTACCTTCGAGGGTATTCTTGCAAGAAACCTGACAGTATAAGAATAATGTCTTTCCATTTCAAAGAAGTTGGATCTTCTATTATATAATCATAGTGAAAATCAATTATCATGCATTCAAAAGGAGACCTTATGCATTTCATGTTTCATAAAGAATCTACGAAACTGAATACTCTAAATCTATATGATTATTATTTCTTGTATTCTGTCATTTGATTCTCTAAAAGCTTCAGCCAAACTGATCTTTTTTACATGCAATCTTGTAAACAGGTGGGAAAGTGAATTCTCAATGTCTCCAAAATATGAAAGATTGATAATCATCTAAAGCCAGTTTCTGTCAAAGTATATTTTGGACCTGTAAGCTAGAACTTCTATTCTTTTCCATCCAGGCCTGTTAGATTATTACTTCAAATTAAAAATTGTACGCTGGCTGAGAGCCAATGCATATCATCACATGTAGGAATAGTCTACAATAATTAACTTCATACAAGCAAAAGATTAGCATTTGACATAAAAAATTAATCCCTCTACGAAATGTTTTCAATATATATCCACCAAAGTTTCTGCACCCCGAAATTTACAAACAATCCGCTAATTTCCAGTCATAAGAAACATGTCGAGAGCAAAAACCAGAACTTGAAGTAGGATGCCTAGTCACATTTTTAACCGAGTAATACTTTTTTGGGCAAACAAGCTCATCGACCAAAGCAAAACAGAATCTTCACTTATACTACTCCGGAGGGAAGACGGAGAACAAGCTGCCCTCCAAAGACACTGCAAAATATAAATGATTATATAAGTAAACATTAACAATGTTTCGGTAGACAACAGTATTAGTTATTATACTTGTATACCACACATTATAATGTATTTGTAACCAACCTCTTAATATAATAGTAACAGAAGTCTGCTAAAATGAAAGTTTGGACAATTTCCGAAATAAGAACCATGGAGGGCCACAATCCGTAACCCAGGGCTACCAGCAAGTGTCCTCGACTGTCTAAAACCTGTTGAAAGCAGTAGGAATGAATTAATATCTGAATGCAATTGCCCTCACAATAATTTACAATGACACTTCTCCAATCAGCATCATACAGAGGTTTCCCCTCCATGCAGAATTACTTATGTTGACATAAAATGCAGCTAACTGAAATGACATATATGAACATCTAGAACCAGACTCATCTAGGCAATATGCAATCAAGTCGACCTTCAGGATCATTCATCAAGCAGACTCAAGCTGTCTATTATTTCTAAAGCAGACAAAATTTAACCACAGACTAGCATCCATTTAATGCTCCAACTAGGCCTCAATTTCAAAATTGCTAAACATTAATATAAAGATAACCAAAACCAATCACATTCAAGTCACAAGATCAAACCTGGAGAACCCAGTGAGCACAGCTGAGGAACCTTGCAACACCCAGTGCAAATACATAATGAGCTGTGAAAGGCTCAACAATCTGTAAGCACGAAGATGAGTTAGAGATGGTAATCTTATAAATAAACCTTCTAAATGTTTATCTATCATTAAGTAATTTATACCTTGGTATTTTGCATCACTCGCAGCTGGGGTAGAACTGAAACAGCTTCTAGATATACACACAATGCCCAGAAAATCCGGTTCACTAGATTATGAGAAGTAGAGGGGTGAATAAATAGGGCCAGTGCAGCACATGGGACAAGCTGCATTCAAACTCAAAAGTCAGGTAATGACTTCAAGAATGTGCTCAGAAAATCCACTTGAGCAACAAAGAAGACAATTGTGCAATTAATATGTATGTCCATGCGTTGCAACAAGAACAAGCTAATAATTTTCTTCAATTGGTTACATAACAGTATTTATTAAATCAAAACAAGAAGGATGAGGTACAAGGTGACTTTCACATTGGAATTCGAAACAAAGAGGACTAAGAACAACTGAAGACAAATGAGAACTCAATAGACAGAAGACCAGCACTGATCTAAAGAGCAACACGTGAAAAAGGAAAAGAGAACAAAGCATCTCAAATAATACGCAGATGTCTTATTTAAGAAACGGAGATTGAAAAGAAATAAAATTTTATATTTTTTAAGAATATGCAGATCTCCAAACCAACAGGAAATCCCTGAACACTACCATCATAGATAGGAGAAAATAATTAGCAATCTGCTTCTGTAAGCATACCAAGCACTTTCAAGATTACATACACCTCAGATGATAGAGAGCGTTGGCTCTACTGCAAAACATAGCCATCTATTGACTAGGAAAACACGAAAAACAGGATATATGGGTCATTTCTAAATTCAACAATATGTAGGACAAGGCTGCATACACATAATTGCAAGTAAATAAAAGTTCATATGACTGATGAAAACTCACAACATAATATAAAGCAAAGTTGTCCTTGTCTTCCATGTAGCTGGACTTTAGTTTGAAACGGATCATATAAATAACCCATAAAGTTGTTGCCAATGTGGCTAAATCAAGTAGGGTATGTATATCATATTCCATGACAAAGCTACAATACAGCCTAACAGCTAAAAAAATAGCTGTTAGTTCTTGGGATTTGAGCGATAGCCCTGCAACCATTCAAAATTTTTTATGGAATGAGTAAAATCAATATTTTTGCCAACAAAGACTTTCTTCGCATGCTTAACCAATAATCTAGGGTTACCTAATTCAATCATTAATGTCGTGTAAACAGTTGGCCAAGACTAATAGGCATACAGCATTTTGACAACCAAAAAGTATTAAGCATACCAGGATTGTCATAGATGTGAGAAAGGGAACAAGTATTTGTGCTCCAAAAACAACATTTATTTATCAATCAAACATTCTTGTCATACGTACAGTTAGGGGAAACCCTAAATATTGCATTAGATACTCATGCAAAAAGAATTAGCATATTGATTGAACGGGAATATAGTTTCCCATTCCTAATCTGTACAATATTAGTCTCGATCAAATCATACATTGCAGCATACAAGGCCCTGTAATTCTCTAGTACCTTGCTTGGTTATTTAGTGTATTAACACAAGAGAAAGGTTTATTATTACACGAGTAGAAAAACATTTTGTAATAACATAAAGAATAATTAGTACAAATTTAAACTTGAAATTAAAAGGAGAAGTAAAACTTAGTAAAAAAAGATATCTTCAAAATAAGTTAAAAACTTTCCTCCCCTTTTCTTAAAACAAAAGAAGTCATGTGAGTGACTAAAAATTACCAAGTGAAATTAGTTTATTGCTACCAAATGAAGCATAAGAGGCTTATCCAAAATACTGATGATGTAACTTCCTTAAACTAGCAAAAGAAAAAATGGTTTGAAAAATGGTTTCACTTTGCATCAAGAAAAAACCCTTCAATGTAAATTGATATGATACCCTATAATGATTATTAACACCCCAAATATATATAAATAATTCTAGGCATCGGAAATAAAATAATTTCTTATCAAAGCCTGCCACAAGACCGAACCCAAACCTTTAAAATTTTGCAAATTAATCATTACCCTTCATGAGTTTCTTAAATTACTAAATTAGGGTAAAAGCATCCATGTATTAAGTTTAAGCTACAAATTAATCAAAAACAATTCTAATAACAAATCTAGAATTCTTTTATCAAAAAGATTCAAGCTTTATTCGTAATTACCAGCACAAGTCTTCTCCTTAATAAGCTTATAGATAAGGACAGAGATTCCGATGGAGTGGACAGCCTCGGCGGCGACGAAGAGATTGTCATGGTCGTGTACGATGAATCGAAGAAGAACAAGCGCTGCCATCCCCGATACTACCCCCAAAAAAGCCTTCACCTTCGGCGGCTGTCGTCTCACCCACATCGACAGCGCGCGGATCGGCCTCTGCTGTACCCTCATGGTTTTTTTCTTTGTTCTCAAGAAAGAGAGAAAGCGTGGGAAAATTTTGGGATTTGTGGATTGCTAATGCGAGTCTATTGGGAGTTGACGTAAGAATTAATTTTTCTTCTACAAATCTAAATCTTAAATTTACCGATAATAAATAAGACAAAAAAAAAATTTGGGGGTTTTTTATTGGGTTTGGAATAATGGATCTGAATTAAATTATGTTTGGTGACCAATAATTAAACTACTTGCCTACAATGTTAAATTAGTGTTAAAACATTACACCTTGGATAAGGTTATCAACCAATGTTAACTAAAATCTTTGACTTCGACGGAGTTTGACCAAGAAACAGTTCAAAAGAGAGTTAGCTTACCATCTTTGATCCCCCCCCCCCCCAACACACGACCATTCTTTTGTTTTTGTCTTCTTCTTTTTTCATTACCACCGCCACTCTTTTGTTACCTTCTTCTTGTTATTTTGCAATTTCTCTACTCCAAAACAAATTTGGAATATCAAATGTACTAAGGTATGTTGAATTTTTTAACCTTTTTAATGTATTTTGAGGATTTTAGGAGATTCATAAATGTTTAAATATTAAAACAATTTTGAATATTTTAGCAGAAATCATAGTAATGAAACATGCATTTTATTATGCCTACAACTAGGGGAGGTTTAAATGATTCTAACTTCGCCTAATGATCTCACCCAATAAACATATTCACCCAAATACCAATGAAAGGCAGCTCCGGTCAAGGTTCTATACAATATATTTCTACCGATAAAAGTATCATGGAGGTCCTTATATAGATAGTCAGATTGTATCTTATTCTTTTTACTCAAATGTAAAAATTAGTCTTTGTACTCCTGTTTAAAAGTTTATTTATTTTATTGTTAAAAATTGGTCCATGTACGTTAATATAATGTACATGTGACACATCACATGTTATTATCTAGTTATTTCATCAACCACATTAATTTTTAACAGTGCAAATGGATGAAATTTTAACAAAAATGATCAATTTGCTCTCTAATCTAATATAAAATGACTAATTTGTTCATTTTATTAGTAGAGAGAATAAAATACAATTCAACTCTTAATATAAAAATAATTTCTATTGCTGACTTCTATTTTTTTAATAAAAATAATATAAATATGGGTAAATTGCACCAACAGTCACCCAACTTTGGAGTAGCTGACAAAACAGTCACTTAGGTTTTATTTCAGTCACTCAACTTTCGAAAAGTTACAAAACAGTTACCAACGTTGTAAAAAAGTTACAAAACAGTTACTGATTAACAATTACGGTTAGAGTGTTAACAGAATTGCTGACTTGGCAAGTTAACCAGCTGATGTGGCAAGTTAACTTGCCACGTTGGCAAAGCGGCTGACGGGTGCTTGGTTTGGGGCGGGTTTAGGGAAAAAAATTGAAAGGTTATGCTTAATATTTTAGGGTTAGAAACATATTAGAATTTATAAGGTTTGGGAAAAAAAAAAAATCGATTTGGGGAATTTTTGGTTGTGATTTGGGGTTTTTTTAAGGTTGAAACTGATATGAAAATCGATTAAGAAAGGTTTAAGGTTAGAAATCGATTCAATAATCGATTAACAGGGTATAAGAGTTTAGGGTGCTATTGTCTATTTTGTTTGGGGAGAAAAGAAGACGAAACTAGACACCACGAAGAAAATGATGACGATGAGGACGACAACGAAGATGACAGTAGTGAAGACGATGGTGGAGATAGCAGCGGTGACGAAGAAAATCAAGTGGTTCCATGGACATCTGGGCCACCGGTTTCGATTCTTCAACAAGCGAAGAATGTTCCACCGGTTTGGAAAGAAAATGGTTCTCAATCAAGAAAAGTACATCCATTGAAGCGCATGCGTGAGACCGAAGATCCCTTTTCTCAAAGAAGCTAACCCTTTTTGAAACTCTATTTTGAAGCGAATCATCCGACTTGCTCATATTCTCCACATAATTTTGTCAAATAAATCACTTATTTAGTTGCCTTTTATTTCATCCAAAGCACCGAAATAACAACACTAGTGCTTGATGTTTGCAAAATGACAAAAAGTCGCTTCAAGATGAATCGAGGTGTCTGTCCAAGGCAATTTTTCTCTATTCTTGGCTTGTATTTAATTAAACCAGATACTTATGTGTTTTACCCTTTTATTCTTGTTCAATAATCAGCTAATTAGTTTTTACCTTCAAGCTAAAATCATCTTTACCAATGTACAGCTAATAAATTTTGTTCCTTTAATTTATTTTGCTCCGACATTCAAGGATATGCCAGAAAAAGAACAGTAGGTAATTTTGATTTTGTATCAGCCTCTCAACCTAGGATCAGATATTGTAAGAATCAAACAATCAGATAAATAGCATAAAATTTTATGAGGCGAATGGTATTATATATAAAATTATCAGATCTTGCCATTTTTCCTCTTCACTTCCTTCTTATTCTTTTTCTCCTCCTTTTCTTCTTCTTCTTTTTTTTTTTCTCTAACCCTAAAATACTGTTGGTAGGGTTGTGCTGTTGAGAGTAACCAGTCAACTGGACAGTTTTTTGACACCAACGACGCCGTCACTTGTCATGTCACTTTGCCGTGACATCTGTGACGGAAAACGGCAAAAGGGACTATTTTGTAACTTTTAAAAGTTGAGTGACTAAAATGAAACTTAGGTGATTATTTTGTCAACTACCCAAAATTAGGTGACTGTTGGTATAATTTATCTTATAAATATTCCTATAATACTTTTACCTACTTTTACTTTCTTTTTTTAAGTAAAAAATCAATGTGTTACTTTAACTAATACACGTAAAATCTCCTACTTTTACCCATTTCTATCTTTATAGTACTTTTTATTTTTATTTTTAAGTAAAAAAACACGGTGTAACATCTCCTATTAAGATGGTTGTTGCATAGATGCGTAATCACGGAGCTTTGTTAATGACTGGTTCGCCGAAATGTCAGCTGCATTGTTAGCTTCACGAAAAACATGTTGAATTTGCGTCTGTCATTGTCTACTCAGTTCCTTTATGTTCCTCAGTAAAGCCAAATTATTGCGCACGGTATTTTCCCCATTCACCATTCTAGCTACTGCCAAACCATCACTCTCCACCAATACCTTGCAAAATCCACTACCCCAACCAATTTTTTTATTGTAATACTTAGCCCAAAAGCTTATAATTTAAAGGGAAAGTATATTAAAATTAATAATATATACAAAGTACATTAATTTCACGATTTATATTTACTTCATATTTAATTAGTGCTTAAACTTTGAAGATTTTAAGATTTAATTAGTATTTAAACTTACAAATAGTAACTCAAATTGGTATTCCTTTTAGATATATGATTAATTTGTTAAAATATATTGACGTGGCATTGACAATCAATAATATAGTAACATGTAGTAGCTTCATATTTTGACACATAATAAAAATAAAAATATATATGTTTAATAAATTTCAATTATTTTATTTTAACCTTTCATAATATTTTAATTATTAATTTTAAAATTTAAAAATTATTTATAATTCTGAATTAAATTTGTATAATTATTTAATAATATTTAAAAACCACTCTAGAATGAATCTAGACAAAAGGTTATCCATGTCTATTTGAACATGGACAATCATTTGTTCAAGTTCATTATGGATGTTTTAATAATTTTAGTAAGTTCAATATTTCTATAAATTTTAATAATTTTAAATAATTTCCTTTTTTAGATTCATATTGGATGTGATTTTTAAACAATTATTAAAAGATTATTTGTTTTTTGGGTTTTATAATTTAAAATATTTATTAACATGGCATTTTGTTATATCTAGTTTCTCTATCAGCCACATCAACACTTAACAATAGAAATGGATGAAAACTTTAACAAAATGATTAGTTTGCCATTTGATCTAGTATACATGCATTAGTTTACCTTTTTTTAGTAGAGATGGCAAAATGCAATTCGACTCTTAGTATAGGGCCTCCGTGATACTTTTACCTAATATTACTCATCCATTAATTTCACGTCACTTAAAAAAATTTGAAAAAAAAAACTAAATCATCATTTAAAAGAACAAATAGATGGCCAATTTGCACTTCTTCTTCTTTTTTCGTACAGAAGCTAATTTGCTTATTTTTTAGTATAAAGGATAAAATGTAATTTGACTCCTAATACAAATGTCTTGATGGTACTTTTACTGAACTTAGACCTGACATTAAACCTGTCCATGGACAAAGTAGCCTACTCCACTCGACCCCACTTGGGCAAAATTCATTGTCTTTAGGTAAACTCGAATTTAAATTAAGTAATTTAAAATATTATTTAATTATAAAAATATATAAATATAGAATAATATTTAATTTTTAAACAATAATATGAAAATTTTGCATTGGACTTGAAATTTTTTTTAAAACCAAGTTTCAACTTAACTCATAGACACCTCTACTTAATACCTATCAAATGTAAGAACATGCTTCAAATTTTGCTCGTCCAACTTCTCTAAAACCCTATAAATCACTTTTTCGATTTTTATCATATCCTTTCCCACATTCAAACCTTAAATCGATCAAAATACTTAAAACTTTTTAGATCACTCTTTAGTAGAACTCAATTTATTGTATGAGTTTTTTTTTTTTTTCCAAGATTATTTTGTTAGTGTTATTAAAAATATTCTTCAATATGTTGTATGTAATTATTAGTCATGTAGTAAATTAGTGTTTTAGTTTTTGGATTATATACTATTAAGAATTATTAAATTTATTAGTATTATTCCTAATATTAATAATCCTCAAATGATAAGTCCATTATAATGGAACAATGAATTCGACCAAGATAGTCATCATATTTGTTCAAAAATACAAATAGAGGATTGTTTGAAAAATACAGAAGGATATATATAGGGCTGTACAATATATTTGCAAAACTTAGATGATAATGACAATGGAATCATATTGAAATGATATTGACAACAACGAATAGACCTATCGAAATGCTAGAGTTGACGACCCCATTTCCATTTACAATAATTTAGAAGAGCATTCACAAGGACTGATTTAAGTATCTAGGGAGAGCCCTTTGATCAGGCAGCTTTATTGAAAATTTCAGATCTAATGACACGTTTCAAGTGCAACAGCCAACAAATAAATGGCAGTCTAGTAGATAATGATACAAGTTTGAAAGCCAAATTCTACCACTTTCAGGGTAACATTGAAACAAAAGTAACTAATCAAGTAGAGGGTTTGAGGTGCTTCAGAAGTAGCACACAAAATTTTTTAACCATCGATAACCAGAAACTGATATACTGATAGCAGAATAGTAAAGATTCATCGGCCATGCATCCTCTGGCAAATGGCCATAACCTAACCAAATAAACAAAGACCATTAAAAGCAAAAAGAAGATGATATGAATTGTTCTTAGCTGGTCATATTTACAGAAGACATGATTGTAACCTTTATCAACATGCTTATTGTACATTTAATAGTTAAAATATTGTACGCATAGTTCTTGGTTTGTTCCTTTGTCCCTCAAAAACAACTTATTGCCATTTTAAACTCTTAGTCTTTTGGGATTAGACTAAATCATTGTCATGAGTTTTCCCAGCATGACAGTGAACTGTAGCACCGCATCTTATCAGACTAGTTCTTATTTTCCACTATATTTTACTTTCAGGCAGTATATACTTGTATATCTTCAAGGAGCACCAGGCAGAAACTGGTGTTTTTCAATTAGTGAATTTACCTTCTATTAAAGAAAGAAATTGTGGATTCTGTTCCTTTTCCCATGCTTTTATTAGTACAGAGCTCAAAAGCCATGAAAAGGAAGAAAACAAGACAAAACTCAGCAAAGTCTTAGAAAATACATTTCTCAGTTACATTACTATGCTATCACGTGCCTTTGCCGCGAAATCAGTTTAAACAGGAAGTGGAAGTCTCAAAATTTCCAGGACTACTGTAAGTTCACTATTCAGAGTGGTTTGAACTGTTGATTCTGCCCGTCGGTCAAGCTAATTTGTCGTCTGAGCTTAGCAATATGAGCTTGTACCTACAAATTCCAGTTAAAATATCCAAACATTTGAATTTCTTGACATCTCTATGTGATAATGGTCCAATTATTTTGAAAAGATGTCGGTGAACAAGTTTGTGAACAAACCAAATGTAACTGGAAGCAGAAAAAAGTAATGATGCTTCGCATTTTGCATTTCACATTTCACGAATATGAAACTCATCCTAGGAAGTAAAAATCATGCTTGCTTACTTGCTGACGAGCAGCTACAAGTTGTAATAGCTCATCTGCTTCAGAGAAATTCAAGAACCACGGGCTTAGGGGATGGTCCTTGGTGTCACCTCTCTTCTTTTTACTTTCATCTTCAGTTTATATTGCAGGCAATTTAAAAGTATCCTCATGAAACATAAGCATAACACCAAACAAAAAACTTCAAAGAGAAGGCATAGGAATAAACCTGGGGGTGGTAAAGTAACACCAGCAGGTAACCAGGGGAGGTTACTGCTAGTTGATTCTGCACACGAGCTAAAAACCTCTCTGGCGGTTCTGTGAATACAATCTCATCATAGGATTCCACAACAACAGGTTTCTTAGTCGACATGGGGCCAGATTCATCTTTCGGTATAACTTAAGATGAAGATATCTGGAGAATACCATCAACATTTTGCCTTGAGGCTTTATTTAGATTTTTGGTTTTCCACCAATGGAGTGGGTGATGTTAAACAATGCAACAAAGATAGAAACATAATGCTTAAAGTTTCAATTTTCATTCAATCTTTTTTATCATGAGAATACTTGAGCTAGGGTATTTATACTATAAGAAATATTGATGCTAACAACAATAATAACAACACTAACCACATTAATTGCTAGTAACTGACTTAACAAACAATATTCATCTTAACATTTTCCTAGTTTTCTAACTTTTGCTGAATTGATCTTCACTTGACAACACTCACAATGCTTCTCTGAAAGTAGAAAACTGTTTTGGTGTAATTGGCTTTGTGAGCACATTAGCCACCTATCTTTCTGATGGAACAAAATTGACCTATAGCATGCCATCAAGAACTTTTTCACGCACAAATTGATAATCAATTTCCACATGCTTCACCTTAGCATGATGAGTAGAGTTTGCAGCCATTGCCACTTTTGATGTGTTATCACACCATACAACTAGTGGTTGTTTTACAAACACATCAATCTCAGTTAGTAGTTGCTTTATCCATAACAACTTAGAAACACAATTTGCTAGGCTTCGATACTCAGCTTCTGATGAGGATCTGAACATAACAGGTTGCTTCTTGGAGCACCATGCAACTAGATTGGAACCAAGATTAGCATCATAGTAGCCAACTAGGTCAAACTGTCCTTTTGTGAAATACAAACCATAATTCATAGTGCCATTCAAATACCTTGATACTCTATTTATAGCCTTCCAGTGAGTGTCACAATGTGCATTCATGTACTGACTAAGCTTGTTGACACAGAATGCAATCTCTGGTCGTGTAATGCACACATATTGTAGTTTGCCAATAACACTCTGATATTCATGAACATCAACAAGTGGACTACCATTTGCAATAGTCAACTTGGGAGTGCCTACCATTGTAACAACCCGTTTTTGGTCAAATCGGAACAATGGTTTTAGGACCACAAATCAAGTCAAAATATTTATTTTGTTATTATTTTAATGTTTACAGCATGATTGAATGTTGGTGTGAAAATTTCGTTAGAAAATTTATCGTTAGATTGGTCAATTTGATAAAAAGGACTAAATCACTTAAAGCGTAAAACTTGAGTTCTAATAGCTAAAGGTGTCTAATAGCTATAGAACCTTAAAGTAAAGTTCCTTATGTGGTAATTAGACCATTAATTAGATAGTAGATGATAATATCTTGGCAAAATTGAAATTTTGAATTAGTAATAAGGTTAATTAAGTCATTTAGTAAATAAATGTTAATTAAATAAAACAAAAAGCCATTTTCTTCATTATCATCTTCTTCTAACCAAAATTAAGGTGGAGAAAAGCCATTTTCAAGCTTTCAAAGTTTTGGCTACTTCATTTGGCTAAATTGATCAAGAAAAGAGGAATTCGGACTTAGATCGAGGAAAAAACAAAGTAATTGAATAGTCGATCCATTCCGTCATTCCTTACACGAGGTAAGTTCATATAATTGAACTTAATTGTGCATTTGTTTAATTGATGGATGGAATTGAGATTGTATGTATTCCATTAGTTAAATTTGGATATCTTAAATTTAATGTACGGTTTAAATAAGACGAGTTGTTAAATAATACCATAGCTGGGCTATGGCAATCAGAAAATAAGACCATAACCGGGTTATGGCATGTGAATGTAAGACCATGGCAGGGCCATGGCAATATAAGTGTAAGACCATAGTTGGACTATGGCATTGGAAAATCGATGTACTTATACCGTAAGCATTTATAAGCCGAAGTGGTTTGGTAAGAGAATTGGTGAGAAATGGATACATATCGGTACAAGTATGTACAGAAAACTATTCGTGTAACAAGTTAAAGAAGTTGAGAACTTATGAGTTGATATGTGATTAAACCTTATGTTAACTCATTCTGTGATGCTTTAAATGCAATTTATGTTATCTATTTTGGAATGGTAATGAATGATGAGATTATTTCATTTTTACTTACGAACTTACTAAGCTTACAAGCTTATTTCGTTTACTTTTCCATGTTTTATAGTCTTACGAAGCTAGCTCGGATTCGAGGATCGTCAGAGACTTCATCACACTATCGAACATCTATTTTGGTACTTTTGAAGTTATGTATATATGGTATATGGCACGTATAGGCTTTGGTCATTTTGGTATGTTTGATGGAAATGTGTTTTGGCCATTAGAGGTAGCTTATAAATGTTATGTCGTTTGTTGTAAATATTTCCATGTAATATGGTTGATGTTGAATTATGATATCCAAGTGTTTATTATGGTATGATCTAGTTGGTTGAGACATGTTTGTTGTGGATTAGTTTTGGATGATGAATTAGATGAATTATGGTAAATGATAAATATATGTGAGTTATGACTAGTAAAGCAAGTTGAGTTGATATTTGGCTGCATATTTGTGTTTTGAGATGGTACCATTTGAGTTATGTAGGTATATGCAAATTTGGGTGGCAAATTGGCTTGGTAAATAGCCTATTTTTGTCCACACCGGCGTCTGTCTCAGTCGTGTGTGGCATACGGTCATGTTACACGGCCGTGTATCCCCTGGTGTTAAAATTGAAATGAAGTCAGTATGCTCCACACGGTCTCACACATGGGCATGTGATCAGTTGTGTGGCATAAGTCAGTATACCCCCTAATTTGCACATGGCCTAGCACACGGGCGTGTGACTTGGCCGTGTTGCATAAGTCAGTATACCCTACAGGTTTGGCACGGCCTAGCACACGGGCGTGTGTGGCCACTTCGAAGGGCACATGGGCTAGACACACGGGCGTGTGGTTGGCCGTGTGACCCAAGTTAGTAAGCTCACTTGTTTGGACACGAGGTTGGACAGGGGCTGGGACACGGCCATGTGCTTCCATTTCGAATGTTCACACGGCCTGAGACATGGGCATGTCTGGTGGCCATGTGAGACACACGGCCTAACCACACGAGCGTGTGTCCCCTGTTTTTGAGAAAAATTTACTAAGTGTTGAAAAATTTTTCGAGTTATCGGTTTAGTCCCATACCACTCCTAATACATGTTTAAGGCCTCGTAGGTTCGTTTAAAGGACATTATGATTGGTTATGATTGAATTGTATTTGATTTGATAAATTGTATATGAATTGTATGTTTAAAAGTGTTTTTAAGTCCGGAAATGCTCTGTAACCCTATTTCGGCGTTGAATACGGGTGAGGGGTGTTACAACCATAGATGTAAGAGTAGAAGTGGTTGTAACCATGTCTGTGCTATAAAGCAAATCTAAAGCATACTTCTTCTGAAGAGAAACAAATCACCACAAAAGGTGCGGTGAACCTCTATACCCAAAAAAAAGTGAAGTTCACCCATGTCTTTGAAAAGAACTCGTTGTGAAGCTGCTTGATAACCTAGATGATTTCTTCAAATGAGCTACCCATCACAACTATATCATCTACATACACCATTAGAAAAATTGTTGAGGCATCAGTCATTAAAAAAAACAGTGATTGATCAGCTTTAGAAGCTTGAAAACCAAGATGTTTCACCAAATTTTTCCTCAAGGTATGAAACCAGGCTCGATGGGTCTATTTTAAACCATACAATGCCTTGTTCAATTTACACAAACTATTCTCCACTAGCTCCGTGCATCCCAAAACCTGGTGGTTGATCCATATAAATTTCCTCAGTTAATGTGGCATTAAGGAAAGCATTATTCACATCAACTTGCCTTAACACCCATCCATTAATAACACCAATTGCAAAAATAGTCTGTATTGTTACAACTCGAGCCACGGGGCTAAAAGTATTAAAAAAATCAAAACCAACATGTTGAGAGATGTAATGACCCAAAATTCACGGGCATCAAAAAAGTGCAATATCGGGCCTCAACCTTAGAAAACTAAATTAGTAAATAATTATTAGGAATATTTATGAGTCTAGTGGTGTGTTTAATTAGGTTTTAATTAGGTGAATTTAGCTTAATTGAGAGAAATTAGGAAAAAGGATTAAAGTGAATAAAAGGTAAAAGTTGAATTGTAGATTAAAAGAAAATAAAAAGGGCCAAAATGGGAAATAGGCCATTTAGCATAGTTGAGGCCGCAAAACAATGAAAAATCTAAAGATTTTTTCAGATTATATATATATATATATATATATATATATATACTTAATATTAAGATATAAAATATAAATTATTATTTAATTGGTATTATATTATTAAATTAATGAATAGTTTAATTAATTGACAAATGTAGGGTGATTAAATGATACATATGTAATAATAATATTTATACAATTGTAATATTTCTATTTAATTACTTATTATTTATGCAAATAGATTTTATTATATTAAAATATTAAATTACATAAAATAAATAAAATCATGACAAATGTAAGGTGATGATTTATTACAAGTGTATTAATAAAATATATACATTTGTGATATTTATATTTAATTGTATAATAGATATTTATTATTTGAAAGTATTAATTAATTAAATAATTATATTATAAGATTTTTGTATTATTAACAAATTAAATGGTGACAATTGTAATTTAAATATTTGTTATTAAATAGATATTTATTATAATTATTATAATGCATTATTATTATTATTAACTAATATATATATATATATATATATATATATATATATATATATATATATATATAAAGTAAAAAGAAAACAAGTAGAATAAAAGAAACAAAAGAAGGAATAGAAGAACAGAAGCTTAAACGAAAAGGAAGGGAGAAAAGAGAAGGGAAAAGATAAAGGGAAAATTAGAATTTTGAAGCTTTAAGCTTTAATTGGTAAGTCAATTAAGTCATTTTCTCTTAAATTTGATGTTTTAGAAGTTTTAGAACAAAGTTTTGTTGAAATTAAATTGAGGTTTTGGAAGTTCTTAGGTTTTTTTAACATAGTTCATGTTGAACAAAATGATGAATTAGGGGTTTAATGGAATGAATTTCAATTTAGATTTGATAAAGGGATTAAATTGAAAAGTAAGCCATAAGTTTTGCATAGTAGGGACTAAATTGAAATAATTTTGAAATTATGGATTTATGTTGAAATTTTGATAGATTGTATAAGTTTGGTTGAAATTTGAATGGAAATAAAGTATGAATTGAGTTAGAAAAGTAAGTGAATTTAGTTAGGATCAAATTGAAAATAAGGTAGAAATTGAATAGAAATTCAATTATTCAATATAAATTAGTGATGTATTAATAGTATAAATTATTTTAATTTACGTAGCTAGCAAAGAACTTGAGGCATTGGCATCGAAAGAAAAAGAAAAGGTTATCGAGGAGTAATCGAGTAAATACAATTTGTATTACTATAATTCAAATCTATTTATTATTAATTGTTATATTTTAATTAAAATGCATAGTGGATAAAATTAGGTAAGTAATTGAAATAATGATATTGATTTAAATGAAATTGATTTAAAAGTGTTTATGGCTTTTGAAATTGAATGTGAATAAATTGAAAAATAAAATAATTTGAATTAAATCAAAATGAATTGAATGAAGAAAATATGTGATTATTTGAAATGTATATTAATGGAAAAGTGATTAGTGGTTTGAACTTATTGAAAATGAATCGAAAATATGAATTGAATAAAAGTGAATTAAATTATGAATATGGTGAATATCTGAATTGTGTATTGATTGAAAAGTGGATTGGATTGAATTGAATCAAAGTATGATTATATGTGATTATCGAAATATGTATTGGTATTGAATTGTATATTGATTAGAAAGTGAAAAGGTGAACTTGAATTGAATTGTGATTGAATTGAAGAGAATTTGAAATATCAAAAAAATTGATTTGAATACCCTATTAACTAGTGAAATTTGAGTCGGATATAGTTGGCATGCCATATGATATGGAAGAGTACGGTTTTTTTGTGTGATCGAATATTGTTATCTTTATTCTTATTACTGATTCGACACTTTGTGTGTTGAATATAAATCATCTTTATTCTGATTACAGACTTTGTGTGTTGAATCTATTCTTATTACTACCGTGTTGATTCTTGTTTAGGTATTGTGTACAGTTAAGGCACAATGTGTCGTACTGGTGTGTTTGGGTTGGAATCCGTGTATCCCTCAAAGTTCGGGTTTGTTAATAGGGTAAATAACTGAAATTAGAAAAATCAAATAAGTTTGATTTATCGTACTATTGAAAATATGAGAATGAAATTATGAGTTGAATTGTGAATTGAATTGAAATGTAAGATTTGAAGCATGAACTTAAGGTTCATGAATTTGCTAAAATATCGAATTATTGATATTGAAATCAGTTGAATAAATGAAATGAGAAAATCGAATGAATTGATCGATTGAACTATTGAAAGTATGAGAAAGTGAAATTGTAATATCTCGGATTAGGGCTTATGCACTATTGCTAAATTTTATGAAATAACATGCTTATGTGTGTTGTAAATGTGCATTATGGATTTTGTGAACCTTAGTGTGTAGTTAAATACTTTAGAAATTATTGGATTTTTAATTTAAAAGGGGAGCTAAGCTTGATAAGGCCTTAAGAAAATAAATAAGGAAATATGACATATAATTGGGCTTGGAAAAGTGGCAGGAGACACCACTTAAACCCTCCGGGAATGACGCCACTAGCGAGGTAAATGGGCCAAGGTTCGAAGTCGCTAGGGAAGAAAATAAAAGAATTTTATTTTGCTAAAAGGAGAAGAGAGGTGGACGGACAAAAGGAGTCTATGAGAGGAGTTTGAGATGAGGTCTAATTCTCCTAAAAATTTCGGCTAAGGTAGGAAAAGGGGTAAGGAAAAGAGAATTAAGGAATTTGATAAGTGAGAGGAAGAGGTGGCCGGCCAAGGGACTCTTGGTATAGTATTTTCGGCAAGTAGGAGAGGCCAACCATTATTCTTTCCTCTCTTTCATTCTTCTGCCAAAACTCTCAAGTAAAACTTCCCCCTTTCTCTTTTATTTTGTTATAGCCGAAATACTCCCTGTGCTAGACGAATTTACATTCCACCATTGCCGAAACCCTCAAGCTTTTCTTTCTCACCTTTGTTGAACCGAAACTCTCTAAGTGTTCATCTAAAAATCGAAAACTCCTTCACCCTCACCATTGCCGAATAGTTCATCACCATTTGAAGCCATAACCGATTCTCCATTAAGCCACAAAGTCGAATAGCCCTGTGGATTCAAGTAAAGGTGCCGCTGATTTTAAATAAAGGGAGGATCTTTCGGGACTGTGTCTATAGTCGACTAGAAGGAGGATTATTCGGGATTCAATATCAAGGTAAAATCATGTGTATATTCGGCCAAGGGCTATTATTCTTGTGATTAAATGTTAGAAATTAATCTAACATGTGTCAAGGTTATTTCGATAGATATCAAGGATAAATAGCAATTTCGGGCTTTCAAATCACAAGGTAAAGTACATTAGTACATTCGGCCAAGGCCCTATTCAATGATTAGATCTGTTCCATATTATTCAAAAAGCCGGAAACTAACTAGTTCAGTGATTAAGTGTATAGCCGATTGCAAATAAGAAGCATCACAAAGTTTTGGATTTGATCGGTGAGACAAATCGACTGACAAGGTAAGAAAGTGGTTATGTTAATCCTTGGGTTTTGGTTTCATAGCGAATGGCTTTCAACGACTTTGTTTAGGGTTGGCGAATATAGGGATTAAAGATCTAAATTAATAGATCGGGTTTTCGGGTTTCGGAGTAAACTTGCTAAGTAAATCAGGTGTGTACCCCACACTATCTTTTAATAAGATTTATGGCAATATTTAATATGAGCATGTTTATAAGAATGTGAATATGGCTAAAGTACCATGCTATGGTACAAAGTACTCAAGTAAGTTTTCCTACTCCTACTAGGACTACGATATGATCTATTATGACACACATATGAACCTATAAGAATGTGAATAAAGAATTTGGCATGATAATGCATGTTTTGTATGACATGGGCATGTGGGTTATTGTAAAAGGGGAAGTGAATGTGGTGGGTTAATACCACGATATCTGAATGTGGTGACTTGGTCACATTATTCGAATGTGGTGACTTGGTCACAATTATTTAATCTGGTGGCTATGCCACGAATTTTATAAGGCGATGAGCACGTCATTGCAATGACGCCGCCGATGGTGTATAGCGGATGGAGGGTTGACTTACTAGTCCCCACGGTGTGCGAGGATGAATACGGGTGATGTGTAGCGGATGGCATATAGGTTTGGGTTCGGGTTGCATCATTATTTCCTACCATTATATGAATATGTATGTGATATGAGAATGTATGCAGAATTGTTAAATTTAAGTGTTGGTTACACATTGAGTCTGTTTGACTCACCCGTTGGGAACATTTTCTTCGGTGACGATCGGTGATGGGTCGGTCGGCGGGAGCTTAGTGGTGGCCATGTGAAGTTCGATTTTACTTTGTTTTGGACTCTTTTATTTTAAGTACTTTGAATTTATTTTTGGGAATTATTTGATGTAATAAGGCCATAGTTGAATTATTTTATTTTACTTCCATTTATCATGCTACGAAATATTTTTTTTAAAAAGACTAAGTAACTTTATCATAAATTAAACTCTAAATGTTTTGTCACCCAAAATCAAGGGATTTCAAGTATAAGATTAACTTGTTTCCAACTCGAGCCCAACCCAAAAACAATCTTTCTTTCAAAACACATCATTTTTCCAAAGTCACAAAAGAATTTTGAACCGGATTACATCGAGAAACATACCAGATCCGGTGAAGGCTCGTGGGCCGGGTTTGGGGTGTTTCAGAAATTATGAATTGAAATGTGAATTGAAATTGAGATATCGAAATAAGAAGTGAAAATAGAATGAATTGGAAATAATGAAATAGTGTATGAGTTAATGGAATATAATCTTATGAATTAATTATAATTATTTTTATTGAAAAATGTTGGTTTAAATAATTATTGAAAGATTAATGTTGTAAGGACTAATTTATTATTTGTCCGTTTTTATGTTCTAATATATTAGTGATTAGCTAAGGATTAATTTGAAACCAAATGTAATATTCTTATACCAAATTCCTTAAGTCGAATATGGTATAGGGGTGTTATAAGAGAACCCCTTAGCCACTAGTCTTACTTTATGCCTGTCCACAGACCCATCAAGCTTATTCTCCACTCTGAACAACCACAAACAACTAATTGATCTCCTAGAAGGTGAGAGAGGGCAAAGGCTCCAAATATTATTGTGAGAAGAGCTTGTAACTCACTGTTCACCACACCTTGTCAATGAGACGGGCTCATTGCTTTATGAATATCACTAGGTACAGTAGCAGACGAACCATCAGTGGGCACAATATTAGATGAACTAGTTACCTTGATGACATATACTTTTGGTTTAAAGGTTCTTACTTTGCTATGAGTAACCATAGGATGAGTATTAGTGGCCTGAGATGGTTGATTTTGAGTTGGACACTAAGTTGGTGGATGGGAAACAAGTAACACATTATTAGAAGGTAAATATGTTGACACACTAGGAGAGGCTGATACAGAAGCTTAATTCATTGGTGCATTAGATGACAAAGATAAATTTGTGGACTCATGAGGTGACACTTGATTTGCAACTAAAGAGGATTGGTGATGAAACTGGGGAAAAACTGTAGCAACATCTAACTTTTTCTTCAAAAAATAAAGCCATGTGTATCTAGTATAAACATCTGTAAAAGCAACATAATAAGAGAAACCATTGGAATATGCTGGAGCTAGCCCCCAAACATCTACAGACACCATCTGAAGAGGGGCAGTGTATTCAGATTTAGAAGCAGAAAAAGACAATTTATGTTCTTTGCCCAGATGACAAGCAACACAATCAACCAAATTTTTATTATCACATGTACATTACAATGAGTCAAAGCTTTCTTAAGTGTAGCTAAAACATGAATACCCTAGTCTAGCATACCATACAACTAAAGGAACGGATTTGACAGCAGTAAGACATTGTGTTGAAGTAGTAGGTACAGTAGATTTGACAACAACATTTAAATGCAATTTGTAGAGACCATCATGAACTGATCCTTAAAGAAGCACATCTCGATTCTGCAAATCACGTACTTGACATTTAGTATGAAAAAACGTAAACACCACCTGATTGTCTTTTGCAAATTTAAACACAGACATCAGATTTTTAGTAATACCAGGCATAAACAAGAGAGACCTCATATACAATGTACGAGAATAAGTAAAGATGTTTATGGAGAACAAGTAAGGTAGATACATTACCTACATACACTTTACTTGGGCCATTGTATGGAGTGCTTTGTTCCATTATTGAAGCAGAGTGAGTGAGATGATGTGTGGCACTAGAGTTTGAATACCAAGCATTATCTACAACAGTGTCAGACATAGCAACATAAGCTTGAGGATTAGGATTAAAGACAGGAGTAGCTGTTGAAGCACTTCCAGGCTATGATGTTGCACAAAACGGGTTAAACCATACATTTAGTAGGAGTTGGAGAAGGTGAGAAAACCCAATTTCCATATGGAACCACTGCAGTAGAAGACATTGGTAAACTAAATGAAAGCACCCATGATGGCATTGATGATCCATTACCAAACATACACACATTTGCTTATAGAGACCGATAACCAGTACTCTTGTAAATAGCATCAAACTTATGATAGCAATGATCAATAAGATGCCATGTTTTTTTATAAAATTGACACTAAATACGAGAACCAGACATACGACCACGTCCCCGGCCACGTGAAGAACTCGAAGTAGGAGTTTAATCACTATCTACCATTGAAATAGTCTGTAGATGAGTAACCATAATTGCTAAACTAGGAATCTCAGCTACAGTAGATTGCATTCGTGTTTCAGCATCAAGAAGCATAGTAGTAATATTCTGAACTCTAGAAGGTAGTTGATTTGCTGTTATGATAGTTATAACTTATTCATACTCAAGAGAGAAACCATTGAGAATGGCAGTAACATGCTCATGCTTACTATTGATCTCACCATAACTAGCAAGACTATCACAGTAGATTTTAACCTTCTTCAAGAAATCCTTCATTGATAAAACTCCCTTAAGCTGGGAATGGAGAGCACGTCTCTAGAGCATTAACCTAGACCTGGTCTTACTACCATATATATTAACAAGTGTATTCCATATTTGTGCACTGGAATTCATGCCAATAAGTTTAGGTAACACACTTTGGCTAAAAAAATAAAGAAGCCAAGATGCAAGCGCACTGTTCTGTTGCTCGTACAGCACTAAAGTAGGATTTTCTTGAAGCACACCATTTTCATCAGAGATCATCGATGGAGGAACAACAGTTTGAGGATCAAGAAAATGTTGCAAGTTAGTTTTTATTACAAAAAGTACATGTTGACGCCATAGTAGATAATTGGAGTCATGAGTCATCAAGAAGAATATTAATCTTCTTGGCGAAAAAGAAACGACTATCAAAAACTGAATCAAAAACCATTATTGGCGCAGTGGGAATAGCCATGAATGCTCCACAGGTCCCCAAAAATCCGTAAAAAGAGAGAGCTCCAGTACCATGTTAAACAATGCAACAAAGATAGAAACAGAATGCTTAAAGTTTCAATTTTCATTCAATCTTTTTCCTCATGAGAATACTTGAGCCAAGGTATTTATACTACAAGGAATATTGTTGCTAACAACAATAATAACATCACTAACCATATTAACTGCTAGTAACTAACTTAACAAACAATATTTATCTTAACAGGTGATATGTGATTTTGATAGCAAGAATTGTGAGTTAAACAAGCGAGAAATTGTCAGTTATTAGAAGAAATGGAGAACAAAAAGAAGACCAAGCAAAAAAAGCGATAGCCGAGGAGCAAGCTGATTAAACAACAAAGACCATGGAGGACAAGCCAGAAAATAGTGGCTGAGGATTTAATGGCACTGTCGGAAGATGAATCCAACTGCCCAGATGATCTGAAGTTGTTGATCCGACGGTTGATGTAGCTCTACTGCAACGCAGGAAGCTTCATTCTCTTTGAAACATGTCGTACCTAAAGCTCTTGCAACAGAGAGAAGACGACCACGAAGAAAACAATGCATATATAACATGAATTTTTTTTCAAATATTTGGGTAGGTCAATTTGGTGGGGAAGGTGGGCTTAAGAAATTTATTTACAAAAGGATTACTTTTGAATTGCGATTGAATTGATTCTGGGTTATTGTCAGATTGCTACTCTGCTTTGTGGTATACATCTTATTCTAATTCTTTTTCCTTCTTTTTGCTTGGGTTTATTTTTATTTGAGGGATAAAGACATAAGTGCGTGATTTAGAGGAATGCTTGAATTTAGGCATATTTATAAAACTAGGAGCTCGTAAAAAGAAAATAAACCAAATGGAGGATTATATATACGGGAAGAGAGAATTTTAGAATTAATTTTTAGAAGCAATAGAAATCTAAATTGTATCGAGCACTACTTCAATAGCAAATTCAACTTCCCTTTTAGAGGATAAACCAATCAATTCTTTGAGAAACACATCGGTGAATTCTTGAACTATCAAATTTTGTTCTATTTTAGATCCCAATGCCATGGTATCCAAATTATAAGCTAAATACACTTCACTTTTTTTTGATGATGTTACTGATATAATATTCGTCGAAGTGTCAGATCTACCTCAACATTTATTAGTTCACCATTCTTTCTTTCGATTGATGTGTCTAAAACTAACTATGATCACAATAAAGGCAAGCGCACCTATCATTCAATAGTATAGTTATGGTAAGGCCGGTAATATCCTATCCACAAGGACCAAGAGTACTAGTAATTACTATCTTTTATTATCTAGCCTAAAATTGAAGTGATTTCTTTTAAACTAAAACTAATTAAAAACAACAACGAAAGAATTAGGAAAATACTTTTAGACAACTTATATGAGATAAGCAATACCTAAGGAAGAATCCAACTAGACTTCACTTATTACTTTTGATTCATATGATTTATTCACTTGACTTAACCCGTAGAAATCACTGATTTATGTTAATATCTCTTTCAAGACTAAAAAAAACTAACTCTAGGTTGATTAATTGAAATTTCTTTCTAATTAAAACCCTTATTGTTGCATTAACTTCGATCTATGGATTCCTTATTAGATTTGACTCTAATTCGATGATTTTCGTAGCCTATTTCTAGGGTTGCAATCAACTCCGCTTAATTGTGTTGATCTACTCTTAAACAGGGACTTTTGCTCCTCTAAATAAGCACATTCGACTTGAGTCAATAACCTGAATTATCAAAACAAGAATAAGAACTCACAATTAAGAATAAGAACAAGTATTTATCTTATAAATCAAATAATAATAAGATTCGTCTTAGGTTTCATCCCCTCAGGTATTTAAGGGATTTAGTTCATACTGATAGAGGGAAACATCTTAAAATAGGGAAAACAACAAAACATAAGAAAACCCAAAAACTTCAAGAGAAATTGATAGGAGATCTTCGGTCTTGATGGAGATCCTTCTTTAAGTCGCTTCCCAACAACTATCTTGAGTATTTTACGCCTTCTACTTGGCGTCCCATTTAGGTTGCCCCCTATGGTGTTATATAGGCTTTGAACACCTCTCTTGGCCCACAAGTGGTCTATTCCGAATAGAATTAAACTTTGATACGACAGAGGCATGCCCGTGTGACATGTCCGTGCTCGATTCCTTAGACCGTGTTCTATTCTGCTCGCCACACACGGCCGTGTGGTCTTTCCGTGTACGTTGATCCAGGCCGTGTTTGATCCTGATCATAACACACGACCGTGTTCATTGGTCCAGGCCGTGTTGATTTCATAGGTAGGCCCATTTTGTCCCATTTTGGCCCGTTTATCGTTCTTTTTGACTCCCTAAGTTTGTCTAATTATAAAACATAAAATTAAGGGATTAGGAGCATCGAATTCATCAAATCTAATGAAAATTCATCCAAAATAGGCCAAGCATGGGGTTAAAATATGTATAAATTAAGGTTTATCAAATATCCCCACACTTAAACATTTGCTTGTCCTCAAGCAAAATCCTCAACTTACAATTAAAATTAACTTCATCAAATCATAATTCTCATCAATAATGTCTCATCATAATTCATAAATAATTCATACATGGATGATTTAACTTAAAGAGTCCTAAAGATTCAAACAATCTAAGTCACAAGTTTTTGTAGCATGAAAATATAGGTGTTTCCCTTTATGTAAATAATTACCTTTGATCCAAAATCGACAAGAATTGACCTACTCACAAAGGATTCACTCAAATCACCCAAAGTGTTTAAGGTTCAAGATAAAGCACTCAAAAGTCAAACATGAAAAGTTATTACCATAGGCCTGCGTGAAAATCAAATCTCCACCACTATAAAATGAGATGATACACAAATCAAAAGGTCTTTTAAAAGGGTTGCAATGGGGCTTGGGTTAAAGGTGTGGATACAGGCTGAATTAGAGGGTTAGAATCGAGAGTGAATTGAAAATTTACCTAACTAGAAAAATAAGCTAATACTGAATAATTACATCAATTGAAAACTTATCATAATAACATGAGCTTCTTCTAAAGATCTGAATTTAACTGCTTAAGCTCAAATAATCATAGAACTAATAATGAATATATTTCTAACTTTTTTTAAGAATAAGAACAATTACATGATATAAGATGAATTTAACTTCTGAAATAAAGAAAATAGATAGGCAACTGATCAAATCAAATCTTAACAGAAGGGGAGTCAATAAAGTAGGGAAGTAAAAGTTTGGTTTTGGGTTAATATTAATGGGTGTGTCAAGAAACGGTTTATTAGGATTCAAAGGGGTTCACTAGGGGTTAGTTATGAAGGTAAGCTTTTTGTGGAGTGAGTGGGTTAAATCCTAGGTGCCTTTATCATCCAGTATATCAAATCAAAAGTGTGGTCTCGACATGCATAATCGAAGCAAGTTCTAGAATAACAAATCAATGTTGACACACTCATAATAAAGTGAGCAAGAAAAGTATATGCTCTAAAGGCTCAAAATCTCACAAAAATTATGGTTTTAATGTCAATCTTGCAAATTTCAAACTTCAAAGTAATATTTAAATTTAGGGAAACAACCTAACCAAATTTTTAATTCTAAAATAGACTTATCATGTTCAATTCTCTAATATCTTAAAGTTTAAACCATCAATGCACAATTATCTATGACTTACTCCAAAACATATCAACAAAAATTATAAATCAAAAGAAGTTTCATTCTAATAGTAACTATGAAAAGTTACTTAAAAACAAGAAATAATTCAGGGATTTTCAAATAGTACTATAGTTAACCTCCCACACTTAAGATGTACATTGTCCTAAATGTACAAAGATAGATAATATAGTAAGAAAATCATAAGAGAGGGAGAGGAGTGAAACTTCCTAAATCATGGATGAAATCCTTGAAAATGAAACTTATAGAAATGGAACCAATGAAAAGCATGATGAACTAGGCAGAGGTGAAGGTGGGTGAGAATATTCCAGTTCCTTAGTAGCACCTTGAACCTTTTGAACTGCGGAGTCATCAATAAAGTTTTAGGGGGTTTTATTAAATGGATGTTGTTATGATTACTCGATGATAAAAAGCCAAAGATAAAAAGAAATCAACATAATTAATATAATTTAAAGACAAGAAAAGGAAATAGTTTAATAGTTTAAAACTTTAAATAAAATAAAGAAAACGAAAAAAAAAATGAAAATAAATGGACTCAAAGGTCCTCATCCCCAGATGGATCGTGAGGTGAGGGTGGCGACGATATGTGGAAGTGCTGACAAATCTGTTGAAGAGTCGCATCGATGCCGTCGAATAGTCAAGCGTTGTCATTAAATTGTTGCATATAATACTGCTCGAACCTAGTGAGGCGTTCAAAGATGTCAGTTTGTAAAGCTGCTGCATGAGCTGGTCGGCGTGGCGGTAGTGGCACGAACGGTGGCTCCTCGTGCTGTGGGGGACATCATCAGTAATGTCCTATGGGTCGTCCTGCTCGGTGGGTTGCGAGAGCCAGTACTGGGGAGAATCAAACCCACGTCGGGCTCAATCATCCTCATTTGAAGCATAGTCTAAATGCCCTGCGGGGACATCTACCCGATAAGGGTGAGTGAGGACGATTGAGCTGCGGTGTTGAGGAGCCCAAAATATCGAGCCAAGTGCGTGATGTATGGGCCCATGGAGATGACCCTCTCCTATGCCACTCCGTCTGATGCTGAATGGCACGAGCGATAAAGTAAGCTAAGTCGAAGATGCGCCTATTCGCCATGCACCATAAAAAGTAGACGTCGTGAGTGTTGACGACGCTGGTACTCTCTCGCCTACCTGTTAAAGTATGAGCGAGGATAGTATGTAAATACCTCAATGATGGGGCGAGAGCTGACGCTTTAGAGCGGCTGGGATCATAGGTAGCCAAGCCTGGGACTAAGTCATTCCAACATGCAGAAGGGGAGTGATGGATGTGGCGATGGAGATCCTTGAATTTGTACTCTTCCACGAACTCCTCAGTGTAAAGTCCCAAAGCGACTCGAACTGTGGGACACTCAGCTCACGTACGAGGCCTCCGAGATGGAATTGGATTGTGCCAGAGTCGTCAAAGTTTGTCATGACCGTCTGGAGGTAGAATGTGGAACAGAACTCCAAAGTGAGCTCTAGGTATGTAGGCTCGACGATATCAAAGAAGTGCCCCCACGGGTCGGTGGATAATAGGGCTCGAATCGCGTCGACTAGCTGGACCTGCTCTAGAGCGGCCCAATCAATACACCTCCCCAAACCGAGGGGTCGTGCATGAAGTAACCGAAAGAGCTCCTCCTGGGGTTCCAAAGGAAACTATAGGAATGGGTGGCGTACTTCGATAGAAGCGCTTGAGTAGGCCGCACCGACACCTTTTCGCTTTTTAAAGAGGGAACAGCGGTCTTTTTCCCACGTGATTGGAGTCATTACGTACCTACAAAAGATGTATAATAACCAAGTATCATTAACCAACCAAGGATGTAGGATCCTACTAATCATTATATTCTTGTGATAATCCTAATACTGAAAACTAAGAACACATAAGTCTATTGAATAATGAGAAAGCAATATTGATGAAGAAAAGAGATATCAGTTCATTAATGTCTAACAATGAGAAATATCAGAATACTTAGCATTAGGAAGTCGATAAAATAAATATAGAATAAGAGAATAGAAATTAACATAGTCTATGAAAGAAAATCTAATAATGCTAAAAATAATGATGAAGAGAATGATAATTAAGAGAATAGAAACTGAATAATAATAAAAGAAATGGAGGGTAAAACAATGGTGACCGACGGTGAGGTGGCGAGAGGAGGCACACGGTTGTGGTGGTTGCGCGCAGGCGTGTCATCCTTACACGGGCGTGGCCTACGTGCTGTATGCGTGGATAAGAAAGGAAAAGAGGAAAGGGAAAGGTGAAAGGAGGAGGGGGTGTCGACGGGTGGTGTCCGGACTGAGTAGGGAGAGTGGAGAACGCCTAGGGTTTTTAGGGAAGGGAAAAATTTTGGGGAGAAAATGAACAGTGGTGTGGTTTAAATAGAAATTAGGGCACACGGTCAAGGCCCATGGCCGTGTGCCTACTGTTTAGCTCGTGTGTTTCGTAAATTTTGAATTAGGGCACGTCTGATCCTTATCCCACGCCCATGTCCCCTGGGCGTGTTGGGTTACATGGCCTCATCGCACGGCCGTGTAATGGTTTATTCGTTTCTCTCGTGCCCGTGGTAATTAGTCAGTATCGATCACGACCTAAAGGCACGGGCATGTCCTATGCCCGTATGATTCTTTTAGTTTCAACCACGACTTCGAGCACAGGCGTGTCACACGCCCGTGTTATTTACTCAGTATCGACCATGGTTGCATCGCACGATCGTGACCCTTTTATCGCAGCCCATGTTATCGAGTCAGTTTCGACCATGGCCGCATCCACGGCTGTGGTGTTTTATCGTAGCCCGTGTTGGGGAAAATTTTTTCTTTCTTGGCCCACATGGTCTCCGCCACGCCGATGTCTCTTTCTATGGTGTCCACACAGCCACGGCCACCCATGTGCTAGGCCGTGTGGGTGGGAAATCTGCACCTAATAGATTGGTTAGTTCTTAGTTAGATGCTAAAATAAAAAATATGGATGTTAGTGAGGTTAGTGCTCGGGTTTCCTTTGAGAAGCACTCATTTAAAGTCTTAAGCTAGACTTACCCTGTTTTCATCTCTATATGAAGGTTCACGGAGCTGTAGCTCCTCTTTCATTTCTCTAAAATCTTTACCATTATATAGTTTAAGTCGTTGACCGTTTACCTTGAATGTGCCATAAGTCAGATGAGTTACCTCGATTGTGCCATAAGGAAAAATAGTTTTGATTACAAATGAACCTGACCATCTTGACTTCAGCTTTCCAGGAAATAATTTGAGCTTTGAATTGTATAGTAGAACAAGATTTCCAACCTCAAAATGCTTCGGTTGCTTCAAATGAGCATCATGGCGTCGCTTTGTTGCTTCCTTGTATAAACGTGAGTTCTCGTAGGCATTAGCTCGCCACTCATCTAGCTCGTTCAACTGCATCAATCTTTTCTCACCTGCAAGTTTAATATCATAGTTTAGGAATTTTGTAGCCCAAAATGCTTTGTGCTCTAATTCAAATGGCAGATGACAACTCTTTCCGTAGACAAGTTTGTATGGGGATGTTCCTATGGGAGTTTTAAAAGCGGTTCTATAGGCCCATAAAGCATCATCTACTTTTAATGCCCAATCTTTCCTATTTGATTCTACAATTTTCTCTAGAATACACTTAAGCTCTCTATTAGCTACCTCAACTTGTCCATTGGTTTGAGGGTGATAAGGGTAGCTGTTTTGTGGTGCACCCCATATTTCTTTAAAATGTTATCAAATTGAGTATTACAAAAATGAGTACCCTTATCACTAATAATTGCTCTAGGTGTTCCAAATCGAGAGAAGAGTTTCTTAAGAAATCTTACTACCACTCTCGCATCATTAGTAGGTAAAGCTTGAGCTTCAACCCATTTTGACATATAATCAACCGCTACTAAGATGTATTTATTCCCAAATGAGCTAGAGAATGGTTCCATAAAATTAATACCCCATACATCAAATATTTCACATGATAGCATATCGTTTGAGGCATTTCATCGCGTTTAGAGATATTACATTCTCGACATCTATCACACAAGTAACATACATTAGCGTCCTTGAGCAGTGGGCCAATAAAAACCTGATTGAGCATTTTATGTGTTGTCCTAATCCTTTGTAATGTCCTCCTGTTGGTCCTGAATGGCAATGTTCTAGGATTTTGCTTGCTTACGCCTTTGTAACACATCTCGAATTACTTGATCGCACATATATGAAAAGAAAAGGGTCCTCCCAAAATAGTTTTCACATCAGCAAAGAATTGCTTCTTTTGATGATGTGTTAACACTTTTGGTAGGATGTTAGCAGCTAAATAATTCGCAATATCTGCAAACCAAGGTACCTCGAGTCAGTTATAGCAAAGAGTTGTTCTTCAAGAAACGAGTCATTTATCTCACTCTCATAAATTTCTTTGATATGTGGATTTTCAAGCCTAGAAAGATGGTCTACCGCGAGATTTTCAGCTCCTTTCTTATCCTGAATTTCCAAATCAAATTCTTGTAAGAGTAAAATCCATCTTATGAGTCGAGGTTTTGCATCAGATTTAGTTAAAAGATAACGAAGAGTTGAATGGTCAGTGTAAATGACAACTTTAGATAATATCAAATACTGTCTAAATTTATCAAATGCGAAAACCACATCAAGCAACTCTTTTTCTGTGGTGGTGTAATTTTCTTGTGTGGCCGTTAATGTCTTGTTAGCATAATAAATTGGTTGAAAATGTTTCTCTTCGCTATCCCAAAACTACACCTATTGCTAAATCACTCACATCACACATTAGTTCAAAGGGTAAATTCCAATCAGGTGCAATTATAATTGGAGCATTTATTAGTTTATTTTTTAGGGTATTAAATGCATCTAAACATTCCTGATCAAAATTGAAAGGTCCATCTTTTTCTAGTAATTTCGTTAAAGGCTTAGCTATTTTAGAAAAATCCTTAATAAATCTTCTATAAAATTTCGCATGTCCTAAAAAGCTTATAATAGCCTTAACTGAACTAGGAGGAGGTAATTTTTCTATGGTTTCAATTTTTGCTTTATTAACCTCAATCCTTTTACTAGAAATTTTGTGACCTAACATAATCCCTTCTCGAACCATAAAGTGACACTTTTCCCAATTAAGCACAAGGTTCGTTTCCACATTTTATTAGAACTCGTTTTAAATTTTTAAGGCAAAGATAGAAAGAATTACCAAATACCAAAAATCATCCATGAATACCTCCATAATATCTTCCACAAGTTCATCAAAGATGGCTAGCATGCAGCATTAAAAAGTAGCAGGAGCATTACATAATCCAAAAGGCATTCTACGATAAGCAAACGTACCATATGGACATGTAAATGTAGTATTTTCTTGATCCTCAGGAGCTATTGGGATTTGGAAGTAGCCAAAGAGTTCATCTAGGAAGAAATAGTACATATGCCCAGATAATCTTTCTAACATCTAATCAATGAAGGATCTTTTCTCATGGCATCGTTCAACTTCCTATAGTCAATGTAGACTCTCCAACCTATGACTGTTCTTGTTGGAATCAATTCATTCTTTTCGTTAGCTACAACAGTCATGCCTCCCTTCTTTGAAACAACCTGCACAGGACTTACCCAAGTACTATCAAAAATAGGATAAATAACTCCAGCATCTAGAAGTTTAATTACCTCAGCTTTAACAACTTCCTTCATGTTGGGATTCAATTGTCTTTGAGGTTGCACACATGGTTTATATTCATCTTCCATTAAAATTTTGTGGGTGCAAAATGATGGACTTATCCCTTTAATGTCAGAAATTTTTCAAGCTATGGCTCTTTTATGCTCCTTTAATACCTGTAGTAACTCATCTTTCTCATTAGGTTCTAATTCCAAAGAAATAATTACCGATAGTGTAGAATTATCTCCTAGGAATGCATACTCTAAGTGGTTTGGTAACTGTTTCAATTCATATTTGGGAGGCTCTTCAATAGAGGTTTTTTGTTTTAGTTCGTCATTTGTTTCAATGCCCTCATACTTATTTTGTCTTGGGGAAGAAGTATTAGAATTTAACTCACTTTTTATCTCTCCCATCTCATTGGTATCGTCGTTTGCCCCCACCTTGTGTAAGACACAGTTCCAATATGTCTTCATGCATGATTTCCTGAAAAGAGTCTTGAATAAAATGATCAATAGCATCAATAAAATAACATGAATCATCTTGCTCTCTAGAATATCGCATAGCATCATAAATTTTAAAAATAATTTCCTCGTCACCTACCCTTAGCACAAGTTTACCATCACCTACATCAATAATAGCCCTAGCAGTAGCTAAAAATAGGCGTCCTAAAATTAAAGGTACCTCAACGTCCTTATCCATGTCAAGCACAACAAAATCAACAAGGAATATAAATTTATCAACTTTTACTAAAACATCTTCAATAATTTCCCTAGGATATTTAATAGATCTATCAGCTAATTGAATACTCATCCTAGTGGGTTTTGGTTCCCGAGACCAAGTTGCTTGAACATTTTATAAGGCATTAAATTAATACTGGCACCTAGATCAGCTAATTCTTTCTCAATATTTAAACTACCAATTAAACAGGGAATAGTGAAACTTCCTGGATCTTTCAATTTGGTTGGTAGCTTATTTTGGAGAATAGCTGAACATTCCTCATTTAGTTCCACGGTCGATAGCTCTTCAAACTTCCTTTTATTTGTTAGAAGCTCTTTTAGGAATTTTGCGTATGTCGGCATCTGTGAAATAGCTTCAACAAAAGGTAAGTTAATATGTAATTGTTTAAAAAGTTCAAGAAATTTACCATATTGTGCGTCTATGCGGTCTTTCTTCAACTTTGCGGATATGGGATCGGTGGTTTATACTCTTTAAGTATTGGTGTTACATTCTCGTTTACTTCCTCACCCTTTTCCTTACTAGTTTCTTGTGGCATCTTCTTTTCAGCTTCAACCAATACCTTCCCACTCCTTAGTGTAACTGCCTTCACATGCTCTTTTGGATTAGGTTCGATGTTACTAGGTAAACTACTAGGTTGCCTTTTGGAAACTAGTTTAGCCAGCTCTCCAATTTGATTCTTAAGCCCTTGAATTGATGATTGCTGATTTTTCAATGTTGTTTCGATATTCTGAAAATGAGTCTCTAACACCGAAATAAACTTTGCTAGCATATCTTCAAGGTTCGGCTTTTTCTCTTGCAGGTGGTATGGTGATTGAAAGCCTGAAGGGGGTTGTTGTCTCTGATTTCCTTGTCCACCCCATGAAAAGTTTGGGTGGTTCCTCCAACCTGGATTGTAAGTGTTACTATAAGGGTTATTTTGAGGTCTAGAATTGTTACCCATATAGTTCATTTATTCATTTTCTATGCCAGGGTTGTAGGGTGGGTATTCTACATTGTTCATTCCTAATCCATTCGTATCGCACTGCATTACTGGATGTACCTGCAAAGAACCATACAAACCATCAATATTTTTATTTAACAGTTCTACCTGGTTTGAGAGCATGGTCACTGCGTCGAGGTTGAAAACATCTTGGCGCTTTTGTTGGCTTTGTCCTCATAACTTGCCACCGATAATTATTCGGTGCCATCTCTCTATGAACTCATAAGACTTTCGGGGGTCTTGTTATTTAGGGTTCCACCGTAGTTTGAATCAATCAACTGCCTAGTTGAGGGTTCACACCATTGTAAAGGTTTGAACTTGTAACCATAAAGGTAACCCATGGTGAGGCATCTTCTCGATAGATCCTTGTATCTCTCCCATGCATCGTAAAGTGTTTCTAAATCCATCTGCACAAAAGAGGAGATATCATTCCTTAACTTAGCCGTTTTGGCCGGTGGAAAATATTTAAGTAAAAAATTTTTGGTCATTTGTTCCCATGTAGTAATTGATCATCGTGGTAACAAGTTCAACCACTGTTTGGCTTTATTCCTCAACGAGAAGGGAAAAAATCGAAGGCGAATGGCATCGTCAGAAGTGCCATTTATTTTGAAAGTGTCGCAAAATTCCAAAAAATTTGCCAAGTGATTGTTTGGATCCTCATCCTGCAAACCATCAAACTGAACAAATTGATGAATCATGTGAATAGTGTTAGGTTTTAGTTCAAAATTATTTGCAGCAACAATATGTCTAACAATACTTGATTCAGTTCCTGTTAAATTAGGTTTAGCATAATCATACATAGTACGAGGAGCAGGATTTTGATTCACCGAGTTTGCGGCAACCACAAGAGGTAGCGGATTATTTTCGGCCATCTCTTCGGTAGTATTGGTTTCGTCTTCTTGCTCTTCTTCTATGTATTGTAGACTTCGCCTTATTTCTCTTCGGTTTCTGCGAGCGGTACCTTCTATATCACTATCGTAAAGTAATGGTCCTGACGGGTTTCTTCTAGTCATAAACTAGAGTTAAATGCCAGAAGCAAATAAAAGGAAAAAATAGTAAAGAAAATAAAAAAATAAATTGCAAATAAAGTAAAAATGGCTAAAGTAATAAAAATTTAGTGTTCCTAATATCTTAGTCCCCGACATCGGCGCCAAAAACTTGATGTGGTCTAAAACTAACTACGATCACAATAAAGGCAAGCGCACCTATCGTTCAATAGTATAGTTATGGTAAGACCGGTAATATCCTATCCACAAGGACCAAGAGTACTAGTAATTACTATCTTTTTATTATCTAGCCTAAGAATTGGAGTGATTTCTTTTTAAACTAAAACTTAATTAAAAACGACAACGAAAGAATTAGGAAAATACTTTTAGACAACTTATATGAGATAGGCAATACCTAAGGAAGAATCCACCTAGACTTCACTTATTACTTTTGATTCATATGATTTATTCACTTGACTTAACCCGTAGAAATCACTTATTTATGTTAATATCTCTTTCAAGACTAAAAACAACTAACTCTAGGTTGATTAATTGAAATTTCTTTCTAATTAAAACCCCTATTGTCGCATTAACTCGATCTATGGATTCCCTTATTAGATTTGACTCTAATCAAATGATTTTCGTCGCCTATTTCTAGGGTTGCAATCAACTCCACTTAATTGTGTTGATCTACTCTTAAGCAGGACTTTTGCTCCTCGAATAAGCACATTCGACTTGAATCAATAACCTGAATTATCAAAATAAGAATAAAACTCACAATTAAGAATAAGAACAAGTATTTATCTTATAAATCAAATAATAATAAGATTCATCATAGGTTTCATCCCTTAGGTATCTAAGGGATTTAGTTCATACTAATGGGAAACATCTTAAAATAAGGAAAACAACAAAACATAAGAAAACCCAAAACTTCAAAAGAACTTGATGGGAGATCTTTGGTCTTGATGGAGATCCTTCTTCCAAGCTTCTTCCGACAATTTGCCTTGAGTATTTTACGCCTTCTATTTGGCTTCCATTTAGATTGCCCCCTAGAGTGTTTATATAGGCTTTGGAACACCTCTCTTGGCCCACAAGTGGTCTATTCCGAATAAAATTAAACTTTGATACGGCAGGGACACGCCCGTGTGACATGCCTGTGCTCGATTCCTTAGACCGTGCTCGCTTCTACTTGCCACACACGACCGTGTGGTCTGCCCGTGCACGTTAATCCAGCACGTTTGATCCGTAAAGCCGTGTTTGATCTTGATTTCTCGTAGGCCCATTTCGGCCCGTTTGGTGTTCATTGGTCCTAAGCCGAGTGTTGAATTAAGGGTAGGCATTGAATTCATCAAATTTGTCCCAATTTGGCAAGCATTTATATGTTGAGGTTTTCACAACTACTAAATGTATAAGCTCAAGATCGATCAAAACATATAAAACATGAAATTAAGGGATTAAGAGCATCTATTTTACAATTCATCAAATCTAATGAAAATTCATCCAAAATAAGTTCAAGCATATAAGTTACAAATCTCTATTAATAAATCGAGACTAAGGGTGGATTATCAACACACCGAATATGCTCGTATCCTCAGGGAATTTGAGCTAGTGATACGTTTTCAACCCCCAGGGTATTAGAGAACTATCACAATATATACATGCATAGCGTTAAATCTCTTACCTACTAAAACAAACCTTATAACATGTCAGCTATATCCTTGACTTTATTTGACAAAGTTAATAGGACAATTTCATTATTAATAATGATCATATGTTATCAAGCTTGATTCACTATCACCTACCCCATTTCTAACATGTTACCTAATTTAACTAACAAACTTAAACTATCCACAACAAATATTTTAAAGCTTTCCAACACTAATAATCTAAATCTAAATCTATTAATTCATATATATATATATATATTGCTTGGGCTTTCATGATAAAGTACCATTCATCAATATTCCAACTATAATTAAAAAGAAAACTTACCAATTTTATTGTTATGAGCCACGGTAATTGGGAAATGAAAGGAGGGTTTTGTTTTCTTCCTCTAGGTGGACGGTGAATAAGAAGGAATGAAGCTTTTTTTTTTTCTTTTCCTTTACTTTCTCTCTCCCACTATCTTTGTATATATACGTAGGTAATTAGCAGATTAATTAGCCTAAGTAATTATTGTTAGTAAGCTTAATACAAGTTAGTGGGTACTGATTATACAATTTACACTTAAATGGGATATGAACTATAAAAGGTTTAATTATTTCAAGGTCCTTGACAAAATTCCACCTTAAGGTCCCTTTAATGTCTTTTAATCAAATTCTCCTATTATACTCACTTCATAATTAATGGATCCAATTAAATCCCGCATAATAACTCGACCCTTAAATTTTTGTACTCGATAAGTAATTATTCGATTCCCATTTTTGACTAAGTCGATTTAATAAATTCGACCCTAAAAACTAATTTTTTCAACACCGTTAAAATTTGAGTTCTTACTTCACAGCTAGAGATAGTTCCAAAGCAAATAAAATGATTTTTATAAAAAGGATTGAAATAAATATTATTTTAATATTTAAAAGTGGGAAATTTTAAATAAAATGGGCTATATAATGTTTTCACGTGCTTGTAAAATTTTTATAATGGGATTTCAAAATTTATAAGCAATTGAGTTTTAAATTTATAATTTATTTATTTTATTGAATTTATCGATCTAACTGGATAAATTGAAAATTGATAGTTTAATCAGTTTAATTATCAATCCGATACTAAAATTATTAATTCAATTATTAATATAATATAATAATAAATAATAAATAATATTTTCGTCAATTCATATACATACCATATAATAATAAAATTTACCTACAATAAACACTTTATTCATTTTATATAAAAGAATTTATTAAATGTATATAATTTATGATTTTTTATACAGTAAATCTTAATTGTGTTGCTATTGTGTAAAAATAAATAAATTATTATATTTAAAATTAAAATAATTACAAATTAAAAATTTAAAATTATTTAAATTCATTAAAATCTATCGAACTAGATTGACAATCGAAAAGCTGAAAGAAGCAGAGCGAACCCAATTGCGACCTCTATGTATAACATATATAATATATTTTTGGCAAAGACATCATTTTACAAAATACAAATAGAAAAAAAGTATAGAAAAATCTCCATGATTCAAGCGATTTCTTGTCTTGTCTTTTCGTCGTGGGTCTGCCTTTATTCGTTCGAATATTATGGCAGTAAGGAGGTTTAGGCATGCGTAGCTGTTTAGTGTGGCTTTTACTTCAGCCTTTATTGGACTTCTCAGTGTTGTACCGTGACATTGAATTGATGCGATAGGTTCTGAAGTTGTAATTACGGGAAAAGAAGCTTATTGCAGGAATATTGATCGTTATTTTGTCGAGTTTTAAAATTTATAAAGAGAATTATTAAATTTGAAAATTAATTTGATAACGATTTAAGGTAAGTGCACCTATCAAACAATAGTATAGCTTAGGTAATGTCGGATTGTCGAACTCAAAAGAACTAAAAGTACTAATACTAACTTTCTTTTTATTATCTAGCCTAAAATAAAGGAAGTTGTTTGTTTAATCTAAATTTAACTAACTACTAAGCTAAAGACGTAAAGACAAAAAGAATGAATTGGGAAAATACTGTTGAGAAAACTCAGTTGACCAAGACGATATCCTTAGGAAGAATTCACCTAGACTTCACTTGTTATCTAACACTGAACCAGACAGTTTATTCACTTGACTTGATCCGTAAGATTTCCTAATTTATATTAAACCCTCTCTCGAGGCGAATAGCGTCTAACCCTAGGTTGATTAATTGAAATCTTTTTCTAATTAAAACTCTTAGAATCGCATTAACTCGATCTATGGACTCCCATATTAGGTTTTACCCTAATCCGGCAAAATCTCGTCACCCTATCTCTAGGCGCTCGATCAACTCCGCTTAATATGCTAGATCTACTCTTAAGTAGGGACTTTTGCTCCACCACCTAAGCACATTCAACTTGAATCAATATCTCGAAAATATTAACACAAGAATTAAGCACACATAATTAAGAACAAATCAAGTTTTTATCATATAGTTCAGAAAACAATAACAAGATTCATCTTAGGTTTCATCCCCTTCAGGTATTTGAAGGGTTTAGTTCATAATGATAAAAGAAAACATCTTAGAAGAAAAGATAAAACAAAATATAAGAAATCCCTAAAACTCCCTAAAGGAATTGAAGGAGAAATCCGCCGTCTTGAGTAGAATTTCGGCTTCTTGAGATGGATCAACTGGCTATCTTCGAGTGATTCCCACAAATCTGGCCTTTCTGGCTCGGCTACTTAGCCTAGCTAACTGCAAAAGCCCTGGAAGAAGGTTTCTGCCAAACTCTCCGCTTAAGTGCCCCCTAGGGTGTTTATATAGACCTTGAGATGCTTTACTTGGCCCCTACATATCTTAATTCAAGTAGAATTCCTACTAGGGTGTTTGAATAGGCTTTAGAATGTGTTTTTTTGCTTCTAAGTACTCTATTCCGAGTAGAATTGCACTTTCTACGGTAGGGACACGCCCTAGGGCACACGCCCATGTGTTTCGTGGCTAGGCCGTGTGTGAGCCTTTTGATGAGGTACAACCGTGTGAATCGTGGTAAGGTCGTGTTCGGACTTCTCTTAAGAGGCACGGCCATGTGGGCTTAAGTCCAGGCCGTGCCAATTTCGTGATATGGCCCATTTGGTCCGTTTTAGGCCCGTTTCTCGTTCTTTTCATCCTCCGGTGCTTTCCTGAGTACAAAACATGAAAAAAAAGGATTAAGAGCACCTTTTTTACATAAATAAAGGAATAAATCATCCAAAAGTATGCTAAATGTGAGATTAAAATATGTTACTTTTACGATTTATCAGATATCGATTGGTTTTTTACGGTGTTTCTTTATCCTTTTCTTATATTTATTAGTGTTTCTTATTTTTTTTACGAAGTTTGATAATCTAGTATTGTGTGGATTCTTGATTAATCGGGTTTGTTCACTGAATGTTGTTGTGGTGGGACCTTTGGTGGTCAGAAATCTTACAATCAATTGGCTTTTCCACGTATAAGCGTTGTAGTTTTGCATGTTAGTGGGACAGTCATTTATTACTATCATCTCTTTTTCCAGGTTAGCATGTATGCATGGGGTTTTTAGTACGTTTCCTTACCCATTTTAGTTTATTAATTTTTGCTTGTTCTTTTCGTTGACGACGTTGGGTTTTCTTTCTATTTCTTGAAGGGTTTTTCATTTTCTTTAAGATTTGTCTGAGTTTCTTTGAGGTGTGATTATAGTACTCTCGCACTAGTTCTGTCTTCAGTCTGAAAACCATGGTTATAAGTTTTATGGCTTTATATTGTGTTTCATATTTAATAGTTGGATTATCTAGTTCTTTTCTTTTATTTTAGATTTTTTCCTTTTGGCTTGTTTCTTATTCTTTCCTCTATTACCTTAAGTTTGTAGGTTTCGCTGATTGGAGGGAATTATTTCGGGGTCTTCACATTTTTTTATGGCTAGTCCTGGGCATGGTCTTCGGCTGATCAATGGAGGAAAGGCCAGATAACGACATGACAACAACGACGGATGAGATAAATGAGTTGCTGGAAAGATTGAAATTTTCGGAAGAGGAATCGGTCCAAGTTATGAGCACAATTGATAAGAACGTCCAAGGCTTTGAGTCGTGGGTGTGGGTAAGATAATGGCGTCGAAGTTACCGAATAGGGAGGTGATGTATAGGGTATTTAGATTGCTTTGGTATACTGATAAACCTAATGTTCATATTTTAATCCCATATTTACTATACTTTTGGATGATTTATTCCCTGAATTGTGGAATTTGGTGCTCCTAATCCTTTAATTTTATGTTTTATACTTAGGAGAGCACTGGAGGATGAAATCAACGAGAAACAGGCTAAAAACGGAGAAAATGGGCCAAAGTATGAATTACACACGGCCTGGGCCCAAAACACATGGCCGTGCTTCTTTAACAGATCCGACCACGGCCTGGTCCCGAATCACACTGGCCAGTACACACACAGCGTGTCCACCTTACAACAAAGAAGAGTTCCATTCGGATTAGGGTACTTAGAGGCAAAGAAAGACATTCCAAAAACCTATATAAACACCCTAAAGGCCAACCTTAAAAGGGGCGTTCAGCTAGGCCAAAGAGCCGAGCAGAGAGGCCGAATTGTGGGATTCACTCGAAGAAAGCTAGTTGATTCATCTCTAGAAGCTGGAGTCATACTCAAGACTGAGGATCTCTCCTTCAATTCCTTTAGGGGGTTTTAGGGTTTTTCTTATGTTTTGTTTTATATTTTCTTCTGAGATGTATTCTTTTATGATTATGAACTAAACCCCGAAAATACCTGAGGGGGATGAAACCTAAGATGGATCTTGATATTGTTTTCTGAACTATATGATAAATACTTGATTTGTTCTTAATTATGTGTTCTTAATTCTTGTTTTAATATTCCAGGATATTGATTCAAGTAATGATGTGCTTAGGAAGAGGAGGAATATTCCCTGTTTAAGAGTAGATCTAGCATAGTTAAGCGGATTTGATCGCAACCCTAAAGATAGGATGACGAAAATCTACATGATTAGGGTCAAACCTAATATGGGAGTCTATAGATCGAGTTAATGCAATTCTAAGGGTTTTAATTAGAAAGAGATTTCAATTAATCAACCTAGGGTTACACGTTAGTATCCTCGAGATAGGTATTAATATAAATTAGGGAATCCTACGGATCAAGTCAAATGAATAAATCGTCTGGTTCAGAGTTAGGTAACAAGTGAAGTCTAGGTGGATTCTTCCTCGGGTATTGTCTTAATCAAGTGGTTTTCCCACAAGTATTTTCCCCAATTCCTTCACTGTGTCTTAGCATCTTTAGCTTAGTAGTTAGTTAATTTTAGATTAAACGACAATTCTCCTAATTCTTAGGCTAAATAATAAAAAGAAAATTAGTATTAGTACTTTTGGTTCCCTTGGGTTCGACAATGTAACACCCCAAACCCGGCCCATTAAATTCTAATCGAATTTGAAATGCCCTTTATGGAAAAGCGTTTGAAAATATCGACTTGTGGTGGAACTTGAAAATTTTGTTCCTATTCAAAAACCATGTCCATTTAAAAATATTTTAAATAATATAAGCTTGATAAAAATATCCAAATAAAACTTTATTATATCTGATTTAAGAAAATAAAACCATTGGCGAAAGATATCTCAATTGTCAATCCATAATAAAACATAACCATAAAGATACTTAAAAAAATACTTAAATACTTTAATGGGCCTTATCACAATAAACACTTAATCAAAATCTGAAAATATAAATACTTAATTAATTAAATAAACTGTCTTACTGCATGGGCCACCTCGTATCCACTCCAAACCGGTCCAAGCATCACTGCGATGTTGATAAAAATTGGGTGAGTCATACAGACTCAGTGTGTAATTAAACCACTGATTTCCACCCACATGTTAACCCCATATTAACCCATATATCAGATAACAAATATCATAATCACATATTACCACATTTTGGGCTTGGCCCACATTCATATCACATTCATATAGTAGTGTAAACAACCACATGTTTCCACATACTGGGCTTGGCCCATTACCACATTATTCCACATATCATATTCTGGGCTTGGCCCATTTCTCATTCCAATCCACATTCACATTTTGGGCTTGGCCCATTTCCACATTAATACCTCATTTCACAGGTCACATAGAATTATACAAAGTGCACCCAACCCAATCCTAGGGTCCATCCGCTACACACCCTCTTATCCAGCCTACCACACACCAGGGGATTAATAAATCACCCTCTCATTTTCACTCCAAAAGGCAATCAATGCCGTCCACGTGCAATAAAGCACAAAAATCCACAACGCAACCTCAGTCAGCGCCAATCCACGATGTAGCCGTAGCTAACACCAAAACCACGATGGGACATATAGTCACTCATCAACCACGATATGGCACATAGCCGATATCAACCACGATGAGGCACATAGCCACTCATCAAGCCACGCGAACTAAATCGCAATTAATCCACAACATGACCTCAGTCAACGTCAATCCACAATGTAGCTCAAGGCTAACATCAAACCACGTACTCGAAGTACACCCGTACCTTCTTTCATATCCCAACCCATGCACATGCAACATGTAATAGTGGCATAATAATAATAAATGCATGCACATGTTATTAAGGCAGACCATCATATTTCCATAGGCATAGTCACATTCACATCGACACTTTCACGTTCGTATCAACAGATAATACTAACCTGATTATCGATATACCCCCTTTTTAGGGTAATCACCATATAATTGCCACTGCACTGGTTAGCACATAATTCATACATGCAAATATAGAAAAAACCCATAAAACGGTGGGTTAATCACACACCTTACAATTTAGCGAAATCCCAAATTACTAGAATCTAATACGATGAACAGGGTTTTTCTTCCTCCCTTAATGCCGATTTGGTCTCTACCAAATCCCGAAGGCTTTGGTTATCTCTGCAGATTTACCCCTAACATCCATAGATAGAATCGGTCATCAATTAAATACTAAATATGGCCTATGGCTGAATTCTAGCAACTACTTACCCTACTCTTCCAAATCCCGAAACTGTCACTTGATCCTTGAGACTGTTGAAATCCTACATGCCATATGTCAAATTCGGCTTAATACATAAATCTATAGAAAATGGCCCTTTGGCCGAATACCATATTGTCTTACCTTGATGAATCGACTCCCGAAAAACTCCTTCAAAGCGCCTTGACGTTATCTACCCACAAGTGATCACATCACTTATTGTCTTAAGGAAACATTCGGCCAACCTATAACCAAAGTTTAATCACATGATTCAGCACCCTTATGAAAAAGAATCCAAAATCGATTACTACAGAAATACTTACCATTACACGTTACTTGAAGAGGCTAGAAGAAAGACTCACACTAATGCTTTCGGCTCTTAAGTCTTGTGACAAAAAGAGAGAATGAGGCCACTATGGGATTCGGCTATGGCTTCTAAATGGCAAGGGGTTATTCGGCTATCCAAGATAATATGTAGAATTAAAGTTGAAGAAAAGAGAAAGAATATGGAGAAGAAGTGAGAAGTAATTCGGCTCAAAGAGAGAATTAGAGGAACAATTTTGGCCAAGGAAAATAAAATGAAGAAAAGAATAGTTTAAAAGATGGTCACCCTATTTATACAACTCAAATTAACACTCTTACCTCCTCTCAAATTCCACTTCCTTCTCCTATAATAACTCTTGAACACATATTCAAAATATATAAAAATAAATCTATAATTATCTTCTATCTATCAACTTAAAATAAATCCACCTTTATCAACTTAATAAAATAAAAATTATCCATCATTAATCCCTTATCAAACTCCTAAATCATCTCTTATCTACCTATAAAAGAATAATAAAATAAATTAACAATTATCTACTACTTATCTAGCGAAATTCAAAATAAAATCCAGCTTAATCCTTACCCAATTAGAGGTCCAATTGTCGTCCATTACTTCCTTCTCTCTTGGCGCCTAAAAGCCAAAAATAAAACACCTAATTCTTGCTCACACGCCTTGAACCCAAGACTGCTAGAACCCTTAGCTGCAGTAACGCCTGTGCCACTTTGCCAAGGCGCCTCTTTGTGACATAATTCACCTGAATTTCTTTTAAGACCTACTTAGCCCTAGCGCCTTCTTCTTTGCACAAAATAAAAGCGCCATTTCTTGCTTCCTTCGCAGAACTTGAACACAGGCCCTCATTGCCACAAGCCATATAGCGCCCCAAGTTACTCTGCCATAGCCTTCTTTTATGACATAAGCTCACCACAATTTATTTTAAAGCCTCCTTCCTAGCTCCCTCTTGTCTTAACGCCAAAGTAAAATAAAAACACGCCCATGCCGCCATGAGATTGAACCAAGGCCCTTGTCAGGCGTCATTCAGGCCCTTAAGTGGCGCATGGAGGTCACTTTACCAAAGCTTTGTTTTATGCCAAACACGCCTAAGATTTTTCCCTTAAGGCCTCCACGGCCTTGCTCCCTTCAGACGCAAAAGAAAAGCCCATTGCTTCCTCTGTTGCTCGAACCACATCCACTTAGCTCTTTGAGCGTCACTCCCTAAGCACTAAGCGGCGCCCTCGCCAATTTACCACTTGGATTTCTTGTGTCCTAAACTCCAAAAAATTTTCTTTAAGGCCTCCTTGCCTAGTTTCCCCTTTTCACTTAAAATTTTCATATTTTTTCAAAGCTTTCTTTTCCATCCTAGAGTTTCCAAAGGCCCTCTCTTATATTTTAAAGTTCCCTTAAAACATATCCAAACATACTCCAAGCCTACTATTACTCGAATTATGCACAAATGCATAACCCCTAATCTAGGATGTTACAGACAATCTGGTCTTGCCACTAAACTATACTGTTGTTCGATAGGTGCGCTTGCCTCAATCTTGGTGATAGTTAGTTTCTAGGCTCGATCATTCATTATATAAATTTTTAAGACTTTTTCCACCACCATCATATACAAAAGAGGAAGTGGATTTTGTTGCTTTGAAAGAATGGGTCATAATTGTTAAGTTCGGCTGCTGGAAGACCGAAATAGAATTCTCAATCTAATGCCCTGGCTATTTGATAAATGCTTTTTCTCAATGCTACCTTTTGAGAAGAGAAAGGAGATAGACTCTTATGAATTTTGATGTCGTCTTTTTGGTTAAGAGTCTACAACATCCCTATAGAACTCATGGATAGTCAAACGGCATTGGATGTGGGGAAAGCTATAGGTGAGCTGGTGGCGATTGATTGAAAGGATAAAGATAGAGGGTGGACAGAATTCATGAGACTAAAAGTAAAAATTGATGTCTCAAAACCGTTAAGAAGGATTGCGAAGCTAGTTAGCAAATATGCGAGGCTTCCAGATTTCTGTTATGTGTGTGGAATGATAGGACACACTATTAAAAAATGCCAAAACAATAGGGAGGGTTCTTTGTTAAGTGACTTAAATCTCCAATATGGAAGCTGGATGAGAGCACCTATCGTGACTCCAAACTAAGACAGAGACATGAGGAGAAATGGAGTTGAACTTGTTAAGACAATAGTCCTATTGAATAATGACCAGAAGGAAAGTGAAACAAAACGATGGATGAAAATAGGCAACCTGGTCAAAAAGAAAAAGAGAGGGAATACGAAGAAGACGCATTATCGATCTCGCCTATGGAAAAAAGGAGCCATAAGTTAATACATGACAGTATGGGACGTTTCAAGCATAAGAGAAAGAGAATAAGGGGGTTGAATGGAGATCACACAGAAGAAAGCCCATCCAAAATTGTTAAGAGGAGATTAATGGATAATATTTCACCCTTTAAGGCGGTGGCTGGTGATCAACCCGTCAGGAATCATGAAAATCCTATGCTGGAACTATCGTGGGGTTGGGAATCTTGCGACGGTTTGTGATTTAAAGAAACTTCTTATTGCAAATGAACCGGATATTATTTTCCTTTGTGAGACTAAAGTGAACGCTAATAGATTTTCTCTTGTTCATAGGAAGTGTAGAATGGAGGGCTGTTTGGCAGACAACGCGAATGGAAAAAGTGGAGGGTTGGTCATGATGTGGAGAGAAGGCTACAAGGTCGATATTCAAACTTACTCCAGCAACCATATCGACTCATTGATCTATGTGGAGAATGAAGAACCCATTCGATTCACGGGATTTTATGGAAATGTCGATCCAAATAAAAGACACTGCTCATGAAATATGCTTAGAAGGGTTGGTCAGTCTGTTAAGGAAAAGTGGATCATTGAGGTGACTTCAATGCTATTCTTGACCATGTGGAAAAGGAAGGACGTAGGAGGAAGCCAAATGCTTTTACGAAGGACTTCCGTGAAATCGTTGATAAGTTCTCGATGGTGGAGTTGAAAACTGATAATGGGTGGTTTACTTGGGTTAATAACAAGGAGGGCACAGCTTTGGTAAAAGAGAGACTGGACCATTTTTTGATGTCTGTTACTGATGTGAATAGCTACCCCTTTTTAGAAACTAAGGTTATTCGTCAATTAGCTCTGACCATGATGCGATTATGTTAGATACTGATGGAAGAAAGCCGAGAGATAGCCTGAGTGACCCTAGACTCTATTTTAAATATGATATTTGTTGGGCAAAAGATGAGAAAGCAAAATAGATCAGTAAGGAAGCCTGGCAGAGTGGTACGCAAGATACTATGGAAAAAATTAAGTTTGTAGGAAAAGAGCTTGGCAGTGTTATGATATGAAAACAGGTTAAGGAAGTTGAGTTGGTTAAAGTCAAAATGCATGGGGCATGTTATGATATGAAAACAGGTTAAGGAAGTTGAGTTGGTTAGTTTGTTAATAGTAGTTAGTTCGTTGTTTACATTGTAAATAAGGAGTTACCCTATCTCCTTAAATATCCTTAAATGCCTTTGCTTTGTGTATGAAATATACATCTGATGATTCTTCTTTTCTTCACGTTTGTGTTCTCTAACATGGTATCCAGAGCCTAGGGTTTTCTGGTATTTTTTTTCCTCTTCTCTTTCTTCTTCTCTTCTTTAGTCATGGCGAGTGATGGCCTCCCGACGGTTGATCCGTCGCCTCGTTCTGTGACTGTCGGTGATACAATTCATTCCCAAGGTTTGGATAATGCCATGACTCCCACCGTCCAGTATTTCACCAAACATGACACGGTAAAGCTCAACGAAACCAACTTTTTGTTATGGAAACATCAGATAATGTTGATTCTTGAGGGTTATGGACTTGAGGGGTTTGTGTTAGGTACTGTTCTTCCTCCACCTTCCGTTCTATCTGACACTAACGGTCATCTTCTAGATAATCCGGCGTTTTTGATACATAAAAAGCAAGATAAATTCTTGGCTTCTTGGCTTCTTTCCACGGTTACTGATGATGTTCTTATTCATTTAACAACGGCCTCGACTAGTCTTGAAGTATGGACAGCCATTGGTCGAAGGTTTGCTGCGAAATCCAGCATCAGGATCTCCAATCTCAGACATGCCTTATATTCGATCAAGAAGTCCAACCTTTCGGTCAAAGATTATCTAGCTAAGGTCAAAAACTTAAGTGACACCCTAACTGCTGCTGGAAGCTCTGTTACTGAGCAAGAACAAGTGAGTATAATTTTGGCTGGTCTCCCTATTGAATTTGAGTCTATTCGCGTTTTTGCTTCAGCTACACCTTTAAGTCTTGAGTTAGTTACTGAGATGCTCCTAGACTGTGAGGCTCGTCAACTTGCCATGTTTACTGAAGTTCCTCTCCAAGCTCACTTAATCTCTCAACGAGATGGGTCTAGTAACATAAAGTCCAACTCGGGCTCCTCGACCTTCAGTCGTGATTCTCATCACCATCACAGAGGATCCGGTCGTGGCTCTTTTCGTGGTCGCTATCGTGGATCAGGTCGTGGGTGGTCCAGATCGAAACCACAGTGCCAGCTTTGTGGTAAGATAGGCCATATGGTCCAAGCCTGTTATCATAGGTTTGATGAAAGCTTCTCGGGCCCTGACTCAACTGCCCCACCTTCTGTTAACTATCATCAACTAAATGCAAACTCGTCCCAGTCCTGCGCATCATCTCAATGTTGTAATCATACTTTACAGTCTTCTTTGCCCACGACTACAGCTGGTTCAACTTCAATGACTACTCACCATTGGTACCCTGATTCAGGGGCCACAAATCATGTTACTCCTACAACAGCAACTCTTGCGGATGTTTCTCCCTATGTGGGTACAAACCAAGTGACAATGGGCAATGGTGAGTCCGTCTTTATTACTAATGTAGGTTCTTCTCAGATCTTGGCTGGTTCTAAGTTGTTACAGCTCAAAAATGTTTTACATGTACCTGCAGTATGTAAAAGCTTACTCTCTGTAGGACAATTTGCAAAGGATAATAACGTCTACTTTGAGTTTCATCCTGTAATGTGTTTTGTGAAGGACATTCAGACAGGGAGGACTCTTCTGGTGGGCCGTATACATGATGGTCTGTATCGCTTTGATTTTTCTCGAGCTGATGACTGTAAGCCGAGTTCTGCTGGTTCTGCTACTTCTTTCAACACACCTCGGGTTCATAATGTTGAAGCTTCTTCTAATCTTGTTCTGTGGCACAATAAACTTGGCCATCCATGTACAAGTGTTCTTACTCGTGTATTACGTTCCTGTAAGATACCTTTTAAGAATAGTGCTTTACCCCTCAACTGTACTGCTTGTAAGATCGGCAAGTCTCATAAGCTGCCTTTCACTACTTCTAAAACAGTGTATTCGACTCCTTTTGAACTAGTAACTGTGGATGTTTGGGGTCCAGCTCACATCTTGTCAAATGGATACACGTATTATGTGTCATTTGTGGATCATTGTAGTAGGTTCACATGGGTATATTTTCTTAAGGCTAAGTCAGAAGTTTTTCGTGTCTTCTTGCTGTTTTACAAAATGATTCAGTTCAATTTGGCCAAACAATAAAAATCTTTGAGTGATGGTGGTGGCGAGTTCCGTGCTCTTTCTAGTGAACTTGCGCGTCTTGGTATTTGTCATCGAATCACATGCCCTTATACGTCAGAGCAAAACGGGGTTGTGGAGCGCCGTCATCGACATATTGTTGAAATGGGGCTGACCCTGCTAACCAAAGCTTCAATGCCCCTTGACTACTGGTCTGACGCCTTTTCTTATGCTGTTTACTTGATCAATAGGCTTCCTACGCCTGTGTTGCAAAATGTGTCTCCTTTTGAAAAACTTCACAAGACTCCACCTGACTACACCACAATGAAGGTTTTTGGTAGTGCCTGTTATCCTCATCTCCGTCCGTTTCAACAGCATAAACTTCAGTTTCGTTCGAGAAAGTGTGTTTTTCTTGGACTTGGGATAAATCAAAAAGGTTTTCGGTGTCTTGCAGCTGATGGTAGAGTGTTTGTATCGCGCCATGTTACTTTTGACGAGCTACATTTTCCCTTTGAGGATGGGTTTCCTTCTTCACATGGTGGTACTGTTCAGTTTGGTCATCACACGTCCTGTATCCCTGTGGTTATGCCACCTAGTAATGACTCTGGTACATTGGGGCCCAGTCTGCTGTCTCACGGTTCTGCGTCTTCAGCTTCCTACTCTCCTGGTCAAGGAACAAGCTTGCGTAATCAGACTAATGTTTCACGGTCTCCCAGGACGACTTCACCCACTAATAGTACCTCTGCAGATGTGGCTCAATTTCAGTCACACATTTTGTCTGAAAATCTCGGTAACCAACAACCCATACTGTCTGAAGATGTCAGTAATTACCCATGCCCACAAATTGCAAATTCTCATCCCATGCAAACAAGGTCTAAAAGTGGAATTTTTAAACCACGGATTTTTTCTTCTGTTTTAGACGAAAGAGAGCCTTCCACAATAGCTGAAGCATTTAAAAGCTCTACCTGGACTAATGCTGCAAAGACCGAATATGAAGCCTTAATCGCAAATCACACATGGGATCTAGTTTCATTACCAGAGGGGCGTCGTGCTGTGGGTTGTAAATGGATTTTCCGGGTGAAGCGACATGCAGATGGTTCGGTTGCTAGGTATAAAGGTCGTCTCGTTGTTCGGGGCTACCTCCAGGAACCTGGAATTGATTTCTTTGAGACTTTCAGTCCTGTTGTTAAACCAACAACCATCAGAGTCGTTCTGGCTATTGCTCTCTCTCGCGGATGGCCTCTTCGACAAGTGGATGTTAATAACGCCTTCCTCAATGGTGATCTGCATGAAGAAATATATATGACTCAACCACGGGTTTGAGCACCGAGTAATGATGGGAGTCGACTTGTTTGCGAGCTAAGAAAGGCTCTTTATGGTCTTAAACAAGCTCCTAGGCGTGGTTTCACAAGCTAAGGAATTTCTTCTTCAAGCTAAGTTTGTTGCTTCAAGCGCATAGTTCTCTTTTATTCGAAGGGCAGTACCCGGCTTCTTTACGTTCTTGTGTACGTCGATGATATCATAGTCACTGGCACCGATTTGTGTAGTGTTGATGTTTTTATTAAAACTCTTGATGACAAGTTTTCTTTAAAAGATCTGGGGGCGTTGAACTATTTCCTTGGTGTTGAGGTTACTCCAACCTCAAATGGTCTCTTCTTGAGTCAGAAGAAATATATCATGGATTTATTACAACGGGCTTCCATGGCAAAGTCCAACTCGTCTCCTACTCCAATGGTAACGACATGCAAATTATCCACTACTGATGGAACTCCTGTTGATGATGACCGGATGTTTCAAGTATTGTTGAGCTTTACAAGATGTGGTTATAACACGACCGATATTGCTTTTTCGATTAACAAAGCATGTCAATTTATGCATAAACCTTTGGACATGCATTATAAAGTCAGAAGCGTATTTTACAGTACCTCAAGGGACACTTGATTTTGGCCTCCATTTTGTCGGTCTTCACGACTTCTACTTGAGGATATTCTGATGCTAGTTGGGCATCCGACATTGACGATCGTCGATCAACCTCGATTCTTGCATCTACTTGGAAATCTAATTTCATGGAGTAGTCGGAAGCGATTGTGGTATCTCGTTTCTCTGCAGAAGCGAATAACGGAGCCTAGCTCAATTCTGGTGAAGTGGTTTGGGTTAAGTCTCTTCTATCCGAACTAGGTATTTGATTGTTAACAAAGCTATCTTTGTGGTGTGATAGTTCAAATTCTTTGTAGGTATTGCTAATAATCGTAATGCATTCAAAGTTCAAGCATGTGGAGTTGGATTTGTTTTTGTCGAGAGAAAGTTCTTGTGGCTCGATTCAAGTTGGTCATATCTGGGGCAAGATCAAGTTCTTGACATTCGACTAAACCTCATCTCTTTGGGTTGTTTGAAAAATTCAGAAAAAAACTTAAGGTGGTCTTCAAAGGAGAAGTCAGTATGCTAGAAGGAGAAGTCAAAATGCATGGGGCATGTTATGATATGAAAACAGGTTAAGGAAGTTGAGTTGGTTAAAGTCAAAATGCATGGGGCATGTTATGATATGAAAACAGGTTAAGGAAGTTGAGTTGGTTAGTTTGTTAATAGTAGTTAGTTCGTTGTTTCTGTTGTAAATAAGGAGTTACCCTAGCTCCTTAAATATCCTTAAATGCACTGCTTTGTGTATGAAATATACATACAGTATTCTTCTTTTCTTCACGTTTGTGTTCTCTAACAGGTGGCAGTACAAGAAGCTAAATCAGATGCGCAAACAGATTGGTTACCTGCAGGCAAACATAAACAGAATTGTTGATAGTTAGGGGAGTAACTATGAGAGCAACAAGCTCAAAGCTATGCGGTTAAAGCTGGGAAATTTGCTGAATAAAGAGGAAAAATATTAGGCCCAACGATCGAGGGTCAAGTGGCTTAAGGAGGGGAATTGAAATACTCGGTTTGTTCATCTCAGAGCTACTAACAGAAAGAACAAAAACAACATTGCCAGGCTCAAAGACATTAATGGCTACTGGAGAGAGAACACAACTAATATATGCAAGGCCATCAGGGAGTATTTTCAACTTTTATTCAAGTCAAATTTAAATCCTAATAATGTGCTTAACCTTGATTATATTGAGAGATGCATTTCAGGGGAGATTAATGACAGATTATTGAAGGATTTTATGGACGGTGAAATCAATGAGGCATTCAGTTAAATGGATCATAGAAAAGCTCCAGGAATTGATGATTGTCGGGAAATTTCTTTAAAGAAAATTAGGACGTTGTTGGGGAGGATATGATCAAGTTGTGTTACGATATCCTTCGGGGTGATACAAATGTGGATTGCTTAAATGATACTATTATCGTGTTAATTCCTAAAATTAAAGAGCCCGAGGATATGACTAACTTTAGGCCTATTAGTCTTTGTAGGGTGGTGTACAAATCGTTGCCAAAGTGCTCGCCAATCGGTTAAAGGGAATTCTCCCGTTATGCATTGGCCAAAATCAGAGCGCATTTGTTCCAAGGAGGATGATCCATGACAACATTTTGATTGCCCAAGAGCTGGTCTATTATCTTCAAAGAGCAAAGAGTAGTCCAAACAAAGGTTTCGTAAGCTCGATATGAGCAAAGCTTACGATCGAATGGAGTGGACTTTCATTGAAGAGGTGATGAAAAAAATGGGCTACGCAAACACTTGGGTGACGAAAATAATGAGATGTGTTAGGTCGGTCCGTTATGTTGTCAAATGCAATTCTACCCTATTCGAGATGATCGTGCCGGAAAAAGGCCTTAGACAAGGGGATCCTCTCTCTCCTTACCTCTTTTTATTTTGCACGGATGCATTTTCTAGGTTGTTAATCCGAGCTCAGAATAATAGTATGCTTAAAGGTATTCAGGCTAGTATAAATGGGCCCCGTATTAATCACCTCTTCTTTGCGGATGATGCACTTCTTTTTAGTTGGAATAAAAAAAGAGGCGTGGAGAAGGTCATTAATATTATGGCCAACTTTTGTAGGGATTTGGGCCAAGAGGTTAATAAGGATAAATCTATGATTATGTTTAGCCTAAATACCCCGGTGGCTAGTAGGCAACTTTTTAGCTCTATGCTTGGTGCGTGCGCACTGTAAATAAGCTTGATAGTTATCTAGGCTTACCTTTACCTATCAATAGGAAAAAATCTTTAGCTTTTACTAATATTATCAATCGACGTACATGCAGAGTAAAGAGTTGGTCGAAATAATTCCTTTTGTACGAAGGAAAGAGGTTTTTATCAAGGCTATTTTTCAGGCTATTCCGACTTACGCTTTTTTGGTTTTCTTGGCTCCTAAAGGCATCATTGAGGATCTTCAATCACAAATGGGACGTATGTGGTGGACAAATAACAACAAAGCTCGAAGGTGGGTAAGGATGGCTTGGGGAAAAATGTGTTATCTAAAGTGAGTGGGAGGTATGGGTTTTAAGGACTTACATTTGTTCAATTTGGCTCTTTTGGGTAGACAGAACTAGAGGCTCATGACTCAAAAGGATACATTGTGCTACAAAGTGTTAAGAGCCAAGTATTTCCCGGACGGGGATGTGTTCAGATACAAACAGTGCGACAGACCCTCCTTCATGTGGTCGAGTATTGCCAAATCGATTGAGGCACTTAAGGACGAATTCATATGGCAGGTGGGCAATGGCAATACAATTGATATTAGAAGGGATCATTGGGGTTGAAGGAACTAAAGGAGAGTCGGTTTGTCAGTCTCCCTTTAATATTAATGAGATAAAAGTCAAAGATTTGTGGGACTATGAAAACAGGAGATGGAAAAAGGAGAGGGTCGTCGAGATATACGGCAAAAATTTGGGGGACAATATATGCAATTTGTCCATTCCCCATAATGGCATCAAAGATACCAGGACGTGGATTCAAAACCCGCATGGCATCTACACCTCCAAATCGGCTTATTCATAGATGATCCTTAAGAGAGTTGGGTTCGACCCTCATAGATTGTTTTGGCGCATTATCTGGAAACTAAAGATGCTCCCAAAGATTAAAATCTTCAGCTGGAGAATCGGTCATAATATTCTCCCAACTCTTGACAATATTTCTCGTATTCTACGGGGGTCAATATCACCTGCCCGAGATGCAAAGGGAGAGAAGAAACGCTGGTTCATACGCTGAAAGACTGCCCAAAGGCTCGCGAAATCCTTGCTGTTGGAGGTTTAAACAACAGACTGCTGGAAAGGGATTACAATGTCTATATCGACTGGCTCGAAGACGTTATCCGCGAGCTTGATAATAAGGCTGCAGCTGACTTCTTAACCCTCCTCTGGAATAGTTGGAATGACAGAAACAATATGGTCTTTAAAGGCAAGATAGATGCCGCGGTGATGATTTGGGAAAGGGCGCAAACCTTAAGTAGAGATTTTAGAACCTTTAATTTTTTTCGAACCTTCGGTTATCTCTCAGACCCCGACGAATAAGGGATGGAAAAAACCCCCCAACGAGCTATGTCAAAGTGAACGTTGATGCTGCTGTTTCGAACGGGTACAGTGGGTTCGACGGTGTTGCGAGAGACCATGATGTGTTTGTATTGGGGGGTTGCTATAAATTCAGGGAAGAACCTATGGGCGTTATATGGGCAGAGATGGAGGCGTTCAAAGAAGGGTTAAAGTTAGCTGAAAGATTAAATGTGGCCCAACTAATAATGGAGTCTGACAATGCCATGCTGGTCAACAAGATCAACAAAAGGGAGCAGGATATCAGCGTTTTAGGCCAATGCATTAAGCAAGAGTGCACAGCCTTGAACAATTTTATTTCGGCCCAGATTAAATGGATAAATCGTAATAGTAATACCGCAGCGAATTATTTGTATAATTTAGCTATTAAGAATAAATGTGATTTGTACTTCGATATGGACTATCCGGTGGATATCCATAACATTATCGTTCACGATGCAAAAATATGAGGTAGACCCTTCGGGGTCGTTTTTCTTTCATATATATATATATTTGGCGTGAACTGGTAAGCTAGGGGTGATATTGGGCTTTTTGGATAAGACAAGACCATGAATTTGATCCAGTATACGGTTGCCAGGTGCTGCAAATCGTTGATATTCCATTCTACCACTCTTGGCTGATCACCAAACGGATTGTGTTAACGCAAAATAGCCTACCTGCTTCCAGGATGTTAAATTATTTTAATAAGAAAATTTAACGGGACGTTTGAACCAATTGTCAAGTATGGAACTTGGCCGAGTCTGCTTGGCTTATGCAGTTATTGTTGTTAGTTGAATTGTACTTTTGTCTCTTGCCTGTTGGCCCCAGACTTTGATTCTTTTACACGCCTCATCTGTGCTGCTTATTTGAAGAAATTAGCAGCCATGAATGATGGTCTAAACCATCAACTTCTCAAAACCACCATCTTAGTTTCTCCATTAGTATTTTTATATGCTTATTCTGATATTGACTCCCAATTTATACCATAGATCGAGATAACAATCAGCTTAATATTGTTAGGTTTTACTAGTGTGCTTGCCTTGCCTAACAGGGAAGAAAAAAAATGCTTGTGGGGCGCTGGTTTTGGGGCTTTACATAAATTGGACCAGCAAGAATTAGTCAAATCAAGAATCTTTTTTTGTCAATAATGAATTAGGTTACACTCTTGCAATCATCCATGGTTTCAGTGTCTTCATCTGTTGGCTAAAGGATAACAATTGATTGCCCAACCACCAAGTGCTTAGTTTTCACTTTTTAAATGGTGGATCAAGATACTTACAATGACCACATCATTTCCATCCATTCATTTCAAACAGAAAAATACCCTAGTTTTGTGTCAGTATATTATGGAATATTGAGTCTATCTGAAGGGAAATAGATGTGAAAATCAACGAATTGGAGATATCTGGGTACCCAATCTCTTAACCTTTTGATTTCAGGCTTAGTCTACCCAATCTCTTAACCTTTTGATTTCAGGCTTAGTCTTGGAAAGATCTTCTCGATCATGACTTACTGCCATTATGGACACTGCTATTGTGGGAGATGCCATCGTCCCTCGTCTCCTCTACCCTTCTCAGTCCTGCTGTTCTTGGCGCTTGCATTGATGTTGCTTGCCTTATCATCTTTAATCAAAATTGAGATAGATATGGAAAGTACTGGGGACAGTATGACATGGCTAGTTTTGCTCGCAGCATTGGCAATACTAGTGGTTGTTCGTTTCTTGTCTGCAAATTCTTGTCGGCAACCTCACTATTGTGGATGTGGAAGATGTACGACATGGAAGTATTGCTACTGAATCTACCTTTTCTGATCCCTCCCTGGTTTGTCTAGTAATCGTACATGTTATTTCCTCTATGTATGAGTTCCAATGTCTTTGATCAACTGAATTGTGTGCATATATATATATATATATATATATACATATACATATACTTCTTCTTCTGTTCAATTTGTGAACAAATTTTTGGAAAATCTTCCAGGGTAAACCTGTTTCCCTTTCATTCATAGAACAATATATATTGCTTTCTGAAAGATTGATATGAATTTTGGATGTTGTTATGAATGAAACCAGAGTGCCTATGGATGTGAAAAAAATTGAAGACTTTTTTGTTTTTGTTTTCTGGATTTTGCTACATCTCAATTATTGTCCAGTTCTTAAAGTTTGGATGTGTTGATCATGTAGTTGTAAAGGTAAAAGTCAGAGGGAGGGCAGGTTGTTTAGTTTTAGAGGTAATATTTGCAGAATGCCCAGAAGAGGAGGCAAACGCATCTCAAACCAAACCTTTATGACTGAAATCATCATTTTAAATTACTTGAAGAATATACTATTCCAACTCATTTTCGATTCCTTCAAAACAAATTCAACAAAGCCGGAAATGGGACAGATCAGATAAGCATGTTGAATCTATAATGGAAAAGGATGAATGTCAGAGGCCGAAAGGGCCTCAGCTTTCCTATCATGTAAATTGTCCCATTCATGAACCCCCCCCCCCCCCATTTAACTCAAGCTCACATTCTGCTAGCAAAAGTTGTAGATCTAACATCTATACTTTAATTTAGTCATTTTTATTCTTTATACTTTTTAAGTTTTAAACTTTTAATCCTCCTCAAACAAGAGTTATTAATTCGTTAACTTATGTCGTGCAATGTTGATTTGTTATTTCACGTACTACTCACTAAAGATTCAATTAATGGATTAACGATTATTATTTACATCATATTGAAATTTTAAAATTCATAAAGTATAGAGATTTAGAATGAATCCATTGAAGAATATGGACGAACTCTATAATTGTACGCATAGTACAAGACTAATAATTGAGTTTAACTTAACAAATTTAATTACTATTATTTGAGTTAGTATTAATATTTTAAATTAAAAATACAAAACTAAATTTAATTAAATTAAACTACATGAACTAAATCAGTAAGAACAGAATCCTTATTCTCTACTTTCATCACTATTCAAGAAATTCTATGTTTTCGTTTTGCCAACCGTTGGAAATCTAGTGCATCTTGCTTTTTAAGTTTAGAACAACAACAACACCGACCAACTACGTTAAATCTTGATTTACTCAATGGTATCACCACTGATCTGTCACGTTGACAAGGGCTCCAAGGCTATAGAATAAATTTTGAAATCTTTCATAAATATTTTTTTAAATTAAATTTTCATTTAAACAAAAAATAGCTCTTATATAATATTATTTTGAACAATTTTATGTAGAATTTTTTATTTTTTATTGTACGTAAAATAATTAAAATTAATTATACATTAAATAAAAACAAAATCTATTTAAATCGGATATTACGATTTTTTACTTAGATTTCAAAATCAATTCAAACACTTTAATTTAGATTTGATTGGTTTTAAGTTTTTTTTTTCAACACTACAATAACTAATATTCAATTTGACATGTATATGTCACGAGCCGCAGTTCGAAGCCCATGACCAAAGCACAAAGATTGTCCCATGTAGATCTACACATTAAATGGGACTCATTTTATCCACTTAAACTGGCCCAATTCAGAGAATAAGTGACGAAGCTCATTTGCTTGAAGCTTTGTTGGCCCATTGAGGCAATTATGGGAAACTAGGGCTACCTTGGTAAATAGGAAAGTAATCTTAGTAGATATTTAATCTGATAAGATTTGATTTTGTAATCTAAGAGATGTTGTAAATCCCTTAATTGTATATATACTTTGATCTCACCCGTTAATGTAACTCAATCTATATCGTCAGTTTTGGCAGACTTTCAATGAAAGAATATATTAAGAGCATTTACTCAAACACCTAGTATGCATTGCTTTTCTATGGCTATTTTGCTCTTTCGAGCTTCTTTTGTCTTTGAGGATGCTTCTGCTATATTTTGGTGCCTTAGAGGAATTCTATAAGAATCTTTACTTTACAAGAGTTAGGCTGACTTAGGCGCATTTGAAGCGAAAGAATCACCTAAGGTCGCATGGTTTGCGAGACGAAAGGTCTAGCCTCGTGATAATTGGTATCAAAGCTAAGGTTTCAAAGGCATCATGAAAGATGTTGAAAGAAATTATAGATCAAGTTAAGCCAATGGAGACCTGTGGGAGGGCCAGGAAAGCAAGTCGTTCGAGAGACATGCTGTCAACTTTGGAAAATCGGGTGGCCAATCTCGAGGAGTCCATGGGAGACCTGAGGGAGACACTCGAGGAGGTTGAGGGATGTACTGATGAGTTGGACTCGATAAAGGAGCAGCTCAGGGATTTTATGCTGGAGTCTCTCTATTCCAATGTGGAAAAGATGCAAGTGGTGCTCAATTCCACTGTGGGTAAGCTGACGAGAGAGGGACAATGCTTTCGAGGCCATAGTGATGGCCTCGAAGGAGGAAACAATGGCCATGACAAAGGTTTTGAGCACAAAGATTGAAGAGCTTGAGGGAGAGCTTGTTGTGTTTCCAGCTGTCGTGGGTAGAAGAGTGTTGGAGGCAAACACTCAATCGTGAGATAGATGTCCCAAAGTCGAAAGAGTTTGCAAGGACAATGTCCTTAAGCGATGTGGACAACTTCTTATGGAGAATGGAGTAATATTTTCGTAGTAAATGCATTATAGACAATGCTACTAAGGTAAACATTATTGCTATGTATTTCACTGACATTGCTTTGTTATGGTGGTGTCGTAAGTTCACAAATGTGAGACATGATGGATCCGTAATTGGGACTTGGGGAGGATTCCAAAAGAAATTAAAGACATAGTTTTACCCGGAGTATGCTGAGGATGAGGCTCGAGCAAAGTTGCAATGGCTTACTCAATGTGGCACAATTAGGGAGTATGTGCGGGATTTCAGTGAACTCATGTTCCAATTTGTTTATTTAAGCGAGAAAAAGTCATTTTTCTTTTTTATGGATGGGTTGAAGCCATGGGCAAAATAGGAGTTACAATGCCGAGGAGTCCAGAAACTTACAAAAACTATGATAGCAGAGTCCTTAACTGAATTGTTCCAAAGAATGACAGATTCGAGTCTTTCAAGCCCAATGAAAAGGGCAATGTAACACCCCAAACCCGGCCCAAACACTACAACCGGATCTAGTATGTCACTAAGGAAATTTTGTAAAACATGTCGCATTTTCAGAAAAATATTTTGGTAAAGTTTAACATTTTATTCGGGAAAAATTTATAATTTATAGTTTTAAATAAAATATGCCTTTATGAATTAAAAACCCAAATTTAAATACATGCCTTAGTTCAATTAAAAATATAAAAAAATTTAAATAACTAAAAGTAATAAAAGCTCGTAATAAAACGAAATATAAACTGGTGGCCCATGGCCTTATTACAACGAGATTTAAAATACATTAAATAAGAATATAAAATAATAACTAGAGTCTTTTTGTTGGATCCAAATGTTCTTTTGCATGGCCACCTTGCGCTCCTCTCCAGCCCGGTCCGATGCACTAAATGCTACCTGAAATGTTAATTAATTAGTTGAGTCGTGAGACTCAGTGTGCAACCCTCATGCACCATTAGATTTGGGCCTTAGCCCCATATAACTAAAATAATCAGAATTAATATATATAATAAAAATAATATGCAAGCCCAACCTAAATCCTAGGTTTCCATCCGCTACACGCCCCCGTACCAGCCATTCATACCATTGGGGATTTCTATAATCAACCCACACCGCTACACACCTTGATGGCAGTCGTGTTGCTCATCATCGATCATGGCCGTAGCCACTACAATGAATCACGGCAAAAAAGATCACGGTAAAATCGCTACAATGATCACGGTAAAAACCGCTACAATAGATCATGGTGAAAACCACTACAACATATAACTTCCTCCTTTCATCAAACCCAACCCATGCAATCACATAAAATCAATATACTTATATCATTTAATCAGAACATTCACTAACCTAATGATTTGTTTTTACCCTCTTTGGGTTTCCTCTATTATGCCCAGATTTCGGCATTTATCAAAACATATAAGACTTATAATCATATATTAATCAAACAGATCTAGATGGTGGAAAAGTGTTACACACCTGATATCGCGAAATCTAATATTCTTAGTCGATATCCTTGTTATCCCTATCTACAACTTTGCTCAAAAAGCCAAAAAGATGTGAAAATAGGGTCTCTCCTTGAAATCCCGAAAATAACATGACTTGAGTGTTACTGATCTTTGACTTAGAGATCTAAGCGTTGGACTCCCCTATTGTTTTCTTCAGATTCGGCACAAGCAGACTTTACTGAAGAAAATTTGGCAACTTCAGGAGGTGAGATCTAAGAATTTCGGTTTTTAGAAGATTTAAGAATTGAAGAGATGGCTAAGAGAGATTTGGACAATGAATATTAAGGAGAAGAATAGAATAATAGAGATGTGATTTCGGCTTTTAGGGATTAGAAGAAAAATAACAATAGAGGTTAAAATATTCGGCCAACAAAGAAATTTTAGAGAGGAAGAAAGGGTGAAGAAAATGGTGGTTTTCGGCTTTTGAGAGGAAGAAGATGAGAAAAGAAAATAAAAGAAAGGCTTTCAAAATTTCAGCACACCCCCTCTTTATATATAAAACCGATTCCTCCCTTTAGCAGAGATTGATTTTCAACCAACACTGCCACACATGATAGCTCCTATCCCTTTTCCCTTATTTTAATCTATTATCTCCTCAAAAATAGTCTTTATCTGCTTATTATCCTTAAAGACTAAATCCTTAAATAATAGCCTTTATCTGCTTATTATCCACATAGAATAAATATAATAAAATTCCCAAAAAAATAGCCTTGTGCCGTCCACTTCCCTAATCCCTAATGCCAAATTTAACTAACTTAAATTAGAAGATTTGGGATCCTTAAAACTTAAAATTTGGGCCCCTAACACTTAAATTAACTCATTCCACATATTCACCCATTAAACGCATAGGCCCAAAAATTTAGGATGTTATATAGTTCTACCCTTCTTAAAGAAATTTCATCCTCGAAATTTCCAACTAACTAGAAATTATACTACCTAAGTCTCACCACTATGCTTTCGCTACGCACTCTAATTCTAAAGCCAAAATAAACACTTAGTATACTATGGTAGGGTACGCACCATTATTCGCATCTGAAGCGTCTTCGTCCCCTTGTACTCATTCTTTCGATCGGCGTTTATCTGATTAAGAATTTTATGAATAATTAATTCTTCCCACTTATTAACCGCGAACAATCTTATGTAAAATCATTTCGATAGTAGTTCTTTTGAATTCAATTCTATTTACGGGTTTAGTTCTCAAGTCTATACTTCCTAGTCCTAGAGTTCACCTTCAGTCAACATTCAGCACACATCAATCATAAAAACAGCCTTATAAACTTACATTCACCACCTAGGGGTATTTTCGTCGTTTCATTACCCAGGGGTATTTTCGTAATTTTTCCTATAGGGGTATTTTTGTAATTTTCCAAAATAATGTTCCGGGTGATTTGGCGAAATAAGGGTATTTTGCTAATTTTTCAACTCGAGGGTATTTCAGTAATTTTGAAATTTGGGGGTATTTCGGTAATTTTACAAATCTGGGGTATTTCGGTAATTTATAAATCCGGGGTATTTTGGTAATTTTGAAATCCAAGGGTATTTCGATAATTTTGAAATTCGAGGGTATTTCGATCATTTACAAATCAAGGGTAATTTGGTAATTTTACAAATCAGGGATATTTTGATATTGTTGTTGTTGTTGTTGTTGTTTTTGTTTTCTATGGAAAAATTCTGTTGACTTTGTAAATCGGGGTATATTTGCAAATCATGGGTATTTTTTTTTCAAAATAAGGATATTTTAGCACTTTTGTGAGAAAAACAGGTGGCTGGTCCCTTTCGGGTTTTAATTATAAGTTTTGGCCTGTCAACACGTCCTCATGGTTAGGGTGAACAGTCACTACGCACTAGGTAGGATTCCAGTGAAGAGGAGGTGAGTCACTAGGACTGCTTAAATACCAAGCTCTCCCTGTATCCACTCCTAGATATGCGTATGCCTGTTGCCACATCCTAACTCGGCGACTAGTTCACAGGATTTGTTTGGATAAATTAAGTCTTATGGAATTTCAGAAGTTGTTTAAGCTAAGCCTATAGTCCATCAAAGTCTAATTAAACTAGCCTACGTCCCATAAAGCCCATTAAGCCCACATATATATATATCACACAATGGTTTAGAGTACTTACCTGGCGGACTTGGGCCGGAGATGCAGGTGCCATGCCGAGCTAACAAACCTGTTATCATTTCAAAAAAAACAACATGCAAGTTTCAAAAGCCCACCTTTTGAAAATGTTTTGAGCCCAAAAACCCCAAAGCCGAGTTTTGAACTGGGCTCTGATACTAATTTGTAACACCCCAAACCTGGCACAAACACTACAATCGGATCTGGTATGTCACTAAGGAAATTTTGTAAAACATGTCGCATTTTCAGAAAAACATTTTGGTAAAGTTTAACATTTTATTCGGGAAAAATTTATAATTTATAGTTTTAAATAAAATATGCCTTTATGAATTAAAAACCCAAATTTAAATACATGCCTTAGTTCAATTAAAAATAAAAAAATTTAAATAACTAAAAGTAATAAAAGCCCGTAATAAAACAAAATATAAACTGGTGGCCCATGGCCTTATTACAACGAGATTTAAAATCCATTGAATAAGAATATAAAATAATAACTAGAGTCTTTTTGCTGGATCCAAATGTTCTTTTGCATGGCCACCTTGCGCTCCTCTCCAACCCGGTCCGATGCACTAAATGTTATCTGAAATATTAATTAATTGGTTGAGTCGCGAGACTCAGTGTGCAACCCTCATGCACCATTAGATTTGGGCCTTAGCCCCATACAACTAAAATAATTAGAATTAATATACATAATAAAAATAATATTCAAGCCCAACCCAAATCCTAGGTTTCCATCCGCTACACGCCCCCGTACCAGCCATTCACACCATTGGGGATTTCTACAATCAACCCACACCGCTACACACCTTGGTGGCAGTCGTGTTGCTCATCATCAGATCATGCCGTAGCCACTACAACAGATCACGGCAAAAGCCACTACAATAGATCACGGTAAAAACTGCTACAACAGATCACGGTAAAAATCACTACAATAGATCACAGTGAAAACCGCTACAACATATAACTTCCTCCTTTCATCAAACCCAACCCATGCAATCACATAAAATCAATATACTTATATCGTTTAATCAGAACATTCACTAACCTGATGATTTGTTTTTACCCTCTTTGGGTTTCCTCTATTATGCCCGGATTTCGGCATTTATCAAAATATATAAGACTTATAATCATATATTAATCAAACAGATCTAGATGGTGGGAAAGTGTTACACACCTGATATCACGAAATCCAATATTCTTAGTCGATATCCTTGTTATCCCGACTACAACTTTACTCAAAAAGCCAAAAAGATGTGAAAATAGGGTCTCTCCTTGAAATCCCAAAAATAACACGACTTGAGTGTTACTGATCTTTGACTTAGAGATCTAAGGGTTGGACTCCTCTATTTTTTTCTTCAGATTCGACACAAGCAGACTTTACTGAAGAAAATTCGGCAACTTTAAGAGGTGAGATCTAAGAATTTCAGTTTTTAGAAGATTTAAGAATTGAAGAGATGGCTAAGAGAGATTTGGCCAATGAATATTGAGGAGAAGAATAGAATAATAGAGATGTGATTTTGGCTTTTAAGGATTAGAAGAAAAATAACAATAGAGGTTAAAAGATTTGGCCAACAAGGAAATTTTAGAGAGGAAGAAAGAGTGAAGAAAATGGTGGTTTTCGGCTTTTGAGAGGAAGAAGATGAGAAAAGAAAATAAAAGAAAGGCTTCCAAAATTTCAGCACACCCCCTCTTTATATAGAAAATCGAAGGAGAAGGGGAGCGAGATAAAATGCTTCTTTTGCGACTGTCCTCATATAGTAAGGAACTGTCTGAAGAAATTCATATTTTCTATCATTAGAGAGGATGATGAGCCCAAAAAAGCGTTTAAAAGGATTAGTTCGATCGTGCATGGTGTCGAAGCCAAGAAAGGCAAACAGAGCAAGAAAAAGCTAATGGAGTGCTTCTTTTGTAGTGGTCCCCATAAGTTGCAGGACTGTCTATAGCGATCTAAGCTAGCCGCAACTAATGGAAAAGATGAAGCGAAGCCTAAGGTGGATAGGTTATCAAAGTTTGGATCAATGATACCCGTTCTTATAAAAAGGGATTACGAGCATGTAGGGTTGATGTTTATGGACACCAACATCGCATGCCAGGGAAATAGTGCTATTGTGGACACAAGAGCATCTATTTTTTCATATCAGAGAAAGTCGTGGGTAAACTTGATCTTTGGTTAACAAATCGACCAAGACAATCAAGATGATGAATTCCAAAAAGGTCCCAACTATGGGAGTAGCACAAGGAGTTGAGTTGCAAATCGGTCAAGGGAAGGACATCGAAGATTTCAAGGTAATTCATTCAGATGATTATGATTTCGTGCTTGGCTTGAACTTCCTTGATCGAATTAATATTGGTTTGGCTCATTATGTCGATTGCATGCATATCTTGAATCCTCGATAACCATGATGCAGTATGTCGGTGAGTCGAGATATAAAGGTTGGGACCAAGGTGTTGTCGAAAATACAACTAGACGAAGATGTTTTATATGGGAGGAATATTGGCTAGGTAGATCGAACAACTAAGGAAGCCCCTTTGGAAATGCTAGTGGGGCATGAAACCAATATGAAACATGTTGAGCTATTAGTGGAGCTACAACCTATGAGAGAGGTGAATTGTGCATCAAACTTTGGGGGTAAAGTGGTGATGCAAACTGGGTATTTAAGACGAGTAAATATTGCGAGTGAGGTACATCTCAAACACTTTGGTAGTGTTTTACATTTTAACTTACCTTTGGCTTGGCAAAGACACAAGGGCCCTTTAAGAGTTCTGAAGCAGGTGGGCTAATGGGCTTACAAACCAAAATTAGTAATGAGACTCAAGGTAAACCTGGTATTCAATGTGGGCATGCCAAAGTCAATGTATACAAATCAAAGGGATCTCAATCGAGGCAACTCGCTATGTGGGTGAGTAAGAGCGGCAGGCTCTTATGAACAAGATGTACCAAGGAGCAGCACGATTCGAGTTAGGAGATGACAAAAGTCGAGGCAAATATTCTGATGGGCAAAAATATCCGATAATGAGATTAATCGGGAAAGAGCCAAGGTGTCGAGAAAGTTTCGAGGCGAATCAAACCAGTGTCATTGCGAGGACACAACGAGGGCATTGTTATAATGAGTAGAGGGAATGTCTTGGGCCACAATTCGAAGCCCGTGACCAAAGCACAAATAGCGTCCCATGAAACCTATCATTTGACCCACTTGAATTGGCCCGATTCAAAGAAAAAGTGATGAAGTCCATCTACTTGAAGCCTTAGTGGCCTAGTGAGGCAATTATGGGAAATTAGGGCTACCTTGGTAAATAGGGAAAGTAATCTTAGTAGATATTTAATCTGATAAGATTTGATTTTGTAATCTAAGAGATCATATAAATCCCTTAATTGTAGATATGCTTCGATCTCGTCCATTAATATAACTCAATCTATTCTATCGATTTTAGGGGAGCTCAACTATAAATAGAGAGCCCTCCTCAGTTGTAACCATACATTGTTTTTGTATTATTTGAGTGAAAGAATATATTGAGAGCATTTACTCAAATACCAAGTGTGCATTGCTTTTTTTGTGGCTATTCTATTCTTTCAAGTTTTTTTGTGTCTTTGAGATTGCTTCGTTATATTTTGATGCCTTAAAGGAATTTTGTGAGAATCATCTTTTACGAGAGTTAGGCTGAATTAGGCGAATTTGAAACGAAAAAATCACCTAAATCACATAAATTATGAGACAAAAAGTCTAGCCTTGTGACATATATAGCTTGTTAAGGTATAGACATTGTACGCGTCATTGTATACTTTAGCTTATGTATTGTAAAGGGGACTTTGGCTATATATTTAGGGTAAGAGGCAGGGTGATACTGATAGTTACCTAACCTGTAATATTTTGAAGAATAAGAAGACAAATTTAACAATTAAAATTTGATTTCACCGGTAGGTCCCACATTTGCCAAGTTCAAACCTGAATCCAAGAAATTCAAATTAAAAACAAATAGAGCCCTGCGTTCAGACATACCCTGTGACAACTTAGTTTAAGCTGTGAACCACACAAATTCAGGCACACACTTTTGCTATAAACTTTAAATCTCGCACTAGAGAGCACACAGATTTGTTCAATGGCCTATTATAGAAGAGGGGACTCCATCCTTGATTCATTCTCTTTAAGCCCTTTGCCTTATCCTGTTCTGTTAATCCTAGCAGTGACATCAATATTTCTTGGGATATCATGGTATGTGAACTATGAATCAGTTCTGGAAACCGCTGAAGAGCAACTGAGTTGGGTGCTTTTCGCCACACCAGTTGTGTTGATACTCTTGGCTCGTTGGGTGTCATCTATGGATACTTCCGATATGTTATTTGGTTCATCGCCATGGGAACGTCGCCGCCAGACTCACCATCGTCCTTCCGAGGGTAGCTCACCTTGGATTGTGGCTGCTTTCATTGTGCTGCTGCTGATTTTGGTACAGTATCAGTCAGTTTTTCGCGAGAGCTGGCTGGTATGATACTGTATATATGTTTAGATGCATGGAAAAAACTAGTTGTGAATTTCTTATTTTGGTTGGTTTTTAGGTGTTTGATATGTGATAGACTGAACTGGTTTTGCCTTTATCAGATCAAGTATAAGCATGTATGATAGTTTTGTATTGTAAATAACATTGCAAAACACAAAAGAACTTGCTTGTTTAACACAGAGTATCTGATGGTTTTAATGTTTTGGTCATAAAAATATTTGCTTGCATAGACGTAATTTCTACCAGAAAAAATCAGACCCTACTTTGGATTCTTTGAAAATTGAATGATATAATTTCAGTTGAAGACAAGAAATTTTTTTTGCCTGAATCAAACTCTATTTAATCAGCAGAGAGTAGAAGTTAAGTTTCATGAATTGTCTGAAATGATTTATTGAAGTCCAAGATTCTAAGTTTTTTTCTTTCTTGTCCTGCTTCAAGCAAAACCTGATTCCAAGTTTGAAAGGAAAGCTCAAGCAACAAGGAAACCTTCTTTTACTAATAAAGTGGTTGCTTGATTGTTCTGTTCTTACAAGTTATCTGTAATTTATGTATGTTTTTATTAAGATTATTTATTATATGTTGCTAGAATTAAGGGATTGATTGACATGTGTTGCCATAATCCTATATACATCCTTCCTACTGCTTCTTGTTTTCATTAGTTAAATAATAAGGAAGAGAAAAACAGCAGCGGGACGAGACTAAAGCATTCCATTGTTAACTATTTCTTTCGTTAAAGTTCAAGGAAAAAGGAAACATATGAAATACTTAAGTATATAAAAATAGCACTATAGTTTTGCTGAAGACTGATCTATCTATCTTCTTAGTTTTGTTTTCTCCAGAGATAATTTTGTGTTTGCTGACAAAACTATCATTATTGTTACAAAAAATCATTACCTTCCCAATCGTCTGATGCAACAGTAACAAATTAAAAGGCACCCAATAAGCAGGTGGGACCATGACCCCTTTTGAATGAATGATGTTTTTTATTAAATAAATGAAAGGATGGGAAAACCAAATTGAAAAATGTGGCACCGCCCCTAATGGCCAACATACACGTTTCTTTGGCAACTTTATGATTATATGGTGCTGTTATTTCGCCATTTGTCTACCAAAAATGAACGGTCGTTTTCATACTTGATTTCTAGCCTATGTCTGAGTCATGCCACTACCATCTGTTTCTATTTTGAAACCTTGATGGTGGCAACAATTAATCAATCATTCCAACCTATGTTTAAGAAACAAGTCCCACAAGTTTAATGATGGGTGGCACTGTGTTCATGGTTCAAACGTATATGTTTATTTTGGTAAGCCCTGAGAAAATTCAGAACCAAAACTCATCATAAATAAATATTATGAACTTGCTGCTGCTTTTTTTTTTTTATAAATATTGAAATAAGGGGGGAAAAGCTAGTATTTGAGTTACAAAGGTCCAAACCATTTGGAGTGAAACGAAGACTGGTAAAAAAGCAACACAAAAAGAAGACCAACCAAGATAGCGATGCCCCAAGGTGAACCCCTGGATGGGTGAACAGTGTGACGCTCAAGACGATGCTGCCAAAACGCAAACCTTCCACTAGATGAAAATGAGACCATGGAGAAGACTAACAGAACGGGCAAAAGAATAAGGAATAGCTGGAAGTTTATTGCGGAGTTATGTAAGTGGGCCTTGTAATCAGCATACTGAGAGAACCAAAGCAAGACAAGGACGATCCCAAAAATGGTGAGCAATGGGAGAGGCGTTGCAGACATGGAGGGTAGTGTCTGGCCTGACCACCCTTGTTTCCACTGAGGACCCCTTCGCCTAGGATACAACCACTCCATTCCTCTCTGTTTTCTTAGTGCTAGGATTCCAACGCTTTCATATAGGTTATTATAAGCTTGCTTGCTGGCTTTCATAATTGATATATATATATATATATATAGTCCATAAGATATGGTTTTGGAATAAATTCTTTGAGTGCAAACGCCCTTTGAACAACTTTGATTTTTCATTAGATTGAGGGACACTCAAGTGTCTGGTATCAAATTTTATTCTTGTTGTAAAGGAGCTGTCTGGAACTGTCATCTTTTTAGCTCTTGCAGCTAAAGAGCACTGCCATGGAAAGTCAAAGGGAAATAACAGCTAACTTTTTCAAAGCATTATGGAAACTCTAATTAACCTAAAGTAGTTATAGTCATATATGCTACAAATTTGAGCTCATAAATAGCCCTTAGTTACTCTAGGTTTTACACAATAAAAATATTTAGATTAACAGAATTTTGTTCTTTGTTTCGAAAGGTTTTCTTGTGGAGCTTCAGGTTTTTCTTTTAATTCTCGTCATCTTTTGTACTCTCCTTTATTATAGTGAAATCTCCTTTTACCCGTGGTTTTTTATTTATTATAGTGAAATCTCCTTTTACCCGTGGTTTTTTATACTCTTTTAAGGAGTTTTTCCACGTAAAATTTGTGTGTTCGATATTTTCAATTCTTATTTTCTTCACTTTGTTGATTGTTTAATCAGGTTTATCCCCTATAAATTAGTATCAAATCTAGTTCAATTTTCGCAGTCAACTTGTTCAAAGATGGCAGCGTCAAGGTTCAATATTGAGAAGTTCGACGAAATAGCAAATTTTAGTTTGTGGCAAGTTCGGATGACGGCAATACTAGCTCAGAACGATCTGAAAAATATCGTTATAGGGAAGAAACCGTAGATATGGATTAGTCAGAATGGGCAGAGCTCGATGAAAAGGCTCTACCTACTATTTAATTATGCCTCACGAATAATGTGTTACATGAGGTTCTAAAGGAGAAAACAGCATATGTGTTATGGAAGAAACTGAAAGCCTTATATATGGCAAAATCTTTAGCCAACTGTTTAATATTAGAACAACATTTCTACACGTTCAAAATGGTCGAATGTTAGTTCATTAGAACTCATATTAGTGACTTTGTTACCCTTCTTAATGACTTAAAGAATCTCGAAGTAGAGATCAGTGACGAAGATCAAGCTATGTTGTTGTTATACTCTTTACCCTCTTCTTATAAAACTTTCAAGGAAACTCTTATTTATGAGAGTGATCATCTCTCATTCGAGGATGTGGAGGGGAATCTTTTGAGCAATGATAAATTCCACAACGAGTTAGACCAAAACAAAACAAAAAAAAAATCAGACGGGCAAGCCTCAGTTCTAATTGTAAAAATCAGACAACAAACTAGAAATGTAACACCCCTAACCCATATCCGTCGCCAGAATAGGATTTCAGATTATTACCAAAGCTTATCGATCAAACAGACATAAATTTCAAACATTTTGTATCATATAATATTCAAGTCAGAAGTTAATTAAACTCATACATAATGTCCCTTATTCGAGCCCTCGAGGCCCAAAATACATGTTAGAAACAAGTCGGGACTAATTCAAAAACTCAGAGAATTGTTCGAAATACATTAAAAATTTTCAAAGCTGCAAGGTTCACATGCCCGTGTGTGGTCATGTGGACTCAGAATGTACCTTAAACAACAAGTTTACCATTCCCTGCAAGCTTGGATACTAAGCAATTAAAAAATCATTCGTTTAACCAGTTCAAAAATAATCAAACACATTCAAATCACGTCAAAACAATCATCATAGGTGCCTAACCAATGTACCCTTTTTGGTACCACAATTATATCATCAAATTATATTATCAAAACATCATTCAATTCCAAATTATAAATATACCTAATTTAATCCATTTTGCCTAGTTTATGAACACTTAAACATCAACTTAATATGCCATAATAAAGCTTCAAAAACAAACACATGTTTATATGTATATACCAAAACAAGATTAAATTTATAACCTCATTTACATTTAATCCACAAAATAACTATTATTTAGATACCCTATGTACATGTCGACACAAAATATAGACATCACCACAATTGAGTTTGGGATCGTTGTTAAATGCTGAATCGGCTATCAAAAAGTTAAGTACCTAACCTACTCATGGAAAACAAAATCGTATGCTGAGTAAAACTCAGTAGTATTTCTATAATCCAAATATTTAATACATAATAAAATAATATGCACATATTAACTATAAGCACAATTGAATATTTAAAACCACATTTATTCATACAATGACATTAGTCATTTAATACTCAATTCATAAATACCATACTCAATTCTCATCACTTGCTATATAATAGCTTTCATATTCTATTTTCAATTCACTATATCACTTCCATTTCTCATACTATGCCATATCAATATCAATTATAGAACTTTATTATTTATTTACCCCTATTAACACAACTCGAACTCAAACAGATACATGGATCCAACCAAACACGTCAATTTGGCACCCAGTGCCTCATCGGATAATTCGAAGTAGGAAATTGACACCCAGTGTCTCATCGAATTAATCCGAAGTAGTAAATTGACACCCAATGTCTCATCGGTTAAACTGAAGTAAATTGGCACCCAATGCCTCATTGACTCGAAGTCGAAGAAATTCTTAAACTCTTCAATCTTATGGCATGCCATCTATATCCGACTCAGCTTGATACAGTTAATAGAGTCCCAATTCACTTTCCAAATACAACAATTATCCAATATCATATTTGCACACGCACACACACACACACACACACACACACACACACATATATATATATATATATATATATCAATTCAATCCAATTCAATCAACTTTAAATCAATTCAATTATCAAAATGCCATATACTCACCTTAACCACTTACCATATACATTAATTTAAAATACAACAATTAACAACTAGGTTCGGATTATAGAAATACAAACCAGAATTCCAAGCTATTCGATGTCGACTTTATCTTTCCCCTTTTTAGTCGAAAACTTCACTACGATGTTAGCTACGGAATTAAAACAATTAAAATTCATCAATACAACACAATTTAATTTCATATTGAATATTTAAATTTTTACTCAATATTTACCTAAATTTCAATTTAGTCCCTAAATCGAGACTAATTTTTATTCTTCACAATTAATCTTATATTTTCATACAAATTCCACTTTAAACTAAATTTAACTCTCTATTTTCACTTAAACCCTAAATTTCAATTTTTCACAGTTTAGTCCCTATAATTCAAAATTTACAATTTATTCTACAATTTAATCCTTTTTCACTTCTAGCTTAAAAATCTATCAATTCAATCCCTATTACTAAAATTATTCAACATTAACAACATTTAAAAACTCAATCAATACTAAAATTTTGACATGGGTCGGGTAATATTTAACACCGAGATTCCAAAAATATAAAAATAATAAGAAAATGGGACTAAATTGACTAACCAAATAAACTTGGAAAATTTGAAGCCCTAGAGCCCTTCGTCTCCTTATTTCTCCCTTTTCTTTCTGTTTTGTTTTCGTTTTCTATTCTTTTTTCTTTCTTTTTCTTTAATTTATTTGTTTTATTATTATAATATAATATATATACTTAATTATTAAGTAACATATTATAATATTTTTTTAACTTTAATTTATTAATAATATATATAATAATTCTACACTTATGACGCCTCACTAAAGAACAATGGCATAATTGATTCTTTAGTCCCTTTAATTTTTCTTTAATATATAATTCAACTTTCACCCTATATGCAATTTAGTCCTTATACCTAATTACTCTTAATTCGTGCAATTTAGTCCAATTTACTAGAATGGAGTCTCGAAAATGCACTTTCTGACACCTGTGACTATCAGGTCGTTACAAGAAAGACAAATCGAAACTGGTCTAAAGCAAGGTCCAAATCCAGAAATCGTGACAAATATTGTGGCTATTGTAAAAAAGTTGGACCATGTTAAGGCAGAATGTTGGAAACTTCAAAATGAAATCAAAAGGGATGCCGAAAACAACAAGAAAGATAAGCAAGAAGATGAAGTTGTTGATGATAGTGTAGCTGATGACAGGTGATGATTTATTATTGGTGCCAACGAGCAAAAGCTCTTATCTTACTTTCGAATGAATTTTAGATTTAGTGTAACATCCTGAAATTGGGCCTAGTAGAATTGAGCCCAATAGGCCTTGAGAATGAGAACGTTTAAAATTTTTGAGATGCATGTAGCACTTAGAATGTTATGGTAAGGTATTAATGGGCTTGTGCATTGTGTGTAATGTTATGTTTAATATGTTAAATTGAGATTGTAAAGGTTGGGCTGACTTTTTTATTAAATATTTGGATTAGGGTTAAAGTTAGTGCTCTAGAAAATTTAAAGTGAAATAGTGGGCTTTAAAAATTTGGGTTAGGTGGCTAACTAATGGTGTTAGCTTATAATTTAAGAAGATGGATAATTAAGTGACAAGCTGGGCTTGTGGCCCAAAGAATTAAAGTGCATTAAGTGGGCATAAGGTGGCGCCATAAAGGGGGGAATTTGGGCCCTTGTGTGGCCGATTGGGCCTTAAAAGATGGGTCAAATTCGGCACTTAAATGGGAAGGGGGTGGACGGCATTAGGCTTCTAATTAAGGAGTTTTATTTCTTTTTATTTAAGTAATAAAAGATGATAAACAAGGATGGAGGAGTTGGCTTTAGTACGGGCTCTCCAAAAGGGTAAGATAAGAATTAAGTTATAATGAGATGTAGAGGTTATCAAAAGAAGAGGGAGAGTTGGCTGAAACTCAACTACAGGAAGGGAAATCAGTTAAGTATAGGCTAGCCGAAATTTTGCTAACCATTCTCTCCATCTCTCCTTTCTCTCTGCCAAAATCTATACTCTATCCTCTCTCGATTTTCTTTCTTTTCTTTTTCCCGAAAACACATCATAGCCGAAACTTCATAAGTGTTTCTCCTCTCCTCAAAAACTCTTTGAAAGCCGAATGCTCTTAGTGCCTACCTTTCTCCTCTATAGCCGAATCTACAAGGGGGATCTCTATTTTCCCGAAGGTGCACTGTAAGCCGTATACTCCCTAGTAATCCGGTGAGTTTCGGGATTTTTCCTTTTCTATGATTCCTATGTTTTGATCAACTCCTAATCTAAATTATTGTTTCCAAGGCCCTGTCGATTATACTCTTTACTCTTTGAAGCAGAAATTGTCCCATTAAAGCCGATTTGGTGGAAAAATCGAAGGTAAGAAGTGGTAAGTGTGGCCGAATGGCCTTCCATGATTTCCTGTGCTATGGCCAAATACTATGTGGGGTTAGGTTGAATATGTGTGACGATTGGTTTGACATTTGGTTGATGGCCGAATGTAGGAAGGTTGGTGGTGACAATTTCTAAAGGATATTCAAGATTCGGCTAACTAGGTAAGTGTTCGTTTTAAAGGTTACACTTAACTAATGAGTTAGATCTCATCGTTATTTGGTTTAGTGATTAAAGGGTTGATATGGACTCAACTAACAGTCAAGCAGAGAAGGTTGCATCTGTAAAATCATCGCCCAAATTCAAGAAGCGATCTATTTCGGTAGTGCGAGATTGGCCAAGGGGGTGTGGGCCAAAATCAAAGTCAGATCGTTGGCCAATAGTAGTTGTTTCAAGTGATAGTAACGTAGATATAGCAAAAGCCTTAGTATAAAATCGGTGTGTAATACTTTCCCACCGTCTAGATCTGAATAATAATAAAAATATATATGTATATGTGTTCATAAGATTTACATGTTACATTAAAAACTGAAATCTCGGATTTAAACGACGGACCCTCAGGTTAGTAAATAATCTGACTATATGTTACAAGTAAATTGTTATACATGTTTTAAATTATTGTGCATGTTGCATGGGTTGGGTGATGAAAGGAGGAAGTTATATGTACATGTATATGAATAACGATTTTTACCGTGAATTATCTTGTGCGGCTAATGCCGTGAATCGTTATCTGAGCTTGGCCATTATATGTTATAAGGGCTTGGCCAATATATGTTGATGAGCGACTTGACCGCCATCTTGGAGAAAGTGATGTGGGTTGATTGTAGAAATCCCCAATGGTGTGTTGGTTGATACGGGGCGTGTAGCGGATGGAAACCTAGGCAAATGGGTTGGGCTTTGCATATTATATGTTTCCATGTAAATGAATTTATTATTATGTTTAATGAGGCCCAAATCTAGTTGTGCATGAGGGTTGCACATGAGTCTCATGACTCACCCCTTTAAACTAACCTTTCAGGTGACGATTAGTGCATCGGACCGGGCCGGGGTGAAGCGCAAGGTGGCCATACAAAAGAAAGTGGATCCGGCAACAAAGTTTCCCCATATTAGTTTTTTTTTTAGAAGTACTTTATATGATAGATTTAAACTACATTGTAATAAGGCCATAGGCCATTTGCTTACATTTTAGATTTAAAATGGGCCTTTAGTATTTATTCTCGTTTTAATTTCTTTCAAGGACATGTAATTAAATTTTGGGCTTTTGGATATTAAGGCACAATTTATGTAATTTTCTATTTGGGCTTTTGTCGACATGATTGGTTTTTTAAAATCTTTTTTTTTCCTTAGTGACATACAGATCCGGTAGTAGTGTTTGGGTCGGGTTTGGGGTGTTACATTTAGGGTGTTCCTAACATGTGTCCCAATAAGGACTGACTCTCCACGTACAGTTTAGTTAAAGGTGGAGTTGTGCTGATAAGGAATAACTCTCCATGTAAAATATCTGGAATCGGAATAGTACAAATTAGGATACATGACGAAATTATTTGGAAACTATCAGATGTCAGGTATGTTCCTGATTTAAAGAAAAATCTTATCTCATTGGGAATTTTGGATTCTAACAGTTGCATAATAGTCATTGAGTCAAATGGCTTAAAATTTTCTGTGGGGCTCTTGCTATGATGAGAGGACGAAAAAAGGGCAGCCTATATATTTTGCAAGGGTCAACGATTACTGGTAAGGTTGCGATTACCAAATAAAAATCAAAATCGTTGCAATGACACAACGTCACTTTTTCTCCACTGATTTTGATTCAACCAAACTTTGGCACATGGGACTTGGGTCATCTGAGTAAGAAAGGTATGTCAGTCTTGTACAATAGAGGTCTTTTCAAAGGCATTAGGGTTGGTAATTTAGGTTTTAGTGAGCATTCCATTTTCAAAAAAAAAACCCAAGTCAGTTTCGATTCAGCAATTCACAGAACAATAGGAACTCTAGATTACATTCATTTCGATTTATGGGGTCCTTCTTATAACATCTCAAAAGAAGGTAATAAATATTTCCTAATTTTTATTGATAATCACTCTAGAAAAGTTTGAGTTTATTTCTTAACAGTTAAGCAAAGTCTTTGAAATCTTTAAATAGTAGAAGAAACTGTTAAAAAAATAAATCAAAAAATCCATAAAGCGATTGAGAACAGATAACGATCTTGAGTTTTGTTCATCAAAGTTTAATGATTTCTGCAAACGAGAAGAAATTGAAAGAAATCAAACAGTTGTTAGAACTCCGCAACAGAATGGAGTTGCAAAAAGAATGGATAGAACCTTGCTAGAACAAGCTCGATGCATGCTTTCTAATGCAAACTTAGGGAAAAAATTTTGGGCTGAAACCGTAAACTTAGCAAGTTACTTGGTAAATCGATCTCCTCATCGAGCATTGAACGGTAAAGTTCCAGAAAATATATGGTCAGGTAATCCTCCCAATTATTGTAATCATAGGATTTTCTATTGTTCTGCTTATGCTAAAGTGAGCTAGGGAAAGCTTGAGCCAAGGGTCGTTAAATGTATCTTTCTAAAATACTCTACTGGTACAAAAGGTTTTAAGTTGTGGTATTCGAAATCCAACAAAATAATTGTTAGCAAAGATGTTACATTTGATGAATTTCTTATGTTTTGATTATAAATGGGGAATTTTACTTTTAAAGACACAACAAATCAGAGTGTCTCGAGCAAGATGGAGTCAAAAGTCGAAATAGGGGCGACGTCTCAACGAGCAAATTCCCAACGAGGCGATGAACAGAGGTCTCGTCCCGACAAAGAGTCATGGAACATTGCTACGACACGACAAAATTCTGGTTCTTGCAAGTTTGAAGTTGTTTCAGATATGTTGGGGCTCCATCTGACCCTTAGGTATCCTCACCATCTCAGTTAACTAATTATAAGTTGGCTCATGACAAGAAAAGGTGAGAAATCCTACCACTATAGAAATATAGTGAAGGAAACCTAGTGGCTTATGCTCTAAGTGTTGCTGAAAGCATTGATTCAACCGATCCTTCATGTTATTATGAGGCAATTCAAGCCTCTGATTCTAGAAAATAGCTCATTGCAATGGAAGAAAATATGGAATCGCTTCAAAAGAATGAGACTTGGAGGCTAGTTAAACCACCTATCAGTAAAAGAATTGTTGGTTGCAAATAGGTGTTTAAAAAGAATAAAGGTTTGGGTCCTAACGACACTAGGTACAAGGCATGACTAGTTACAAAGAGCTATAGTTAAGTGGAGGGAATTTAATTTCATGATGTTTTCTCTCCCATTGTGAAACATACGTCCATTCAAGCACTCTTGGCCCTTATTGTATCAAATAATCTTGAGTTAGAGCAGTTAAATGTAAAGACTGATTTCCTTCATGGTGACCTTGAAGAGGACATCTACATACAACAATCGAAAGGCTTCAAATTTGAAGGTAAAGAAGATCATGTTTGTCTCTTACAAAATTCTTTATACGGTTTGAAGCAGTCTCATCGGCAATGGTATAAAAAGTTTGACTCATTCATATTGAGTATTGGTTTTTCTCGAAGTAAGTATGACAATTGTGTTTAACTACAATATCTTGATGATGGTTCTTTTATATATTTACTGCTTTATGTTGATGATATGTTAACTGCGGCTAAGAATCCATCTGAAATTGATAATCTTAAAACCATGCTTAACTCTAAGCTCAAGATGAAGGATTTAGGTGCAGCAAAGAAAATTTTGGGGATGAAAATTTTGAGAGATTGACATTCTGGGAAATTGTTTTTATCGTAACAAAGGTACATCAAGAAAATCCTTGAGTGATTTGAGATGCAATATGCAAAGCCAATAAGTAATCCTTTAGCTGCACTTTAAACTCTCAATTTTAGATTCTCTATAGAATGAAGAAGATGAAAGGTATATGTCAAAAGTACCTTATTCAAGCACAGATGAAAGTTTGATGTTTTCAATGGTATGCACTCGTCCCGATATTTCACATACTATTAGTGTTGTTGGTTGATACATTACCAATCTTGGTAAGTTACACTGGCATGCAGTTAAGTGGATTTTAAAATACTTACAAGGTACTTCTAAAATGTGCTTAGAGTTTGAAAGAATTCAAAAGGGTCTAGTCGGATATGTTGATTCCGATTATATAGGAGACTTAGATCGAAGAAGGTCTCTCACAGGTTACCTATTTGCTTTTGGGAATTATGTCATTAGTTGGAAAGCGATACTTCAAGCTACAGTGGCTTTGTCGACTACTGAAGCAAAATACATGACAATTACAGAAGTAGTAAAAGAAGCAATTTGGTTAAGGGGTCTATTCAATGAACTGATAAGTGAAAAAGGGGCAACTCTCGCATGTTGTGATAGTCAAAGTGTCATACATCTCACCAAAGATCAAATACATCATGAGAAAATGAAGCACATAAACATTCGTTATCATTTTGTTCGAGAGGTGATCATTCAAGAGATATTTAGATTCTTAAAATTGGCACAGAACACAATCAGATTGACATGTTGACAAAGAGCTTTCCAATTTCAAAATTCGAGCATTGTTTGGACTTGGTAAGTATCGACAAAGAATCAGTTAAAGCCATAACAGGGTTTGGCAAAGGAGTTGGTGCAAATACAAGCCAAGGTAGAGATTTGTGGGAGAATGCATTTTGACCAAAATTTATTTTGGTTTTCTTCTCCTAGTTAAACTTTATTTTTAGTTTCTCACTTAAACTCTAATTAATCTAGAGTTGTTGTAGTCATATATGCTATGAATTTCAACCTATAAATAGGCCTTAATTACTCTAGATTTTACACAACAAAAATATTTAGATTGAGAGAATTTTGTTCTTTGTTTCGAAGAGTTTTTCTTGTGGAGTTTCAGATTTTTCTTTTAATTCTCTCCATCTTTTGTATTATTCTTTATTATAGTGAAATCTTCTTTTACTCGTGGTTTTTTATCCTCTTTTAAGGAGTTTTTCCACATAAAATTTACGTGTTCGATCTTTTCGATTCTTATTTTCTTTGCTTCATTGGTTGTTTAATGGGGTTTATCCCCTACATAAACTTCAGTATGAAAAAGGTTATTCCTTAGCATCTATTAGACATAAAATAAAAATGATTAGAACAAATTTAAATTTGAAATTAGAAAGATGGTTAATAACTCCAATGAAAAAATAAGATTTTTTCAAAATAAGCAAAAAAAAAAAAAACTCTCCGCTTTACTAAAAATAAGTCATGAAAATGGTTAAATATTACCAATTGAATTAATTTATTGCTAACCCATATATTAAAACATGTGTAAAAAAATGATACTACTACCAAATTATGTAATACAATGATATTGTTTGAAAAATAAATCTTGATTTCTTAAAATTATTTATTTATTAATTATAATCATATCATATCATATAAAAGAATGTATGGGAGCATATATAAAAATATTGAATTTTAGGTTAATTCTTTGAGTTCTAAAATATTTCCTTTTAATTATATTAATTACTTCGATATTGCATTTAATTGTATTAAACAATTCTATTTATGTTTACATTTGAATTTATGGCAGCTAATATTATGTTAATTATTGTTGTCTTTAAATTTTAAAATCAATATTGTATTAATTGTTGTTTATATTCACATTTGATTTCTAATATATATACTCATAATTCTTAATTATGGAAATCAGAATTTTATTAACATTAATAATTACACAAAATTCTATTTAATTCTTATACTACATTTACTTAATAAATAAAAATTCCATTACCATATTTTATATATATTATATATTACAACTATTTTCTTTTAAAATTCTCTTCTTACACAACATTTATAAAGAGTCACCATTACTATACATATTACAACTATTTTCTTTTAGGTAAACTATTAAAATAGTTATTTTGTTTACCTCAAGTTACATTTTAATCACTTATGTTTGAAATGTTATGTTTTAGCCACTTACGTTAATGTGTTGTAACATTTTAGTCACTAAATCGTTAATTATTGTTAACGGTGTAACGATAAACTGAAGTGGCACATTAAATCATCATTTAAAAAAATAGGTTAAATTATACAATTGGTCCACATATTTTTTTCGTTTTGAGCAATTTAATTTTTTTCTTTTATGTTTTTTAATTTTTTTCATTCTCTTTTACTTCTTCCTCTGTTTTCCTCCTTTTCCATCTCTTTTAATGTAGTTTTTTTTATGTTTTCCATTTATTAAAACTAAAGGGAAGAAAAAAGGAAAAGAAAAAAATAAAAAGAAAAAATTAAATTATTCAGAAAAAAAGGTATAATGACAAATGAAAAACGTAGAAAAACTACGTTAAAAGTTATAGATAATGGAGGAAAACAAAGAGAGAAACATGAGAGAATGGAAAATAAAGAAAAAAATTAAAAGAACATAACAGAAAAAAATTAAATTGCTCAAAACAAATAAAATATGGGGATCAATTGTATAATTTAACCTAAAATTTGTTTGAAATGATGATTTAACGTACCACATCAACTTACCGTTATACAGTTAACGACAATTAACAACTCAGTGACTAAAATCTTACAACATGTTAACATAAGTAACTAAAACGTAATATTTTAAATATAAATGACTAAAATATAATCTGAGATAAACAAAAGTGACTATTTTAATAGTGTACCATTTTCTTTTTATAGTAACCATCCGTATTACCATGTGTTTTACAACTATTTAATATTGACAACTTTATATGACACACAATGTATAAAAGATTATTATTATTTTATACAAAAGTGTAATACCAGAAATATTACACATTTTATTATACAATTATTGTTATGCTAATATTGCAATAAAAGATTCTATGTCATTTTAATTAAAGTAAACACGTATTTTCAAGATATTTTCATATGTTAATTAATTATTAATTTTATTTTCTAAAATTAGACTAATAACAATATTTTGAAACAACTATTTAAGTAGATATTGAATATATGAAACAAAGACGTTTCATTTTTTAAATTCTAATTCTTTTATCATTTTAATGAATATCAAGAATTAATTTGAGTTTATTTTAAACACTCAAAATTTATATTTATTATAATACAAATTATCTTAATTCTAAAAATTAAGTATTTATATTATTTATTTTACTTTCTCAATCATATGTTACAATTTTTTAACTAATAAATATAAAATTTTAAAATTGAAACATACAACTTAACTCATGCATTGCACGAGATAGAAAAGCGATACTATAATAAGCGATACTATAATATAACAAGTTACATACACTAAATTTACAAAATGTGGTACTCCTTATTTTTCTATTTATTTTTTTAGTTTTAATTATCCATTATTTTTGTAATAAAATCATGTTATAGATATATAATTAATATTTTAAATATAAATAATTCAAAATAATTTATCCTTTAAAAAACTCTCTAAATTATGTTGCCAATAAATATAATCTATTTCAATTAAGAAATAATTATATTCATAGATTATAATAGAAATCTAACAATTCATCGTGACCCCAATTATTGAAAGAGTGTCAAAATATATTTTCGACAAAACCTTTCAGTGTTTAAAATCTATGTGTAATTTGATCCTTCCATCATATATCCCGATAAGCTTGAAGTCATAGTATGATGTCTACCTTTTCTTATTCATGTTAGTCTTGCAAACTCCTTGTGCTAACCCAAATTAATTGTCTTGGCCAATGACTTACGGTTAATATGAGTTAATAGCATAAAAGATATGTCCCCTCATATCACTTGGGGCAATAGGTCTTCTCTAGACCATTCCATCACCTTTGTATACTATGTATTATGCCATAACCAAAACATCCTACCTTAAGCATTTGTAGATAGGGACTCATTTCGTGATAAATCAAAGTATAACTCTCAACATTCACAAGCTAGTCTCATAAGTCTAAGAATTATTCACGCTACCAACATGTGAGAATATTTCCATAGACACTTAAGTGAAATACCAAATAGAACTCTCATAGCGGATCATGTTTAATGCATTTGTTCTTATAACAAGCACCTATATGTTTTCCTCAAGTATCATATACTTCAATTTATGTGTTTAGTTACATGCATCCTATGCATGGAAGTTTAACATGTGCTGAACTTAAAGCACCATAATGCCCTATCTCAATAATATGATGATTGTGAAATCTTTAATGCAGTGAAATCTCATAATTATAACTCTTTATAATTCCCTTGCATAGTCTAATGTGTTCCATGGGCATGGTTTTATCTACACAAGTATTAATATCATATACTTCACCCATTTCAATTTATCATTACAAAACTATAATAATATCAATACAATTAAATATTGTTTAGTGATTAAACTAACACATAATAAGCCTAAAAACAAAGTTCTACTCTGAAGCATTAGAAGGGAAAATGCTACTTCTACTCGAAGTTAGGACGTAATAACATTCAAACCTTTAAAGTTATAAGCATAAACAACCAACCAAACAAAGGCGAAGCTAGAACAATCTTTTAAGAGAGACAAATAAAATTTTAATTTTTTATAGTTTATATCTTTATAATTTTTAAAAGATTAAATTGAATTTTTATAATTTTAAGAATTAAAGTATAATTTTACCTTTACTAATTTAAAATTTTTAAAAAATTTAAAAGACTTAAATAATAATTTTATATTTTAGGGGGCTGAGGCCCATGTCAACCCCCTCTAGATTCGCTAGCCACTGCAACCAAATACATAAAAGCCAAAAACCAAATGGCCTTTATGGCCTTATTTATACACACCAAGTCATATGGCGTAAATGGTTCAAAATGTAAATACTACCAAACATGCCACTACAATGATCTAAAGTTAAAATATACACATAAAAATACAAGGGCTCTTTGAGTATTGATGCACCTTCACGAACTGCTGTTCTGTGTCACCTATCCACGGAAAACAAGTTCCCTTAGACAATTGAGTAAAAATCTATATAATCTTTCAAATACTCAAGTGTTATGTTTTATCACACTCTTAAACTACAAAAACGACGTAGCTAAAAGTTGTTCAATTGCAAATGAAGTTGGGTTATGTGTTGTTGGGTACATACATTATTTCTTTTTCTCATTTTTTCATTTTCTTTGTTGAAAATAACAAACTCCCAGAAATGGCAACGAAAATTTTAAGGGTTTTCTTCTTTGGGTTACTTCTCCTCCAATTTCCTTTGTTTCAGGGTTTGAAATCATATTTCCCACATCTATTGTTTACCAATTTATTTATTTTATCTAGAGTTTCCATGATTGTTTTGATCTGTCGACATGAGTTACAATTACTTTCGTTTTCTTTTAGTACTTATATTCTCATTACATTCATGTGAATTTGACTTATTTCTTTAATGTATGATGGATTTGTAATCCTGGTTGCGTTGCATGGCTATAAAATCTCAATTAGTTTCGTTTCTTTTAATTTTTAGCGGAAGAAAGAAAAAAAAAAACGTTGGCTACTGATATTTCAGTATCTTTTCACAGTTCCTTTCAGCTTTTCCTATTCAATCTTGTTTAATAAGTGTCACTATTGTTTTTAAATTATGGGGTAACATGATTTTCCTCTGGTTTGATAGTCGTTAGGTGTCAATCAGAAATGGAGGCTGATGTTGAAGGAAGTGAGCTTGGGATTGTTCGTGAGGATGTTCAGGATTTCGTTGGTGGCAATTTTAAGCCAGCTCCTGGAGTTGAAACTATCTGTTTATTCCCCAAAAATAGTGCCAAAGGTAAGAACTTTGTGATGTTGTTGATTTGAGAGCGATGTGATTTTTTTTATTTAATTTCTAATTGGTAACCTTTTTTTTTTTTTTACGTGGGCAGTGGCTCCAGCTGGAGAAAAGACAGAACTCCTTGTTGGGATGGAAAATGTTGGTAATTATTTCGTCTACACAACATTCTTGGCTCATCTTCTAGTGAAATTTGATGTGTTAAAACTGTTTAATTTATCTGTCTATTGTTGGCTATGCTTACATGTTTACCTCTTTTTCATCAGTCGTGGCTTACTTCGTTAAATTGCAGGGGAGTCACCTTTGAATATCATTGCAATAGAAGCCAGTGTTCATCTCCCTTTTGATCATCGCATGCTTGTTCAAAATCTTACAGCACAGGTAATCATAAACTAATTTTCAAATATTCCTAATTTATCAGTTAGTCAAGATTCCATTTTGATTAATTTATATTATTTAGTAACTCAAAACCTTTTCTTAATTGAATACCATGTCCTTTTAAGGTTGGAGATTGAACTTGCAAAGATAGTTGAGACATTCATGCTCTAATTGGTCATTGTGTAATTATAATGCTTTGTTATTGGGTTTTGATTATTATATGGTTTAAGTTTTGAATTTTTTCCACACTTTATCATCAAAGGCTTGTTTAATTATTTGAAAAAGATCTTAAGCTTCTGTATTTCTACCAAGTTGATCATACACCTCATTATCTTGTAGTTTTACCATCTATGTTGTGGATTTAAATTGAAAGTGTCTGTTTAAATGTAGGTTTTTGACAATGCATCTGTACCCACTTCAACACAAGCTACATTCCCTTACATATTTGCTGTTAGCAAGTTCTTACAGGTAAATAATTACATGGGAATTTTATGCTTTAGAGTTGTATGTAATTTCTTTTTGTTAGAAAGGCTGTGTTACACAAAAGCTTACATGTCTAGAGCTTTGATGCAGCCCGGAACTTTTGATCTTGTGGGTACAGTTGTCTATGAGATGAACCAGAGCCCATACCAAAGTACATTCTATAATGGTACCATTGAAGTTGTTGAGGCTGGTGGTTTCGTCAGTGTCGAGTCAGTTTTTCTTGTGACCCTGGGGATTTCACTTCTTGTTCTCCTTGGTTTATGGATTTATGGTCAGTTTAAGCGAATCTCCCAGGTAATCTCGTTGTGCCACCTTGTAGTTGTCCTATTAATTTATTTTAATAACTATGTATGTTTAAGGCTAGTTATTATAAGATGCAATCTAGAAAAGGCTCTTTTTATTTTTTATGAAAAATAGTGTTGAATATCTCTAAGAAATGAGCACATCCATGGACACATGAAAGAAAATGTAAATTTGTCCTAGCATGGGCCTATTTTAAGCAATTTGTGAGTTATTGCGCTGACAATGTGGGAATGTTAAAATTTGTGATTTTTGTCTTGCATTGGAGAAAGCTTCAACTTATAAGGAGTGAGAGTGGCAGGGACTAGTGCTTATAGTATGTTTGCCTTCATTACTTTGCTAGAAAACTAAGGCGGCTCCAAAAGTGGAAGTTGGAACTGGGACTACTGATGCCTCAATGGATGAATGGCTTCAGGTAATGGGCTTCACCTATGCATCAATTCGATTGTTTTCTATTGCAATTGGCTTTGGCTTTGAATTTGTTTAATTAAATATCAAAAATCATGACTTCATTGCATGTAGACTAAATAATCATTAATTGTCTCAGTTGCAATGTTATTGCTGGCTTGTCTTAAATTTCAGGGCACAGCTTACAATCAATTATCTTCCAAATCGAAGAAGAAGAAGTAGATGGAGTAGTGCTCGTGAAAGTTAGGCAATTGCAACTCTTGCTAAGTCGTTTGGAAATTCTAGAAGTGAGGGCCGATAGTAGTCCGAGAATTAGGCCAGGAAAAGACAAACCTTGTTGTTGTAGCATGCAGATGCATTTTTTCCCCATTTTACTTATTAATGCATCACATATATGATGTTTAATGATTCTTAAATAATATTAAAATATAAGTAAAAATATTTGACAAATAATATATTTTAAAAATATATCTGATGTTTAATGATTTTAAATAATGATTTTATTTATTTTTATTTTTAATATTATCTTAAAAATATTATTACATAAACTTATCATCATATTTATTAAATTACTCATTAATTTCATATATGTTTCGTATATTGTTTATTCCATTAATATAAGGCTTTTAGTTATATTTTAAATAAAAATAGAGATTTAAATAAATATTGGTTTTAAAAGCAATATTTTTTTTAAATTATATATATAACAACTTTAATTTAATAACGAAAGAAAATGTTCTTTTCTAAAAAATTTATAGATGTATTATTTTTTGAATCAATATCAGATTGGGCTTTGTATAATTGAAAGAATGATACAAAAACACTAAAAAACCGACCCAAAAATTAATTTAAACAGATTTAATCGTTCAGGCCCTAAAATAAAAAGCTGAAAAGAAAACCAAAAGCAAGCGCCACAAGAAGACTCTAGAAAAACAAAATCAAACTGACCAAATCTTCAACCCAATCTAACCGTCTGTTCACCTGCCATACTATCTTTTCTATCATTTTCGTCATTAATGGCAGAACAGATAATCGAGGGAAGCAATAAGTTTAGGCGACTCTTCAGATTTCAAAAGTGAAAAAAGCTCCCCTCTATCTTCCTTCTCTTCTCCCTTTCAATCTAGTTCTCACATGTACTCCTCCCTTGCCTGATGCTCTGCATATCTGGGAACCCCGTCGACCAGGTAAACTTCCTCTCTCCTTTTTAGAGATTTCGAAGCTATTGTGTGGGCTAGGTTGTTTGTTATTCTTAAAGTATGTTCAAATCTGATATTCCTGCACTTTTTCTTCAATCTGTGAATATCCTGTATGTAATGTAACACCCCCTACCCGTATTCGTTGTCGGAATAGGATACGAGGCATTTCCGGAGTTTACAAATTTTTTTTTACTCAATATAGCCCCTTTATAATTATCTAGCCTTCCTCAGAAATTTTAAACCGAGACCAATTCACATCAACCAATCCAATTCAACATATTTTCAAAATAAATCCATGCATATTTATAAGATAACCTCATTACATACTAAAACTAAAATTTGTTAGCCATACCAATGGCTGACCTTACATTCATTTCATATTAACATCTACTTTATTAGCTTATACATGCCATTGATTTCCAAAATAAAGTTTCTTTATATACCAAAATCTTGGGGTTGATAGTGTGATGTGTCTCCTCATCGAATCCGACCTTCGAGCTCCTAACACTACAAAGCAGGGAAAAGGAAGCAGGTAAGCACTTTGTGCTTAGTAAGCCCATGTAACAAGAATTATACTTACCTAATATTTTCAATACAATGCAATAAACATTCATATATTCATTCAATGCACTATTGCCCTAACATACACGAACTCAACATTCAAGTTAATCCAATAATTTCCATATACCAATAATATATACCATGATTGATGAGCTCATCAATACCATGATTTTCATTTCTTTGATATATTTCCATATTTATCCCGTTGAATTACTCGAATTTCGATGGATTTTCGAATACACTTTTAGTGTACAATCCAGTCCGTCAATTCATGTTCATGTGCGCACATTTCCATTTCAGAGAGCACACTCCATGAACCTCATCCTTACAATGGATTACCGATTCGAGCTAAATCTCGTAATATAAACTCATAGAGTATTGTCGGGATTACCGGTCAAAGCTAAATCCTCGCAACGACAATTACTCTAATGAGCTTGGATCTGAATTACCAGTCCAGCTAAATTCAGACCCTAATTCGGATTACCCGTCCGGGCTAAATCCATTTTACACATATTCTTCGGGAGGGCTATATCAGGATAGGATCACCCGTCCGGGCTAGATCCTTTTTACCGTCAATTCCTTTTCAAAGATCCATCGAATTTTCCTTTCATTCAACCGGGATTTCTTCCCCTTTTTATCAAATATATCAATGTTTCATCAATTTTCATACAATGAACATTCAAATTATATTCATATCAATAACATACATTTCAAGCATTTAAGAATATAATTCAAGTTACATGAACTTACCTCGATACTAGTTCGTATACAAAATCTACTAATCCGGGACTTTTTCCTTTCCTCGATCTAGCTTTGTATTTGAGTTTTCCGGATCTAAATAAATAAATTCAATCATCAATTCAATACATTTCATGTTCACATGTAGCATTCACTATAATTCTATTATTATTTTTATAGTTCATTCAAAGCTGTCTACTTGAGTCATAGTCACTAAATTATTTTTATCTTGAGCTAAAGAACTCCAAATTAAGATCCGATAATTTTTCTGAAACTAGACTCACATATCTTCTTACCATAAAATTTTCAGAATTTTTGGTTTAGCCAATAAGTACAGTTTATTCTTTAAAGTCACCCCTGTTCTGCTGTTTGACAGTTCTGACCCTTCTTCACTAAAAATTAATTATCTCTTCATACAAGATTCAGATGATGTTCTCATTTATTTATATTGAAAATATACTCATTCAGTATTCTAAACATATAAATTTAAGCCCATAATTATTTTTATCAAATTTTTTATGATTTTCTAAAGTCAGAACAGGGGAACCCGAATTCATTCTGACCTTGTCTCACAAAATTCATTATATCTCATGATTTACAAATTTATTGCTTACACCGTTTCTTCTATGAGAAACTAGACTCAATAAGTTTTAATTTCATATTTTGTTCATCTTCTAATTCGATTTCTAAAATTTATGGTGATTTTTCAAAGTTAGTATTCTGGTGCTGTCCAAAACTGTTTTAGTGCAAACTGTTTATTACCATTTTTCCCCTAAGCTTTCAATAAATGATAATTTCGTCCCTGCTCAATTAACTTCTCAATTGAGCTGATTTCTCTAAATTAAAACTTTATTCTATCACTCTAAACTACTTTATAACCTTTGGAAATCAGAATTTCAGTAATAGACTTTAATTCCAAACATTTTCACAATTTAGATCTAAAAAAAATCAATTTCTATTGGAATTACCTAATAAAATCATCTCATAAACAAATTAAAGCTTCAATTTCATGTTATTTCATCATAAACTTACAGCACTCAACCATGGTAACTTTCAATTTCATCCATAAAATCAAAAACTAATGAATTTAATAGTAGGACCTAGTTGTAAAAGTCTTAAAAACACAAAAATTACAAGAAATAGGCAAGGATTAACTTACTTGGTGCAAAAATTATGAAATACCAGCTTATAAAACCCTCCTATGGCGTTTTTAGCTGATGAGAATGAAGAAAAATGAAGAGATATCTAGATAATTCCACTTTAGTACTAGCTTTATTAAGTAAATTTTGTAATATTTCAATTTTGCCCTTAATTCTCCTTATTTTCTTGCTGATTTCATGCCCTTGCCGTCCAGCCCAAATAGACCTTGGGTCTATTTTCCTATTAAGCCCTCTTTCTTTTATCATTTAAACTATTTAATCATTTTCCATAATTTTGCATTTGTTACAATTTAGTCCTTTTCATTTAATTACCTACCCAAACGTTAAAATTTTCTAACAAAATTTTAATACTACATTACTAACATTTTATAAATATTTATAAAAATATTTTCTACTCAATCTTATGAGATCAAGGTCTCGATACCTTATTTTTTTTACCCAATTCCTTCAATAATTCCTTTTTCTAACTAATCATTAAATCGGTAAAATTTTTCTATCGATATTTTAATATGATTTTCCTATCATATAAATATTCATGCAAAAATATAAAAATAAACTTCTCTTTAAATCGAATTTATGGTTAAGAAACCATTACTCCGATAACTTTGAATTTAGGCCATTACATGTAAACACCGACCTTTGATCTGTCAGGGTCTGTTTTGTTGCATTTCTTGATGATGGTTTCCTCTTTGTTTTGTTCGAGAGCTATTTGGGTCGCACAAAGACAAGCAAGTGCTTCTGCAGCAAAAGCGGATTCCACCCCACTGTGAAGCTCTGATTTTGTGAGAAGGACGCAGCCGTGATTGTCCCTTACAACAACGCCAGATGCCGATGCCTTTCGCCTTTCGTCAAACGCTCCATCGAAGTTTATCTTCAGTAGTTGGCCAGGTGGGTGTCTCCACTTAACTTCTGAGTACATAGACTTTTGATTTTCTGTTTTGAGTCCATCGAGTTCTGTAAGATACCCATAAACAAACTGTATCATTTCCTGACTAGATTTGCCTTTTTTGTCATGCATACGGGAGTTCCTATCCCCCCAGATGGCCCATAACAATCCGCAAAAGACTCTGCATTTTCTAGAAGGGAGAAAAACCATCATCTTGGTAAGCCATTCTAAGAACTCTTCGTTTGGGAACATCAAATAACTTGAATCTGACAAATCTCTCCACACTGCTTTTGACACAGAACATTCACGGAAAAGATTATCTATATCTTCTTCCCTTTCGCCATACCGTGGACATAAAGTACTCCTTGTAACACCCCTAAGAGCCAAGTTAGCTTTAGTAGGCAAAAAATTTCAGGAGATTCTCCATATTAACAGCTTGATTTTTGAGGGTAGATCAATTTTCCAGAGTATTTTGTAAAAATCTTTGTAGTGGTTATGTAAAGCGTAAGCTGTAGGATCAATTTCTTGTAATAGTTTATAAGTACTCCGAACGGAAAACTCACCCGACGCTTCACCACTTTAGACTCGAAGATTCTCATGCGGTTCTAGTGCCAGTGGTATTCAAAAAATCTTCTCAGCTGTATCAGTTTGAAAGGTATTGACTATCAGCTCCATATCCTATACTCTGTCTTGACTGTTAATTAATTCTGAAACTGACGCAACATGCAAACTCTGATCATCAAAGACTAAATTAACATCACTGCAATTTGGAATCCATGCATCGCTTTGAACTGAAATGTCCCTTCCTGTGTCCACTCTCCAAAACAAACCTTTTTCCAAAATGGCTTGAGTTGCCCATAGAAACATAAGAACCAGTATTCCCCAAACTTGAATTAAGAAAGTCACCTGTTGGAAAATATTTTGCTTTAAAGACTTGTGCCACTAACGAAGTTGGATTGGTTAGTAGCCGCCATCCTTGTTTGGCCAGTAAGGTAATGTTAAATTGAGCCATGTTCCGAAACCCTAAACCACCCTCTTCTTTCGGTCGACACAAATATCTCCACTGACACCAATGAATTCCACATTTTCCACCTCCTTTTTACCACCAGTATTTCGCAATTTTGTTTTCAATAATCTCACATAGAGCTTTAGGTAAGAAAAAACAAGACATAGCATATGTGGGAATTGCTTGTAACACAGCTTTTATAAAGACTTCCTTTCCCCCTTGAGATAGCAATCTAGTATTCCATCCATCAATTCTCTGCGATATTTTATCAATTATGTTTTGAAAAGCCTCTCTCTTCTTTCGACCCACTACATTAGTGAGTCTTAGATATTTTTTGGACACGTAGAACTCCTTACACCAAGTACTCTGGACACTTCTTCTCGCTTCTTATTTCTTGTATTCGAACTGTAAAAGATTGTAGACTTGTCAAAATTCATGCATTGGCCTGAACAGCTTTCATATTCCATCAAAATATCCCTCAGAATTTTGGCTCCTTTTTCTGAAGCTTCACTGAACATGATGCAATCATCTGCAAAAAGAAAATGAGAAATTGCTGAGCCCCTCCTGCTTGCTTTAGCTCCTTTCATCAAACCTGTCCTCTGTGCCAATCTCAATAGAGCTGATAGACCCTCACTACAAATGAGAAATAAAAATGGACTTAACGGATCTCCCTGTCTAAGACCTCTTGTGGAATGAAATTCACTACCCCTTCCTCCATTCGTGATTACTGAATATGAAGCTGTCGTGATACATTTCATAATGAGATCAACCCATTTCTCTGCAAAACCCATCTTTAACATCATTCTTTTAACAAACTCCCACTCAACCCGATCATAAGCCTTACTCATATCAAGCTTGACAGCCATGTAGCCTTTGTGCCCTGTTTGTTTTCTTTTGAACGTATGCAAAATTTCATAAGCTAGCATCACATTGTCTGAGATCAATCTACCTAGAATGAACGCACTCTACACTTTATCAATACAATTTCCAATAACCCCTTGCAATCTATTTGCTACTGCTTTAGCGACAATTTTATAAAGTACTGAACAAAGACTACTAGGCCGAAAATTAACCAAATTTGAAGGATGCGAATTTTAGGAATGAGCACTATATCTTGTATTGTTTATTGCTTCAACCCCCTTATCACCGTTTAAAATTTCTAAACAATACTCTGTGACGTTAGCTCCTACAATATTCCAATATCTCTGAAAGAACAATGCGGGAAAGCCGTCCGGACCTGGGGCCTTAGTGGAACCCATTCCTTTTAGTGTTGTCCATACTTCATCTGCTCTCAATGGTATTAGTAACTCCCTATTCATCTCATTAGTGATACTAGCGTCAATCCCATCTAGTACTTTATCTGAATTCGCAACTCCCTTTGATGTGAACAAATCTCTGAAAAAAGCTGTTGTTGTCTCATTAATTTCAGCTCCCGTATTGATCTCTTTCCCATCATCTAGAATTAACCTAGAAATCAAATTTGCTCTTCTGCGAACTGTTGCACATTTATGGAAAAAGCTGAATTTTTATCACCAAGCCTAAGCCAATTTGCTCTCGCCCTTTGCTTCCAGTACATTTCATCTCTATCAATTTCCATGTTCAGATGAATTTTAGTATCAATTATCTTTGCCATGATCTCATCATCTCTTTCTTCATTCAGCAAGGAATCGAGTTCTATTGATAACCTGCTCTTTTGATCCTCCCTTTTGTTTTTAATTGTGTGTGCCCACTTTTTCAACCTGTTCTATAAGCTTTCCAATTTTGCCACTACTGAGTCTAGATTTCCTTCCCATGTTTCTGAATAACTTGCTCCATAGATTCCTCCGTCGTCCACCATGACTCAAAATGAAATCTTTGTTGAGCAGAAAATCTAACCGATTGATCTGTACTAATGAGTAAAGGACAATGATCTGACATAGAATATGAAAGATGTTGAACCTTACCCATTGGGAATAAAGTAATCCATTCATCGTTAGCAACTCCCCTATCCAATCTCTCCCATATATTCATCTCCGGAAGATTGCCTCTTTCCCATGTGAATTAAGTCCTAGAGTACCCGATATCCAGTAAATGACACTCTTGTAAAACATCTCGAAAAGCATCTATTCTCCTTGATTTCTCTGCCCTCCACTTTCTTTTCAAAACCAAATAAAATCTCATTAAAGTCTCCTGCCACCAACCAGGGGTGAGAATTTTCTCGACTTAATCTTGTCAGCACATCCCAAGCAATATTCTTGTCCTTTAAATATGAGGACCCATAAAAACCGGTGAACCTCCAATCATCATACCCATTTTCTCCCCCAACCAAAGCATCAATATGCCATTTTGAGTAGCTTTTTATTTGAACGTCAATGTCAGCCTTCCATGCAAGAGAAAGCCCACCACGAGACCCATATGCCCCAATATTAATTCTATTAGTGAAACCACATTTCCGTAGAACCCTCTCCATACGTTTTTGATCTAGTTTAGTCTCCATTAATAAGACCAGTTGAGGATATTGCTACTTCAACAAGTAATGCAGCCTTCGAGTCGCTCATGGGCTCCCCAACCCACGAACGTTCCAACATGTTGTTTTTATTGCAACCGGTTGGCTTGCCCATTGGCAGCCGCCGATCAAAATAAGTTTGTGGTAGTATCCTATTTTCCACTATCACATGTGAACTCCATACAATCTTCCCCCATGTCAACCAAATCTGCATTCTTCAGCCTTTTGATTACAACCCCATTTATAGACCCTGAGCTAAGATGGTCATCAAATTCTCCTAGAAATTTTAGTTTACCCATCACACTAACACTCTCTTTGTTGTTAACACGATTAACTCCCTCTATCCGTTTCCAGCTTCTCTTATCTGTAAGTGTTTCAATACTTTTTGTTTCATCTACAACTCCCCTCTGCTTCCCTATTTCTTCCAAAGTGCAATTTTCCTCCTGATTCTTAAGACCTTCCATCCAATTTGCTAAAGGCCTTCTTATTTTACCTATTCCTTCCAAAATAACCGATTCAGACTCATTTTCACCTAATAAATCACTACTTAGATTCCCTGTATAAATTTGCTGCTTCCTCACCCTCCTAACAAAAGCGTTGAATTTTAAAGACTCCTTCCCCATAGCTTTTGATTCTACTTTTAGTGCAATGGAAAAATGAGGATCTTATCTGACTTTTTCTTTTTCTGCAGGTTTAAACTGGTGGCAATCTGTCAAACTATGATCCAATCTGTCACAACCAAAACAAAAGGCTGGTAGTCTCTCATATTTGAACGCAATCCATGTCCTAACTCCATTATCAGTAGACGCAAACACCCCTCTTCTGAGTGGATTCTGAACATTAAGAGTAACCCTAATTCTGCAATTATCCCCATAAATTTTTGATCTAATGACACCTCCAAAAGTACACCCAATAGCATGCATAAGATCTTTTATCAAATTTGGGTAATATTGGACCAATTTTAATCCAAAACGGAGAAGAAATAAGCTTTATGCTATCCCTATCAATTGAATTCCGTAAACATTCAAATAGATTAAGAGACTTATGAAATAGCCAAGGCCTTCCTTCCATGATTAACTCCAAATCGTCTTCCAAATCAAAGATGATTAAGAAAAGATTTTGACCTGACGTCTGGATCTCAAACTTTCTCTTTGTTTTCCATATACTCTTCAATTGTGCCTTCAAGCTATCTGGATTAAAAGACTTCCTTGTCCATACTGAACAAATTAAAGTTGGCTTTGAGTCTGGTATCACCAAAGATCTTTTGATAGATAACTGAACAAGTTCATCTGCTAACAATGAGATCTCCTCACCGCTGTCCCTCTCATTGCCACCACCCTCTGCCATCCTAGACTGTAGTAGTTACCACCCTCCCTAGGACTCTTGTGGAAAGCACTCTTGGTACTCAAGAGGGAACATAGATGTATTATTTAGCACACTTATTATAACAATTTATTTTTATTATTATTTGAAATTGAGAACTTTTTATCATTATTGAAAACGATTACCAAAACAATTTTTTTTGTTATTATGATTGAAAACAATTGTTAGTATTTTTAAATAGTTTAATGTTATTATAATTATTTTTAAATGTTTTTTAACATTTTAATTATTTTTTAACAATTTATAATTGTTGGTATTAAATTGTAATGGTATAATATTTTAACTTTATAATCCCGATTAAAATTTTTTATATTTTAAAAGAATTTCAAACTGTTTTTAATTTTTTTAAATATGTATTTATCAAGCCTTTAAAATATTTATATGACTTAAAAATATTTAAACATTTTTGAAAATTTTATTTAAATACAATTTTAAAATGAAGTTAATTAATATTTTTAAATATGTAGAATTGGAATTGGCCATTGAGTTTGATGAAGAAGAACACCAAGATAACTTGATTTCTCCCTCTTGACATTTTCTCTTAATTACACAAACCCTAAGTGATTGAGACTAGAATTTTTATGCATATTTTGTTTGAGTAACCCTAATAGGTAGAGGGATGATTAATTTAAAATGATCAACTTTTAATTTGATATGTCCGTCAAGTAACTGAATGAACGTATAGGATTTAACTTCTATTAAAGTAAAACACTCAATTCATTTGAATTGGGCCAAATTATTTTATACTTAATTGGGTACACAAAATTAGGCTAAAGAATCTTACATATAAAACATAATTTTTAATAGAATAAACATTGAGCGTGCATAAAAAATAACACCCATTATTATTACCATACTACAATGATCGACAAATATGAGTTATGGTAGTTGTATATAGTTTAAGTCACATGCTTCCTTCCATATACTACAACATTACAACTCAATATAATAGGACCTTAAATATCACATCATGATTGCAATGATATCTTATAAAGATTTTCCTATTTCAAATCATTTCAAAATTTATGTGCACACATTCATGATAAACAACAAATATGTCAATTTTATATCGTAAACACAATAATTAAACCGAGAGTGTTACATTATCATAAAATATCATTCATTAATACAACCAATACATATTTATTATAAAATATCATAAAAGGTTGCTAATATTGAATAAAGAAAAACAAGCAATTATTTTATTATAAATGTTATTGTTGGAGGGAAGTTCAATCAAGGACGAATCTGCCTCTCTAATTAATCATAGGTCAGAATAAGGATTCCCTCACGTTTAGACCTATGACTAGATCCTACGCCAAGACTTATAATATCTTGGTATCAAAGCCTTCTGTCATGGGTGACGAGGAGACTTTGGCTTTCATGGAACAAATGGCTACAAGGCGATGAACATTAGAAGAACTGATGGCTGAGTTATCTCTTTCGGTCCAAAGGACAACGAAAAGGTATACAAAGAAAATTAATAAAGAAGAGGGCAACAATAGAGGGAAAAACATGAAATTTAGATTCACAACAAGCTGGGTCCATGGTGCCACGATACTCTAAGATGGAATTTCCCACTTATGATGGTGTTGGAGATCCTTTAGGGTGGCTGAAAAGATGCAAGCAATCAAAGGGCTAATGAAGAAGACAAAGTAGGCTTAGTTGCATTCCATCTCTTAGGAGAGGTGCAACTATAGTTTGATCAAATGGAAGAAGATGAAGCAGGTCTTAATTAGGGGCGTTTCAAAGAGTATTTTCATGTGAGGTTTGGGCCACCTATGAGTAATAACCCATTGGGGGAACTTGCCAACCTAAAATAGATTGGGACTGTAGAGGAATATTAACGCCAATTTCAATCACTATTGGCTAGGACTGTTGATCTTAAACCTCGAAAACAAGTAGACCTCTTTACTATCGGGTTGGTAGAGGAACTTAGAATTGATACTGAAATACAGCAACCGAAAAACCTTAGAGTTACAATGTAACACCCCTAACCCATATCCATCGCTGGAACAAGGTTACAGAGCATTACCAAATTTTACAAAACATATATAGTTAATTCATATCATTTACTATTCATAACTGAAATTAAACATATTAATCATATTGTCCTAAAATGGACCTTCGAGGCCTAAATTATACGTTAGAAATAAGTCGAGACTAAATCGGGAACTCAGGAAATTTTCACAAAATTTCAAAATTTTTCTTAGGTGCAGAGGACACACGACCGTGTGGCTCACACAGCCAAGTGACATGCCCGTATCCTAAATCGTGTGGGCATTTGATGTGAGGCACACGGCCGTGTCCCAGCCCATGTCCATACCTGTGTAACTCTCTGACTTGGTTCACAAGGCCAACCATACGCCCTTGTGTTAGGCCGTGTGAACAATTTAATTTTCAATAATTAAGTGCAGGGGTCATACGGCCAAGTCACACACCCATGTGTTAGGCCGTGTGACACACAAGGCTGAGACACACGCCAGTGTGTCTCGCCCATGTGAGCAATTCGAAGCATTCTGTTTCTCAAATTTTAAGATGCAGAGAGACACGGCTAAACCACACGCCCATGCGCATGGCCATGTGTCGCACACGGCTGAGACACACGCATGTGTCTCTGCCCGTGTGGGCAAAATAAGGCCATTTCCAAGCTTTATTTCTCACCCAATTTGCCTTCCACCTACAAAAACACTTGTCACCGACCAATTCAAACCATTCAAATCAAGTCAAATTCATGTATTAACTATGACATAATATCACCTATATGCATATTGGACTTAATGTGTTAACTCAATTTAACCATCAATATAACGATAAGCTTTGCATCATTTGACCATTTCAAACACATACCAAGCATGATAAAGCTACACACAAATATATATATATATATATATATATTACTTCAAAATATAACTATTACATGCCATTCCAATGGCTAGTTCAAAAAAATATGTCTTCTTTATGTTTAACTTAGCTTATACATGCCATTATACCAAAAGTTAACTTGCTTTATATACTGATAATTCCAAGGGATAGTATGATGTGTCTCCGACCAAGTTCCAACCTTCACGAGTTTTCGAGTACTATAAAATAGAGGAAGTAAAATAGAGTAAACATATTACGCTTAGTAAGTTCGTATAACAGAAAATTAACTTACCAATCATTTACATTTAAGATAAGCATACAAAATTCATCCAAAGAAATTTAGCTATTTGCCTAAACACTTATAATCTCAAGAAACTTGTTAGTCATGTATTACATGTAAACATCAAGAATCAAGGATGAGCTTATCATGTAATAACTTTCATTTACATATGTTCTTCATATCATATTTCCATATAACATGTGCATTTCCATGACAAATCATCTTAAGCTCAGTTTAACCATGTCAGAACTTTGCCCGTTGAATTTATTTGAAATATCGATGGATACACATGTACTACACTTGAAGTGTACAAAACTATAATCTGTCAACTCATATTCAGGTGTACCCATTAAGGCACATAATCAGGAAGCACTCTCTCGAGCCATATAACAGGAATCTCATGTGAGCCATATAACAGGAAGCTTATCCGGGCTATAACAGGAAACTCATAAGAGTTTAAAATAGGAAGCTCATTAAGCTTAACAGGTAACTCTGAAGAGTTATTGTGAGGGCGCTCCGAATAGCCATATAACAAGAAGTTCAAGCGAGCCATATTAGGAAGCTCCGGAGAGCCATATAACAAGACGCTCACAAAGAGCTGTGGTATATCCGCAACACATGCAGGATCATTGCCGATCATACAATAGGATGCTCACAAAGAGCTGTGGTATGTCCGCAACACATGCAGAATCAATAACGATCGGGATGCTCGCAGGAACCATGTAACGGGAAGCTCGAGAGACTTATAACAAGATGCTCGTAAGAGCTATGGTATGTCCGTAACAAATGCAGGACCACAACCAATACGGGAAATCCTGTATCCATCAAGTTTCATCCATTCAAACGGGACTTGATATTTATCGGGCCTTTTCATATATGTAATCCATTTCATGTACATAGCAATTACACAATTCAGTTAGACTAACTTACCTCGTCACTTGCTCGTATACGGAAATCTACTAATCCGGTACTTTTTTCTTTTCCTCGATCTAGCTCTTTATTTGATCTTTCTGAATCTATATAAATGAATTTAACATCAATTTAACACATTTCATATTCAATTCAATCCAACTTACATCTTAAGTAAAAGTACCATTTTTCCCCTATACTTTTAATTAATTCTAATTTCATCCCTAGGCTCGAAAAATAAAATTCATGCAATTTAATCCTTATTCCAAGTCTACCTGAATTTTTCATATAACATTTACAGCCAATGTAATTCATAAAATTAAAAAATTTTCCATGAATTTTACATCTTTACAATTTAGTCTCTAAATCACAATTTCATCAAAATTCACTTTACAAAAGTTGTTTATCTATCAACAACCTTTCATTTTCTACCATAAATTTCAAAATTTCAGCATACTCAACCATGGAAAACTTTTAAGACTTTGATAAATTTACAAATTAATCCCCAAAATAGGTAGATTAGGTTACTACGATCTCAAAAATGTAAAAACTACTAAAAACGGGACAAGAATGCTTACCCAATTAAGCCAATTTAGCTTGTTTGAACTCTTTTCTTTTAGCTAGGGTTTCCATGAAAATAATTTGGGGAAAGATGATGAAAAAGATGATTTTTTTATTTAATTTAATTATCATATTTTATTTTTCTACTTTCCAATTTAGTCGTTTTCTTTTCTTAAATTTCCATGAATGAATCATCATAAATATCTACTAACTTCTCTTAATGGTTTATTTGCCTTATAAGGACCTCAAATTTTGAATTTCATAGCTATTTAATCCTTCTAGCTACTAAGATTCAACTTTTGCATTTTATGCAATTTGGTCCTTTCTATAATTAAACATGAAATCGGTAAAATTTTCTTATCGAAATTCTCATACATCTTTCCTATCATAATACAGAACATGCAATAATATTAAAATAAATTTTCTTTCTAACTCGAATTTGTGGTCTCAAACCACTATTCCATTTTCACTGAAAACGAGCTGTTACATACAATGAACATGGCTCGAGCATTGGAACGTAAACAAAAGGTCTCTTCCAAAATGTCGTCTTGAACCAACCTGAATTGGCCAACTTTCAAAAACATTGGTAGTAATTCAATCATTCTAATGACAAATAGACTTGCAAATGGAGGGTGACAAACAACAAAACCGGTGAGGAACAGTAGCAAAATAGGTTCTTCTGCATCATTTATTAAGAGATTTACACAGATAGAAATGGCGGAAATAAGGGTTAAGGGTTGTGTTATAATTATGACGAGTCTTATTCCATGGGATACAAATGTAAAAGGTTATTTTGGATAGAAGTACCAGATGATGAAGGCTAGCAAGATGATGATGAGGTAGATGATCTTGAAATTTCTTTAAATGCCATCATTGGAACTTGCAATTCATCTACTATGCAATTGATAGCAAATGTGTCAAGAATAACAATATTATTACTCGTTGATTCAAGCAGTATGCATAACTTCCTACGTGAAGGTTTGATGCCAAAATTGGTATTCGAAGTATGGAAAAATTTGGGCTACAGTTTGTGTGGCTAATGGAAAACGAGTGTCTAGCATAGCTGTAATAACCATTTTGCACAGGCCCAAGAAATGTAACAAAAAACCAATAAAAAAAATGCCCTTAAACAGTCCATATTACAAAGCCCAAAATTACAAAACCAAGACCCAAACCAATTACCAACAGACCCACTTACATCCTTGGCCCAATACCTTAGCCTACCAAGGCCCAATCAAACCCAATGACCCAACAAACTCTGGTAGCCCAAGACAGAATCAGCCCAGAAGGGCCCAAATGAGTTTTAGCCTAGGGTTTTGAAACCCTAGGTGCCGCAGGAACTCTCGCGCCGCAGGAGTTATCTCAAACGTCACGCCGCAATCGCAGGAGCCCGATCGTCGCGCCTCAGTCCGCCCCTCATCAGGCCACGATTCGTGCCGCAATTAGCGTGCCTTGCCACTGCCAGATTCGCCGCCTTCAACCTGTAATAAAAGGAAAAACAAAGCAAAAAAAAAATCCCTGTATTTCCTTTTTATGTACTTTCGGATTATAAAAACCCATCTAGAACATTGTAACAAGGGGAGACATACGCAAAAAAAATACAAAAGTTATACAGAAATAAAAACACCAAACAGAAGGTGATTTCCCATTTTCGTGCTCACATTATTATTATTATTATTATTATTATTATTATTATTATTATTTCTTTTCGATTCTTGCAAACAGTGAATGTTCTAATAATAAAAAGATAGATAGGGTTTTACCTCTCGATCGGCGTAAAAAAAAGGGGGAGGCATTTGGGCTTTTGACCGTCACTGGAGGAGGTGCGTACGGTGACGCGTGCGGTGGCGCATCACCGGAGCCAAAGGCCGAGACTGACCTCAGGCCGAGGGAACAGAGAGTATTCCGGAGCTCTCTTAGATTTTTTTTTTAAAATAGGTGTTAAATGATTTTTTTAAACTGTTTTTTACTTATATAAGTAATTTGAAACGGCGCCATTTTAGAGGTCAAGGATCCGCGCGTTGACCCGACCCGGCCCTCAGGATCCACGCTTTTTAAAAAAATGGGATATTTACATTTTGGTCCTTCTAAAATTTAATTATTTTTAATTCAGCCCAATTTGCATTTTTATTTATTTTAAAATTTAGCCCTAAAGTTTTGTTTTGGTTCTAATTTAGTCCTTGGGTCCGTTTTAATGGTAAAAATCGGCACAATGCCGTTTCGTACAAAGGTTTAACTTTTACATTAGTCCTTGTACTTTAACGTGAATTTAATTTTAATCCTTCTATACTTGTTTTAATTGCTATTTAACCCTGGTTTTCTATGTTTTAATTTTATTTTCATCCTTTCTATTTTATTTTATTATTTTATTATTTTAATTATTTATTATAGCAAATATTCTATATTAGTTTCCTATGTTTATTAATTTATTAATATTTTGAAATTTATATATATATATATATGTATTATTTATATATTTAATTATTGTTATTTATTGCTTTACTTGATTTAATAATTTATATATTATTTTTTAATTTATATATTATTTATTATATTATATTTTAATTTGTATATTATATAGTATTATATCATATTATTTTCTAAAATCTTTCTTGGTATAAAATTTACTTACAATATATATTTATTTTTATTATTCTTATAAAATATATATATGTATTGAATTATTATAAATTTAATTTTATTTAAAGTTTTATATTATTTATTCCTTTAACATTTTTATATAATATACATATTACTTTTGATATTGCTACTACTATTATTTTATTTATAATTAACCCTATAATTATTAGTATTATTATTATTATTATTTTATTTTATTAATATTTTTACTATTGTTTTTCATTTAACTATTATTTTTATATTAAACTATATTATTATTTTCTTATTGTACTACTATTTTTATTTTTGTGTAATTATTTTAATTGTATTTTATATTGTCTATATTGTATGCTATTGTATTATAATTGTTTTTAATATTTGTGTATAATAGTTTATAAATGCGATATTGTCACATGAATTATTGTTCAAAATAAAAATACATTTTACAAGCTTACTACATTTTAAAATAAGGCAATGTTTTGATATTTAGAAATTGGAAATAGTGTCCAATCGTGCTGGGTTGCGATTTTTCGTTTGGCTAAATAACTAAATACCCTTTAAATAAATTTCGTAAATTATGAGATGACTTTAATTACGAGGGTTTAAAAATATCGTGTCCAATCGTGCTGGATGTGATGTTTATATTCTTTCGGAATAAAGAAATCTCAAGTTTCAAATAAAAACTTATTCTTGAGAACTCAAAATATTGTATCCTAACTTATTGGGTGTGATGTTTTGTGTCTTGAGGTAAGAATTTTCTAAAATAAAGATGCACCTAGTTTCAAAGTTGTAAAATGTTGTATCCTAACTTATTGGGTGTGGTATTTTTATTTCTTTGAAATAGGTAAGTCTTGGTTTTCCTTCTAATAAATGATCTTATTTTAAACTTTTTAAATTTCAAACATTTGGACATGATTTTATCAATTAGGTACCAATTTTTGGGCATTATGAGGGTGCTCACCCTTCCTCATACTAACCGACTTCGGAACCAGTTTTATCGTTTTTTCGTAGACCAAAATTAAAATGTTTTAAAATGAAACGTTTTACAAGGTGATCCAATCACACCTAAGTAAAAAAAAAGGATTGGTGGCGACTCCTATTTTGTTTTTAAAGTCGATCCTCATTTTCTAAACCGATTTTAAAAATGGTTTCGACAATAGGCATTTGCAAATCAAGACATCAGAATTGCAAATGACAGCTTTCAAGTTGATTTTTATACCATACCACTAGAGGGGTTTGATGTGATTTTGGGGGTAAAATGGTTGTGTACTCTTGGTTCACTTTTTTGGGACTTCAGCCCATTGACTATGCAATTTGCAGTAAATGGAAATGAGATACTATGGCAAGGGCGACTCTAGAGGAAGCTCCAGACTTAGTCTAATACAATGATAGAATTAACTACTATAGTCTTGGATAAACTATTGGTTGAATTTGCACATTTTTTCAAGATTCGTATGAATTGCCTTCTAATTGCGAATGTGACCATCGCATAACTCTTAAACCTCGATCAGGACCAATTGTAGTCAGGCCTTATCGATACCTACATTTTCAAAAGGATGAGATCAAGAAATAGTGTGATCAAATGCTACAACAATGACTCATTCGAACAAGCAGGTCCCTATTCTTTTCTCTAGTACTTTTGGTAAAGAAGCATGATAGGTCATGGCATTTTTGTGTTGATTACCGTAAGCTTAATGCTTGCACTGTTAAAGATAAATATCTAATTCTTGTAGTGGATAAATTGTTGGATGAACTTCATGGAGCAAAACATTTTACAAAGTTGGATTTACTGTATGGTTATTTCCGAATTAGAATGGCAACTATAGGTAGAAGTGATCATGGATCTGGCTTGGACAAATTTTAGGCTGCTTTTAGGCCCAAGCCCAAATTTCTAAATATGGGCCTAAAAATTTGTCCAAGCCGGCCCAAAAAAATTGATAAACTGAGTCTACCAAATTTATATTAATTTTTTTAGCTTTTTCATTAAATAAAAATTTTAAAACAAATATTAAAACAAAAAATAAATAAAAATATGTAAATTTAAAAGTATATTTGATTAAAAATAAAATATATATTTAATATATAATTTGGGCTAGGCACAGGCCAAAAAGTTTTACTGAGGGTCCACCCATTTTCTAAACAGCCTCATTTTTTACCCAAACCTATATTTCAGCCTATATTTTTACCCGAACCTCTCATTTTTCTAAGGGTAGGTCAGGCCAGGCTGGGATAGCCCAACCCATGATCACCTCTAACTACTGTGTATGAAAAAAAACAACCTTTTGAACTTACCATAGGCTCTCTTGTCATACCATTCGGGCTTACCAATGCCCATTCCACATTTTAGACTTTGATGAATAACATTTTCCACCATTATTTGCGTAAGTTTATTTTAGTCTTCTTTGATGTCATATTAATTTATAACAAAACATGGACTGAACATATGCATCATGTAAGACTAGTTTTTGAACTGTTGCAAGATAACGTGTTGTTCTTAAAGAAATCCAAGTACTGCTTTGGTGAGTCCTAGGTAACCTATCTTGGTCATGTCATCCATGGTGATGGAGTAGAGGTTGAGCACATTAAAATTAAAGCTGTCATTGATTGGCTAACTCTTCGATCTAACAAGGCTCTATAGGGTTTCTTGGGTTGGCAAGATACTACAAAAAATTCATCAAGGATTATGGGCAAGTGGCTGCACCCTTAACATCTCTTCTAAAGAAAAATGTCTTTAACCGGACTATAGAAGTTGATGTTGCTTTCACTCAATTAAAAAATTCTCTTTCAACAGCTCCGGTCTTGCAATTGTCCGTCTTTGATGAGGAATTTATGGTTGAATGTGATGCTTCTGGAACGGGTTTGGGGCTATACTACTACAACAAAAGGGACACCCTATTGCCTTTTTCAGCCGTAAGATTACAAATTGACACCTTAAGTTGGCTGCATACAAGCGAGAATTAATTGGTTTGGAAAAGGTAGTGACCCATTGGTGATCCTATCTTTGGGGTAGGTACTTCCTCATCCGTACTGCTCACTTCAGCCTTAAATACCTGTTAGACTAGTGACTTACAGCATCCCCACAACAACATTGGATCAGAAAGCTAATGGGGTTTGATTTTCGAATGGAGTATAAAGTGAGTTAGTTGAATAGTGTTGCAAATACTTTATATAGAAGAGATGAGGAATTGATGCACCTTATGACCATTTCTTTCCCTCGATTTGAAATTCTTGATGTAGTTTGACAAGAAACAGAAGCTTCTCCAGTATTATTACAACTATGACAATGAATTATATGATAATTGGGGTCAAATTGGGTTGTGCAAGATGGGTCAAATTTCTTCAAAGGTAGGTTGTGCCTTATACCTACCTTTCCACTTATTTCTACTATTATATCTGTCATACATGCTATGGCACACGAAGGGGAACTGAAAATATTACATCGTCTCCGTTAAGATTTTTACTGGAAAGGAATGAAGCTTACGACATCAGAATTTGTGCAGAATTGTTTAATGTGTCAACACCATAAATGGAAGAATTTATAGCCCATAGGATTGCTTCAGCCTCTTCCAATTCCACAACAAGTTTAATGATATCTCTATGGACTTTGTCGAAGGTCTACCCAATGTTAAAGGAAATATGTACTTATGGTGGTTGTGGATAGACTATCGAAATAAGCTCATTTTTACCCTTGACTCATCCGCCATCGATATATTTGTTGCTATTGTCTTCTTTGTAGAGGTATTAGACTTAATGGCTTGCATGAACCTATAATTTTGATTGTGATAAGGTTTTCATTAGTTTGTTTTGGAAGGAATTATTTCATTAGAGTGGTTCTGAGCTAGCTTTTTCTTCAGTGTACCATCCCCAATCTAATGGTCAGACAGAGGTTGTTAATTAAACAATAGAGATGTACCTGCAATGCCTTTATAGTGATTGCCCGTGGCAGTGGGTTGATTGGGTTCCATGGGTTAAGTGTTTGTTACAACACCTCTTATCACGTTGCCCTAGGTGCTACCCCTTTCCAATTAGTATACGGTAGGGATCCATCTCGAGTTCTCTCCCATTTTGCTAGTTCTACCAGGATTGAAGCTGTGGATAAGACTCTAGAAGATAAGGATGCACTTCTACAAAATGCTCGGGATAGGCTCTTGCAAGCTCAGCAACGAATGAAAAACACTTATGATTTTGGGCATAGAGAGTTGAATTTTGAATTCAGGGATTGGGTTTGGTTACGACTTCAACAATATTGACAGTTGACGATAACTAAGCAGAAGCATCACAAGCTCCTCCCGAAATATTTTAGCCTTTTTAAGGTCTTGAACGAGATAGGAATAGTGGCCTATCGACTTGAGTTACCTACAGATAGTAGGATACATGATAAGTTCCATGTTTCTTTGCTCAAAGAATATGAGGGGCCTCAACGACATGCGGTAGGAGATTTGCCCTTAGTATGTAATGGCAAGGCCTTACCCGCTTCACAAGCTATTTTTTGTTGTAGGCTCAATTGAGGTCGACGGTAACTGTTAGTGAAGTGGGAAGGTTGTCTTGAATTTGAGCTTGAGGACAAGCTCAACTCTGAAAAGGGGAGTTCTGATGTGGATGCCTTTATTGGAAAATAATATCATAAAAGGAAGGAATATAAATAGAGACGACAACAAATTGAAGTTTTATTTATTTCTTCTATTATATTAGATTTTTATTTTTGTTTCATTTATAAACTTTAGTATTGGTAGTCAAGACCTTATAACTTAGGATCTTTATTTTATGTCAATAAGGACTCTTTCCTTTGTCATTAGCAGTCTATAAAAGGTTGTCAATATTGAATAAAGAAAAACAAGCAATTATTTTATTATAAAAGTTATTCTTGGAGGGGGTTCAGTCAAAGACGAATTTTCCTCTCTGATTAACCATAGATCAGAGCAAGGATTCTCTCACGTCTAGACCTGTAGTTAGATCCTACGTCAAGGTTCATAACACATTCATTATTAATTTATTATTTATAATACTATATAAAGTAAGCGTATTTGTAATACTCTATTGCAATACTATTACATTTACTTTCTTATTATTGCTAAAAACGTGAAACTAGGTAATTAAGCATGTTACATACATTGCAGAAATTTGCTTTATCTTGTGCCTACATGTTGTTTTACTTAGACAAAACTGCAAAAGCAATGATCCATGTCTTATTTATCTTCAAATCAAAGAACACCGCTATAGCTGAATTTAGCATTGAACATACCTTTTTTCTCATGAAACTCCCATTTGATCAGACCAGAACAGATCATATAGAGTACACATCAAATAGAACTTTTATAATTAATGCCCCCAACAAATCTTTACGGAAGCCATAAATGGTAGTATAATCCTTCAGTGTAAATATCTAATCTTTTATTGAAATTCTACGGTCTGATTTTTCGAAGTACTTCCTACTTACTCTACTTACTGTCAAGTAATAACCTGATTTATCATGTTGATCTCCAAATGGGGTCAATTTTTTTTTAAATTCTTTGACTTGTTGATATTCTTAAATGTATATTTTCAATATTGCAATTCATAAATCTTTCAAAGCGCATAAACTTATTTCTTAAAATAATTGAGTCCCGCACGCACTCTAGTCATTAATCATTATAAGGCCCAAAATTTGCCCTGCCCATTAGCCAAACAAAACATTAACCAAAATAGAAACCAAAAATAACAAAATTAAACAAATTCATTAAAAGTTCATTACTACCAATCGGTCCATAGCCCAATACATTAAACCCAAATTTACAAAACCTAAATAAGCCCAAATGGCCCAACAACCTAAACCAGTAGCAAACCCTAGCCTCACAACCATGCGTCAGAACTCAAACCTTCATGCGCCTCAGACACCGTCAGACAAATTCTCCACCTCGCCATCGACTGCAAAAACAAGGATAAACGACAAGAAACAAATGGCAAAGAAAAAAAAAAGAGAAAAATAGTTGTAATTATCATTGTTTTTATTTCTATTTCCGATTTTCGGCATTAAAAAGGCTGAAACAAACTATTGTACAGAGGATTTTTTCAATACGATATATCAAAAAACAGAGGTATATTTGGTGTTTTGGTAGTCTATTTTGCTTCAAATATACTATAAATACAGATAGAAATAGAGAGGCATAAAATTTTATTACCTTTTGTGACGATCGGGTTTAAATCGAAGCATTTTTGAGCCAAAACCGAAGTGTTTTGAAGTAAACCAAGCATTTCATGCTTCTTTCGATTGTTTTTGAGTGGTTTTGGCTTTTGAGGGTAGATCTGGGCTTAGGGAACTTAAAAGGTTCGAAATGGTCAGTTTTGAGCCTTCGACCACCAAGACGATCATATGACAAGTATGGAGCATGAAGGTCGATGATCAGAATTTCGCCAAACTCAGGCCTGTGTTCGGAGGGCGAAGGTTTTTGAGAGAGTTTTAAAAAAATTTAGAAAGGGTGTTTAAAATGAAGCTTTTGGGTTTTTTTTTTTTTTTTTGGTATTTAAAGCACTCCATGCGACGCTATTTTGGCGTGGGTCTTTTGAACCCAAACGGCGTCGTTTAAGGGCCACAACCCGCATCGTCGACTCTACCCAATTCAAGGATCCGCGTTTTATCAAAAGGGTTAATTTGTGCATTTGGTCTCTCTGTTCCACGCTGTTGTTCGATTAAACCTACTATACATTTCTTTTAATTTTAATTGACCTCTATAATTTGCGACTATTTCATTTTAGCCTAGCCTATATACGCTGCGTTTGGAACCACGAAAATATTTTTGGTTTAGCCCCAATAGTTTACGCAAGATTTCAGCTTTGATCCCGTGCATGTTTAAATGATTTTATCTATTATAAAATAGTCTTTTTAATTTTGTTTTGTTTCAATTAAGTACTTTTTGTTTTCATACATAATCTTTGCATTTTTATCAAATTTAATTCATTTAGTTTTAAACCTTTTTCATATAAGATATAAAAACATTCATATACTACCTGCATTTTAAATTATTATTTATATATATTATTTATTTTAACTGCTTTTAATCTATTTGTTCATGTTAAATATTTTCTTCATGTTATTTACTTTGCATATTCATATATGTATATATTAGTTAATTTAAATTATTTCATACTTTTACATATCTTAAAAATTATTTTATTTATTACTTATTTTAAGATATTATATATTAATTATTTTGATTATTTCACATATCTTGTCTTTAAATAATGTTGCATAATATTGGTTTTATTGTTTTTCATTCTACATTCGTTTTTTTGTATAATATCTTGCTCCATTTTCTTCAATTGCTAAGGTTAAGATTGTGTTACATGATTATTGCTATTGTATGAATTATAAATTGTTAATTTGTTATTATTAATCATTTGTGATTCATCATTGTAATATTTGATGTATGGATTAATTTCTTACATTGTATATTAGTATTCCGTTGTATCTTATGAAAATGTTATGTTTTAATGTCATTTCAGCTTTTAAAATCTTATTATTCAAGGTTTTTTTTGAAATGAGGCGATGCTCGTGTTTGGGGGTTTCGAGAAAATCGTGCCCTAACTTACTGGGTTTCGATTTTTCTCGTTGAAACCTAGCAACCGAGTACCCTTTTTTCCTCTTAAATCTAAATGCACAATATTTCAAATAAAAAACTTATTTTCGGGAATTTGAGACATTGCGCCGTAACTCACTGGGTGTGATATTTTGTCATCTCGATATAAGAATTTCAAAAGAACAAATGCAATATTCGATTCGTAAATTTTGAGAAATAGTGCCCTAATTTATCGGGTTTCGATTTTTCATTTGACCCAAATAATTGAATATCCTTCTTAATTTTAAATGTACGAAAGTATTGTAACATCCTTAAATAGGGCTATTATGTTTGAACTATTTGCATGTGTATGGCTTGAGTTGCGTTATTAATTGAGGTGTTTTAGGGTCTAGATATAAGCCAAGGTAGGCTCGAACTATAGGAAAATTTTATTTTCAAGCATTAGTTCGTGGAGTCAAGGAGCTAGGGGTTAAGTGTATTATGTGGTAAACTTTAGCACAAGAAAAGCCTTGGTAAAGTGGCAAGGAGGCACCACTTAGGGCCTTAGTCAGTGACGCCACAAGCAGAGGAAGGGAGCTGAGGTTCGAGCTGCAGGAATCACTCTTTGAGGATTTCTTTTTGACGCCAGAGGGGGAAGAGTTGTGCTCAGCTCAAACTCTGATGGATAACTGTTGAACAAGTCAACTGATTTAAATGGATGGAGAAGAGAGAATTTAGGAGTCTCGAGAAATTTAAACTCGCTTGAACGAAAGTGGATGAGGAGAGGTTTGAGAAGTTGGTCAATGTTGAATTGTGTAAGGAAGAGTGATCGGTTGAAAGACTTAGAGGAGGCCGAAATTCCTTAGTGGCATTTTGCTAGTCAAGCTTTGGTACATTCATTGAGAAGCAAAATCAAAACCTCTTTTGGCACTTGTTTAATCCCCTTTGAAGCACTCCAGTCAATCCCAAAATGAACCATTTGAGTTTTTCTTTCTTTTCCTCCTTTGAAATCGAAAAGAAAACACTTTAGGCTCTTGCCAATTTCTTTCTTTGGTATTGAGTCAATCTCCATTTGAATTCCTCTCTTATTTCTTTGAAGTCAAACACTATTCTCCCTAAATCTCATCTCTTTTACTCTCCATTCTTATTGGTTGGTCGAACCTTCTTCTTTCTCAAGCCACTCTCTTTTCCATTGATTCTTTCATCTTCTTCTCACCATCATTCAAACCGAATACCCTCCTTTCATTCTCTCATTTCATGTTGGCCGAATCTCCTTTGATTTCTTTTCTTAAACCATAGCCGAATTCACATTGAGTATTCCATCACCATTGGCGAAATCTCTCTCTACTCTCCTCTTCTCGTTCTAACTTTTGGCCGAACATCAATCAAGCGTGGATCCCTCTTGTCTTCTTCTCTAATCGATTTTGGTGTGGGTAAGTTGTCATGGCCGAATCTCTTCTATCTTCTTTTCTTTCTCTCGTCGACTCATATGGAACAAAAGTGAATTTTAAGATTTGTCATGATTCTTAATCATCTATGAAATCGGATTCTCTTAGGTTCTTCGGGATTTTGAAGCATTGGATCGTGGTCATCTACTCTCTATCAATCGGGTTCGTTGAAGACTGTGGTAAGGTTACATGTCGAATTAACCTTTCTCTTATTCTTATGAAAAGCTGAAGGCTATTACTTCATGTTGTTTAGTTTTGGCCGTTGATAAGTTTAAGATATTTGATTCTGATGAAATCGTATATGCTATGGTTTACTATATGTTTAATGATTAAGCATGTTGGCATGATATGTATATGCATGTGCATTATTGTGGGTGATATGAGAGGAGGGGAATATTGATATCTCGTGACTTTGGGTCACCAAAGGGTTTGGTACCACAATTAATATTCGTGACTTTGGGTCACCGGAGGTTTGACACCTCATATGACTCGTCGTTGGCTTACACCACGTTGTGGGTTGGCCCCACATTTGATAAAATAGAATTGTCGCCAGTGATTTGGTATCACAACGTAGGTTGGCCCCATATATGGATTATTCGTGACTTTGGGTCACCAGTGGTTTGGCACCACATCATTATTGATATCAGTGACTTTGGGTCACCAATGGTTTGGCACCACATCATTATTGATATCAGTGACTTTGGGTCACCAGTGGTTTGGCACCACCAGTGGTTTGGTACCACATGGGGTAGGAAAAGGAGTTGTGGATGGCTAGGTTTGGGTGCATGATATGTTTGCTCGATTATGACTCGTGTAAGAATGTTGCTATAATCGGAGGGGATTATGATCGAGTCTTGGTGACTCACCTCTTCCTTTATCTTTTCGTGTGGTTCATATATCGCGGATGAGGAGCCGGGTGGACTAGAGGTGGTCATGCGTTACTTGTTTTCGGTTTTACATAGATTTTCGACTTGGGTACTTTAACTTTATATTTTGGTTTTATTTGGGTTTGTAATAAGGCCATTAGTGTTTTTATTTTGGGTTTTATTATATCTACTTTAATTTTTTAAATGTTGCTAAGTAAACTGTTTAACATGTTTTAAATAACCTAATAATCAAGTTTTCAAATTATGCTACGCAATAGTTTTTTTTAACGTTACCATCGGGTAATAAATCACATAAGATGATAATTAAACTAACTTAAACGATTTTCAAATCTAAGTTTTTCCAAAGCTCTAATACAAACGGTTTTAAAGTAACTAAGTCTAATCCATTCGGGTTTCATTAAACTTGAACCTTAAAAAAAAAATCTTTCGGGATTTCAAGCAACTAAACGTTTTCAACTATACATGCATCGGATTTCTGCAAACACAGAGCAAACAAAAAAGCTTTTCGCTAAAATTAAACCTAAGAACTGCTTTTTTCAAATATTTTCATTTCAGGCGTGCCAAATTTTATCGTAATATATTGACCGAGTTTGGAGTGTTACAATTTTGGTATCAGAGCCAGGCTCAAAAGCTCGGCTGTGGGCCCGAGGCCCAAAATGTTTAAAAATAGGGTTTTAAAAAGTTTTGTGGGAAATATATGGTTTGGGAAGCATGACATCGAGTCTCCGGCACCAATCCGCCCAAGTAAGTACCCCTAACTGTTGTTTGCAAATGATTGTGATGGTATATGATATATGATATGGGTGAATGTATTAGTGGACTACCCTAGAGACTAAAGCTGATAGGATTCTGTGAACTCGCGAAAACAAAAACTCTTTAGAGAATTGTTCATAAGACTGTGCTTTAATAACAGTGGAATAAAGACTGGCGCATAAAATTTTTAAACTAGATAAGTCAAGATATTAGACATGAGCACTCGAGGTTGAGGTCGTAATATACGTGGTCGTGGTCGAGTAGAATAGCTGTGTCTGAGCCAGTGGGGCCTGATCAGGGGTCGAAAAATGAGATACCACCACCAGCTACTGGTGTTAAGTTTGAGGATCGACGGGATGGAGTGTCGCATGCGATGTCATGAAGTTCTTGAGAGAGTGGCCGAGCGGGTGGGGTGCAGGAGCTCAAAATCTATATCTAAGTGACTCAGCTAATAGAGCCGAGGTATTTCGAGGTGTTTCGGTGTGGTGCCCAATACTACCGAGTATTGGTTGAGGTGACGAGAGCGATCATGGACGATTGGATCCGATCGATGAGGAGAAATTGAAAGGGATAGTGTCACTTCTTCGAGATGAAGTCATACCATGGTGGCTCACTATCAAGGAGAGTACTCTCGTGGATCGTCCGGATTGGGGTATTTTAAAGTGAAATTCAAAGGAAAATATGTTGGAGCCATTACATTGACTCCGAGAGGAAGATATTTCGAATTTGGTCCAAGGAAACAAGTCGATAAATGAATATGAAGCGAATTTTGCGACTTAGCCGTTATGCCGTAGAGATAGTGGTTACTGAATATGAACGGTGTATCAGATTTAAAGATGGACTTAGAGATGAGCTTCGAGTAATGATTGCTCCACACCGTGAAAGAGATTTTGCAATCTTAGTGGAAAGGGCAAGAATTGCCGAAGAGGCTAAACGGACTGAGAGACAGAACCGGGACAGAGGCCAGCGTAAGAATAAGAGAAGCTTTGGGTCCTCAGGGTCGTCCGGGAATTTTCAAAAGAAAATAAGAAATGATAGACCGCAAGGTCAACAGACTGCTTCGGGAGGACAAAATCGTACTTGTTCTCAGTGTGGGAAAATGCACTCGGGAGAATGTTGAAAAAAGACCGGCGGATGTTTCAAGTGCGGATCTAAAGACCATATGATCAAAGATTGTCCGATGAACTCAGAAAAGAACCGCCCAAAGAAGTCGTGGTGCTAATCAGTCGACGTAAGCGGACAATGTACCGATAAGGGCCGTGGTCCAAATGGAAGGGTAATAGCTCGGTAGAGGCCGTGGAACTTCAGCAGAGGCGGTGGTAGCTCGAGGCGAGACAACCAGTTTGGTGTATGCGCTTCGTCGCAGAGAAGATGATGACGCACTGATGTTATCACGGTACGCTTTTTGATTTGGGTTGCCTTTATCGCTTTAATAGATATAGGTCAACTCATTCCTATATCGCTAGTGAAGTATCCGGGACTTTGCATGTGACTTCAAACCGCATCTAGGAAGATGATCGTATTTAGTCCTTTAGGATGCATGAGTTGTAGACAAACTTTTAAGGAAGTGCCTCTAAGTCCAAGGATACGCTTCGGTGATTTAATGGAGTTGTCATTCGAGAATTCGACCTTATCTTAGGCATGGACTGGTTTGTAATCATGTGCAAATGTGGATTGTCTTGCTAAGCGGATGTCATTAAGAACTTTTGATGACAAAGAAGTTGTAGTGATGGGCAGAGACGGAACTACTTATCTAATGTAGTATCCGCCTAAGGCGTAAAAGATGGTTAGAAAGGGATGTGAAGCCTTCCGATGTTGGTGAGTGCTTTGGAGGCTAAGGAAGCAATCGCTAATGAAGTTAGACAGTGAAGGAATTTGTAGATGTTTTTCCTAAGAACTTCCGTGTTTGCCTCCGGATCGAGGTAGAATTGAATTGATTTATTGCTCGAACGACGCCAGCTTCTATTACTCCATATAGAATGGCACCAAGGAGTTGGTTGAGTTGAAGGCTCAAATTCGTGGAGTTGCTTGATCGTGGATTCATTCGACCTAGTGTGTTCCATGGGGAGCACCCTATCCTATTCGTGAAGAAGAAGGACGGATCGATGAGGATGTGTATAGACTCATCGACAGCTTGAATAAGTCGACCATCAAGAACAAGTATCCTTTGCCAAGGATCGACGACTTGTTCGATCACCTTAAAGGAGTCGCGATATTCTCAAAGATTGATTTAAGGTCGGGTATCATCACTTAAAGTGAAAGAAGCGGATATCCATAAGACGGCTCGAACTAGATATGGGCATTATGAATTTCGGTAATACCATTCGAATTGATTTAACGCCAATTGCGCTCATGGATATGATGAACCGAATTTTTAGCCCTACTTGGATCAATTCGTCGTGGTATTCATAGACAACATCCGGTGTATTCTTAGTCCGAGATGGAACATGACGAGCATCTCCGAATTGTGTTGCGAGTTTTAAGGAAAAGAGTCAGACGCCAAATTCAAATGTGAATTTTGGTGAAAGAAGTTGCATTTTTAGGCCATGTGGTATCGGCAGGCGGATAAGGGTGGATCCTCGTAAGATTGAGGTCGTATAGATTGAAACCACCTAAGTCCGTGAATCGAGGTTCACAGCTTGGTTTAGCGGATACTACAGAAGATTCGTTGAAGGATTTTCATCGATAGCTGCACCTTTAACGAAATTGTTGAGAAAGGAAGTACCTTTCGTGTGGACTGATAAGCAGCAAGAGAGTTTTGAGAAGCTCAAGAAAGTTTTGACTGAAGCTCCAGTTTTGATCCAACCTGAGGCAGGAAAGGATTTCGTCGTGTATTGTGACGCTTCTCACACGGGATTAGGATGTGTTCGATGCAAGACGGAAGGTAGTTGCATATACGCTCTCTAGATTGAGGCCGCACGAGGTTAATTACTCGACGCATGACTTGGAGTTGGCAAATGTAGTCTTTGCTCTTAAGGTTTGGAGACATTATTTATACGGGAGAAGTCGTGATATATACGGACCACAAAAGTCCCAAATATCATCGACTCGTAAAGAATCGAATTTGAGGCGTAAGGTGGATAGAGTTATTGAAAGACTACGACCGTTCCATCGAGTACCACCCGCAAGGCGAATGTGGTGGCGACGCCTAAGTCGAAAAGTGGTGTCGATTTGAGGCAATGTTTGCACACCTTAGTCTTTACGATGATGGAAGCTTATTGGCGTAACTTCGTGTTAAGCTTCGACATGGTTAAGCCAAGTAAAGAGAGGCGGTTAGTAGATGAAGATCCGAGTGAAAAGCTTGACAAAGTGCAGTGGGAAATTGGAAGATTTTGGTATTAATAAAGGAAGGGTATTGTGCTTCAAAGATAAAGTCAGATGCCGGGGATCGGAGTTGAGGCAAAAGATACTTCAAGAATCGCATGGTAGCCCCTATGCTATGTATCCTGGAGGAAGTAAGTTATACCGAGATTTGCGAGATTAATTTTGGTGGCCTAGACTTAAGCGAGAAGTTACGGAGTTTGTAGGAAAGTGCTTGACGTGTTAGCAAGTTAAGGCTGAACATCAAGTACATTCGGGATTGCTTCAACCGATAAAGATTCCACAGTGGAAGTGGGAGAGAATCACCATGGACTTTGTTAGTGGGCTTCCTCTTACGCCTACTAAGAAAGACTCTGTTTGGGTGATAGTGGACCGATTGACTAAATCGCACATTTTATCCCGATTCGGATTGATTACTCTTTGCGAAATTGGCAAAGTTATATGTGGTTGAGATTGTGAGATTGCATGGAGTGCCGTTGTTTATAATTTTGACGGAGATCCGAGGTTTATGTCGCGATTTTGGAAAGCATTGCATCAAGCTTTGGGCACCGATTGGTCTTCAAGACGGCATTTCATCCTCACCGATCGGCCACCGAAAGAGTAATCCAAATCTTAGAAGATATGTTAAGGGGATGTGATAGATTTCAAGGGAAGTTGGGAGGAATTCTTACCGCTATGTGAATTTCATGACAACAACAGCTTCCAATCCAAGATACTGGATGGCACCATATGAAGCACTATATGGACGAAAGTGTCGCACTCCTACGTGTTGGATGAATTAGAGAACGCCGATTTTAGGTCCGTAGATAGTGGTGAATCAAGAAAAGGTTAAGGTAAATCGGGCCGGTTAAAGGAAGCATCCGATGACAAAAATCGACGCAGATCTAAAGCGGAAAGAAATAGAGTATGCGATGGGAGACCAAGTTTTCCTAAAGGTTTCACCTTGGAAAATGTGATGAGATTTGACGCAGCGGAAGCTAAGTCCGTGTTTATTGGACCTTATCGATTGTGAAGCGGGCCTGATCGTGGCATATCGCTTAGATTTACCTTCGAATCAAGCAAATGCATGATGTGTTCTATGTTTCAATGTTACGCCATTATCTGGCTTGGATCCATCTCATGAAAGTGCCGCTTGAGGAGGTGGAATTAAGATTAGATTTGTCATATGAAGAGGAGCCAATTCAAATTCTGAGCGAGATGTAAAGGTTTTACGGAGAAAATCGGTTCCTCTCGTCAAGGTATTATGGCGTAATCATGGATCAAGAAGCTTCGTGGGAACCGGAGGAAGCGATGCGACAAATAATACCCTCACTTATTCCGGCCTGTAATTTCGAGGATAAAATTATTTTAAGGGGTAGAATCTGAACATCCCGATAATTGGGGTTATGCATTTCACTTAATTGAATGATGTTGCATGCTTAATTATTATTAAGTGTAATTTTGGAAGTTATTTGAGCTTCATTAATTAAGTGAATGCTTAGTGAAACTTTTAATTTCTATTAATTAAGAGAGAGCTAGCAAATTAGGCCATAAGAATTAATGACAAGAGGTTTCTAGCATGAATTGAGCAATTGGCCGTGGTTAAGGTACATAGATGTGTGCTTGAGGTGTGAAGTTGAATCTCCTAGCTAGCATTAGGGAGGATTTTAATTTTTTTGTTTTCTTCCCTATAAGTGTCGGCCAAGAAAGTTCTAGAGTGGATGAGCATTCATTCATTTTGGCTATTTGACCATGTGAAAAGGAAGCTAGGAACTTATGGTATGGAATCATAAGTTGATGATAAGATGAGGGGGACAAAAGGCATGATATGGGGCAAGGTTTTGGGAGTGTGTTCATGGTCAATTGACCATGAACCTGATTTGCATGAAGGGCTAAAGGGAGTGGTTTATTGTTGATAGCAAATCAAGAGTTGATGGGGAAGAAACAAGGAGGAAAAAGGGATAATGTTGGCATTGATTTGGCCGAATTTTTGCTTTGCCATTAGGGGAAAAGTTGGCCAAAAGTCTTGCATTTTTTTTGTTTGTCCATCTTTTCTCATTTCTCCAATAGTTTCTCTCCCTATTTAATTTGTCATTGAGTTTAGGTAAAACTTTCTTTTTGTTTTGGCTTTCTTCTTTTGACCAATTTTCTCCAAAAACTCCCACTTTGGCCGAATGTACCTTAGGCACTTTGGTACACTTTTGCTTTTGATTTAGCCCTCAATTGTGTTTGAACCAAATACAATTTTCTTTCTCCCATCTTTCTTTTTGAAATTGAAACTACAAAGCTCAAAGAGCCAATTTCTTCATTTCTTCCTCCTTGGCCGAATGTGCAAAGACTCCTAAACACATTTCTTTTCATTTGAGAAATCACCATCATCATCTTCTTCTCCTTTTTCTCTTTTCTTCCTTCTCTCTTTCCTTCTCTTTTCATTCTCTTTCTTCTTTCCCTCAAAACCGAAACCATCATATTGAAACCACCATTTCTCTCTCTTTTGTTAAGGCCAATTATCATATTCTTTTCTTCTTATCCAAAGTCAATCTTGAAGGACTCAAAGTAAGATTTTATCAATTATTTTCATCATTCCTTTTACTTTAGCAAACTTAAAATCATGATCTTTTAATTTCTCTCTTAGGTCAATCATTTGAAAAGATTTTTCAAAGATCTTTGTTGAAGACAACCTTTAAGTGATAATTCGAAATCATCAAGGTAAGGCTATTAATTTAGATCATACCGATTTATTTAGATAGATTACTAATCAATCGTTATTTTAGGGACGATCTAAGATCATCAAGATAGGTAAGAAAAGAGCCAGACGAGTGTTTGGAAGAGAGGAGGTATTCCTTTACCATCGAACTACAAACGAAGAGCCAGACGGGAGTAAGAGACTTTCCACCGAGTTGTGGACCCTCCGCTAACGAGGATCGATTATTCAAGTAGTGCGCATAACCGAACCACTTTACGTTGGTGGAATATCGGTTTTGATCCATCTAGTGGAGAAAACCACAAATAACTCGTCATTCGTGAATCTGAGGGTAAGGATTTAGATCCATCGTCAATAAGTGTAATATTGTTAACAAAAGTTTATACTAACCAAGTGTGTCAATCAATTAGGTGTTGACGATCAAGAGGGTATTGTTCTCACTGTCACTAGGTGTGTAACCTTACATTAAAAATCTCATAAGATTTACATATATTTAATTGTGACTATATGACCATGTGTATGATTGTGCTTTTGGATACCATTCAGTGGTATATGATATTCAGGTATGTTTACCCCAATATTTTGTTTATTTTGCTATATGCATCAATATGAAATAAGCATGACTATATTATGATTTGTGGGGTAAATAACATGAAAATCTGATTTGATATGTATGTGCATGGGCATATGGGTATATTTGATAAAGGAGGAAGTATTCTGGTGGTTTTACCACATTTCTGGTGACTTCGGTCACATATGTGAATTTGGTGACTTCGGTCACGCATATTTGACTCCGGTGACTTCGATCACATATTTGACTCCGGTGACCTCGGTCACATATTTGAACTCCGGTGACTTCGGTCACATATGTGAATCTGGTGACTTGGTCACGATTTGAAATTTGACTTGATCGGGTGACTTGGTCACATCTGCTTTGGTGGCTTTGCCACAATAAGGCGATGTGCATGTTGATCGCAAAGAATCGCCTTCGATGGTGTGTAGCGGATGGAGGGTCGATTTAGTAATCCCCACTTGGTGTCTTTGGTTGGTACGGGTGTGTAAATAATGGATATTTAGGTTGGGTAGAGCTTGCATTTCATTTCATGAACATAACCATGGAATATTGAATGATTATTATTTGTTTTGCTATGAAATGGGCCTTTGGGCTAAATATAAGCTAAATGGGCCTTTGGGCTAAATTTAAGCTAAATGGGCTTTTTAGTGTATGTGTTATACATTGAGTTTATAACTCACCCATTTTTATGGGATAACTTTTCAGATGACTCGTAGTGCGATGGATCGGGGCAGCAGGGATTTCGAGGTGGCCAGTGCTCGTATCAAGTATTGTGGAGATTTTCCAACTTAAACTTATTGACTTTTAAATTTTATTACTTAGACTTTATTATGGACTTGCCAATTTTATGTAATAAAGCCACTATAAACTATTTTTAATTTTGTGTTTGGATTTATTTTAAATTCTGCCATGAACAATTATCAATTAAAATAACTAAATGGTTTTCGATAAATGATTTAAAAAGGTTTTTGTCAGTAATATATATATATATATGTTTTAAGAATATACAAATCTATTTTTCAACTAAGCCCAACTCGATCTTTAAGTTAATCCGTTTTACTTAAAATCATCAAGTTTTCTTGAACAAACGTTATTTCCACTAAAGTTTTACTCGAGGAACATACCAAATCCGGTTAGGCTTTTTGGGCCGGGTTTAGGGTGTTTCAGCTAACTTATTAGGTGTGGTATTTTTATTTCTTTGAAATAGGTAAGTCTTGGTTTTCCTTCTAATAAATGATCTTATTTTAGACTTTTTAAATTTCAAACATTTGGACATGATTTTATCAATTAGGTACCAATTTTTGGGCGTTATGAGGTGCTAACCTTCCTCATACGTGAATCGACTGGAACCCGCTTTTATCATTTTTTCGTAGACCAAAATTAAAATGTTTTAAAATGAAACGTTTTACAAGGTGATCCAATCACACCTAAGTAAAAAAAGGATTGGTGGCGACTCCTATTTTGTTTTTAAAGTCGATCCTCATTTTCTAAACTGATTTTTAAAATGGTTTCGACAATAGGCATTTGCAAATCAGTACAGTTCGTAATTGCAAATGACAGCTTTCAAGTTGATTTTTATACCATACCACTAGAGGGGTTTGATGTGATTTTGGGGGTAAAATGGTTGTGTACTCTTGGTTCACTTTTTTGGGACTTCAGCCCATTGACTATGCAATTTGCAGTAAATGGAAATGAGATACTATGGCAAGGGCAGCTCCTAGAGGAAGCTCCAGACTTAGTCTAATACAAGGATAGAATTTAACTACTATAGTCTTGGATAAACTATTGGTTGAATTTGCACATTTTTTTCAAGATTCGTATGAGTTGCCTTCTAATTGCGAATGTGACCATCGCATAACTCTTAAACCTCGATCAGGACCAATTGTAGTCAGGCCTTATCGATACCTACATTTTCAAAAGGATGAAATCAAGAAATAGTGTGATCAAATGCTACAACAATGACTCATTCGAACAAGCAGATCCCTATTCATTTCTCTAGTACTTTTGGTAAAGAAGCATGATAGGTCATGGCATTTTTGTGTTGATTACCGTGAGCTTAATGCTTGCACTGTTAAAGATAAATATCTGATTCTTGTAGTGGATAAATTGTTGGATGAACTTCATTGAGCAAAACATTTTACAAAGTTGGATTTACGGTATGGTTATTTCCGAATTAGAATGGCAACTATAGGTAGAAGTGATCATGGGCTGGGCCCAGACAAAATTTTAGGCCCGCTTTTAGGCCCAAGCCCATTCAAACCGAAATATGGGCCTAAAATTTGTCCAAGTCCGCCCAAAAAATTGATAAACCTGAGTCTTATTTCGGCCCATATTAATTTTTTAGCTTTTTCATTAAATAAAAATTTTAAAACAAATATTAAAACAAAAAATAAATAAAATATGTAAATTTAAAAAGTATATTTGATTAAAAATAAAATATATATTTAATATATAATTTGGGCTAGGCCTGGGCCAAAAAAGTTTTACCCGAGGCCCGACCCATTTTCTAAACGGGCCTCATTTTTTTTACCCAAACCCATATTTCAGGCCTATATTTTTACCCGAACCCTCCCATTTTTCGGGCGGGCTGTCGGGCTGGGCTAGATAGCCCAACCCATGATCACCTCTAACTATAGGTATGAAAAAAAAATAACCTTTTGAACCTACCATAGGCTCTCTTGTCATACCATTCGGGCTTACCAATGCCCATTCCACATTTTAGACTTTGATGAATAACATTTTCCACCATTATTTGTGTAAGTTTATTTTAGTCTTCTTTGATGTCATATTAATTTATAACAAAACATGGACAGAACATATGCATCATGTAAGACTAGTTTTTGAACTATTGCAAGATAACGTGTTGTTTTTAAAGAAATCCAAGTGCTGCTTTGGTGAGTCCTAGGTAACCTATCTTGGTCATGTCATCCATGGTGATGGAGTAGAGGTTGAGCACATTAAAATTAAAGTTGTCATTGATTGGCTAACTCTTCGATCTAACAAGGCTCTACAGGGTTTCTTAGGTTGGCAAGATACTACAAAAAATTCATCAGGGATTATGGGCAAGTGGCTACACCCTTAACATCTCTTCTAAAGAAAAATGTCTTTAACCGGACTATAGAAGTTGATGTTGCTTTCACTCAATTAAAAAATTCTCTTTCAACAGCTCCGGTCTTGCAATTGTCCGTCTTTGATGAGGAATTTTTGGTTGAATGTGATGCTTCTGGAACGGGTTTGGGGTTATACTACTACAACAAAAGGGACACCCCATTGCCTTTTTCAGCCGTAAGATTAAAAATTGACACCTTAAGTTGGCTGCATACAAGCGAGAATTAATTGGTTTGGAAAAGGTAGTGACCCATTGGTGATCCTATCTTTGGGGTAGGTACTTCCTCATCCGTACTGCTCACTTCAGCCTTAAGTACCTGTTAGACTAGTGACTTACAGCATCCCCACAACAACATTGGATCAGAAAGCTAATGGGGTTTGATTTTCGAATGGAGTATAAAGCGAGTAAGTTGAATAGTGTTGCAAATACTTTATATAGAAGAGATGAGGAATTGATGCACCTTATGACCATTTCTTTCCCTCGATTTGAAATTCTTGATGTAGTCTGACAAGAAACGGAAGCTTCTCCAGAATTATTACAACTATGACAATGAATTATATGATAATTGGGGTCAAATTGGATTGTGCAAGATGGGTCGAATTTCTTCAAAGGTAGGTTGTGCCTTATACCTACCTTTCCACTTATTTCTACTATTATATCTGTCATACATGCTATGGCACATGAAGGGGAACTGAAAATATTACATCGTCTCCGTTAAGATTTTTACTGGAAAGGAATGAAGCTTACGACATCAGAATTTATGCAGAATTGTTTAATGTGTCAACACTATAAATTGAAGAATTTACAGCCCATAGGATTGCTTTAGCCTCTTCCAATTCCACAACAAGTTTGGGCTGATATCTCTATGGACTTTGTGGAAGGTCTACCTAATGTTAAAGGGAAATATGTACTTATAGTGGTTGTGGATAGACTATCGAAATAAGCTCATTTTTTACCCTTGACTCATCCGTTTACTGATATATTTGTTGCTATTGTCTTCTTTGTAGAGGTATTCCGACTTAATGGCTTGCATGAATTTATAATTTCGGACTGTGATAAGGTTTTCATTAGTTTGTTTTGGAAGGAATTATTTCATTAGAGTGGTTCTGAGCTAGCTTTTTCTTCAGTGTACCATCCCCAATCTAATGGTCAGACAGAGGTTGTTAATCAAACAATAGAGATGTACCTGCAATGCCTTTATAGTGATTGCCCGTGGCAGTGGGTTGATTGGGTTCCATGGGTTAAGTGTTTGTTACAAAACCTCTTATCACGTTGCCCTAGGTGCTACCCCTTTCCAATTAGTATACGGTAGGGATCCACCTCGAGTTCTCTCCCATTTTGCTAGTTCTACCAGGATTGAAGCTGTGATAAGACTCTAGAAGATAAGGATGCACTTCTACAAAATGCTCGGGATAGGCTCTTGCAAGCTCAGCAACGAATGAAAAACACTTATGATTTTAGGCATAGAGAGTTGAATTTTGAATTCGGGGATTGGGTTTGGTTACGACTTCAACAATATTGACAGCTGATTTATAACTAAGGTAAGCATCACAAGCTCCTCCCGAAATATTTTAGCCTTTTTAAGGTCTTGAACGAGATAGGAATAGTGGCCTATCGACTTGAGTTACCTACAGATAGTACGATACATGATAAGTTCCATGTTTCTTTGCTCAAAGAATATGAGGGACCTCAACCACATGCGGTAGGAGATTTGCCCTTAGTATGTAATGGCAAGGCCTTACCCGCTTCACAAGCTATTTTTTGTTGTAGGCTCAATTGAGGTCGACGGTAACTGTTAGTGAAGTGGGAAGGTTGTCTTGAATTTGAGCTTAGGGACAAGCTCAACTCTGAAAAGGGGAGTACTGATGTGGATGCCTTTATTGGAAAACAATATCATAAAAGGAAGGAATATAAATAGAGATGACAACAAATTGAAGTTTTATTTATTTCTTCTATTATATTAGATTTTTATTTTTGTTTCATTTATAAACTTTAGTATTGGTAGTCCAGACCTTATAACTTAGGATCTTTATTTTATGTCAATAAGGACTCTTTCCTTTGTCATTAACAGTCTATAAAAGGCTGTCAATATTGAATAAAGAAAAACAAGCAATTATTTTATTATAAAAGTTATTCTTGGAGGGGGTTCAGTCAAAGACGAATTTACCTCTCTGATTAACCATAGATCTGAGCAAGGATTCTCTCACGTCTAGACCTGTAGTTAGATCCTACGTCAAGGTTCATAACACATTCATTATTAATTTATTATTTATAATACTATATAAAGTGAGCGTATTTCTAATACTCTATTGCAATACTATTACATTTACTTTCTTATTATTGCTAAAAACGTGAAACTAGGTAATTAAGCATGTTACATACATTGCAGAAATTTGCTTTATCTTGTGCCTACATGTTGTTTTACTTAGACAAAACTGCAAAAGCAATGATCCATGTCTTATTTATCTTCAAATCAAAGAACACGGCTATAGCTGAATTTAGCATTGAACATACCTTTTTTCTTATGAAACTCCCATTTGATCAGACCAGAACAGATCATATAGAGTACACATCAAATAGAACTTTTATAATTAATGCCCCCAACAAATCTTTACTAAGCCATAAATGGTAGTATAATCTTTCAAAGGTAAATATCTATATCTTTTATTGAAATTCTACGATCTGATTTTTTGAAGTACTTCCTACTTACTCTACTTACTGTCAAGTAATAACCTGATTTATCATGTTGATCTCCAAATGGGGTCAATTTTTTTTTTAAATTCTTTGACTTGTTGATATTCTTAAATGTATATTTTCAAGATTGCAATCCATAAATCTTTCAAACTGCATAAACTTATTTCTTAAAATAATTGAGTCCTGGCACGTACTCCTAGTCATTAATCATTATAAGGCCCAAAATTTGCCCGGGCCCATTAGCCAAACAAAGCATTAACCAAAATAGAAACCAAAAATAACAAAAATTAAACAGTCCATTAAAAGTTTGTTACGGCCCAATCAGTCCATAGCCCAATACATTAAACCCAAATTTACAAAACCTAAATAAGCCCAAATGGCCCAACAACCTAAACCAGCAAAGAAACCCTAGCCTCGCAACCATGCGCCTAACCTAGCCTTCAACAAGACCTCTCAGACACCGTCAGACAGCCTCCACAAATTGCCACTGTACTGCAAAAACAAGGATAAACGACAAAGAACAAATGGCAAAAAAATAAAAAAGAGAAAAAAGTTGTATTTATCATTATTTTTATTTCTATTTCGATTTTCGGCATTAAAAAGGTCAAACAAACTATTGTATGGAGGATTTTTTCAATACGATATATCAAAAATAGAGGTATATTTGATTTTGGTAGTCTATTTTGCTTCAAATATACTATAAATACAGATAGAAATAGAGAGGCATAAAAGTTTATTACCTTTGTGACGATCGGAAGCCAAAATTGAAGCATTTTTGAGCCAAAACCGAAGTGTTTTCGAGTCGAAACCGAAGCGTTTCATGCTTCTTTCGATTGTTTTTGAGTGGTTTTGGCTTTTGAGGGTAGATCTGGGCTTAGGAACTTAAAAGGTTGAACGGTCGATTTTGAGTTTTGACCACCGCCAAGACGATCATGGACGGTGGCGGAGCATGAAGGTCTGATGATCAGAATCTACCATTAACTCGGCCTGTGTTCTGGAGGGCGTAGGTTTTTGAGAGAGTTTTAAAAAAATTAGAAGCGGTGTTTAAAATGAAGCTTTTTTTTTTTTTTTTGTATTTAAAGCAGACCCATGTGATGTCGTTTTGGCATGGGTCTTTTGAACCCAAAACGCGCTGCTTAAGGGCCACAACCCCGCGTCGACTCTACCCAATTCAAGGATCCGTGTTTTATCAAAAGGGTTAATTTGTGCATTTGGTCTCTCTGTTTCACCGTTGTTCGATTAAACCTACTATACATTTCTTTTAATTCTCAATTGGCCTCTATAATTTGCGTACTATTTCAATTTAGCCTAGCCTATACGCTGCGTTTGGAACCACGGAAATATTTGCTGGTTTAGCCCCCAATAGTTTACGCGCATTTCAGTTTGATCCCCGTGCATGTTTAAATGATTTTATCTATTATAAAATAGTCTTTTTAATTTTGTTTTGTTTCAATTAAGTACTTTTTGTTTTCATACATAATCTTTGCATTTTTATCAAATTTAATTCATTTATTAATTTAGTTTTAAACCTTTTTCATATAAGATATAAAAACATTCATATACTACCTTTTTAAATTATTATTTATATATATTATTTATTTTAACTGTTTTAATCTATTTGTTCATGTTAAATATTTTCTTCATGTTATTTACTTTGCATATTCATATATGTATATATTAGTTAATTTAAATTATTTCATACTTTTACATATCTTAAAAAATTATTTTACGATTACTTATTTTAAGATATTGTATATTAATTATTTTGATTATTTCACACATATCTTGTCTTTAAATAATGTTGCATAATATTGGTTTTATTGTTTTTCATTCTACATTCGCTTTTTTTGTATAATATCTTGCTCCATTTTCTTCAATTGCTAAGGTTAAGATTGTGTTACATGATTATTGCTATTGTATGAATTATAAATTGTTAATTTGTTATTATTAATCATTTGTGATTCATCATTGTAATATTTGATGTATGAATTAATTTCTTGCATTGTATATTAGTATTCCGTTGTATCTTATGAAAATGTTATGTTTTAATGTCATTTCAGCTTTTAAAATCTTATTATTCAAGGTTTTTTTGAAATGAGGCGATGCTCGTGTTTGGGGTTTTAGAAAATCGTGCCCTAACTTCACTGGTTTTGATTTTTCTCGTTGAAACCTAGCAACCGAAAGTACCATTTTTTCCTCTTAAATCTAAATTAGAGTGAGAGCATGGTCGGGCCACCCTACCTTACCAAGGCTCTTAGAAAAATGGAGGGTTCGTTAAAATATAGGCCCAAAAATGGGCTTGATGAAAATGAGGCCAGTTTAAAAATGGGCGGCCTCGTAAGAATTTCTTATTTTGCCTTACCTACCAATTCATTAAAGGCAAAAAATTATTTTTAAATATTATTTTCTTATTGTTTTTCTTTATTTTGCTACCATTTTACTATTATGTTTCTATTATTTTGTTGTTATTGTTTAGATATTATATAAAACTTATTTTATTGTTAATTTTGTTATTATTTTAAAAGTATTTGTTAATTTTGTTATTATTTTAGAGAATTTGCTTGTTAAGTTGCATATATTTTAGTGTTATTTAAGTCTACATATTTTTAAAATTTATTTCTCAATTTGTTGAAAAATATTTATTTTGATTTTTTAATATTTTTAATGTATTATATATATTTAAAATTATATAAAATAATATAAAAATTAATATTTGGTATAGGTCAGTCTTGGTTTTAGTATATTTATATGGGCGGACTTGGGCAAAATTTCAGCCCATTTTTGGGTCTGCCCGAGCCCAATGAACGGGCCTAAATTTTTAGTTGGGCTGACTTAACCCTACCAATCCTACCATGCTCACCTCTAATCTAAATGCACAATATTTCAAATAAAAAACTTATTTTCGGGAATTTGAGACATTGCGCCGTAACTCACTGGGTGTGATATTTTATCATCTCGATATAAGAATTTCAAAAGAACAAATGCAATATTCTGTATTCGGGAATTTTGAGAAATAGTGCCCTAATTTACTGGGTTTTGATTTTTCATTTGACCCAAATAATTAAATATCCTTCTTAATTTTAAATGTACGAGTATTGTAACATCCTTAAATAGGGGCTATTATGTTTGAACTATTTGCATGTGTATGGCTTGAGTTGCACTATTAATTGAGGTGTTTTAGGGTCTAGATATTAGCCAAGGGTAGGCTCGAACTATAGGAAAAATTTTATTTTCAAGCATTGGTTTAGGGGAGCTGAAGGAGCTAGGGGTTAAGTGTATTATGTGATAAACTTTAGCACAAAAAAGCCTTGGTAAAGTGGCAATGAGGCACCACTTAGGGCCTTAGTCAAGTGACGCCACAAGCGAGAGGAAGGAGCTAAGGTTCGAGCTGCAGAATCACTCTTTGAGGATTTTTTTTTACGCCAGAGGGGGAAGAGTTGTGCTCACTCAAACTCGATGGATAACTATTGAACAAGTCAATGATTTAAACGGATGGAGAAGAGAGAATTTAGAGTCTGAGAAATTCAAACTCGCTTGAACGAGTGGACGGAGGGTTTGAGTAGTTGGTCAATGTTGAATTGTGTAAGGAAGAGTGATAGGTTGAAAGACTTAGGAGGAGTGCCGAAATTCCTTAGTGGCATTTCCGGCTAGTCAAGCTTTGGTACATTTAGTTGAGAAGCAAAATCAAAACCTCTTTTGGCACTTGTCGAATCCCTTTGAAGCATTCCTATCAATCCCAAAATGAACCATTTGAGTTTTTCTTTCTTTTCCTCCTTTGAAACCGAAAGCCAAAAGCACTTTAGGCTCTTGCCAATTTTTTTCTTTGGTATGGAGCCAATCTCCATTTGAATTCCTCTCTTATTTCTTTGAAGTCAAACACTATTCTCCCTAAATCTCATCTCTTTTGCTCTCCATTCTTATTGGTTGGTCAACCTTCTTCTTTCTCAAGCCACTCTCTTTCCATTGATTCTTTTATCTTCTTCTCACCATCATTCAAACCGAATATTCTCCTTTCATTCTCTCATTTCATGTTGGCTGAATCTCCTTTGATTTCTTTTCTTAAGCCATAGCCGAATTCACCTTGAGTATTCCATCACCATTGCCGAAATCTCTCTCTACTCTCCTCTTCTCGTTCTAACTTTTGGCCGAACATCAATCAAGCATGGATCTCTCTTGTCTTCTTCTCTAATCAGTTTTGGTGTGGGTAAGTTGTCATAGCCGAATCTCTTCTATCTTCTTTTCTTTCTCTGTCGACTCATATGGAGCAAAAGCTGAATTTCGGCATTTTTCATGATTCTTAATCATCTATGAAATCGGATTCTCTTAGGTTCTTCAGGATTTTGAAGCAGTGGATCGTGGTCATATACTCTCTATCAATCGGGTTCGTTGAAGACTGTGGTAAGGTTACATGTCGAATTAACCTTTCTCTTATTCTTATGAAAAGTCGAAGGCTATTACTTCATGTTGTTTAGTTTTGGCCGATTGTAGGGGAAGGTTCATCGTAGTGGGCTTCGGGATTTATTTGGAGTACGAAAGAAATCAAGGAATGGGGGATCTAGTGCATTAGATCATGATCTATGGGATTCAGTAGTCGTGTTAGTAACCAGGTGTGTATCTTACACACTTCATAATCTATGTAAACTTGTTAATAACCTAAAACTTTGTTAAAAGTCGAAACTGTTTAGATTTCGATTTGGTACTCTTATGGGTATGAGCAAGGATTCGGGTAAGTCCGTTTGATAAGTTTAAGATATTTGATTCTAATGAAATCGTATATACTATGGTTTACTATATGTTTAATGATTAAGCATGTTGGCATGATATGTATATGCATGTGCACTATTGTGGGTGATATGAGAGGAGGGGGAATATTGATATCTGTGACTTTGGGTCACCAGTGGTTTGGTACCACAGTTAATATTCGTGACTTTGGGTCACCAGAGGTTTGACACCTCATAGCAACTCGTCCCAGTGGCTTACACCACAGTGGGTTGGCCCCACATTTGATAAAACGGGATTGTCGCCAGTGATTTGGTATCACAACATAAGTTGGCCCCACATATGGATTATTCGTGACTTTGGGTCACCAGTGGTTTGGCACCACATCATTATTGATATCAGTGACTTTGGGTCACCAATGGTTTGGCACCACCAGTGGTTTGGTACCACATGGGGTAGGAAAAGGAGTTGTGGATGGCTAGGTTTGGGTGCATGATATGTTTGCTTGATTATGACATGTGTAAGAATGTTGCTATAATCGGGAGGGGGATTATGCACTGAGTCTTGGTGACTCACCTCTTCCCTTATCTTTTCAGGTGGTTCATAGATCGCGGATGAGGAGCTAGGTGGACTCGAGGTGGTCATGCGTTACTTGTTTTCTGTTTTACATGGATTTTTGACTTGGGTACTTTAACTTTATATTTTGGTTTTATTTGGGTTTGTAATAAGGCCATTAGTGTTTTTATTTTGGGTTTTATTATATCTGCTTTAATTTTCTAAATGTTGCTAAGTAAACTGTTTAACATGTTTTAAATAACATGATAATCAAGTTATCAAGTTTTCGAAATAATGCTACGCAATGGTTTTTTTTAACGTTACCATCGGGTAATAAAACACATAAGATGATAATTAAACTAACTTAAATGATTTTCAAATCTAAGTTTTTCCAAAGCTCCAATACAAATGGTTTTAAAGTAACTAAGTCTAATCCATTCGGGTTTCATTAAACTTGAACCTTAAAAAAAAAAAAACCTTTCGAGATTTCAAGCAACTAAATGTTTTCAACTATACATGCACCGAATTTCTGCAAACACAAAGCAAACAAAGAAGCTTCTCGCTGAAGTTTTCCTCGAAATGTTTTCACTCTGTGACGTGCCAGATTCGGTCGTGGTATGTTGACCGGGTTTGGGGTGTTACAAGTATTGAATGTCCAAGGATAAGCATATTTTCGAGGATTCGAAATGTTATATCCTAACTCACTGGGTACGATACTTTGTTCTTTCGGAATAAGCGGGTCTCAGCATCAGGCTTAATTTCTTCAAGTTTTCCCTAACAAAAAAGATCGTATTTTTAAAATCTTTTCGAATTTTCGACGTCAAGACATTAATTAATCAATTTGGTACCAATTTTGGGCATTGCGAGGGTGCTAATCCTTCCTCGTGGGTAACCAACTCCCAAACCTGTTTTCTTAGATTTCGTAGACCAAAATTATTGTGAGGAAACCATTTTAAAAATAGGTTTAGAAAAATGGGGATCGACTTTAAAAACAAAAACGGGTTCGGGAGTCGGTTACGTATGAGGAAGGGTTAGCACTCTCATAACGCCCAAAAATTGGTACCTAATTGATAAAATCATGTCCGAATGTTGAAAATAAAGAAAATTAGAAAATATGATCCTTTTTAAAGAAAATCAGGACTTACTTATCACAAAGACATAATGTACTTTACCTAGTAAGTTAAGGTATAGTACCTCATGACTTTGAAATTAAGCTCGTCTTTATTTCAGAAAATTTCTACTTCAAGACTCAAAACGTTGAACCCAGTAAGTTAAGGCACAACACTTTGAAGTCCCAAGAATAGGTTTTTATTTAAAACTTGAGATTTCTTTATTTCGAAGGAATATAAACATCACATCCAGTACGTTAGGACACGACGTTTTTTAAACCCTCGTAATTAAAATCATCTCATGATTTATAAAACTTATAAAAGGGTATTTAGTTATTTAGCTAAACAGAAAATCGCAACCCAGTACGTTAGGGCACTATTTCCCGAATTTCTAAATATCAAAACATTGCCTTATTTTAAAATATAGTAAGCTTGTAAAAAAAAGTGTTTTGAACAATAATCCATGTAGCAATATCGTATTTATAAACTATCATACACAAATATTAAAACGATTATAATACAATAGCATACCAAATAAAATACAATTAAAATAATTACACTATAGTAATCATAAAATAATAAATAAATAAAAGGATATTAAATAAACAAATAAAATATATAAAGCAATATACATAAAATAATTAAAAATACTAGGTAAATATAAGTTTTTCATGCAAGATTGAATAATAAAATAATTAATAAAAGAAGACATATGTAAGATGAATAATTAAACAATGTATAAAACATTTTTTGAATATATATATATATATAGCATAATAGGAAATGTGTAAAAAATTATATTAAATAAAATAATAAATAATGAAAATATATGTATATATGTAGTACATTAATTATAAAATTATATACCTAATATAAACAATATAAATAAAATAAATTAGATAATATAAATAAATTTTATATAAAATAAAACTTTAGAAATAATATATAATATAATACTATATAATATACAAAATATAATATAATAAATAATATATTAAAATAATAATATATGAATTATTAAACAAATAAAATAATATATAAAATAATAATTAAATGTATAAATAATACATAAACAATATATATATAAATAAAATAATAAATATATAAAAAATAGTTTAGTGTAATAAAACAATTAATTATAATATAAAATAAAAAATAAAAGGATAAAATAAAATTAAAATAAAGAAAACATGGGTTAAAACAGTAATTAAAACAAATTAAAAGGATTAAACCAAAAATGTGCGTTAAATAACAGGGATCAAAACAGAAATTAATCCTATTTTTAAAACGGCGTCGTTCCGATTTTTACTTTTAAAACAGTTTAGGGGACTTAATTAAAACAAAATGTAAATTTAGGGCCAATTTTATAAAAAATAAAGTTTCTAAATAAACTGAATTGAGACAAGTAAAACTGCGGAAGGACTAAAATGGAAATTAGCCCATTCAAAGAAAAACAAGCGGATCCTGAAGGCCGGGTCGGGTCAACGCGCGGATCCCATGGCCCAAAACGACGTCGTTTTCATTTATCTATATAAGTAAAAAATCAGTTAAAAAAATCATTTTCTTCATTGTTTTTAAAAAAAATATATAAGAGAGCTCCGAAATGCTCTCAACTCATTCGGCCCGAGGTCAGTCTTGGCCTTTTGCTTCGGTGACGCGCCACCGTACGCGCCGTCTTATGTGCCTCCTCAGACGGCAACCGAAAAGTCCAAAAGCTACCATTTTCGACACCGATTAAAAGGTAAACGCTTATCTTTTTTTTTTTTTAAATAATATATGTATAAAATGCATGAACTGAAAAGAAGAAAAGAAAAATAAAAAAATAAGACGGATATTCAAAATAAATAACCTTTGTAAACTGTTTTTGTATTTTTATTTCGTAATCTCCTTGTATTCGTATCTGTCTTTTTGTGTAACAGTGTTCTCTCCCCGTTTACAGATTCGATGGGTTTTTATAGCCTCAAAGAAAAATAATAATAAAAAGAAATATTATATTTTTTCCATTTTTACAATGATTTTTTCCCTTTTTATCCAGGTCAGAGGCTGTGAATCCGGCGATGATACGGGGATTCGGGCGCATTGATGGTGGTGCTATCGAAAGCTGATGGATGTGGCGTTTGAAGTGTGACTGTTGGTGGCCTAGGTGCGAGGAATTTGTTGCGGCGCCTAGGGTTTTCAGAAACCCTAGGTTTCTGTTTTAGACATTGGGCCTTGTAATGATTTTGGGCCTATTGGGTCAATGGTGTAATGGGCTTTGGTTTCAGTTTGGGTCTAAGTATGCTGTAACAGGTTTAGGAATTGGGTAGTTCAGGTAATTGGTTAGTGGGCCATTTGTTTGGTGTTTGGGTTTTGGGATTTAAGGGTTATGTTTGGGCTGTAAAAGGACATTAGTCATTTGATTTGGTTTTATTTCAGCCCAGTCAAAATTGGGCTATTACAGCTGCCCCTCTTTGCTCATTGTCATGTAACGAGAATAGAGCAAAGACTATAAAAGGACCAATTTTGACTGGTCTTGGCCAAGCCTTGACTTCTTGATCCTTGTCTTCTTCAAATGACTCCAATCTGAACTGCCTCTTCAGGGGAACTGGAAGTTTATCTTGATTTCAATAAGCTTGATAGCTTCAACTTCATGAAGGTCGTATCCACTATCTTTTGATCTGCTCCACTACAAACTCAGGGAAACAAGATCTGCTATTTTTAATCTGATCCTTGCAAACTCAGGGATCACCAGACTGATGTTTTCGATTTGCTTCCTGCAACTTCAGGAAGATAATATCTGCTATCTTCAATATGATCCCTACAAACTCAGGGATCACCAGACTGATGTCTTCGATCCGCTCGCAACTTCGGGAAGATAAGATCTCGCTATCTTCAACTGATATCCGCAAACTCGTGGATCACCGATCGATGTCTTCGATCCGCTTCGCAACTTCAGGAAGATAAGATTTGCTTCTTCAATCTGATCCCTGCAAACTCAAGGATCACCAGACTGATGTCTTCGATCTGCTTCTTACAACTTCAGAAAGATAAGATCTGCTATCTTCAATCTGATCCATGCAAACTCAGGGATCACCAAACTGATGTCTTCGATCTGCTTTCTGCAACTTCAGGAAGATAAGATCTGCTATCAATTTGATCCCTGCAAATTCAGGGACCACTAGACTCATGTCTTCGATTTGCATCTTGCAACTTCAGGAAGATAAGATCTGCTATCTTCAATCTGATCCCTGCAAACTCAGGGATCACCAAACTGATGTCTTCGATCTGCTTCCTACAACTTCAGGAAGATAAGATCTGCTATCTTCAATCTGATCCCTGCAAACTCAGGGATCACCAGACTGATGTCTTCGATCTGCTTCCTGCAACTTCAGGAAGATAAAATCTGCTTTATTCAATCTGATCCCTGCAAACTCAAGAATCACCAGACTGATGTCTTCGATCTGCTTCTTGCAACTTCAAGAAGATAAGATCTGCTTTCGATTTGCTCCACTGCAACTTCAGGGAGATAAAATCATCTATCTTTAATCTATTCCACTGCAACTTCAAGGAGATAAGACTAAAACATCTTTGATCTGCTTCCTACAACTTTAGGAAGATAAGATCTTCTGCGGTTGATTTGCTCCATCGCAACTCCGGAGAGATAAAATCTTCGCTTTTTAGTCTACTCCACCGCAACTTTAGGAGATATTGAACATCTTTGCTGTTCTACACCATTAAGAAGATAAGATCTTCTGCGGTCGATTTGCTCCATCGCAACTTCGGGAGATAAAATCTTTCGTTTTTTGTCTACTTCACCGCAATTTCAGGGAGATAAGACTAAAACATCTTTGATCTGCTTCCTACAACTTTTGGAAGATAAGATCTTCTGCTTTCTTCAATCTGCTCTACTACAACTTCAGAGAGATAAGACTGAAAGTTTATTTTGATCTGCTTCCTGCAACTTCAAGAAGATAAGATCTGAAACTTCACTGATATCACTACACCGTCTACTGAATGATATATTATGTAGATTCGATTTCTGTGTTATGAATGACATGAATGCAATATGAAAATGATTAGTATTAGAATGCAATAACTAGAATGAATCAAATGCACCTAATGAAATTTGCTATGATACAAAAATGTTATGAGTATGATTCCTACTCTAGGTGTTATCACTCATTTGTTCTTCATTTTTGTTCATTAATCACATTTTGCTTGACCAGCTTGTCCCAATGTAATTTCTGAATCAACCCCATTTGAACCTCAGGACATGAAGTTGGTATCTCTCACTACAACTTCAAGGGAACGATATTTGGTTTCTCCCATATTTCTGTTACCACTCAGAGGTACAGAACTTATATCACTTTTAATCTGTTACACCATTCCCTGGGTGTAATGACCAGATGTATGTGTCTAAAATTTTCAATAAATTGTAGGGTATCCCAACAATGATCCCCTTGTTCGCCATTTGCCAATATGGTATCATTAACAAAATTGTCTTATCCAAAAAGAATCTGAAGAGGTAATCATTTTTAAATGTTTCCAGCCTGTAGGTTTGGTGAGTTCAGAACAATAGTAATGTTTCAGATTCCTCATATTATTTAGAAGCTTCTAGAGTAATATGCGAAACTCCTTTTATGAAAGTGTTTTTAGTCCATTACTCATTATTTCAATATAAAATGCTTGAAAAAGATCACAACAATAGACATGAAAGAAATTAATCAGGAGCATAGCTCGAAGCAAATAAGCTAATCAAAGATAACCAAGGCAATAAATGAAAATTGATTGGTATATCTTAAAAAGAATAAAGTGAATATAACAAAGGCTATAAAAGAAAATTAATTGGGGTGTTTCTTTGAAAAGAATAAAATAATCAAAGATAGAAAATTTAAAAGGGATAAGATGGAAAACTAAGTGCCCCAGATATCGCAGCCTGAGCTTCTTTGTTCCAACTTCTTGAGGACCATTTTAACCTCAATATGTGTTTAAGGGATCCGAAGTACTTTATCGATGCCCCAAGACGTAACATACTTCCTCATTGCTAATTCAGACGTAGCAAGACTATTGTATGCCCCACTTTTCAAAATTTGAGCCGCCCTTTTTGGGTTTTCAACTCAAAGCCCTTTGGTCTCAAAGCGCCCTTTGCGGGTTTTCACCTTATCTATCCTTTTTTTTTTTTTTTTACGCAAGGCACCTTTGCGGGTTTTCACCTTGACCCTTTTCCCTTTCAGGTAAAATCCTTCTTGACTAAACCTGAATTCACTAGATTTGGTAAGTCTTCGCTATCTATCTCGGTCAATATGAATACTCTTCTAGAATAGGCCCTTCATAAGTCCTTCCAAGTTTGGCATATGCTTTCTTCTAAAATCGTTTTGTAGAATAAAAATCTCTTTTAACATCAAATTTCTTCGTGGAATTCCCTAAAATGAATTTCTTTAATGTAAGCTCGCATCAATCTGGCCGTGACGAATAGCTTTTAACTTTTTTCTTCAATTAGGTTCGATTGGCAAACTGTTTCCATTCCGATGAGAAATGTGTTACCCCAGCAAAGGTCCTAGCCAACATTTGATATTCATAGAGAGTAGTGATAGCTTCTTATGCCAATATTTACAAATCTTAGCCACCCTTTTTTTTTTTTTTTTTTCTGTCCTTTTTTTTTGCAATTTTTGTTGCACTGTGATATGCTACGGATCTTTGGACAAACTATAAACTTAAACTTTGTATAGTTTTTTAAATGTGATCCTTTATGGCATTCTGCTAGCATCTGAATTTTTTTGAGGAATTTGATGACTTCAACTTCGTAATATTGGCATATGAAGCTATTTTCACCCTCTTAGTAGAGTAAACGATGACTATGCCGATGAGTCGATATTGGCTAAAAGTTTTTGACGAGATTGCCCCCATCACATCCATGCCCCACATATGAAAAATTAGTGAAGAACTGGAGTAGGCACATGAATCTTGTCTTCTTTAATATCGTATTTGCGGTATGACTAATGCAATCCCCTTTCATGGTGAATCAACAGTGTTCGATCCTCTTTGTTTAGCCTGCTTCTTATTAGCCAAGGCATGTCCTGATATAATTGTGCGAAAACATCTTTAAATTCTTGAAAATAACTCAATGATGTCTTGCCTTTATTTTTGTGGTGAGCTAGGCTTCAATCTTCGCTCCTTTCCTAAGTTCGCATGACCCTTTGTAGAGTAAAGTCTGTTTTCCATCTTGTTAAGCCATACAAGTCAGAAGATATATTAAAATCTCTATTATTTTCAAAGTCCTTAGATCCCCTAGACCCATATCTTATTCAAAAAGAGAGTCAGTAACAACGTCGCTCATGACGTTGATATCTGGATACCTAGATACGAAAGCAAATAAATCCAAAGAATAAATGATTCTAAGGATGATTATTGGTATGGTCATGAATAAAGAATGAAAGAATAAAAACAAAATAATGTACAGTAAGAATAAAAGAATATATGCTCAAACAGATGCATTTTATTGAAATAAAATTTTGAACATAAACCTATTTCACAAAAAGATTCTTGTTGCCTCTAGGCTTAATGCAACAAGCATGTTTTGTACATTACCCTAAATTAGCCCTAAAAGTACAAGGATTTCTTCCACAATCTCATTATTCAAAACCCTCCCAAGTACACAAGAGCTTGGAAACTTCGTTCTCTGATTCCCTCTTCATCTTCAAGGAGTAGCAACTTTCTTGTCTCCTCCTTCAATCACTGCATTCACTTCCTCATTAAAGTGATCAGGTTTTGATGGATCGTCGAACTTCACAACTCCCATTTTAATAAACCTCTCCACCAACTTTTTAAATGTATTGCAGTTTTCAATTGAATGGCCCTTTATTCCCGCGAGGTACTCACATTGGGCATTCTCGTTATACCATTTGAAAACGGAGGTTGCAGCGGTTTCGAATAAAATGGGGACACCACATGTGCATCAAACAAACTTTGATATAGCTCCTCATACGTCATGGGGATTGGCATAAATTGGAGCTTTTCAGAGTTATACCTACCGGCATTATTCGTTCTCTTTTCCTTCTGCTTCAGGGCTTTTGAGGTCCCTTCTCCTCTTTCCTTCACTTCTACTAGAACAACCATTTTGGCTTGATCGTTGCTCGGGTTAACACCCATTAGAGAATAAACGATGTCTTCTCGTTATCCTCACTATTGTCCACTAGGCCATTCCTTTTCTAAGTCTTCCGGCTAGTAACTGGGTAGCTGGCCTATCATATTTCTTTGGAATTCCCTTATTTCTTGTTGAATCTCGGTCAATTGCCTCTGTATTTGTATTTGCATCTGCTCTATCCTCACCAACCTTTGTTCCATGTTTTTCAGGTTAACTCTAAAATATTTTTACCTAATTAGGATTCTCTTGTAAAAGTCCAATGCAAATGATGTAATGCAAATGTATGAATGCAAAGAGACATCGATTCTGATCAACTTCATTGTAGAAAACTTTATTAGAAAAGAAATTCTTTTACATAAAATGGACTACTATATGCTTTCGCCCTAAATTCTAAAGTTTTGATTTTCCAAAGAAATAGAGCTAGCTCTCGACTACGATCTGACTGTAGCTCACGCCTCATGCTCAATACGTTGGTCTACGCTGCCAAACTCTGTAAGTGGTCAGCCACCTCTCGAATCTGAAATATGGCTTCCCTCATGAGATAGTCCCTGTTTCTGACTTGACTGTGTGAATGATAGAGCTCTTCCTTCAAATGCCCTTCCCTTGTTTCAAGACACTCAATCCGAAGTTCATAATTATGCAGTGCTGATTCTAACTATTCAATTCTACCCTTCATTTCTTCAATCTTGTTCAGGCTTGCCTTTAACTTGATCACAGAATTACGGCTTTGATGGTGATGAAAAGATCGTCCAAGTTTAGCCTTTGATCTTCAAAAGAAGATTTGATCATTCACCCTAACTAGTGCCATACACTAAGTCATAATTCCATACTCAGAAAGATTCTTCCGCTTTCATGGCCCATAAAGATCAGAATTTTCCTATCAGGGTGCAAAGAAAGAACTGCAGAGCTTCCAAAAGTTTATATTGTATCTGTTCCAACATTTTTTCAACTCTAAACCTACGTGAAAAGCGCTAATTTTGGTTCATCTCATTGAATATATCAAATGGGGATCAACACGAATTCTTTTTATTTCTCCACAACAATTCAAATCCCTTGCAATGTTGTTTGGAACACAACGAGGAGCCGAGAAGTTCACAACAGTCCATCCTTCAATCCTAGATGGCTCCACCAATTTCTTATTGTTAAAATTCCAACACCAACTCCTTGGAAAGAAATCTTCACTATTGCCTACTCTTAACCTTTGTGCTAACAGAATATGTCCGTCTACTTAGGTGACCATCTTCATATGAAAGAAAAACACTGTAATGGTAGAAGTGTCTATCTGTACTTTCTACGCTCACTTTGAAGTGATTGGTGAATAGAGTTACCTTCTACCTTTAGTTTAAACACCATGCCTTTCCATAGGTGTCGTACAATCTTCTTCGCATCTGATTTTGGAATGACATCAGGAGGCGCAAGTGGCAGAAAAGGCAGGGATTCCAGTGCTGCCCCATTTCTCTCTTACTCAAACAAATCCATACCTTGAAATCTTCTTTCTAATTGGTTTTGCTCTAACCAAATACGAACGATTACATTGTCTTCCACTTTATCAATGAACCCATTCTCCATAACTAGCTTTCTAACTTAGAAATTGATCGTGAATTGACACCTCTTAATGTATGGAATGATGTGCACAAATAAAACACAAAAAATTAGCACCGCAGAATAAGTTATAAAGCAAGTAAAATATGATGTAATGCAAATGCAAAGAAAGAGAAGCGTTGACTCTGAATTCAGTTACATTAGAAAAACATTACTAGAAAATAAATTTCTTTACACAAAATGGATCGCATACACGGCTTTGTCCTCATAGTCCAAGTGAAAACATGAATCCCTTCTTCGCAAAAGTCAAGTCTTTCAAACTTCTAATAGATGCCTCCTCTATCTCATTTTGCTTGATCTGGACTGCGACTCCTGTTCACTTGTTAACTTCTTCAATAATGTCGAGTCGTGGTAATCTTCGAATAGTCTTGTCAACTTGAATAATTGGGTGATAAGGTTTTGTATTCCTCCACGAACTATCAGTCTTCTCTCATTGTATTCACTTGGACTATATTCAGACGACCGTATTAGAATCCACTTTATCAAAAAATCCATTTTCTTATGACCAACTTTTCTATTTAGTAATCGAACTTGAAATCAACATCTCTTTTCTATGATGTGAATGCAATACAATAAAAACAAAAGAAAACTCGTTAGCACAGGAAAAATAACATAGAACCTATCAGGGTGACCACTAGGGTTTGACATGGTTCTACCTAGGGTAGGCCCTTAGGGTTCACTATATGCGATTAGCTCTAAAGTTGAGGTACCCAAACCAGCAGATTCCTCGATCCTCACCCATTATTGGCTCATATGGACCGAGTTTGGTTTAGGGGAATACATTACCCTATGGCTACACGGAGGTGAAAACCTCATGAAGACATAGGTATGGATGTATCCCGAAGCGATTCACTATCCTGCATGGAGGTGAAAACCTCACGAAGAAGTAGCTTCTCACTCCCACTTAAGGGTGTGACCACAATGGTCATGCAATGCAATGCTGAGATAAAAATAAAACCTCATGCAATAAAAAGGATCATAATTTTTAAACTAGATTTTTAAATTCAGACATAAGGACATGAAATTATCAATTATACGGCTTGACTCTCTTATGTCCCCAGTGGAGTTGCCAAGCTGTCGAAACCATTTTAAAAATAGGTTTAGAAAAATGGGGATCGACTTTAAAAACAAAAACGAGTTCGGGAGTCGGTTACGTATGAGGAAGGGTTAGCACTCTCATAACACCCAAAAATTGGTACCTAATTGATAAAATGTTGAAAATAAAGAAAATTAGAAAATATGATCCTTTTTAAAGAAAATCAGGACTTACTTATCACAAAGACATAAAGTACTTTACCTAGTAAGTTAAGGTACAGTACCTCATGACTTTGAAATTAAGCTCATCTTTATTTCAGAAAATTTCTACTTCAAGACTCAAAACGTCGAACCCAGTAAGTTAAGGCACAACACTTTGAAGTCCCAAGTATAGGTTTTATTTAAAACTTGAGATTTCTTTATTTGAACGGAAGGAATATAAACATCGCAAGGAATATAAACATCACATCTAGTACGTTAGGACACGACGTTTTTTAAACCATCGTAATTAAAGTCATCTCATGATTTATAAAACTTATAAAAGGGTATTTAGTTATTTAGCCAAATAGAAAATCGCAACCCAGTACGTTAGGGCACTATTTCCCGAATTTCTAAATACCAAAACATTGCCTTATTTTAGAATATAGTAAGCTTGTAAAAAAAAAGTGTTTTTGAACAATAATTCATGTAGCAATATCGTATTTATAAACTATCATACACAAATATTAAAAACGATTATAATACAATAGCATACCAAATAAAATACAATTAAAATAACTACACTATAGTAATCATAAAATAATAAATAAATAAAAGGATATTATATAAACAAATAAAATATATAAAGCAATATACATAAAACAATTAAAAATACTAAGTAAATATAAGCTTTTCATGCAAGATTAAATAATAAAATAATTAATAAAAGAAGACATATGTAAAATGAATAATTAAACAATGTATAAAACTTTTTTTGAATATATATATAGCATAATAGAAAATGTGTAAAAAATTATATTAAATAAAATAATAAATAATGAAAATATATGTATATATGTAGTATATTAATTATAAAATTATATACTTAATATAAACAATATAAATAAAATAAATTAGATAATATAAATAAATTTTATATAAAATAAAACTTCAGAAATAATATATAATATAATACTATATAATATACAAAATATAATATAATAAATAATATATAAAAATAATAATAATATATGAATTATTAAACAAGTAAAATAATATATAAAATAATAATTAAATGTATAAATAATACATAAATAATATATATAAATAAAATAATAAATATATAAAAAATAGTTTAGTGTAATAAAACAATTAATTATAATATAAAATAAAAATAAAATAAAAGGATAAAATAAAATTAAAATAAAAAACAGGGTTAAAACAATAATTAAAACAAATTAAAAGGATTAAACCAAAATGCGTTAAATAACAGGATCAAAACAGAAATTAATCCTATTTTTAAAAGGCGTCGTTCGATTTTTACTTTTAAAACAGTTTAGGAGACTTAATTAAAACAAAATGTTAATTTAGGGCCAATTTTATAAAAAAATAAAGTTTCTAAATAAACTGAATTGAGACAAGTAAAACTGCGGAAGGACTAAAATGGAAATTAGCCCATTCAAAGAAAAACACGCGGATCCTGAAGGCCGGGTCGGGTCAACGCGCGGATCCCATGGCCCAAAACGGCGTCGTTTTCATTTATCTATATAAGTAAAAAAATCAGTTAAAAAAATCATTTTCTTCATTGTTTTTAAAAAAATATATAAGAGAGCTCCGAAATGCTCTCAACTCATTCTGCCTGAGGTCAGTCTTGGCCCTTTGTTTGGTGACGCCACCAGACGTACTGTCAGACTTGCCTCCTCGAGGCAAGAACCAAAAGTTCAAAAGCTACCGTTTTCGACGCCAATTGAAAGGTAAATGCTTATCTTTTTTTTTTTAAAATAATATATGTATAAAATGCATGAACTGAAAAGAAGAAAAGAAAAATAAAAAAATAAGACGGATATTCAAAATAAATAACCTTTGTAAACTGTTTCTATATTTTTATTTCGTAATCTCCTTGTATTCGTATCTATCTTTTTGTGTAACAGTGTTCTCTCCCCGTTTACAGATTCGATGGGTTTTTATACCCTCAAAGAAAAAAAAAAAAAGAAATATTATATTATTGCCATTTTTACAATGATTCTTTACCTTTTTGTGCAGATCAGAGGCTGTGAATCCGACGATGATACCGAGATTCGGGCGCACGTTGATGGTGGTGCTATCAAAAGTTGATGGATGCGACGTTTGAGGCCGACTGTTGGTGGCCTGGGTGCGAGGAATATGTTGCGGCGCCTAGGGTTTTCAAAAACCCTAGGTTTCTGTTTTAGACATTGGGCCTTGTAATGATTTTGGGCCTGTTGGGTCAATGGTGTAACAGGCTTTAGTTTCAGTTTGGGTCTAAGTAGGCTATAACAGATTTAGGAATTGGGTAGTTCAAGTAATTGGTTAGTGGGCCATTTGTTTGGTGTTTGGGTTTTGGGCTTTAAGGGTTATGTTTGGGCTGTAAAAGGACATTAGTAATTTGTTTTGGTTTTATTTCAGCCCAGTTAAAATTAGGCTATTACATATTGTTTTAATAAAAATGTTTTATTAAAATAATTCATCTCAAGGTGATCCGATCATATCTTAAATAAAGGATTAATGGCGACTTCATTTATCATTTTAAAGTCAACGATCATTTTTTCAAACCCGTTTAAAAAAATAGTTTCGACAATCATTATATTGAATTGTACAATTGGGTAAAGATAATGAGATCACAAATGAACAACACAGAAAAAAAAAACCAATGAACAACTTTTCTATTATTGAAAAAGTACTAATAATTTTATCTAACCCGATTTAGATAAAAAAACCAATTTAATGATTTTAATTCAGTATTCTGAACAGCAAGCAAAACCAATTTAGTATTTTAATTCGGTTATTTAGTTAGCCCATTTTTTTCCATTTTTTATTTAAATTTGCAGTAGAATTGAGTTTTGATATTTTAAATTTTGGAAAATTTTGCTATTATTCCTTGTCTTATGCATAAATTGTATATTTAATCTTTATATTTTATTTTGATAATTTTTCATATTTTGAAATATTATTATTTTCAAAATTTTACATCTTAAATATATTACTAAATCTGAAATACTTTGTTATTTTCAAATAATATTCACAAAATGTCATTATTTCATTAATGGATTTAGCAGATAATGAATCAATATTTTAAAATTTAAAATATAAAATTTATATGATTAAATGAGAAATTAATGATTAAATTATATTTACAACTTAAATGTAATATAAAACAAATAAAAATTTGATATAATATATTTAATTTTTATTATTTGAGTCATGATTAAAAATTAAAAATACCAAATTAAATTATACATGGAGGATTAATAGCAAAAGTTACCTTTAAAATTACATAGCACAAGATGAATTATAAATGCAGCACTGGCGCATCACATCGATCTTTCCTAAACTCCCAAACGGTCAAATCCAAACCCTCCATTCAAAACCCTAAAAACCTCTTCTCCCTCTAAGAAGCGCGAAAAAGAATTCAATCAAAATTCACAGGAGGAAGACAAAAACGCTCATTTCCTTTTGTTTCTCTTCTTCCGCTAGGGTTCTAGTGGATTACCATCAATGGCGGCCACCACGAAGTCCGTCGATCACTTTCTTTGGTGGGAGCCGTTCTCTTCTCTTCTCACCGACCTCGAGAATGCCTCTCCTTCCGACGACCTCCCGAAACCCCTAGTATGTCTACTACTAACTCTCTTTCTCCTTTGCTTTTCTTTTAGAGCACAGTTCTTCTGCGTATGTGGTGTTGTTTTTACACGTCTCGAATTATGCAGGCGAAGAAGTTGAAAGAAAACCACGATTGGTTCGTGGAGACAGTTGCTAGGTTTAAATCGCCGAATGAGAAGTCGAAGGAGGCTTTAATGAGCTCTGAGAAAATCAAGATTGGTCCACATGAGTTGACCGTTAAGCCTGATTTCAGAGATAAAGCTTTGCAAGTCAGCTCGTATTTGGTTAGTTATATCCTCACTATTTGTTTTGTCAATTTGAACATTCTCTCCCCCCCTTCTCTCTCTTAATTATTGTACTTCTTAAAGCTATATTTTACTATTTAGCTCAATCCATTGTTTGATTGATTAAGAGAAGCGAACAATTTTAAGAAAATGAGTGATCCATTACTGAGAATTTCTCCTCAAGAAGAAAGAGTTCAAGAGATGAATTACTTGTTGTCAATAATATCTCCTCAACTAGAAAGAATTCATGCGCTCCGCCATTTCTAATTCTCATTTTCCTTGTTAACAGTGTTTGGATGAGGTGCAGTCGTACATTCTCGTTGATAGGTATCTTGAGCGCGGAAATGTTGCTGAGAATTATATAGTTCATGATCCCATTCATGTGGTTAGTAACTTCCTATGTTCTGTAATGTTGGATTTTTTTGGATGCTTATTGTAATCGTAAACATGTATGCCCCTTTTACACATGCATGCTCGTTTTTTTTTTTCAATATGTGTCTCCCAGTGTTCAGTTTTTGACTTTGATGTGTGTTTAGGATGTCCTAAATGGGAAATTTTTTGGGGTATCCGCTATTTAGCCATAGCTTATATTCTCTGATATGAAGATGTCTGATTCTTTTCTATATATCCTTCTGTTTTCTCTATTGTCTGAAGGTATTGCTGCAGTATTTTATTGAGCGCCAGTGCTTGTTGAAGTGCACAAGGCAGATCCTAATGCATGCTTGTAAGGCAATTATGATTTATGAGGCTGTTCTATTCTCTGATCGCTCTGCCACTTTTTTTATTAGGTATTGATTATTGTTTTCTTCTTGTGACTATACTGCTATATGTGGTGCAGTATATTTGGGAAATAGCTTGAAAGAAGAGAGTTTGATTAGGGAGGAAGCACTAAAGCTGATTTCTGATGGATTGGAAGGAAAACTAATATCTGTCTTGGAAGTTCTCATGTCTTGCAGTCATCCCGAGCAGATGGTATGCGTAATATAAGTTGTTTTTTAATACCATACAAAAACCTAGGAGCAACAAGTTCGTAGAAATATAGGCAGTTCATAGGAATTTGTACGTTGTGAGATTGACCATGTGGGGTGCACCTTTTGTTGTATTCAGGCACTCTTACTATGTGTATGCATTACATTTGGTGATAGTATACAAGAATGGATATTAGTTTAGTTATATTTTATTTGCTGCTATGTTTAAGGCTTCTAACATTTAATGCTCGTTTTGAGAATGGTTTATAGGATGTTGATCTTTTCACCTTATGGGCTGAGGAGACACTACTTGAAGACAACTTGGTTTTGGACATTATTTTTCTCATGTATTATGAGTCACTTTGTACTTGTACTGCTGAAAGATGGAAAAATTTATGCTTGCTTTATAAGGTATGCCATCATTCGTAATTGTTTGATATTAATTTCCACATTTTTACTGGTTTTATACATGCTGAGCAATATGGTGTCACAGGGGACCTTATCAGGGTCTTATAACTTTGGAAAGCTAGCAATATCACCTGAAGCACTATCTTCTTTTTATCAAGCCAAAATTCAGCTGTTACTTATCCTCATAGAAGCTCTGAACCTGGAAAATCTTCTTCAAATGGTTCATGATGAAATTCCTTTCAGGTTTTTGGATAGCCTTTACTTCCTTTTTATCTTTGTTTTCTTTGCAAACCATAGATGTTTAAAACATTCTAGACACCACAAGTACTTAGCTCCAAAAAATCCAAACCCAAAAAGAAAAGAAAAAAGAAAAACCCGGAAAGAGAAAGAGAAGAAAAGTAATTATTCTAAAATCCTCTGTTTTGTATGTAAGCTGATTTTGGAATTTATTTTATTTACCTGATATTCAATTATTCATTTGTTTTTCCTTTTCTTTTTTCTTTTATAAAATAATCTGGTTGTTGGAGCATTTATTTTCCTGTTCCATAGGCAGGGAGCTTGTGGTTTTACCTTGACCAATGTCCGAGAGATTGATGCTCTGATGTCCGGCTTTGATGTCTTTGAGATGAGAGAAGGTGGCCCATTGATTCTTGCTTGGGCGGTGTTTCTTTGTCTGATGTCATCACTCCCTCAAAAAGAGGAAAGTAATGAATTCATGGTGTGTGGTTATTTCCTCCTTTATATGCTACATGAATGAATATCTCCAATAATGACATTGCCTTTGTTTTTGGCTCAACTTCCCAGGAGATTGATCATGTTGGGTATGTTCGCCAAGCTTTTGAAGCTTCATCTTTGAGTTATTTCCTTGAAATCCTTCAAAGTCGCATCCTGAAGGAATCAGATGTAAGAAACAATTTATCTTCTCATATTATAGATCTACTGGAAGTCTCATATTCCACTTTAGCCCATCCTTTTTTGTTTTTTCCCAGTGGAATTCGTAGCAACTGTTGGAATTTCTTGGTCCCATCTTGTGATGCTCTCTAATTTGATTATGGATTCCCCCCCTTGTTTTTTCAGGGACCTGTTGCAGGTTATCGAAGTGTCTTGAGAACTTTTATTTCTGCATTTATTGCATCTTATGAAATTAGTCTTCAGGTGACTACTTTAATGCATATATGAAAGTAGCTTGTAAGGTTACACCAAATTTCTTATTTATTGCAGTGTGTCCATTTTGCAGGAGGAGGATGGTACCCTTAATTTGATACTGGGTATTCTTTGCTATGTTTATCGGGGAGAGGTTTGGATGTATATTGAATTTACTTCTGAGTAATTTGTTTTTATTTTCTGTTGCCCATAGGTTATTAATTTGAATTTCTTGTTAACCTACTTTGCAGGAGTCACTTTGTATTCAGTTTTGGGACAGAGCAAGTTTCATCGATGGTCCTATTCGGTGCCTTCTCTGTAACTTAGAGGGTGAATTCCCTTTTAGGACTGTGGAACTTCTACGTCTTCTATCATCTCTGTGTGAGGGAAGTTGGCCTGCAGAATGTGTGTAAGTGAGGGTTTGCTTTCATCTTTTTGAGATTCATTTGTTTTCAATGTTACATGTATGTAACTGAGATAATGCACCACAATATACATATATGTACAGACACACATTCACACACACATGGGGGTATGTATGTATCTGTATATTTATAATGCCTAATATGTTATTTAAGTAGTTTCGCTTCTTTATGGCAAAGCTTTATTGACTCTGGTTTGTGTTATAGTGTTCGTTCGAGAGGATATCTGAACTCTGAAAAGAGAATGTGACAAGTTACTACTTAAGTTTGTTTTATGCTATTTAATTTCATATGGGAATTAGTTGATTCAATATGAAACTTGCTTTCCTTTCTGTGATCCAACTTATATCACTTTTATATGTATAAAACGGATAATTCTTCTCAAAAGACATATATATTGAAACATATACATGTATTTATGCCTCTTTATATTTTTAATGTCTAATGTTTGTTAAGTAGCTCCTTTTCTTATAGCTGAGTTTGATTGATTTTGGTTTGTTGTACTATGTTCACTTGAGCTATCCAACCTTTGAAAAGATAATGTGATGAGGTGCTTATGCTATTTAATTTGGATAGGAGTTAGTTCATACAACACTCAACATGCCAACTTATGTGACATGTTTTAAAACTTCTATTTGCATTTTTAGGTATTTTTTGTGCAATTCAAATTTCAACTTGAGAAAATATATTTAGATATATTTTCCTGCTGCCACCTTTATGTGGGATGTCATAGATGACCTCTGCAGTTCTTTCCTGATATTTCCTTTTGATGAATTGTATGTTCAAGTACTAGCCATTTTGCTTACATGTATTGCACTTATGCTGTTTACAGGTATAACTTTTTAGATAAGTCCACTGGTATATCGTCTTTGTTTGACATTACTAGTGAATCCTTATTGGATAATGTGTCTCAAATTGTTGAAACTCAGCATCCAGTGCCTATTCCTGGGATTGATGGTTTGCACATTCCTAGTAGAACTCATGGGCACGTTCTGAAAGTAGTTGATGGGAGAACTGCTCTTGTGCGCTGGGAGGTAAATAATTGAGAGGTTTATGCTATTTTTCTTGATGTTTGTCAATAATTCCATGCTGGTTCTGTTATACTTTATTGGAACCAGTTTTGATTGAGGGTTTTAACTTTTGTTGACTGCACACTAGCGGACAAGTGCCCCAAAATGCTAAGCATTATTTTTCTGAAGTTGGGAGCAAAGGATCTATAGCGCTAGAAATTTATTTTATATATAGAATTCTGTAAAGCTATATCGCATTTATCTGTTCTTATCTATATATGTTTTTTATAAGTATTAAATTTTAGTGTGACATTTAATCTTTTTAGTTGATTCTTTGGCCTGCAACATGCAATTATAATGTTTGGGTGAAAATTGTACCTTGTAGATGGACTAATAATATATTCATTTGATTTGATTTCCTTGAATACATATATCATATCTCTACTGCAAGCAGCTGGAATTAAGTTTTTCTTTTATCACATTAATTCACAAGTTCCACTTGATGGTATTTGTTAACTGGTATGTGTACATGTGCATGCAAATGTGTATGTGTATATATAATGTATGTATGAATTCTTATCCATTATTTCCTGATAGCTTTTCTCATTTCTAATAAAATTAATGAGGTTTTCTATAGCCTATATGATTAATAGTGTGCTGACCTGTAATGATGGTACTCTTATATAATTCGTTAGTAATTTCTTTATTGATAAAACTCCAAAACTTGACTAGAGGTCTGAGCAACATTAATCAGGTATATCAATTCCAATCTAATTCCTTGATCTTCTTCTGCAGCATACAAAATCGGCCGTGTTTGTTCTGCTCCTTCGTTTGGCCCAGATTCCATACTTAGAAAACAATGAAGAAGCATTTCTTACCCTTGACCTACTCAGCCGAATGGTGTCCTGCAACACGGTAGTTCTCTCCTGCCTTTGGTAGTTATTAATAGATAGCCAATGAGCTCTGGATAGCCATGGATAACATAAGTTCTGAAAATATTTTGTGCCAATGAGCTCTGGATAGCCACGGATAAGTTCTGAAAATATTTTGTTGTAGCTGTTGTCAGTGAAAGTTACTGTGTTCAATATTTCTTATTTTTGAAATTGTGAATTTATTGAGACCTGTTTTTTTGGTTGGTCTTTGTCCTGTTAGCCTTAAATTTTCCTTAAAATTAATGTTGTACCTAGCTTGGATTCGTAACTTCTTTGTTTTCTAACAACTTGAATAGGCTGTATGTTTTGCTTTGATGGATAGTTGCAACATCTGTCATCTCCAAGCAGCTGGCATGAACGGGCAGATAGAAAATAATGTGTGGTAATTAAGCAACTTGGTCTTATTTACCTTCGTATGCTATTTTATGTTTTGCATCTCTTGTGGGCTACATATCAACAGTTTGTCTTTGCTCTTTTTGCAGGGTGGTTGAGATCATTAGCAATATTGTTAGAAATTTGTCTCCTAATCCCAGTGGTGCTGCATTGATGTCCATGGCTTTTGTAATATTGGCAAAGATGCTGAAATGGTAATTGAACATATCTTTTTCCGAATGCTGAAATGGCAGATTAAGTTTCAAGTTTCAATAGGTAGAAGACTACCTTTTCAGACTGTTTAGCTGCTGATAGCCTAACTGGAGTTGTTGCTTGCATTCTTCTATTTGTTGTTCATATAATTTGAAAATGCCTCGATTTTGGGAAAGCCCCATCAGTTCCAGGTGGAAGAAAAATGAATGGAATTTGTATACATGATCTCCACCCATTAATTAATCCTAGTTAAAATTTGAAGATCGTAGCCATGGTAGCAACCCTTTGGTGGTAACAATTTAATAGTTTTATTTGAGTAGAAAACAATGCATGCATGGCCTTTGTCTTACTAGTTAGAGTTTAGTTCTGGCAAAGAAGAATTCTAGGTGATGGTATCCCTGATCAAGGATGTGTTACAATCTGACATATAGTTGTGTTTTGCGTCCATGCAAAACCTGCATCTGTTTATTGCCATTGTTAATTGAAGCATGTCTAGCATTTCTATGATATTGTTACCTATCACTCGTTCACATATTCATTGTTTATTCTTTTTCTGTTTTGAGCCAGTTGCCCTTCTAATGTTGCTACAGTAGCCTTGAAAGCAAATATATTTGATGTGGCTTCAAATTCAAGCACCTTCAACATGGGTTGGAATGGTCTATCAAGGTAAGCCTTATTAAGTGGAGCATGAGAATTGTAGTGGTAATGCTTTGAGATTTTATTGGAATCTGCTCATAAAATAAACCAGCATTAAGTTCAGGTTGGACTGATTACTGTTTACTTGGTGGCTTTTTTTCTCTTAAATTTCTTTTTTAGAAAATATTCAAATTGATTTCCTTATATTTTTCACTTTTTCTTACATTCTTTTTGTAGCTATCCATCAAGCTCTACCTTGCATGAATTATGTGTTCCGTTTTATCTTTTTATGTGTTTAGTTTTGTTATTTTCCAGTTTATGAAGAAGTATTGAGTGCAATTGCAAGAGAAAAATTTGGGTTAATTTTAACTGATAGTTGAATGTTTGCTGAGAGTATGAAGCCTAACTCAAAGTAGTGCCAATTATAATCACTCAATTTAGGTTACATGAATTGTGTAGTTTTGCATGGAACAGTTTTGAGGAGAATTAAGTAGCCAGACCCATTTAATTGGGACAATGAGTCCTCTTCCTAGGTCACTCTCAACTAGTTCAAATAGAAAAAGAGAGGTTGTCTCTCTTTCTTTTTTTTTTTTTTATTTTGTTTTCTCTTTCGCATTTTGAACTTAATTTTTATTGGTATAATTGATGTACTTTTGATTTTTGAAGATTGTTAATTTTCTTCTGTTTGTTTACATCTCTCGGTTTGCGTTTTCCTGTTGTCTTCTTACATATATGATCTGTACTTAGATGTACTATAGTATTCAAGTTAAAAACACATTTGCTGATTTCTAATTCTTTCTTGTCTCACCTTTTCTTTACAGTGGATCATGGTTGCTATCTGGAAAGTTGGCAAAGATGCTTTTAATCGATAGTGAGCAGAATGATTATGACTGCCCATTAACAATATCGGGTCTGTATTCACTCAGTTTAAGCTCTGTTGTTAGTATGCTTTGCAATTTTCAATTTGTGTAGCTTCCGGTTATATGATTTTCTTATTATTATTATTATTTTGCCCCTTCATCTACATCTTTTTCATTTTCCCATTTACCCACATGATCTGCATGTGTGTGACTATTCAATGTGCTTTGGTAGTTGTATGATAAATTGATTTTCTAAATTGAACCTTCTCCTGCTTCATTTAGCTGTTTTACTTTTCTAACACGAGGTTTCAACATAGATGATTTTTCCGGAGCTTATATTGTATTGACTTTTCAACTTTTGTTTTTCTTAGTTTTTACCTGGTTGTAGTTCCCAAATTGCTCATGTATTTTTGTTTTGTTCTTATGTTCCAATTTCTAATTATACCTGCAGTTCTGGATTTTACCATGGAGCTTGTAAGGACTGGTGTAGAAGATGATATTGTCGTGTCTTTAATTGTGTTCTCCCTCCAGTATATTCTAGCTAATCATGAGTACTGGAAATATAAAGTGAAGAATACTCGTTGGAAAGTAACATTGAAGGTATGCATTGGTTTTTCTGTAAGCTCTGAAGACTTGTTTAGTTGGCTTTATTTTTATAATATAGTGACTGTTGTCTTTAATTCCTATAAAATGCATATATGATGTTGGAGATGGTAATGAACAAATTTCTCTTTTATGGCCAAATTAGATGATGTGGAGTAAATAACTGAGAATAGCAATTAATTGTTTGAAATCTCAGATGTATATACTCAAAATTCTCATTATTGAAGATGATTCGCATTAGCACACATGTAGCATCCATTTTTAGTAAGTAACAAATGATTAAGTAATGTTGCACACTCTCAAGCTTTGAGAGCAGCTCCAGTAGACATAAATATGCCATTATGATCTTTGTATCTATGGATCTTGTACAATTTCTTGTTGCCTTGTGCTGAATTCAATTTTCAAAATTCTTCTTGTGTTGGCTACATTCTTTCCACCCTCTTTCCTTAAGGTGTCTTTGAGTTCTTCCTATTGGTCATGAAATGATCAGGTTTAGCCTGTCTTTACATCTTATACTGTGCATTAGCTGCATTTCCTACCAATCTTGATATTTATCTGATTGAGTTGGTAAAATCTCAGCTGAAGTGATTTGTTCTTCTTAATGTTAATCTGACTTATTGGTCTGTATACCCAACTAAATCAGCTTGGAATGATGTAATTAAGCAAGTGGAGCCTGTACAATGGACATGGACCTTTTAAAATGCTGGAGTACTAATTTCTAATTTTCTGCCTTCCATTAGGTGCTGGAAGTGATGAAAACGTGCATTTTAGCAACAACTTCCTCTGAAAAGCTGAGTGATGTAATACGGGATTTGCTACTCTATGATTCTTCGATCCACAACACTCTCTTTCGTATAATGTGTACAACTTCTGAAGCTTTGGAGGTCTGCTATTCCCCATATTATCCCTTAATTTAATTTTCAAATTATGATTTTACTTACTTTTTACTTACTAATCTCCATTTAACAGAGACTTTATCTTAACCGCCTCATAGAATTGGTCGAGATTGAGGGTTTACAACTTGCTATAAGTTCTGCTTTGGATATTTCATATGTGATGCTTACCAAAATCTCGAAGGTATTGTTTTGAAATTTATAGAGCTGTTTGCACTACTGGCAGGACATAACATGTTGCGATTTTTATCTAATGGGAAATACATATGGTTTTAGTCTTTCAGCATTGTTGTTTTTACACATCTTCTCAAGCTCTCATGAATCATGATCATTATGCTGCATGTTTTAGTAGCTATATAAATTTTGTTTTAGTTGTTTTAACTGTGGTGAAGAGGGAGTTTTAGAACTCTATGGTCATGGTGATATAAAGCTCTGGAAAGTTGTGTTTTTCTTGGGATAGGAGGCTTTTATATTCTTTCACGGTATCATACATCACATATAATGATTTGATCATTATGATTTTGTTCTTTCTAGTCACTGTTGCTATGTCTTGACAATTTACGTGATCATTGCTGAAGTCTTTATTTTATTTTGTCAATCAGCTTAGACCTTGATAAATAAAAAGTAAAGTTTTTGCTATCTCTGCAGGATATGACATCAAGCATTCCAGCTTTTCACCAAGCTGTCCTCTCTTCAACAACCAAGCCAATATCTGTTATTGCTGCTGTAATATCATTGATATCCTTTTTTCGTGATCCGGTAGATATTCTTTATGTGCCTTCACAATTCAAATTCTTCCTGTTTGTTGTTGCTTATCCTCATTGAAAATGTAAATCAGCATGTATCAAAAAATTGATTAACTTAATATTTCAATTCAATTATATAAATGGATCGATAAAGATATTAGGTTTAAAAATGGATAATTGCATAAATTTCTTAAGATGTGGATGCTACGATGGTTTTATATAATTGTCTTCTTTAAATATATATGTTTTCGGGGCTTTTTTTTTTGGGTGTGGGGACAACATGGTTATTTTCTTTAGTAGATAATTTATAATTTGTTTATCCATGTGCTAAAATTGTGTTGATGCAAGGTTACTTGATTGTGCAGGCGATACAGGTTGCTGCTGCTAAACTACTGGCGATGTTGTTGCAGATGGCAGAACCACATCCTTTTATAAATTCATGCTTCTGTCCCGATGACAAGCGGGTTGGCATTTTATTTCGTGTTTTAAAGTTATTAATTTGCTAATTTGTTATGCGGCTTTTAAATAACTATCTTTTTCTTCTAATCTATTTTGATTAACCACCTTTTTTAGATGGCAGATTTAAGGCTTTCTATTAATAGCATTCTACTTGAACACTGGATATTGAATGATGATCTTTTTATTGCCGTACTGAATTTGCTTGCTTCTGCAGCTCGTTTCCAGGTTAGTCATGGATCATTCATTTACTACTTCTGAAGGCTACCATTTTCCTTCTGCTGGTTATTTGAAGTGTTTTTTTTGAGGTTGACTATATCTGTTTTTGGAACTCTTCCTAGCTTGTAACTTTTCATGGATACCAAAAATTCAGTTAGATGTCTTGTGAATGTGGTCTTGCAAAGATTTAATTACTTTTTTCACAATCTGGATATATACCTATGTCCTTGATCAATTCTTGATACACCAGAACCATGATCCAGGTTCTAGGGGTTTGCAAGTGATCTACCACAATGTTCTAATATTACTGATCTAGTTTTCCAAGACCATCTTATGTTGGTGGTTTCTTTGTGCAGCCTGCTTTCCTTCTTTCTATTTTGGACACAAAGGAGGGTACAGCTGTTCAACTGGCTAATATTGGTGGTGTGAAGCAGACAACAAATGAACCTTTGTCTGGTTCCCTGGGCTCTGAAACATGTAGTCTTGTAAATGCCATTCTCCAATTTGTTGAAAGCTCTAATGATGTTATTAATAGGTATTGTGTTGCCTAAGCCCTTTGGTTTCATTTTTCACTTATAATTAGTATTAACCTGAATATGCTGATTTTGCGGTGCTTGGTTTGGTGACATGGTTACAACTGAATCAACTAACATATCATCTGCAGCAATCCCTGCGTACTGCTGAATGCACTTAACTTCTTAAAGGCACTGTGGCATGGGGCTGGTCAGTATACAACTATTTTGGAGAGGCTGAAGAGCTCTGACAAGTTCTGGAAACAATTATCAAACTCTATCTTTCAAAGTGCTGCCTTGGAAGTTCCTGTGCTCAAAAGCATAAAAGAATCAGAGGCTTCACTCCTGGGACACAAATATCGATGTCAATCTGCTATTTTGGAAACAATGGCATATGATGTGTTCTTGATGAAAAAGTTGTTATATGCTGAATCACTTGTCAAGGATCCCTCTGAATCAAATAAGAAGATTGAAGCTGATAATAATGTTATGAAGAGTATCTTGTCAAATTGGTGTAAGAGCTCTGTTCTTGGAAGCTTGATCAAATCATATACATCTTGTAAATATGACAATGAAATATATTTTCATGCAAAGGTAAACATTCTATTTTTTTTTTTTCATTTTTCATATTTCATATATAGCTATAGTCTGTACATTCCTTTTCTTGAGGGTATAGGATAATGGTCATTCACATTGAAAGCACTTATTTAGTCGGCAGTCTGAAATGATTATCATTGTAACAATAATGTTTGAGGTGGTATTAGAAAAATGGTTTAGTTGACACCAATGGTAACCCTATGCAAGATTTTAAATTTAGATAATTATTGCAGAAAAATGCCCTTCCAGGTGAATAAGCTGTTGCTTAATTTGCCTTAGATATTTTGTCTGTGCCTCCTCTTATCAAAATTGGTAATGTTGAAAATGAAGCTACTTTACAGGTCGCATTGAGTTTACTCACTGTGCATATAATGGGAAAACTAGTAGCTGGTGATGCTGGAAGTTTGTCTGTATCCTTAGTGGAGAAGATTCGCCATGTGTATAAAAAGGTGATACATTTTTGTATATATTGTGGCTTTTCTTTCCATTAAAATGATAAACAGTCTGATTAATTGTATCACTTCATCTCTAAAATGTTACTTCAGAGGATTTCCTAAGAGACTGAAACCAGACATAATTTTAATGGGAAATTTTCTATTCCCTACTTATCTTTTATGTCACATCATGTCTGACTCTGGTGTATGGTTGTGTTTTCCTGCTGACAGTTGACTGTTCAGCCTGCTTTTTCCGAATTACTGGCCCAGTACTCACTGCGTGGTTACAGGTAAAGCACAAACATCTATTATATTTATTAGAACTTATATGTTAGCATTATTTCTGCCTCTAGATGGAGCACCATCCATCTGAGCAAGGATGCAAATGAATGGACTCGAAATGTAATGATTCTATAAGGTTTATGTATGGGTTAGCCTTTTTTTTATAAGGGAAGGGGTAGGTTGTCCAGATTCGAACCCTAAATCTAATGTCAATCAAGGCTTAAAATCAATGGATATGTTTTTGCCACTGAACCAATGGCATGGTTGACGTATGTGTTAGCACAACTGGGTAAGTCTTTGTGCTTCTTTTTACTTCGTTAATGCCTTTTCTGATTTCTTCGTTGTTGGTTTTCTTTCAGTGAAGGGAAGGAGCTGAAAGCTTTAATAATGAGTGACCTCTATTATCATCTGCAAGGAGAGCTTGAAGGCCGTAAAATGAGTGCTGGACCCTTTAAAGAACTCTCCCAGTTTCTGATAGAGTCAAAGATGGTGAAGATTTATGAGAACAAGTGCAGTCTTGATCTTTTTTCAAATGCTGATGATGTCCATGTGTTTGATCTTGGACGCATACAAGCAGATTTGGGATTAGATATGTGGGATTATTCTGAATGGAGAACATCTAAAGGAATTTCAGAAACAATGCTGAGCTGCATGCAGAAAGCAAACTCAATGGTGTTGATTGGAAATTCGAAGCTTTCTTCACTGAAAGCATTAATTACCGTCTTAACCGTGTATGAGGACAGTGTAAGTCCTCTGAGTTCTGATTAGCTATTTCTGCTGCTTGAACATTTTCTATGCTGAGAGTGACAATATTTCTGTTTCTAGGGGATCTCGGAAATCATGATAATTCACTAATAAATAGGTTAAAATAGTTTTTATCTGTTATGCTATTAGCAATGAATATAATATGTGAAAGGCTGATAATAATTGAGTTCATTGTGGGAAACCATATCCAAACTATTTTAGATTTTTATTTATTCTGAGACTCTGTACCTACTTTTGTTAATTAGAATTTTACTAATGGAGTTTAGACTTCATTACCTTTGTCATAAAATATTGGGGAAGTTTGGTTGGGCCTACCAATGACCGGGTTGTAGCAATGAAGTGCAAAGTAATAAATAGGAAGTATTGACAACTCCGAAAACATAATGAACACGGCGTTGATAAAATAATGCAAATTCTAGAAATGATGGAGTTGTGAGCTGTAGTTCAGTAAAACTATTAAGAAAGAAGTGTTAAGATGATTTGACTTCTGGATTTTTAGGTACTGGCATCTAAAATTTCTTCAAAATGTTTTCTTAATCTTCTCTTAATGATTTGTATGTTGTATCATTCAGAATTTCTGTCCACTGGGTTTGGAAAGCCTTCAATTCTCATTCCCGTTTGTCTTGCTACCATTATAAATTTATTTCAAATATACATTTTGTTGCAGTCGCTGGAAAAAATGACTGAGGTTGGAGGGAAGATTCCTGATCAGCTGATTTTTTCATGCATGGAACATATATGCCGAAGTTTCCTTGACACTTTAGAACCTTTGTCTAGAGTTCCTGATGTTTCTGAAGATGTCCTTGATTTCCTCACTTCACAGGCAGACTTGCTTCTTCATCTCACAAGATCTGTGCGGAAAAGCCTGTCCATGTCTGTTTGTCTTCTCCTCTTGAAGACTTCAGGCACTGGTCTTAAAATGCTAAATGACCTTAGAACGATAGTTAGTGGGGTGAATAACACAATGAAGCTTTTGATAATGTTGATTCTATTGTCAATGGAGTTCTGCAGGCTTGATTCCCATATATCTGGTGTGAAAGACAAAGAATCAGGGTTTGCTGAGATTTCTAATGTGAGCCTCGGTCTGTTACCCATCTTGTGCAACTGTGTCACTGTTGCTGAATGTCATTCCCTCTGCCTGACTGCTTTGGACTTGACACTAAAAGGTTTTTTGACACCTGATACTTGGTTTCCCATCATCCTTAAACATCTCCAGTTACAACATGTTGTTCTGAAACTTCAAGATAAGAATTCTTTTGGATCAGTTCCCGTTCTTTTGAAGTTCTTCTTGACCATTGCGCGTGTAAGAGGAGGTGCCGAAATGCTTCTTAATGCTGGTTTTTTCTCGTCTCTCAAACTTTTATTTGCTGACATGTCAGATGGTTGGGTTTCCTCTGTTATTAATTCTGGCAAAAAACTCTCCACTTTATCTGACAAAATAGAGAAGCCTCAACTCATTTGGGGACTTGGCTTAGCTGTCATCACAGCGATGGTTCATTCTTTAGGAGACAGTTCTTTGAGTATTGATATTGTGGCCAATGTGATACCGTACTTATTTTCTGAGAAAGCCCATCTTATTTCTTATTTTCTCAGTGCACCAGATTTTCCATCTGATGATCATGACAAGAAAAGACCACGTGCACAAAGGACTTGGACTTCTCTTTCTAAACTAATGGAGACCGAGCAAACTCTCATGCTAATGTGCGTCTTGGCACAACATTGGAATACTTGGGTTAAGGCTATGAAGGATACAGATTCACAGTTACGAGAGATGAGTATTCATCTCCTGGCCTTTATTAGCCGTGGAAACCAGCGCCTTGGAGAGGCTCCTAGCCGGACTCCGCCTCTCTTATGCCCTCCTATTCTGAAGGACGAGCTTGATTGCTGCAATAAACCTTCATTTGTAAACAGCAAAAATGGATGGTTTGCTCTTTCACCCCTTGGTTGCATCTCAAAGCCGAAATTTTCTGGGATATCAACAACTGCTCTTGTTATCAAAGATCAAGCAACTGAAAGTAACAACCATGTTTCACAAACATACTTCTCAGACTCAGTTGCCATTCAGATATACCGGATTGCATTTCTTTTATTGAAATTTCTCTGTTTACAAGCTGAGGGTGCTGCTAAACGGGCTGAAGAGTTGGGATATGTTGATCTTGCTCATTTTCCAGAACTTCCAATGCCTGAGATTTTACACGGGATACAGGTATGATTGTGATATGGGTTTTGTTGGCCATTTTTTTCAATTATGAGACAGAAAGTGATGATTGTTGTTTACTCCCAAGGCTTAAGAAAATAGTATGCCAGTCATCATTCTAGTTCCTAATCTGTATTGAAATTGTCAAGGGGATAAAAAAGAAAAGAAAAATGAGTAAAGTGTTCTGTTTTGGTCTGGGTAGAGGTCTAAACTTCATTTATTAATATTACCTGTTGGTGGATTTTCTTTTCTTTGTCCTTTGGGAGCACAGGACCAAGCAATTGCTATCGTCACGGAATTATGTGAGACTAACAGATCTAAGCAGATTCATTCAGAGGTCCAGCAAGTCTGTCTCCTACTGCTTCAAACAATTGAGATGGCCTTGTACTTGGAACTTTGTGTCTTACAGATCTGTGGAATAAAACCTATGCTAGGTCGTGTGGAGGACGTTTCCAAGGAAGTCAAACTATTGATGAAAGGTAATGTTATGTTCCTAACATTTTCATAAGAATAATGAAACTTATTTCTTTCAGGGATCATTAAGAAACTCTCCTTTTGGTTTTTGTTTCTGGTTCCAGCTACGGAGGGGCATGCTTTTCTCAAAGGATCAATGAAGTCCCTGAGTCGGATAATATCACTTGTGTATCCTGGTTTGCCATAAACCAAGTATATGGGTGGTGTTTTTTCCAGGACGCAACGGACCTTTGTAGGCTTTTAGAATGTGATGTGAGAACCCTGTAGATATTCCGACTGTTGCCATGATGATGGTGGTACGTATGTCTTTGTATGTTTAATATTCTTTGTCCCACTGATAATCGATGCCATTTTTCCTGGCCATTCTTATTTCCTTTAGTGATTATTTTGTGACGAGGAGGAAGATACTCCCCCAGTCATCCTCAAGTGTTGTGATTCTTTTTTTTTTTTCCCCTAGTTGAGCTGTTGAGGGTGGATTAATTTGGCTGGGTCCCCTTCAAGCGTGTAAAACCAGAGGTGGTTTAAAACGTGGGATTATGAAATGGTTTCCAGAGCAGCACAAAACTTCATCGTGAGTCAGTGGATACTTGTGAATAGGATTGGTTTTATCTGATTCGTCATTCAACAAAAACTCTCTTTGTTTATGGAGTCTTTTTTTTTTAATGCAAATTAAATGCGATTTTCCGCTTTATTTATTAATCCGTAATGGCGAAGACTGCGATGAGCGGTAGAATCTCTAGTAAAAGAAAGCGGACCGTACAAGGCAAAGTGGATTATCCCAACAATTTTACTTTTAGGCTCTGTTTCGGGCCAATTTACCATAAAATATTAATTTTTAAAAAAATTTACGAAAAAAGACTGAAAAAATAATTGATATTTTACTTTTAGGCTTCTTTCTTTTAGTCTGTCAATTTTTCATTTTTGTTTATTTGTTTTCTATAGATTTATGAATAGATTTGTAGTTTATTTTTAAATAATGTGAGATTTTTTTTTAACTAACAATATGAGATTAAATGTTACATTATATTTAATATTTTTTACAAAATAATTTTTTATATATTTTGTTAATATTTTTTATATTATAAAATTATATTTAGAGATCTTTAATTTTGTTGCATTTTAGAATTGTTAACATATACAAAAGAACTATTAAAAAAAAGAACAAATTGCACATATGAAACTTGTACATGTAATAATCTTCTATTCTATTTTAAATGTTTGAAGTTAATATCAATACAATTCTAATTTTTAAAATAATTTTTATTATTTAAATTTAAAACTTATACTTTTAATTTTTTATTATTTATTTTATTTTATATTATGATTGTTTGATTAATAAATAAATGGTGAGTATTTGGTATTTAAATAGTATTTTTTGGTAATTTTAAAAAATTGATATATTTTTTAAATATTTATTTATTTTAATATTTTACTATATTAATTAATTTTTTAATTCTAATTTAATTTAATTTTCATTACTTAATGAATGCCGATAAATTTATTTCAAATATATTTTGACTAGATAGATAATCTATTTAAACATAATATATAATTATGTTAAATAAGTTTTTTATAGAAATATATAATATACATAAAATATAATAATTATTTTTCATATTTTATATCTAGATTAAATTACATTAGTAGTCACTTAATTATATTTTTAACTATCGAATTATAAAAACTTAAAAATATAGCTCAACTATTAGTGATTTTTAAATATTTATTTTTTAATATTTTATCATACTTATTTTATATTTTATATTTTTTTACTTATAGAGTTTAAAAGTTTTATTTATAATGTAACAAATGTTAACTTTTGTAAAAAATTTAAACTAAGTAAAAAATCAAATATAGTGTAGCATTTATTTCATGTTGTTAGTTAAAGAGGAAGGAATCCACATTGTTTAGGAACAAGTTGCAAAACCGATCGTGAGTCTATATATACACATATCTCATATACTACATTCTTAAGAAAGCAAGGAAATGAGACTTTGGGTCTATATAAAGATTTCTTTTGTAAGTTATATTTCCATATTAATTGATGACACCTTAAAAAAAATAGTGTTGTCACTTTGAGCTAGAGGTGTGCATGGGTCGGGCGGCTCGGCCCGGCCCGAAAGCCCGTTCGAAATGTGGGAGGGTTTGGGCAAAATATATAGGCCTGAAAAATGGGCTTGGACAAAAAATAAAACCCATTTAAAAAATGGGCTGGGCTCGGGTAAGGGATTTTTAGCTCGGGCTTGGCCCGAATTCATTAAATGAAAAAAAAAACTATTTTTTAATAATATTTTCTTATTGTTTTTCTCCTTATTTTACTACTATTTTACTATTATGTTTCTATTATTTTGTTGTTATTGTTTAGATATTATATAAAATTTATTTTATTGTTAATTTTGTTATTATTTTAAAGACATTTATTAATTTTGTTATTATTTTAGAGGCATTTGCTTGTTAAGTTGCATCTATTTTAGTGTTATTTAAGTCTACATATTTTTTAAAATTTATTTTCAATTTATTGAAAAATATTTATTTTAATTTATTTTAGTATTTTTATTTATTATATATATTTAAAATTATATAAAATATTATAAAAATTAATACTGGTGAAATTTGGGCTCGAGTTTTAGCATTTTTATATGAGCCGAGCTTGGACAAAATTTTAGACCCATTTTTTGGGCCCGGCCCGAGCCCAATAAACGGGCCTAAATTTTTAGTTGGGCCTCTACTTTGAGCCTTTATAAAGGTTTATTCTTGTAAATTTTTAAAAAATTTGTCTATTTTTATAATATTTAAAAAATGATATTTTTTGAAAATTTAATTCAAAAATAGTTTTTTTATAGAAAAAAACACGGGCTAAAATGCGTTCTTGGGGGAGCGTTTTTGCCACATCAGCAAAGCACGCCCTCAAGGAAAGCGTTTTTTGCTAATGTGGCAGAAAACGCTCCCTCGTAGACGTATTTTCCTGCTGCATCCCTTGAAAACGAGCTGACGTGAACGAGTTTTCGAGGGAAATGGCCTTTTCCGATAAATAATTATTTTTTCGGTCCTTTTCCATATTTTTTTTAAAAATTAGTATTTTTTTATAAATTAGCCTCTGTTTCTTTTCTAAAATCATTTACTTTTTTCATTTTCATTTTCAGAAAAAGTTTTTATTTTTATTTTAAATTAAAAGTATAAAATAAAAAATGTTTTTATTAATAAAACTTATTTGGTACCTCTTTTTGATAACAAAAATATGAGAAATAAAAAAAATTACTTTTATATGGTTTCGAACATGTATCAGGTTTAATATTTTAAAAAATATTTTGTGTTTGAGTTTGGATGAGGGCTATTTAATTTAAAATTAAAACTTTGGTTTTCATCATTTGTATTTTTGCAACATTTTTAGTGAACAATAAAAATACTTTAAAAATTTTCAACTAAAATATATTTTCTTGAGTGTTTTATTTTCAAAAAATAAATACAGAAATCATCATTGTTTATTGAGACTGGATGGAACTTTTTTTTTTTTATCTTGCAGTTTTGAGAATGCTACATATTAATCTAATATTATTACGATCAAGGAATGCTAAATATTAGTCTAATATTATTAGGATAGCATTTTTCATATATCTTTAAATAAAATAATTAACATTTGACGTTAAATATTTACGAACTTTGTCATTTTAATTATAAAAAATTTAATACACCTAATTTTCAACATTTATAAAATTTATCAATTTAATTTTAATTTTAAATACTTTAAAAAGATTAAAATCAAAATAGATAAAAAAATTAACGGTTTTGACGAACTCCCCAGCAAGTGCACTTTGGTGGGCGTATCATTTGGAGGTAAAAGTTTAAGTTTGGAAAACAACCAGCATTAATGGCTAGTTTAACAATGTTTTTAAAAAGTGTTGTGGAAAGTATTTTTGAAAAATTTGATTTAAAATTTGAGTGTTTAGCATTCTTGTCAAAAATATTTTTGAAAAAATGTCAATTTTAGATATGTTATTATCAAGTAACAAATATGCATTTAAATAACATTTAAATTAGTTAATATTATTATATTTTAGTAAGAATATAAAAATTATTATAACTCGTTGATATTTTAATATATGAAATATAAATTTTAAATATTTTTAAGCAATAAATATTAATTATTTATAAAATTTAATTAGAATATATAAACCATATTTTAAATATTTAAATATAACCATTAAATATTTATAATTAATATTTTAAATTCTTTTTATTTTTAATTAATAATTTTAATACATTTATTATTAAGCACAAAAAGGAAAATTATTATATTATTGAAGGGATAAAAAATAATTAAACACCAATAGTATTTTGAGAGATTAAAAGTTAAAATTATAACTTTTCTTTTCAGAAATAATTAAGCATAAAAAGTACTTTTAAAAAGTATTTTTGAAAAGTAAAAAGTTTCATCTAAAAATAATTTTTTTCTAAAAGTATTTTTAGAGTCAAAAATATTTTTTTATAACATTGCTATACATGCCCTAAGTGGGGGGTGTATGGTGCTTGTTCCTCTCTTATCACCACCTCCATTCACACAGTAAAGACACGGCCGCCGGTAACGTATTGTCTGCTTATATTGAATTGCTACATCCTTCAAAGGAAATCTGTGTTGGGTATATCATGCAACTGCCTCCTTTTTATTGAAATATTATGATGATTTTGGATATCGGTTATTCGTCCCTTGGCCCTTTTTTCTTATTCAACCTCTCCTATTGACCAGCCTACTGCCAACATTTTGTCTATTTTTATTGAATTGCTACATCCTTTAGAGGGAAATAATGAGAGATATGAACTCTCTGTCATGCAACTCGTTTCTTTTTTTTTTGAAATATAAATGGATGTTTTTAAATATTTTCCTTTTTTAACTTTTAGATTTAGAACTAAATTGACAAATTTTTATAAATATTGAGGTTAGATTTATTAAATTTTTAGAATTAAAATTAAAATGATAAATTTTATAAATATCAAGGGTTAAATTTGTTGAATTTTTTAGATTTAAGATCAAATTGATAAAATATATAAATATTAGAAGACTAAATTTACTATTAGATCAATAAAAAACTTAAAAGGCAAAGAGAGTGATTAGAATATTTTATTTAAAAAAATGTTGAGTAACCAAAATGAAACTAAAAACATAATTGGATGACTATATTTGGCATTTACCCAAAAGAAAAATAGAGAAAGGTTTCTATCAAAGGAAAAAAAAAAAAAGAGAAAGGTCAACTATGCTGGTCTGATCTGGAAGATGCGGACTGTTTGGATAAAATTCAAAAAAGGCCCGACAAGAAACTAATATTGTACTGGAACTACTACTAAACAAGGAGAAACGGCATCGTTTCAATCATGCTCTTAAGGATAACAAAGGAGAATATGCCACCAATGGCCAAACCCTAAAGACTAACTCGAGTCCAGCTTAAACTCAACCCTGATTAATCTTTCTTCCCTCCACGTGTCTATCTTTCAACGGTCCAGATTCCTTCCCCTCCTATATAATCCCTGTCGATCTCGTTTCGAACCCTAACTACGCATCAAAGTAACCCTTGTTTTACTCAAAAAAGATCCCTCTCAACAATGGCTTCTAATCCCAAGGTCTTCTTCGACATGACCATCGGTGGCCAACCAGCTGGTCGGATTGTGATGGAGCTCTTTGCCGATTGCACTCCCCGGACTGCTGAGAACTTCCGTGCTCTCTGCACCGGCGAGAAAGGGGTAGGCCGTAGCGGCAAACCTCTCCACTACAAAGGCTCATCCTTCCACCGGGTGATCCCCAATTTTATGTGTCAAGGAGGCGACTTTACCGCCGGAAACGGTACAGGAGGTGAATCCATCTATGGAGCCAAGTTCGCGGACGAGAACTTCATCAAGAAGCACACGGGACCTGGCATCCTTTCCATGGCGAACGCTGGACCCGGAACAAACGGATCTCAATTCTTCATCTGCACGACCAAGACGGAGTGGCTGGATGGAAAGCACGTGGTGTTCGGACAGGTGGTTGAAGGCATGGATGTGGTTAAAGCGATTGAGAAGGTGGGGTCTAGCGGTGGGAGGACTTCCAAGCCTGTTGTTATTGCAGACTGTGGACAGCTTTGAAAAAGGGCTTATTGAATTGTGTTTCCTTCATAATATCTGGTCTTTTTAGGCTACTTTTTTTATGCTATGCTGCTTCTATGGCTACTGGGTTTTGGTGTTTTTTAAGAAGTTGCTTGATGTAGCTTTTTCATTAACTGCCATAAATAAGATAGGCTTTATTTTCAAATAATTTTTATCCTATTTTCCCTTTCTACTTTACAAAACTCGATCTGGGATGGGATGAAATTGGTGTATACTATACTATATCCATAGTAAACACCAACACACCCACGGGACAGTAAACAGTGGGTATGGACAAGAGGGACGATGACTGGAAAAGGACGTCATAACCACTCCAACCCAATCCCACCACGCTTCGATTATTTTCTTCTTAAAAAGAGTATATTTTATTGATGTCATGTTCACGTACAGGATAATTTTTAACTAATACAATGACGTGTTTACTTTTTTGGCTTAATTTATAAAATTAAATTATTTATTTTTTGAGTAAAAGAGTAAAATGTAATTTTCTGAGGAATGAACAGCACCATCGGTATTGAGATTAGTTTGTCAATGCTTTTGAGAAGTACTTTTGAGAAGTTCTTTTGAAAAATTTAAGTGTTTGAAATTGCTGTGAAAAAGTATATTTGAAAAGTAAAATGTCTATTTTAGACATGATATTATAAAATAATAAATATGTATTTAACTAGTTTTTAAATTAGTTAATATTATGATATTTTAGTAAAAATATAAAAAATAATTTATTATAATTTATTGTTAATATTTTAATAAATAATATTAATATTAAATATTTCTAGGTAATTAATATTAATTACTTATTAAATTTAATTAAAATATATAAACTATATTTAAATATTTAAATATAATAATTAAATATTTATAATTAGATATTGGCACAATTATATTATTTTAAAATTATTTTTTATTTTTAATGCTTTTAACACATTTGTAAAACTCATATTAGATATTAACATAACATATAAAATATAAACGTAACAAATTAAAATATTACATATATTTAGATTAAAGTTTCAAAAATAATAGTATTTATATGTCAAATATAAATAGAAAAATTTCACAATAGCATTTACAATTTAAAGTAAATTCATTAAAGTAGAAGTTTATAGTATCTCTTGTTAATTTCATTTCAAACCACTTAAATTACTTGATTCACCAATCATCATCACCACCATCATCGCCATCGTTGTCATCATCACCACCACCATCATCGTCGTCATCGTCATCATTATCCCACATTGCTTTCACTTTTTCACCACTAACTTCAATCGTGAAATATTCATCTATTGTGTTTACAACAGATTCGTTTCAATCAAGCAATCAATAAAATAAAATATCACATAAGTATATTTGTTAACATATGTCAAAATATTTATATTCGTTTCACCCTACTTACACTCAACAAAGGATCGCACTATTATTTTAAACATCATCCCAACAGATGCTATATAAAATGCCAAAATAATTTAATATCAATAACTAACAATCATCAAGACATTTCCCTCAATGTTCATCACACTTATCATGAATAGAAATAGATGCATAACATTCACCCGTGAGGTGTGGTATATTTCCCTTTCCTAACATAAAAACCATGAAGCACGGTTTACTTGCTTATAAATTGAGGACTTCAAGAAAAATAAGGAATTGCAGTAACATAGATCATGGAAATTACAAAGAAAATTGTACTATCAGCAGCTCATTAAATTACCTTCCACTGCTATATTCCTTTTGTCACAAACTTAGATTTAAAAAACACAAATATAAACTTAATGGACATTTCTCATCATCATCATCAGAGCAAAACTTCTTATACAAGCTAAAGATGTAGATATGTTGGTATAACCTAAGTCCCAACTCTTGAAACAGCAGAGTTCTACACTTCAAACAAGAACATGAATAATCTCATATACACCTCAGTCATCAAGAACTGTGAAGGAAGAAAAAGAGTTCCATTGCCAATAATGAGAAAAAAAATACAAAAACATTAGTGGTTAGTCCACTTCATGGGAGCATTCAAGGGTCCTCGCAAACTAAATGATGAAATCTATTTGTCAATTGATTTCAAGATAGGAATCAACCAACATGAGCTAGGACATTACAATTTATCATCGGTCTAGCTTCTTCTACTGATCATGGCTTTTCATTAAGATGTCAAATCAAGGGTATATCATAACTAAGAAAGCTAAAATTATTATCCAAATTAAAAAACGGTGCAAGATCTAGTTAGCTTGTTATCATCACCTCGACAACAAAGATAAATCTATCATTACTTCATTATAAAAAAACATATAAATTTGACAACCTCTTGAATACATGGACACATTATGTCTATGTTGCCAGTGTCCAACAACTGTGTCTAACTGATTTTCAGACATTGTAGGCTATATGACCCTTCAAAACCCTCCAAACACATGAAGAAGTGATGAAAATTCAAAATTTACTCATGTCAAACATGTACCCCTATCCGACATTCAAGATTATGGTTTTTGGCGGTATAAAAGCATAACTACATAATTAAGTAGTTAGAGCAAAACCCTTTACCGGGATAGTCGCTTCGGGGTTTGCATGTGGTTGCAAAGACTCAGAGACCTCAAGAGACCCATAGCCTCTTATTTCTTCTAGTCTTCAACTTAGGAACAAATAAACGACATCAAACCAACAAATTATACAAGAAAACAAATGAAGAAAAGCATTTGTTCTTCAAATCCAAACATATATAACTTCTTGGTGATCCAAGATTAGGAAAATCATGGCTTAAAGCCTCTTTTGCACCATCTTGGACTAAATTCATACTTGAAAACTTTGTCATTGAAAGATGAGCAACCAACGATGCCAAAGATAGAGTCAATACAAATAATGCAACCCATTTTATCTTAGATTTGAACGCCATCTTAACTCATTAAAAATTACTTTCTTGGATGTTGAATTTAACACCCAATTCTCCTACAATCCAAAAATCCAAATATATACATTAAAATTCCAAAACCCACATTAAAACAAATCAAAGTAAAATAAAACATAATGAAAAAAGACTTTTTTTTCCTTCTATTTTACCCGAAAGTTGCAAGAAGCCCCAGGTGAAGAGAACCCAATTCTAGAAAACCACCAAACAACATGAAGAACCCAGATTTGAATCAAAGATTTAGAAACTTCTTTTTTATTTTTCGCCCTTCATCTAGAAAACCACCAAACAACATGAAGAACCCATAAGACACACTCCTGTTATAGTGAATTGAAGGAAAATTAGAATCAGTTGGCAAACAACATGAACAACCCATAATCCGAAAGGGAGAGGCAAAGAATAAGTTGGAATAAAAAGAATTGAAGGAAAGTTAGAATATGAAAATCACCCACCATCGAGAGATCGAAGAGAAGCAAAAAATCACCAGAGGAACCAAAGGAAAAAACAGACAAAAGAGATGAAAAAAAGAGAAGTGTTTAGACGTTAGAAGAAGAAATAACAAGGATAAAAAAGTAAAATAAAATCCAAAAGTCCTTTACAGATGAAAAAGCTAAAAATTTTAGCTTTTTCATTTGTGAAAAAGTACTTCTCAAACGTTAAATATTTTCACTCACTGAACCTTGTTCTTCATTCCTTTTTACTTAAAAGGACTTTTGGCCTAAAAAGTTCATCTGAGATGGAGCAACGAACGCGCCCTAATTCAGTCTCCCGTCCCAAATGAAAATTAGTTAGTCGATACAAGCTCTCATGCATCTTAGTAGTGTCCTGCAAATTAGAAGACCCAGGATGATGTGTTGCCAGACTTCCTTAGCTGCTGTGCAATCTCAAATATCTTTTGAGCCATATCCACATCTTGGACTTTGATAAATTCTCTTTTATGGTGAAAAAAAAATTTAAAGAAGCAAGAAAGATAATAGGAATCTTTTATGGTGACAGTGGGAGGTAGACCTGACCATGGGTGAGTAAAGGAAAAGAAAAACAATAACCAACAATTTAAAGGATTGATTGATGGATAAAATAAAATAAAAAAATGATGGTAAATTTGGTATGATGGGAATGTTAATTTCAACGAAAAGTGGGCATTTGGAAGCTCCATTTTAACTACTCCCTTACTTGAAATTTATTTATTCAATTTTCAACTTCTACTGTACTTGCATTCAACCAAATTGAAATGGTGTAGTGTGAAAAATGCTTCTTCTTCTTTTCATTATTCCTAAACATTAACCTTATATTGTAGTAAAACAAAATTTCTAAATAAAAATCAAAATAATACATAAATTTTGTATTTATATAATTTATTGTCAAAAATTCTAATGTTTAAAATTTAAATTTCAAAGCATCAAAATACATTACATAAATTGTTGAAATTTTTTACCCTATAATATTGAATTTAATTGGTTTAATCTCTTAAATTTAAAAGTTTTATTTTATACTTTCAAATTTATCTTAAATGAAATCAACTCCCCTACTGAAATTTTATTATATAACATTCCACGCTGAGCTAAAAGCAAAAGATAAAATCATTAAAATTAATTACTCGTTCTTCATTTGGGTAAATTTATGAGTTCTGTTTAGGATGGAAGATTAATTTTCATGTTAAAATAAAAGCAAAGCATAAAATCATTACAATTAATTAATTGCAAAGATTTTTCTTTACTTTTAACTTAACATGAAAGACTAAAGATCGTATAATAAAAATATGTGTTTTGTAGGCAATTATTTTTTTTTTGAACTAAACAGATTGGGCTATTTTATAAATCTAATAGAAGAAAAATAAAACACCAAAATACAAATGGGCTGACCCATCCACAACCGAAAACTACTAACTAATGGACCTAACCAAAGCAAAACTAATAAAATAAACATAAAACAAAAAGCAATGAACAGCTGTAAGAAATTATTGCAGCCAAATCAAACAAATTGAAAAAACAAAAGCATAAAAAATAGAAAGCTATCAGCCATTAATGTAGTCGACTAAAAGCCCAATCAAAATCACTTCGTCTGGCGCCCCATCTAATCTGTCGTTTCATTCTTCAAAGCCAGATAATATTGGGGGTTTCATTTGAAATTGAAAACAGATTTTTCAATCCCATTTTCTTCCTCCATTCCGATTCTTCCTATCTTTCTCTCCAACAGTCAGTCAGGCTCCCTGATGCTTTCATTTCTCACCTGCGTTACCGCAAAATTTGGCAATCCTCCAACCAGGTAAAATCCCTTCTTCATCTTCAAAGATTCTGTCGCTATCACATGTGCTAAATTGTTAATTGATCTGGGAATGAAAACGAACTTAATCTCTTTGAAATCTGACTTTATTTTGCAAATATCATTAATGTATGGACCGATTTAAGATCTATCTGACAGATCATTTCTAACTTTTTTGATAACTGTAAGTGAATCTCCCTCTACAATAACCTCTTGTTTTTGCATGTCGATCCCTAACTGAACCGCATCTCGACAAGCCAAAGCTTCAGCCGCGAAAGCTGACCCCACCTGCTCGTGGATTCTGGACTTCGAGGCGAGAACTAATCCTTCGCTGTTTTGACCACTATTCCTGATGCTGAGATATGTTCCTTCTCCGCAAATGCTCCATCAAAATTGACTTTAACAACCTGATGAGGTGGGAGACTCCATCTGTTTACAAGTTTTGTCGATTTAACTAGTCTGCTTTTGACACCATCTAGTTCGGTTACATAGTTTCGTACAAAAATTACAATCTCATAGCTTGTTTTACCTATTTTTCATGAACCCGAGCATTCCTATCCCCCCAGATGGCCCATAGAGCTCCGCAAAAAAGTCGACACAAGTCAAGAGAAAGAAAACTGAGAGACAATGTGAGCCACTATTTAAACTCACAAATGGTATCATGTATCACTGTTATTTCTGGTAGCTGTGACCATACTTCCACTGATATTGGGCATTCTCTGAACAGGTGATTCAATGTTTCATTCCCCCAACCACAACGAGGACATGAGGCGACTGTAGATAGCTTTTTACCCATTGTGGGAAGATAATTCCAAGAGACTTTCCAGATATTTATTTTAATCTTCATAGGAAGATCAATACACTAGAGCTTTTTGTAAAAATCATTGTAGACCGGTTGTATCGCATAAGAGTTTGGCTCAAATCTTTGTAATAGTTTATAGGAGCTTTTAACCGAAAAAATCCCTGATGGTTCGGCCCTCCACGCCAGCAGATCAGCATGCGGATGCTTTGCTAAAGGGATGCGTAGGATCTTCTCCGCTTCATCGACTCCGAAGGTATATCCAATCACTTCTCTTTTCCACTCCCTTATTTGACAATTAATAAGCTCTGCAACTTTATTATCACCTGAACCTGAATAAGAAGATAATAACCTGTAATTATCAAGATCTAGAACCCACGCATCATTGACAATAGAGATATTTGTGCCTGTTCCCACTTTCCAAAATGCCCCTCGCTGCCCAAATGCTTCGCCATACATATGAACTTCTATTTCCCAACTGTGAATTAAAAAAATCGGTGTTTGGAAAATATTTTGCCTTAAATACTTGTGCGACTAAAGAATTTGGGTTTTTTAAAAAACGCCATCCATGTTTAGTCAACATAGCTATATTGAATTGAGTAATATTTTGAAACCCCATCCCCCTTTTACTTTTCGGTCTGCACAAATAGCTCCATTGACACCAGTGAATACCATTTCTACCCTTCCCTTTCTGCCACCAAAACTTAGCGAAAATGCTTTCCATTTTTTTACATAAAGAATTCGGAAGAAAAAAACACGACATTGCAAAAATTGGAATAGCCTGTAGAACCGATTTTATGAAAACTTCTTTTCCTCCTTGTGACAACAATCTATTGCTCCATCCCTCAATACGTGTAGAAATTCTGTCAAGAAGATTTTGAAACGATTGCTTTTCTTCCTACCGATCATATTAGGGAGCCCCAAATATTTTTCAGGATTTGTTGCAATTCTGACCCCTAGCAAAAAAGAAACTGCTGCTTTATCTTCTTCTGTAGTATTCGGACTGAAAAATATTGTAGACTTTGAAAAATTAACACACTGGCCTGAACTATTCTCATAATCCTGAAGAATGTCCTTCATAATTTTAGTTCCTTCATTAGATGCCTCACCAAAAAGTATACAGTTATCTGCAAATAACAAATACGATATCACTGGCCCCTGTCTGCTCGCTTTCGCACCTTTGATTAATCCTTGTCTTTTGGCAATTCTCATAAGAGATGAAAGCCTTTCACTGCAAATCAAGAATAGAAAAGGGCTCAAAGGGTTCCCCTGTCTAAGTCCTCTAGATGGAGTAAACAAATTTCCCCTCCTTCCATTAATGTTGACTGCATAAGTGGCTGTAGTAACACATCGTTTCAATACTTCTACCCATTCACAATCAAACCCCATCTTTAACATCACCTCTTCAATAAACTTTCATTCCACTCTATCATATGCCTTACTCATATCCAGTTTGACTGCCATCAGACCTTTTTTCCTTGTACGCTTTTGATTAACTGTTTGAAGAATTTCATAAGCTAGAAGCACATTATCTGTGATGAGTCGGCCTGGTACAAAGGCACTCTGAGCCTTATCAATGCATTTGTCAATCAACTTCTGCAATCGATTAGCTATAGCTTTAGCCACCAATTTATACACAACTGTACACAAGCTGATAGGCCTAAAGTTACTCAATTGAGTAGATCTTTGGGTCTTGGGAATGAGAACAATATCTATATTGTTAAACCCTCCAAGATCTTGCTTGTTATTCAACACTCCCAAACAAAATTCGATGACATCATGTCCTACAATGTGCCAATAATTTTGGAAGAACAAGGCTGGAAAGCCGTCTGCACCCGGAGCCTTTGTTGGTCCCATACTTTCCAAGGTAGCTTTAATTTCTTCTTCTTGGAAAGGCTTCAATAGGAAATCATTGTCCTCTTGCTTAATTGCTCTTTCAATGCCTTCCAATACCTTGCAAGGATTTGCCACGTCCTTCGATTTAAATAAATTTTGAAAAAATGAAGACGCCCCCCATAATTTTTGACTCATCCACAATCTTCGTCCCTTCCTCCGTCTCCAATTTGGTGATAGTATTTACTCTCCTCCGGGTCAAAACACACTTGTGAAAAAATGCCAAATTTTTATCTCCGAGCTTTAACCAATTTTCTCTTGCACGCTGCTCCCAGTACATCTCGTCTTTGTCAATCTCCAAATTAAGGTGAATTTTTGTGTCAATGATTTTTGCCATAGTATCATCATTCCTATCACATTCTAGTAGTATTTCCAACTCCTTTGTTAATTTCTTTTTCAACCCCTCTTTATTCCTTCTTATTTTTCGTGACCATTCTTCCAAACAAAGCTGTAGTTTCTCTAACTTCTCCCATAACGCTCCTTCATTTGTCATCCAAAAATCTTTGACGACTATTTCAAAAGATTCTTCCATGGTCCACCATGCTTCCAAGTGAAATTTCTTTCTTCCTGTAAAAGCTATCTGCTGTTTTGTGTTCAAAAGAAGAGGACAATGATCTGAAATAGAATAAGAGAGATGTTGCATACTACTCAACGGAAAAAGTTTAAGCCACTTCTCATTTGCAACCCCCCTGTCCAGCCTCTCTCTTATATTCGTTTCCTACAGATTTCCCCTTTCCCACGTAAACCAGACCCTTGAAAAACCAATATCAACCAGCTGACAATCCTCTAATGTTTCCCTAAAGACCTTCATTCTCCTATTATCCCTTGGAGCACCACCACATTTCTCAAAAGAATATAAAATTTCATTGAAATCACCCTCAACAAGCCAAGGGTAATCAATCTCATGAGCCAATCTTCTCATTAAACTCCATATCGTATTTTTATCTTTCAAGTAAGGTGCACCATACAACCCTGTATATCTCTACTTCTCGTCCATATCATCCTCCTTAATTAAAACATCAATATGCCATTTTTAAAAACTCCTCAAGTTCACACTAATTTCCCCCTTCCACACTAGGCACAACCCTCCCCTCGTTCCTTGGCTCCAACCTCAATTCCATTTGCAAACCCACATCTTCTTCGTACCTCTCCATCCTACTTGTATTCAACCGTCTCCATTAAGAGACCAATTGGGATTGTCTTTGTAACTAAGTAGCATGACCTTGAATCGCCGTGGACTCCTCAATCTACGAACGTTCCAACATAGGCTTTTCATTGTGTTCGGTCGGCTAGCCTAAAGGAAGTCGCCGATATAAGAGCGTCTGAATCTTTAGAAACTTCCTGCATCTTAATATTTTCGTTCTTAGATAATTCTTTTTCCCAATCTGTTTTAATCTTTTTCGCACATCCATTTTTTGAGCTTTCTTCATAACTACTGTCATCTTCATTATCAACAAATTTTCTTTTTCCCACCACCTGCTCCCCCTTACTAATTTTACCCCTATACCTTACATCCATTCTTTTCCAACTCCTTATTTTGGGTGTTCCTCTATCTTTTTCTGTCTGCTTAATTCCAACTTCTTTTCCATCATACTCCCGACATCTTTCTTGTGCTGTAACCCTCCTCCCAGTTAGACAACTGACATCCATTAATTAAGCTTGTCAACTTTTCTATATAATCACTTCCTTGAGCACCCTCAAAATTCCCCTCTTTCAAACCCCTTGTATATGAACATTGTACTCCCTGCTTCCTTGAAAATGTTGAAAACTTCATACTTTCTTTCCCCATTGCCTTAGATTCTGCCTTGAGAGCCACAGAAAAAGGGGGGTCATCTTTAATACTATTTTTTTCTTCCATGCTCATTACCACACAATCCTGAAGGCCATGACCCAACCACCCACATCCAAAACAAAATACAGGTAATTTTTCATATTTAAAAGAGACCCAAGACTTTACATTATTAGTAACAGTAGCAAAAATACCTCTTCTCAAAGGTTTCTAAACATCTAACAGAACTTTTAGATGGCAGTAATCACCTGATAACACTCTAGAATGTCATGTTTTTATGTGCTAATTGCATGTTAATTTTGAGTGTGACTCTACTAATTTGGGATATTTATGGACTTTTATTTCGTAGGGACTAAATTGGAGACCAAAGCAAAATTGAGGGCCAAAACTATGAAATTAGAAATAAAAATAGACCAATGCACAACAAAGGGAAAAGATGGTGCCAAAAGTGCAAACATGGAGGATAGAGGGATTGAAATGCAAAAAGAAGAGACTTTGCTTCATCAAACTCTATTTTAATTATATTAGGATAATTAATATTAGGATAATTCTTTAGGATTATTTAATTTATTTATTTATCTCTATTTATCTTCAATTAAATTGTAATTATCTTTGGGAGTTTGAGTAGAACTAGTCCATCTACCTGAGCACTATAAATAGGGGATGAAGTGACTTATTTTGGGTGTTCATTCTTTTTCTGAAAACTCTCTCCCTATAGCCTTTTGTGCCTTCTATATTTATTTCAATAAAAATTCTTTTCTCCACTCTCTTATATTTATTTTCTTTCACATCCCATCCATGAGCCACTAAAAATCCATCTAGCTGAAGGTTGTCAAATTCCCTTAAAAGGTTCTTGAGGCTTAGAATCCGCACTTAACTTCCTCACCAAGTATTCATCGCTTTTCCACATTACGGGGTTGACGCTTCCATCCATGTCCCTTAAGAAGTGATCTTTTCAACGTGTGCAAGGAACAGCCGCTTTGTATATTTTGAGCAGGTCGCACAGTCGGTTCGTTAGCTTACTGCGTCAGAGGTTGGCGAGCCCAAGAGACAAAATGGCGTGGGATTCGCCATTGAGAACCGTTGATTTAGCAAAGATGACTCCACAGAAGCCGTTGTAAGCTAGAGTCAGGTTCCTTAAATCTGTAAGTCTAAATTCTTGGAGCTGGTGGTCGTAGGCATCTCTTCCACTATAACTGGCTTACTTGGATAGAGGAAGGTCATCTAAAAGCCGAAGATTGAACCTAAGGTGGAACGAGACAACCGGAGGCTAGAATCTCGCCAAATAAGAAACTCCCTCTTCTTTAAACTCTTTTATTTTTCCTTTTAATTTTCACAATTTACTTTCACGATTTCAATTCCCTTTATATTCTATTTTTATCCCAGATCAAAATTATTAATTCTGTTTTTTTTATTTTTCCAGGAACGCACGTTTTCTTGGGCACGATTCTGCCCAGGATTTCGAAAAATAGGCATTTGTATAATCCGATCCCTATGGACTCGACCCTACTTCCCCTTTACTGTTATTTTTATTATTTTAGAATATGATATTATTTTTGGTTCTTTCAACGACGCATCATCACCATAAATTTCAGATTGAATAACCCTATCAAACGTACTACCAATTGCATGTAGAAGATCTTTTTTTATCAAAATCAGGTAAACAAGGGCCAACTTTAATCCAATATGGTGATGATGTAAGACAAATCGAATCTCTATCAATTGGACCACTTAATCTATCAAATAAGATAAGAGACTTACGGAATAGCCATGGTCGTCCTTCCAGTATCAACTCCATGTCATCTTCTAAATAAAAAATTATTGAGAATAAATTTTGCCCTTCTAATCTGATTTCAAATTTTTCCTTTATCTTCCAGATGCTTCTCATTTGCGCTTTAAAACTATCAGAATTGAACATCTTCTTAGTCCACACTGAACAGATTAATGTTGGTTTTTCTGTCGGAACTACTAAAGATCTCTTAATTGACAGTTGAACAAGTTCCTCTGCCAACAATGTGATCTCTCTACCAGGATCCCTCTCATCGCCACCACTCTCCTCCATCCCCAGCCGCAACAGTAGTTGCTCTCTCTAGGACACTATGAACAGCACTCTTGGTTTCAGAGGGACGTTTTGTAAACAATTATTAAAGATTAGTTATTTGAGTTAATTTTAATTCGGAAACATAAAATAAAATTTAAAATTTTAGAAGGAAATTAAATTAATTAATTTGAATATTGTAGTAACAAACTGGTTGACACTGTGAAGGGATAAATTTTTTGATAATTTATTTGTTTGATTTTGATGATTTGAAATTTAAGTTTTCAATAAAAAAAGTTTTTCAACAATGGGATAAACAAATATAATTTGACAAAATTTTAATACATTATTTTAGTTTCTATTGTTTTTATTACAAATTTTAATTTATTTCCAATGAGAAAATAAGGGTCAAATTGGATAAATTTGTAAAGATTAATGCTAAGTTTGCTATTATACATTATATATAAATATAAAAAAATATTCAATAATATAATTTTAAGTTTTGCTTGAAATCAATAATTATGATAATTGGACACTTGTTGTTTGGATTTCATACACAATAATTGTAAGACTAAGTAGAAGTGTGATCCAACCTCATTCTAAATATCAACTTCATCTTTATTTCCACAATAGATTTGATTAAATCAAGGTTGCGCTTCTCCAAATTTTAAATGGTTGGACTCACATTAAGTTGGATTTAAATAGTAATCTTTTAAATTTAAATTCATTTATGGAAATATTCTATGTGCAATTTAACATGATTGGGTCCGTATAAAGAAAATAAAAAAGATTTTCAAATCTACACTATTGGTTTTAGGGGAGATCAATTTTTGTTTTAACAAAAATAAAATAAATGCGACTCATTTGATTTTTTGTTTTGTTTTGGTTTAGTCGGTTAGGAAATTGGTTGTTTTGGTCTTGGTTTGATTGGTTAATTTGACCGGTTATCGGTAATTGAATCTTGAAATTGAATAGACCAAAAAAATCAACTTATTTTATATTATTTCTAGATTATTTAAAATATATTCATATTTTATAATTTATAATAGATATATAACCATGTAAATACAACCCAATAATCCAAGGTCAGTTAACTGAAAAATTGATCGAAACAACCGAATCAAAATTAGCTCCATTTGGCTGATTTTCTCAACTAAAGTCGATCCGGTCGATTTTCTCATATAAAAGTTTGTTAAGTCTATTCGAAAAAAAAATCGAACTGACCAATTAAACCGATTGCTCTCCCCTAATTGGATTTTTATATCTACTTTTCCATCCAGGATGTGAGGTGTAGGAACCTGCAAGATCATTATGCTGGTAAATTGGAAACAATGCACATAAAGAGCAATGTCTCATTTCTTGGAACACTACTTGAAGCCTAGTGACCCAGTAAACAATCTAGTAAATTGTAGTTATCGGGTTAATTTGCACTACCAAGGATAAGAAAATAGAGGGTTTAAATTCCTTAGAGCTCTATCTTGTAGATATGTTGAATCTGAGTTTTTGATGTAATTCAAATTGTGTCATTAAATGTAGGGGATCTCAACTATAAATAGAGTTCTTCCCCACCTCATTTTGTATCTTGTATCATTCTACATTCAAAAATACAATTGAAAGCATTTACTCAAAGCTTTTATTTTTTGAGTTTTCTTGTCGTTTGGCTTCCTTCACTTAATAGCTTTATAACTTAGGTACCTTAGAGAATTTTTTGAGATTGTCAAATTTCAAAGGTTAATGCTAACATAGGCAATTTGAAATGAATTCACCGACCAAGGCCACACGATCTGCTATGCTAAAGACTAAGCCCGTGATAGTTGTTATCAAAAATAGGTACATTAAGGTGCTGAGTTGTGATGGTGAATTAGACAGATGATAAGATGTCCCACCAATAACTCTTGAGAAGGCCAAGAAAGGTAATATTGTTAGAATCATAAAATAAATATAAAATCAAGCTTAATAAATCAAGACTTGTCATGTTAAATCATCAAGAATAAATTAAGAACCAAACTAGATGTGAAGAGTACCTAAATTCATCGATTTCTTGAAATCTACGGATCTTGCTATTTTTATATTCCAAATTACTATACAAGTAATCTAGAAAATGTGGTCACTCTTTTTATAAAGATGAGATATTAGAAAAGTTACATATGTGTAATTTGGGGACCATAACCCTAATATATAACTTTTGCGCATTAACCTAATTTCTAATCAGCCCATCATTAATTAGAAATTAGTTACTAGAGTATCTACACATATTTGGTCTATACTTTATTAATAACTAAAGCCCAATAAACCTTAATCAAATTAGATCACTTTTAATTTGGGCTAACCTTTAATGATAGTAAATAATAACATGTAATTACTCTTATTATATATGTGATGTCCATATTTTCCAACAATCTCCCACTTGGATCACATATATATACCGATTACCTTATAATTACATGTCATTATATAACCTTATGAGCTCAAAATCTTACTATCATACCCAAAAGGTATTCTGAACAATCTTGTCCATTAATTATGTTAACATAGAACCAATGTGACTTTCATTACATATATCGTAACTAAATCCATCTTTGATCACGTATATTAACACAAATGACATAGATCAAATATGGATATGTAGCATGGAAATTACATGCAATATGATTCAAACATGCCTATTTCCAACTAGTCCTCCTTAACCGTAGTGAAATCAAACTTTACCAAAATTAGAGTGTGCAAAATCAAATAAACTTTATTTCTATAGAAAATAAACTTAATATCCGTAAACTGAAATAACTGAAAATGTGTCTATAACATAAAAGCATTTAAAAGTACAAACTCCCACTAAAACCAAATATCCTTAAATGACATTACACCCATATGGGTTGTGTGCTCATGAAAAACCTTGGGTGAAGTCCTTTTGTAAGCGGGTCTGCAATCATAGAGTTTGTCCTAATATATTTTATAGGTACCTAACCACTCTAAACTTTTCCTTTAACAACTTGGAACTTAAAATCTATATAATTTGACTTTGATGTGCTTCTATTGTTATTGGAATAAAGGACTACTTATTGTCACAATTTGCACCCTAATGACAAAATGTTGCATCAATATTCCATCAAAATCGAAGTCTGTATACCTGATGATCTTTAACTTATCAAACTTCCAATGTGTGAGCATGTAATCTTTTGTTCTCTGAAGATAACTCATAACCCACTTGGCTGCTATCCAATGGTCCATACCAGGGTTGCTTAAATATTTTCCTAACATCCCAACAATGTGCGCAATGTCCGAATACATACATACTTGAGCATACATTAGACTCTCCACTCTTGAGACGTAAGGAACCTTATGCATTTCCTTAATCTCAAAATCATTCTTGGGGTATTAGTTGAGACTTAGCTTATTCTTGACAAGCAGTATGTCATTAACATATGAAACCAAATATAGACCTTACTCCCACTGAACTTGTGGTATATACAATTATCGACCAAATTCATTTCTAAACTGAATGAGATAATCATTTAGTAAAATTTGTAATACTATTGACAAGAAGTCTGCTTAAGCCCACAGATGTAGTTCTTTAATTTGCAAATCATTAACTTTGCATCATCAGACACAAAATTTTCTAGTTGCATTATATAAATGTTGTTGGGAAATGTGTCTATATTGTAGTAAACATGTAATTATTTTTTATGTATTTGAACGATTAATAAACAAATTTCACATTTCACTGTTATGTCTTTTGTATTTCTGTCTTTCATATTTTTTATGTATAGCGAAATGTGACAAACAAATATTAACTCATTGATTGTCTAAGTTCAAACTGATGATAAGTGGCATAGTAAGAACATTTACATTGCAAGAAAGATAACTTACTTCAGTAGATAATATAAATGAGTTTGTAATCTCGTAAAAGAATCAAAGTGAGCATTTGATTCAAATACTGAGAAAGATTATTATGTCTTCTAAAATTCTAATTGAGGAGATGGCTAGTCTTGTCTATTGGAGTAGTTGACTCTACAGGTAGACATAGATGTATTCATTGGCAGAATGATACATTGGACTAGACCCAAGATTAATTAATTCTGAATCCGTTTTTGAATTAATTCACTTGTGACATTCATGGTGTGATTTACCTAAATCTTGAGTTAGTCACTGAACATGTGTATGTAACTCATGTGCTTTGATATAAGTGGAGGCTTATGCTATAAAGATGATCGAGCCAATAGCCAGTCGATTGAGTACATGATTTGTGTATGACATGATTTTACTAGCAACAGTGGAATTCATAGCTCAATTAAAGAGTTAACGATATCCTCTCATTGGTATTGTGTTGATTGATAAATATGGAATGTGACATTCTATTATATTGTGTAGTTCCTATAGATGTCGTATTCGCATCGAATGTTGCGACCCTTATTCCACAGTGGGTTCACGCCAAAGCCCATATGTGGTGCATTAACATGCCGACAATCAACTTCTCAACTATTGAACGGTACAACGCCAATTGGATTATGCAACAGTTTGGGTGCAGACATTTTGTGTTGGTTAAGTTAGTCCACGGTAATACCATGAGGGAAAAAACGAAGCAGATTAGAGCGTGAAACATCAGCATTATAAAGCACTATGGAACACTTGGTACGACAAGTAGCCTGAGATGCACTTCTATATGTTTAACTTCAATCCCTCAATTGAATACATGCAATGGTACATGGCCTGATGGCACGCTTATTTATATGGTGGGCAACTTATGATAGTACCATATTACAACTACAGATGTGGAAGTCAAACTATGGTGGAGTCGACCTAGAGGACCAACATATGACGGAGCCCGACCCGGAGGACCAACCTCTGAAAACATACATTTCACTGAACCAATAGGTTGGCGCTTTTTGTGAGGGGTCCCAGAGCAATGCATATTACCCAGATATGGGTGGTTCCAGTTCAACTTAGATGCAATCGCAACCATCGATAATATTTAATATGTTTGGTGATACCATGTACTCCACCCTACCTTAGGCCACGTTCGATCCGGTGCTCGATCCTCTTGATATGTACAGTACACCCCAACGTCTACCCGTCAATGGAGGCCTGTAAACCGTTATACCCTGAACGACGATACCACTTCCGGTTTATTCCAATTTTGATACATATAAATTTCAAGTGTTATGTCATATTTGTTATATTGGTTTATAATTCCACAACTTATATATATATATATATATATATATATATTTTGCATAACTTATAATATCTTTTAAAGTATTAAAAGTTGTATAAGTTAATTTTAAATAAAAACTTAACACTAAACAATATAAACTTCATTTTCATAAGACCATAAAATGCAAACATCGGGTATAACATTTAATTTCCTCCAGATCATGAAGATTGGCTAATATAGACGTTTCTATGAGGACACTTTCTTCGATTGTGGCTGGCTATTCTATATATGGTGCAACGCTTTAAATCGAGCTCTTCTCTGATATCCATGTCATTCTGAATCCTCGTCGTTTTCGATCAGCCTTTGACTTTCTTACTTAGTGACCTATCTGGCAACATCTCGAATGTAGGTAGTTGCACTTCTCATGTTGATACATCCTTCAATACGGGGAACTTGTTACCCCAAATATGCAACATATGTTCAAGCGTGTACACATCGTCGATATATTGTTTGTCATTCAAATTGAAGGTTGCACATGCTGCAACTACATGCGCACATGGGTATCGTAGTGTTTGGAAACTCCGCACTCAGACCGCTTGTTTTGGAGATCAACTCCGTAAGACCAGGCGAGATTCTCGATCGACAGTCGATGTAATCTGTCACTTGAAAAGCTTTCAAGTTCTGGATTCATCAACCTCACCTCTGAGCAATTTTTTCATGGCATTCTTGACACCTTCAATGTGCACGTGTCCTTCCTTCAACTTTATTGATTATCTCAACCCTATTTTTGGCATCAAGGTTGTCAGCCTATAAAATGTGGCTTAAAAAAATCAATAAAATTGGAAAATAACGCGTACACCTCAAGACAAAATTAACGGCCTCAACGAGGTTGGTCGTCATATGACTATATTGGTAACCCTTATCAAAATATTGAGTCCATTATCACGACTCCATGCTACCCAACTACTATATGAGAAAAGGATCGAACCACGCTATATCAGTCTCTATCTTCGCCAACTTATGTCTGATCGGTGTGGTTCCAACTGTACCCTATGTATGTATTCCGATAAAATATGCTACCATCTCTTTTAGTGAATGGACTCAAAATATTTACAGATACAAATTTAAATACGATTTTTGTACCCATGTTCATGATTTGTTTGCTCCAGTTTTTTTCTTGTACTCCTTATGAAAGTTGACAGCGATTTGGCGAATGTAGTAGATGAACCTCCACGGAACCTTGGATTACTGAATCGCAACAACAAGAGCCTTCGATCTGTTAGAGACAATGCAAATGTTGCTTTGCCTGACAACGTGCCTCCGTAAGTTCCTAATGAAAAATTCCCATGATTTGGAGTTTTTTGACTCCACGATGGCGAAAACGATAGACAGTACATTCCTGTTACCTTCTTGTGCAACCACAATTAGAAGTATCTGCATGTATTTTCCACAAAGTCATGTTCCATCAACCTGCACAAGTGGTTTGCAATGCAAGAAGACCCTAACACATGGATCGAAAGTCCAGAATAATTGACGAAAAACTCTTCTCCTCAGTTCCAGTTATCCATTCGAGCCTCTGTAAGGTAATATTTCCAAGTCCACAACAATTCCTGAGATGTACTTTACCATCACTGGAATCCACCACTGAAGCTCATTATATGACTCATCCCAATCATCGTACAATTGTTGCATGGCCATTTGTTTCATCCACCCTGCTTTCCTATACGATACTCTATACTAGAATCAGGCTTGCATGTCCACAATCAATGTCGACAGAGGAATGGTTAGGCTATCTTTCACTAGTGGCATGATGTAGTTACAAATACTTTTGACATCCAATTTCTGGTGGTCTTGAGTTATACGTGCGATAATGCATGTATGACACCCTTCTAATTTTCATATTTTCCACTGTTGAGTCTTCTGTATAAACTCAGCCCGAACCTGCTAGCTACATCCATTGTCAACTCTTCAACATTCACTAACATATAATGTCGGTGTAGACTTGACGACCTTGTAATTAGTCAACACTTTCATGTTGTACTGTTTGATGGCAAACACACAGTCTACCTTGTTCTCGAATCATTGTTGTAGAGCCCAATTGATGCCCGGGCCTAAAAACCAAAATAAAAACCAATAAATAAAAGTCCTAACTACAAAACAGTCCAAAATTTTGACCCAAATAGCCAAGCCCAAAAACTATCACAAACCCAAAAGCCCAAAATCGATCAAGAATCAGAAACCCTAAGTAGGAGCCATCACGCCGCACGCTCTTCGCCAACAACCTCAATGCGCAATGTGCGCTGCCACGACTCCATTTTAGAAACGTAGGCCATCATACACCTGCAAATGTGCAAACAGATAGTTGTACAAACATGATATAAAAAGCCAAATTAAATCTGTAATGTAGGGTTTTTTTTTATAGAAGCAATATACACAATTTTTACCAAAAAAGGCAATCTAGAGATTTCGTATATACAAAAAGAGATTCAGGAAGCCAGATTTAGAAGGTTTTGGCCTCTGTTTTTTTTTTCCTTTTTTTGAATACATATATACTCTTGTTTTTCTATCTTTATGCTTTTCTTAAAAAGAGTATTTTTAGAAACAGTACAAAAGAAAAAGAATAAAAACTTACCTCGATTTCTCCAACTTGCACCGACGGTGCATTCCCGGCGAACTTGCTACACGGAAGGGGGGTTATCCAAGCAAAGAAGGATGGGGTTCCATTTTTTTTCCTATGGTTTTCGGCAGAGTGATGGTGCAAAAGAATGGAAATAAAGGGGTTAGGGTTTTCTTTTAAAAAATGGCAGAATGTCTTTTAACCTTTTATTTTTTTTGGGGGTTTTAAATGGCATTAAATGGGGTTGTTTGGGGAAATGAGAAACCATGCTTTAAAAGGAAAATTTATGCAGCTGATCCTTCCTTTTTTCGCCTACTTTCAATTTGACCCAGTTTGGATTTAATTTGTTTTAAAATTCGCCTCTTGAATCTGACACGCCACTTCGATTTGGTCCGCCTTAAGGTGCTGTGCTCCGGAGCTCGGGACAATTGCAATCTAGCCCCTAATTCTTCCATTTTTTTAAAATTTGGCCCCAAATTTTCTATTTTGATCCAATTTAGTTCTTTTTCGATTATTTTGCTACTTTGCCATTAAATAAATTATTTTTAAATATTTTATTATCTATATTTTTTTCATATGTATATTATTATCATTATAATCATATTCTTCCTATTATATTTACTATATTTATATATTATTTTGTTTACTTTAATTTTTTTGTTTATTATTTGTTTATACTATTGTTATGTCTATTTTTTCCTATATACTTTTATTTCTTTTACTCCAACTATTTTTTAATGTTAGTATTATTACTATGATTTTTATATTCATTATTATTTTAATTATTAATATTTTTTCCCTATTGTATTTATATTATCAATATTATTTTTTATTTTTAACTTTTTTTCATCATTATTATTACTATTGTTCATAATCATTATCTATTCTTTTCATTAATACCATTTTATTTTTGCTAGTACTATCATTATTGTTTTCTTTCCTTTTATTTATTTGTTTATTTGTTTACTATTATTTTTATTATTATTGCCTTCATTATTATTATGTATTTTATTTCTCACACTTTTATTCCGTTACGCATGTGGGCATTATGATTTATTTTTCAATTATATTTTCTTTGAGGCGTCAAAAACTGGGTTTTCAAATAAGCAAACTCTCCGTGTTCTAATGTTCGAAAAGAGTCGTACCCTAACTTACTGGGTTCCGATTTCTCTTTTGAGTCTAAAGAACCTATCATTTCTTTTTGAAAAGTTAAATAAAAACTTATTCTTGAGAGTTTAAGATTGTCATGTCCTAACTTACTGGATGAGATATTTTGATATCTTGAGATAAGGATTTCAAAAAAATAAAGGCAATATTCTGTGTTTGGCATTTTGGGAAATTGAGCCTTAACTTACTGGGTTCCGATTTTTTATTAGCCCCAAATAACCGAGTATCCTTCTTAATTTTGAACATATCAATTTTGAAAGCCAAAGGACAAGCTCAATTTCGGGGATTTGAGATGTCGTACCCTAACTCACTGGGCGTGACATTTTACTTCCTCGAGATAAGAGGGTCTGATTGCTCATATTTTATTCAAGTTTTTTTTCCTTTAAAATAAAAAGAATCGTACTTCAAAATCTTCCAAATTTTGATATTAGGACATTAGTTGATCAATTAGGTACCAATTCTGGGCGTCACGAGGATATTAATCCTTCCTCGTGTGTAGCCGACTCCCGAACCTATTTTCTTAAAATTCGTAGACCAAAATGCTTTATAAGTGGCCCAATCACACTTCGAAAAAGATTGGTGGCGACTCCATTTTCATATCTTAAATTCGCCCGTTTTCAAACAAAAAAATAGTTTCGACTGTTTCCCAACGAACAACTCCTCAAACTGCGAATTTGACGTCAATCTATGAGTAGGGACTATATTGGCGTACTCAGGGAACTCGGATGCATGTGCTGTATCTAGATCTACGTTCAACATGTCGCCCCAAGGTCATTCTATAAAACAATGCCAAGATTCGGGTTACTGAAAGAAGGGGCGTGAGCATCTTCAACCTCTTCCCGACTTCATCGTAGATATCGTTTAAAACCTCATCAATATCGAGGTCACTAAAATCTTCAACGTCTTAATCAGAATCTTCACCATTATTGGTCCCTTCTCGACATTTGTCTCGATGCCTATCACCTCCGGATGTATTTGTAGACAGGGACCCGGGGTAGGGTTGTTATATGAACTCCCACCATAATTTAGATTTTTGAGCATCTGCGATGTCCCTCCGTAGTCTAATGATCTGTCCATCAGACATTAAGATCAAAATCAAACCCACGATGTTGACTTATTGGACTAACATTCTCAATAGGCTTTAAGTCCGCTAACTCAGCAAATAACTCAACTGGTTGGGGGTTCTCACTCCCAGTCGACTATCATGTTTTCATCATAGTGCCCAAGTCATCATCATTTAACAGTTGCATTTCACAAAATTTCAACGAATCTGTAGAGATTGGAAACTTGTAAAATAATATGGACATTGTCCTTCCACAACGTATAGCTAATTTCGCATTGATCTTCCTTTTCATTTCTTCCAACTTCATAGTTTTATTGAATTGCAACCCTACTGTCTGCCAACCTTGAAATATACAACCAACATATCCTTCTACAATTTCACCATAAAAAAGAACGCACACCAAAAATACTGAGTTATTCATCTTCACTAGAATTTTTGAGCTCTCCTACAAAATACAACAATTTATCTCTTTTCTTCTCTTCCAGTTCAATTGTTACAAAAAAGCCTCTTTATGGTAGAGCCATTCTTTATGGCTCCACCAAAATAAAATATCATTTTAAAAATTTTTTAAATAAAAAAACAACACATTAAAAAAAATCATACAATACATTGGTCGCGCCATTTTATATAGCTCCACCAAATAAACTATTATTTAAAAAAAGTAAATTAAAAAATAACACATTTTAAAAAATATATATACACAATATCTTTGGTGGCACCATTCTATATGGCTCCATCAAATAAAATATTATTTTTTAAAATTTAAATTAATAAAACACATTTTAAAAAACTTTGGTAATAAAGTGGTGACAATATTTAGAATAACTCTACCAATAAGAAAATATTTTATTATACTTTTAAAATAATAATAAAAACACTGATTCATACCAAAAGTGATGGCGCCAAAAATTTTGGCTCTATCAAAAAAGGATTATTTTTTTAAACCCCCAAAATTTTAAAATAGTAGCATTTTTCTTAAATTTATATAAATGACGCTATTCTATATAGCTTCACTAAAAAATTATTTTTTTTGCGTTTACTAACGTGACAGGTTGGTATCACCAAACTTTTTATCTCCACCAATTTTTACTATAAATTTCAAATTATTCATATGCATAATGAAACATGTGAGTCATTTTTCATAATTACATAAAAAATTTAAAGTTATTTTTATAAAAAAAAGTCATCTATAATTTATTTATAGTATAAGACTAATAGCAGAATGGCTCCAATGTGACTTGTCTGGTTTTTGTTTTTGTTTTTTCAGATGTGGCTTGTTTGTTTGGTGATGTAAAAAGTGGAGATCATTACTGTTATTTATTTTGGGCTGTAGTCCTTGATTGAATTGTACCTTTAAACTTTGTATAACCCCATCTCTTGTCTCTTTCTTCATCATTCTTCAACAGTTTTGAAAAATTGAAATGTACAATATAAATGGAATTGCAATTTGTTTACAAGATTTTGCCTCATTTCAATATATATAAAATAAAAAGAGCATCACAAAATAATATTCCATGACATGAAAATGGATTCCTCCAAAAATAAAAACAATTTTAGTTTTTAATATTTATTTTTTGTTATTTTGATTTTAATTTTTTATCACTTTAGTCTTTGACTTTTAAAATGTAATACAAAAATTGATTGGATTTTTCACATCTTGATATGTAATTTTTTTAAAAATTATGATTTTTATTTATTTTTAATAATTTTTTAAATTTTAATAAAATATACATAAATTATCATCATACATATTGTCATGTCATTGTTATTAAAATTTTAACAATTCAATCAGTTTATCATGCATAATAATAGTTAGATTTTTTGTTTTAACAAAACTATACTCTATAGTAAGAGTATAAATATGATACTAAAATAAATATAAATATATTAAAAAAATTTAAAAATATATATTTTTAGAATCCACAGAATTAAATTAAATATGATGAAAATAGAAAAAAGAAAAAAACTGTATTTGAAAATTACAACTAAGGTTAAACTATCTCATTACTCCCTTAAAAACGAATAGTGGACTGGACTTGTTACCTTTGTGTGTTTTTTTTTTTTACATATTGTACACGTGTCCCAGGGCGGCTGTGATTGCATTGGACGCGCTTGAACCGTGGTCGACGTCACTATTTCCTCCACTTCCCTCCTTCTCCCATCGCCACTACCACCTACCCTATAATTCTGGGATTTTCGCTTAACCAACGAACCTCGTCATCTTCCATGATGGTGGTCGCCAATGTATCCTTTACTTTCCTTTCAACGACATCTGTATGGGCATACTAGCCAACCGCTGGATCGGAAAGACTGAAGGGAGGAGGCAGCAAAGGTAAGACAGAACTAGCCAACTGCTATTATAAATTTTCGGGTCGGGTATTCCTCTTCCATGTGCTGGTCTCCTATAGAAATAATGATCCGACCCGGGTTTTGTAGCCTCCCCAATAGTCCAATCCGGAACTTGACCTGTCATGGGATCGGCGGGTACTTGGGTTTGTTTGAAAAATGGTGTGAAGAAGAACTAACCATGGAAAGAGTTGAGTCAAGAAGGGATTTACGGGCAAAGTTGTTTGAAAGGACTAATCCGGGTCAAGGTTCTGGAGATCCAATTTGGACTGGGTTTTGGACATGGTGAACAGAAATATATTTTTCATTAATTTTTTTCGGTTTTTCTTTCATATCCAAAGAGAGAGAAAAAAAAGGAGGAAAATATTTTAAAATAATGATAAAAATGGATTTGAGCTAACAATTTTAAAAGATTTGATCTTCTCTAAAACGGAATCCACCGTTTTTTGATCTTCTCTTCATTATCTAACAATAATTAAAGCTACAAACAAAATCCAGCTGAAGAAAAGCTTTGAAAAATGTCTGAGAAAAATAAAAAACCTACCGGTGAAGAACCTAATAGAGCGGATTCAGAGGCACTCATTGATGCAAGCTTCAAGATTAACTTTTAACTTGTATAACTTTTAAAATATTTATTTTATAATTTTGTCAACAAAATATCATGCTTATTATGTTAAAAAAATTGCTAATTTGATACATTCAGTTAACAATTCATTAATAAGATAATGGTTAAATGATTATTTTCAACCATTTCTCTAACAGTAAACAAATAAAAACATAGTGCCATAGTTTTCGTTAAAACTAAATAAAAAGAGGGAAAGAGATTTTTATCTGAATCGTAATCCTAGTCAACGACAAAAGGAAAGTCAAGTGTACGCTAGTAGAAAACGTGTGAAGCAGAGGATCATTTAACCTACTTACTTTGCTTATTTGCCGGCCGTAAAAAAGTTTCCGACTAAAGACACGGCTGAACTAAAAAGAAAAATATAATAATATATGAATTGAAGAATGTAAGAGTCGTCGTCTCGTCTCTTTTGTTTTCAGAGAAAGAAGGGGGGGGGGATTTTAGATCTGTCTCCTTTGCTTTTATTATATTTTTCGCTTTCTCTTTTTCTTTCTGGAAAATCTCAGCTAAACTAAAAATCTCAACTAAGACGTTTGCTTTACAGAGTCAAAACCCGATTGGCGGGAATTGGATCCCCCACCTTCCAATTTTGGTCTTTGGAAAACAACAACAACTGAGCCACTGATTGATGTGATCAAATAGTGGAAGATATGAGATTGTCGGATAATTCCAAGGGATTGATATTAGCAATGGCGTCTAGCGCGTTTATTGGGTCCAGTTTTATTTTGAAGAAGAAAGGGCTCAAGCGTGCTGGGGCTTCGGGTGTTCGCGCAGGTCTGTTTTTTCTATTTACTCCCTGATTTTCTGCGTAGCTGTCGCTCCCAATTTTAACTCAATTTATTTATTTTTCCTTTGCTTAATTTTGATTTGACTCCTTCGTTTTTCTTACTGAAACGCTAGGATTTTGTTAATTGGATTAACTCGACGGATATGAATCTTGAATGCATTTAGTTAGGAACTTATTATTGAATTTGGGATATTCAGATACAAATCCTTCAATTTGGAAGTTAGTTTATGCTCTTCAAAAAAAAAAAATGGAAAGTTAGTTTATGTAACAACTCACTATTGTTCGTATCAATTCATATTTTCGTAACATTTGATTTCTTAACAATTTTTATTGGATCATTAATCAGTAAAGAGTTTCTCCAAATTTCAAAAAAAAAAAAAAAATGGTAGCAACAACATTAACATAATTATCATCTGATGGTGTAAAGTAGTAAGTTTTGATTTGTTTTTGATTCTTAAGTATTGCATTGTGTCGATCAATTCATAGCTTTTGAATTGTGCAATATAAGAATAGATAGTATTATCAATGTACATGACTTTATTTTTAAATTCGTGTCGCTTAACGTAGGGGTTGGTGGTTATACCTACTTACTCGAGCCACTGTGGTGGGCCGGCATGATAACTAGTAAGTATATTACTTGAAATAAGAATATTTATTGTATTTTAGATTTTGCCCTCCAATATAAGCACAAATCCTTTTCCACCTTAAATTGGTTATTGAGTTTCATTTTGGTGAACTTGTACAAGTAGTGATTGTCGGGGAGGTTGCAAATTTCGTGGCTTATGTGTACGCTCCTGCAGTTCTAGTTACCCCTCTTGGGGCACTAAGTATAATTGTGAGGTATGCTTCTTTTGTTTGTGGTCACTTCTTTGGATTTGATTGGAAATCATTTATCCATTTTCATTAACAAGCACGCTTGATAAATTTGAACAGTGCTTGTCTGGCACACTTTATGTTGAAGGAAAGAATTCAGAAAATGGGGATTGTAGGATGTATTACCTGCATTGCAGGTTCAGTGGTGATTGTAATTCATGCACCACAAGAGCATACCCCAAGTTCTGTACAAGAAATTTGGACTCTAGCGACACAACCAGGTTTGGTCCTTCCCTTTTTTATTTATTGCTCAATACTCATCAGTTGTAACAATTAATTAATTATTGCACCTTTTTACATGTTTCTGTTGGCAGCCTTTCTAATTTATGTTGCAGCTACACTTTCGATAGTTTTAGCTTTGATTTTGCATTTTGAACCTCATTATGGGCAGACAAACTTATTGGTTTATTTGGGAATATGTTCCTTAATGGGTTCTCTTACGGTATGTAGGTGTCCCCATCAATTTCTATTGATAATTCTATATAGGACCATTTTAGTTGTTATCATGTTCTATGCACTATGTAAAAGCATCCCTTTCCTTCTATCACAGGTTGTAAGCATCAAAGCCATCGGAATTGCTATAAAGCTTACATTGGATGGGATAAATCAGATGGCTTATCCTCAAACTTGGTTTTTTCTTACAGTTGCCGCAATCTGTGTCATTACACAATTAAATTACCTCAACAAGGTTTGTATTATTGATTTTTATGCCTTGGTGGTTGTCTGTTTCTATAAAATATAATCTTTCCTTTTAAAAAACTACATTTGGGTCTATGCATCATGTACTGAAAAACACACCTCTACATAGGTAGCTAGCATACTTTTGTCATATGATGCATTAATTATTGCATGTCAGGTACAGCAACTTGATCAATTGAATTCATAATTGAAGATTTAGATGACAATATCCTCTGTTGAATGAATTTTGCATTTCATCTTTCTAATAGATGGCTGGTTCGCTTTTGTGTGTGACTGATGTGTATGTCTCTTTGTTGTAGGCCTTGGATACATTCAATGCCGCGATTGTTTCTCCGGTATATTATGTCATGTTCACAACTTTGACCATTATCGCTAGCGTAATCATGTTCAAGGTAAATTATTTAATTCATCCCTCTTGAACTTGATTCTGGCACCTAATTGAGGTTGTGATTTACCAACAACTAGTGGAACTGAGCACAAATTGAGTGTTGTTATCTTGTCCTTTTTCCAGGATTGGTCAGGTCAAAACGTGAGTAGTATTGCCTCTGAGATTTGTGGATTCATCACTGTGCTCTCTGGAACTATCATACTTCATGCCACGAGAGAACAGGAACCACCTCCTCCAGTAGGTAAGTGTAGAAATTTATATTCCACTCTCTTCTTTTTTGCTTCTCTTTGGGCGGTTTTATACGAGTGAGAAAATTTGACGCTATACATTCATTATTTGCACTCTTTCCTTTCCTTTTTTAAGCTTTTAATTAGATAATGAAGTGGATACCTGGTAAACAACCATCTGCTGTTAGTAATTTTCCTTTGGTTTTGTTATCATTGTTGATTTGGTATTGCTTCAAGTCCGTTTACAGTTAGCCTTAAAATTTCAAAAAAGAATGACCTGTTGATCTTATCTGGTATATCATTTCTACCGCCATACAAAGTGGTATATAAGAAATCCATCTTTCTTACAATTTAGTAGGCATATTCCATGGGAGATAAGAGCACCATTTACCCATCCATGTATTGTTCCCTTGGTTGAGCAAAATTGTATCCTACTCCGCGTATGTGCCTGATAATTGATAACCATACATGTTGCACTTTTACGGTAAAGGGAGACTGCAAAGCTGGAGTTAGTTCAACTCTCTATACAACCTATTTGAAAATCCTCTCCAATTATTCCAAGTACATTGTTTGCATGTTTCTCTTTTCGGTTGATCTTATGGCAGAGCTTTTACATTGCAGGAACAGTTACATGGTATGTTAGTGGGGATTCGATGAAGAGTCCCGAGGATGAACATTTAATCACTCTACGCAGCTCGGAGTATTAGGAGCCATGAGTATTCTTTTTAAGACGAGTGCATTGATCTCCCTCTGTTGACCTGGATAGAAATATGTGAACCTGTGCGAATTTGCAGGTGTTGGCCAAAGCCAGAACAGTAGTTTTCGTGCTATACCTTTTCCTGACAACTTGCAAACTATTCAGTTAATGGATTAATGCATCTGGAATTCTTTGCATCACTGTGAACTAGGAAAGAGGAGTTGAGCAGTTGGATATCGGTTCCCATATGGCAGTGGTGATCTCATTTTCACTTACATTTGTAGATAGACAAAGCGGTTCTTCTTTTTGCATTTTGTTGAGGTTGAGGTGTTGTAATGATTGGGGTTTTGTTGATTCTTTTTCATTGTTATAACTCAAAACGCTGTCTTGGAGTTGGTGTTTTTCTAGGTTTCAAGCATACAAAACATTTTTTTCCATGTTTCATACTAATATAGTTTGTTGAACTGAAATCAAGCTTTTGATTATCTGTCCAAACCTTTGGGTTCCAGGAATCAGCTTTACAAGTCAGCTGCAACGTTGGCTTTTCTAGAAAAAGAGAGCCTGGGCAAATAGATGTCCTTTTTAAGAAACAATAATGGTTAAAATGGAGCCTCCAAACTTGTCTTGTTTAAAAGGATTTGGTTCGTACTTAATTTTTATTTTTATTTTTACTTAGTTTATATTTGAATTTATCATCACCCAAGTTAGTATCTCTACATTAACATTGTTAGTTTGTGTTGGCATGACATTGATAGTTAATCCGATACTATCAATTGTGGAATATAAATTAAAAAATTAAAAGATCTTTTAAAATATGTAAATTAGTAATAAAAAACTATGTTAAAAATTATGTTAAGAATGAAAGCGGACAAATAATTGTCCAGATACATCTGAATTTGGACACTCATTTACTTAGATTCATTCTAGAGGTATTTTCTAGTAAGTTTACATTGGAATGGCAATGGGTTAGACATCTGCAAATTTTGAAGTATGGAATCCACAAATTTGTCTTTTAACTATCTAAATTTGAATTGAATAGCAATATTTTCCAGATATATGAATCTGCAAAAATTAAAATTTTAAAAATATTATAAAATCAAATAAAAAATTAATTTATTTTATATTTATTCATTTTAAAGTAACAAAATAAAACTAAATAACAATCCAAACAAAACTGTCAAATTTTTTTTTTAAAAAATCATGAATAGGTTTACATTTTACAAGTAATGAAACTAAAAGAACCAAAAAAAATAGAAACAAGGTTACAAGAATACACATAAATTGTCAAATGAGCAAAAAAAAAAACTAACTAGTCAAACGAGAAATTGAAGTTCGGTGGTTGGTGGTCGATGGTTGACAGTTGATAGTCGATGGTGCCTGTCAGGCGCTAGACAGTGGTTGGGCTAGCTTGAGAGTCGAGGGCTGGGGAGGTCTTGGGGAAATTTTATGTTTTGGCCTTTTGGGAAATCATAAATGGGACTTGAGAGTCGAAGGCTGAGGGCCGGAGAATCTTCGATTGGGGAAATTTTATTTCAGTTTTTCTTTTAATGAATTTTGAGTAGAGTTTTTTCATAATTTGACGTGGGTTTATATCGTGTAACACTTCTCGCCTAACCCAAACATCAAGTTCGAGTTACGGAATGTTACAGTCATTGTCGGAGCAACTCTCATCAAATACATTATAAATAAATCATTCAAACATTCCATCTTGTCATAGACACATTCACATTATGTACACAATTAAACTCGAGCCTAAATCGAGCTTGCAAAAGCTCTTTTATAGACCCTAACATGAAATGGGACCAAATTGTAAAGTTTTCAAAATTTCTGATTAGATATCAATACTCTCACCTAGTACAGATACCGATTTGAGCTTTGATGTTCAAAAAATTTGATTTAAAACCTAATATATCGATACCAGTCATCAAGGTACCAATATTTTATCTCTGTATCGATACTATTTTAAAGTTTGATGTTTTGAAATTTTAACAAAATTACTAAAGTACCAATATCCTTCTCAAGGTATCGATACCTTAAAAAGAAAAATTTCGAAGTTTACATTTGGCACCTACTTCATTCCAAACCAAAACAAACCTTGCACATTTAGTGCAAATACACCAAATTTTCTTACGCAAAAATCACATACCAAATCATTACATTACCAAAGCATTTAACCATTTTCCAATAAACTAAACCAATAAGCCTCAATTTGCATACCATGTCAAGCTCAAATATGCAATTTTAAGTACCATTCATACAACTTAGCATATTACCAACTCACATATACAAATTGACATTGACTTTCATAAGATCAAACATTATTCAACGTTCAACCAAAACAAACATTCTAGATAACAGACAACACCTATGTACATACCACATAACCAAGGGTGTTCCAACGATTAACTGAATTGAACTAGTATTAATTGAATTAACCGAACTTTTTAATCCTTTAACCGCTAACCGAACCGAAATATTTCAATTAATTCAGTCGGTTAACCAAATTAACTGAAAGTTATATGTTTTGTTTTTTTTTTTTGTTAAAACAAGCATAAAACATATAAAAAATTTATAATATTCATTTGACCGAATTAACCAAATTAGTAATATTCTAATACATATAATATATAATATTTTTGTTAAGTTTGGTTAATTACCCAAATTCGAACCGAATTAACCATTAACCGAAATTTCAAAAACCTTTAACTGACCCCTGAGCAAACTAGATCGATTAACCGACTGATTAACTAAATTAGATCAGTTTGGTCGGTTAATTCTGTTTTAACCGAAATTTGAACACTCCTACACATAATCGAGCTAAAAACGGTTAAAAGACTACCGAGTTGATAGCAAGACAGTGTGGGCTTCGAGACGATCCGATTGACATGTTCTGCAAGCTGACAACTACAAGGAAAAGAAACAACGCCCTAAGCATTAAGTTCATAGGCATAAAACAATAACTTACGTCATTTTACAATTTAATACAATATGCTAATCAACTTGAAAATTTTGCCTAAACATGGCAACCATAGATCAACAATGTGAGTTCATTATATAATCAATTCTTATAGTAATTCAAACTTTTAACATTACAATTCGATTCAATACCATTCACATGAAATCAACAATTCAATACCATTTGCATAATTCAATCAACGCTTAACCATGTGTAAGCCAAACTCATATCATTCCATTGTCATTTTTTATTTTCCATTAACCATTTAGCCCAAAGAACTTTAATGAACAAATTCAGATACACGGGTAACTACACCACACCAGATTGTTGGTCTGAGTAGTAACTACACCACACCAGGACACAAAGTGCAAGACACATAGACTATCATATATAATTGTATAAAAATACGTCCATCCACCATACTAGAGTCTCCAAACAGACATATAAAACTTGATAATTCGCAACAAATGCTGGATTCCAATATACTCAATAATAACTCCGTTCAATCACATACTCCGTTCCATCACATATATCCCATACCAGCATGTGATTAACCTTATTGGCATCCAAATCATATCCTATCCTTTATTACATTTATTCGGGCACACTTAGCACATATAATCATTCATTTACAATTTAGTTTATATTTGACCTTTTTGTACCAAATCGTGAACAATTCAAATTACATTCACACAACACAAATTCATAATTCAAGTATACATTACAATTACATATAACCATATCATATGAACTTACCTGACAAAAACAATAACAAACAATATGTCGAGGACTAATTCATAATTTTGTCTTTTCCCCAATTTTCCTCTATTTGATTCAATTCCCAATCCGTATGATAATTCATTTCAATTTATCAATTCCAAATATATTATAACATCCTATTATATGCATATGATTGTTCAAATTAATTTTTCAAAATTTCTTAAAGTGTTGCATTTGATTCGATTTAATCCCTAAAACCAAAATTACCATAACTTTCAATTTTGAGCCTCGATTTTGAAATCAATCTCAATTACATCCTTCTATAACCCTCTATTAACAATAATTATAGAAATAATACAATTTCAAAACTCATGCACTTTAGTCCCTATGTTCAAAAACTAGCAATTAAACTTTACAAACTAGTCCTTTTTCACTTCTAATATTAAAATCTAAGAATATAATACCAAAAGCTTCAAGAAATAAACAATAAAATTTTTAAAATTTTACAAATTGGTACACAGGCTAGCTAAATCAAGCTCCCAAGACCTCAAAAATATAAAAATTACAAAAAAAAAAAAAAAAGAGACTTGAAATCACTTACCAATTTAAGGATTAAAGCTTGAAAGCTCAAACAAGGGTTTCTTATTTCTTTGCACGGTGAGGAAGATGAGTAGGTGAGAAAAATGTTAATTTCTTTAAACTTTTCCTTTTATACTAAGCTTAATAATTAATAAATCTTAATTAACTTAAATTAACCCTTAATTAGCTTAACTTAATCATCATTAAGCAAGAATAAGGAGAGGATGGCATCATCAACCACCATCCAATAACAAAAATGAGTCCAATAGTCTAATTTGTCCCTAAACTAAATAAAGATTTATAGTGATTGAACTTTTACCACTTTTACGATTTCATCCTTGTACCTTAATTAATTATAACTCGTAAATAGTAAATAATAATATTTACGGGCTCGAACATTGGAAATGAGGTTCTAAACTATTGTTTTCGATGCCACTAAAAATGAACAATTACATACTGAGCTTATCCTTATGTGCCCAACTTTAAAGAAAATTAATAAAGTTTTTTATTTTCATTAAAAATGTATAAATTATAATAATACTTAATAGTATTTAGATTTTCATATTAAAACTATTCATTAATTAGATTTTAAATTTCAAATTCTAAGATAAGTTTTATTTATTATATTATTGTCAACGGGTCTACTATTTAATATTTATACTTGTAATCTTATATTAAACTCCTGATCGAGTTGGTGATGAGTCAATTGAACACTAACTCAATTGAAAAATTACTAAAATACCATTTCTTTACATATTAACAAATATTAAAGTAATGATTTGTGTCAGTGTGTGTGTGTTTTTAGTAAAATGATACTATAACAAAATTTAAACTTACGACACGTTTGGTTAACTGAAATAGGATAGAGTTGTAATGGAATGCTATACTTTGAGAATGGAATAGAACTGGAATGGAATAAACCTATAATAGTATTACATTGTTTGGTTGGTAAAATAATATTACCGAATAGGAATGGAATAAGTTGAAAATGACAATTTTACCCTTGTACTAAACCCAAGATTCTAAATCCGTGAGTTGTTAATATTTATTCATATTAATTATTATTTAATTATATTTAAATAAAATTATTAGTATTTATTTTAAGTCTTCTACTATTTTTGGTTTTATTTAATGATGTGTCATGTTATTATTCAACGATGGTGCATGAAATTTATGCATGTTGATTTGCATCAAATATTATTCCTTTTATATTATTAATAATATTTTAATAAACTTTTAAATACATTATATTTATTAATAAAATAAAAAGATATTTTGATAAACTATTTGTAAATTATTCAATATCATTTATTAAAATATTTTTATAAGTCTAATATGAATTATATAAAATATAATAATTTTAATATGAAATTTCTTTATTCAATAATTCTAAAATATTATTAAATATATTTTTAAAAATAATATATTAAACTATATAATTATTTCACAATAAAACTATATAATAAGGAAAAAAATCCAAACTCAATATTTAAAAATAAAATATTCAACATATAACATATATAAAAAATATTATTTTATAATATTTCAATGCATACTAAATTATTTAATATATATAATAAAATCTTCTAAAGAGCATGTTGGTAAGAAAAAAAAATTGAGCTATTTTTTATCTCTAACGAATAGTTATTAATGGGAGAGGCACTGAATTCCAATTTAGTGTTTTTGACGAATAAGATAGGAATGAAGATTAACTATTCAAAGCCTAAAAGTAAACTAAACAATGGAATGAGTGTCCTTCTCAGAATTGATCTGGAATTGCATTCTAATTCCATCGAAGTAAATATACCATTAGGGTTTAAGATCCTTACAATGTGCATTACAATAACTTGTATAAAGTTACAAATCATTATTAATCTACCTTAATTATATAATGCTAATTGTTGATACACATTATCAATGGAAGTGGAGAAGGAGGAGAGAGAGTGGTGTTGAAGAAGGCCAGTTCACTCGTTCTAGAGTCGAGAGCCGAAAAGAAGTCCCCCTACTATGTTGATACTTAAGAGTATTTATAGGTAAGTGAGGGTTTCTACCGGGTTCAAATTAAGTTAGAGATATAAGTATAACAATAATTATACATAAGGTTAGTTGCACGTTTAGGGTTTGAGGTTACGTATCATTAATATATAAATGTAAATTATAATAAAATAGATGTATATACTATATAGAGTTACACATCATTACTAACTTGCCTTAATTATATAATGTTAATGGTATATTCTATTATCTACCATAAAGTTAGTTACATTTAGGGTGATATCGATTTGTTTGGATTGGGGTTTTAGGGCTTTTTGAAGCAACCATCATAATTTGGTTTAGCTCAGTTTGGTTATCGAATTTTCCAATAAATTTTGGTTTTGAATATTTTAAAATTTTTTCAATAACTTTTAATTTATTTTCATTATTTTAAATATAAAATATTTAATTTCATATAATAAAATGAAAATTATTTATTTATGAAAAAAAATAGAATTCGATTTGGTTTCGGATAACGTAGTTTTTAAACTTGCATTCCCTAAACCGTCCAAATACATTGATTCAAATAATTGCTTTATCAAATAATAAAAGAATAATCATAAATATAGAATAGTTGAATAGAATATTAAAGAATATATATTTTCTCATGAAAAAAATAAACATAACTAAAATCATTGTATTAATTATTTATTTTATTATAAAAAATTTTTATATATCATTTAGTAGTTTGTGTGTATTATAATTAAAATTAAGTACTAGTTTTGGTTGGTGGCTAAGCCAGCTTCCCTTGTAAAAGATCAGAGTTTGAGCTATGCTAAAAGTAAAATGACAAGTATTTTGTAACCCTTACTCGGATTTGGAGTTGGATATTTGCATTCCTTATTCGAATATTGAATGTAGATTCGGATAATTTATTAAAAATATATTTGGAATGAATCTGGATACTTCAAGTGTACAATTAATTGTCCAGGTTCATTCTTGATGTGACAAAACATTATTTTTTTATTAATTTATATAATTTTTATGATTTTTAATCTATATTTGTCACGTGTCATACTAAAATCCTACCACGTGTAACACCCCTACCCGTATCCATTATCGGAATAAAGTATGAGGCATTACCGAGGAGTACTAATACTCACGAGATAATTTAAGCCATTTATCGCTCAAATACCGAAATTGACTATAAAAGTTTCTTTACATATAGTGCACTTGAGGTGCACCATTCCATTATTATGAATGAACACATTTATCAAACATATGTCATGTTTTTATATATGTCATAGTCTCATATTTCCATGTATCAATTACCATCATTTCCTCGTATTTAGACAAATACGTGTAACAATTCATAAACATGCAGTTCACTAACCCTTCCTGCCAATCACAATTTAAAGTGACAAATCACTTATTGAGCCCAATTTCAATGTTCACTACAATCTATCATATAAATTTGGATGTACGTATCCACCAATAAATTCCATGTACAGTTATCATCATCTCATATTTCCACATACATTACTTTGCACATTATGAGCTCAAATAACATATACAAGACATACCAATGTATTTCAAATACGTTTCATAGTATTTCATTTAGAATTAAGATTATTTCATATTGAACTCTTCTCATTAACTCATTTGGAATACCAATTCATACAGATAATAGACTCAATGATGTACAAATATATAATCACAAATGAACTCATTTGTCAACCAAGTTCTACGTTCATGTCTCATCAACTCGTATTTCCTTATATCTCATAATATATACCATTATTTCCATTCCCTTGATATTTTTCCATATTTATCCCGTTGAATTTCTTGGAATTTTCGATGGATTTTCAGAGGTACACTTTAGTGTACAAATCCAGGTCCATCAATTCATGTTCATGTGCGACATTTCCATTTCAGAGAGCACACTCATGAACCTCATCCTTAATGGATTACGGTCAAAGCTAAATCCTCGCAAGAGAGCACACTCATGAACCTTATCCTTACAATGAGATTACCATCGAGCTAAATCCTCAGAATATAAACTCATAGAGTATTGTCGGGATTACGGTCAAGCTAAATCGCAACGACAATTACTCTAATGAGCTTGGATCTGAATTACCGATTCAGCTAAATTCAGACCCTAATTGGATTACCCGTCCGGGCTAAATCCATTTTCCACATATTCTTGGAGGGCTATATCGGGATCACCGTCCGGCTAGATCCTTTTCACACATATTCTTCGGAGGGCTATATCGGGATAGGATCACCCGTCCGTACTAGACCCTTTTTATCAATTTCTTTTCGTAGATCCATCGAATTTTCCTTTCATTCAACCGGATTTCTTTCTTTTTTATCAAATATATCAATGTTTCATCAACTTTCATACAATGAACATTCAAATTATATTCATATCAATAACATACATTTCAAGCATTTAAGAAGATAATTCAAGTTACATAAACTTACAATTCGATTTTTATACCATAACGATAATCTTAGTTTCATAATAAATATTTGAAATAAAACATTATATCATTTCTACCTCAACGTTTATCAATTATAATCGAGCATGTGATCAATTTATACACAAGTCATCCATTTATTATTTTCCTCCTCCTCTCCATCCACATCCTTAGTATAAATAACACACTTGTAAGTAACATTATCTATAATTTTACTATTTACTTATGTGAATATTCAAGCTGTCCATCCGTGTCATAGTCACTAAATTATTTTTATCTTGAGCTACAGAACTCCAAATTAAGTTCCATAAATTTTATTTGAAACTAGACTCACATATCTTCTTACCATAATATTTCCAGAATTTTTGGTATGGCCAATTAGTACAGTTTATTAGTTAAGTTCTCCCTGTTACAGTCCTACTGCTCGACCTCTCTTCATTAAAAATCAATTATCTCATAGTACAATTTTCATATAGTGTTTCGATTACTTCTAATGAAAATAGGCTCACTAAGGAATACATAAATATAAATTATAACTCATAATTCTTTTTTACAATTTTTAGTGAATTTATAAAATAAGAACAGGGCTCACGGGTTATTCTAAACCAGTCTTACCAAAATTTAAATATCTCAAAATGTAGACTTTCTTTTGCTTGCTCGTTTTTTTATATGAAAATAGACTCAACAAATTCTATATCTCACTCAACTTCCAATTCAATTTATACAATTTTTATGATTTTTCAAAGTTAGACAACTCTGCTGTCCAAAAGCGCTTTAGTATAACATGTTGATTTCCATTTTGTCTCAAATTCCACATTTCATACAATTCAATCCTTGCTCAATTAACCCTCAATTTAAGCTAATTTTCTCATTTAATGCTTTTATCTATCATTTTAAACTACTTCATAACCTTTGAAAATCAAAATTTTAACACTAGGCCTTAATTTCAACTCTTCTACAATTAGGTCCTAAAACTAATTTTCATCAATTTTACTTGATAAAATCATCATATAACAAAATTAGAGCTTCAATTCAATATTTATCCATCATATTCTTCCAGCACTAATCCACATCAACTTTAAAATTAGCCATAGAATCAAAAACTAATGACATAGTAAGTTGGATGTAAAAGTCTAAAAACATAGAAATTTCAAGGAGAAAGCAAGAATTAAACTTACATTAAGCTTGAGTATCAAAACCAGCTTGAAACTCTCTCCCATGGCTGTTTTTCAGCTGAAGAAAATGAAGAGAAATGAAGAGAATTCTAGATATTCCAATTTGGTCCCATTTTTATTTAACTAATTTTGGCAATTTTCCAATTTTGCCCTTATTTCACCCATTTCTTGATTTTTCTCAGCTATTGCCGCCCAAAATATCTCCTTTGGCTTATTTTAATTTTGGGTCCTTCCTCATTTGACAATTAATCTATTTAATCCTTCTAGCAACTTTTACACCTTTTTCAATTTAGTCCTTTTATTTAATTAACCACTCAAACGTCAAAATTTTCTAACTAAATTTTAATACTAACTTATTGACATTCCATAAATATTCATAAAAATACTTATGACTCGGTTTATAACACGAGATCTCGATACCTCTTTTTCTCGATTTCTTGACCAAATAAATCTTTATAAAACATAATTTACTATTTTAAAATATTTTAAAGCTACATTTGACTTGTAAATATTAAATAATATGGTCTACAAGTTCATTTTTCAGATTTGGTGGTCTCGAATCACTATTTCTGATACCACTAAAATTTGGGCTATTACACCACGTGCCACCATTAAATTGGCCATTTATGTCACGTCAGTACAAACTAACGGTATTAGTGTGGAGGTACCAATCTGGTAATGAAATACAAGTTCAAATATCAATTACCTCCAAAAAAAGGTTCAAGTACCAATTAGGTACTTTTGGACAAGTTCAGGGGTAATTGACATATTAACATTTATTGTAACACCTCCACCCGGCCTAGGAGTTTTGGCTAAGTCGAAGGCATTACATTCGATCATCGAGGTGAACCTGTAAAGCCTCTCTTTTACTTACGTTGATTTGTATGAAAAATCACTCTTTTGTTTTTAGGAAAACATTAATTTAATTTAAACCAGTTTTACTTAACAATTCAATTACAATATTATTAATGTAAAGATTTTGGAAAACGAGATAAGGTTTTTAAGAAATGACTTATCAAAACTTTTAAGAATTTTAAAACGCAGTGGAAAACATTTAAAGTAATGGATTTCTAAATGGAAAAGCAAAACATGCAAATATCAAAGTATTATCTAAGTGCCATGCCTTAGAATAAATAAGCTAAACAACTTCACCCTAGATATAAAAGCAAGAAATAATTAATAACTACAATCCTGGAAACAATTAAAAAACTTTAATAAAAACTTCAAAACAATAATAACAAAAAACGAGCTCCTAATTCAAGGTTCCTCCGATGCCTTTTTGAGTCCTAGTTTTTTGTGCTACCTGAAGGGAAAGAAAGGGAAATGAGCTTATAACGGCTTAGTGTGAGACTAAATTCTAAATTAGTACATATATTTGACAACAATAACGCATATAAAATTTAATAGAAATTAAAGCATTCTTCATGAAACATATAATAAATCTATGAATAACAATAATGTATGTAACATCCATAACCCATATCCGTCGCCGGAACAGGATTACAGAGCATTACTGAAATTTATAGATCAAATTTAGACATTTCATATAAGAAATCAAACATATACAATCATATTGTCCCTTATATGAGCCCTCGAGGCCCTAATTATGCATTAGAAACAAGTCGAGACTAAACCGGGTACTCAAAGAATTTTTTGCAAAATATCAAAATTTTTCCACGATGCAGGGGACACACGCCTGTGTAGCTAGGCCGTGTGGCTCACACGGTCAAGAGACACACCTGTGTCTCAGACTATGTGGGCATTCGAAGTAGGACACACGATCATGTCCCAGCCCGTGTCCAAATTAGGATTCTCATTGACTTGGGTCACACGGCCAAGCCACACGCCCGTGTGGTAGGTCGTGTGAGCATATTGACTTGCATTTAATAGGTGTAAGGGTCACATGGCCAAGCCACACACTCGTATGCTAGGCGTGTGAATAATTTTAGATATTTTATTTTGCAATTTACAAGATGCAGGGAACACACGGTCAAATCACACGCCTATGTGCTAGGCTGTGTGTCACACACGATTGAGACACACACCCATGTCTCTGCCCATGTGAACAAAAATAGGCCATTTCCAAACCATGTTTCTCACCCAACTTTGGTATCAATCTAAACACAACAATTTGCACAATTACAAGTCACAATAAGACCTTCAATTCAAGCCAATTTCAAGTTTAATACATGTTATACACTCCACATATCTAAGTATTCTATTTTACCTAATTGACCATATATACATATATGCATAAATTCTTCAATCATGTTATCTCAAACCATCACTAAAATGCCTATATGATTTCCATCATTCATCCATTTCAAGCACACATCAAACATGTTAAGGCCACATATATACATATCAAAATATACCAATCACAAGCCATACTAATGGCTGGTTTCAACCAAACATTTTTATGCCATCATTGGCCAAATTTTGCCTATACATGCCATTATAACCAAAATTGATTTACTATATATACCGAAATGGGTCGATGGATAGTGTGAGATATCTCCACCAAGCTTACAACCCAACGAGCTTCCGAATTACTATAAAATAGAGGAAATAAAACAGAGTAAGCTTTTAAAGCTTAGTAAGTTCGTATAACGAGAAATTAACTTACCATTAATTTACATTTAAGGTAAGCATACAAAATACATGCAAAGTAATTTTGCCAATAGCCTATACACATATCCTCATCAAACATTTCAGTCATGTATTTCACATGAATATCAAGAAACATATATGAGCTCATCAATTATCAATTTGCCATGTTCATAACTTTTCACTTCTTATGTCCATTTAACATGTACATATCATTTTTATGTATTTCAGATATATTTGGTTAACTTCATTTTGGACCCATGATATCTCATATTAGAACTTTGTCCGTTGAACCATTTATAATATCGATGGATACACTGGTAGTACACACAAAATGTACAAATATGTAATCTGTCAATTCATATTTGGGAATGCTCATACGAGCACATAAACGGGAAGCTCTTTCAAGCCATATAACGGGAAGCTCATGTGAGCCATGTAACAGGAAGCTCTGGAGAGCCATTAATGGGAAGTTCAAGCGAGTCAATATCGGGAAGCTCTGGAGAGCCATGAAAGAGCCTTTAATCGATAAGCTCGCAAGAAATATATAACGAGAAGCTCATGAGAGCTAATAACGGGATGCTCTTTCGAGCTATGGTGTGTCTACAACACATGCAGGACCACAACCAATTCGTGAACCCTATATTCATCGAATTTTCATTTGAACAATCAGGACTTTATACTTGTTGAACATTGTTGGATATGTGATTAATTTTAATACATGGCAATTTACACAGTTCACATACACAACATTTAGTTCAAACATATAAATATACAATTTAGTTACACGAACTTACCTTGACAATGTTCATGTACACAAAAGCTACTAATCCGCTACTTTCTCTTTTCCTCGATTTAACTCCGTATTTGATCTATCCAGATCTATACGAATGAATTTAACATCAATTTAATACAATTCATATTCAATTCAATCCAACCACATCTTAGGTAAAATTACCATTTTGCCCCTATACTTTTGATTAATTATAATTTCATCCCTAGGCTCGGAATATGAAATTCATGCAATTTAATCCTTATTCCAAGCCTAGCTGATTTTTACAAATAACACTAGCAGCCCATGTATTTCATAAAATTTAGAATTTTTTCATAAATTTTACATCTTTTTAATTTAGTCCATAAACTATAATTTCATCAAAATTCTCTTTACAAAAGTTGTTTATCTATCAACAACCTTTCATTTTCTACCGTAAAACTTCATAATTCATCTATATTCATATATGGAAAAACTTTGATACTTTGATAAATTTGCAAATTAATCCCCAAGATAGCTAGATTAAGTTATTACGATCTTGGAAATATAAAAATTACTAAAAACGGGGACAATAATTCATACCTAATTAAGCCAAAATAGCTTGCTTGAGCTCAACACCCATAACTAGGGTTTCCATGTCTTTAATTTAGGAAAGATGATATAAAATGATGATATTTTCTTATTTAATTAATTTATCATCTTTCATTATTTCTCTTTCCAATTTAGTCATTTTCTTTATTTAATTTTCCATTGATGACTAATCATACTTATCTACTAACTCCTCTAAATGGTCTATTTTCCATATAAGGACCTCCAATCTCTAAATGGTCTATTTGCCATATAAGGACCTCCAATTTTTAATTCCATAGCTATTTGATCCCTTTAGCTACTAGAATTTAACTTTTGCACTTTATGCAATTTGATCCTTTTCATCAAATTAAACATGTAATCGGCAAAATTTTTTTAACAAAATTTTCATACGACATTTATATCATAATGTAGACCATGAAATAATATTACAATAATTTTTCTTCTGAACTTGGATTTGTGGTCCCGAAACCACTGTTTTGATTTCACTAAAAACGGGTTGTTATAATATATGATGCAACATATGTTTTAAGTTTCCACTCGTCCATCCTATTTGCCTTCGAGTGTTGCTCGACACTTCAAAAACTCACTACAATAATTGGCCATTTAGTTTGATTTCCGATGACGATGGTTGTTCACTTGTCGTCTGTGGCAGTGACTTTTACTACAATAACTTACCATCCCGGTTGCCTAGTTTTGATGGCTTTTTAAACTATCATCCTGATTTGGTTCAATTTTGATGGTATTTTAAATCTCCCATCCCGTCTTGTCCGGTTTAGATGACATTGCCGCCTGCTTCGTGCAGTACTGACTTTTAGTGTGGACTTAATTTGCCATTGTCTCCTACGGAACTCTTCCATCCTCTATATCCGATTTCGTGTAATTATGCACATAAATTTAGCATGTTCTATTCTTTTTATCATCATTTTGTTCTATGCTTTTTATCATCATTTTATGCTACCTTCAATATTCCACACTAGCATTATAAGGCATGTATTTAAGCATACATTTATCTCATTATCACATAACATATAATTGGTGCAAGTAAACAAGTAAAACACAGTGTCACATACATAGGATTTTATGTGAATTAACAGTCTAATTATTTAACACATTTACAGGTTTACATGATCATATAGGTTTGTATGTACCTAGGGGTCGCATATAGGCTCGTAAGTTCCTAAGGTTCACACATAGGCTCCCATGTACTTAGGGTTCGCATGTAGGCTCTCATGTTCTTAGGGTTCACATATAGGCTTGCATAATTCTAGGGTTTGCATATAGGCTCGCATATAATCAACATATGGTTCGCATAACATGGCTCGTATATAATAAACACATGGTTCACATATCACGGCTCGCATATAATCAACATATGGTTCGCATAACATGGCTCGTATATAATAAATACATGGTTCGCATGTCACGGCTCGCATATAAAATCAAATAAGTTCACATATATTATTAGTAAGGTGCTCGCAAGTAATAGCATGTAAGGGGTTCGCATGTCACAATTATACAAGTGGCTCGCATAAATAGGGGTTCGTGTAACACCCCTCACCCGTATTCAACGCTGAAATAGGGATTATGGAGCATTACCGGACTTATAACACATATAACTGTATTTTTCTCATGCATTCAATCAATTCATACAATCATCATTCAATCTCAATCAATTTGTCCCTTGTAATAGCCTATGAGGCCTTAAACATGCTTTAAGAGCGGTTAGGGACTAAACCGATAACTTATAAAAATTTCACGAAACTTTGAAAATTTTTCTCAAAATATAGGACACATGTCCGTATGGCTAGGCCGTGTGTCTCACACGGCCACCAGACACTCTCGTGTCATAGGTTGTGTGAAAATAGGGGGTACATACTGACTTGGGTCACACGGCCAACCACATAGCCGTGTGCCATTCGAAGTGGCCACACACGCCCGTGTGCCAGGTCGTATGCTAGGTCGTACCCAAACTGTAGGGTATACTGACTTATACCACACAGCTGGTCATACGCCCGTGTGTGAGCCAGTGCGGAATATTCTGACTTTATTTTAATTTCCACACCAGGGGACACACGGCCATGTACTTTGACCGTGTGTCACACAAGGCTGAGACACACTCACGTGTGGAAAAAAAATAGGCTATTTACCAAGCCAATTTTCCACCCAAACTCATGCACACCTATACCAATTTCAATGTCACCAAAACATAACACTTATAAGCATTTAAAACAACCTCATTCAAACATCTTTCATACCATTTCAATACCAACAAATACAATACATACTATTTCCCAACATGTCTTCCAAAACATACCAATATTGACAATCTCAATTCATCAATATGAACACATTCAAATATGCATTAATTTACCTAATATCACCAACATATCATTTATCAAACATGGGCTCTTTCATACTCCAAATACTATTTTAAAGTCTACCCATCACAATTAGTATTTATAGGATAATTACCAAACTTAAAACAAAGGTCATTTGCACACTTATACATCATCAAAATCATCAATATAGCCAACTCACATGACTATATATATACCAACCAAAATATAGGCATTCATAAGCCAATTCAAATGGCAAAAGTCACTACCAAAATAATTATCAAAATGACCACAAAACCTATACATGTCATATAACCAATATCACAAAGCTAAGCTTATAAGTACCAAACCATAGTTGGATAGTGTGATATGATCTCCGATGACTTCCAACCCGAGCAAGCCCCGAATCACTACAAACATAGAAAGGATAACAAAGTAAGCTATAAAGCTTACTAAGCTCGTATGATAATAACTCATCTCATCAAATAAACACATTTTAAGCCATTATAAATACTATAATATAACTTGTATAATTCCACTTTTATGTCATGCATCCGTTCATGTAGTTAACCAAGAATTTCATAGGTTTATTCATTTCAATGCTTATTTGGTTTGAATACTTCTTATCAATTCATTCATATTTCATAAGCATAAGCAAATAGAAATAAACTATATTCAATTCAATAGCCATCACATTTATATATATTTCATTGAACCATATGAATTCTCATAATTTTCAACTTACTCATCATATGAAATTCATTTTTAACACTTACTTGTCGATTTCTGTCACAAGTACCTTGACTTAGTCGTACCATCACTTGTAACCACGTTTCCTCAATATTTCCGTTGAACCATTTGGAATACTAAAGGATACTCGGGAATTTCATACACATAGTACCGTACCAATGCTATATCCCAGATATGGTCTTACATGTAATCACGTATCGATGCCAATAGCCCAGCTATGGTCTTACACGAAGTCTCATATCGATGCCATATCCCAGATATGGTTTACTCATAATATTCTTAACTCTAATGTCATGACATTTGTATTCTATCTATTCCTAATGTTAAACTGGGACTTTCGCTGTATTGAATCTCTATCGGTTATTTCCATAGTTTCATACTCAATAGCATCCACATTTCATTTCAATAATATAGAATTTACCACAATTATAACGATTAAGCATTTATACATATATAATTCAATGCTTATTAAACATACGAACTTACCTCATTCGCTGTAACGACAAATTAGGTTGACTAATCCGATACTTTTTCCCTCGTTCTATATCCAAATCTTGTTTATCTCAATCTATATAATATCAAAATTTACTTATTTAATCATCATTTCATTCAATTTATCACAATTTACATATTTTAGAAAAATTACATTTTCCCCCTATTATTTCACATTTTTACAATTTAGTCCTTAACACATAAAATCATAATTCATTCAATTTAATACAAAATCATGCTAGCCGAATATTACCCATTCTCATATCATCCCATATTTCTCATTTATTCTCACTTTTAACCACCGCATTTCACATTTTTTTAATTTAATCCCTTTTTGACATTTTTGTCAAAAATCACTTTACAAAACTAGTAAATCTATCAATAAACCTTCATAATCTATCATCAATATCAATTCACTCAAAAATTCAACAATGGCAACATGTTAAATCTTTAACAGTTTCAAAATTGAAGGTACAGGCTAACAAGAATAGGAAGCAATGATCTCAAAAACATAAAAATCATTAAAAAGGGGACAAAAATCGTACCTTAATTGAACAAAATAGCTTGGTCGAATGCTCAAGCTTCCATGGCTGTTCTTATTTTGAATATTCGATGGTGGTATCTTAAATTACAAAGATGATATCTTTGTTTCTTTTGTTTTATTAACCTTTATTACTAAATTACAATAATAACCTTATTATTAAATCAAAATTACACCAATTGCCATGCTATCATCATACAATAACTCAAAAATGGCCTAATTACCACTTAAGGACCTTTAATTTAATGTTCTATAACTATTTGACACCTTTAACTAATAGAACATGCATTTTACATTTTACGCGATTTAGTCTTTTTTATCGAATTAAGCATTCAAACAGTAAAATTTGTTTACGAAAATTTCACGTAATTAATATATCATGCTGGACCTTATTAAAATAATAAAATAAATATTTTAACTTCAGATTTGTGGTTCGAAACTACTGTTTTGATTTGACCCAAAAGCGGGCTGTTACAGTTCACATGTCATAAACAACTAGGGTTTGCATCTATGTTCTAAGAGTTTGTATTTTCAATCCTATATGGTTTTACATATGGGTTCACTTAACAGGGGCTCGCACGTACGGGTTCACATACAAAAAGAGGGTTCACATACCAGGGGCTCGCATATTCTAGGGCTCACACTCATAAGTTCACATATGGGCTTGGACCTAGGGGTTCACATGGAAAGGGGGTCTCACCTACAAGGGGTTCGCACATGCAAAAAGGGGGTTCGCTTAAAAGGCTTGCACAAGAGCTCATACTCAAGGGTTCACACACTAGGGGTTTCTTCCTTGGGTTCGCATATACTAGTTCTCTACTTCCTATAAAATTCAACTATACATAAGATTTAGGTTTAGATCTCTCACCTATTTTGAAGACATTAAAAACCTTTTTTTTGGAAAGGAGATTGGAGATATTCTTGAAGGATGTTTTTGAAAATTTTTGATTCCTTGGCTTTGAAAATTGGTTTGGGAGAGAAAGAATATTAAGGATGTTTTCTTGAAAATTTTCTTGGTAAATTCTAGGGTTTGTTTTGAAGTTAGCTATTTATGAAAGTTGTTTTTCCTAATTGAAATAGGTTTTACAAATTCATGCAGGTTTAGGACTTATTTTTAAAATAGGGGCTAAATTGAAATTTTTATTTTTGGGTTGGTTTGTTTTAAAAATTTGTCACTCTTGGGGTAAAAAAAAGGAAATAAAAATATTTAGGTTGGATGTTTACTAAGAAGTTCAAACTTGGAACCTATGAGTAGGTTAAAAAGCCTTGCCACTAAACCAACAAATTCATTCTTATTAGTTTTTTTATCATAAAATAATTTGAAGGCATACTAATTCCCTTACCTTATTTTTAAAGAAAATCAATAACAATCTAAATTTTATTCCATTTTCTTCTAGGCCCACTTTTGGGATGGACACTTATTATTTTAAATATTTTATTATATTTTATTAACACTTATTTTTTCTCATATTTTCTTTTGAAAGGTAACCATTTTAAATGCAAATGTTTGAAAAGTCATCTAATAATTTAATTTTGGTATAATTATTTGTAATTATACATGTGATATTTTTTCTTAAGATATGAGGTAATTGCACGAGTAGTTATAAGTAATTAAATTCATCCATTTATCTTATTGCTTTTCAAACATGACTATGTATGCTTTTATGGAATTATTTTCATACAATAATAATATAGTAGGTTATTATAGGACATACATTTTTTTTTCTAAAATATATGTTATTTTTCTTATCTTGTTTAAATACTCTAAAATTTTATTCACCAAATACTTAACAAAATTACATAATATTTATTGTTAATTATTTGTACTTGGTCAAAAGTCGATGAATGATGATAAAGAGTATAAATTTAGTGTTAGAGAAGTAACAACGTAACAAATATGAAATGTTAGAGTAATTAGATTAAATATATCAAATGTTTTTTTTTGTTAATTTTATCAAGAACCATAGTTACTTGAATAACGTAAGTTAACCTATGTATTAGAGTAATAATGTGTAATGTGTGGGTGAGTGTGTGTTTGAGATGGTTGTTTTGTATGAAAAAAGGTAAATTTTAATACTATTTACTTGATAAGATTGTTAAATTCAAATGAAAGTATTGGGTATTAGAGTTATGATTCTCCAAAAAGCAAATAGTGAATCATATTCAAGTGAAAATGACTTTGAGAAGATATGGAATATCAATGAATCAATGATGGAGTACTTTTATGGTATTTATATTTTACGATTTTATTAGCTATAACTCTGCAAAATTTAAGGGACTAAATGGAAAATTTAACCAAATCAATGGGGTAAGGCTCTTGACTGATGTCTCCTTCTAAGGTAACATTTGGTATGATGAAAAGTGATAACTTTCTTAGGAATTTAATTAGTTAGAAAGAGATTTCAATGTTTGGTAGGTCAAAAAATTTTACTTTCTTTGGAACCTTATGTTAGAACCGTAAAAACAAGATTTAATATAAACTTAAAACTGTAAATCAGGATCTGTCATGTCAAATCATCAAGAAAAAAATAAGAAAAAAACTAGATGCGGAAGCATACCTAAATCCATGAATTCCTTGAAGTTTTTTAGGATCTTGGAGATTTGATCTTCCAAATTAGCACACAAGAAATTCAGAAAATATTTGCTCTCTCTTTTCCTAAGGATGGGATATTAGAAAAGTTATCTTGTGTACAATTTAGGGACCATAACCCTAATATATATAACTTTAGCACATTAGCCCTAATTCCTAATTAGCGCATCATTAATTAGAAATTAGTTACTAGAGTACCTACACATATTTGACTCATACTTTATTTAATAATTAAAGCCCAATAAATCTTAACCAAATTTGATCACATTTAATTTGGGCTAACCTATTATGATAGTAAATAATAACATGTAAATACCCTTATTATATATGTGATGTCCATATTTTCTAACAATCTCCCACTTGGACCATATATATATACTAATTACATTATAATTACATGTCATTATATAACCTTATGAGCTCAAAATTTTACTATCATATCCAAAAGGTATTTCGAACAATCTCGTCCATTAATTATGTTAACATAGAATCAAGACGACTTTCGTTACATATATCGTAACTAAATCCATCCTTGATCACGTATATTAACACAACCAAATGACATAAATCAAGTATGGATGTGTAGCATGGAAATTATATGCAATATGATCTAAACATATCTATTTCCAACTGGTCCTCTTTAAACTTAAGTGAGGTCAATATCAAAATAACAAAATAAAGTGAATAAACCGAATACTTCACTTCTGATTAGAAAATAACCAAATATATAAATGTTTGAAAACAAACATAAAGTAAATAAAATACAAACTCCCACTGAATCATGATATCCTCAAATAATGTAACACCCATATAAGCAGTGTGCTCATGAAAGACCTTGGGTGGTAAACCTTTTATGAGCGGATCCGCTATCATGGAGTTTGTCTCAATATGCTCTATGGATATTTGTCCATTTTGCACTCTTTCTTTCACAACTATGAACTTTATGTCAATATATTTTGATTTAGATGAACCCTTATTGTTGTTGTAATACAACCCCGCTGACTTATTGTCACAAAATAATTTGAGTGGTCTTTCTACATTCTCCAAAATGTGCAGTTAAGTGTCAAAGTTCCGTAACCATATTCCATAGTTTGATGCCTCATAGCATGTCACAAACTATGCTCCTATAATGGAAGAAGCTACAAGTGTCTGTTTGACACTTTTCCAAGATATAACTCACCCAGGTAACAAGTAAATATAGCCTGATGTAGATTTTCTGCTATCTTAGCACTCAGCGATCAGAATCAAAATACCCTACGACCTCCAAATGATTTGATCTTTTATAAGTGAGCATGTAATCTTTTATTCTCTAAAGATACCTTATAACCCTCTTGGTCGCTATCCAATGTTCCATACCAAGGTTGCTTAAATATCTAACTAACATCCCAATAATGTACGCAATATCCGGACGCATACATACTTTAGCATACATTAGACTCCCAACAACTGATGCATAGGGAATCTTTTGTATTTCTTGAATTTCAAGGTTACTTTTAGGGCATTAAGTAAGACCAAAATTTTCTCCTTCAGCAATAGGGGTGCCACCTGGTTTACAAATTTGCATGACAAACTTTTTGAGTACTTTATTGATATAGCTCTTTTGTGACAATCCAAGAATACCCCGAGATCGATCTCGATGTATCTGAATTCCTAAAACAAAAGAGGCGTCCCTAAGATCTTTCATCTTAAAATGCTTACATAAAAACCTTTTGGTTTCGTGCAATAAGTCTATATCATTAGCGACAAGCAAAATGTCATCGACATTTAGAACCAGAAATATGTACTTACTTCCACTGAATTTGTGATACACACAATCATCATTAAAATTCATCTCAAAATTGAACAAAACAATTACTTGATGAAACTTGTGGTACCATTGACAAGAAGCTTGTTTAAGTCCATCGATGGATTTTGTCAATTTGCAAACCATATTCTTTAGGTCTTTCGATTTAAAGCTTTCTGGTTGCACCATATAAATTGTTTCTTCAATGTCACCATTGAGAAATGCAGTCTTAACTTTCATTTGATGTAACTCAAGATCAAAATGAGCAAAAAGCGCCATGATTATCCTGAAAGAGTCTTTCAATGAAACTAGAGAGAAAGTCTCTGTAAAATTAATGCCTTCTTTTTTAGTATATCCTTTAGCTACAAGACATGCCGTACCTCTCAATATTACCATTTTCAACCATCTTGGTTTTAAATATCCATTTACAACCAATTGGTTTTGCACCTTAAGGTAATGGGACAAGTTCCTAAACTTTATTGTCTTGCATAGACTTATACTCATCTTTTATAGCATCAATCCACTTTTGAGAATTAGAACTTTTCATCGCCTGATGAAAGTTGATTAGATCATCTTCCATCATTCCATTATCATCCTCATATTCTTGGAGAAATACAATATAATTGTTTGGAATAGCATTTCTCCTTTCTCTTATGGACCTTCTTAATGACACTTGTTCTTGAGTTTGTTGAGTTTGTTCTTCTGGAACAATTACCTCATCTTGAATAGGGAGTTGGTAAACATTGTCTTGTTGAGGTTCTAGATTCACTTCTTAATGTCTTGTTTGGAATAGCCTAGTGTGTGTTGATGTAGGAGGGTAAACTTGTAGCTTACGCTTCGAGACAGTTGAAACCGCACGAGAAGAATTATCTGACGCACGACCTCGAGTTGGCCGCTATAGTCTTTGCTTTGAAAATATGGCATCACTATTTTTCGGTGAGAGATGCCACATCTATTCGGATCATAAGAGTCTAAAGTACTAAATGACTCAAAAGGATATGAATTTGAGACAGCGACGATGGTTGGAATTGTTGAAGGATTAAGACCTTGTGATTGATTATCACCCGGGAAAAGCTAACGTGGTTGTAGATGCACTTAGCCGAAAATTACTATTTACTCTACGCACAATGAATGCGGATATAGCTATGACTGAGGATGGTGCGATCATTGCTGAGTTGAGAGTAAGACCATTATTTGAACAGCAGATTCGAGAAGCACAAGAATTCGATGATGATCTAAGAACAAAGAAAAGTCATTGTGGCTCGTGTGTGGATTTAGACTTTCAGGTAGATACTGAAGGATGCTTACGGTTCAAGAATCGGATCTGTGTACCTAAGAACCCTAAATTAATTAGAAAGATTTGTGATGAAGCTCATAGTAGTAGATGGTTGATTCATCTGGGTAGCACGAAAATGTATAATGATCTAAAACAGCACTATTGGTGGCACGGTATGAAATGAGACATCTCAGACTATGTGTCGAAGTGTTTAGTATGCCAACAAGTGACAGCTGAGCATCAAGTGCCATCGAGACTACTTCAACCGATCATGATACCAGAATGGATGTGGGATGTCTTAAAATATCTATGTTATGTGTTTGAGTATGTCTTAAAATATGGTAGGTTAATTCGTTTGTTTGGATGCTTAATTTTAGTCAAGGGACTTAATTACAAAGGTGGTAAAAATAGCCTTTATCTAAATTGAGTGATTAAATTAATTTGTTCCTTTAATATGTGGACTTAATTTATAAATTCTCCATTTGAGTGGTTAGTGGAAGACAACATGCAACCATTAAGTGTTTTAATATTAATTATATATGTAATATAATAATAATAACACTTATAATATATTAAAGAAGTATATTTTAATAAAACAAAAACAAAAGGAAAAACAATTGCATGTTCATCTTTTTAACTGGTTGGCCGAAACTAAGGAAGAAAAAGAAGGGGAAGAAGTTTCAAGGGGTTTCGGCAAGGGTTAGGCTTAATTGGGAAAGTTTAAGCTTTGAAATTTTGATAATTTTTGCATTTTTGTGATTGTTATTCATTCTACTTTCAAATCCATTTGTTAATTTTGTGCAATAGTCATGTATATGAAATATAGAATTGAAGATAAGTTGAATTTCATAATGATTTCTTTTGTATTAAATTAAGATTGGCGCTAGATGAACATCTTTTGTTTTGAGTTTTGAGGAAAGTAGCTAATTAGGGAATTATTTGTGAAAATATTATTTTGAATGGTCAAATTGAAAATTTTGTTGAATATATGGACTTATAAAGTCCTTATGAAGATTCGGCCTTAGGGGAAAACAATCAAATTTTTTATATTTGATGAGTTTGGCATTAGGGACTAAATCGTATATATTGTAAAAGTTAGGGGTAAATTCATAAATTTGCTAAATTATGTGTTTATGGATCAAATTGAATGGAAAAGTTTATAAGTGAGCTTAATTGAAATTGTTTAGATCAAAATTCAAAGGAAAAAGGGGTGGATAAAGGAAAAGCTAAGTTGAACGATTAATCGAGAAGACTTAGCCGTTGTTATCCGAGGTAAGGTTTAAGTAATTTTATTAAGCTTATGCTTCTTGTAATTATGTGTGTTAATGTTAAAATAGGTATGTATGAAATGTCATATTGCCGAATGTGAGGAAAAATTTGATGTTAATTCCTACTTGGATTAATGCATATTATTTGGCACTTTGGTTCGAAATGCTTGGATAAATATTTGTAGAGGAAATGTTAAGGTTGTTTATAGTTGGAGGAGTATTAAATTATGGCATGGTGATATGCAATTATAATATGATTTCATGTTTTGTAATTTGGCCGAATATAAGGTTTCAAGTGGAGATATGGATTTAGTTAATTGTATTTACAGGTTGGTGGTTAATTTAAAATTTGAAAATTTATGTAGTGATATAATATATATTATATGATTGTTAAACGGCATTGAGTATACAAATACATAGTCGGGCACTAAGTGTGTGATACAGTCACAAGGCACTAAGTGTGCGGAATTAATGAGTAGCCGGGGAGCTTAAATTGTCGACTTTTGGAGGTAAGTTTTAAGCAATTGGATTAATTTAAATTATCCCTATATTACAATGTACATGTTTGAGTGGCATAAATACTTTTATTTTCAATTGCCGAATAAGGCATAGGAATTATTATAGGTGATAGTCGGAGGTGAATTAGTAAATACATGTGCATATGTATAACCATTAAACAATTGAGTTAGTCAAATATACGAAATTGTGGAAAGGGATAGATATATATATTTTCTTGATGATGCCAATTGTAATATGGTGATGGAATATACAATTATGTGTTTAATCGAGTGGCGCCGAACATAATGGTAAATTATAAGAAGAAGAATTTGGTTTGAATATGCATATTTAGGATTGATCATATTTATAAAATGTGAATATTTATATATGTTATGTGTAAGAGGAGAAAATTTTATAACTAGCACTATGTGTGCGAATAAGTTAGTAACGGCTCTATGTGAGCGATACGTTACGAGAAAAGTTGCGTAACGGCTCTATGTGAGCGATACGTTACGAGAAATATTGAGTAACGGCTCTATGTGAGCGATACGTTACGAGAAATGTTGAGTAACGGCTCTATGTGAGCGATACGTTACGAGAAATATTGAGAGTAACGTTACGAGAAATGTGAGCGATACGTTACGAGAAATGTTAAGTAACGGCTCTATGTGAGCGATACGTTACTAGAATATTTGGTATACAAAAATGTACGAGTATATTATGACAGGTCATGCATGAACGGTTAATGTTAGGAGAGGTAAGTAAACTTGAGGTATGTATTATACCGATTAATTTGAGATTTTTGGTAGCTGGAAATGTAAGTAAAGGATTTGGTAAGTATATGATATGTGTGTTAGTTAATTTTTATGTGATGATGGTATACGGTAGGTAGTATAAGCATGTGATGTGGGTATGAATTCAACTTTTAAATTGGTTGGGATATTGGGTATGGATGTTATCAATAAACTAGGTTTTGAAATTTTCAAACAAACATATGTATATATATATGAGTGTGAATTGCTTAAATCTTACTAAGCTCGGGAAGCTTATTTCGATTGTGGTTGCTTATGTATTGTAGATTTCTTTTGGATGCTCATCTCTTGCTCGAGGATCATAGTTGAAGCTCGTCACACTATCGACAAAGTTTTGGTATTTCTTTCGTGTAATAACTTAAGGTCTATGGCATGTATAAGCTAGCCTACGTTTTGGTAAATTTTAATAATGTATATAAGTAATAGCCATGCGAAAATGGCTTGTCTATCTTGTTAATCTTAGAATTTATATTTTGGCCTGATGAATATGTTCGGTTGTGGTTTTGGTTGATTTTGGTTTTAATATGTATAAGTATGGTTAAGGTATGGAGTTTCAATGAAATAGAGTAAGGATGGTATAAACTAGTTAATCATACTTTGCAATGAAATAGTTTTTGGTTAACAGTAGTAAAGTGATTTTGAAAAATCACCAAAAATAGGATAAATAGAATTAGAGAGTGAATAAGGAAACTTTAATGAATAAACTTTACTAATTGGTCATATGAAAATTCTGGAAAACTTATTGTGATAAGTCTTAATATTTATAAAATGAATGAGTTCGAGCCTAGAAACTAACTATCACCACGATTGAGGCAAGCAATAAGATCACCTATCGATAAGTCTTAATATTTATAAAATGAAGTATAGCTTAGTGGCAAGACCGGAATGTCGAACCCAAAGGAACCAAAAGTACTAGTACTGACTCTCTTTTTATTATCTAGCCTAAAATAAAGAGGATTAATGTTTATTTAACTAATTACTAAACTAAAGATGCCAAGACACAGAGAATGAATAAGGAAAATACTTTTTGGAAAAATCAATTGATCAAGACAATACCCGAGGAAGAATCCACCTAGACTTCACTTGTTATTTAACTCTGAACCAGACGATTTATTCACTTGACTTGATCCGTAGGATTCCCTAATTTATATTAATACCTCTTTCGAGGCTACTAACGTCTAACCCTAGGTTGATTAATTGAAATCTCTTTCTAATTAAAACCCCTAGAGTTGCATTAACTCGATCTATGGATTCCCATATTAGGTTTGACCCTAATCCGCAGATTTTCATCGTCCTATTTCTAGGAGTGCGATCAACTCCGCTTAACTATGCTAGATCTACTCTTAAACAGGACTTTTGCTCCACTGCCTAAGCACATCAATACTTGAATCAATATCCTGAAATATCAAAACAAGAATAAAGGACACATAATTAAGAACAAATCAAATATTTATCATATAGTTCAGAAAACAATAACAAGATTCGTCTTAGGTTTCATCCCCCTCAGGTATTTGAGGAGTTTAGTTCATGTTTATAAAAGAATACATCTCAGAAGAAAAATAACAAAACATAAAGAAAACCCTAAAACCCCCTGAAGGAATTGAAGGAGAGATCCTCAGTCTTGAGTGTGATTCTGACTTCTGAGATGGATCAACTGGCTTTCTTTGAGTAATTCATTGTATTCAGCCCTCTCTGGCTGCCTCAGGCCGCCTCCCCTTTTAGGATACACTTAGGGTGTTTATATAGGCTTTCGGAATGTCTTTCTTTGCCTCTAAGTATCCTTTTTCGAGTAGAATTAAAACAGGTCACGGCAGGGACACGCCTGTAACACGCCCGTGTGATTCGAGACCAGGCCCGTGTTTGAGCCTGCTAAAGAGGCACGGCCGTGTGTTGAGCTCCAGCCGTGTGGATTTTTTACTTTGGCCCATTTTCTCCTTTTTGGCCTGTTTCTCATTCTTTTCATCCTCCTATACTCTCCTGAGTATAAAACATGAAAAACAAAGGATTAGGAGCATCAAATTCCACAATTAAAGGGATAAATCATCCAAAAGTATGCTAAATGTGGGTTTAAAATATGTATATATTACGGTTTATCAAATACCCCACACTTAAGCTTTTGCTTGTCCTCAAGCAAAAATCTCAACTCACAATTAGAATTAACTTCCCTCGATTCATAATTCTCATCAACAATGCCTCATCATAATTCATGGATAATTTATACATGGATAATTTAACTCAAAGAGTCCTAAAGATTCAAACAATCAAAGTCATATATTTTTGTAGCACGAAAAATATAGGTGTTTCCCCTTATCTAAATAATTACCTTTGATCCAAAACTGACAAGGATTGACATCCTCACTAAAGATTCACTCAAATCACTCAAAGTGTTTAAGGTTCAAAATAAAGCACTCATCAGTCAAATATGAAAAGTTATTACCATAGGCTTGCATGAAAATCAAATCTCCACCACTATAAAATGAGATGATACACAAATCAAAAGGTCTTTAAAGGGTTGTAATGGGGCTTGGGTTAAAGGTGTGGATATAGGCTGAATTAGAAGGTTAAAATCGAGATTGAATTGACAAATTACCTAACTAGAAACAATAAGCTGATAATGAATAATTACATTAATAACTCGATCTTCTTCTAAAGATTTGGATTTAACTGTTTAAGCTCATAGAACATAGAACTAATGATGAATAGATTTTCTAACCTTTTTTTTAAGAACAAATCAAATAAATAGAATTTAACAATTGAAATAAAGAATGTAGTTAGGCAACTGATCAAATCAACTCTCGATATAAGGGTAGTCAAGAGAAATGGTGATAACAAATACAAGATGGGTTTTAGGTTAATATTAATGGGTGAGTCAAGAAACGGTTTGTTAAGATCAAAAGGGTTCACTAGGGTTAATTATGAAGGTAGGCTTTTTGGTGGAGTAAGTGGGTTAAAACCTAGGTGCCTTTATCATCTCAGTATATCAAATCAAAGGTGTGGTCTCAACATGTATAATCGAAGCAAGTTCTAGAATAACAAATCAACATTGACACACTCATAAAAAAAGTGAGCACGAAAAATATATGCTCTTAAGGCTCAAAATCTCACAAAAAATATGGTTTTTGATGACAACCTTGCAAATTTCAAACTTCAAGGTAATATTCAAATTTAGGTCAACAACCTAGCAAATTTTTAATTTTGAAAATAGACTTATCATGCTTGATTCTCTAGTATCTTAAAGTTTAAATCATCAATGCACAATTAACTATGACTTAATCCAAAACATATCAATAAAAATCATAAATCAACAGAAGTTTCATTCTAATTAGTGATATGAGAAAATTACTTAAGACAAGATATCATTCAGGGATTTGAGAATAATGCAAAAAGTTAGGAACTTTTCTAAATAAACTTCACCCCCACACTTAAGATGTACATTGCCCTCAATGTACAAAGATAGATAATAATCATATAGTAAGAAAATCAAAAGATAGGGAGAGAAGTGAAACTTCTTTAATTTTTGGATGGAGTCAAAGAAAAGAAACAGGGGAAATTCTGGCTGAGTTGTTAGAGGAGGAAGCGGTGGTGCTGGTGGTTACTAGGGTCGTGGTGTGGTGATTCCCAAGTAGCCTGAAAAACCTAAATAAACAAAATCAAAATATAATAATATAGATTTAGCACAAGAAAGATAAAGAGAGGAAAATAAAAGAGAAGAGAAAAGAAAAAGAGAAAATAAATGGACTCAAAGGTCCTTTTCTTGTCGAGTTAATGAAGCAGCTGGCATGAACTTATGTAGATCGGTCTCGCACAGGGAGACTGGGCTAGGATCCTTTCGTTTCTTCGACATGGAGGTGATGGTGAAGATGGAAAAGGAGGAAAATGAAAAGGAGGAAAGCTTAAAGGGTATGGAAGAAGAGGAGATTGGGGAGTAGGTGAGGAGAGAGGGGTTTTAAATAGAAATTTGATATCTGGTACTTCCCCACGCTCGTGTGCCAGGGCGTGTTAGGTCACACGGTCATATCGCACGGATGTGTTGTGCTTCGTTTGCTTCTCCCACGCCTGTGTTGAGGTTTCTATGCCTATATGGCTTTCTCAGTGTCGGCCACAGCCGCATCGCACGGTCGTGGCGATTTATCGCAGCCCGTGTGTTGGAAAATTTTTTGTCCTGTTGCTACACGCTCTCGACCACGCCCATTTACCTACATGGTGCCCACACTTGTACACCATGTGTAAGGTAGTTTGTGTGGGTATGGAAGCCTGCGCTTCATTAACTTGGTTAGTTTGTAGTTAGGTGCTAAAGGAAAAATAAAAATAAAAATATCAAAATTAATGGGGTTAGTGTTCGGGTTGCCTCCCGAGAAGCGCTCGTTTAAAGTCTTGAGCTAGACTTACCTCTTATTCGCATGATCATGGTGGTTTGAGGAGTTGAAAATCCTTTCTCATGCTATCATTATATAGTTTGAGTAGAGTAGAGTTTACCTTAAAAGTGCCGAATATGGGATTACTTACCTCGATTGTTCCGTATGGTAAGATATTCAGTACCGTGAAAGGGATTTCTTTGTTCGTTTTAAGGTCTAAACTGGCGATTCGAGGGTCTTTCTTATCCAACAATACCTGATCTCCTATTTTGAAGTGATTTGCTATTCCTATAAGCTTGTCTGGAGATTCCATCGGCTTTGCTTTGTATGGCTTTGATTCCTCCTTGAAATGTGCTTTCCACTCGTCTAGTTCATCAACTGAAGCCTTCTTTCTTCATAAATTTCTTCTTTATTGACACGCGGTCTATGATCTGGCTCAGTTACGTAATTTCGTGGTGTTTCCTGTAAGGAAGGTTGAACCATTTGGTTATCAATAGAATTTACGTTTTCACCTTTATCGCTCGATGTCCTAGCCGAGTCAAGAGCTTGAAGAGTGATCATTTTGTCACCTACACGAAGTGTGAGTTCTCATGTACCAACATCAATTTTAGATCTGGCAGTTGCTAAAAAGGGCCTTCCTAAAATTAAAGGAATAGTATTGTCCTCATCCATATCTAAAACAACAAAGTCTACTGGGAATATGAATTTGTCAATTTTTACTAGCACATCCTCAATTATACCCCTAGGAATTCTAATAGTTTTATCAGCTAATTGAATGCTCATCCTAGTTTGTTTGGGTTTCCCTAGACCTAGCTGTTTAAACATTTTATAAGGCATAACATTTATGCTTGCCCCTAAATCAGCTAAAGTGTTATTGACCGATAAACTACCAATTAAACATGGAATTGTGAAACTCCCTGGATCTTTTAATTTTCGTGGTAGTTTATTTTGCAAAATTACTGAGCACACTGCGTTTAGCTCCACATGCGATGCCTCGTCTAACCTCCGTTTATTTGTCAAAAGCTCTTTTAAAAATTTCCTTGAATCTAGCATTTGCAAAAGAGCTTCAAGAAATGGTAAGTTAATATGTAATTTCTTCAGAAGTTTAAGAAACTTACTGAATTGTTCATCTGTGTTGTCTTTCTTCATCGCATTGGGGTATGGTATTCGAGGCTGGTACTCTTTAATTATCGATTTTGGTTTTTCTTGGCTTACCTCAACCTTACCTTCATTTACCACAAGTTCTTGCCTTGGCTCAGATTCGATTCCACTAACCCTTCACTATTTTGAGCAGTAACGACATGAAGTTGCTCCTTTGGGTTTGTTTTAGTGTTGCTTGGCAAGCTACCTTGTGGTCTTTCAGAGATCAGCTTAGCAAGTTGTCCCAATTGGTTCTCGATCCCTTGAATTGATGCTTGCTAATTTTTGAGTGTTGTTTCGGTGTTTTGGAAACGAGTTTCTGAAACCGCGATGAATTTTGTCAGCATCTCCTCAAGGTTCGACTTCTTTTCTTGTGGGTAGGGTTGCTGTTGAAAGCTTGGGAGGGGTTGTTGTCTCTGATTCCCTTGGCCACCCCATGAAAAGTTTGGATGGTTCCTCCAACCTGGATTGTAATTGTTACTATAAGGATTATTTTGAGGTCGAGGATTATTACCCATATAATTTATCTGCTCATTTTCCATGCCATGTCCGTAGGGTGGGTACTCAGGATTCGCCACACCTCCACTTGTTTCACACTGCATTACCGGATGTACCTGCGAAGAACACAAACCATCAATCTTTTTATTTAACATCTCTACCTGGTTTGATAGCATTGTTACTAAGTCGAGGTTGAAAACCCCGGCTGCTTTTGTTAGCCTTGTCCTTGTAACTTGCCACTAATAGTTGTTCAGTGACATCTCCTCTATAAACTCATAAGTCGCCTCAAGAGTTTTGTTATTCAGGGTTCCACCGGCTGAATCGATTAATTGCCTAGTCGAGGGGTTCACACCATTGTAGAAGGTTTGAACCTGAAGCCACAAAGGTAACCCATGGTGAGGGCACCTTCTCAAAAAATCCTTGTATCTTTCCCATGCATCATATAGTGTTTCTAGATCCATTTGCACAAAAGAAGAGATATCATTCCTTAATTTGGCCGTTTTGGCCGGTGAAAAATATTTTAACAAATATTTTTCGGTCATTTGATCCCATGTAGTGATTGATCCTCGTGGAAGAGAATTCAACCACTGTTTGGCTTTATTCCTCAAAGAAAAGGGAAACAACCGAAGACGGATGGCATAATCAGAAATGCCATTTATTTTGAAGGTATCACAGAATTCTAGAAAATTTGCTAGATGAATATTTGTGTCTTTTTCCTGCAAACCATCAAATTGAATAAATTGTTGAATCATTTGAATAGTGTTAGGTTTTAGTTCAAAATTATTAGCAGCAATAGCAGGTCTAACAATACTTGATTCAGCTCCTGTTAAATTAGGTTTAGCATAATCATACATAGTACGAGGAGCAGGATTTTGATTCACCGAGCTTGCAGCAACTATAGGAGGTAGCGGATTTTTATCAACCATCTCTTCGGTAGTATTGGTTTCGTCTTCTTGCTCTTCTTCTATGTAATTTAAGCTTCGTCTTATTTCTCTACGATTTCTGCAAACAGTACCTTCAATATCACTGTCGTAAATTAAGGGTCCTGTCGGGTTCCTTCTAGTCATAAACTAGAGGTACCTACCAGGAACAAATAAAAGAAAAATTAGCAAAGTTAAATTTAAAATAAAAATAAAAATAAATTGAAAAAAAAGAGAGGATAAAGTAATAAAAATTTAGTGTTCCTAATATTTCAGTTCCCCGGCAACGGCGCCAAAAACTTGATCGTGATTGTGATAAGTCTTAATATTTATAAAATGAATGATCGAGCCTAGAAACTAACTATCACCACGATTGAGGCAAGCGCACCTATCGAACAGTAGTATAGCTTAGTGGCAAGACCGGAATGTCGAACCCAAAGGAACCAAAAGTACTAATACTGACTCTCTTTTTATTATCTAGCCTAAAATAAAGAGGATTAATGTTTATTTAACTAATTACTAAACTAAAGATGCCAAGACACAGAGAATGAATAAGGAAAATACTTTTGGGAAAAATCAATTGATCAAGACAATACCCGAGGAAGAATCCACCTAGACTTCACTTGTTATTTAACTCTAAACCAGACGATTTATTCACTTGACTTGATCCGTAGGATTCCCTAATTTATATTAATACCTCTTTCGAGGCTACTAACGTCTAACCCTAGGTTGATTAATTGAAATCTCTTTCTAATTAAAACCCCTAGAGTTGCATTAACTCGATCTATGGATTCCCATATTAGGTTTGACCCTAATCCGGCAAATTTTCGTCGTCTTATTTCTAGGAGTGCGATCAACTCCGCTTAACTATGCTAGATCTACTCTTAAACAGGGACTTTTGCTCCACTGCCTAAGCACATCAATACTTGAATTAACATCCTGAAATATCAAAACAAAAATAAAGGACACATAATTAAGAACAAATCAAATATTTATCATATAGTTCATAAAATAATAACAAGATTCGTCTTAGGTTTCATCCCCCTCAGGTATTTGAGGGGTTTAGTGTATGTTTATAAAAGAATACATCTCAGAAGAAAAATAACAAAACATAAAGAAAACCCTAAAACCCCCTAAAGAAATTGAAGGAGAGATCCTCAGTCTTGAGTGTGATTTCAACTTCTGAGATGGATCAACTGGCTTTCTTTGAGTAATTCCCTGTATTCAGCCCTCCATGGCTGCCTCAGGCCACCTCTCCTTTCAGGATACACTTAGGGTGTTTATATAGGCTTTCGAAATGTCTTTCTTTGCCTCTAAGTATCCTTTTCCGAGTAGAATTAAAACAGGTCACGGCAGAGACACGCTCGTGTAACACGCCCGTGTGATTCGAGACCAGGCCCGTGTTCGAGCCTACTAAAGAGGCACGACCATGTGTTGAGCTCCAGGTCGTGTGGATTTCTTACTTTGGCCCATTTTCTCCGTTTTTGGCCCGTTTCTCGTTCTTTTCATCCTCCTATGCTCTCCTGAGTATAAAACGTGAAAACAAAGGATTAGGAGCATCAAATTCCACAATTAAAGGGATAAATCATCCAAAAGTATGCTAAATGTGGGTTTAAAATATGTATATATTACGGTTTATCAATTTATAAGCTTTGAACACGTCCAGAGACTGAGATATCTTATGAATGAGACATAGGTACTCATAACGTGAGTAATCGTCTATGAATGTTATGAAATATTATTGACAGTTCCTGGATGTCATAGGGAATGGTCCAAAAATATCTGTATGAATTAATTCTAAGACGTCTGAAGATCTGTTTGAACCCAATCTCTTGGTTTTGGTCCATTTTCCCTTAATACAATAAAATTCAAAATCAAATTTCACTTATGCTTAAATTTAATGCAATTTATCCAATAAACCCACGCATCCTTCAATTTGAATTAAACGAAAACTAATGATGAAACCTTTTTCAAGCACTGAATGAATATCGAGAAAGGAAAAAAATTCAAATCAATGAAAAATTGCGAACATCTCGTTCTGTACTTTCCCTATGAAACATTAAAGCATCTAATGGATTAAAAAAAAAACCAATAAATAAGAACCAATCACCATTAATAATTAATGACCAACTACTTCTTAAGAGCCAAGAATTAAATTACATGGGATTGGTTTGAAAGACAATAATTCACAAAATAAAAAATAAAAAAAATCAAGAATTGAAAGTAAAATTACATGGGTTTGGTATAAACCCTAAAATATAAATCATAACCCTAAAAACATTAATCATAAATAAGTAAAACCTAAAAGAAAATTATTAAGAATTTCAAAGATTTAACATATATATATTCAAAATATTAAACCCATAAAATTTCATGAATCAATCATTCTAAAATAAAGAAGCTTAATCAATTCTTAAGATTCGATATAACGGGACTCTGATACCACTTGTTAGAACCATAAAAATAATATTTAATATAAACTTAAAACTGTAAATTAAGATCTACCATGTCAAATCATCAAGAACAAAACAAGAATAAAACTAGATGCGAAAACATACTTGAATCCATGAATTCCTTGAAATTTTTTCGGATATTGAGGATTTGATATTCCAAATTAGCACATAATAAGTTCAGAGAATATTTACTATCTCTTTCCTAATGATGGGATATTAGAAAAGTTATATTGTGTGTAATTTGAGACCATAACCCTAATATATATAACTTTGGCATATTAACCCTAATTCCTAATAATAGTATATAATAACATGTAATTATCCTTATTATATATGTGATGTTTATATTTTTCAACACCTAACATTCCCTTTTGAATTACTTTCTCGTGAACATGGTTATTTTCTTACGATAAAAGGTGGGAAAGTTACTTTCTCACGTAGGTTGAAAAGTTAAACAGATATTAAAACAAAATTAACCCCATTTTATTTTGGTTTAGAGTATTAATCTATTAAACATAAAATTAAGCCTCTCGTTATTTTGATTGATTCTTTGAAAGTAATTTTTTTCAATTTTATTCTTGATATTTATATTTATTCATCTACATAGTATATTTATTTTCTATTGTTTTCGGCTCTTTCCTTTCGATATATTGATTGAAATTTCAATTTTATTATAGTATTCATTTCAAAACAAATTTTATATATGCATTGTTATATTTAAAAATATATGCAAGATAAAATTGAAATAAATTTGATTTCAATTAAAATTATAAATTAAAATAATAATTTTAAAATTTATCAATTAAGGTATTATTAAATATTTACTCCAAATATTTATTACTAATAAAATTTATGTTAAAATATTAAATACATCAATATTATTTTAATTTAATAAGGGTAAACTTGGAAGTTATTATTACATTCTCAAGAAAGTATTTAGTGAACTAAAGGTGATAATGCAACTTTGCAGGATTTTAATCAATACTTTCTAATGTATATCAAATATTTATGATTCTCAAATATTGCAGAACAGAATGTGATACGATGCAATAGAAACAAAGACACAGGGAACAAGTTACCTCCTCTTAACGGTCAAAGCGAACCATTTCATTTTGACATTCTAAATTCTTTAATTCAAAATGAATCAAATCTCCTCAAGTAGGATTCGAACCTACGACCAATCAGTTAACAATCGACCGCTCTACCGTTGAGCTATTGAGAAATAACAGGAGATTAAATCTCATAAAGTTCAATTTCTGTTCTCCACCCATGACCAATATGAACTTGAAATTTCCTTCGTAACTCCTGAAACTTGTTCGTAGTGGCTCCGTTCCATGCCTCATTTCATAATGAACCTCAAAGTGACTCTATTTCATTATATTCCATCCATATCTCAATTTCGTTTTTTATATTGTCATGGATATGACATAAGAGATGTCGGTTCTAATCTATTTCTTTTTTCTATTTCTATATATGTATATGGAAAGTTCAAAAATCACCATATAATAATCCATCACAAAAAAAAAAAAGGAGACTAACGATGATTTTAAAATATTTTATACTAGGAATTTAATAGACTTATACATGATGATAATTAATTTGGTCGTTATGGTAGGGTAAAATATTATTATTCTAATTAAATTAATATTATAATTATATAATAATTTTAAATATTCTAAAAATAAATAATGAAAATATATTAAATAAAATATAAATATATATTGCATAAAATTAAAATAAAATAAAGTAATAAATTACTAAAAAATTAATACATAAAATAAATAGAATAATAGATAAAACGAGATGCGACTTCCCTATATATTTTATACTTTCTCTCACAAAAAAAAAAAAAAACCTTGTAATGTCTACTCCATTTGCCTTATAAAAAAATGAGTATATCAAAATGTAATAATGCAACTTTGCAGGATTTTAATATATATCCAACATTGGAAAGTGATATTTTTAACAGCAATATTCCTAATAAGTAGATTACAGAAAATCATATTATGTTGAAATCATGAACGCTAACGTTGGTAGTGTGTTGAGATTAGGCATTGTGGGTATTGGAAGTGGATGGCATTGTGTCAAATTCCTTGGTTTCTTATTTTACCAAACCATCAATATCCAACTTGTTCTGGAACTGGAATCAAAAATATCCACACATAAGATGCTACATATCTTTTGTATTATTAGCTTTTATTTTTTAATAGCTTAAAATATATTTATTTTTAGGAATTTAATTTTTTTAAGAGTTTGATTTAATTATAAATATCATTAAAATTATTTTTAAAATTTAAGTTTGTTATAGAGTAATTTTTTTAGTTATATAACTATTTTTTATTTATTTTAAATACTGATAAATTTAACAATGAAATTTGAATTATAGAATTTAAAAATCCTGCATAAAAGCCTAATGTAGTGCAATTTGTTAGATTTCCGCGTGAGAATATTGATAAAAGAAAAACTATTTGATAATTAAAAGAAAAGAAAAACCTCTCACTATTACTTTCTAGAAGTAAAAGGGAAAAAAATAGAGTTTAATTGTAACTAAAATTTCAATAACTTAAGTGTAGAAGTTGGTCAAATTAAAACTTGAAATATTGGCAGCCACAGACAAGGAGTAAGGATTAGGAAGCTGGGGGCTGGCAGAATGTTGTTTTCGGGTTTTAGAGGATTAAATTGATTGAATTAATAATGGAATGGGATTTAAAGAGCAATATAACCTTATATTTTAAATAGAAATTGGAGGTGAAGTATGTTGTCCGCATTTTATTTTTCGAAAAACAGGTAGAATAGTTTGTATCCACAAAAAAAAAAAAGAAAAGTAGGTCCCGGTATTCGTTTGGTTTCAAACATTGGCAATAGAATTGGATTCCCGTTGATTACAGTATAGTGGAATAAGGAAACAATTTCTGGTAATATAAAATCCCAATCGTCCCGTGTTTTTTTTCATTCTAAAATTCATCTACCGTCGGATCTGAATCTGCTAATCTCATTTCTCATCGGATAAAATCCCTTCTCAGTTTCCCCATCCTACTACACTACGCAAACCGATACCAAACGACCATCAATCATGGCGGCAACTGTATCGTCTCCTTGGGGCAAAGCCGGCGCATGGGCTCTCGATGCAGAAGAACATGAAGCTGAACTCCACCAACAGAGCCGCGTCGATTCTTCCGCTGAAAAGCTCGCGGATTTCCCTTCTTTATCCGCCGCCGCCTCCACCAAAACCAAGAAAAAGAAGAGCCAACCCATCTCTCTCGCCGAATTTGCTGCCTATGGCTCTGCTAAGCCGAGTGAGCCAACTGGCCTAACTCACGAGGACCTCCTCCTACTCCCTACCGGTCCTCGCCAACGCTCTCCCGAGGAACTCGATCGCAACCGTCTTGGCGGCGGTTTTAAATCCTATGGTTCGAACCGATACAATTCCAACGGCGACGATTCCTCAAGTAATAGTAGATGGGGATCTTCTAGGGTTTCAAATAGAGATTCCAATAAAGAAATGGCTCCCTCACGCGCCGATGAGATGGATAATTGGGCTTCCGCTAAGAAATCGACTCCTGCTGGGAACGGATTTGGGGGTGGATTTGAGAGGCGAGAGAGAGGAGGGGGAGGGTTTTTTGATTCGCAATCGAAAGCCGATGAAGTAGATAACTGGGCATCTAATAAGAGTAGTAAAAGCGTGAATGCTGCTGCACCGCCACGGAGATTTGGTGGGGGATTTGAGAGAAGAAGCAGTTTCGATTCACTTCAATCAAGGGATTTGGATAATTGGGGAAAGAAAAAGGAGGAGACTGGCAGTACTGCTGGTAGTGGTGGAGTGAGACCAAGGCTTGTGCTTCAGCCACGCACGGTTCCTGTGACCGAGGAGGCTAAAAAGGAATTGACTGCGCCCAAGCCCAAAGGGGCAAATCCTTTTGGCGAGGCGAGGCCGAGAGAGGAAGTGTTGAAGGAAAAGGGGAAAGATTGGAAGGAGATTGATGAGAAGCTGGAAGCTGTTAAGATTAAAGAGACAGTTGCCGTTGCAGAGAAAGAGAGAGGACGAAAGGCAAGCTTTGGTGGAAATGGGCGTGCCCCGGTTGAAAGGAGCTGGAGGAAGAATGAGTCTGATGAGGCTGCTACTGCTGCTGATCGACCCCAAAGGTTTGTTCACTTATCTCATATTCATTGCTTGTTGATTTGAGAATATATACATATATTAACTGCGTTTGGGTGTGTTTGTGAATGTAATTAAGTAGCACGACTATATTTTTATGCTTGCCACAATTGCTATAGAACGGTGTTTTCCCATCTATGTAGCAGTACTCCATCGTTATATCTTTTAAGCTAGGGATTCTGGGAAAGGAAATTGAATTTATCTACCTCAATCGACAAATAGCTATGCATCTTTTTCATCTCTCTTGTTTTTGTTCCTATTTGAGTAATGTGTCAACAGTTATGGTAACTGGTAAGTGTAAAGCATGGGTAATACTGCGAGTACTTTCAAGTGAAAGCCTCCTGTATAAGAAAATGTCAAGAACGTATTGTTAGTTGCTATGGGTCTATATGATCATAATCATGGTAATTAAGTGATGATTGGTTTCAAACCCCTGAAATCGCACACACGTTTTATCTTTTCCATGGAAAACCCCTCGCCTATGAGATTCCACTTTTGAAATCTTGTTCTCTTTCGGGGAGTGCATCGTCTATTAATTATTATTGTGTCAGAACGACATGACAAGTGTTTGCTCTGACCTTTTTCTTCTGAATCCAGCTCTGAGACAGAGAATGGCCATGTTGCGGACAATTGAAGATAGAGAAAACAAATATGAAGCTTAGATCTGAAGGAAGGGAGGAGAAGAACTTCTTTTGAAATTTTTGGATGTCTAATTTGTTGAGACTTGTTTGTCTGTTGTTGTGACACTTATTATTGTCAATGCAGTATTTAAACAATTTTGGTAGGCTTCGAATTAGTCGCATTGGCTTTGGTCAAACATGTCTTGTTTGCAGCAGGAACGTTGCTCCGTGTAGAGTTTATTAATTTTATTTTCAAGTTTTTGTTGATCTTGTGAGCATGAGTTCATTTCATCATTGTTTGAATTGGTGACCAAATAAATCCTATTTTTAAGGTTTGTGTATTAGTTGTTTCTTTTTGGCTACTCTGGTCTTTGCCATCTGATATCTTTAATCCTAATGTACGGTACGTGTATTTGTGCAAAATCAGATCATACTTTTGGGTTTTTTTTATTCCCCCTTTTCTTGGAAAAACTTCATGGATTAAGATTGAAGTTACGATAAAACAATGGGATGGCGTGCTCAAGTTTGCATTAGAAGATGTCATATGGCTTCCACCATTTGGAAGTCTTTTTCAGTCCTATTGGAAAGGAATCTTATATTTTGAAAGTTGAGGAACCACACTTGCTAAGCCAAGTTATATATTCTGTCATTACTACTTTCTTCTCACTTGAGTAACATAGCACAACTTGATACCCTGATCTTTTAAGTTGTGGAGATGTGTATTGGCAACTTGCACTGCACATGCTTTGTTTTCAAGTGCCTTTAGATTTTGCATGCTGGAAGAAAGGGGTAGCGTGTAAGTGGGGAGCACGATTGAAGGCAAATTGGCCAGCCACTGCAGGGCCTACAGGAAGCCAATGGGGTTTTTAATTTTAGTAAAAAGAACAGAATTGATCTGAACTGGATGTTGCTCGCCATGGCAGAAGTACCGCATCAGGACATGTGTTACGCAGTTGAAAATAAAAGGAATTGAAGTCAAGTTAGCAAGAAAACTTGGTGTCTGGCTTTTCACATGTCTGCATTTTGCTCACACCTCCTTTCATCAATGCTCCTCTCAGCTTTTACGGCCAACTAATTCCCTGGACCTGCCAAATACCAATACTTCAAAATCTTACGTCTATACAGAGCAACCAAGTCTTTTAAAATTTGGGATTAATGGACTCTTGTACTGAAATGAAAATCCTACATTTATTATTATAGTTCAGACACCAGATTTTCCTTTACTGAGGCCATCGTCTTCAACTTTGAAATTCTTAGTTCATAAGTGCACTAGAAGATCCCTACAACAGTTAAATCTATCCGCTCTGTAATCTCAGGGTCGTAAATATGTCGCCCTTACTGCTATAATCTAGAATAAACAAATTTCCTAACCTCATTAGTCTTGGCAGCTGAGGGTTGAAAAGGAAGACACAAATGCTACTGGAGAGTACTGACCCTGAGTCAAAGGTTGCTCTTATCTATGCACTGGCCGCCAAGAGAAATGGCACTGCTATGACCCTTTGGGAAGGCCTTCAAGGGAGAGGAGACCCCTCACAATTCAATTGCAGTTGTTATCCCCCAGAAGAATAGGGACCTCACAGGTTGCAGCACTAAGGGCGTCCTCATCACTGCCTTACGCTTCATACTGGCTCAGGCTGTGTCACCTGCAAGTTAACCCCCTTGCAAGTGATCTTTTATAATGTGCCACTACATTCCTAATCCGGCCACGTTGAGTATTGAAATGCCACCTCATCATCAATTATATACATGTAAATACACCTATTTGTAGAATATTTTGGCTACTTATCCTATAGTATATTAATAATGTAGGAAAGTGAGAAAAGAAGCAACTCTTGATTGAGGAGAGGATGATTTCACGGGAACAAAAATAACCTTATTATGCAAAATATCTAAACAACAAAACTACAATCACCATATCCAGCAAAGATAAAAGAAATGGTAGAAAAATATTATAGAAATTTCAGCACCTTACTTTCAGAGTTTCACTCACCTCTTGAAAGACCACAGAGTTGGCCATTTTTAAAAATTTGTCTTATCCGTAGCAATCTAATTCTCACCATTGTCCATACTGCACTTGATGTGAATATTCAAATAGTTTTTTCAGTAAAGGAAGGACAGCAATCAAAGCAACCTGAAGCTGTTCAGAGCTATTTATTCGCAAACTGACTTGTCCTGCACCTTTGTTATTCAGATTGGCACGAGCTATTAGATTCGTAGACCGTCCAACAGGCACCTGTGACTGTATATTGCATCCAATGGCAAGATCTCCATGCCAATCCATGATAGATAGGCCAAGTGTAGATAAGGAGCGACCCAGAGGGTAATCTTTATCCCTCAATTGTGCTTCCAAGCTGCCCCCATAAGCAAGATCGCCACGTCCAGTCATAGCACCCCCAGCCATGACTACTTGGAACTGCTTATTAGCAATCAGTTTGTCTTCAAATTTCACTCCAGCTGATAGTGCATCACCTAAGAGTGTAACTGAGATGCCAGCCATTGCCTTATTCTTCTTCAGATTACTAAACCTGGTCTCGCTCGCAGTGTATAGGCTAAGTCCTTTCCAACAGTCTGCATATCAAAACCCAATGAAGTTGCTTTACCTTCCCCGTGCTTTAAAGAACTGGCCAGTTCCATTTGGACATTGGCATCCCTTTTGTCCTTTGTCACCTGGCCAGAAAATGAAATAGGAAATTTCTTTTTTGCAACGAACAGTCTTTCGACATTAATACCTTCGTAACCAACATCATGATCCCAACCATGAGTATCTAGAACTGGCCTAACAAGCCATGGGTTGGAGGAATCAAGGGAACGATAGCGATGAGTTGGATTATCAGAATCAAAAGAAGCAGGCAACGCCAAATCTGGCATGGGAACTGGAACAGAAGAAGCACCACTACTTTCTTCTTCTGCATTTTCACCATACTCACTTTGCAGATCCTTGGCTGCAGATGCCATTTTCTTCATCATCTTAAGCTGCTTTTTCTCTTCCTTCAGTTGCTTCTTCATAAAAAGCTTTTCTCTATATTCCAACTCATCAAAATATGCTTTTTTCTGAGCTTTACTAAGCTTTGCTATTTGTGCTTTACTCAACCGCTTGAAAGGTGGCAGCTCATCATATTCTGGTTCATCCTCGGAGTCGGAGGATCCATCCAAATCATCATCTAATCCATCCTCATCACCATACTGCTCTTCAGGAAGCTTAACTTGCGGTCTCGATTGAAGAAGAGATGAAAGAAGGTAAGGTAAAGGAGGTGTTCTTGCTCGAGTAGCAAAAGGCTTTCCTGGGGGAGCATCTTGCAACTTCAAAAGCGTGTTTGCCTCAGCCAGAATTTTAGATGCTAAGGAAAGCAACAACAAATGAGGCTTCCAGACCTGACCATTTGGCAATACTCTCTGGCCTGCCCTATTTGTTCTACATGCAGAGTGATTCTCCACTAATGAAACAGGATTCATGAGTCGCATATCCCCAGCTGCCTGACGAATAGCCTGCTGTACAACATGAGAACGTTGAGTGACAAACATGTCATAGCTAGAAGCAGTACCATTAGGACCATCTGGTGGAGCAGAAGCTGCATGAGTCAAAACCACAATTGCATTAAACCATATAGAGGGACCAAAGACCTCAGTTATGGTATGCAAGAGGGGCATATCACCAAAATCCCTCGTTTGCATGTCCAACCTATCGAGGTACAACACAATATCTGGAGGTGTTTTCTTAATGAAACGCTTAACGGAGTGAAGGATCTTCTCATTCTGGCATTGGTCAGACCAGGAAGGAAGAAGGCCTGGTGTGTCAATTACACGAACTTTAATACCATGCACAGTACCCACAACATCCTGAACCTTTTTGGTACCAGTCTGGAAAGCATCAGTTCCAAACTTGACTTCATCAAATATTGAATTAATAGTAGCACTTTTACCAACTCCAGTCTTCCCAAGGACCATAATTGTACAGGAGAAATCAAGGGGTTCATTTCCAGCTGCCTCAAGCTGTTCAGCCATAGCACTTGCACGGTCAAAGCTGAAGGCACCAACCCGGCCCCCATTTCTCCCCCGGAGCTGCTCAGCTAATCCTAGTCTGTACAAAACCTGTGCCACAACAACATTATGGGGAGTCTGCCCGAGCCTATTTGCAAGCCTCAAAAACTTAACTCTAATCAACTGAAGCTTTTCGCGAGTCTCATCATTCTCCTCAGCCTCCACATTGCCAGTTTCTTCAATTTGTTGTGCCTGTGCCTGTGCCTCTGAGACACTTCCGTTTGCACGAGGCTGCTGCACCACCCTGGCGGCAGGTTCCAATAACGGAGCAGCGCGCCCAAGGCCAGCAGGATGAGAAGAGATAACAGGGTTTGTAGATTTAACAGATGATGACAATGCTGGAGCAGGTTGAATTTCACATTCTCTAGTGACAGAGTTATTTGGCTTAGGCTCCTGAGCCATGTCCACTTTTTTCCCAAATTCTTTGGCTTTAGCAGACACTGAAGATCCTGGAGCATGTTGCACTTCCTGCTCTATGGTCACTTGGGTGCTTTGCTTATCTTGTTGATTTTTCTCAGCTTTATCATCAGAATGTTTCAATCACAAAATTAATATCTTGACATTTATTACCCACCATTTCATCAGGGAGCCGAGATTGAAAACCATCATGAACCTCTGTCCTCAAATCAGCTTTACCCAACTCAATCTTCTCATTCCTCTCATCTGTAAACTTTTCTGAAGAGGACAAGTTTCCAATTGCAGAAGCAACTGTTCCTTCAACAGATTTACTTGGCTCAGATTGTGTATGTTTCAGTTCATCAATCTCACCATTATGCTTCATGTCCCTAGCATATGATAAATCTTCTACTTTTCCATTCATGTTTTCCTCCACCTCCATAGCAGCAAAAGCCTTATTTGCTTTTGCATCTTCATCTCCACCATCCACTGAACCAAGACCAGCTGTAGCCCCATTTACTTCTGTACACTCTTGTCCCTGATCAGTATCTCCTTTTACAGTCATCTCAATTACTGTATCAGACTTGAGACTTATTTTTTCCTCGTCCCTTGGAACTTCTGTTTCTCCGGTACCATTGATTTCATCTTCATCTCCACCATCCACTGAATCAAGACCAGCTGTAGCCCCTTTTACTTCTGTACACTCTTGTCCCTGATCAGTATCTCCTTTTACAGGCATCTCAATTACTTTATCAGACTTGAGACTTCTTTTTTCCTCGTCCCTTGGAACTTCTGTTTCTCCGGTACCATTGATTTCAAGTACTTCCTTCCCACCATTCAATTCATCAGTCTTTTCGCCCATTTCAGTACCTGCCTCGTCAATCTTATCAGCTTTACCAGCCTCAATCTTCTCATTCCTCTCATCTGCAAACTTTTCTGAAGAGGATAAGTTTCTATCTGCAGAACCAACTGTCTCTTCAACAGATTTCCTTGGCTCAGACAGCCTATCTTTCAGTTCATCAATCTCACTATTAAGCTTCATGTCCCTATCATTCAATAAATCTTTTAGTTCGTCTGCAGAAGCAACTGTCTCTTCAACAGATTTCCTTGGCTCAGACAGCCCATCTTTCAGTTCATCAATCTCACTATTAAGCTTCATGTCTCTAACATTCAATAAACCTTTTAGTTCTCCATTCATGTTATCCTCCACCTCCACAGCAGCAAAACCCTTTTCATCTTCATCTCCGTCTACTGAACCAAGATCAGCTGTGGCACATTTCACTTCCGTACTCTCTTTTCCCTGATCAGTATCTCCTGTTACAGGCATCTCCATTCCTGAATCAGACTTGAGATTTCTTTTTTCCTCATCCCTCGGAACTTCTGCTTCTCCAGTACCACTGATTTCAGGTACTTCCTTCCCACCTTTCAATTCATCAATCTTTTTGCCCATTTCAGTCCCTCCCTCGTCAATCTTATCTGACACCACACCACCACCCACACTCTCACCTTTCTGCAGGTCCACCAACTCTGCCACAGCCTCCTGAGTTCCAACCTCACTTGGAACGGCGGTCTCCTGAGTTTCAATAGCCTCTTGAAAGGTCTCTGCTTCAGGTTCTAAATTCAAGTTCTCCTTAACTACCTCTGAACCAGTATCGCCAAATGTCTCAACATTTCCAATTGCATCCTCAACAAAACTGCCGCCATCCACTCCAGATTTTTGTGCCTGTTCTTGCAAATTCTCCAGTGTTGCGGTTGCCTCCTCAAAAACCTCACCTACTGGTTCTTCTGTTTCACCGGAATCCCCAGCAAACCTCACCTTCAGTTCCTCATTGGCAACTCTTTCTTCCGCAATCTTATTATCTACCATTACTACCCCATTTTCCATTTTCACAAATGTTGCTTCAAAAACCTAAACTCAGGAAGAAGATTAGAAAAAAGAGAGAGAGCCCATTATAACCACTAACCATCTGAATAATCAATAAAGAATCAATTATAATAAGCACCTACAAAACGAAAACCCATCCTTTCCTAAAACCCCAACATAAAAAAGCAATATGAATCCAAATGTTAAAGAAAGAAAATGGATCGGTCTAGTTCTTCAGAACCGAAACATCATCTTTCCAAAACAAATCAGATCCCAAGTTCATAAATGTAAATAATAATAAAAGAGAGATAGTGATTATAAAAAATAAAAAATAAAAAGGTTACCTGGTCTTTATGGTGCAGTGATTTTCAGATAGAGAAAAAGAAAAGGGTTTTCTGTACTATAATGAGAGACAGATTAGAGAGTTAAAGTACCTGTGGTTGGTTTATATATATGCCTTTTTTTATTTTCCTCTATTTCCACATCTACTGCAACTGCACAAGAAATGATGTATTACGGATAAGAAGGTAGTCAAGGGATGAGAATGGAGGTTGGGATGTGATCGAACGGTGAGAGATGGTTGATTAGTATGATCATGAAAAACGCCGAATGACGGTGATAAGAAAATTAAAGTTAGAAAAAAAAAAAAAAAGGAAATTTAGCCTATCAAATGGATAGAGTCACGTGATCATACCTTATTCGAGAGGGACAGACAGGGAGAGATTGTGGGCCGTCCAATCTTTCCTGATTGATTGCAAACCTTTTTTTTAAGATATAAATTTGCCAATATTTAATTTTAATTACAAAAACGGAAATGATAAAAGATTCAGTTCAGGATAAAATTAATTGTTTTAGAAAAAAACTAAAATAAAAATGATTTGTCGTAATAATTCTTTCCAATTATGACATTTTAATAAAGTAGTTTATGGATAAAAATATCTTGAAACTTTTTACTTTTCCTCTTAATTCTAATATTTGAATATCCTTTATCTCTGTTTTAAAATTAAAAATAAAACCCTCATTTAAACAAAAATAATGAAATATTTATGGAGAAATGTCCAAAATTTCCTTATTTTTACTTTACTTTTCCACTTTCCCAAATGCCACAAACTTTCATAAACAAAATAAAAAAAAGTTTATTTAATTAAAAAATAAATTCCTAATAAGTTGGGTTTGGATTTGATTCAACAAGTTTCAGATTCAGCCCAGTAATGAGAAATGGCGAACTCCAGTCCAAATTTGCCTCGTGAATCCAACACCAACAGCCGCACTAATTACCGCAACAGCCAATACCTTCATTGGACCTAACAAGTATAGTGACATGAGGAATCAGGAAAGCTCCATTTTTCCTTTCACATGCTGTCTCTCTCCAATGCCAAAAGCCGCTTCTTCGGAAAACCCCATTATTGTCTTTTAAAAATATTTTTTTCACGGCAGTCGCCTACCCTATCCAACTCTAGTTTCTTACAATAATGCGCAAGAGCCAAGTCTTTCGAACTCCACAAGTTTCTAGACAATCAGCCCGACACTTTTTTAGCCAATCATTTGGCGCTCGCAAAGTATTCGATAAAATGGCTGCTAGAAATTTATTTTATGTTAATAATATGTTATCTGTGTATGCAAAAGCATACAAGAATGTTGTTCGATCAGATGCCCCCAAAGAGATTATTTTGTGGAATACGATGGTTATTGCTTATGCCCAAAGCGGGTATTTTGAGGAAGCGTTTAGGTTTTATAAGGAGTAAATGAATTTGTCTATTGGATGCAATGACTTCAGTTTTGCTGGTGTTTTGACTGTTTGTGTTAAGTCGAGAAAATTGCAACTTGCTAGGCTGGTTGTTGTTGGGATTTTCACCCAAATAATATTATTTTAATAATTTATTTTTAAATGATATTGGTTGAGTTTTATTTACCTAAATTATAGAGTAAAAACTCTGAAGTCAAATACACAAGGATTATGATAACTTTCGAGCAATTCCTAGCAAACTTTCAACACATTTAGTCTTGTCTGTATAGTTAAAGCTATTCCATCAACAGGAGCACCCAATAATGAGGTAACATCTTCCACACTTATCACACGGTAAGTGAAAAGTATGGGTCTCAGGATTTTACTGTTCAACCAACGCAACTATCAAATTTGGATATATTTAGAAGCCCTAAATCAAAACTAGTTACATCCAAGTATGCCCGAATCCTCGAATTAATAACATCGAAATGGTTATGATGCGACCTGTTGTGCAGTGATCGACTCATTGGTTATACAAAGTTTATACAACACTCGTTATTGAACATGACAAACTTTTTATTGGCAAATTCATAATATTTATCTATTATACATCAATAATCACCAACCCAAGCCTTATTAGGGATCCAGGTCTCCGACCTGTGACCTAGATAGGTCCCACCAGAAGATTGAGTGCGAAGCGAGCAACGAAGAGGCAGCAAGGCAAGTTCACAGACCCTACTCGCAAAGCGAGCTCATGGACTCAATTCGCAAGGCAAAGCCAAAGACCCAGCTCAAATGCAAGGCCACAGATACAGTTCGCAGGGACATAGGAAAGACCACTGTCTCAGCTCGCATACACCTAGAGAGCTCGCAGAAAGGGCCGCGTACACCACAGGCCACTCAGACACGTGTCCAACAGGTACGAAGCCCACCCAGAATGTCGGTCCTAGGAACAGAAAAGACCGCGTACTCCGTACACACTTGCCCAGCAAACTTGGAGTTCGTAGAGAATGTTAGTACTAAAGGCAGCGGAATCAAGACAAAATAATGGGGCCCTATCATGAGCTATAATAGCATCTGTAACGACATGTATAAATACCCGAACACTCCTATCAATAATATACAATAAAATATTACTCAACAATTGGTGCAGTGAACATAGACAAACTTTCGATCATCAGATTTTTTCTAGTTTAATTAAGTTTTCTTCAGTTTTCAAAGCAAATGGCTTACCCGAGTGAAAATTTCCTCTTCAACTCTTAATCGAGATAGGTCGGAGCGTCAAGTTCCGGTGACCAACATAAAATAGACTTATTCACCAAATGGTTAGCCAATAGACCAGAAAACCTTGGCAACATAGTTTATTGGAGAGCTTCTGGTTCCTTGGACTTGAACATTTCTACCAATCAGGGGTTGTCACTCCCTCTCAACCAAGAGGCACCCCCGCAGTAGTTCTTGGCCCTTTAAGAACAAATGAGACTTATAAGGGAGCAGATGGCTGCTCAAGAAGCGCGATTCTAATAGTAACAAGTTATTCAACAAAAGCTGCTGAAACAAAACGAGGAGCTGCGAAGGAAGGCACATTTTGATAACTCCAATTTTCAGGACAATGTAAACACGCAGGGCGAGGCCCTAAGCTATAACGCCCCTAACCCATATTCGTCACCGGAACAAGGTTACAGAGCATTACCGAAGTTTACAGAACAATTTCAATTAATTCAAGAAATTTATTATTCATATTTAGAGATTATGCATAACGTCCCTTAAATGGACCCTTAAGGCCCAATATGAACATTAGAATCGAAGCGGGACTAAATCGGGATCACTAAAAAATTTTCGTAAAATTTCAAAATTTCTCTTATGAACAGTATCCACACGCCCGTGTGGTCTAGGGACACACCCGTGTGATCAGGCCGTGTGACTTACACGGTCATAAAACATGCCCATATTGTAGGCCGTGTGACTATACACGCCCATGTCCCTAACCCGTGTAACTCTCAAACTTATAAGGCATGAAGTAATTGAAGTCACACGGCCAAGTCACACACCCGTGTGCTAGGCCGTGTGGTTAATTTAATTTTTACAAATTAGGTGCAGTTTTCACACGGCCATACCGCACGCCCATGTTCAAGGCCGTGTTATCTACACGGCTAAGACACACACCCGTTTCTCTGCCTGGGTGCTTAATTCTGAGCATTCTGTTTTGCGAATTTGAAATACAGGGGACACACGACCAGGCCACGCCCATGTACCAGGCCATGTGTCACACACGGACTAGACACACGCCTGTGTGTCTACCCGTGTGGACGAAATAAGGTCATTTCCTAGCCGCATTTCTCACCCAAACTTTGCCATTTTCCTGCATCAACACATACAAATATTTTCCAACCAATTCAAGCATAAATACAAAGCCATTTTCCTTCATCATAGATTATTTACTTTACTTACCTCTTATGTAATTTGAGTTGTTTATTATAATTTCATACTTATATATGTACAAAAACATGTGTTATTCCATATCCATCTACAACATCAAAACAAGTTTCTCTTGCCATTCCAATGGCTAGATTAAATTCAACATATACAACCATAATTTGGTCAAATTTGCCTATACATGCCATTATACCAAAACAAGATTTTAATTTATACCAAAATAACGGGAGGATAGTGTGATGTGTGCTCCGACCGTTCTCCAACCTTCACGAGCATTGAGCACTATAAAACAGGGAAAAATAAACCAAATAAGCATTATATGCTTAGCAAGCTCGTATAACTAGAATTTAACTTACCAATCATATTTAACATTTAAAACATTCAAAAGCACACTTTCCATTCAATTTGGCATTTTACCTAACCACATGCATTCAATCAAACATGTTAATCACAAACATACCTTAATGCATTGATGAGCTCATCATACTATATTCCATCAAGTTTTCCTCTTTTCATTTCATATTCCTCATGTCTCACTAATCATTTTATCCGTTGAACTATTGGATTTTTTGATGGATATTTCTGATAGTACATTTAAAGTATACAATTCCATTGTCCGTCAATTCATATCTAGTAGTACCTATTAAGGTACACTCTTAAGCCACATAACATACAATAGAATTACCAATCCATGCTAAATTCTATCTGTAACATACACTTTAAGAGCTTTGTCAGGATTACCAGTCCAGGCTAAATCCTTTTTGTGACAGAATTCTCTATAAAGTTTATTCTGGATTACCAGTCCAGGCTAAATCCAATCAATTAGGATTACCAGTCCAGGCTAAATCCTAATTGAAACATATACTCGAGAGGCTCATTTTAGATTACCTGTCCAAGTTAAACCCATTCTGCAATACATGCAGTTTTATCAGGGAAATCACATTTATCCATCGAAATTCAATATTCACACGAAATTTAACCCTTTTCAATAATTTCCAACATATACCATTTTATATATACAATCTCATATAACATATTCAATGTAATATAGCATTCAAAATAACACATTTCTATGCTCATCTAAGTTATACGAACTTACCTTGATACTTGTTCGTAACTAAAATCTACTAATCCAAAATCTTCTCCTTTTCACGATCTAACTCTTTGTTCGATATTTTTGGATCTATATAATTGAATTTAAACACCAATTTAACACATTTCATATTCCATTGAACTCAATTTACACCTTAGGCAAAATTACCATTTTGCCCCATACTTTTCATAAATTCTAATTTCGTCCCTAGGCTCGAAAAATGAAATTTATGCAATTTAATCCTTATTTCCAACCTAACTGAATTTCATATACTATAATAGTAGCTCATGAATTCCATAAAAATCAAAATTTTATCATGGTTTTCATCATTTTTCAATTTAGTCCCTAAATCATATTTTCATGTAAATTCACTTTGTAAAAGTTGTTTATCTATCAACGACCTTTCATTTTTTACCATAAACTTTTAAATTTCAATATTCATCTATGGAAAATTTTCTATACTTTGATATCTATTCAAATTAATCCCCCAAATAGATAAATTATGCTTCCCGATCTCAAAAATATAAAAATTACTAAAAACAGGACTTGGAAACTTACCTAATTAAGCTTGAAAAGTTCCTTTTCTCTCTCCTAGGGCTTCCATAAAATTTGGGGATGAAGATGATATGAAAATAAGATGATAATTTTATTTAATTAATTATCATCTTTTAATTATTTTGTTTTCCAATTTTGTCCTTAACCTTTTCTAATTTTTCCACGAATGATTCACTAAAAATATCTACATACTTTTCTTTAATGGTATAATTACCAAATAAGGACCTCAAGTTTTGAATTTCATAGCTAATTAACCCATATAGCTACTAGAATTCAAATTTGACATTTTATGAAAATTAGTCCTTTCTATAATTAAACACATAATTGATAAAATTTTCTTATCAAAATTCTCATACAACTTTTTATCACATTACTAATCATTTCATAATATTAAAATATTTTATCTTTTCGGCTCGGATTTGTGGTTATGAAACCACTGTTCTAACTTCACTGAAATTGGGCTGTTACAAGTTTCCCCCTTAATGATTTTCGTCCTTGAAAATCTTACTAGTAAAAAGATTCGGGTACTGCTTTCTTGTGGTATCCTTCGGCTTCCAAGTAGCTTCTTCTATTCCATGTTTTGGCCAAAGAACTTTTACCAACGCTACCTTTTTATTTCTTAACTCTTTTGTCTCTCGTGCTAAGATTTTAATCGGTTCTTCACTATACGTCATATCAGGCTGAATTTCAACTTCTATTGGAGAGATAACATGTAAAGGGTCTGATCGATACCATCTCAACATTGATACATGAAAGACATTATGAATCTTATCAAGTTCTGGTGGTAATGCCAACCGATATGCAACTGGTCCAATTCTTTCAATAATTTTATATGGCCCGATGAACCTTGGACTCAATTTCCCTTTTTGACCAAATCAAAGAACTTTCTTCCAAGGTGGCTTCAAGAATACCTTATCACCGATCTCAAATTCCATTTCTTTTCTTTTTAAATCAAAATGAGACTTTTGACGATCTGAGGCTGCTTTTAAACTGTCTCGTATCACATTTACTTTTTCTTCCATTTCACGGATTAGATTAACTCCATGAATCTTCTTTTCACTGAGCTCTGTCCAATACAATGGTGTTCTACATTTTCGACTATACAGAGCTTCATACGGTGCCATTTTGATACTAGATTGATAACTTTTGTTATAAGCAAATTCAATCAAAGGAAAATATTTTTCCCAATTACCTTCAAATTCAAGTACACAACATCATAACATATCCTCCAAAATTTGTATAACACGTTCAAATTGGCCATCTGTCTGAGGATGAAATGCAGTACTAAAATGCAGTACTGAAATGCAATCGTGTACCCAGTGCTTCTTGTAATTTATTCCAAAATTCGAATGTAAACCGGGTTCTCCATCAGAAATAATAGAAACTGGCACCCCATGTAATCTAACAATCTTAGATACATATAATTCAGCCAATTTATCTAAGGAAAAATCCATACGTTGTAACAACCCGATTTTGACCCTAATCAGAACGGTGGTTTTGAGACCACGAATTTGAGTCAAAAAATATTTTAATATTATTTTCTATGCTCATTATGTGTGAATTGGTGTGTGTGAAAATTTCGTATTAAAATTTGATCATTTTGGTGCTTAATTATGAAAAAAGGGGGCTTAATCGCATAAAAATAAAAATTTGGTGGTTAAATTTGTAAGTATTAAATTGATGATGGTTTCTTAAATTGAGGTATAAATAGTGTAAATTGGCCAAAATTCATCATAGTGGCCGGTCATGATTTGCATGTAATAGTAAATGGAATTGTTTATTATATTTGATGATATTAGGTAATAATTTAATATTTGTTATTATGTAAAATTGAATAAAAGAAAATAAATGAAAGAGAAAGTGTTCATCTTTCTCAAGTGACCGAAAATAAGAAAGAAAAAGAGAAAAAGAAAGCTTAGAAGCATTCATCCCTTTGCAAGCTCAATAGGTAAGTGATTTGAGTTCGGTTTTTGATCATTTTTACGTTTTTGAGATCGTTGCTATGTGATTTAGCTAGCCCATGCTTGAATTTTTGAATTGGTTGTGTATTTTGTGAATTGCCATTGAAGAAAGCTTGTTATTTTTGTAGTTTGATGATGAAATATTAATTATATGTGTTAGATTAACAAGTTTTGTTCTTGAATTTTTGATGAAATTGAGTGATTTGGATTAAATTGCAAAAATAAATTTTTGAGGGACTAAAATGCAAAATAACTAAAATGTATGAGCTTGTATTAGGACTATGGATATTCGGCCCTAAAGAAGTATGGTCAAATTTTGAATATTTTGTGTTTTGTGCTATAGGGACTAAATTGTAAAAAGTGTAAAATGTCAAGGTTAAAATTGTAATTTGCCCAATTATGTGTTTTTGAACTAAATTGAATGAAAATATGTTGAATGAGCTTAATTTGAAATTATTTAGATCAAGATAAAAAAGAATCAGGATTGGATCGGGGAAAGGAGAAGTTAATTGAATAGTTGGGAAACGAAGTCCGTCGATACTCGAGGTAAGTTTTTAAGCAATTAAGTTGAATTGAAATTATTTTTAATGATGTATTGGATATTGCCAAATAGGTTGATGTTGTTATGAGATGAATGAATTGATTCGAATATATATATATTTGAAGTTAAGTTTATATGTGTTTGTATGAATGGGGACTAAAAATTGAGAAAAAAAAGCACTAATTGAATTTGAGCACTATTGATCTTCAAAGAGCACTAAGTGTGATTGATTTTCGAGCACTAAGTTAAGTAGATCGGTTAACGCTACTTAAAGGTATGAGTAAACTTTAATCCAAGATTGAATTAGGTGAGTTTGATATCATGAGAAGTTATTATTTGAATTGTAAGTATAAATTTGGTAAGTGGAATATGCATATGAAATCAATTATTAAATGTATGAGCATTCGACTTTTGGAGTTATGAAAGGTGATAGTTTAATATGCATTTGTATTAAAGTAAGGAATGGATTATAGATTTATGTGAAGTCTATATTTGAAGGTTGGATTATTCGGTTTAAGGGTCATGAAATGTATAAAAATTTCTTTTATAATGTTTAAGGCATTGTTATATGATTGCTTATAACTTACTAAGCTAAGATAGCTTACTTTGTGTGGATGTTATGTTGTTTATTAGGTTTTGAAGTCCAGTTTTGAGCTCGGGGATCATCGTCAAGTCTATCACACTATCAACAAATTTTGGTACCTTCTGTATTTCTTTTGAAATTATGGCATGTATATGCTATGTCACTTTTGAGTTGATGTTGAAAGGTGTGTATATGTATAAATGCCATGCGAAAATGGCTACAATGTGGTATTATGGTTTTATATAGATTCAACTATGTTATTAACTTAATTTGGTGTATATATCTTAATGTGTTATGTTTGTTATTTAGATATGAGGATTAAATGAATTGAGTTAATCATAGTTGTGAATATTCGGTCATGGTATTTGTAGGGTATAGTAGGTATACTTTCATGATTGGTATGAATGGCATTATAGGTTATGTCTTTAGGTTGTGTATATTGAACATGACATGTATATGTATATGTATGAAGCTTGATTTATATGTTTTAGGATATTTATAAGATGGGTATGTTTTAATAATTTGACTATGATAGTTGTAAGAGATGTGATCGATTATATGTTTAGTTGCTTTTGGCAATTGATATTAAGTTTGGTATATTCTAGATTTGGTTAAGTGAGTTGCTGGTATATGTAGATTAGATTTTGATAATTGATAATTTGTTTTAATAAAGTGATTCTAACATGTGCATATTCGGTCTTTGTAATGTCAATAAAACCAAATGAATAGTAAATCTTACTTTAATGAAAATGCTTATGTATGAAAGGTATTTTGGGTTACATGTCTTGATTGAGTAAAAATATGTATGATTTATAAATAGTTCTTATAGTAAGCTTAAAACATGTTCAAACAGAAGATGCAAGTGACTATGAGATTCGGCCTCAGTATAAGTATTATATTGATAATGTATGTAATGTGTTTTAGTAGATAAATTGGGATATGAATACATGTATAAATGCCGTGAAAAGTTGAGTACATTATTGATGAAATGTTCTTTAGATTTAGATTATTGATTATGTAATACCTTGGGGATATTCGGCTATATGAGTTGCTTTAATAATTTGGGTATAATGTGATTGTGTATTTGGTTATGAAATGTATTAAATTTGTTAGGTAAATGGTTGGTTAACTACATGTATGTGAGATAGTTGCTATGACAATGTTTTTTACAATGTCCTATGAATGAGATGGTATTTGTTGATTTTTTTTATGAATATGCGAAAGTGAGTATGATTTAATTATCGCTAAAATTTTTACTAGCTATGGTGTAATGTTTTAAAATTGAAGTATATTTGGTAATGAATTCATAGTTTGATAGCCAAGCGAGTGTAGCTCATTTGATTCGAACCTGTGATAAAGAAGCGTGATTTATATTTATAAATGCCTGTGCTGGGTTGGGTTTAGATGGGTAATACCTCGTAACTCAGTCCGGTGATGGATACGGGTTAGGGGTGTTACATTTGTTTGGTATCAGAGCTACGGTTTAGTTAGTTCTCGGACTAAAGTAGCGCGTGTGAGTCTAGCTATACATGCCATAAACATATTTATTATGATAGTGTGATGACTTTTGAAAATGAAATATGTTTTTTCTCCTTTTATATAGTAAATGGATCCTGATCCCGAGCGAGTTGTAGCTGATGATGTCAAGAGTGTGGTGCTTGCTCCCGTGCAAAGGACCGCTCCGGTTGAATCTTGACCAGCTACGAGTAACCAAGATGAGGGGGCTAAGCAAGCCTTCTTTAGTATAATGAATGATTGGTTTAACCAATATATCCGGACCAATTCGGCTGTTCAACAACCCTCGAACCTTAATAATCCACTGTAGTACTTGTGGTACCATCGATCATTAATCCTGAGAGGTTGAATAAGCCTCCGTTGATAAAATCAAAAAGTACGGAGCTGAAGAGTTTAGAGCCACAGCTACTGATGATGCTGAACGGGCTGGATTTTGGCTCGATAATACTATTCGTGTCTTTGATGAACTATCTTGTACACCCGAAGAGTGCTTGAAATGTGCTATATCCTTATTACGAGATTCTACCTACTATTGGTGGAGCACTTTGTTTTGGTTGTTCCGAAGGAACGAGTCACTTGGGATTTCTTTCAGACGGAGTTTCACAAAAAGTACATCAGTCAGTGATTCATTAATCAGAAACGTAAAGAGTTTTTCGAGTTAAAACAGGGTCGATGACCGTATCTGATTATGAGCATGAGTTTGTGAGACTCAGCCGTTATGCCCGAGAGTGTGTTGCAACTAAGGATGCCATGTGTAAAAGATTCGAGGAGGGACTGAACGAAGACATAAAATTGCTTGTAGGTATACTTGAAATAAAAGAGTTCGTAGTACTTGTTGAGCGAGCTTGCAAGGCCGAAGAGCTCGGAAAAGAGAAAAGAAAAGCTGAATTCGAAGCTAGAGATTTTCGCAAGAGATCAGCAAGTAAAACTTTTCAGATGACATCAAAGAAGTTCCGAAATGACAGTAATCGATCTAAAACTAATGCTGGGATTTCCTTGCAAGAGCGACCACCAGTGAGTTCACGAGCTACCTCGATTGCTAGTGTTGGCAATACTCAACCGAATAAACCCGAGTGTCAACAGTCGTAGGTGACATTTTGGTGAATATTGGGGAAAGTCCAACAACCGAGCTTACTACAAGTGTGGTTCGCAGGATCACTTCATTCGAGATTGCCCGGAGTTAGCTGAGAAGGATAATGCTCAGAGTGCAAGACCGAAGCGGACTGCAACTAGAGGTAGACTACCCCTGTAACACCCCTATCCCGTGTCCGATCACCGGATTAGGGTTAAAAGCGTTACCAGAAAGATCAAAAACATTTACATAATTAATCGTTCAACCATTCATCAATATCAATCATAATGTCCCTTAAGTAGGTCATCGAGACCTTAAGCATGCTTATAAACCGATTCAGGACTAAATCGAAACATATAAGTAATTTCATAAAAATTTGAAACTTTTCTAACTTACAGGGGACACACACCTTGAGGGTAGGCCGTGCCTCACTCACGGCTACATGACACCCTCGTGCGACCTCCCCGTGGTAGTATTTTGCCAAAATCAACACGGTCACCAAGCACGCCCGTGTGCTAAGGCCGTGTACTAATAGATCACATACTGCCATTTCTCGCACGGCCACCAAGCACACCCGTGTCGAGGTCGTGTGCAACTTAAGCCACATTCTACCAATTTACCCACGGTCTCAGGCATGCCCGTGTGCCTCAACCGTGTGACATTATAAGCCATTTTACAAGGCCAATATGCCACCCATTTTGGGTCTCACCTACAAGCAATACATACCAAAACATTATATGCATATATGGCAACCAAAACATATCAAATGGTTCACTTCATCCTTACATTCAATACCAATTCCATTCATACCAAATTACAAACTAAATCCTACATCATTTCAAACATGTATCATCCATTTGCTTAATCAAAACATAACCATTTCATATGCATCAAAACATACTAAATATATGCTTCATAACTCATTCATTCAAACATTTATCAACTCAAAAGCTTGCCAATACACATGGCCATGCTCACTTCATAAACATATACACCTATCCAGCCTAGATATGCCATAATTAGCCATATACATTTTCAAAAGGGTACCAAAATAAGTTTAGTAGTGTGATGATGATCCTTGACAATCCCGAGCCTTCAGTAGCTTTGACGACCTAAAAAATAGAGAAAACACACACACAGAGTAAGCTTTACAAAGCTTAGTAAGTCTTATACAAATAAACTTGGCTTAAAAAGCATTTATGTAATTTGATACATTTGCACATCTCATTCACTTAACAATTTATCATGTATATGCTTGATTCATACTTATGACTACATTTGTCACATTTATCCATTCAAAACTCATTTGAAACACATAGCTCATTCATAATCTTTCTTGCATCTCCTTCACATTATCCTATTCAAACATGCCTTTCTTCAATCAAAGTCATATGCATACTTACCATTCATGCATACTTAATGCACATTCAACACACCTGAATCGGATATTCATTCATTTAATTGATCATAGCTCGGATATACCATTCGTATTGTAGACTTGTCCGTTGAACCCTTAGGAACCTAGTAGGATACTCAGAAAGCTCGGAATAGTAGTACAATGCCAACGTCCCATACGAGGTCTTACATGCACTCGTGATATCGATGCCATCGTCCTCCCATGTGGTCTTACATGTCATGATCATAATGATGCCAACGTCCCCAGCGTGGTCTTACACGAGTCAATATGATGTTGATGTCCCGGATATGGTCTTACTCATAAAGTTCATATCGATGCTCACGTCCCGCACGAGGTCTTTTACATAGAATTCATATCGATGCCTACGTCCCGCATTTAGGTCTTACACAAATTTCAAATCAACGCCAATGTCCGGGACGTGGTCTTACATGATAAGATGTAATAGATACCTATGTCATGACATAGCTAATCCTATCTATTCCTAGGTTCGTACGGGACTTCTCGGTTTTATCACTATATCAAACTTATTTCGAAATTCACGCACTTAGCATCTCATACTCATTCATTTTCATCAATAGTCATATGGATACATATATTCAATTCAATATAGATAAGTTTATTTGCATAGTGACTTACCTCGGATTTGGTTTATCGAACAGAAACGGCTACTCGGTTATTTTCGCTTTCCCGCGATCTAAGTCTGTTTCCCTCGGTTCTTGATCTAAACATATTCAGAATTAACTCTTTTATTCACTAGTTCATTCAATTCAATCCAAAGACACATATTTAGAGCTATTTGCAATTTAGCCCTCACATTTGCACATTTTATCAATTTAATCTATTTTTTCACAAAACATCAAATTCACAAAATCTACCCATGCTCATGCTTAGCCGAATACTCCTACATCACATATAAGTCCACATTTTTCATTGAATTCACAAATTAGTCCTCCAACATAATATTTTCACAATTTAGCCCTATTTAGCTAAATTCAACAAAACTTCAAGAACAAAACATGTTCATCAAGCTTAAATCTTCCATTTAACATCATAAAACATCACAAAACTCAACATAGCATCAATGGCATTTTACACAAACATCATCAATTCATCAAATTGAGACATGGGTTTAGTAGCTCTCAAAAAATGATTGCAAAAATGTAGAAATTATCGAAAATCGAAGTCAAAACTTAACTTAATCAAGCTTAAAGAGTGCCGAATGCCTTAGCTTGTATTTTCTTTTCTTTCTTTGATGATTTTCGGTTAAAAGAAGAGAAAATAAAAGATGAACACTCATCTTTTTGTTTCTTAATCTAATATTAATAATCCAATTACCAAAATGGCCTTCATTCAGATAATTGAAACAATTATACAATATGGGCATTTAAGACTTTTATCCATCCACTATCCACCCATTGGCATATTTGCCTATTAAGGCCACAACCTTTAAAAGTCACATCACTTAAGTACTTTAACAATTAGCAAGTAACTTTCACATTTAATGCAATTCAATCCTTTTTTTCAAATTAAGCACACAGGCGGATAAATTAACTTACGAAAATTCAACACATGCTTAGTCACATCTCAACGGCATAGAAAATAATATTGAAATATTATTCAAACTCAGATTCGTCGTCCCGAAACCACTATTCCGACTAGGGTATAAATCGGATTGTTACAATTCTCCTCCCTTAGGGATTTTTGTCTCCGAAAATCTTACCGTTAAACAGAATCGGATATTGTTGTCTCATTGAGTCCTCAGGCTCCCACGTAGCCTCTTCTATACCGTGACGATGCTAGAGTACTTTCACTAACGGAATTTTCTTGTTTCTCAACTCTTTCACTTCATGAACTAAGATACGGATCGGTTCCTCTTCGTATGTCATATCAGGTCAGATTTCAATATCAGATGGGGCAATCATATGAGACGAATCGGATTGATATCTACGAAGCATTGAGACATGAAACACATTGTGAATCTTTTCTAATTCAGAGGGTAACTTCAATCTATATACAACAGGCCCAACACGTTCAATGATCTCATACGGTCCGATGAATCTCGGACTTAACTTGCCTTTACGTCTGAATCGGAGCACTTTCTTTCACGGAGACACTTTCAGAAATACTTTGTCGCCGATCTCAAATTCTATATCTTTTCGTTTTAAGTTTGCATAGGACTTCTGACGATTAGATGCTACTTTCAAACAATCTTGAATCAGTTTCACTTTTTATTCGGTATCTTTTATCAAATCGACCTCGTGTAACTTATTCTCACTGAGTTCAGTCCAATACAGAGGCGTACGACATTTACGTCCATACAAAGCTTCATATGGTGCCATTTTAATGCTCATCTGAAAACTATTGTTATACGCAAATTCGATCAACGGAAGGTACTGTTCCTACAAACCATTAAACTCAAGTACACAACATCTTAACATATCCTCGAGAATCTGAATAATTCGCTCAGATTGACCATCCGTTTGAGGATGAAAAGCTGTACTGAAATGCAATTTCGTACCCAAATATCTTGCAATTTCTTCCAAAACCGCGATGTGAATCTCGGATCCCTATCTAACATAATATATAGTGGCACCCGTGCAATATCACAATCTTGGAAATATAAAGCTCAGCTAATCTTTCAAGCGAGTAGTCAAATCTTATCAAAATAAAATGGGTGATTTAGTTAATCGGTCAACTACGACCCATATCGCATCCTTCTTTCTCGGAGTCAAATGTAACCCAGAAACAAAGTCCATAGTTACTCTAACCCATTTCCATTCAGAATTAGAATCTATCAGTAACAACCTGCGGAACTTGATGTTCTGCTTTCACTTGCTGACAAACTAAACATTTTGAAACAAAGTCAGAAATGTCTCGTTTCATGCCAGACCACCGATAGTGTTGCTTCAAATCATGATACATCTTTGTACTTCTCGGATGGACAGATAAACGACTAATATGGGCTTCATTCAAAATCAATTAAATCAACTCCGAATTTCTGAACACAAATACGATATCAAAATCTCAAACAATCATTAACAATTCGAAATTCAAATTCAAAACTTGATTCACATTGAGTTCGTTTCGCTAGTAATTCATTATCAACCCTCTGAGCATCACATATTTGCTGTACAAATAATGGTTTCGCTCTTAATTCAGCTATCACAGAACTATCATCAGGCAAATCTAACTGAGCATTCAAAGCACATAGTGCAAACAATGACTTTCTACTCAACATATCAACAACCACATTTGCTTTACCCGGATGATAATCTATTACAAGCTCGTAATCTTTTAACAGTTCTAACCATCTTCTTTGATGTTGGTTCAAATCTTTCTGGGTCATTAGATATTTCAGACTTTTATGATCTGAAAACACATGACATTTCTCACCGTACAAATAATGATGCCAAATTTTAAGTGCAAACACAATCGCAGCGAGCTCAAGGTCTTGTGTCAGATGATTCTTTTCACGAGGCTTTAATTGTCTCGAAGCATAAGTTACCACTTTTCCCTCTTGCATCAAAATACATCCTGCATCGTTTAACGAAGCATCATGTAAACAATAAATTTTTACTCGATTCGTCAGTATTAACATTGGAGCTTCATTATGAGTTTTCAACCGATCAAAATTTTTTGACATTTATCCACCATTCAAATCGACATCTTTCAAGTAATCTAGTCAATGGAGTAGCTATAGTCGAGAAGCCTTTAACAAATCTACGATAATATCCAGCTAAACCCAGAAAACTACGAACTTCGGACACGTTCTTCGGAGGTTTCTAATTCAAAATAGCAAAAATCTTGCTCAGATCAACACAAATCCCAGAAGCTGACACAATATGCCCCAGAAAACTGACCTCATTCAACCAGAATTCACATTTGCTAAATTTTACGTACAATTGCTTTTCTCTCAAAGTTTGCAACACAATTTTCAAATGTTCTGCATGCTCATTCTTATCATGTGAGTAAATCAAAATGTCGTCAATGAATACAACAACAAATTGATCCAGATACGGTCTGAAAATTCTGTTCATCAAGTCCATAAAACAGCAGGAGCATTGGTTAGTCCAAATGGCATAACTAAAAACTTGTAATGCCCGTACCTCGTTCTAAAAGCAGTCTTTGGAATGTTTGAATCTTTAACTCTCAATTGGTAGTATCCTAATCTCAAATCAATCTTGGAAAACATAGTAGCTCCTTTTAACTGATCAAACAAATCATCAATTCTGGGCAAAGGATATTTGTTCTTTATAGTCAACTTATTCAACTGACAGTAATCAATACACATTCTCATCGTGCCATCTTTCTTTTTCACAAACAGAACAGGTGCACCCCAAGGCAAGAAACTTGGTCTAGCAAACCCTCTATCAGTCAATTCTTGTAACTGTGACTTTAACTCTTTCAACTCTGTTGGTGCCATTCTATACAGAGCTATCGAAATAGGTGTCGTACCAGGAAACAATTCAATACCAAATTTAACTTCACGAATCGGAGGTAAACCCGGTAACTCTTCAGGGAACACATCAGAAAAATCACAAACAATGGGTTCTGATTCAACTTTCTTCTCGGATGCTTTTGAATCAATCACATAAGCAAAATATGATTCATACCCCTTTTTCACATAACTCTGAGCTTTCAAAATGGATATCACAGCAGGCAATCCATTCAAATGATCAGACTCAATCCGTACAATCTCATCATTTGGACTTCTTAAATCAATAGATTTTCTTTTACAGTTCACAACGGCATCATGTATAAACAACCAATCCATTCCCAAAATAATATCGAATTCATTAAATGGAAAAGCATCAGATCAGCAGGGAAACAGATATCTCAAAACATTAACGGACATTTCTTGCATAGTTTGTCAACAAAGACACTTTTACCTAAGGGGTTTGATACTTTTATAGTAAATTTTGTAGACTCTACAGGCAAAGTCTTACCATAAACTAAATTCATGCATATGTATGAATGTGTAGAACCAGGATCTATTAAAGTTATCACAGAAGTATCATAAAGAGTAAAAGTACCAGTTATCACAATAGGTGATGAAGCTTCTTCACGAGCTCTGATAGCATATGCTCTGGCAGGCGCTCTAGCTTCAGATCTGACAACATTGTCTATCATAGTTCACTGACTACCACTGACATTCTTTACATTCTTTAAAGTTCGACCTCTCGCAGGTGCATTATCAGGTCTTGGATTCTGAATAGTTTCTGGCTCAACAGTCTCAGGACAATCTCGGATAAAATGATCAAGCGATCCACATCTAAAGCAAGCTCTGTCATTTAATCTACAGCTTTCCGGATGTCTTTTTCCACAATGTTTACATTTGGGTCTCTCGGATCGAACATTACCAACAATAGCCACTAAAGTTGCTAGGTTTTTGGAAATCATTTGCGATCTAGCTCTATTTTTGTTCAAATGTCCCGCATTATCTCCAGAATGACTTTGATCATCTCGAAATCTTTTCAGAGCAGACTGAAATGATTTACTCTAAAATCTCTTTTTCATATCACGAGCTTTAGACTCAGCTTTTCTTTTATCCTTCGAGTGCCTCAGCTTTGTAAGCTCGGTCAACGAGTACAATGAACTCTTTTATTTCTAGGATCCCAACCAGCTAACGAATATCAAACCATCTTCGAATCTTTTGCACATTATAGCTTCAGATGATACACATTCATGAGCGTACTGACTCAACCTGACAAATTCCCATTCATATTCTGTAACAGTCATACGGCCTTGCTTTAGTTTCAGAAATTCTTTTCATTTCTGATCGACGAATCTCTCAATGATATATTTCTTCCAAAACTCAATCTGAAAGAAATCCCATGTGACTCGTTCTCTCGGAACAACAAAAATTAAAGTTTTCCACCATTGATAAGCTACATCTCGGAGTAATGATACCACACACTTAATATTTTTTTCTAGAGTCAGAGACATTTCATCAAATACCCGGATCGTGTTTTCTAACCAGAACTCAACATTTTCAGTATTATCAGCATTAGTAGCTCGAAATTCTTCAGCCCCATACTTAGAAATCTTATCAACCGGAGGCTTATTTAACAGATTCGGATACATAACCGGTGGCACAATTGTAGTCTGAAGGGGATTAACTGGGGCGGGGTTGCGAAACAGTCGGGTTATTTCTTACGAATTGATTTAACCACTCACTCATCATTTGGAAGAAAGCTTGTTTAGCTTCTCCCTCTTGACCGCTCGTAGCCGATCTCAAATCAGAGGGCACTATCTCTTGCGCGGGAGTAGGTGCATTACTTTCTACGTCGTCAGCTAAAGCTCTTTCGGGATCTATTGCTATACAGAAATCACATTTTACACGTTAAGATTCATCACACTATCACAGTTCAAATATATAGCATGTATAGCTAGACTCTGACACGCTACGTTAGTCTGAGAATCGACTAAACTGTAGTTCTGATACCAACCAAATGTAACACCTCTATCCCGTATCCGATCACCAGGTTAGGGTTAAAGGCGTTACCAGACAGATCAGAAACATTTACAGAATTAATCGTTCAACCATTCATCAATATCAATCATAATGTCCCTTAAGTAGGTCATCGAGACCTTAAGCATGTTTATAAACTGAGTCAGGACTAAATCGAAACACATAAGTAATTTCATAAAAATTTGAAACTTTTCTAACCTACAGGGGACACACGGTTGTGAGGGTAGGCCGTGCCTCACCCACGACTACATGACACCCCCGTGCGACCTCCCCGTAGTAGTATTCTGCCAAAATCAACACGGTCACCAAGCACACCTGTGTGCTAAAGTCGTGTACTAATAGATCACATATTGCCATTTCTCGTACGGCCACCAAGCACACGTGTCGTGGCCATGTGCAACAAGCCACATTCTCGCTAATTTACCCACTTGCCTCAGCACGCCTGGTGTGCCTCAACCGTGTGACATTATAGGCCATTTTACAAGGCCAATATGCCACCCATTTTGGGTTTCACCTACAAGCAATACATACCAAAACATAATATGTATATATGGCAACCAAAACATATCAAATGGTTCACTTCATCCTTACATTCAATACCAATTCCATTCATACCAAATTACAAACTAAATCCTACATCATTTCAAACATGTATCATCCATTTGCTTAATCAAAACTTAACCATTTCATATGCATCAAAACATACTAAATATATGCTTCATGACTCATTCATTCAAACATTTATCAACTCAAAAGCTTGCCAATACACATGGCCATGCTCACTTCATAAACATATACACCTATCTAGCCTATACATGCCATAATTAGCCATATACATTTTCAAAAGGGTACCAAAATAAGTTTAGTAGTGTGATGACGATCCTTGACAATCTTGAGCCTTCAGTAGCTTCGACGACCTAAAAAACAGAGAAAACACACACACAAAGTAAGCTTTACAAAGCTTAGTAAGTCTTATACAAATAAACTTGGCTTAAAAAGCATATATGCAATTTGATACATTTGCACATCTCATTCACTTAACAATTTATCATGTATATGCTTGATTCATACTTATGACTACATTTGTCACATTTATCCATTCAAAACTCATTTGAAACACATAGCTCATTCATAATCTTTCTTGCATCTCATTCACATTATCCTATTCAAACATACCTTTCTTCAATCAAAGTCATATGCATACTTACCATTCATGCATACTTAATGCACATTCAATGCATTTGAATCGGATATTCATTCACTTAATTGATCATAGCTTGGATATACCATTCGTATTGCAGACTTGCCCGTTGAACCCTTAGAAACCTAGTAGGATACTCAGAAAGCTCGAAATAGTAGTACAACGCCAACGTCCCATATGAGGTCTTACATGCACTCGTATATCGATGCCACTGTCCCAGACCACATGTACAGATCATAATGATGCCAACGTCCTAGGTGTGGTCTTACACGAGTCAATATGATACCGATGTCCCAGACATGGTCTTACTCATAAAGTTTATATTGATGCCTACATCCCAGACGTGGTCTTTTACATAGAATTCATATTGATGCCTACGTTCGAGACGAGGTCTTACACAAATTTCAAATCAACGCCAATGTCCCGGACGTGGTCTTACATGATAAGACAGAACAGATACCTATGTCATGACATAGCTAATCATATCTATTCCTAGGTTCGTACGAGACTTCTCAATTTTATCACTATATCAAACTTATTTCGGAATTCACACACTTAGCATCTCATACTCATTCATTTTCATCGATAGTCATATGGATACATATGTTCAATTCAATACAGATAAGTTTATTTGCATAGTGACTTACCTCGGATTTGGTTTATCGAACAGAAACGGCTACTCGGTTATTTTGGCTTTCCCGCGATCTAAGTCTGTTTCCCTCGGTTCTTGATCTAAACATATTCAGAATTAACTCTTTTATTCATTAGTTCATTCAATTCAATCCAAAGACACATATTTAGGGCTATTTGTAATTTAGCCTTCACATTTGCACATTTTATCAATTTAATCCATTTTTTCACAAAACATCAATTCACAAAATCTACCCATGCTCATGCTTAGTCGAATACTCTTACATCACATATAAGTCCACATTTTTCATTGAATTCACAAATTAGTCCTCCAACATAATATTTTCACAATTTAGCCCTATTTAGCTAAATTCAACAAAACTTCAAGAACAAAACATGTTCATCAAGCTTAAATATTCCATTTAACATTATAAAACACCACAAAACTCAACATAGCATCAATGGAATTTTACAAAAACATCATCAATTCATCAAATTGAGACATGGGTTTAGTAGCTCTCAAAGCAACGATTGCAAAAACGTAGAAATTATCGAAAATTGAAGTCAAAACTTACTTAATCAAGCTTAAAGAGTGTCGAATGCCCTAGCTTGTATTTTCTTTTCTTTCTTTGATAATTTTCGATTAAAAGAAGAGAAAATTAAAGATGGTCACTCATCTTTTTATTTCTTAATCTAATATTAAAAATCCAATTACCAAAATGGCCTTCATTCATATAATTAAAACAATTATACAATATGGGCATTTAAGACTTTTATCTATCCACTATCCACCCATTGGCATATTTGCCTATTAAGGCCACAACCTTCAAAAGCCACATCACTTAAGTACTTTAACAATTAGCAAGCAACTTTCACATTTAATGCAATTCAATGCTTTTGTCAAATTAAGCATATAGACGGATAAATTAACTTACGAAAATTCAACACATGCTTAGTCACATCTCAACGGCACAGAAAATAATATTAGAATATTATTCAAACTCATATTCGTGGATCCCGAAACCACTATTTCGACTAGGGTATAAATCGGACTGTTATAACCCCGAAATATAGGAGGTAGGAGCGACACTTAGAGAGGGACTTCGGATACAACTATTCGATCAGAGGCTCATGTGCCAGCTAGAGCTTATGTGATTCGTGCCCGAGAGAAGGATTCATCTCTAGATGTCATCACCGGTATATTTACTCTCTTTAATACTAGTGTAATTACTCTGATTGACCCCGGTTCAACTCATTGCTATATGTGTGAAACATTAGTATTCAGTAAGACTTTACCTGTTGAGTCTACTAAATTTTTTATTCGGGTTTTGAACCCCCTAGGCCGGTGTGTCTAGTTGATAAGATGTGCAAGAATTGTCCTTTGATGATTCGAGATTTATGTTTTCCGGCTGATTTAATGTTACTACCATTTGATGAGTTCGATATCATCCTCGGTATGGATTGGTTAATTGTGCACAATGCAGTAGTGAATTACAGACGAAAGACTATTGACCTATGATGCTAGAATAATGAGATGATTCGAATTGAATCTACGATTTAAATGGGTTACCAGCAGTGATATCTTCGATGTTGGCTCAAAAGTATATGAGAAAGGGTTGGGAATCTTACTTTGCTTATGTAATTGATAGTAAAGTGACCGAAAAGAAGATTGATTCTGTACCTATTGTATGTGAGTATTCGAATGTGTTTCTGAAAGAATTATGGGATTTCCACCTATTCGGAAGTAGAGTTTGGTATTGAATTAGTACTAGGGACGACCCCGATCTCGATAGCTCCATATAGAATGGCACCGACTGAATTAAAAGAGTTGAAAGCCCAGTTGCAAGAGTTGACAGATAGAGGTTTTTCTCGACCAAGTTTTTCTCCTTGGGGTGCACCAGTGTTATTTGTGAAAAGGAAAGACGGAACTTTGAGGATGTGCATCGACTATCGACAGCTTAACAAAGTGACCATAAAGAATAAATACCGTTGCCGCGCATTGATGATCTATTCGATCAGTTAAAGGGAGCCTCAGTATTTTCGAAGATTGATTTAAGATCGGGTTATTATCAGTTGCAAGTTGGAGATTCTGATGTGCCTAAGACTACTTTCCGAACGAGATACGACCATTACGAGTTTTTGGTGATGCCGTTCGAACTCACTAACGCCCTTACTGTTTTCATGGATTTGATGAATCGGGTATTCAGACAGTATCTGGATCTTTTTATAGTTGTGTTTATAGATAACATTCTGATCTATTCGCGCGATGAAACTGAGCATGCCGAACACTTGAGACTTGTGTTACAGATTTTGCATGATAAGTAGTTGTACGCGAAATTCGGTAAATGTGAGTTCTGGTTACGTGAAGTATGCTTCTTAGGGCATGTTATTTCAGCATTAGGAATTGAGTTGATCCGAGTAAGGTTTCGGCTATACTTGATTGGAAACCCGCGTAATGTTTCTAAAGTTCAGAGTTTTCTGGGACTAGCTAGTTATTATAGACACTACGTTAAAGGTTTCTCAATTATTGCAACTCTAATGAAAAAGTTACTTCAAAAAGATGTTAGATTCGAGTGGACGGAGAAGTGCCAGAAGAGTTTCGATCGGCTGAAAACTTTGTTGACTGAAGCTCCAGTGCTTGTTCGGCCAGAGTCGGGTAAAGAGTTTGTTATCTTCAGTGATGCATGCTTGAATGGTTTGGGTTGTGTTTTGATGCAGAAGGGTAAGGTTGTAGTCTACGCCTCAAGACAGTTAAAACCGCATGAAAAGAACTATTCGATGCACGATCTTAAATTAACCACTATAGTTTTTGCTCTAAAGATATGGTGCCACTATCTATTTGGTGAAAAGTGTCATGTTTATTCCGATCACAAAAGTCTAAAGTACTTAATGACTCAGAAACATCTGAATCTGAGACAACGACGATGGTTGGAATTATTAAAAGATTATGAACATGTGATTGATTATCACCCGGGGAAGGCTAATGTGGTTGCTGATGCATTAAGCCAAAAATCACTATTTACTTTATGCGTGATGAATGCAGATATGGCTATAACTGGCAATGGTGCAATTATAGTAGAATTAAAAGTGAGACCGTTATTTGTTCAATAGATTTGAGGAGCTCAAAGGGTTGATGATAATTTGATGGCAAAAAGGAATCATTGTGGTTCGAATGCTCACTCAGAATTTCAGATTGATGCTGAGGGATGTTTATGATTTAGAAATCGAAGATGTGTACCAAAGAATCCTGAGCTGATTCGGATGATTTGTAATGAAGCTCATAATAGTAGATTGTCTGTTCATCCGGGTAGCATGAAGATGTATAAGTGATTTGAAACAATACTACTGGTGGCGCGATATGAAGCGAGATATTTCAGATTTTTGTCAAAATGTTTGATATGTCAGCAAGTAAAGGCCGAGCATCAGGTGCCATTGGGATTACTTTAGTTGATTATGATACCCGAGTGGAAATGGGATCGAATCACGATTGATTTCGTATCTGGGTTACCGTTAACATTGAGCAAGAAAGATGCAATCTGGGTTATTGTTGATAGATTGATGAAGTCGGCTCACTTTATTCCTATCTGTATAGATTATACGCTTGATAAGCTAGCTGAGTTGTACATTTCTCAAATTTTACGACTATACGGAGTACCTATTTCTATTGTTTCGGATAGAGATCCGAGGTTTACATCGCGGTTTTGGAAAAAACTGCAAGATGCATTAGGTACTAAATTGTAATTTAGCACCGCTTTCAACCCTCAAACGGATGGTCAATCCGAGAGAATTATTCAAATACTTGAGGATATGTTGAGATGTTGTGTTCTCGAGTTCGAGGTTACGTGGGAACAATACTTGTCTTTGATTGAATTTGCATACAATAATAGTTTTCAATCAAGTATCAAAATGGCATATTACGAGGCTTTATACGGTCGTAAATGTTGTAAACCTTTGTACTGGACCGAGCTAAGTGAAAGCAAGATACACGGGGTTGATCTAATCAAAGAGACTGAACAGAAAGTAAAAGTGATCCGCGAAAGTTTGAAACTAGCGTCAGACCGTCAGAAATCTTATGCGGATTTGAAGTGTAAAGATATAGAGTTTTAGATTGGTGACCGAGTATTTTTGAAAGTCTCGTTGTGGAAGAAAATACTTAGATTTGGTCGCAAGGGCAAGCTGGGTCCGAGATTTATTGGGCCGTATGATATAATTGAGCGTATCGGGCCGGTTGCGTACAGGTTGATGTTGCCACCTGAGTTAGAAAAGATCCACAATGTTTTCCATGTTTCAATGCTTTGATGATATAGATCTGATCCTTCTCACGTGATTAGTCCATCAAAGATTGAGATTCAGTTGGATTTGAACTATGAGGAAGAATCGATACGTATTTCGGCTCGCGAAGTGAAAGAGTTGCGTAATAAGAAAATCTCGTTGATGAAAGTACTATGGCATAAGCATGGGGTCGAGGAAGCAAGTTGGGAGCTTGAGGATTCAATTAAAGAACGTTATACTAACCTATTCACCAGTAAGATTTTCGTGGACGAAAATCCCTAAGGGGGAGAGATGTAACAACTCGATTTTGACCCTAATTGGAAGGTGGTTTCGAGACCACGAATCCAAGTCAAAAAAATATTTTAATATTATTTTCTATGCTCATTATGTGTGAATTGGTGTGTGTGAAAATTTTGTAATAAAATTTGATCGTTTTGGTGCTTAATTGTGAAAAAAGAGGGCTTAATCGCATAAAAATAAAAATTTGGTGGTTGAACGTAAGTACTAAAATAGTGTAAATTGACAAAATTCATCATAGTGGCTGGTCATGATTTGCATGTAATAGTAAATGGAATTGTTTATTATATTTGATGATATTAGGTAATAATTTAATATATGTTATTATGTAAAATTGAATAAAAGAAAATAAATGAAAGAGAAAGTGTTCATCTTTCTCAAGTGACCGAAAATAAGAAAGAAAAAGAGAAAAAGAAAGCTTAGAAGCATTCGGTCCTTTGCAAGCTCAATAAGTAAGTGATTTGAGTTCGGTTTTGATAATTTTTACATTTTGAGATTGTTGCTATGTGATTTAGCTAGCCCATGCTTGAATTTTTGAATTGGTTGTGTATTTTGTGAATTTTCATTGAAGAAAGTTTGTTATTTTTGTAGTTTGATGATGAAATATTGATTATATGTGTTAGATTAACAAGTTTTGTTCTTGAATTTTTGATGAAATTGAGTGATTTGGATTAAATTACAAAAATAAATTTTTGAGGGACTAAAATGCAAAATAAATGAAATGTATGAGATTGTATTAGGACTATGGATATTCGGCCCTAAAGAAGTGTGGTCAAATTTTGAATATTTTGTGTTTTGTGCTATAGGGACTAAATTGTAAAAGTGTAAAATATTAGGGGTAAAATTATAATTTGCTCGATTATGTTTTTTTGAACTAAATTGAATGAAAGGAGAAGTTAATTGAATAGTCAGCAAAACGAAGTCCGTCGATACTCGAGGTAAGTTTTTAAGCAATTAAGTTAAATTGAAATTATTTTTAATGATGTATTGGATATTGCTGAATGGGTTGATGTTGTTATGAGATGAATGAATTGATTCGAATATATATATATATATATATATTTGAAGTTAAGTTTATATGTGTTTGTATGAATGGGGAGTAAAAATTGAGAAAAAAAGCACTAATTGTGCGAATTGAATTGAATTTCGGACAAAGAGCACTAAGTGTGCGTAAATCTTCCGAGCACTAAGTGTGCGAAATCGAACAAAGAGCACTAAGTGTGCGAATTGAACTTCCGAGCACTAAGTGTGCGAGATCGGTTAACGTGCCTTAAAGGTATGAGTAAACTTTAATCCAAGATTGAATTAGGTAAGTTTGATATCATGAGAAGTTATTATTTGAATTGTAAGTATAAATTTGGTAAGTGGAATATGCATATGAAATCAATTATTAAATGTATGAGCATTCAGCTTTTGGAGTTATGAAAGGTGATAGTATAGTATGCATTTGTATTAAAGTAAGGAATGGATTATAGATCTATGTGAAGTCTATATTTGAAGGTTGGATTATTCGATTTAAGGGTCATGAAATGTATAAAAATTTCTTTTATAATGTTTAAGTGTAACACCCAGAATATGGGGGCTATGCATTTTTAACTTAATTGTATGTTGTTGCATGTCTTTGTGTAGTGAGTGTGCTTTGGAAGTTTTAGGAACTTCAGTATGTACGAGAATGCCTTAGAGAAATATTAAATTTTTAAGACTTAAGATGGAACTAAGCAAGATAGGCTTAAAGAAATATTGGCAAGAGGTTTTAAGCATAATAAGTCAATTGGCAAGGTGGTAATGGCGCATGGGTGAATGCATGAGGGAGAGGTTGAATCCCTAGCTAGCAAGTGGAAGAATTTTAATTTTGCTTCCTTTCCTATAGTGTCGGCCAAGCCTTATCTAGAATGGATGGACATTCTTTTAATTTTGGATAGTAGACCATAGGAAAAGGCAAGTTAGAAGTTATGGTATGGAATCATGAGGTTATGGAAGGATAAGGGACAAAGGGCTTGAAGAGGGATGATGTTTTGGAAGCTTTTTCATGGTCTTTTGACCATGAACCTAGACGGCATAAGGGCTAAGGGGGATTGCTTTAATTGTGATAGGAATCAAGGGGTTGATAAGGAAGAAATGAGGAGGAAAAAGGGGGATCATGTTGGCATACATGTTGGCCGAATTTGACAATGGATTAGGGGGTGATAGTTGGACAAAAATTCTAGCATTTTGTGCATCTTTTCTCATTTCTCCAAAAGCTCTCTTCCTAGCCGAATTTTGTTAATGACATTAGGTAAAAGTTTTGCTTTGTTTTGGCTTTCATTTTGACCATTTTGGTTTAAGTGCCTATTCTCTCAAGTTCTTGTCCTCTATAGCCAAAAGCATCAAGTTTTGGAAAACATTTCTCTTTTTCCCTTATGGCCGAATGCTCATAACTTCTAAACTCACCTCCTTTTCTTTTGAAAACCAAATCATCTCCTTCTCTCAAACTTTTATTTTCTTCTTTCTCTTCTCATTTACCTTGTTAAGGCCGAAACTTCTCTCTCCCAAATTCATCATTTTTGCAACATCATAAACCTTTTATCTTTCTTTTCTTTTCTTGTTGTCATAACCAAACCACTATTCTCTTTCTTCTCTTTGTCAAACCAAACCATCCTCCATTTTCATCTTATTCTTTCTTTTATTTTGTTAAAAACCCGAAACCACCATAGCCAAAAACACCATATTTTTCTCTTCTCTTTGTCGAAGCCAAAATCATTATTTCTTTTCTTCTAAATTGATAAGGCCGAATCTCCAAATAGTCAAGTAAGGGTGAATCAATCTCCGTATTAATAGTAAGTATATTCTATCAATTGTTCTCTTAATTTTCTTTTAGAATAGCCGATTTTAGAAATCTAATTCTCTTATTTTCTCCTTGGCCGAATCTTTGAAGGGGATTTTAAGGATTCCTTTTTGGTAGCCAACGTTTAAGGAGAGATCATTCGGGATCATCCAAGGTAAGGATTATCATATTTGGTTATATCGTTTTTAGATAGATTATTAATCGACTTTATTTTTGGGGACTCAATCGATCGGATATTTTTCGTAAACTTAAGATTTCGGGACTAACAAGATAGGTTCGAAAAGAGCGGTAAGGAGTGTTTGGAAGAGGGGAGGTTCTGTTATACCCTCAAACTTCAAATGAAGGGTTGTATTGGGGATCCAAGATTTTCCACCGGGTTGTGGACCCTCTGCGTTTATTTGAAGTCGTGCGTACACCTGAGCCACTTTTCGTTCGTGGGTTGTCATCGGGTTTTGATCCATCTATCAGAGAGAAACCACATTTAACGGTTGTCCGAGATTCCGAGGGTAAGGAATTAGATCTTTCATTAATAGTGTAGATTATAAGTATTAGTGTGTTCTAATCAAGTGTGATAATTAATTAGGTGTCGACGAGCGGGAAGGTATCGTTCTCACTGTTATAAGGTGTGTAACATTATACTAAAATTCTCATAGATCTATAATAAATGTGATTTGTATGAAAATATGTTTGATAATGGTTGCGGGTACCATTCAGTGGTATACAATATTCAGGTATGTTTACCCCAATATTTCGTTAATATTGCTATATGCATAAATATAAAATAAGTATGTCTCTGTTATGATTTTGGGGTATATTGCATAAAATCCGAATAATATGTATGTGCATGGGCATATAGGTAATATTGACGAAGGGGAAGTGTTCTGGTGGTTTTTACCACATTATCCGGTGACTTCGGTCACATATATGAATCCGGTGACTTCGGTCACATATTTTGAATCTGGTGACTTCGGTCACATATTTTGAATCCGGTGACTTCGGTCACAATTATCTGGTGGCCATGCCACAAAATTATAAGGGCGATGTGCATGTTGACTTTAGCTTTAAGCCTATCTTGCTTAGCTCCATCTTAAGTCTTAAAAATTTAATATTTCTCTAAGGCATTCTCGTACATACTGAAGTTCCTAAAACTTCCAAAGCACACTCACTACACAAAGACATGCAACAACATACAATTAAGTTAAAAATGCATAGCCCCCATATTCTGGGTGTTACAGTTCTACCCCCTTAAAATAATTTCGACCCCGAAATTACCTGGCTAGAACAAGTGAGGGTATTGCTGTCGCATCACTTCCTCCGGCTCCCACGAAGCTTCTTCTGATCCATGATTACGCCATAACACTTTGATGAGAGGAACTGATTTTCTCCGTAACACCTTTACATCCCGCTCCAGGATTTGAATTGGCTCCTCATCATATGAAAAATCTGGTCTTAATTCCACCTCCTCAACTAGCACTACATGAGATGGATCCGACCGATAACGACGTAACATTGAAACATGGAACACATCGTGCAATTGCTTCAACTCCGAAGGCAATTCTAACTGATATGCCACAGATCCGACCCGCTTCAAAACCCGATAAAGTCCATTGAACCTGGGGCTTAACTTTCCTTTGCGTCCAAATCTCATCACCTTTTTCCAAGGTGAAACCTTTAGGAATACTTGATCCCCCACAGCAAACTCTATTTCTTTCCTCTTAAGATCTGCGTACGACTTTTGCTTGTCAGATGCTTCTTTTAACCGAGCCCGAATTACCTTAACTTTATCTTCGGATTCAGCCACTATTTCTGGACCCAAAACATGATGTTCCCCTAGTTCTGTCCAAACGTAGGAGTGCGAAACTTCCGTCCATATAGTGCTTCATACGGTGCCATCCGAATACTGGTTTGATAACTATTGTTTTACGCAAATTCTACTAACGGTAAGAATTCCTCCCAGCTTCCTCTGAAATCTATCACACATCCCTTTAACATATCCTCTAAGACTTGGATTACTCGCTCAGACTGATCGTCCGACTTTGGATGAAATTCGTATCAAGTCCAATCTGGTGCCCAAAGCCTGATGCAATGCTTTCCAAAACCGAGACGTAAACCTTGGATCCCTATCCAAAATAATCGACACCGGCACTCCATGCAATCTCACAATCTCAACCACATATAACTTTGCCAATTTACAAAGAGTAATCAACTGAACGGGATAAAATGTGCGATTTCATCAATCGGTCCACTATCACCCATACCGAGTCTTTCTTAGTAGGCGTAAGAGGAAGCCCACTAACAAAGTCCATGGTGATTCTCTCCCACTTCCATCGCAGAATCTTTATCACCGTAGCAATCTCAAAGGTACTTGATGTTCAAATTTTGACTTGTCGACACGTTACGCACTTTCCTACAAACTCAGTAACTTCCCGCTTAAGACCAAAGCCACCAAAATTGATCTCTCAAATCTCGGATAACTTACTTCCTCCAGATGCATAGCATAGGGCTACCATGCGACTCAAGAATCTTTTACCTCAACTCCCGATCCCTTGGCATCTGATTTTACCTTTGAAACACAATACCCCATCGTTGTTAATACCAAAATCTTCTAATTCCCCATTTTGTACCTGCCGTAGTTTTGCGCTCAGGTCATCGTCTACCATCTGTCTCTCTTTCACTTGACTTAACCACGTCGGCTTTACTTGTAATTCTGCCAACAAGCTTCCATCGTCATAAAGACTAAGATGTGCAAACATTGCCCTTAAATCTGACACCACTTTCTAACTTAGAGCGTCTGCCACCACATTTGCCTTGCCCGGGTGGTACTCAATAGAATAGTCGTAGTCTTTCAACAACTCTATCCACTTTCGCTGTCTCAAATTTAGTTCCTTCTGAGTCAGTAGATATTTCAGACTCTTGTGGTCCGTGTATATCACTGGCTTTTCCCCATATAAATAATGTCTCCAAACTTTAAGAGCAAAGACTCGCACGCTAACTCCAAATCATGCGCCGGGTAATTAACCTCGTGTGGTCTCAATTGTCAAGATGCATACACAACTACCTTCTCGTCTTGTATCAGAACACATCCTAATCCTATGTGAGAAGCGTCATAGTACACCACGAAATCCTTCCCTGCCTCAGGCTGAATCAAAATCGGAGCTTCAGTCAAAACCTTCTTAAGCTTCTCAAAGCTCTCTTGCTGATTATCTGCCCATATGAAAGGTACCTCCTTTCGTAATAATTTCGTTAAAGGTGCAGCTATCGATGCAAATCCTTCGACGAATCTTCTATAGTAGCCTGCTAATCCCAAAAAACTGCGAACCTCAGATACGGACTTGGGTGGTTTCCAATCTAGTACTACCTCAATCTTCCGAGGATCCACCCTTATTCATTCCATCGACACCACATGGCCTAAGAACGCATCTTCCTTCACCAAAATTCACACTTGCTGAATTTGGCATAAAGTTTTTCTCCTTAAAACTTGCAACACTATTCGGAGATGCTTATCATGTTCCATCTCGGACTTAGAATACATTAGGATGTCGATCTATGAATACTACGACGAACTGATCCAAGTAGGGTTGGAAAACCGATTCATCATATCCATGAAAGCAATCGGGCATTCGTCAATCGAACGGCATTACCAAAACTCATAATGCCCATATCTTGTTCAAAAGTCATCTTATGGATATCCGCTTCTTTCACCTTAAGTCGATGATACCCAACCTTAGATCTATATTTGAGAATACCGTAGCTCCTTGTCGATCGAACAAGTCGTCGATCCTTGGCAAAAGATACTTGTTCTTGATGGTCAGCTTATTTAACTGCCGGTAATCTAAACACATCCTCATCGTTCCGTCCTTCTTCTTCACGAATAAGACTAGTGCTCCCATGGAGACACACTAGGTCGGATAAATCCACGATCAAGCAACTCCTGGATCTGAGCCTTAAGCTCAACCAACTCCTTCTTGCCATTCTATACGGAGCAATAGAAACCGGCGCCGTTCGTGCAATAAGTCAATCCCGAATTCTACCTCACGATCCGGAGGCAAACCCGAAGTTCTTAGGAAAAACATCTATAAATTCACTCACGCCTTGACCTCTTCAACAGCTTGCCTCCTTAGCCTCCAAGGCACTCACCAACATTAGAAAAGCCACACATCTCTTTCTAACCATCTTTTTCGCCTTAAGGCGATACTACATTTGATAAGTAATTTCGCTCTCGCCCATCACCACAACTTCTCTGTCATCAATAGATTTTAAGGACATCCGCTTAGCAAAGACAATCCACATTTGCATGATATTTCACTAGCTACCCATGCCTAAGATCGTGTCAATTCCCAAATGGTAACTCCATTAAATCACCTTAAATCTGCGCCCCTTGAACTTTTAAAGGTACTTCCTTAAAGAGTTTATCTATTACTCTTGTCATTCTAAAGGACTAAGTATAGTCATCTTCCTATGTATAGTCTCGAAGTCACATGCGAGTTCCGGATACTTCACTAGCGATATATGAATGAGTTGACCCTATATCTATCAAAACAATAAAGGGCAACCCGTAAATCGTAAACGCATCGTGATAACATCAAAAGGCCACTATCTTCTCTGATTTAATCAGATATACCGGACTGGCCGTCTCGCTCGAACTACCATCGCCTCGCTCGGGTCCCGCGACTCTACCGTAACCATTACTTCTTCCATTTGGACCACGACCCCTTATCATTTCTTGTCCACCTCTGCCAAACTGATTAACACTCGACCATTGGCGGTTCTTATCTCAATTCATCGGCAATCCTTGATCATATGATCTTTAGACCCGCACTTGAAAATCCCTGTCTTTTTCCAACATTCTCCGGGTGCATCTTCCCACATTGAGCACAAGTACGATGTTGTCCTCCGTAGTAATCACCGACGGCCCATCAACTCTTGGTTTCTTTTGAAAATTTCTGATGACCTTGAAGATCCAAAGCTCCTCTTATTCTTATTCTGACCTTTGTCCCGGTTCTGTCTCTCAGTTTGCTTAACTTCTTCAGCTATCCTTACCCTATCCACTAAGACTGCAAAGTCTCTTTCTCGGTGCGGAGCAATCAACACTCGCAGCTCATCTCTCAGTCCATCCTCGAATCTGACACACCATTCATATTCAGTAGCTACTATCCCCCTGGCATATCGGCTAAGTCGCAAGAACTCTACTTCATACTCAGCTATCGACTTATTTCCTTGCAATAAATTCAGAAACGCCTTTCTTTGAGAGTTGATGTAGCTAGCTCCAATGTATTTCCTTCAAATTTAACTTTCAAATACCCCAATCCACTCGATCCATGTGGGTACTCTCCTTGATAGTGAGCCACCACCGGTAGACCTCATCACGAGTAGTGAAACAAGACCTTTCAACTTTTCTTCAAAGAAGGCGGTCCAAATCGTCCATGATCCTCTCGACTACCTCTAACCAAGATTCGCTACATTTGGAGTTACTCCAGATACTCAGAACACCCCAAACCCGATCAATACGCCACTACCGAATCGGTATGTCACCGAGGAAAACATTTTGAAAAGAATCGAATAACAATTAAATTTTTGTGAAAAACTCTTTGAAAATTCTATATTTGTAGAAATCGGTGTATAATAAGTTTAAAGCGATAATTTACTTTGTAATTTCATAAATAAAACTTTAAAACGTAGTTGATAAATCATAGGTTAGAAAACATTTATATCATTTTAAGAAAACTCAATTATTACTTTGAAAACCATTTGCATTTTGAATGTAGAAACTTAATATTTGGAAATCATTAAAATTGTAGAAAACACTTAATCTATATTTTACTATCAAACGATTTATATTACCCGATGGTAAGATTTTAAAACCATTGCGTTTTTATTTCTTTAGAAAACTTTGGGCTCAATTATTAAATTAACCAAATAATTTATAAGTCATATTTAAAACATATCCAAAGCATATAAATAATCCAAAAACATAATTAAAGAGGCCTTATTACAAACCCAAAATAAAACAAAACCAAATTAAAATAAATTAAAGTACCCCAAATCAAGTTCATGAAAATCAAATTTTATTGCATGGCCTCCTCGAGTTCATCCGACTCCTCATCCGCGATCTCACGAATCACCTGAAATGGTAAGGGAGAAGGTGAGTCACCAAGACTCAGTGCATAAATCCTTCCCCCGATTAATGCAACATTCTTACACAATTTATAATCAAGCAACATATATAAATATATAATGCACCCAACCTAGCCATCCTTAACTCCTTTTCTACCCGTGTGGTACCAAACCCTGGTGGTGCCAAACCTTGGTGACCCAAAGTCACGATATCCAATAATGTGATACCAAATCACCGTGACCAAAGTCACGAATAATCAAGTTGTGGGGCCAACCCACGTGTGATACCAAATCATGGCACGATCCCATATCTCAAAAGTGGGGCCAACCCACGGTGATGCTAGACCACGTGGACGAGTCGCTATGAGGTACCAAACCTCCGTGTCCAAAGACACAAATGTGATACCAAATCACTAGAGGTGCCAAACCTCCGTGTCCAAAGACACGGATATCAAATCCTTCCCTCCACTCATATTCCCAAACCAATGTATTAAGAGTATCAATCATGCCATCATACTTTGATATGATCATATAACATATTTAAATAATAGATCATGATATCAATCAACATATATTAACATCATATTGAAACGGACTTACCCGAATCTTTGCACATACCCATCACAGTATCTTATAAAAAATCTCATAGATTCCCACTTTAATAACATGTTTAGTTAATATGTACATAAATATATAACCTGAATTATAAAGTGTGTAAGATACACACCGACACTAACGCAAGTACTAAAATCTAAAGATCCGATCTACCGACTAGATCACCTTGTCCTACAATCACCAATACTTAGATTATAAACAAAGGCCATTTGCCAAACCATTAAATCCCAAAAGCCTATGGCTTTTCAACCATCAAAAGAGATGAAGAACCGACAAGAGTCCTTACCACTTGACTTACCAACTTCGATTGCTAAAGGAATGGGGCTTAGATCGATTGCTTCCGAAGTCCCAAAGAGCCTATAAGAATGATCGGTTCCTAATAATAGTTAGAATCTTGCAAACAATGCCCAAAAGTTTGGCCTTAGTCCACAAGAAAACGACATAGAAAAGAAAAAGAAATAATAGGAAATTCGGCCATGAACACTTACCTATCTTCCAAAACCGATTGAAGAAAACCAAATGAAATCCTACCCTTGATGATATTTGGCCAAGACAAAACAAAAAGAGTATGGGAAGTTTCGACAATATGGTTGATTTGTAACAACAAAAAGGATTCGCTAGAGTGGAGAAAGAGAAAGGAAAAGGAAGAAAAGAAAGAGATTTCAATGGGAGAGGGATGTTTATGGCTTTGAAAAAAATGAAAGAAAGTAAAGAGAAATGGGAGAAGGAAGTTTCGCCAAGAGAAAGTAGAAGAAATGTGGGTTGAACAAGTATGAAAGAATGGAAAAGAAGTTGTGAACAAAAGAGATTCGCCAAGCACAATGATGGTTTCGTTTTTGTTTCACTTTGATGCACTAGGAGAAACTTGCAAAAACTAGAAAGGATTTTCGGTTATAACACCAAAACAAATATTGAAGGCCAAAACTAACACCAAAAACTCACCTTATGCCCAAGACACATTCGGCTATAGGGAGTGTTTGTGGAGAGAAAAGAAATTGATGCTCAAATGCTTAGGAAAAATGGCCAACTAGCTACTAACCTACCAAAGCTTCCATCAAAAATCGGTCAAGCCCTCCCCTAGTCCAAAATGCCGTCCATATACATGAACTAAAGACCATAAAAGAGTTTCCAAAACATTCTCCATAATCCATGCCTTTTGTCCCCTCATCATACCATAATCTTAAGATTCTTATCCCAAAATACAAGCTTACCTTAAACTAATATTCAACTTGCCATAAAGAGAAATTGAAAGTCCAACCTTCCCTATGTCAAGCTTGACCATCCATTAATGCTAAAAATAAAGTCTTCAAAATGCTAAACATGCTACTCGAACCACTTCCCTCAAGCAACACTTCATGCATTCTAACCATCTTGCTACTAGCTCCTCATGTGCTAAATTTAACACTTAAATTAACTTAAGTGTCAAGTTCACCTTATCCACTTCACTAACTTTTTTTTTAATACTAACAATTATTCTAGCTTCATTAATAAAAACAAGCCTACACCATACTATGCTAAACACACAAAATTCATACCCAAGCCAACACAAATAATAAAATAATATTCTAATTTTTAGGATGTTACATACTCCCCTAAAATTCTCAGCTCCATTTGATCTAAGTCTCTCACCATCGACTTTGAGACCCATTTCGTACTAGCTTCGCTACTCATTCCAAAACTCATGACAAGACTTGTGATCTGCGTCACCTCCTCCATTTTGCTCTTGAAATTCCACCCCAACAGGTGGTGGTATGAGCTTCATTTTGGAACCTTGACCAGATCTAACTGGTTCCGACACGACCATTCTTCCTCTCATCAAGGCCCACGACGACCACGCCCCTAGAACTCATGTCTACTACACGCCTTATCTGCTTTTTACGAAAAAGTCTTATGCATTAGAGTCTTTTCACTTCTTATTAAAAGAAAATTTTATGCAACAAATATTTATTCAGTGGTTTTTTCGTAGTAGTACACATACACCTAGGGTCCATGTCTCTAAAGTATAGTTTAAGCTTATCACTTTAAAATATCATACATTCACATCACTTTATCAATAAAGCACTTACGATGGACTGGCCGAGAACTTCGGGTGCCATGCTTCTATAAAACCATTTTAACTTAAGAGAACTTTCAAAAAGTCATTTGAGCCTGATTTTGAAAACGTTGTGGGCTTCAAAACCCAAGGCCGAGAGTTTAAAACTGGGCTCTGATACCAAGTTGAAACACCCCAAACCCAGCCCAAAAGCCTAACCAGATTTGATATGTTCCTCGAGTAAAACTTTAATTAAATCTCGTTTTGTTTATTAAGAAAATATGATGGTTTCGTATAAAACAGATTAACTTAATGATCACGTTGAAATCGTATTGTTAAATAAATTTGCATCTTCTTAAAACGTTATTTTTAAGAGAAAATTAAAAAAAAGAAAGAAAACCAATTTTAATGAAAAACTTTTATTATTATAAAACATAGGTGTCAAAAATAGTTTAAGTTATATTTTTTTGAAAATCATTTAATTATTTAGTAATAATTGTTCGTGGCGATTTAAAATCTAAAACGCAAAATTAAAACAGTTCATAGCGGCCTTATTACAAAAATAACAAAACCCATAATAAATCCTAAGTAATAAAAATAAACTTAATAGGTTTAATTAAGATAAACTCCGAAATACTTTGTTGAGCATTAGCCACCACGTAGTCCTCGCTGACCCGATCCATCGCGCTAAGAGTCACCTGAAATATATCCCATAAAAGGGTGAGTCATAGACTCAATGTGTAACATAACACTAAAAGCCCATTTGATCATAGCTATTAAGCCCATTTAAGTCATATTTAGCCATAAGCCCATTTAATAGCACATATTAGATAAAAATCGATTTAATCACATGTATATATATGAAATGCAAACTCGAGCCCACCTAAATATCCATCCGCTACACACCACCCGTACCTACCAATCACACCGCGGGGATTACTAAATCGACCCTCCATCCGCTACACACCATCAAGGCGATTCTTTGCGGTCAACATGCACATCGCCTTTATAATTTTGTGGCATGGCCACCAGATAATTGTGACCGAAGTCAAAGGATTCAAAATATGTGACCGAAGTCACCAGATTCAAAATATGTGACCGAAGTCACCGGATTCATATATGTGACCGAAGTCACCGGATAATGTGGTAAAAACCACCAGAACACTTCCCCTTCGTCAATATTACCCATATGCCCATGCACATACATATTATTCGGATTTTATGCAATATACCCCAAAATCATAACAGAGACATACTTATTTCATATTTATGCATATAGCAATATTAACGAAATATTGGGGTAAACATACCTGAATATTGTATACCACTGAATGGTACCCGCAACCGTTATCAAACATATTTTCATACAAATCACATTTATTATAGATCTATGAGAATTTTAGTATAATGTTACACACCTTATAACAGTGAGAACGATTTCCTTAGAGAAATATTAAATTTTTAAGACTTAAGATGGAGCTAAGCAAGATAGGCTTAAAGAAATACTGGCAAGAGGTTTTAAGCATAATAAGTCAATTGGCAAGGTGGTAATGGCGCATGGGTGAATGCATGAGGGGAGAGGTTCGAATCCCCTAGCTAGCAAGTGGAAGAATTTAAATTTTTGCTTTCTTTCCTATAGTGTCAGCCAAGCCTTATCTAGAATGGATGGACATTCTTTTAATTTTGGATAGTAGACCATAGGAAAAAGGCAAGTTAGAAGTTATGGTATGCAATCATGAGGTTATGGAAGGATAAGGGGACAAAGGGCTTGAAGAGGGGATGATGTTTTGGAAGCTTTTTCATGGTCTTTTGACCATGAACCTAGATGGCATAAGGGCTAAGGGGGATTGCTTTAATTGTGATAGGAATCAAGGGGTTGATAAGGAAGACATGAGGAGGAAAAAGGGGGATCATGTTGGCATACATGTTGGCCGAATTTGACAATGGATTAGGGGGTGATAGTTGGCCAAAAATTTTAGCATTTTGTGCATCTTTTCTCATTTCTCCAAAAGCTCTCTTCCTAGCCGAATTTTGTTAATGACATTAGGTAAAAGTTTTGCTTTGTTTTGGCTTTCATTTTGACCATTTTGGTTTAAGTGCCTATTCTCTCAAGTTCTTGTCCTCTATAGCCAAAAGCATCAAAAAGTTTTGGAAAACATTTCTCTTTTTCCCTTATGGCCGAATGCTCATAACTTCTAAACTCACCTCCTTTTCTTTTGAAAACCAAATCATCTCCTTCTCTCAAACTTTTATTTTCTTCTTTCTCTTCTCATTTACCTTGTTAAGGCCGAAACTTCTCTCTCCCAAATTCATCATTTTTGCAACATCATAAACTTTTTATCTTTCTTTTCTTTTTCTTGTTGTCATAATCGAAACCACTATTCTCTTTCTTCTCTTTTGTCAAACCGAACCATCCTCTATTTTCATCTTATTCTTTCTTTTCTTTTGTTAAAAACCCAAAACCACCATAGCCAAAAACACCATATTTTTCTCTTCTCTTTGTCCAAGCCGAAATCGTTATTTCTCTTCTTCTAAATTGATAAGGCCGAATCTCCAAATAGTCAATAAGGGTGAATCAATCTCCGTATTAATAGTAAGTATATTCTATCAATCGTTCTCTTAATTTTCTTTTAGAATAGCCGATTTTAGAAATCTAATTCTCTCATTTTCTCCTTGGCCGAATCTTTGAAGGGGATTTTAAGGATTCCTTTTTGGTAGCCAACGTTTAAGGAGAGATCATTCGGGATCATCCAAGGTAAGGATTATCATATTTGGTTATATCGTTTTTAGATAGATTATTAATCGACTTTATTTTAGGGGACTTAATCGATCGGATATTTTTTGTAAATGTAAGATTTTGGGACTAACAAGATAGGTTCGAAAAGAGCGATAAGGAGTGTTTGGAAGAGGGGAGGTTCTGTTATACCCTCAAACTTCAAACGAAGGCCTGTATCGGGGATCTGAGATTTTTCATCGGGTTGTGGACCCTCTGCTAACGAAGATCGTTTATTTGAAGTCATGCGTACACCCGAGCCACTTTTTGTTCGTGGGTTGTTATCGAGTTTTGATCCATCTATCGGAGAGAAACCACATTTAACGGTTGTCCGAGATTCCAAGGGTAAGGAATTAGATCTTTCATTAATAGTGTAGATTATAAGTATTAGTGTGTTCTAATCAAGTGTGATAATTAATTAGGTGTCGATGATCGGGAAGGTATCGTTCTCACTGTTATAAGGTGTGTAACATTATACTAAAATTCTCATAGATCTATAATAAATGTGATTTGTATGAAAATATGTTTGATAATGGTTGTGGGTACCATTCAGTGGTATACAATATTCAGGTATGTTTACCCCAATATTTTGTTAATATTGCTATATGCATAAATATGAAATAAGTATGTCTCTGTTATGATTTTGGGGTATATTGCATAAAATCCGAATAATATGTATGTGCATGGGCATATGGGTAATATTGAAGAAGGGGAAGTGTTCTGGTGGTTTTTACCACATTATCCTAGTGACTTCGGTCACATATATGAATCCGTGACTTGGTCACATATTTTGAATCTGGTGACTTGGTCACATATTTTGAATCCGGTGACTTGGTCACAATTATCTCGTGGCCATGCCACAAAATTATAAGGCGATGTGCATGTTGACCGCAAAGAATCGCCTTCGATGGTGTGTAGCGGATGGAGGTCGATTTAGTAATCCCGGTGTGATTGGTAGGTACGGTGGTGTGTAGCGGATGGATATTTAGGTGGGCTCGGGTTTGCATTTCATATATAAATCGATTTTTATATAATATGTGCTATTAAATGGGCTTATGGCTAAATATGACTTAAATGGGCTTAATAGCTATGATCAAATGGGCTTTTAGTGTTATGTTACACATTGAGTCTATGACTCACCCTTTTATAGGATATATTTGGTGACTCTTAGCGCGATGGATCGGGTCGTGAGGACTACGTGGTGGCCAATGCTCAACAAAGTATTTTGAGTTTATCTTAATTAAACCTATTAAGTTTATTTTTATTACTTAGGATTTATTATGGGTTTTGTTATTTTTGTAATAAGGCCGCTATGAACTGCTTTTAATTTTGAGTTTTAGATTTTTAATCGCCACGAACAATTATTACTAAATAATTAAATGATTTTCAAAAAAATATAACTTAAACTGCTTTTTGACACCTATGTTTTATAATAATAAAAGTTTTTCATTAAAATTGGTTTTTTTTTTTTTAAATTTTCTCTTAAAATAACGTTTAAGAAGATACAAATTTATTTAACAATACGATTTCAACACAATCATTAAGTTAATCTGTTTTATACGAAACCATCATATTTTCTTAATAAACAAAACGAGATTTAATTAAAATTTTACTCGAGGAACATATCAAATCCAGTTAGGCTTTTGGGCTGGGTTTGGGGTGTTTCATTAAGGCATTGTGATATGATTGTTTATAACTTACTAAGCTAAGATAGCTTACTTTGTGTGGATGTTGTGTTGTTTATTAGGTTTTGAAGTCCAGTTTTGAGCTCGGGGATCATCGTCAAGTCTATCACACTATCAACAAATTTTGATACCTTATAAGTTGTATTTCTTTTGAAATTATGGCATGTATAGGCTATGTCACTTTTGAGTTGATGTTGAAAGGTGTGTATATGTATAAATGCCATGCGAAAATGGCTACAATGTGGTATTATGGTTTTATATATATTCGGCTATGGTATTAACTTAATTTGGTGTATATATCTTAATGTGTTATGTTTGGTATTTAGATACGAGGATTAAATGGATTGAGTTAATCATAGTTGTGAATATTCAATCATGGTATTTGTAGGGTATAGTAGGTATACTTTCATGATTGGTATGAATGGCATTATAGGTTATGTCTTTGGGTTGTGTATATTAGAACATGACATGTATATGTATATGTATGAAGCTTGATTTATATGTTTTAGGATATTTATAAGATGGATATGTTTTAATAATTTGACTATGATAGTTGTAAGAGATGTGATTGATTATATGGTTAGTCTCTTTTGGCAATTGGTATTAAGTTTGGTATATTCTAGATTTGGTTAAGTGAGTTCTTGGTATATGTATATTAGATTTTGATAATTGATAATTTGTTTTAAAAAAGCGATTCTAACATGTGCATATTCGGTCTTTGTAATGTCAATAAAACCAAATGGATAGTAAATCTTACTTTAATGAAAATGCTTACGTATGAAAGGTATTTTGGGTTACATGTCTTGATTGAGTAAAAATATGTATGATTTATAAATAGTTCTTATAGTAAGCTTAAAACATGTTCAAACAGAAGATGCAAGTGACTATGAGATTCGGCCTTAGTATAAGTATTATATTGATAATGCATGTAATATGTTTTAGTAGATAAATTGGGATATGAATACATGTATAAATGCCGTGAAAAGTTGAGTACATTATTGATGAAATGTTCTTTAGATTTAGATTATTGATTATGTAATAACTTGGGGATATTCGGCTATATGAGTTGCTTTAATAATTTGGGTATAATGTGATCGTGTATTTGGTTATGAAAAGTATTAAATTTGTTAGGTAAATGGTTGGTTAACTACATGTATGTGAGATAGTTGCTATGACAATGTTTTTTACAATGTCCTATGAATGAGATGGTATTTGTTGATTTTTTTTATGTATATGCGAAAGTTAGTATGACTTAATTATCGTTAAAATTTTTACTAGCTATGGTGTAATGTTTTAAAATTGAAGTATATTTGGTAATGAATTCATAGTTTGATAATAGTTTAGTGTAGCTCATTTGATTCGAACCTGTGATAAAGAAGTGTGATTTATATTTATAAATGCCTATGCTGGGTTGGGTTTAGATCGGTAATACCTCATAACCGAGTCCGTGACGGATACGGGTTAGGGGTGTTACATACGTACTGGTATAAAGTGTGTAGACTTTGTTAACCGATCAAAAATTACCCAAATAGCATCCTTCTTTCTCGGAGTCAAAGGTAATCCTGATACTAAATCTATGTAATTCTTTCTCATTTCCATTCCGGAATAACCACTGGCTGTAACAAACTCGAAGGCACCTGATTTTAAGCTTTCACTTGCTAACATATCAAACATTTAGATACAAATTTAGAAACATCTCGTTTCATTCCCGGCCACCAGTACATCTTTTTCAAATCATTGTACATTTTATTGCTACCAGGATGAATAGACATTATACCATTGTGAGCTTCATATAAAATCTTCTGTACCAACTTTAAATTCTTTGGTACACACAATCTGTAACACCCCTTACCCGAGACCGTTGTCGGAGTCGAGTACGAGGCATTACTAGACTTAAATTACTAGTTCGGGGCATAAAAGTTTAAAACTGTCCATCTGCGTCATGTTCACTAAATCAATTATAACTCGAGTTACGAAACTCAAAATCTAGATCCGTAAATTTTCCCTGAAACTAGACTCATATATCTTCTTACTATAATTTTTCCAGAATTTTTGGTGTGGCCAATTAGTACAGTTTATTAGTTAAAGTCTCCCCTGTTACACAGTTTGACAGTTCTGACCTCTCTTCACTAAAAATCAATTATCTCATAATATACAGATATTTTTCCTACACTGTTTCTTTCATATAAAAATAGACTCAATAAGCTTTAATTCTATATCTCATTCACAACATAATTCCATTTATACTATTTTTGATGATTTTTCAAAATCACGTCACTGCTGCTGTACAAACTATTCCCCTGCATATACTTACATAATTTCTTTCAATAATTACCAACTAGACATTTCATAATGTCCAAACCATGCTCTTAATTAGCCATTTTAATAGCTAATCATTACCAAACATTTACAAGCCAATCTTAAGCCATATCATAAGGTTATACACACAAGATAGCTAAGTCCCTATACATGCCATAACTTAAAACGTCGAGTTACAAAATACCAAGATAATCCTTTGATAGTGCGTAACGATCTCCGACGCCTTTGTGATTCCCGAGTTGGCTTGTAATACTATAAAAAAATTAAAGAATGGGAGTAAGCATAAAGCTTAGTAAGTTTACATGTAAATAAATAGCAACATTCTTAATGAATTATCTTATGTTTTTCTTATCAAGATCACTTAAACTTTTAACTCAATATACTTAAAACTTGTATACTTGCCTTACCTTTTAACATGAATTTATCTTACCTTACCTTTTTAGCTTGAACTTGTCTTACCTTTACTTTGGAATACTTCTTGAATTTTCCCGTTGAACCATTTGGAATACTAAGGATACGGGTACCTTTCCTTATGAAACTTAACCATTGCCATGTCTTGACATGGTCTTACGTGGTATCCTTGCCTTATGAACTCACCAATGCCATACCTTGGCATGGTCTTACATGGGACCTTTGCCTTATAGTAACATATCAATGCCATGTCTTGACATGGTCTTACATGATTTCCTTAAACCCTAATGTCATGACATTTGTATCCTACACATTCCTAAGGTTCAACCTAACTTTTCGAGATAACTTTCTAAGATAACTTTCTCGTCAATTCATACTTGAGTCTTTAAATAATAAATTTACAGAATAAATATGTAAATACTGGAATTTAACAGTATTAAATATAAAATAATAGAATATTGCATTTATTTACCGTAAACTTACCTCAAACAAAATACGATCAACTATATCGATTTAGTCCTCTATCTTTTTCTTTCCTCGATCTAACTCTGGATTTCGTTCTTCTTGATCTATAATAGCAAATTTAGCTTATTTAATACTCACATTCATCAAAACAGTCCTTAACTCTTAACTTTGGCAAAATTACAATTTTGCCCCTAAACTTTACATATTTACACATTTGCCCCAAAGCTCGGAAATTAAACTTTATCCCTTATTCTTATGTTTTATGACATGCTGATCATTTTTACCTTCTATGGCAACATCAAATTCTCACTCTAACTTGTACTTATGAACATTAGGTATTTTTACCGATTAAGCTGCTTTTACTGTTTTCACTTAAAATCACTTAGCAAAAGTTGTTTAACATAATTTCAGACTTCATATTATATCATAAAACATCAAAATAAACACATTTCACCTATGGGTATTTTTCCAAATATGAACCCTAGCATGAATTATTGATAGAATAAGCTAAATCGAGCTACCGGGCTTCAAAATGTAAAGAACATTAAAACGGGCTTGGAATCACTTACTATGGAGCTTGGAAGCTTGAAACAAACCCTAGCTATGGAGAATCCTTTTAATTTCGTTCTAATGAAGAAGATGAGCATATTTTCTCATATTTTCCTTTTAATTCATTTTATTACCAAATGACTAAATTACCCTTCATTAAAAACTTTGCTCTTTCTACCTATATATGTCCATTTTGTCCATGAAAATATAATGGTCTAATTACCATTTAAGGACTCCTACTTCAAACCCCATTTCAATCAAGTACTCTATAAATTAGAACCCCTATTTAGCAACTTTTGGAAACAAGTCCTAATAGGCAATTTAAGCATGAAATTAATAAAATTTCTTATCAATACTCTAAAACATGTATTTAATCACTCAATAAATCATAATAATTAATCATAATAAACTTTTATAGCTTGGATTCATGGTTTCGCAACCACTAGTCCATTCAGGCCCTATTTCGGGATGTTACACAATCTACCTCTGAACAATAAACAATCATCAGACCCAACTTGAAATTCCGAGTCAGAATTTAATTTATATTGTTCTCGTTTTGCCTGTAGCTCGACATCATTCTTCTGAGCTTCACAAATTTGTTGCAAAAATGTTGGTCTAGCTTCCAATTCAGCTATAACAGAACCATCATCAGATAAAGATAACCGAATATTCATTGATGGCAAAGCAAATAAAGACTTTCTACCCAAAGCGTCTACAACTACATTAGCTTTACCCTGATGATAATCAATAACAAAATCATAATCTTTCAATAATTCCATCCATCTGTGTTGTCTCAAGTTCAAATATTTCTATGTCATCAAGTATTTCAAACTTTTATGATCGGTAAAGATATGAAATTTTTCACCATATAAATAATGTCGCCATATTTTCAATACAAACACAACAGCTGCTAATTCCAGATCATGTATCGGGTAATTCTTTTCATGTGGTTTTAGTTGTCTTGAAGCATAGGCAATTACTTTACCTTCTTGCATCAAGGCACAACCTAAACCATTCAAAGATGCATCACTATAAATCACGAATTCCTTACCCGATTCAGGCTATACCAACACAGGTGCTTTAGTCAATAGGGCTTTTAACCTGTCAAAACTTTACTGACATTTTTCATTCCACTCGAACTTCACATCTTTCTGCAACAGTCGACTCACCAGAGAAGCTATCATCGAAAACCCTTTAACAAATCTCCGAAAATATCCAGCTAGACCCAGGAAACTTTTGACTTCTGACACACTCTTTGGTGGATTCCAATTAACAATTACTGAAAATTTACTCTGGTCTACCCTGATACCTTCAGTAGATACAATATGTCTAAGAAATCTGATTTCCCGTAGCCAAAATTCACATTTACTGAACTTGGCATACAATTGTTTCTCTCGTAGAGTTTGCCATACAATTCTCAGATGATTAGCATGCTCATTTTCATCTCGAGAATAAACCAAAATGTCATCAATGTGTACAACCACAAACTTGTTTAGGTACGATCTAAAGATTCTGTTCATCAAATTCATAAACACTGCCGGTGCATTAGTCAACCCAAATGGCATCACTAAAAACTTATAGTGGCCATACCTGGTTCTGAAAGCCATCTTTGGAACATTTGAATCTTTTACTCATAACTGGTAGTAACCGGAACAAAGATCAATTTTTGAAAATACTATGGCACCCTTCAACTGATCAAACAAATCATCTATACGAGGCAATGGATACTTATTCTTTATTGTAACTTTATTAAGTTGTCTGTAATCAATACATAGCCTCAAAGATCCATCATTCTTCTTTACAAACAATACCGGTGCACCCTACGGTGAAAAATTGGGTCGAGCAAAGCCTCTGTCAATTAATTCTTGTAACTGTTCTTTCAACTCTTTCAACTCAGTAGGAGCTATTCTATAAGGTGCTATTGATATTGGTGTTGTTCTAGGAATATAGTCTATAGAGAACTCCACTTCTCTAACCGGTGGCAAACCAGACAATTCTTCCGAAACACATCAGGAAATTCACACACAACCAAAGAAGGATCAATCTTTAACTCGCCATTTTGCATCTAACACATATGCAAGATAAGCATCATGTCCCTTTTTGATACATTTCTATGCTGTTATGGTTGAAATCACATTAAACAACCCATCCAATTTATCAGATTCAACATGATATAATTCCCCATTTTGGCATTTAAGCACAATGTATTTCTATTTACAATTCACTACCGCATCATGTTGAGTTAACCAATCCATTCCCAAAATCACATCGAATTTATCAAAAGGCAGTAGCATTAAATCAACCAAGAAGCATTTACCCTTTACCATCAATGGACAATTTTACAAAATTATCCACCATCACACATTGACCCAAGGGATTCGAAACTTCCACCACAAATTCAGTGAATTCAACTAGTAAATTTTTAATAGATACCAATTTTGTGCATATATATGAGTGTGTGAAAATAGGATCAATTAAAGCAATAATATCAGTGCAAGTAAAGAAAATGTACCCATAATGACGTCTGGAGCAGAGGCATCCTTTCTAGCACGTATAGCATAAGTTATCGCTGGTGCTCGTGCCTCAGATTTAACTGTTGAGTCTTTTGTAGCGCTTCGGCTACCACCCACGTTTGTAGGGTGTCGAGGCGGTCTACCTCTAGAGACAACATTTCTCGACTTTGAAATCTGTTCAACCTTTTTCCCTCTTTTCGGAGAATCTCTGAGAAAATGATCAAAAGAACCACACCTATAGCAAGCCCCACTTCTTAGATGACATTTATCAAAATGAAACTTATTACAATGTTCACATTTTGGTTTTGGATTGCCGACACTTCCAACACTAGTTACTGATGGGGACGATGATCTAGGATTAAAGCGTTGAAAACTTCGCTCTTTACCAGAATATTCCTTAAATGTGGTAAAATGATTAGAGTATTTATTTAATTTCTTTGAAGCAGATGATTGGGAATTTCCCATAAATCTCTTATCCGGACACCCGAGCTTTTCTTTTAGCTTGTTTCTTTTCTTTGCTCAATTCTTTTGCTTTTAGTGCTTGGTCAACCAATACTGCAAATTCTCTTATTTCAAGAATACCAATCAACAACTTAATATCTTCATTCAACCCTTCTTCAAATCGTTTGCACATTTTAGCCTTATTTTGAACCCATTCTTGAGCATATTTACTCAGTCGAACAAATTCCCGTTCATATTCTAACACTGTCAAGTTCCCCTATTTAAGTTCTAAGAATTCTTTTCTTTTCTGGTCTAAGAATCTTTGACTAATATATTTCTTTCTGAATTCTGTTTGGAAGAACTTCCATATAAAGTTTTCTTTTGGAACAACAGAAGTTATAGTTTTCCACTAATGATAGGCTGTGTCTTTCAATAAAGAAACCGCACATTTCAGACAGTCGGTTGGTGAACAAGGCAATTCATCTAATACCTCGATAGTATTCTCCAGCCAAAACTCAGCCTTTTTTTGCATCATCATTTGTAGTAGTTCTAAATTCCTCAACCCCCTATTTTTTGATTTTATCAATTGGAGCCTTACCAATTCTAACTGATTCAGTACCCTATGGTATCTCGGGAATCAGTTGAGGAGCAGGTGGGGGAGGCTGCTGAACATTAGGATTTGTTATTGTATATTTTGTAAACCACTCATTCATCATTTGAAAGAATGCAGCTTTACCCTCATCATTTCGGCTCCCAGACTCGGGCCTTCTACTACTAGATGTATCTTTTTGTATGAAAGCTTGAGCAGCACTCTCATCTTCCTCAGGATCAACTCTAGCTCGGGTGGAAGACATTTACAATATGAAAAAAACCATTTAAGAATGGTCAGGAGATATCACACTATCACAATTTACATAATGTCATGTATAGCTAAACTCATACATGCTACGTTAGTCCGAAAATCGGCTAAACCGTAGCTCTGATACCAACAAATGTAACACCCCTAACATGTATTCATCACCGAAACAAGGTTACGGAGCATTATCGAAGTTTAAAGAATAATTTTAATTAATTTCAGGAATTTATTATTCATATTTTGAGATTATGCATAACGTCCCTTAAATGGGCCATCGAGGCCCAATATGAACATTAGAATCGAATTAGGACTAAATCGGGATCACTAAAATTTTTTCACAAAATTTTAAAATTTCTCTTATGAATAGTATCCACACGCTCGTGTGGTCTAAGGATACGTCTGTGTGATCATGCCGTGTGACTTACACGGTCATAAAACATGCCATGTTGTAGGCCGTGTGACTATACACGCCCGTGTCCCTAACTCGTGTAACTCTCTGAATTATAAGGCATGAAGTAGTTGAAGTCACACGGCCAAGTCATATGCTCTTGTGCTAGGCCATGTGTTTAATTTAATTTTTACAAATTAGGTGCAGTTTTCACACACCATACCGCACGCCCATGTTCAAGGCCGAGTCATCCACACGGCTGAGACACACGCCCGTGTCTTTGCCCGTGTGCTCAATTCTGAGCATTCTATTTTGGAAATTTAAGATACAGAAGACACACGGCCAGACCGCATGCCCATATACCAGGCCATGTGTCACATAAGGTCTAGACACACGCCCATGTGTCTACCCGTGTGGAGGAAATAAGGCCATTTCCTAGCCTCATTTCTCACCCAAACTTTTCCATTTTCCTGCACTAAAACATACAAATATTTTTCAACCAATTCAAGCATAAATACAAAGCCATTATACCATTTTTATTGTATAAAATCACTTACCTTCATCATAAATTATTTACTTTACTTACCTCTTATATAATTTGAGTTGTTTATTATAATTTCATACTTATATATGTTCATAAATATGTGTTACTCCATATCCATCTACAACATCAAAACAAGTTTCTCTAGCCATTCCAATGGCTAGATTAAATTCAACATATACAACCATAATTTGTTCAAATTTGTCTATACATGGCATTTTACCAAAACAAGATTTTAATTTATACCAAAATAACGGGAGGATAGTGTGATGTATGCTCCGGCCGTTCTTCAACCTTCATGAGCTTTGAGCACTATAAAACAAGGAAAAATAAACCTAATAAGCATTATATGCTTAGCAAGCTCATATAACCAGAATTTAACTTACCAATCATATTTAACATTTAAACCATTCAAAAGCATACTTTCCATTCAATTTGGCATTTTACCTAACCACATGCATTCAATAAAACATGTTAATCACAAATATACAATAATGCATTGATGAGCTCATCATGCTATATTCCATCAAGTTTTCCTCTTTTCATTTCATATTCCTCATGTCTCATTAATCATTTTATCCGTTGAACTATTGGATTTTCCGATAGATATTTTCGATAGTACATTTAAAGTATACAATTCTATTGTCCATCAATTCATATCCAGTAGTACCTATTAAGGTACACTCTCGAGCCACATAACATACAACAGAATTACCAGTCTAAGCTAAATTCTGTCTGTAACATACACTCTAAGAGCTTTGTCAAGATTGCCAATCCAGGCTAAAATCCTTTCAATGACAAAGAATTCTCTATAAAGTTTATTCTGGATTAGCAGTCCAGGCTAAATCCAGTCAATTAGGATTACCAGTCTAGGCTAAATCTAGTCAATTATGATTACCAGCCCAAGCTAAATCTTAATTGAGACATATACTCAAGAGGCCCATTTCAAATTACCCGTCTAGGCTAAATCCATTCTACAACACATGCAATTTTATCAGGGAAATCACATTTATCCATCGGAACTCAATATTTACACGAAATTTAACACTTTTCAATAATTTCCAACATATACCATTTCATATATAAAATATTATATAACATATTCAATGTAATATAGCATTCAAAGTAACACATTTCTATGCTCATCTAAGTTATACGAATTTACCTTGATACTTGTTCGTAATTGAAATCTACTAATTCGAAATCTTCTTCTTTCCACGATATAACTCTTTGTTCGATCTTTTCGGATCAATATAATTAAATTTAATCATCAACTTAACACATTTCATATTCCATTGAACTCAATTTACACCTTAGGTAAAATTACAACTTTGCCCCCATACTTTTCATAAATTCTAATTTCGTCCCTAGGCTCGGAAAATGAAATTCATGCAGTTTAATCCTTACTTCCAGCCTAGCCGAATTTCATATACTTTAGTAGCAGCCCATGAATTCCATAAAAATTAGAATTTTATCATGGGTTTTCACCAATTTTCAATTTAGTCCCTAAAACATATTTTCATGTAAATTCACTTTGTAAAAGTTGTTTATCTATCAACAATCTTTCATTTTCTACCATAAACTTTTAAATTTCAGCAAATTCATCCATGAAAATTTTTTATACTTTGATATCTATTCAAATTAATCCCCCAAATAAATAAATTAAGCTTCTCCGATCTTAAAAATATAAAAATTACTAAAAATGGGACTTGAAACTTACCCAATTAAGCCTGAAAAGTTTCTTTTCTCTCTCCTAAGGTTTCCATAAAATTTGGGGATGAAGATGATATGAAAATAAGATGTTAATTATATTTAATTAATTATTATCTTTTAATTATTTTGTTTTCCAATTTAGTCCTTAAACTTTTCTATTTTTTCTATGGATGATTCACTAAAAATATCTACATACTTTTCTTTAATGGTCTAATTACCAAATAAGGACCTCAAGTTTTGAATTCTATAGCTAATTAACCCATATAGCTACTAGAATTCAAATTTGAAATTTTATGCAGTTTAGTCCTTTTTACAATTAAACACATAATTAATAAAATTTTCTTATCAAAATTCTCATGCAACCTTTCTATCACATTACTAATCATTTCATAATATTAAAATATTTTATCTTTTCGACTCAGATTTGTGGTTACAAAATCACTATTCTGACTTCACTGAAATTGGGCTGTTAAATAGGCACTCAGGCTAAAGAATGACCAAACGAGATAGACGAGTTGTGGAAAGACGTACGGATAGTAAACCCTGAATCGTAAGACATGGATTGGTTGTTCTGCTCCAATAACCTATTGACCCCTAAGCCCATAACAGTAAACCTACCACATGACTTTAAGGTCCTGAAAGACATGTTTGAGGGAAAAAGGGACCCGCAAGCTCATTTGATACAATACAATGACTACATGAATGTACTAGGAGCATCAGATGTAGCGAAGTGCAAAGCCTTTTCCACAACGCTTAAGGAGAGCACCAATGATTGGTAATTGTCTCTTCCGCAAGGTTTGGTTCAAAACTTCTCGTAGTTGGAATTGATGTTCTTAGGCAGATTTAGGGCCCACAGAACTATTATGAAAACACCCATATGACTCATGCTCGTTAAACAAAAGGAGGGCAAGTCCCTTCAAGATTACGTAAAGAGGTTCCACGCGGTGACCCTAAACACAAAGAACTTGGAGGACTAGTGGGCCATAGACGCCTTTATCATAGGGTACAAAATAACCATGTACAATACTCTTTCACAGATAACAGACCACAGAGTCTGGCTAGCCTCTATGAGCGAGCTCATAAGTTCATGGAAGCGGAGGGGATCAAACAGACATCGCGTGCCACCTTTTGGAGGGAAGACAATCAGTTTAAAAATAGGGAAGGACCTCGCAGTAGGCAAGGCCCCCTAACCAATCACTGTGAGTAAGAAGTGACAGGCCATAGAGGAATCAACTCCAAGGTGATACACTCAAAGCTCCCTAGAGACCTCAGCAAAACCACGCCAGAAGATACATTCCTCAAGGAAGGTTCGAAGCTTACAACCATTTAAATGTAACTTATACCTACATACTCTACCAAGTTAAAAGCATTGGCATCTTACCCAATCCACCTCCAATGAGGAACATCGGGGGAAGGATGAACTCGAGAGACTAATGTGCTTACCATGACGGCATGGGACATAAAATCAAAGATTGTTTCATATTGAAAGACACTATAGAAGGAGCAATTCAAAATGGAGAGCTCATGGAATTCATAAATCGGAGTGGCTTCTAATTAGGTTAGAGCTCACGCAATGATCCCAAGGGTAAGCAAAAAGTTAGAGGCACCATCCATGGGATTGTAGGCACGAACAAAGATTGGGTAGGCTCCAATGCGAAGAAGAGGAAGTACATAAGAAGTCTGATGTAAGTCAATGCTCCTAAGAGGTCATGACAGTAAGAAAAATGGAATGATGTGATTGGCAATGATGACGAGGAATTGGTCCTAGATGTGGAGGAAATGATTTGATGGTGATTTCAACAACAATTGTAGGTTTTGAGGTCAAAAGAATACTCGTAAATAGTGGGACCATAGTGAAGTGTTATATTGGGATGCATATCGAAATATGGGACTAAAGGAACAGGTGTTGTTCAATGCTAGTATGTTGTATGGTTTTGCAAACCATTCTATTTAGGTGAAAGGATCAATCACTTTGCTAGCCACCTTAGGGGATGGTGAGCATACAACCACAGAGTATGTTTAGTTCAACGTGGTAGATCACTCAATGACATATAACGCCATCTTTAGAAGACCGATAATGAAGATGGCAAAGATTGTGATGTCAACATTCTGTATGAAAATTAAGTTTCTGACAAATATTGAAGTAGGATTTCTACGATCTAATCATCAAACTGCGAGGCAGTGTTATATGTTAACTTTCAAGCAAGAGAGAGCCTGTAGTTGAAGGGCAAAGTTCGTAGGGGCTGAATTGGCAAGCCAAGTTCTTGATTTAGATAGTTTGGATGTAAGAGATGAGCATCAGAGCAAAAAACTCGAGGTTGCAGAACATACTGAGACTCTACAGCATTTTTGTTATAGCGAGGGAAGAACTGTCAAAATTTTGTCAATATTAGAAGAAGAAGAGAAGAGTATGTTGATCCAATGTTTGAAAAAGAACTCGAATGTTTTCGTCTAGTCCACAATAGATATGCAGGGTGTGGACCCCCGGGTAATTGTACACAAGCTGAACGTACTTCCGGAGGCAAAACTAGTAAAGGAGAAGAAAAGGAAGGTCGCGTCAGGTATGATGGAAGCAGTGATGTAGGAAGTAGCTAAGTTAATATCAGCAGGATTCATCAGAAAGGTGGAATACCCTGATTGGGTTTTGAATGTAGTAATGGTGAAGAAGGCAAATGACAAATGGAGAATGTGTATTTACTTCACCAACCTCAACAAAGTTTTCCCTACCATCAATTCACTGATTTGTGGACGCCTTTGTAGGCTACAAGTTCATGAGCTTTATAGACACTTTCTCTAGATACAATAAGATTTTGTTTGATCGGGGAAACTAAGAAAAGACAACATTCATCACCAAAGAATGACTTTTTTCTATTAAGTCATGCCATTTGGCCTCAAGAATACGGGAGCAACCTATCAGAGACTGGTAAATAGGATATTCAAGAACCAGATAGGTTGCAAGCTCGAGGTCTACCTAAATGACATGTTAGTAAAAAGATAGTCGATGAGGGAACATGTGCGAAGCCTATCATAGACATTTGTAGTTGTACGAGCTCACAACATAAAGCTGAATCCCGAAAAGTGTGCCTTTGGTGTGTGATGTGGTAGGTTTTTGGGGTTCATGATTTTAGAAAGGGGGATAGAGGTGAACTCGAAAAAGATTCAAGCTATCATGAAAATTCCTCTTCTGTGAACTATAAAAGACGTACAGCGCCTTACGGGCAGAGTGGTGGTGCTAAACAAATTCATTTCCAAGATGGCAGACAAGTGCCTCCCTTTCTTCAAAGCTTTGAGGACTTCTTTCTCTTGGACCGAAGAATATCAGGCGGCCTTCAAGAAATTAAAACCATACCTTACCTCCCTTCCACTTTTGAAATCACCCCAGGTAGGAGAAACCATTTACCTACATTTGGCTACCTCAGAAGAGACAGTCGCAGTAATATTGGTTAAGTCAAAGGGTGTCCACCAATTCCCGGTATACTACATCAGTAGGGTACTCCAAAATGATGAATTGAGGTACTCAAAAATAGAAAAATGAATCTATGCATTGATAATTACAGATTACAAATTATGCCCGTACTTCCAAGCCTATCTAGTCGTTTCGGTTACCAGTCAGGCCATGAAGAAAGTCTTGTCCAAGGCAGACACTTTAGGATAGGTAACAAAGTGGAGTATTGAACTTGCTAAATTCGTGATAGACTTTGCCTCTCGAACGAAAATAAAAGGACAGGTGCTAACCGACTTCATAGTAGAGTGTTCCTTTGAAAGAACTGAGAATGCAATAAGTAATGTGGGTTACAACTTGAAATGTTGGACAATAATTATCCTGTAAAAGTTGTATGTTGTATAAACATTAATGGAAGTTAATAGTTTTATTGGTTATATTTTATGAGGAGGCATAACATGCTAACAATACTATATGTTATACTTTATGATGAAGCACCAAGTATTCCATAATTTATACTAAAATTACTTTTTTTCACTTGTATGTTGTTTAATAGTTAACCCACCTCCAGAAAGTATACATGTAATTGGCAATTCCAAAAGTTGGCTAGTTTATGTCGATGGTTCTACAGCCAAAATAGGATCGGGAGTAGGTACACTCATAATCGACCCCAGTGGCAGCGAATGGCTGTACGGATTATCATTTGGGTTCCAAACATCCAATAATATCACGAATATGAAGTTTTGGTATTGGGACTGCAATTAGCACGCCAACTAGGAGCAAATGATCTGATTGTCCACACAGATTCACAATTGGTGGCAAAATAAATGAATGGAAAATACGATGTGAAGGAAGCGATGCTAAAAAAATATCATGTAATAACAACACAACTGCTTGTAGGGTTCGACAAAGCTTAAATTAAACAACTCCCGATAGGGAAAATCCTCTATCTTCATCGAACAAAGAAGGAAAATCCTACTCGAGCATAGGGACACCCTGAGCTATGACACACCACAAGAGTTATACATGGATCAAGAAAAGACCTAGATGACACCAATAATTCGCACCTTCCAAGGCAAACTAGACAACCGAGATAAGAAGAAGCTCACAAAACTACAACACAAAGCAACAAGATATGTCGTCATTACAAATTACAAATATTTGCCAAATTCTCAATATATGATTCAAATATTTGAATGTCATGAACTCATTTGACTACACAATGAATTAAGACAACATATTTTATTCAACATTTGATAGGTACACCCTTTTGGAGGGTGTACTATATAGAAAGGGATTTTCACACCCACTACTACGATGCCTATCACCACTTAAAGCTGAATATGTTATGCAAGAAATCCACGAGGGGATTTGTAGTGATCACCGAAGGGGTAGATTGCTCACATAAAAAATCTTTATACAAGGGTATACTGGCCTACAAACTAGAAAGACGTACACTAGTTGGTTCGCATGTGCAACTCCTGCCAAATAAATGCCAAATTCCAGCAATAACTAGTAGAGCCTCTTCAAGTCATGTCAGGTTCTTGGTCATTCGCAACTTGGGGGTTTGACATCCTTGACCTATTTCCTATAACGACGACACAAAAGAAGTTTATATTAGTGACTGTGGACGACTTCACCAAATGGATTGAAGCTAAAACTTTGATGACTATAACTGAGAAACAGATGGAATCTTTCCTATAGAAATCAATTTTCTGCAAGTTTGGGATACCTCGTGTGATTATTACAAACAAAGGTACACAACTCCAAGGAAAGTTTAAAAAATTTTGCACCAACATCTAGATAGCTTTAGCTCAAAGCTTAGTGAAAAAGCTAAAAACTAATAGGCAAGTGGAAACAATGAACAAGAAAATTCTAACAACCCTCAAGAAAAAAGTTGGCGAGGCTAAGGGCGTTTGGTTGGAAGAACTGCCTAGAATTCTATGGGCCCTGCGAACTACATCCCATACTGCAACAGGAGAAACAACTTTTTCGCTTGCCTATGATGCAGAAGCCACAATCCATGTAGAGATCAGTTTGAGGTCGTATAGAACACAACACTTCGATGAGGAAGCTAATCAGAAGGCCAACAGGTTCAATCTTAACCTAATTGACGAACTCAAAAGTAAGCTGAAATTAGAAACGCAGCATGAGGTTAACAAGTAGCTCGCTACTACAATTTCAATGTAAAAAAAAAGCAGTTCCAAGTCGATGATCTCGTCTTAAGAAACACCAAAGCTAGTCTACTTACTTCAGCAGGGAAAAGTGGCTCCAAATTAGGAGGGTCATACAAAGTTATAAAAAAATAAGTTACGGAGCATATAAGCTAGCGAGAATGGAGGGCACGACTATACTGCGAACTTGGAATGCCCGACATCTCAAAAAGTATTATATGTACATCCTTACCCTGTGAATGAAGAATCTTTTCCTAACAACATTTATGTCATATTAAGTCTCACAGGATAAAAACTGTAGCCTCCAACACAGTTAGTGAAAGCAAAGCTCCTAGCTTTCATATTAAGGCTCGTAGGATAAATACTGCAGCCTCCAACACAGTTAGCAAGAGCAAAACTCCTATTTGTCATATTAAAGCTCGTAGGATAAAAATCACAATCTCTAACATAGTTAACAAGAGAAAAGCTCTCAGCTATCATATTGAGGCTCGTAAGATAAAAACCATAACCTCTAACACAATTAGTGAGAGCAAAACTCCCAGATGTCATACTAAGGATCACAGGATAAAAACCACAACCTTCAACAAAATTAGCGAGAGCAAAGCTCCCAGTTGTCATACTAAGGCTCATAAGATAAAAAATGTAGCCTCCAACATAATTAATGAGAGCAAAGCTTCCAACTGCCTTACTAAGGCTTACAGGATAAAGATCGTAGCCTCCAACATAGTTAGCAAAAGTTGAAAACTCCCAACTATGCTATCTTTCAAAATTTTCTTAAGTATAAAAACGACTCATAGGTTCACATCCCTAGCTGGTTATCTTTTAAAATTTTCTTAAGTATAAAACAACTCACGGATTCACATTTCTAATTAGTTATCTTTCAAAATTTTCTCAAATATAAAGTTTCTCATGGATTAATATTCCCAGATAACAATCTTATTAAGTCTCGAACAGCTTACAACTTGTGATTTTCAAAGGTTTTTACTTAAAGCCTTTATAATAACGATATAGCTATGCAACAAAAGTGATAAGCTTGCAATAGACACAATGGCAATAGACTATCAAAAATGGACTTCTTCAATCACAAATTTTTATTTCATAAAAAATAATAAAATAATAACAAATACGAGGAAAGTATGATGCATTATCTTCCCCATCATCACCTTGATCTATATTATCAAGAGGGGCAATATCACTAGTAGAGGGGACCACATCCTCATTCTCAGTTGGACTCTTATCTAAGTAAAAGTCTAAAGAGTTTTTCTAGGTAAGCACAAATAAGTCCCACGCGACACCCAAGGGACATAGTACATCAAAACCTATCTCATTCATTCCACCCCATCGAGAGTATTAAGGTCCACTTTGCAAACATCGAAGGGGCCACCAGTGACCTGAGCGTGCAGTAGTATGTTCATTTTCGGTTTGAAATAGAATTTAAAAAATTATTAGATATTTTATTTTTAAAATTTTTTAGGGCCTCAAATTGCTTTTGCATAGTACCCTCCATTTAGTTGTGGTACTCCCTAATGATTTTCTCAAGGGTGACCGCGTGTTTAATAGTGACCTTTTTTACCTCAAACTACGTAGCCTCATTACTCTGCCTCTCAGCAACCAACTCGCAGGTTAGCCCCTCTATCTTAATCTCAACAATAGCTAGGCATTCTATAAGATCCACATTCTGTTTATTAATAACATCATTTTCCTCCCTCACCTTAAGATACAACTCATGAACTCTGGCCAAATCTACCTTAGCCTCTGCGAGCTCATTTTGACAGCCTTATCAATTCCAACTTGACCATATTGGTTTCAAAGAACAAAAATTGTAGAGATGAAGAAAGGTCAATGCTGAAGGTATTTGTGCGTTGCCTACCCTCGCACCCTTTCATACAAAAGCCCTCCATCCTTAGGCCACATTAGTAGGATTGTAAGGATACTCCTGCGTGCTCAAGCCTTCTCGCCATGGAAATAAACCCCTATTGCCCCAAATTGGCACTTTTTCGATAGCGGGCACAGAAAGGGAAACATGAGAATCAATTGGAGGAGTATCCTCAATGGCAATCGGCGAGCCAATATGGGGGACTGATGGCAAGCTCGCCACTAGAAGATTGGAAAATTTAGCCAATGTAGCAATATGACCAACAGAGTTTGCCCTTATTTTACTATGTCACTCCAACTGTATGCTGCTCCCCTCATCTTTACTTGTTGAACTGATGCGCATAGACTTCACGATAGTCTTACGCTTCTTGCGAGCACCATTTATCAAATAGTCAATATCCATGGCCTCGTTGATCTCGCGGGAGATACTATCAGTTTCACTCGAACTGCCTTTAGAGTTTTGATTAATCCTTGCATCAACAACAACCCTATGATTAATAGGAGCAGTTAACAAATTAACATTATGCCTACCACATTCCCCTTGTGAATATTCGGCGAGAGCAAATAGGCGAAGCTTCATCTCACAAAAGCAATAGAAAAAATTCACTAGTTCATTCGTGGTTTCTCACAATATCAAACTTAACTCGTCAAATGAGTCATGAGGCCATGTATAGCTCTCAGATAGTGCACCAAAGGACTTAGCGATGTCCATGTTATCACCAAGCCTTTACTCGTTAGGGTTGTAACCCTCCAAGCAGTACTAAAACACATTTTTCACCGTGATAAGATCCTCCAAAACCAACAAATACTTAGTGCAAAGCCTTCGAAACTAGGCCACAACTTCGTCTGTTGGAACGAACACATGTCTTGGCTCGCCAAAGACCACTTTATTAGGAACCCAAAGTCCTTGCTAAGTCTGTTGTGAACTTAGACATACTACCCTCGATTCAGACGAAGGTTGGATCATTGGTTCATAATAATCGTCTTTACCTTTTTACGAGGAGAGAAGTAATAGAACCCCAACGAGTTCTCTAAGTTGTGGCCACTCAACTAATATAGATGTTGAAAAATAGTGAGCAAGGGAACCTCATCACGCCATGAACAACTAATGAAGTATGCCATGACAATCCACTAAGAAAAGCCCGAGAGTTGGCCAGGTGCAATCTTGTAGTCCTTGAGCAGACTGTAGAATAAAGGATACAGTGGCAAGTGGAGCCTAGCCTCAAGTGTGTGAGTTGGAAGAAGGAAGCTATCTTCGATGGTTTAGCACAGTCGATACGACCCCTTTAGGATGGAGAACTCGTACGCGAAATTGGAAAGTTTTATTCTCTGAACGGCCGAAATTTTTGTAGTTCTTCCTACTTAGTGGTGCAGGGATAAAGTTCTGTCACTAGAATCGGAGACAGTTGTTCTCACGTGGACATGTTGGGACTATCCAATTATCGATTCCTCTCATTCTCACCATAACTCTAGTAAAAGAAGAAAGTGAAAATTTAAAAAGCAAAAGTGTTTAAAATTACTTTTATTTTAGGTTGTTGGAAATGCTAAGTGTGAAAGATTTAGGGTTCTGAAGGCTCCCTTTTTGAAAGAAGAATCTCTCTTCCCGCTCTTTGACGATTCATATAAATGAGAAAAATCAACTTTCCAGACGCGATCAGATAGAAACGATTCAACTTTCAATGGTTAGATGCATACACTCAAAACCCACTTGTACACGTGGTAAAACGATCATTATGCATCATAGCTCGCAAGCGTACCCAACAAGCTACATCAAAACTTGACATGATAGACCTAAGGCGCGCCACTTTATAGCACCCCTTAAGCCCACTAAGGGGGAGTAGATTGTTATACATCAGTAATCATCGACCCAAGCCCTACTAGGGATCCAGTCTCCTACCTGTGACCCGGATAGGTCCCACCAGAAGATTAAATGTGAAGCAAGCCATGAGAGGACATCAAGCCGAGTTCGCGGACCCTACTCGCAGAGTGAGCTCGCAGACTCAACTTGCAAGAAAAGTCCAACGACCTAGCTCGTAAGGCAATGCCACAGATCCAACTCGCAGGGACCCAGGGAAGGCCACTATTTCAACTCGCATACACCTAGAGAGCTCGCAAAAAGAGCCGCGTGCTCCACAGGCCACTCAGACACATGTCCATCAGGTATGGAGCCCACCCAGAATGTTGGTCCTAGGAACAGAAAGGACCTCGTGCTCCGTAAACACATGCCCAGAAAACTTGGAGTTCGTAGAGAATGTCAATACTAAGGACAAAAGAATGTTAGTACTAGAGACAGCAGAATCAAGACAAAATAGTTGGGTCCTATCATGAGCTGTAATAGCATCTGTAACAACATGAATAAATATTCGAACACTTCTATAAATTACAGCTCATGATAGGGCCCTCACTATTTTGTATTGATTTTGTTACCTCTAGTACTAACATTCTTTGTCCATAGTACTAATATTCTCTACGAACTCCAAGTTTGCTGGGCACGTGTCTACGGAGCATGTGGTCCTTTTTGTTCCTAGGATTGATATTCTGGGTGAGCCTCGTACCTGCTGGACATATGTTTAGGATTGATATGTGGCCTTGCGTTACAAACTGAGTCCTTGGCTTTACCTTGCGAGTTGAGTCTGCGAGCATAGTCCGCGGACCCTCCTTGTTGTCCTTTCATGGCTTGCTTCGCACTTAATCTTTTGGTGGGCCCTATTCAAGTCACGAGTTGGAGACCGAATATCTAATAAGGCTCGAGTCGGTGATTACTGATGTATAACAATCTACTCCCTCTTAGTAGGCCTAAGGGATGCTATAAAATGACACGCCTTAGATAAAAAACCCGAGATAGTTTATATAGTGGTTTGTGGGATGGTAGTATCTAAGGTTTTATACCTAAATAAATTTTAAAAAAATTAAATACTGAAATAGGTTGTCAGCTGGATTATATACGAAAATGGTATGTTTTTTTGGGTCGGGCCTATCTAACAGGTGCAACACCTTTTTTATATTAAAATATTTTTTATTTTTAAATAAAATATTATTATTTAATTTTTATTAAAAATATTTAAATATATATATACATGCCAAAATACACCTAATCAGGTCAAAATACGGAGTTAAAATATTCAAATAGGTCGCTGTCGATAGGCTTAATCGGTTGTGCTCGATGTAAGTGCCCTGTTGGTCCCACATGCCCCTTGGCCCCTCTCGCTTCCCTCCAAGACAAATTTCTTGGCCCCTCTGGTTTTGGGTTAATAATTTTTATGAATGTAATTTTTTAAATTATTTTAAAATTAATTTGTTAGTAATTTAGTATTATGTTATAAATTGTTGTGTTTGTAATTATTTTGAAATTAATTTATTAGGAATTTAGGATTATATTATAAATTGTTGTGTTTAGTTTAGTATTTGGTGAGTTTTAGTAATTTTGTTAGTAATTTATTATAAATTGTTGTGTTTTGTGAGTTTTAGTAATGTAAAATTATTTTGTTAAATATTTTGTTAGTAATTTATTATAAATTGTTGTGTTTGTGAGTTTTAGTAATGTAAATTTTTTTAAAAATAATTTTATAGTTATTTTGTTAGTAGTTTATGATTAGGTTATAAATTGCTTGTGTTTTGTGTTTTTGTTATAGTTATTTATTTTGTTAATAATTTATGGGATTAAGTTACAAATTGTTAGTGTATAGTATAGGGTTTTGTCATTTTTAGTAATGTAATTTTAAAAATAATAATTTTATAGTTATTTTGTTAGTAATTTATGATTAGGTTATATAAATTGTTAGTGTTTAGTTTAGTGTTTTGTGATTTTTAAATGTAAATTTTATATAATGTAATTTTATTTGATTTTTATTTATTTGACAATTTTATTGATTTATTAAAATGTTGATTAATTTTGTTATTATATAATTTTATAGGTTGTTTGAAAGAAACTAATCGTATGTTTCTATTTCAATTTTTATTTTTTAATTCATATTTTTTTATGTTTAGATAGGTTATATTTATTTTAATTATATTATTATTGTAAACTAACATAATTTTTTTTGTAGGTAAATTATGGGAAATTATGAGATATTTACCGTGTTATTTTGTTTCGAAATTTGAAATACTTTATTGTATTTTTGAAACAAATTAAATGAATTCAATTTTTTAATTGCAGATTTGCAACAAATGAATTCTTTGATTAATAATAATAATAATAATCACATATCAAGTACTATTAATGAGATGGTAATAAAATTTTTATTTGACACTCATGTTATTTGCAGAATTAAATTGTAACGCCCCGATTTTTGCTTAATTTTGGCTTTTGTAATTTTGGCATGAATGAGTGTCTGGTTCAGTGGATATGTGTTCTGCGTGTGTGTGGGAGGTCCCAAGTTCAAGTATCAACTTGGGTTAATTTTGGTATTTTTATGATTAAAGCCCAAACTCTAGTTAGTAGGCTTATAAGTAAAAGTGTGTAAGTAATTAACAGAATGGGTCTGCTGGTCTGGTGGTTAAGTGGCGTGTTGGGGTGAAGGAGGTCGTGGGTTTGAGTCTAAAAGACGGTAATGACTTTAATTTTTGCTCCTAGTTTCGTTTAGATTTGTTCCAAGATGGGAGATTGAGTGGTGGATTTTGAATGGAATTAGAGGGAGAAAATTTAGGGGAGGATCAAATTTTCTGAGCAGTTGTGTTTCCCAAAATCCCTCTCTACCAAAAATTGAGTATTCTCCTCTTCCATAGCCGATTCTTCCATCTTCCTTTTCCCTTTCCCTTTTTGTTGTGTTTTTCTCTCCTTCGCTACCATATTTTAATTTTGATCATCTCTATAGTCGCCTCGTTTCTGTGCAACACTAATTTTTGCCTTAATTCAGTAAGATGAGCAGCGTAGTTTTACTTTCGTTGTTGGCTTATACTGATGTGCGTCATTAATACCGAATAAGAGAAGATTCAGATACTCGTAGACACAGGTTGAACACTTAGGTTCGGGGAATTTCAGTGGCTTGATTGAAGGTAAGGTTTTAGGAGATATTGGGTTTATCATCTCGATTTAGTTTCATTTTAAACACTGACTTGGATGTTGGAATATCGATTCTTAGGTTCTAGAGTGCGCAGTGGTCGTCTTAGCTTCAATCGAGACCAGGTGGATACCCGAAAATGCAGAAAATGAGGTTTCAGCAAAAGCAAAATCCATTCTATCGATGCCACACGGGCGTGTGGTCGCTAGTGTGGTAGGTCGTGTGCAAGACAGTAAGTCACCACACGGCCGTGTGATCGACGACCCAGGCCATGCGTAAGTGACACGGCCATGTGATGGCTAAGTAAGGCCGTGTGTGACACACGAGCTCGACCATTTTGGCCATGTGGGCCACATGAACGTGTGAGATTCTGGGCCAGGCTGTGTGATCCACAAGGCCAAGGCCAATTTAGGCCGTGTGGGCCCACACTGGCAGGCCACATGGGCTTGTGAGCCCATTTTTCTAGAAAACTATGTAAGGTTACACAGGTCGCCCAAGTCGACTGTGGACCTACTGTAGGGTCGATAAGTAATACTTAGACCCCTAACTGAATGCTCTGTCTGTCTGATTTCTGTATTAAGCATGTATGCTAATTGATTATATGAGTTTTATTTGCATAATAGCATGTCATTCTTGTATGCTGCATTGCATTGGGGTGGGTGGATTATGTTTGGAAGAAGCATCTGAAAGGCTCTTAAGCTCATATCCTGGCTGACTCAATTGTAAATTTCGATTATGTGTCACATTCTTTTAACATGGTGTGTAGAAATTTGGGTGGGTTGATTTTATCCCCACATGGTGTGTAGGGTTGGATGGAGTTGGTGTGTAGAGGTTGGTGGGTAGGACTCTATTTTCTGCATATTCTGTTTGAAATGGGCTAAGGCCCTAAAATATGTTTTAATTTGTATCTGAGTGGGCTAAGGTCCACACCGTTTCTGTGATGGGCTCAGACCCGAATTGTGAATTGATGTCTATTATCTGATATTTCTATGTGTGTATGTTTTCTGTGGGGATTACACACCGAGTTTACTAAAACTCACCCTTTTTTGTTTAACTGCTGTGTAATCCCGGTGAGAGAGCGGATCGGTGCAGCGGAGAACTCAGCGGTGACCACGATTCTGAAAACTTATTTATGGTTTATTTTAAATTATGATTTCGTTATATTTGGGTAAATTTTTGTAATAAGGCCTTTTGGATTTTTGTTTAAAATTTGGGATTTTTATTTTATGAACTGCTAGCAGTAGGATAAGACACGAGTTTTCAAAACAAACAAATGGTTTATTCAAATATATACAAATTCGCAACTTGATTTAAAAGCTTCCAGAAACTTATAATGTTTTCGAAAATGGATAATGAATAATTAAACAACATGATTTGACGAAAGCCCAAGACAAATAAAAATGGTTTTAATGTAGTTATGTTTTCCAAAGCACTATCATGGGATGTCGCCAGATTCAGCCATAACGTCTAGGCCAGGTTTGGGGTGTTACATAAATTATATTGTATTAACTATTTTGCTAATTTAATAATGTCAGGGCCCGTGCCGCGTATTGAGGGGTTGTGTTAATAGTGTAAGGTTTCTGCCAGATGAACGCCTAATGCCATACTTGGAGTTAGTCGGGTTCGGATCGATGACATTGATTTGGACTTTTGATCTGTGATACGACTTGATTTTTGCTTTAGTCGAGCAACTCTATCTCTAGGCGCCTGATCAACTTCACTCAATTATGCTAGATCTACTCTTAGGCAGGGTCTATTCCTCCTCCACCTAAGCACATCAGATTAGATTAAGCAACATAATTAAGAACAAACTAAGTACTTATCATACAATTTAGAAATCAAATAACAAAATCATCATAGGTTTCATCCCTTCTGTATCTCTGAAGGGTTTAGTTCATAACAAAGTAGGAAAACATCTCAAGAGAAAAAGATAAAACAAAACATAAGAAATCCCTAAAACCCCTGAAGGAATTAAAGAGGAGATCCTCTGTCTTGAGTAGAACTCCGACTTCTTGAGATGGATCAACTGGCTATCTTCGAGTATTTCCCTAAAAGATGAAAGCTTCGGCAAAAGCCTCTGCCAAAAATCATCCTTGAAATAGCTATCTTGGGTTGTTTATATAGGCCTTTGAGATGCTTACTTGGCTTATAAGTACATCTTTTAAGTAGAATTACTATTAGGGAGTTTAAGTAAACTTAGGAATATGTTTCTTTGGCTTCAAGCATCCAATTCCGAGTGAAATTGCTCATTCTCGCGGCAAGGGCATAGCCATGGCACACTCCCGTGTAAATCGTGGTTGGGTGGTGTCTCGATTCTATCATTTTAGTCACGGTCATGTGTCCAGGTCGTGCTTTGGGTCTGTCGATTGGGACACGGCCATGTAGATCACCAGGCACATCCGTTTGTGGTAAATGGATGATGCATGGCCATGTGTGATGGAGTTGAGGCCGTGCTCTAGGTAATCGGCGAGGCACGGTCGTGTGGGCTTTGGGCCAGGTCGTGTCGAATTCTTGGGTTGGCATTCTTTTTATCCTTTGGTGCTTTCCTAAGTATAAGACATGAAAAGAAAGGATTAAGAGCACCTTTTTACATAAATCAAGGATAATTCTTCCAAAAGCATACTAAATGTGGGATTAAAATATGTTACTTTTACGGTTTATCAAATACCCCACACTTAAGCTTTTGCTTGTCCTCAAGCAAAATTCTCAACTTTATAATTAAAACGAACTTTCCATAATTCATAATTCCTATCGACAATGTCTCATCATAATTCATAGATAATTTATACATGGATAATTCAATTCAAAGAACCCTAAAGATTCAATCAAGATAAGTCATACCTTTGTAGTACGAAAACATAGGTGTCTCCCCTTATCTGAATAATTACCTTTAATTCAAAACCGAAAAGGATTGACATCCTCACTGAAGGTTCACTCAAATCACTCAAAGTGTTTAAGGTTCAAGAATAAGCACTCATAAGTCGAACCTGAAAAGTTAATCCCATAAGCTTGCCTGAAAATCAAATCTCCACCACTGTATATAAGATGATACACAAATCAAAAGGTCTTTATTAGGGTTGTAACGGGGCTAGGGTTAAAGGTGTGGATACAGGCTGAATTTGAAGGATAGAACCGAGATTGAATTGACAAGTTACCTTAACTAGAAACACTGAACTAAATATGAATATTTACTTCGAATGAAAACTAATAATACCACTATTGATAATTACTTTATAATAAAGAGTATTTTCATCACTTAAAATTTGATAATATTTTAATACGAGCTTTTTCTTCAATAATTGGAGTTTAAATACTCTAAGCTCTTTTATATACCACTAATATTGAATAAACTTGGATTTTTTTAAGAACAACTAAAATATTACATCATGAATAATAAATGTAACTACGGAACTAATATAATTCGGTAATTTAATCAAATCAAACCTCGATTAAAGGGTAGTCAAAAGAATGTTGATAACAAATTCAAAGGAATTTTGGGTTAATATTAGTGGATGAGCCAATAAAAAGGTTGTTAGGATTCAACGGGGTTCACTAGGGGTTAATTTGTATGGGTAGGCTTTTTATGGAGTAAGTGGGTTAAACCCTAGGTGCCTTTATCACCTCTATATATCAAATCAAAAGTGTGGTCTCGACATGTATAAACGAGGCAAGTTCTAGAATAACAGTTCAAAATTGACACACTCATAATCAATAAAGTGAGCATGAAAAAGAATATATGCTCTATAAGCTCAAAATCTCACAAAAATTATGGGTGTTTTTGACATCAATCCCTATAAATTTTGAACTTCAAGGTGATACTCAAATTCGATTCAACAACCTATCAATTTTAATTTTTAGAAAGTAGACTTATCATGCTCGATTCTCTAGTATTCTTCAAATTTAATCATCAATGCACAATTAACTAAGACTTATTCAAAGACATATCAATAAAAATCATAAATCATTAGAAAATTCACCCTAATTAGTAATATGAGAAAAAATACTTTTGAACAAGACTAAATTCAGGGTTTGAAAAATTAGGCATTAAATTGAGAATTATGCAAAAAGTTAGGCACTTTTACCCTCCACACTTAAGATGTACATTGCCCTCAATGTACAAAGATAGATAAATAACAATTAATATAAGATCAAAAGAGAGGGATAGAGTGCCACTTCCTGAATTTTGGATGATTCCTGGCGTCTTTGGTGGCGGTGATGATGTTTTCTATGGACCTGGTGGTGTGGCTACAGAAAAGCACTTTGCTAGATGAAGAAATTGGGTAGCCTGCAAAGATATAGCCAAGAGATCTAAAGAAATAATAATAGTATACTAATAATATAATTAAAGTTTAAAAAAATAAAGAGAAGGAGACTAAGAAGAAAACTAAAATTTAAAGAAAAGACTAATAGACTAAGGAGTCCTTATTAGCAGATGGTTCGTGAGGTGGGTATGATTTCGAAGGCTACAGAATATTAGTGATGGTGGAAGTGGCGTGATTTCTAGTAGCCTTTAGAACCTAAAACTAAGAAACTAATATGAAATAAATTAACTTAAGCAGAAGAGAAATATAGATAAGGAAAATAAAGGAGAAGAGAAAAGAAAAATAGAAACGAAAAGGTTTCGGAAACCCTTGGGCATGTCAATTAATTTGAAGTCACGCAAGCTGCCGGCATGGACTCATGTTGAGGTCTCTTCTGAGGAGACGATGCTTACCTTCTTACGTTTCTTCGGCATGATTTTTGTGTTGCTCAAGAGTCTTGGACCTTTTCTATGAACAGAGAGAAAAAATTTAAAAGAAAAGAAAGAAGAAAGAAGATGGGGAAAAGGGGAAGGGCTGTGGGGATTTAAATAAGATTTCAAATCTGGCACGTTCCCACGCTCGTGTCTGGAGGGTGTGTCGATTCACACGGCCGCATCGCACGACTGTGTTGAAGAGTGTGTTGTTCTTCCACGCCCGTTTGTCTATTGGCACGCCCGTTCTTAAAAGGCTAGTATGTGAGCACAGATGGAATGCACGGGCCGGGTTGCCTGCGCTCAATAAGTCAATATCTTAGCACGGTCGTGAGGCACGGCCGTGCTATTTTGTCGGTGCCCGTGGTATGGGTGGTTGGATCCGTGACGTTGGGGGTGGGTGGACTGACTTTGCACGGCTCTGCTCTGTCAGTGTGGTGGTTCCGGTGGTCCACACGCCACCGCACTGCCAGTGTAAGCCGTGTGGCTTGGGAATCAGATTTTGTGTTAGTTTAAATGTTGAGAGAAGAAAGAAGGAAAGAAAAGAAAATAAATTTGAAAGTAAATAGTGTTAGTGCTCGGGTTGCCTCGAGAAGCGCTGCTTATAGTCTTAAGCTAGACTGTCTTTGACTTTGAAAATTTTAGGGAGGTTTAAAGGTTTGAATATTTTCCTCTTGTCGACAGCTTTTATTTTGTGACAAAGTTTAGGTCGAAAAGCGTTTACCTTGAAATTGCCGAATATTGGATTGCTTACCTCGACTATTTCGTGTGGAAAAATATCGTGTACCTGAAGGAGTATTTCTTTCTTTTTCTTCAGGTCTGTTAAAGTGATGTGAGGATCGGCTTTGTCTAACAGCACCTGGTCTCTTATTTTAAAGTGATTTGATGTCTCTATGAGCTCTTCTGATGGTTTCTTTGGTTTTACTTTGTGTGGATCCGGCTTTTCTTTGGTGTGTATCTTTTTCTCTTCTAAATTGTAGATCTTACTATTTTGTTCCTGGTGTGATTCTTCTGTGACAACTTGGGGACTATGAGTTGGCTCAGCTTTGATGCATTGTGATGTTTCCTACGATGAAGGTTGAACAATTTGGTTATCTATTGAAATGACTTTTTTACCTTCATCTTACGTTGTTTTACGAGTCGAGAGCTTGAAGATTGACCGATTCTTCTCCTACAAGTATGAGTTCTCTGTGGCAACATCAATTTTAGTCTTGGCAATTGCAAGAAAAGGTCTTCCTAAAATTAAAGGGATTGAATTTTCCTCATCCATGTCTAAAACAACAAAATCTACTAGGAAAACAAATTAATCGATTTTTACTAAAATGTCTTCAATAATACCCTTAGGAATTCTAACAGTTTTATCAGCTAGTTGAAAACTCATCCTAGTTTGTTTGGGCTTCCCTAGACCTAGTCGTTTAAATAGTGCATAAGGCATGACATTTATACTTGCCCCTAAATCAGCTAACTCATTATCAATAGTTAAACTACCAATTAAACATGGAATCGTAAAACTCCCTGGATCTTTTAGTTTCTGTGGTAGTCTATTCTGTAGCATTGCTGAGCATGTTGCGTTGAGTTCCACATGGTGCTCTTCATCTATTTTGCGTTTGTTCATCAAGAGCTGTCTTAAAATCCCTTGAGTCGACATCCAAAAAGAGCTTCAAGAAGAGGTAAGTTAATATGTAATTTCTTTAAAAGTTTTAGAAAATTACTGAATTGTTCCTCAGAATCATCTTTTTTCAATGCTTCGGGATAAGGTATGCGAGGTTGGTACTCTTTGATTACTGGTGTTTCTTCTGCTACCTCTATTTTACCTTTTTCTTCCTTGGGTTCTTGTACTATGGTGGGCTCGTCTACCTTTGTACCCTCTTGAGCTGTGATGGCTTGGATCTACTCTTTTGGATTTATTTCTGTGTTGCTTTGTAGACGTCCTTGTTGACGTTCAAAAATCAGCTTTGTGAGATGTCCCACTGACCTAGTAAGTTCTCCAACTTGATTCTCGATCCCCTTGATCAATTTTTGTTGTTCATCAAGTGTTGCTTCATTCTGTTGGAGACGAGAATCTGTAGCTGCCATGAATTTTGCCAGCATCTCTTCAAGGTTTGACTTCTTTTCCTGGGGATAGGGTTGATTTTGATAATTTGGAAGAGGTTTCTGCCTTTGAATTCCTTGATTTCCTTATCCTCCCCACGAAAAATTTGGGTGGTTCCTCCAACCTTCATTATAAGTGTTACTATAAGGATTATTATTAGATTTGAAATTGTTACCTATATAGTTTGTCTGCTCGTTGTCTGCGCTTGGTTGGTAGGGTGGGTACTCAGAATTCGCCACATTTTCACTCGTTTTGCATTGCATGACTGGGTGTACCTGCGAAGAACATAAATTATCAAGCTTTTTATTTATTAACTCCACCTACGTTGACAGCATTGTTACTGCGTCTATGTTGAAAACTCTGGCTGATTTTGTCGGTTTGGCTCTTGTAATTTGCCATTGATATGTGTTCAATGACATCTCTTCAATAAAATCGTAAGCTACTTCAGGAGTTTTGTTGTTCAAAGTTCCACCGGCTGATGAGTCAATCATTTGCCTAGTTGGAGAATTCACACCATTGTAAAAAGTTTAGACTTGAAGCCACAAAGGTAATCCGTGGTGTGGACATCTCCTCAGGAGGTCCTTGTATCTCTCTCATGCATCATATAATGTTTTTGCGTCATTCTGCACAAAAGAAGATATGTCATTTCTAAATTTGGCGATTTTGGCCGGTGGAAAATATTTTAAAAGAAATTTTTTGGTCATTTGATCCCATGTGGTGATTGACCCTCGTGGTAACGAGTTCAACCACTGCTTTTTTATTCCTTAATGAAAAAGGGAATAACCGAAGACGTATGGCATAATCAGAAACGCCATTTATTTTGAAGGCATCACAGAATTCTAAAAAATTAGATAAATGAGTATTTGGATCTTCATCCTACAAACCATCAAATTGAACAAACTGTTGAATCATTTGTATTATGTTAGGCTTTAATTTAAAATTATTAGCAGCTATAGCAGGCCTAACAATACTAGATTCTGCTCCTGTCAAATTAGGTTTAGCATAATCATACATAGTACGCGGAGCATTCTGTTCTTGCACATTTAGCGGATTGTTTTCGTCCATCCCTTTAGTAGGAGTGGATCTATCTTGTTTTTCTTCTCTTTGGTAGTCTAGAGCTCATCTAATTTCTCTGTGATTTCTGCGAGCGGTAACTTCAATGTCACTTTTGTATTCTAATGGTCCTCTCGGGTTTCTTCTAGTCATAAACTAGAGGTACCTCGCAAGTCAAGAAAGAAAGAAAGAAATTTAGAAAAACAAAGATATATGTAGAAAAATAAGAAAAAATTAAAAATAAAAATAATGGCTAAAGTAATAGAAATAGAGTTTTCTTAATATTTTAGAGTTCCCAGGCAACGGCGCCAAAAACTTGATCATGTCAAACAGTCGAGTTTTAAAATTTATAAAAAGAATGATCGAACCTGTAGACTAACTATGACAACGATAGAGGCAAGTGTACCTATCGAACAGTAGTATAGTTTAGGCAAGAATATCTTATCTAACCCGAGGGAACCTAAAAGTACTACTACTCACTTTCTTTCTATTATTTAGCCTGAAATATGGAGTGATTGGTTTATTAATCTAATACTAAATGAAATACTTAAACTAAATGCAAAGACAAAAAGAATGAATTGGAGAAAGACTTTAGGAAAACTCAGTTGATGAAGACGATACCCTCAGGAAGAATCCACCTATGACTTCACTTATGATTTATTCCCCAAACCATATGATTTCTTTACTTAGCTTGATCCGTGAGACTCACTAACCTATATTAAACCCTCTCTCGAGGTGAATAACGTCTAACCTTAGGTTAATTAGTGGAACTCTCGTTCTCTTATAATAACCCCCTAAGGAAGTAGTAAATCGATCAATGGATTCCCATATTAGGTTTCACCCTAATCTGACAAAATCTCGTAGCCCTATCTCTAGGCGTCCGATCAACTCCGCTCAATTATGCTAGATCTACTCTTAGGCAGGGTCTATTCCTCCTCCACCTAAGCACATCAGATTAGATTAAGCAACATAGTTAAGAACAAACTAAGTACTTCTCATACAATTTAGAAATCAAATAACAAAATCCTTCATAGGTTTCATCCCCTTCAGGTATCTGAAGGGTTTAGTTCATAACAAAGTAGGAAAACATCTCAAGAGAAAAGATAAAACAAAACATAAGAAATCCCTAAAACCCCCTGAAGGAATTGAAGAGGAGATCCTCCATCTTGAGTAGAACTCCAGCTTCTTGAGATGGATCAACTGGCTATCTTCGAGTATTTCCCTAAAAGATAAAAGCTTCGGCAAAAGCCTCTGCCAAAAACCGTCCTTGGAATAGCTGCCTTGGGTTGTTTATATAGGCTTTTGAGATGCTTACTTGGCTCCTAAGTACATCTTTCAAGTAGAATTACTATTAGGGTGTTTAAGTAGACTTAGGAATATGTTTCTTTGGCTTTAAGCATCCAATTCGAGTGAAATTGCTCATTCCCGCGGTAGGGCACTACCATGGCACACGCCCGTGTAAATCGTGGTTGGGCTTTGTCTCGATTCTATCGTTTTGGGCGGCCGTGTGTCCAAGTCGTGCTTCGGGTCTGTCGATTGAGACACAGCCATGTAGATCACCAGGCACGTCCATGAGTGGTAAATGGATGATGCACTAGTGTGTGATGAGTTGAGGTCAGTGCTCTAGGTAACCCATGAGGCACGGTTGTGTGGGCTTTAGGTCAGCCTTGTTGAATTCTTGAGTTAGCCCAATTTAGTCCGTTTTAATCCCGTTTTATGTTCTTTTTATCCTTAGGTGCTTTCCTGAGTATAAGACATGAAAAGAAAGGATTAAGAGCACCTTTTTACATAAATCAAGGATAATTCATCCAAAAGCATACTAAATGTGGGATTAAAATATGTTACTTTTACGGTTTATCAAAGGCCAATTTTGAGTATTTGTCGAGTATTGCCAATGAATGGGAGGTGGTGCAGGCCGTTCGAGCTTACATTATGTACCTTATAGGGGGTGTACTCATGCCGGATGCAAACGGTAGTGCGGTCCACTTGATGTATTTACCCCTATTATCCAATTTGCATAACACCCATTCATACAGTTAGGGGTCCGCAGTGTTAGCCATGTTGTATCGCCAACTTTTTTGAACAACAGATCCTTCTGCAATTGACATAGGTAGATGCCTCATACTGCTGCAGTCGTGGGCGCTTTATCAGATGTCATTCTTGGCATCATTAGTCACCAATCATATGTATTTCCACTTGCTAATAGGTGATGAATTTTTACTCGTTATAACAATTAGTTGACTTTTTCTTAGATTATATTGTTCTAACAAATTTTTTCATAGATGGAGCACTAATCCGTGTATTGGGAGGTCATACACGATTTCGATATATCGTTTGATGATCGAGAATCATGCTAGAGAGGGGGTAAGTTTTTCCAATATCAATTTAATTTTATTAATTTATCTCACTTGACCCGTGTTAATATAACAATGTTATTAACTATGCAATTTATTTGGATGTCGTATTCTGTTTCAAAAATTATGGCGGTTATTCCCTCGTCTGCCCACGTCCACTCAAACCTATGATGCATTAGTGCACCCATTATCAATTTTCAGACAGTGGAGTGGTATCATGGTGATTGAGTACTCCAGCAGTTCGGTTGCATACAGTATATCCCGACACTGCCAGTACGATTAGGGGAGATCCATGGGATTAACAAGAGGTGGAAGCATGGAAATGATTGGGGAGAAGTGCATGAAGAATATATTATGATATGGAACAACCGGTTGAGGAGGGTACCTCAAATAGATCGTGCTTTAGATCTGCAACCCTCGTTAGAGTACATATAGTGGTACTATGAGATAGGGAAACAATTTTTGTTTGGTGGGCGATCGATGGTAGTCCCCCCACATACGACAAGAATTGGGAAACCCCTTCTAGATCCGTATCATTCACCAGAGCCGAAACTACACTCTGGGGATAGTTCTTATCATCCAGATTTGGGGGCGATGACTATTTCCCGGGCTCATCAGGCCACGGATATCATTCAGAGTTTGATATATTCAGCCCACTACCACATCAGTACTCCAGTCATCTCGACTCGTAACCATCTCAGTACTCTACTCCTCTCGGCTCATATCTACCACCGTCCTCCACTCCTCTCGACTCGTATCACCGCCGTACTCCACCCCTCCCGGCTCAAGTTCATCGATGGTGTTTGAGACATGATTTTTTGTCTATGTTTTGCACACCCCCACATACGAATGAAGAGAACATTGATCAACGCAATAGCCTACAACTTGAACGTCGAGCTCCATAAAAATATACCCCAAAACCACACCATCAAACCATCAATTTTAGGGGGTTTTGTAATATAACTAACTTCATATTTATGTAATGAATTTTTTTCCATTTTATTTATCAATTTTTTTTGCAATTTAAATAGTCAACTTTGTATTTATGTAATGACTTTTTTGCATTTTATTTATCAATTTTATGGTTTTTTTTGCAATTTAAATAAATAAAATTTATACTAACTTTGTAAGTCAAATTAGATTAATTGCAACAAATTGTAGATAATTTTAGATTCAATCCTCTCAACATGTAATGAACAACATCTCAATTTTTTCCCGATCACGACGATTGTCCAATATGGTAGTTTTGGTGTAGGCATTTACTCCGATTATGACCGCCTAATTTGCATACTCCACATAGCTTCCCGTAAAATTTCTCCCTAATGTCCATTTCATTATGGATTCTAGATGATTGCAGACGACCTTTCGGGTTCCTACCAACCCTTTATCTGGGACAAGCTCAAAGGTTGTCGGAGGAACCTCCCATGTAGATACGTCAGGAAGCACGAGGAACTTGTTCTCCCATACACTCAACGTGTGCTCGAGGGTGTATGATGAAAGCTCAAAACAACTATTATTTTAACAAAGGCAAGCGCACCTATCGAACACAGAGTATAGCTGTGGTGAGTCCGAATATCGTATCCTCAAAAACTAAGAGTATTTAGTAATAACTATCTTTTTATTATCTAGCCAAATAATTAAGGGGATTTATTTTTAATCTAAAATTTAACTAACTAATTTAACTAACTTATGAACTTGACAAGGAGTAAACTGGGAAAATACGTTGGACAACTTATATGAGATGGACGACACCTAAGGAAGAATCCACCTAGACTTCACTTATTACTTTTGATTCATGTGATTTATTCACTTGACTTAATTCGTAAAAATCCCTGAATTATATTAATACCTCTTTCGAGGATTTTAACAACTGACTCTAGGTTGATTAATTGAAATCTCTTTCTAATTAAAACCCCTATTGTCGCATTAATTCGATCTATGGATTCCCATATTAGGTTTGACCCTAATCTAGTAGATTTTTGTCGCCCTATTTCTAGGGTTGCAATCAACTCCACTTAATTGTGTTGATCTACTCTTAAACAGGGACTTTTGCTCCACTGAATAAGCACATTCGACTTGAATCAATAACCTAAATTATCAAAACAAGAATAAAACTCACAATTAAGAATAAGCACAAGTATTTATCTCATAAATCAAATAATAATAAGATTGTCATAGATTTCATCCCCTTAGGTATCTAAGAGAATTAGTTCAAACTAGAAGAGAAAAACATCATAAAAGAGGAAAAATAACAAAACATAAGAAAAACCAAAAACTTCTAAAGAACTTGATGGGAGATCTTTAGTCTTGATGGAGATCCTTCTCCTAAGCTGTTCCCTATGGCTGTCTTGAAGTATTTTCTTCTTCTACTCAGCATCTATTCGATGTCCTGTCAACCTTCCCTTTTAAGTTGCCTCCTAGAGTGTTTATATAGGCTTTGGAACACCTCTATTGGCCTACAAATAGCTTATTCCGAATAAAACTCTTCTTTACTAGGCAAGGACACGCCCATGTGACACGCCCATGGTGGACTCGTTCGGTCGTAGTTGAATCTGCTCGCCACACATGGCTGTGTGATCTACTTGTGGTCGATAGTCCAGGTCGTGTGATTTCTAATGTAGGCCCGTTTGTCCCTTTTTGGCCCGCTTCTCGTTCTTTTCGACTACCTAAACTCTCCTGAGTATAAAACATGAAATTAAGAGATTAGGAGCATCAAATTCATCAAATATAATGAATATTCATCCAAAATTAAGCCAAGCATGGGGTTAAAATATATGTAAATTACGGTATATCAAATACCCCCACACTTAAACTTTTGCTTGTCCTCAAGCAAAATTTTTAACTCACAATTAGAACTAACTTCCCTCAGTTCATAATTCTCATCAACAATGTCTCATCATAATTCATAGATAATGTATACATGGATAATTTAACTCAAAGAGTCCTAAAGATTTACACAGTCAAAGTCATATATTTTTTGTAGCATGAAAAATATAGGTGTTTTCCCTTATCTAAATAATTACCTTTGATCCAAAACCGACAAGGATTGACATCCTCACTAAAGATTCACTCAAACCACTCAAAGTGTTAAAGGTACAAGATAAGCACTCATAAGTCAAATATGAAAAGTTAATCCCATAGATCTCCACCACTATAAAATGAGATGATATCAAAAGATCTTTAAAGGGTTGTAATGGGGCTTGGTTAAAGTTATGGATATAGGCTGAATTAGAAAGTTAGAATCGAGATTGAATTGACAATTTGCCTAACTAGAAACAATGAACTGATAATGAATAATTACATCAATAACATGAGCTTATTATAAAGATATGAATTTAACTGTTTAAGCTCATAGAATATAGAACTAATGATGAATAAATTTTCTAACGTTTTTTTTAAGAACAAGTACATAATAAAAGATGAATTCAACTACTATAATTAGGCAACCGATCAAGTTAAATCTCGACAAAAGGGGAGTCAAGAAAATGGGATCAACAAGTTAATAACGGGGTTTCGGGTCAATATTAGTGGTAAATCAAGAAATGGCTGATTAGGCTAAAAAGTGGTTCACTAGGGGTTAATTACGGAGGTAGGCTTTTTATGGAGTAAGTGGGTTAAATCCTAGGTGCCTTTATCATCTCAGTATATCAAATCAAAGGTGTGGTCTCAACCTGTATAATCGAAGCAAGTTCTAAAATAACAAATCAATGTTGACACACTCATAATCAAAAAAAGTGAGCATGAAAAGATATATGCTCTAAAGGCTCAAAATCTCACAAAAATTATGGTTTTTTTAATGTCAACCTTGCAAATTTCAAATTTCAAATTTCAAAGTAATATTTAAATTTAGGTTAACAACCTAGCCAATTTTTAATTCTGAAAATAGATTTATCATGCTGATTCTCTAATCTTAAAGTTTAAATTATCAATGCACAATTAATTATGACTTAATCCTAAACATATCAATAAAAATCACAAATCAACAGAAGTTTCATTCTAATTAGTAATATGAGAAAATTACTTAAGACAAGATATCATTCAGGGATTTGTGAATAATGCAAAAAAGTTAGGAAATTTTGAAATTCACCCCCCACACTTAAGATGTACATTGCCCTCAATGTACAAAGATAGATATTCACAATATAGTAAGAAAATCATAAGGTAGGGAGAGAAGTGAAACTTTCTGAAGTTTGGGTGGAGTCAAAGAAAAGAAACGAGGAAAATTCAGGCCGAGTTAGAGGAGGAAGCGTTGGTGGTGGTGGTTACTAGGGTCATGGTGTAGTGATTCCCAAGCAGCCTGAAAAACCTAAATAAACAAAATCAAAATATAATAATATAGATTTAGCACAAAAGAGATAAAGAAAAGGAAAATAAAAGAGAAGAGAAAAAAAAAAAAAAGTAAATGGACTCAAAGGTCCTTATCCTGTTGAGTTAATGAAGCGACCGGCATGAACTTATATAGATTGGTCTCGCACAAGAAAACTGTGCTCGGATCCTTTCGCTTCTTCGACATGGTGACGATGGTGAAGATAAAGAGTGATAAATAGGAAAATGAAGGAAAACGAGAGGGGAAAGCTTCAAGGGGTATGGAAGAAGAGGAAATTAGGGAGTAGGTAAGAAGTAGGGGCATTTTAAATAGAAATCTAAGATCTGGTACATCCAAACGCCCGTGTGTCATGGGCGTGTTAGGTCGCACGGCCATATCGCAAGGCCGTGTGGTGGCTCGTTCGTTTCTTCCACGCCTATGTGGAGGTTTCTACGCTCATGTGGTTTAATCAGTGTCGACCACGGCTGCATCGCATGGCCATGGCATTTTACTGCAGCCCGTGTTTGGGGAAAATTTTATCTTATTGCCACACGGTTATGGCCACGCCCATGTACCTACCTGTGGTGCCCACATGGCCACGATCACGGCCGTGTGTAAGGCCGTGTGGGTATGAAAAACCTGTGCTTAAACATAAAAAGAAATAAACTAAACTAATTAGTAGGGTTAGTGCTCGGGTTGCCTCCGAGAAGCGCTCGTTTAAAGTCTTAAGCTCGACTTACCTTTCATTCGTGTTTTCACGGTGGTTCATAGAGTCGAGGCTCATCTTTCTCACTATCAATTCTATTAACATTGTATGGTTTGAGTCAAGTGATATTTACCTTGAAGATGCCAAGATTAGAGTGAGTTACCTCGACCGTTCTGTATGGAAAAATGTTGAGTACTGTGAGAGGAATCTCTTATTTTGTATCAATTTCTGAAGTGGTGATTCGAGGGTCTTCGTATCCAACAATACATGATCTCCGATCTTAAATTGGTTTGGCTTATGGTGTTGCCTCGGTTTTGCTCAGTGTGTTCCTAGTTTCTCTTTGAAATGCGTCTTCCACTCATCTAGTTCATCGATTTGAAGCCTCCGTTCCTCATGAGTTATTTCTGGTTGGCATGAGGTCTAGGATTTGGCTCAATTGTGTAGTTCCGTAGTACTTCCTGAAAAGAAGGTTTAACCGAATGGTCATTAATAGAATTTATGTTCTCAGCTTTATTACTTGATGTCATGGCCGAGTCAAGAGCTTGAAGAGTGATTGTCTCGTCACCTACACGAAGTATAAGTTCTCCTGTACCAACATCAATTTTAGTTCTAGCAGTTGCTAAAAAGGGTCTTCCTAAAATTAAAGGAATATTATTTTCCTCATCCATGTCTAAAATGACAAAGTCTATTAGGAATATAAATTTATTAATTTTCACGAGTACATCTTCAATTATACCCCTAGGAATTCTAATAGTTTTATCAGCTAATTGAAGGCTCATCCTAGTTTGTTTGGGTTTCCCTAGACATATCTGCTTAAATATTTTATAAGGCATAACATTTATGCTTGCCCCTAAATCAGCTAAAGCATTATCAACAGATAAACTACCAATTAAGCACAGAATTGTAAAACTCCCTGGATCTTTTAATTTTCGTGGTAGTTTATTTTGCAAAATTACCGAGCATATTGCGTTTAGCTCCACATGCGACGCCTCGTCTAATTTCCGTTTGTTTGTAAAAGCTCTTTTAAAAATTTGCTTAAATCTGGCATCTGCGAAAAAGCTTCAAGAAACGGTAAGTTAATATGTAATTTCTTTAAAAGTTTAAGAAACTTATCGAATTGTTCATCTGTGTTGTCTTTCTTCATCGCTTTGGGGTACGACACTCGAGGTTGGTATTCTGTAATTACCGATTTTGGTGGATTATGGCTTACCTCAACCTTACCTTCCTCTACCACATTTTCTTGCCTCAGTTTTGGCTCATTTGACCCTTCACTATCGTGAGTAGTAACGGTATTAAGTTGCTCCTTTGGGTTAGTTTCAGTGTTGCTTGGCAAGCTACCTTGTGGTCGTTCAGATATGAGTTTAGCAAGTTGCCCTAATTGGTTTTTGATCCCTTGAATCGATGCTTGTTGATTTTTGAGTGTTGTTTCGGTGTTTTGGAAATGGGTTTCTGACACCACGATAAATTTTGTTAACATCTCTTCAAGGTTCAGCTTTTTCTCTTGTGGGTAGGGTTGCTGTTGAAAGCTTGGGAGGGATTGTTATCTCTGATTTCCTTGGCCACCCCATGAAAAGCTTGGATGGTTCCTCTAACTTGGATTGTAAGTGTTACTATAAGGGTTATTTTGGGGTCTAAAATTATTACCCATATAGTTCATCTGTTCATTTTCTATGCCAGGGTTGTAGGGTGGGTATTCTATATTGTTTGTCCCTCTTCCATATGTATCGCACTGCATCACTGGGTGTACCTGAAGAACCACACAAACTATCAATCTTTTTATTTAACAGTTCTACCTGATTTGATAGCATGGTTACTGTGTCGAGGTTGAAGACACTGGCGGCTTTTGTTGGCTTTGTCCTCGTAACTTTCCACTGATAGTTATTCAGTGAAATCTCCTCTATAAAATCATAAGTCATTTCAAGGGTTTTGTTATTCAAGGTTCCACCGACGGCTAAATCAATTAACTACCTAGTTGAGGGGTTCACACCGTTGTAAAAGGTTTGAACCTGTAGCCATAAGGGTAACCCATGGTGAGGGCACATTCTCAATAGATCCTTGTATCTCTCCCATGCATTGTAAAGTGTCTCTAAGTCCATCTACACAAAAGAAGAGATATCATTCCTCAACTTAGTCATTTTAGCGGTAAAAATATTTTAATACGAATTTTTCGGTCATTTGTTCCAATGTAGTGATTGATCCTCGTGGTAACGAGTTCAATTGCTGTTTAGCTTTGTTCCTCAATGAAAAGGGAAACAACCGAAGGCAAATGGCACCATCAGAAACGCCATTGATCTTGAAAGTGTCGCAGAATTCCAAAAAATTTGCCAAGTGATTGTTAGGGTCTTCATCCTGTAAACCATCAAACTGAACAAACTGCTGTATTATCTGTATAGTGTTAGGTTTTAGTTCAAAGCAACAGTAGGTCTAATAATACTAGATTTAGCTCCTGTTAAATTAGGTTTAACATTATCATACATAGTACGAGGAGCAGGATTTTAACTCACCATGTTTACGACAACCATAGGAGGTAGCGGATTGTTATCAGTCATCTCTTTGGTAGTATTGGTTTCATATTCTTGCTCTTCTTCTATGTAATGTAGGCTTCGCCTTAGTTCTCTTCGGTTTCTACGAGTGGTAGATTCTATATCACTGTCAAAAATCAAGGGTCTTGATGGGTTACTCCTAGTCATAAATTAGAATTACCTGCCAGAAACAAATAAAAAATTAGTAAAGTTAAAAATAAAATAAATATAAATTGCAAACAAATAAAATGGCTAAAGTAATAAAAATTTAGTTTTCCTAATATCTTAGTCCCCGACAACGGCGCCAAAAACTTGATGGAAGCTCGAAACAACTATTATTACGACAAAGGCAAGCGCACCTATCGAACAGTAGTATAGCTGTGGTGAGTTTGGAATATTGTATCCTCAAGGACCAAGAGTATTTAGTAATAATTATATTTTTATTATCTAGCCTAATAATTAAGGGATTTACTAAAATTTAACTAACTAATTTAACTAACTTATGAACTTGACAGGGAGTAAACTGGGAAAATACTTTGGACAACTTATATGAGATGGACGACACCTAAGGAAGAATCCACCTAGACTTCACTTATTACTTTTGATTCATGTGATTTATTCACTTCACTTAATCCATAGAAATCCTTGAATTATATTAATACCTCTTTCGAGGCTACTAACAACTGACTCTAGGTTGATTAATTGAAATCTCTTTCTAATTAAAACCCCTATTGTCACATTAATTTGATCTATGAATTTCCATATTAGGTTTGACCCTAATCCGACAGATTTTGTCACCCTATTTCTAGTGTTGCAATCAACTCGCTTAATTGTGTTGATCTACTCTTAAACAGGGACTTTTGCTTCACTAAATAAGCACATTCGACTTGAATCAAGAATCAATTATCAAAACAAGAATAAAACTCACAATTAAGAATAAGCACAAGTATTTATCTCATAAATCAAATAATAATAAGATCATCATAGGTTTCATCCCTTAGGTATCTAAGGAATTAGTTCATACTAGAAGAGGAAAATATCATAAAGAGGAAAACAACAAAACATAAGAAAACCCAAAACTTCTAAAGAACTTGATGGGAGATCTTCAGTCTTGATGGAGATCCTTCTCCTAAGCTGTTCCTATAACAGTCCGGTTTATACCCCAGTCAGAACAGTGGTTTCGAGACCACAAATCTGAGTCTGTAAAATATTTTAATATTATTTTTGTGCCGTTGATATGTGATTAAGCATGTGGTAAATTTTTGTGAGCTAATTTGTCCGTCTGTGTGTTTAATTTTACAAAAGGATTGAATTGCATTGAATGCAAAACTAGCATGCTATTTGTTAAAGTACCAATATGTTGTGGCTTTGTAAATGTGGAGGCCTAAATGGAAAATAAACCATTTATAAGTTAGTGGCTTATTAAAGGACAATAATAGCCATAAATTATATAAATTATAATGGTTTTCATTAATGGTAAATTGGTAAAGTGTTTAATAATGTTATTATAATTTAATAAAAAGAATGGTGGCTATTTCAATGGTGTTCATCCATCGAATATAGAAAAGAAAAGAAAGGGTTAGACTTTATTTCATTCGGCCAAAGTTCAAGCTTAAATCGGGTATGTGTATTTGATCGATTTTTGATAACTTTTACGTTTTTGCAATCGTTGCTTTGAGAGCTACAAAACCCATGTCTTAATTTGATGAATTGGTGTTGTTCATGAGAAATGCCATTGATATTATGATGAGCTTTATGATGATTTATGATGTTAGATGAAAGATATGTATTTAATGAACATACTTTGTTCTTGAAATTTTGATGAATTAAGCTAATTAGGGCTAAATTGAGAAAATAGTAATTTGAAGGACTAAATTGCTAATTTGATGAAAAATATGGGCTTGTATGATATGTGTGAATATTCTGCTAAGCTTAGTTGTGTGATGATTTTGTGAATTTGGTGTTTTGAGAAAAATAGACTAAATTGATATATTGTACAAGTATGAGGTCTAATTTGTAAATAGCCCTAAATATGTGTGAATGGATTGAATTGAATGAATAAGTGAGTAAAAGGGTTAATTTTGAATATGTTTAGATCAAGAACCGAGGAAAACGGACTTAGATCACGGGAAAGCGAAAGTAAACGAGTAGCCGTTTTCATTCCGCTAGATCGAATACGAGGTAAGTCACTATGCAAATAAACGTAGTTGTATGAAATTGTAATTATTTATATGTTTAATGTTGATAATGGATGCTTATGAGAGGATTATGCATATAAATTCCGTGATAAGTTTAATATAGTAAGTAAGTTCGGATATAATACAAGTTGTTAATTTATATCCATGTGATGTGAATTGAATGATAGTTATTGAATTAGAAATGCTACATGTATGATGTTGAGAAATGAGGCACTAAGTGTGCGTAATTGAAATTAAGATGGAGTTAAATACCACTGTGTGTGCGAAGTAATGAAAGCTTCGGCTTTTATGATTGGCACTGTGTGTGCGATACCGAATTAAGTTTGGTTTTGTATTAATGCACTAAGTGTGCAATGTCATTTAAGTTTCGACTACGAATCACGACACTAAGTGTGCGATTATAAGAAATGAATAGCACTGTGTGTGTGATGATATGAAACCTTCGGCTTATTGAATTGGCACTGTGTGTGCGATAACGAGACAAGTAGATTAAAAGAATAGGCACTAAGTGTGCGATTACAAGAAATGAATAGCACTGTGTGTGCGATGATATGAAATCTTGGCTTATTGAATTGGCACTGTGTGTACGATACCAAGACAAGTAGATTAAAAGAATAGGCACTAAGTGTGCCATTACAAGAAATGAATAGCACTATGTGTGCAATGATATGAAAGCTTCGGCTTATTGAATTGGCATTGTGTGTGCGACACCGAGACAAGTTGGTTAAAAGAATAGGTACTAAGTGTGCGATGATTAATATGCTTCAATTATGTATATAGCACTGAGTGTGCAATTAAGTTGAACGAATATTAAAGGATGACCGATATGTAATATCGAGCATTGAATAGCTTGGAAGTTGAATAATTATGTGTTAGCTAAGGTATGTATTGAACCTTTGTGGTTGATGAGTTATAAACAAGCTATGAATGAGTGAATGAGTATTTTAGCTATGGCTGGGACGTTGGTATTGTACAATTATTCTGAGTTTTCGAGTATCTTATTAGATTCCAAACTGTTCAATGAGTAAATCAGCTATGAACAAATATGAGAATTTATATTAGTTTCAAATATGTTTGGTATGTGCATTAAGTGTGTATAAAAGGTAATTACCTATATGAGAAGGTATGATTGAATATTAGAACGAGAATGAGATGCAAGAATATTTAAGAAAGAGTTGTATATATATACATATGATTCTTGTATAAATGAATGTGGCAATTGTGTCCAAGTATATGAACCAAAGCAATATGTGATAGTTTGCTAAGTAAATGTTATGTGTCAATGTAATTTATGCATACATGCCTTTATGCTAAGTTTATTTGTATTATGACTTACTAAGCTTTTGGAAAGCTTACTTTGTGTGTTGTTTTCTCTGTTTTAATAGGTCTTCAAAGCTAATGAAGGCTCGAGACCGTCAAGGATTTGTCATCACACTACTAAACTCATTTTGGTACCCTTTTGAAAATGTATATAGCTAATTATGGCATGTATAGGCTAGATATGAATATAGGTTTATGAAGTGAACGTAGCCTTGTGTTTTGGCAAGTTGTGAGTTGATAAATGCTTGAATGAATGGGGTATGTGAAACATGTTTTGGTATGGTTTGATGCATATGAAATGGTTAAGTTTTGGCTAAGCAAATGGATGATTTATGCTTGTGATGATTTGAGTTTAGTTTGTAATTTGGCATGGATGAGATTGGCATTGAATGGTCAATTTGGTATGTTTTTGGTTGCCTTATATGCATGTTATGAGTTGGAAAATGTAGTTTGTAGATGAGACCCAAATGGGTGGCATGTTGGTCTTGCAAGTGGCCTATAATGTCACACGGCCATGGCACACGGGCGTGCCTAGTAACCGTGGGGTAAAATCAGTAGCTAGCTTAAGAAGTACACGGTCATGGCACGGACGTGCCTAAAGGCCGTGTGAGAAATGGCAGTATATGACTTAGTAAGACACGGCCTTAGCACACGGGCGTGCTTGGTAGCTGTGTTGGTTTTGGTAGTATATGACCACGGGGAGGACACACGTGTGTGTCAGGTGGCCGTGGGTGAGGCACGGCCTACCCCCACGGGCGTGTATCCCCTGTATTTAAAAAAGTTTTAATTTTCTATGAAATTTTGTATGTGTCTCGATTTAGTCCCGACTTGGTTTATAAGCATAATTAAGGTCTCGATGACCTACTTAAGGGACATTATGATTGATATTGATGAATAGTTATATGATTAATTCTGTAAATATTTTCGATCTGTCCGGTAATGCCTTTAACCTTAATCCGGTGTCGGATATGGGTTAGGAGTGTTACAGTTCGACGGCTATCTTGGAGTATTTTCTCCTTCTACTCGGCGTCTATTCGACATCCTGTCAACCTCCCCTTTTAAGTTGCCTCCTAGGGTGTTTATATAGGCTTTGGAACACCTCTATTGGCCCACAAGTACCTTATTCTGAATAAAACTCTTCTTTGCTGCGGTAGGGACACACCCGTGGTGGACTCCTTTGGCCATGGTCGAATCTACTCGCTACACGACCGTGTGATCTGCCCGTGGTCGATAGTCCAGGCCGTGTAATTTTTAATGTAGGCACGTTTTGTCCCTTTTTGGCCTATTTCTTGTTTTTTTCTACTCCCTAAGCTCTCCTGAGTATAAAACATGAAATTAAGAGATTATGATCATCGAATTCATCAAATATAATGAATATTCATCCAAAATTAAGCCAAGCATGGGGTTAAAATATGTGTAAATTATGGTATATTAATGTATACTTCATCGATAAATTATTCTACATTGAGCGAGACTTTAGCACAAGCTGCCACGACATGTGCACAGGGATAATGAAGTGTTTAAAACCTCCTGTAATCGCACCGTCTGTTTCGGAGATCAACTCCGTAAGACCTAGGTGGTATACCAAGTCGATGATCGATGGTCTCTGTAACTTGAAATGTTTCATTACATCGTGAATATACTTCTACATTCATCGACCTCGCCATTCGACGATTTGCAACCATTGCATCCCTGACATCTTCGACAAACACGTGTTCCCCCTTCATCTGGTTGACTTGTTGCTGACCCATTCTTGGCATCAAGGTAACCAACCTGTAGAATGTAGCCGAGAAGATAGATGAAATCGAAGATGTCGTGTTTTCAACAACACAGTGTTGATCCCCTCCACCAAGTTTATGGTCATTTGACCGTAACGAAAGCCCTCATCAAAACTTTGAGCCCATTTCCACGGCTCCATGGCACCCACCCATTGTTGGAAAGCTGTGTTCGCCTGACCTTCCATGTCACTCTCAAGTCGTGTCATCCTTTGCCCGAAAATGTGTAGCTCTAGCTCGTGCGCTGTGTATGTATTGAGAAAAGATAAGTTACAGTCTCGCCCTAAAACATTAGGTTATATATTGAAAGGATAAGTTATTCTTTACCCATTCTCACAACTTGTCTCTACCTGTCTGCATTCTTATAATCTCAGTGGAAGTTAGCCGCGATGTGCCGGATGCAGTAAATGGATCTCCATGGCACACCAGAACGCCTAATGGTGGAAATTAATCATTTCCCTTTATCAAAGATGGTGCAAACATTATCATTACTAATAACATACCTCAGCAAGTTTGTAAGGAAGAATTCCTACGACTCTATGTTCTCCTTATCTACGATAGCAAATGCAATTGGGACATTCTTATTCCCGTCTTGAGCAACCGCAAGAAGTAGGATCTGTGTATATTTACCGCATAGCCATGTCCCATCTACTTACACAAACGGCTTGCAGTGGGGAAATACATGCACACATGGATCAAATGTCCAAAACATCTGTTGGAAAATTTTTTTCCGATTGTCGTTGGTCATTCGGGCCGTAATAAGGTCATGTCTGCAACTCAATGACAGTCCCTGGCACATACTCCCGCATGGCGGCTATCCATCCTTGTAACTCATTATACGATGCATCAAAATCTCCGTACAATTGCTTCATTTCCATCTATTTAGCTATCCATGCCTTCCAGTATGATACTCGATACTGGAATCGTGTTTGTATTTTGGCAATCAGACCGAAACTTTAATGGTTGGCATGTCTTTCACCATTGGCATGATGCACGTACAGATAGTTTTGGAATCAAGTCTTCGATGATCTTCTGTCATACGTGTTGAAGTGCATGTGTGAGGCCCAACAAATTTTCGTATCTCCCACATCTGCGACTTCTGGATAAATGCAGCTCGTATCCACCAATTGCAGCCTTCCGTCGACCTCCAACACTCTCTAATATATAATGTTGATTTAGACACCTCGACTTTGTAGTCCACTAATATATTCATGCTATACCGCTTAATGGCAAATACGCACTCTTCCTTACTTTCGAATCTCTGGCCCACGAATAACTCTTCAAGATCGAAATATACGGCCACCAGGTGAGCAGGTAGTATTTTAGGGTACTCCGGGAATTCGGCCGCGTGCCGCATCGGGATCTATCCGAGACATGTGTGCCCTAGGATTATTATGTATCGCAATACGATGAATCTAGTTCCCGACTGAAGACGTGTTAATGTTTCCATCCTCACTCATGCCTTCATAGTCAATATCATCCGGGACCTCGTCCACGTCGGGATCACTATCACTATCGACCTCGTGATCAGAAGGATCACTACTATGGTATACATCCCATGTATAGTTGATTGACTATAAGCGTACGATATCAGAACCACTATACACGGCTCTTGAGCTCTATCTTCTTCACCTAATGGAGTGGGATCTTCAGTTAGCTCCACACCAGCTAACTCAGCAAATAACTGAATCGGTGCATTTTGGTTGCTTCGAGTCCCACAAAAAAAAGCGACCATTGTCTCCACGTCTTCATCGTCTACAAATTCTATTTCGGTGAATTTTATGGGATCCGTCGAAACTGGAAACTTGTAGAAAAGTTTTGAGATCCTTCTTCCACAACGTCTATAAATTTTTTCACTAATTTTTTCCTTCATATCATCAAACAAGATATTTCTATTAAATCTCATTGCTACTTGTTTGCGACATTCAAATATACATCCCACGGTTGTTGTCAAAATTTCTCCATCGAAATAAATGCATACAAAAAACTAATTCTCCATTTTCAATACTAGATCTATTTAAAAAAAATTCAAAATTCTTAAAATAGTTTCGAATAGCAAAAAGTTACATAAAGTTTTAATGCAAAATTTTCATTCAAAAGCTAACAAAATTAATAACCTAACAAAATTAAATAATAAAATTATTAACAAAACTCTACATTCTATTTAAAAGAAATAAACTAAAATACCTTATCGTTCTTTTTGTTTTCCTTTCTTTCTTTCTTCTTCCTATCTTCTTACTTCCATTCTACTAAATTTTGTGTCTTCTACTTATTTGATTTTCGGGGAGTATATATAGGAAAAATAAAGCACCAGTTGCGCTTGTAGGCCCCACCAGTCACGCCTGTCAGATAGGATCAACCAGTCGTGCCTGTCAGATAGGCTCCACCAGTCGCACCTACCAGATAGGCGTCACCTACCCCATATCATTTTTGTATCTCTACACGGGTTATATATTGATCCGGAGAAATAAAATACAAGCAGTGGCGCCTTTCTCATAGGCACCACCAATAAAATAATAATAATAAAAAATATTTTAATATAAAAAAAATGTTGCACCTGTCAAATAGGCGCAACTCAAAAAAAATACTATTTTTATATATAATTCAGCTGACAACTTATTTCAATATTTAAGTTAATTTTTTAAATTTATTTAGGTAAAAAAACCCTAGTATCTATCAGGGTTAGTGAATTTAATGTTGGGTTGGGGGGGGGGGGGGTTTGGGTAGTGGTCGGGTCTTGTCCCTTCCAATGTAATAAATGGAGCTCAACTTCTTCAAATCATCGCTAACACATTTGATTTGGCCTTTGAAAAAGTAGCCTTCATCATCTTGGTAAAAAAATATTAAAAAAATATTATTAGGGTGAAAATCTCTGTTATTGTTTCATTTTTAATGGTAATGTGAAATGTGGGAAGATGGGAGAGGGTAGGGAGTTGCTTGATGAGATAAAAGTACAAGATGTTCTTGTTTGGACGACTTTGGTTTCGGGGTGTGATCAATGGGGAGATATGGAATCAGCTAATGAGATGCTTGAAAAAATCAGCTTTGGTTTTGTCAGAAATGGCATGGGGAATAAGGCGCTTGAGTTTTTTATGAGGATGACGGCATGTAGATTTTAGACCTGATCAGTTTACGTTTAGTAGTAGTCTTTGTGCTTGTGCTAGTATAGCTTCACTTCCACATGATAGACAAATACATGCTTGTTTGATACAAACTAATTTTAGGCCAAACATGATAGTTGTCAGTTCTCTCGTTGATATGTACGAATCGACTGTCTTAAAGTTGGCAAATGGAATTTTGGTCTTACTCATAATAAGCAGGTTCCTGAATTGTGTAACACAGTTTTCTGCATTGGCACAATATGGCCATAGTGTAGAGGCACTGAAATATTTGATAACATGGTAAAAATGGGAGTGAAGCCAGATAGGACAAGACCACTTTTGCTGTTATGGTCAATGCATGTCGCCAGCCACTCCGGCCTTGTTCAAGTGGGTATTTTCAATGCATTTCTTTTGATTATGGCATACTTTCCGACCAACAACATTATACGTGTTTGATTGATCTCCTAGGTGGAGCTGGTCGTTTCGACCAGTTGATGAACCATCTAAAGCTTGATAGCCAGTTGATTATGACATTTTTTTAGAACGTAGTAGGAGAGATGTTAATTAATTCATAAGATTGTGTTTGTGAATTATCGGATAATGAGAGTAATGGAAGAGAAGTCACTCATATAACTCATTTTAACAAGAAGAATGCTATTTGCAAACTTGAGTGCAAGTGCACAGTTTGATCAATGAGGAGAGGGAGAGAAAAAACACATGTACTCCAAAAAAAAAAAAGTAAAAAGTAAAATTCTTAATAATATCCGTAACTAATTATTTAAGCCATGCTCTCCAAAACACCCCAATAATGGAGCAAACTCAAAAATCCTGCTATCCTTTTTAAACTTAGCTCCACAACCTTCTCAACATGGAGCATCTACAATGAATCATCTGGAACATGATAGCCAGGTATGGAATGCCCTTCTCGGTGTTTCTAGAATCCATGGAAATATAGAACTGGGGAGAAAAGCGGCCTGTATGTAATGCTTTCAAGTATATATGGTGCAATTGGGAAATGGGAATTGGTTGAGAAAGTCAGGCACTTATGAATAAGAGACAAGTGAAGAAAGAGGTAGATTTTAGCAAGAAATGGGGAGGAACTGAAAATGTTAAAGACCAACAAACCACGTCGTTCGACAGAATGTCGGACAGCCATACAGGTGGAAGAATCCCAGAGAAAATAAATTTTAATTCTCAACCAATAAAGCAACGAAATTCAAAGCCGCTTACATGACTAAAAATAGTTTTTTTACCTACTGTTTGAATTTAAAAAAAAAAAACATAGATAGCAGATAGGAAAATAGAATTTTGAGAAAGCTGTCTCTCTTAGAAGGCCGATCCTACAATATAACACAATCTATCTAACGTCATGATGTTATATATTCAATCCCATAAACAAAACCTTTTAATTTGCAACTTGAAAGACAAGGCAAAGCAGGGAAATACCAACAGCAAGAAGAAAAAGAGGAGGAGGAGGAGAAGGATTTGAAAGGAATCTGCAATCTTCTTTTTCTTCTTCTCAATGGGTTCTGAGGTCTCTAAACAGATCCAAAGGCGCAATGCAGTCTCCATGGAAAAGCAAATGCTTTTTGACCTTAATGAAAATTGCGGGGAAACATTCCCTGGTTGTGACTATCGTCCTACTGACAGGAAGAATTGGATGGCTAGCCTTGGTCCTAAGGACCTTCACATAAACAACATTGTATGGCCTGGAACTCATAATTCCGCTACCGACAGGATAGGAATTCCCTTCATCTCTCGGCCTTTTGCGCAATGCCAGACTTTGTCTGTTTACCAGCAGCTTGTTCTAGGCACCAGAGTTTTGGATATTAGAGTTAATGAAAACAATCGTGTCTGCCATGGTATCTTGTTGACGTACAACATCGATGTTGTTATAAACGATGTCAAGAAGTTCTTGTTCGAGACAACGTCCGAGGTCATAATTCTTGAGATCCGCACTGAATACGAGCACCGGATCCTCCTGAATTTGAGGATTACTTGGAGGAAAAACTCGGCATGTACCTCATCCACCAGGATGATTACGTCTTTGGCAAAACAATTGCAGAATTGCTGCCAAAGAGGATTATCTGTGTCTGGAAACCAAGAAACTCACCTCAGCCTAAACCAGGGTCTCCATTCTGGAGTGCTGAATATCTCAAGGACAATTGGATTGACACAGATTTGCCATCCACAAAGTTTGATAGTAATTTGAAGTATTTGAGTGACCAAGCACCAGTTTCATCAAGGAATTTCTTCTACAGAGTGGAGAACACAGTGACAGCGCAGCCAGATAACCCTGTGGTATGCGTTAGACCAGTGACAGGCCGAATTCATGGATATGCTAGGCTGTTCATCAATCGGTGCTTTGCCGAAGGTTGCGCCAATAGGTTGCAAGTATTCTCTACAGATTTTATTGGTGGGGATTTTGTTGATGCTTGTGTTGGCCTTACACACGCCCGGGTCCATGGCGAGTGTTGACGAGTCTGTCAACTTTTTCTCATCTTCAGTAGATATTTCTTTTGCAGTACCTAGTTTCTACAAGCATGCAAATTTCTTTGTAATGCACTATAATGTGTATAGCATTTTGCATATTTATATTCTTGTTGGATTGGCTAGTTTTGATACTTTCAGCTTTTGGTTTTCTGCAATTCTTAAAGCCCTTATAAGCTGGGCCAACAGGCCTTAACTTTTCAGGAAAAGAAAGAGAAAGAAAAAGGCACATTTTCGGCTCAAGATGCTTATAAGTTTATGATTTAAAGTTTCCAAGCATGTACCGTGTTTATGGCTCAGTAGTAAGTACATACATTGCCTTTCAGAGGGCAGTAGCAAGCCCCCAGTAGGAGCAGTTATGTGTCCTAAACATGAGCTTCAAATTTATGGAATCTAAATGTTGCATCGCTGAATAATGTGATTAGGAGCCTAGATATAATTGGTGCCAGTCTTCTCTTTGCAAAATTTTTGTCTCAGTGAAGCCTCCAACTGTTGGACTATTGAGGAGAACAATCCTGCAAATAAGAGAAAAATTATAGTCCAATTATTTGAGTAGTCTAAAATTAAGAGTACATCATAGGTCCAACAGAAAACGAAACATACAGTTAACACCGAGTCAAAATAACAGAATGGCTGGGAATCAAATAGCATCAATGAAGATTGATGAAGACTGTATGAAATATACATGTATATAACCCCCCCCCAACACACACACATAACAGGAACTTTTCTTATCATGGAACAACTCACAGAGACTAAAAGTAAAATATTATATGCATGGCCAATATTTGGGTACTAAGGTGGGTTTCTAGACTTCCCGTATAATTGAGAAAAGAAAAACGAGAAAGAATTTCACATTCTATTTCTTGCTACTTGATCTGAACCAGGAATAAGTATTTGGACTTGGCCTTGGCCAGACAGGTCTATTATTCTGGAAAAAATGATAGGTTTTAATGACTTCCTTTTCACAGTGTTTGGGCAATCAATTACAGGAAGCATTCTGCAAGTTAATGGCTGCATTTCCAATTCAGATTTGATAGATCAAGGATTATTGTGGTGGTCAGGTAAGCTTCAAAACACACCATCAAAGGTAAGAATATTGAGTTCCGTAAAGATTAGGAAAACAGTAAGTGAAAACCTGAGAGTGCGCTATCTCTATGCTGTAATGATCCTTTAACAAGTAGTGTGCCTGGGATTTGCTGAAAGACCTGAAAACAAATATTGCAATCATGTATAGAGTCTTGACCACAGGTCAAATTGTATTCAAGAGAATTGAGGTAACCATACCAAAATACGAAAACACAGGTTTGAGGGTGCCTCTTGCACATTGCTGCAACTAGCAACTTCATCAATATGTTTTACGTCATTGTTCAGCAGAGCATTGCAGTGATCAGCTGATGCAATAATCTATTAAAATGAGATTGTCTTGCGAGTAAGCATAGAGCAAATTTTCATATAACGTCAAAAGACACTATGATAAGTGGACGGAAATATTGCTTACATCAACCACAAAAGAAGAGGAATTCAATTTACAAGATGCTCCACCAGCTAGGAAAAAGGATTCAACTGACTGGAGTACATGTATTGCACCAAACTGGCGTTGAATACCCTAGGAAGAAGAGAAGTTCAAAAGAGCAATGTCATAAAACTAAGAAAAAGAAAATGCAACATCTCATAATATCATATAGATAAAAGAAAAAAAGAAGCCTATAGATTTAAATTATATCTCCATACAAGCAGCTAGAGATGCATAACAATAAGAATTGAAGATACTTTGTGCATGTGTCGACTAATGTGAAAAATTGACCCTTTAATATGAATGTTCGTACAGCTATTTCTTTTATGTCTTAAAATTCTGAATAATGAATCTCGCAATGGTTCAGATATGACTTTGAGTTGTATTATTAAATTTTAAGCTGCATCAAGGTCTAACTTAGAAACAGGGCAAAAAGCAATGTAGATATCCATCTGATGTCAATGTCGGATAATACCTCCAAATAAGCTTGTGGAGAAAAGAAACTTGAACACTATTAAGACAAACTAAAGAAAATAGCCAAACCTCAAGCATGAAAGAGAGAATGTTCTTTTCAGTCACATGAGGTGTAACAATCTTCTTTGCAGGAGGCACAAAGGACCAAGCAAGTCCCCATCGACATGTTTTCCCTTGGACAAACTCAGTTGTTTTTACTACAGTAACTCCAACCTCTCGAAGCTTTGACACTAGGAATTTGAGATTCACTTTCCTTCCAACCATTGACGTATACCACCTAAGCGCAAACTTAAAGGTTAGCATTAAGTGAATGTAACAACTTAAGCTAAAGGAGGTGGAGATATCCCTGAGAATAATACCAGAAAGATTGCTTCAGCACAACACTATCTTCAATAATACGTGTAATAAAGGCCTTTTCACCACCAGGGCAGACCATCTCCTCATAAGTTCCACCGCAAGAAGTCTTCGGATTCAATCCTGCTTCCTCAAAGCTTTCAAAAAATGGGGGATTACACATGCAGAAGTCAAAGGTCTCACCATCCCTTACCACATCAACAAGTATAGCAGGTCCATTATAGCTCTTATCTTCACTTGTTGGCATATCAAGGGAAGAAGACGGCAAACCTTCTCTTTCCTCAGAATAGCTAGACTCACCACTTAACCCCTCAGAAGAAAGGGTGTTTTGAGAACATTTAACTTTTCTAATCTCAATTAATTCTGAAATATTTGGATTGTTTTTAACATTTCTCTCTGCCCATTCTATAGCTACATCAGTCATATCTGCAATCAAGTAGAGCAATGTTTAAAACCCAGAATTTCACATGAGACATTGATGGATTATGAACACAATAATTAAGCAAATTAAGGCGAAAAACATTTAAAAAAAATACCTGATGCAACAAAGCTCCAGCCCAATAGCGATGCGCCAAGAAGAGGGTAGATACAGTTGGCTCCAGTTCCTATATCAAATCCCCTCACATTATCTCCATTGGTGTTATCTCTGGGAATGATGTGGGAAGAGAGAAGATCTTCAATCCAATGGATGTAGTTGGAGCGGTTGGGCACTGTAGGGCAGAGCTGCCCATCAGGAATCCACCTGTTAAAATCCATTTCAAGTTAATAAACAATAACAGCAATATGTAAAGAAGAAGCAAGCCTAGAGTGTTCACCAATGGAGGTTGTGGTCATGAAGGAGAAGGACGCGGGTGAGTTCGCGGGTGGCATTGAAGTCAGTCCAGTCGATTCTGGGTCGGCCTTCGCGAGTGTAGAAGACAAAGGGTTTAAAGGTAGCGTATAAAGAGGCTAAAAGAGCGAAATCGGGCGGGTTATCGGAGTATTTGTTTTTGGGGTGGATCTTGGGTCTCTCTTCCTTTCTTCTCCTCTTCTTGGACGGCATATTCTTTCGCTCCAAATTATCATAAAACAAATCTCTGCTATTATAATCAATAAAGTGCCAACAGTAACATAATCAAGTCGAGCAAGCGAAGCTCCCAACAAATTAATTGAAATCCATATCTTAAAAATAAAAACTTGGGTTTCAAATTCGATGTAAAAGGAAAACAGATTAGAACGAGAAAGCGGTTGTTTGTAGGCGATGGGTTAGCTTAGGCAGATGCTAAAGAAGGAGACAAAACCGAGTCGGCAGACGTTAAACCCAGTTTGGGCGGGACAGAACCGTGGGACATGGAATAGAACCAAGCCATTGAGTCCATAGGCTCCGCAAACCACAGGGGATACATAGCTCTAAAAAAATTCACTTATTTTAATTATATAGCTCTAACAAAATTTCAACCAAAAACACCAATAAACATTCCAATTCAATATTGCTAATAATAATAAAAACCATGCAGCACATACTGTAATTTGGTGTAGATATAAGAGACAAATGGCACATCAAAAACAGATATTTGAACAAGCAGATAGCCAATGAAATAGAGACCATTGCAAACTAACCTCAAATTCTCAACTATAACCTCGACTTGGTGGGCCTTCTTTTCTTTTATCATGCAAATATTTCCTACACAAAATCATTTCACTAAATAAAAAAGAAAAGATTAATGATAGGAGGTAGAGATGGATGGCAAAAAGCTAAATTTTTAGAAATAGAAAATATAATGCAAATTGTTTTTAATATAAAAATCATATTTTGATAATGTTAGAGTTGTGTGACCCAAATTCTAAGAGATTGCTTGCAAGCCATGTTAAACAAAATATATTTTCTTTCTAAAAAATTTAGTATTTATTAGTATCATATATTTAGCATTTATTAGCATAGCTTATTTGACATACTAATTTATCCTATAAATAGGTTCTTTTACAACCTTAGAAAATACACTTAATAGAGATTAGAACTCATATCACATTTAGAGAATTTTGTGTTTACCTTTTGAGGGTTCCTTGTTTTTAGGTTTTCGAAATTTAGTTTTTATCTCCAGTTTTTGTACTTTTCATTCTTTTGTCATTATAGTAAAATTATATTCGCCCGTGATTTTTTATCCTCTTTAGAGGGTTTTTCCACGTTAAATTTGGGTGTTCAATTTCTCAATTTATTCTGCTATTTTTTATTTGTTGCTTAATCGGGTCGATCGTAACAAGTGGTATCAGAATTAGTTCAATTTTTATAGATCAACCTGTTCAGAGATGGCAACAACAAGGTTTGAAATTGAGAAGTTCGATGGTGAGACAAATTTCAATTTGTGGCAAGTTTGGATGATGGAAATTCTAGTTCAAACCGAATTGAAAAAGGTTGTTATCGGGAAAAAGCTTGAAAATTTAAATCAAACAGAATGGGAAGAGCTTCATGAAAAGGCCTTGTCTGCAATCCAATTGTGCCTCGCGAATATAGTATTGTAGGAGGTATTGATGGAGAAGACCTCATCCGCATTGTGGAAAAGGTTAGAAACTCTTTATGCGACTAAGTCTCTAGCTAACCTTTTTAGTGTTGAAACAACGTCTATTCACGTTTCGCATGAACGAAGGTGAGCTTCTTAGAGATCACATCAGTTAATTCATTACTCTTTTAAATGATTTAAAGAATGTTAAGGTTCATATTGACGATGAAGATCAGGCTATGCTATTATTGTGCTTTTTACCCTCTTCATGCAAGTCTTTCAAGGAGACCCTGATTTATGGCAGAGACAAACTCTCGTTCGAAGATGTGAAGGATCATTTGTTGAGTAAAGACAAACTCGACAATGAGTTTGGTTTGGATAGCAAGGCAGATAGGCAAACTTCCGTTTTGGTAGCATCAAAGAAACGAGACAAAAGGTGTCGCTATTGAAAAAAGTTAGGTCACGTCAAAGCAGACTGTTATAAACTACGAAATAAAAGAGCTACTGAGAGTAACGAGGAAGATGTAGGTGGTGCTAATTTGGCCGATGAAAGCGGTGATGATTTCTTGTTAGTGTCAATGAGCAATAACTCCAAGCTCATGTCCGAGTGGATCCTAGATTCGGATGTTCTTTCCACAGGTGCCCCAATAGAGAATGGTTCTCTACATACAGTTCGATTGAAGGTGGAGTTATGCCCATGGGAAATGATTCATCTAGTAAAGTAATTGGTATTGGTATTGTTAAAATTAGGATACACGATGGGATGATTAGGACACTTTTAGATGTCAGGTATGTACCTAATTTACGAAAGAATCTCATCTCCCTTAATATTTTTGACTTGAAAGGATGCAGAATCAACATCGAGTCGAGCGGCATTAAAGTATCTCGTGGAGCTCTCATTTTGTTAAAAGGTAAAAGAACCGACAGTTGTTATATTCTGGAAGGTTCTACAATGACCGGTGAAATCGGACGTCCTCATCCGTTACGGAGTCAAAATTAACTCGTTTGGAGTGGAGGCAACTTGGTCATAGGAGGGAAAAATGTATGACCATTTCGTTGAAGAGAGGTTCTCTTTTGGATGCAAGTTTTGAAAAGTTAGGACACTGTGTTCGTGAAAATTAGACATGGGTTAGTTTTGATTTGGCATTGACATGTCGAAGGCTAGAAGTCTTCCAGCTTCTAAGTACAGATTTGACTCAGTTAACTCCCTGCATAATTCAAGATAAGCCCGTGGCGGGATTTGGCAAAGATGGCGTTGTAAGAATTCGTGTCAATGTGGAGATTGTTAAAGTTGTGTAACCCAAATTCTAAGAGATTACTTGCAAGTCAAGTTAAACAAAATATATTTTCTTTCTAAAAGATTTAGTATTTATTAGTATAATATATTTAGCATTTATTAGCTTAGTTTATTTGACCTACTAATTTAGCCTATAAATAGGTTCTTTTACAATATTAGAAAATATACCTATTAGAGATTAGAACTCATAACGCATTTAGAGAATTTTATGTTTACGTTTTGAGGGTTCTTTGTTTTCGGGTTTTTGGGGTTTTGTTTTATCTCCATCTTTTGTACTCTTCGTTCTTTTGCCATTATAGTAAAATTATCTTTGCCTGTGATATTTTATCCTCTTTGGAGGATTTTTCACGTTAAATTTGTGTGTTCAATTTCTCAATTTATTCTTTTTTTTTTTACTTGTTGCTTAATCGGATCGATCTTAACAGATACGAAACAAAAATGAACCATAACTGATAGGAAAAACAATAAAAAAATTCAAATTACAGAGAAAAAAAAGTTGATTTATAGGGACAAACAAATCAAATTATAAGGACAAAAAAAAGTTGAATTAGGGAAAAATCGACTTATAAGGTAAAAAAGAACTACCTGAATTAAAAAATTTGAATTATAGAGATAAAAAAAATTCAATTTGTTGAGAAAAAATTGATTTACAGGGAGAAAAATTTTAACTTGGAGGAAAAAAAAAATGAACTACAAGAACAAAAAAATTAGAATTATAGGGACCAAAAATTCAAATTACAAGGACAAAAAAAATGAAATACATGAAAAAAATTAACTTACAAGGGCAAAAAACTTCGGCAAATAAAGACAAAAAAAAAAAAGTACAGCAATTTAAAAGTATAGAAAGAACTAACTTTAATAGATGAAATCATTTTACAAATAAAGTGAGGTTTGAGAGGATGTGGTAAAGGGAGTAATTTTTTAGTAAGCATGGTTAGATATGTCATTTCACATATCTCATTCTCAATCAGTTGTGAAAAATGTTGTCATCCCTGTGTATTTTATTTTGAAGGTTTTAGCTCAATAAACTCTTAAAAATTTCTATTCACCAAACACTACAATTAAAGAGTTTGACTATCAATCTTTTATTTGTGCCCAAATCAGCTAAAAAATGTTCAAAACTCTATTTACCAAATACCCTCTAAACAAATTAAAGATAAACAAGTTAAAAAATTTATTTCATATATACATATAACAATTCATAATTCAACAAATTCAAAATAAATAATAAAAGAATAAATTTAATTTTAAAGTATATTTTAAAATTATTTTTTGGTAAACCAATATACCATATTTCGGGTGACACGGACGAAATTAATAGGTACGCACCGATACGACTGATATCGACCAAAACTTGCACTTGAATGGAACCTAAAGTTTATTATTTCGGTTTACTACCGGAACAGAGCTATCCGACTGGTACAAGCAATACTGGGACGCTATCTACTATCATGATCAAAATACCCTTATTTATATTTACTATTTAAAAGGTATATAAAAATTAGATTAATTTATATTTTATATATCATTATATTAAATTATTTGAATGTCATTTTATTAATTTTTAAATCTTATTTATTATATTTGATTTTTAAAATATTTTATATATTATTAATTTTAAAATAATTTATATTAATTATTTAAAATGTATTTAAAATTTATATTTCATATATCATTATATTAAATTATTTAAATATCATATAACTTAACTAGTTACTATTATTGTATCTATAATGAATGTTTTAACCTTCAACTGCATTTTTGGTAATAATTAAAACACTAAACTTTACTTACCATTGAGGTTGAAAAGCACTTTTCAACTCAAACCTTTGATTTCAAAAATAAAAATAAACAAACCGATTTTAAAACCAAATATTTGATTTAAACTGTGATTTTAACCCTAGCTAAAACATAAAAGTTTTTAGCTTTTATTTTTTGAAAAAGTGATTTTAATGAAGTTACCTTTTATCTCTCTCATTAAATATTCTACTTTATAACATCATATTTAGAATTGATATTTTATCTTTTCAAAAACATTTTTACCAACAATGATAAACACTATCCAACTTTTCAAAAATATTTTCAACCTCAATGATAAACTAATTCTAATTTTAACAAACTATATCTTTTTCCAGCACTTTTTTACTATACTTTTCAAAAAAAATATTCTTTTAAAATCACTTTCAACCGCAATACAAAAAAAAGTTAAAAGTATTAGTACGTATGTTCAATCTGTTAATCGACCCGAACTACCATTAACTGAATTTATTGACCTTTTTAAACCCTTAACCTTTAACTGAACCGAAATTTTTTCAAAAAAAATTAATCGAACTGAACTTTTTTGGTTAATTCTGTCGGTTAATCGAAATTTATATATATATTTTTATTTTTGGTTAAAACAAGTATAAAACATATCAAAATTAACCGACCAATTAATTTATATTTCCAAAAAATTAACTGAACCAACCGAATACTTATATATTATAATATTATTTATTAAATTCAGTTAATTTGGTTAACCGACCGATTTCGAACCGAATTAACCGTTAACTGAACTTTCAAAAAATTATTAACCAACTCCGACCAAATTAATTTGGTTAACCGACCAATTAACCGAATTCGGTCGGTTAACCGAATTAATTAGATTTTACCCGAAATTTACACACCCCTAAATACTAGTAAAAACAAAATATCTATGGCCAACCATTGCCCTTAAGAAGCATCGGCTTGTTCACATCAGTAAGTTCACCTGCGGAATCTTTAATATTTAAGGGTCGTCATCAGTCATGGTTCATTTCGATGCCATCGTGTATATAGTATACTTCAAAGAAAACCCCCTCTTATCGTATGAAACTAGCTTCTACTATTATACGTGAACTGTAGCGGAGCTTGATCTCAACCAAAAAAGGAATCATTGGGTAAACAACATTTAGATATAGCTAGGGCCTAATACATACAATGATGAACATGGAGCAGAAGCGTAGTGAATCTAAACAAGTCTAATATACACATGCACGCTCACATTTCAGAAGGCTTGAACCCAAAACAGATCAGACGTGTAGTTGTTGTTTTCTATAACGCTAGAGTTTCACAATTCGGAGGAATCAGCTTTCTTGAGCCACATAACGGTAATCTACGTATCCGTGTTATTTTTTCATGCTATGTTTGTATATCGTGTTTTGTATTGTGTTGGTTGTACAGCAGAAGTTATTATATTCCCAAGTTATCAACGGCACTGTTGTGACTATATTTTCCGAATACTGGGCAATGCCAGAGTACAAATAATACGTGAAAGTACTGAACCCTGAGTCAAAGGTTGCTCTAATTCATGGGCCACTGGCCGCCAATTGAAATGGGACTGATATGACCCTTTGGGGAGACCTTCCAGGGAGAGGAGACCCCTATAAAACTCTCCTGAGGAAAGCCACGATTGCCCTTCTCATCTCCCTTACAATTCAATTGCAGCTGTTACACATGAACAGGGGCCCTCATGGGTTCCACTAGGGGCGTCCTCATCACTGCTTTACGCTCCATAAAAGCTAATTCACAGGCAATGTCACCTGCAAATTAACCCCATGCAAGTGATCTCTTATCATGTGCCACTACATTTCTAATTCCGGCCCTGATGAATATTGAAATGTCACCTCATCATCACCAATTTGTAGAATATTTTGGCTATATATATTCTTTAGTATTTTAATAATGTAGGCAAGTGAGAAAAGAAGCAACTCTTGATTGAGGATGGTTCCATGGGAACAAAAATAACCTTATTATGCAAAATATCTAACCAAAGAAACTACAATCACCATATCCAGCAAAGATAAAAGAAATGGTAGAAAAATATTATAGAAATTTCAGCACCTTACTTTCAATGTATCACTCACCTCTTAAAAGACCACAGAGATATGGCCATTTTAAAAAATGTCATTTCCGTAGCGACCTAATTTTCATCATTGTCCATACTGCACTTGATGGAAATAGTCAAATAGTTTTTTCAGTAATGGAAAGAGAGAAGTCAAAGCAAGCTGAAGCTGCTCAGAGCTATTTATTCGTAAACTAACTTGTCCTGCGCCTTTGTTATTCAGATTGGCACGAGCTATTAGGTTCGTAGACCGTCCAACAGGTACCTGTGATTGTATATTGCATCCAATGGCGAGATCTCCATGCCAATCCATGATAGATAGACCAAGTGTAGATAAGGAGCGACCCAGAGGGTAATCTTTATCCCTCAATTGTGCTTCCAAGCTGCCCCCATAAGCAAGATCGCCACGTCCTGTCATAGCACCCCCAGTCATGACTACCTGGAACTGCTTATTTGCAATCAGTTTGTCTTCAAATTTCACTCCAGCTGATAGTGCATCACCTAAGAGTGTAACTGAGATGCCAGCTGTTGCCTTATTCTTCTTCAGATTACTAAACCTGGTCTCGCTGCGCAATGTATACGCTAAGTCCTTTCCAACAGTCTGCATATCAAAACCCACTGAAGTTGCTTTACCTTCCCCATGCTTTAAAGAACTGGCTAGTTCCATTTGGACATTGGCATCCCTTTTGTCCTTTGTAATCTGGCCAGAAAATGAAACAGGAAATTTCTCTTTTGCAACGAACAGTCTTTCGACATTAATACCTTCATAACCAACATCATGATCCCAACCATGTGTATCTAGAACAGGCCTAACAAGCCATGGGTTGGAGGAATCAAGGGAACGATAGCGATGAGTTGGATTATCAGAATCAAAAGAAGCAGGCAACGCCAAATCTGGCATGGGAACTGGAACAGAAGAAGCACCACTACTTTCTTCTTCTGCATTTTCACCATACTCACTTGGCAGATCCTTGGCTGCTGCAGCCATTTTCTTCATCATCTTTCGCCGCTTTTTCTCTTCCTTCAGTTGTTTCTTCATAAAAAGCTTTTCCCTATATTCCAACTCATCAAAATATGCTTTCTTCTGAGCTTTACTAAGCTTTGCGATTTGTGCTTTACTCAACCGCTTGAAAGGTGGCAGCTCATCATATTCTGGTTCATCCTCAGAGTCTGAGGATTCATCCAAATCATCATCTAATCCATCCTCATCGCCATACTGCTCTTCAGGAAGCTTAACTTGCGGTCTTGATTGAAGAAGAGATGAAAGAAGGAAAGGTAAAGGAGGTGCTCTTGTTCGAGTTGCAAAAGGCTTCCCTGGAGGAGTATCTTGCAACTTCAAAAGTGTGTTTGCCTCCGCCAGAATTTTAGATGCAAAGGAAAGCAACAACAAATGAGGCTTCCAGACCTGACCATTTGGCAATACTCTCTGGCCTGCCCTATTTGTTCTACATGCAGAGTGATTCTCCACTAACGAAACAGGATTCATGAGTCGCATATCCCCAGCTGCCTGACGAATAGCCTGCTGTACAACATGAGAACGCTGAGTGACAAACATGTCATAACTAGAAGCAGTACCATTTGGACCATCTGGTGGAGCAGAAGCTGCATGAGTCAAAACCACAATTGCATTAAACCATATAGATGGACCAAAGATATCAGTTATGGTACGCAAAAGGGGCATATCACCAAAATCCCTCGTTTGCATGTCCAACCTATCGAGGTACAACACAATATCTGGAGGTGTTTTCTTGATGAAACGCTTAACAGAGTGAAGGATCTTCTCATTCTGGCATTGGTCAGACCAGGAAGGAAGAAGGCCTGGTGTGTCAATTACACGAACCTTAATACCATGCACAGTACCCACAACATCCTGAACCTTATTGGTACCAGTCTGGAAAGCATCAGTGCCAAACTTGATTTCATCAAATATTGAATTAATAGTAGCACTTTTACCAACTCCTGTCTTCCCAAGGACCATAATTGTACAGGCAAAATCAAGCGGTTCATTTGCAGCTGCCTCAAGCTGTTCAGCCATAGCACTTGCACGGTCAAAGCTGAAGGCACCAACCCGGCCCCCATTTCTCCCCCGGAGCTGCTCAGCTAATCCTAGTCTGTACAAAACCTGTGCCACAACAACATTATGGGGAGTCTGCCCGAGCCTATTTGCAAGCCGCAAAAACTTAACTCTAATCAACTGAAGCTTTTCACGAGTCTCATCATTCTCCTCAGCCTCCACATTACCAGGATCTTCAATTTGCTGTGCCTGTGCCTGTGCTTGAGAGACACTTCCATTCACACGAGGCTGCTGCACCACCCTGGGGGCAGGTTCCAATAGCGGAGCAGCATGCCCAAGGCCAGCAGGATGAGAAGGGGTAGCAAGGTTTGTAGATTTAACAGATGATGCCGATGCCGGAGCAGGAACAATTAAACATTCTTTAGTCACAGAGGTGTTTGTCTTAGGCTCCTGGTTTTTGTCTGCTTTCTTCCCAATCTGTTCGGCTTTTGCAGACACTGAAGATCCTGGAGCTTGTTGCACTTCCTGCTCTAGGGTCACTGGGGTGCTTTGCTTATTTTGTTGATTTTTCTCTGCTTTATCATCAGATTGTTCAGTCACAAAATCAATATCTTGACATTTATTACCCACCATTTCATCAGGGAGCCGAGATTGAAAACTATCATGAACCTCTGTTCTCAAATCAGCTTTACCAACCTCAATCTTCTCATTCCTCTCATCTGTAAACTTTTCTGAAGGGGATAAGTTCCCGACTGCAGAAGCAACTGTCTCTTCAACAGATTTACTTGGCTCAGACAGCATATCTCTCGGTTCATCAATCTCACCATTATTCTTCATGCCCCTAGCATCAGATAAATCTTTTACTTCTCCATTCATGGTATCCTCCGCAGCAGCAAAAGCCTTATTTGCTTTTTCATCTTTGTCACCACCATCTACTGAATCAAGATCAGCTGTGGCACCTTTTACTTCCGTACTCTCTTTTCCCTGATAAGTATCTCCTTTTACAGGCATCTCCATGACTGTATCAAACTTGAGATTTCTTTTTTCCTTGTCCCTCGGAACTTCTGTTTCTCTGGTACCACTGACTTCAGGTACTTCCTTCCCACTATTCAATTCATCAGTGCTTTCGCCCGTTTCAGCCCCTCCCTCGTCAATCTTATCCAACACCACACCACCACTAACACTCTCCCCTTTCTGCTGGTCCACCGACTCTGCCACAACCTCCAGAGTTCCAACCTCACTTGGAACTGCATTCTCCAGAGCTCCAACCTCAGTTAGAACCTCAACAGCCTCTTGAAAGGTCTCTTCTTTAGGTTCTAAATTCAAATTCTCCTTAACTACCTCTGAACCAGTATCACCAAATGTCTCAACATTTCCAATTGCATCGTCAACTAAACTGCTGCCATCCACTCCAGGTTTTTCGGCCTGTTCTTGCAAAATCTCCTGTGTTGCAATTGCCTCCCCAAAAACCTCATCTACCGGTTCTTTTGTTTCACCGGAATCCCCAGCAACCCTCACCTCCACTTCCTCATTGGAAACTCTTTCTTCCGCAATCTTGTTGTCTACCATTACTACCCCATTTTCCATTTTCACAAATGTTGCTTCAAAAGCCTAAATTCACGAAGAACATTAAAAGAAAAAGAGAACAGCCCATCATAACCAATAAACATCTGAATAATCAATAAAGAATCAATTATAAGAAACATCCACAAAACGAAAACCCATCCTTTCCTAAAACTCGAACATAAAAATGCAATATTGATCCACATGTTAAAGGAAGAAAATAGATCGTTGCCTTTCTTTAGAATCGAAACATCATCTTCCCAAAACAAATAAGATCCCAAGTTCATACCTTAAAAAAGGATTAACGCAATAAATGTAAATAATAAAAGAAAGAAAAAAAAAAGAGATGGGCAATTATAATAAAACACAAGGTTACCTCGTCTTTTTGATTCTGCGGTGATTTTCAGATAGGGAAAAGGGAAAAAAGGGTTTGTGTACTATAATAAGTGACAGATTAGAGAGGCAAAGGAAGAATGGAAGTATTAAGGATAAGAAGGTGATCAAGGGATGAAAATGGAGGTTGGGTTGTGATCAGACGGTGAGAGATGGTTGATCAGTACGATCGTGAAAAAAGCCGAATCATGAGTGTGTGAGTCACGTGATCATACATTAATCGAGAGGGACAGAGATTGTGGGCCGTCCAATCTTTCCTGATTCAACCATATTTGATTGTGCCTACTCCTCTCCTCTAATCAACCCTACAAACAAACCAAGCTGTTGAGATGAGATTGTTAGTAAATATGACTGTTGTTTGTGGAAGTATCTTCACTTGAAGAAATTTAATGGGTTAGGAGGCTTTCATCATTGATGTAACATGTATTTTTGTAAGGTTTCAATGCAAATACAGTGATGGATGTTATGAATGTATCCAATTCATTTGGAGCTGTGGGGCTGCTTTGTTGGTGGATTTTTTTCGTTTGACCACATGTGTTTAGAAGGTATTAGGTGAAGGAATTATAGGGATCTACCCAATCAGATCCCCCACCCCGGTCCCCATTTTTGGTTGATATATTAAAAACAATTTACCTACTACTACATTTTGTTCAAGTAAGTTTATTTACTTTTCTTTTCATTAAATTATTTTGATAAGGAATAAGCTAAGGAGCAATTTGGAAAGTTAGACACTTCTGCGAGTATTGTGAGAACACAAAGTAATAGGGGCATTAGAGTTTGTTTGCGCAATTTAATTTTCTCAGTGATAAGTATTCATTATTTTCAAACACTTACAACTAGTAATTCTAAACCTATCATACCTCAATGACAATTTCTTCACTATCGTACTTTTGAAGTGTAAAACTTTCACCACTAAGGATCAGTTTAGCATTACTTTTAAAACACACTTTTGAGATAAAAACATTACTAAATAAGATACTTTTGAGCTTTTCAAATGTGCTTTTGAGATAAAAAAAAATGCTTTGCAAAAATATTTTTTTTAGCCAAAAGTAAGAATAGAAAATTTTAGATTTTGCTCAAAAGTTTTTTTTTTTTTTTGTCTAAAAGTACTTTTAAGAATTAATACTAAACTAAGCCTAAATTCTCTCTCTGAGAGCTTAGCTTATAAAATCGCAATACAATCAAATGCATTCTCGCAAATAATTTTCCTTACTTAAACAGATAAAATGCTCTCCATTTATCTACATTAATTTATACAAGTCTCTCAATTATATAAAGTTTTCGAGACTTGCTAACATAATGAAATTTATAATAATCCCTATTAAATATTAGCTAAATAAGATGAATATAACTTAATAATAACAATCAAGGTAAATATAGATTGTTGATAGTTAAGTTTTGAACATTTCAATTCGATCCAACTTCCATGATTGAAGCTATTTGATATGCTCGATATGGCTTTCTAATTAAGTTTTTCCAAGTGATACGATCCTCATTGATGGGCTTGATACAATCCACAATATTAGCTTAACCCAAAGATACGGTTCAATAAAATGTCAATCTCTTAAAATTGACAAGTTACTGCATGTTGCGGTGACAAAGGAAATAGGCACTTCCTTAGTCACATCTCAACAACTCCAAATTAATATATTTTTTTTATAGTTTAAACAAGTCATATGTCTTTGTACTCTTTTGAAATTCAAACTTTAGTCTCTATACTTTAATTTCGAAACATTGAGTCATGTATTTTTTTATTTAAACATATTGGTCTTTCATTCTAATTTTGCTTGTCGTAACCATTTTTTTTGGGAGACGACAAGGGGTTCGACGTTGGGTTTTAAAAATGAAAAAACGGGAGTCGCCACCGACCTTTAGTTGGTGTGATCGGATCACCTTTATTTTAATAAAACATTTTGTTTTACTAAAACAGTGTTTTTGGTCTGCAAGTTTTGAAATCGGGTTCGGAGTCGATTCACATACGAGGAAGGTTAGCACCCTCAATCGCCCAAAATTGGTACCAAAGTGATTAATTAATGTCTTAATGTCGGAAGTTTGAGAGGATTTTTAAATTCGGATCTTTTTTTTTTTTAAATGTATTAGGATATTTGAGATTTCTTTGTTTCGAGAGGATACAAACATCACATCCCGCACGTTAGGACACGATATTCGAAACCTTCGTAATCAAAGTTATCTCGGAGTTCTTGAAATTTATTAAAAGGGTGCTTAATGTTTTAGTCAATCGGAAAATCGTAACTCAAAGCACGTTAGGGCACTATTCCCCAAATTCTTAAATACAAAAATATTGCCTTTATTTTAAAACCTTTAAATGGAGTGTAGCAATTTTATAAAATACACCGTATCGTATTAATTTAGAGAAAAGATGAGTCAAAATTTGAGATTTCTTTGTTACAAAAGATACAAACATCACATCCAAAGACGTTAGGACACGAGGTTTTAATCTCTCTTAATCAAAGTTATCTCGTGATTTACAAAGTTTGTTAAAAAGGATGTTAGGTTCCTTAGTCAAGCGGAAAATAGCAACCCAAAGACGTTAGGGCACTATTCCCAATTTCTAAATACTGAAACATTGCCTTTATTGAAAATCTTTTAAATGAAATATGATGGTTTTGTTTAACGATGTAGTATTAAACTAATGACAATGATATCGAATAACGATAATAATAATAATAATAGTATAAATTACGAAGACAATAGTAGAAATGATGATGATAATAAATATATTAAAAACAATGAAGGATGTATAAAAATAATGAATAATAATGACGATGACAAAATAGTATTACTACATAAGTGTAAGTAGACATACACAAAATACAATAATGTGAGTGAAAATAGAAATGCATACGAGATAGTATAAGAATAAACGAATAAATGAAAAGTAACTAAATAATAATAGTATTAAAATGAGAAAATAAATATAAGTATAAATATAGTGATAATAATATTAATATCAACAATAATGGTAAAGAAATGATAGTGACAAAAATAATGTTGATTAATAATACTAAATAAATAGTAATAATAATAGATAATAGTAAAATAAATAATAATATAATAATAGTATTAATAATAAAATAATGATAATAGTAAATAATAATAATAATAATAATAATAATAATAACAAAGAAACAATAGAAAAGGACTAAATTGTTGATTAATTATACTAAATAATAATAATAATAGATAATTGTAAAATAAATAATAATATTTTAATAATAAAATAATGATAATAGTAAATAATAATAATAATAATAATAATAATAATAATAATAATAATAACAAAGAAACAATAGAAAAAGGACTAAATTGTATTAAAAAAAGCATAATTTCGGGGCAAATTTAAAATAAAAGCAAGACTAGGGATCTATTTACACGCGCGAAAGGACTGGGGGGACTAAAATGGCAATAAACCCTTCATCAAAAGCAGCGTCAAAGATCGAGGACTAAATTGCGAACAGAAATAAATTGTGGGGGTAATTTAAAAATAAAAAAAACCTGATTGCAAATGTCTGAAAAAGCGGAAGGGCCGAATGCGCAAATAGCCCCTTCTGCAAAAACACGCGGACCTTAGGCGGGTCGGATCGGATCGGGTCGGGTCATTCAAAACGACGTCGTTTTGGGGTTAAAGGGCAGCCCCCAAAACGACGTCGTTTTGTGGGGCTATATAAAGCCCTAAAACCCCCCAAAAAATTTCATATCAGCTGTTTCTTAAAAAAAAAAATTTCTAACTCATTTTCTTCTCTGCAGGTCCAGTCCGTGAGGGTTTCGGCGTTCGCCTCCGTCTTGAGAATGCTTGCGCAACCAGCCGCATACACGGTGGCCGAAAATCGCGCAGGTAATGTTTTTTTTTATTTTTATTTACCAGTTTTATATATATTTTAAATATATTTTCATAAGTTTAAAAAAATCTTTAGTAGTAAAACGAAGAGAAATAAAAAATAAATAAGTAAAAAAAACCTTTTGCCGTCCTTTTTTTTTGATGCTAGCAGATCGACTCTCGCTTTTTATTCTTTCGTTTTGAATCTCTATAAATTTCTTATAGACGTTTGAAATCTCTTTTTCTCATTCCAGAAAAGAACCCCCTACAATCTGTTTTCTCTTGGCTTTTATAGCCATTTACAAGTATATATTTTGCATATTTCTTTGCGTGTTCTCTTCGTTTTTTGCAGGGCATGGGGAATAAGGGGAGCAGGTGGAGGAGTTGGTGCTGCAGATGACGGTGGCCAGTGGCAGTGGGCGGTGGATGGGACAGAACGGACAGGGGCCAGAAGTCATGGCAAGTGGCCCTAGGTGCGCCGGGTTTCTATTTTGTTTTTTCTGTTTAGGGTTGATATGGGCTAATCGGGCCTGGTTAGTTTGGGTTTGGGTTTTTATTGGTGTTGGGTCTGTGTATTGGGTTGGTTTTAATTGGGCTTGTAAGCCCGGGCAAAATTGGGCCTGTACAGCTGCCCCTCTTTGCTCATTGTCGTGCAACGGGAATGGAGCAAAGACTTTCAAAAGGCCAATTTTGCCCGGTCTCGTCGAGTTTTGAATTCTCAGGTGCTCTTCTTCAGGTAGCGTCACTCCTGTCCACCGCATCTTGTTGCTTTGATCTTACTCTGTCGTCTCTTTAGAGAGACAGGATTTGCAGCTTTGATTCACTTTATTGCTCCATTGTAACTTCAGGGTATGAGATTTATTTTAACTGGCTCTACTGTGGCTTTAAGACAAGATTTGTATCTTGACATGTCCCATCGCTAACCGAAGCGAGATGGGATGAGCATGTTCCACCTTGTTTAAGGCAACAGGACCTTCAATTTTTGACCTATTCCACTAATGGTCAATGAAAATATGATCGTCTTCAACTTACTCCCTTCGTTGGTCAATGGCAATAAGGTAATTAACAACCCGTTCCATTACTGGTTAATGGCAGCAGGATAATCTTGACCTATTCCACCTTTGGTTAGTGGAAATAAGATGGTGGCTTAAATCATGTTTCCTCTGTTTAGGAAGACAAGATTTGCCTTCGACCTTGCCCACTCTTGGTTAGGGCGACAATATCTACACTCTTTGACCTATTCCACTGCTGGTCAATGGCAAATAGGATAGTCTTCAACCTATTCCACTGCTGGTCAGTGGCAATAAGACGGTGGCTTAAATCATGTTTCCTACTGGTTAAGGAACCAAGATTTGCCTTCGATCTTGTCCCACTACTGATTAGGGTGACAAGATCTACAACTTTTTAACCTATTCCACTGCTAGTCAGTGGCAACAGGAGGGTGGCCAAAATCATGTTCTCTACTAGTTAGAGAGCCAAGATTCGCCTTCGATCTTGCCCCACTACTGGTTAGGGTGACAAGGATCTACAATTTTGGCCTATTCACTGCTGGTAATAGGACGGTGGCCTAAATCATGTTCCCTACTGGTTAGGGAGCCAAGATTTGCCTTCGATCTTGCCCCACTACTGGTCAGGGTGACAAGATCTACAATTTTTGACCTATTCCACTGCTGGTTAGTGGTAATAGGATGATCTTCAACCTATTCCATCACTGGTTGATGATAATAGGACAATCTTCAACCTATTCCAACTGCTTCAGGAATGTCAAAACTGCTATATTCAATCTGATCCTTGCAAACTCAAGGACCACCAGACTGATCTCTTCGATTTACTTCTTACTCCACGAGAACTTCGGGGAAATAAGAATTCAGGGAGAAAAGATTCGTAGTCTCCATCTTCTCTACTGAAACTTCAAAGAAATAAGGACTTATCCTCATTGTTAAATCAGGGAGACGGGATTTGTAATCTCAACCTACCCCACGGAAACTTCGAGGAAATAAGAATTCAGGGAAAAGAGATTTGTAATCTCCATCTTATCTACTGAAACTTCAGAGAATTAAGGATGGAACCTCATTGTTAACTCAGGGAGACGGGATTTGTAATCTCAACCTACTCCACGGGAACTTCGAGGAAATAAGAATTCAAGGAGAAGAGATTCGTAGTCTCCATCTTCTCTTACTGAAACTTCAAAGAATTAAGGATGTAACCTCTTTGTTAACTCAGGGAGACGGGATTTGTAATCTCAACCTACTCCACGGGAACTTCGAGGAAATAAGAATTTAGGGAGAAGAGATTCGTAGTCTCCATCTTCTCTTACTGAAACTTCAAAGAATTAAAGATGTAACCTCTTTGTTAACTCAGGGAGACGGGATTTGTAATCTCAACCTACTCCATGGGAACTTCGAGGAAATAAGAATTTAGGGAGAAAATATTTGTAATCTCCATCTTCTCTTACTGTAACTTCAAAGGAATAATGATTGATCCTCATTGTTAACTCAGGGAGACGGGATTTGTAATCTCAACCTACTCCACTGGAACGTCGAGGAAATGAGAATTCAGAACTTTTCAATTTGCTTCCTTACTATTTTCAGGAAGACTTCAATCTTCAATCTGCCCCACTAACATCTTGAGGGAACGAAATCTAAACTTTTCAATGTGCTTCCTTACTATCTTCAAGAAGACTTCATTCTTCAATCTGCCCCACTAACATCTTGAGGGAACGAAATCTAAACTTTGATATTGCTACACTGTTCTTTGAGGAACCTGTCCCGTAGAATTAATTTTATGTGCTTATGCTTATGCAAATGGTGAGGGTGCTATGATCAAAATGACTCAAAGCCTCCTAACTACATGTGTTATGAATGACACTTTCATGAATGCAAGATGTCATGAGAACGGTCTTTTTACAATGATTAGGATGCAATGAGTCGAATGCTCCTAACTAAACGTACTTTGAAATGATGTGTGAATGCAAAATGAAATGATCCCTTTTTAAATGCTTGGGGTCATCATTGCTCGTAATTCATCAAGGCTCTATCACTGATGCGTTATCATGCTTTCTCGTTCAGCTAGTATCTTTGATAGAAAGCCCAAAAACAATGATCATATTCTACTCAACAAGCTTGCCCCGCTGTAATTTCAGGGTCCCTTCCACTGTACCTTCTGAGACATAAAGTTTGCATCTCTCACTGCAACTCTAGGAGAATAACATTTGGTTTTTTCCATCCATCCTGCTGTAACTTCGAGGTATAGGACCAATTTGATCTGTTACACTATTCACTGGTGTAATGACCAGATGTGTAGGCCTGATATGTGCATGAATACAAAGTATCATTTTTCTTTTCTCGAGAATGATCTCTTTGCACTGCTGGGTTGACATTGCTCGTTATCTGTCAAGATCGTATCACCGGTGAAATGTATTGTCATTTCGTTCAACCAATAAAAGGTCCAAAGAGATAATCATCTTTCTCCAATATTTCCAAACCTTGAATGAGTGAGTTCTAAACAATAGTCTGTTTGTGTCCTTGTATTATTCGAAGCTTCGGAGTAATATGCAAAACTCCTTTTATGAAAGTATTATTAGTCCACTAATTGTTATTTCAATGCAAAATACTTGAAAAGATTGTAACAATGGACAAAAGGAAATTGATTGGGAGCATAGCTCAAACAAACAAATTAATCAATGCTAGCAAAGGTAATTAAGAAGGAGTTTTATCGGTGGTTTTTGAAAGGAATAAAATAACCACAAGTAACAAAATGGATAAAATGGAAGCAAAGTGCCCCGGATATCGCAGACTTGAGCTTGCTGTTCCAACTTCTTGAGGACCATTTTGAGCTTAATATGTGTTTAGGGGATCCAGTACTTTGTCGATGCCCCAAGACGTAACATAGTTCTTGAGCGTAGCAAGACTACTTTATGCCCTACTCTCGATCAAAATTTTGAGTTGCCCTTCTCGGGTTTTAACTCAAATACCCTTTGGTCTCAAAGCGCTCTCATGGGTTTTCGCCTTGGCCTCTCCTTTTTTTTTTTCCTTTTTCGTGTTTTTTCATTTTGTTTTTGTTTTGTTTTTTTTTTGGAAAACTTTTTTATTGAATCTGAACTCACCGGATTGGGCAGGTCCTTGCCATCCATCTTGGTTAACACCCATTTTCCTAGTAATGTGCCTTCTTTCTTTGTATAAGGCATTTACTTTTCTTTGGAGTTCTTTTGGATAAGAAGAATCTCTCTTAATGCTAGGTCATCTTCCTGAAATTCTCTTGAGCGAACCTTTTCGTCAAGCCCGTATCTATTTTCGGCACATTTGACCCTACTGAATACTTTCAATCGAGCTTACCGGAGGCATTTCGCTTTATTTAATTCAATCCAAGTTTGGGAAAAGGAATCTTATCTCCCAACAATTGTTTCCCTTTCATAAATCAATGGGAAAGATGCCCCGGCAAAGGTCCTGGCCCACGTTCAAAGAACCAAAAGGGTAAATGGCAACTTCTCTATACCAACCTTTACAAGTCTCAGCCATTTTTCAAAAAAATCTTGAATGGTTTTTTTTTGACAAACTTTGTAATTTTGGCATATGAAGCGATCTTCACCCTCTCAGTGAGGTAACCAACGACCATGAATATGAATCGGTGTTGGCTAAAAGCTTTTGAGGAGACTGGCTTGTTAACATCCATGCTTCATATAGAGAAAATGGAGAAGGCACAGTCTTCCTCGACTTATGGCATAACAGATGCAATTTCCCTTCCTTGGTGAACCAATAGCCCGAGCCTCTTGATTAGCTAGGCTGTTGTACAACATGGGTTCTTTAAACCCCAACCTTAACAGTATACCCATGTTTTAATGCCTCGATATGATCGTGCGAAAACATCTCGAATTCCTGAAAATAGCTCAACGATGCCTTGCCTTATTCTTATGGGGAGCCACGCTTCCATCTTCATTTCCTTCGTTAGTTCATAGCGTCTGCTGACACTTTATAAGGTAGGATCTACATTGGGGAAGTAAGTCGCAATCTTTGTCATCTTCAAAGCCCTTAGATCCTCTAGATACATATCTCACTAAAAGGAGTCAAACAGCAGCGTCGCTCATGTCATTGATATCTGGGGGCCCATTGTGGGCAGAAAATCCAAAGAATAAATGATCCTAAGGATGATTATTCGTATGATATGGTCATGAGTGAAAAATATTCAGTATGAAATGTAAAGAATGAAAATATTTACTTGGAAAGATGCATTTTATTGAAATAAAAATTCTGGACACAAGCCTACTTCTCAAAAGAAATCTTATTGCTTCCAGGCTTGAAGCAACAAGTGTGTTTTACACATTACTCTAGATTAGCTTTAAAAATACATGTTTCTTCCACAGTCCCATTGTTCAAAACACTTTCAAGTACATAAAGGCAGATGTTCGGAAAACTTTTATTCCTCGGTTCTCTTCGGGTATACCATTTCTCCATCATCGAACTTCACAATGCCCATGTTGATGAGATTTTCCACCAATTTCTTGAAAGTAAGGCAATTTTCTATCGAATGGCCTGTGATCCCCGCGTGGTACTCACACTAAGTGTTTGGGTCATACCATTTTGGGTATGGAGGTTGCATCGGTTTTGGATATTGGGGGGACACTACATGTGCATCAAATAAACTTTGATACAACTCCTTATATGTCATAGGGATTGACGTAAATTGGAGTTTTTCAATGTTTTTCCTTGTGCGGGATTCTTTCCTTGACGAACCTTGATACTCAGTAGTCACCGTTTTTGGCTGGTTAACAGTAATTGACTTTGGGTCCCCCATGTTTGTATTATTCACCTCGTCATCCCTTTTTCTAGGAGCAGGCCTTCTAGTGGTTTCCCCAGCTTCAATCTTGCCGCATCTGATTGCATGTTCGATCATCTCCCCTGACAGCACAATATCAGAAAAACTTTTAGTGGCACTTCCAAGCATGTGATTAATGAAGGGAGCTTTCAACGTATTGACAAACAGCATGGTTGTCTCTTTTTCTAGAAGCGGTGGCTAAACTTGTGTGGCTACTTCCCTCCATCGCTGGGCATATTACCTAAAACTTTCGTTTGGCTTTTTCTCCATATTTTGGAGCGTGATTCGATCAGAGCTATATCGCCACGCGTGCTGTATTATTTTAGGAAGGCTGTGCTAGGTCCCTCCACGACTTGATCCGGTACTACCGTGGTGATTGTACCATTTGGCATGACCCGCCAAACTATCCCGAAAACAATGAATAAGCAGTTGATCGTTGTTAACATATCCCGTCATCCGCCAATGAACATTGTGATGTGCACTTGGGCAACGGTCCCATTGTATTTTTCAAAATCTGGGTCTTGAACTTTGGCGGAAGTCGAGGTCCGGGACTAGGCTCAAGTCTTTAACGTCTACCCGTAGCGATGGTCAGATTTCTATTTCCTTAAACTTTTCTTCTAACCATCCGCAACGATCCTCGAGTTATGCAGGAAGGTTTGCTTTTGCCTTATCCATTTCACCATTTCATCAAGATCGGGACTATAGGATTAGTCGAACCTTCTCTGGGAGTAATGCCCGAACCAATGGAAAGTCTACCGGCATTGCGGTCTCAACTCGCTTCGTGGCTCGATAACAAAAGCGTTCTTTGGGGACATATTTACGGTGGTGCTTGGGTATTTGGCGGGTAAATCCGGAGGGTAAGTAGGTCGTCATTATTCCTCGAGCTAGCAGTGTGCCCTTTCCTCGTTCATTGGCCAATAGTTGCATGGCGGCTTATCATGTTGTTTTAGGACTCTTGCATCCGTTCTATCATATCTTGTTGTATCTTGATTAGTCGTTCTTGCATCTACTCCTGTATTTCCTTTTGCATTTGTTCTAGCCTTTCCATTCTTTGATCCATGTCTTCTAGGTTACTGAAATAACTTCACCTAATTAGGGTCTTTCTACAAATTTTAATGCATGTGATATGATGCAATGCAAATGCATGAAATGCAATGCAAATGCATGCAAAAAGAAAGAGAGGCGTTGATTATGAATTCAATTTTATTAGAAGAACTTTTCTAGAAAATACATTTCTTTACATAAAACGGATTGCATATACGGCTTTATCCTCATAGTCCAGGTGAAAACACCAGTCTTCTTCTTCGTATCCGGAAGTTATGGTCGTGTCCCGTGAACTTCCCCAATAAATGCCTCTTCTAGCTCCTTGTTCTTCAGTCCAGGCCGTGCCTCTTCACCCGCTTATCCTCCGCGATATTTATAAGCTTCTTTCAGAAAATAAAGACACGATGACTCTTCAATAATCCTTGTCGGCTTGAATCCTCGGGCAGAGTCTTGTATTCTTCTGTGGGTTATCAGTCCTCTCTTGTTGTTTACCTGGACTATGTTCGAACGACCGTATTATAATCCACTTTATCAAGTAACACATTTCCTTATGATAAACTCTTCTATTTAGCAATCGAATATGAATCAACACCTCCTTTCTAAGATGATGCGGTGTAATGTAATGCCATGCAATCACAAACAAAACCAAACACGTTAGCGCATGAGAAATAAACAAAATAGAGTACCTACCCAGGTGACCACTAGGGGTTTGACATAGCTCTACCTAAGGTGGGTCCTTAGGGTTCACTACATGTGGTTTGGTTCTAAGGTAAGGGTACCCGAACTAGCAGATTCCTCGATCCTCACCTATTATAGGCTCATATAGACCGAGTTCAGTTCAGGGGAATACATTTCCCTATGGCTGCATGGAGATGAAAATCTCACGAAGACATAGGTACGGATGTATCCTGAAAGCGATCCACTATCCTGCACGGAGGTGAAAACCTCACGAAGGAGTAGTTTCTCACTCTCACCTAAAGGTGTGACCACAACGGTCATGCAATGCCATGCCGCAATAAAAAACAACATGCAATACAAATATAGTAATTTTCAAATCGAACTTTCAAACTTCCGACAAAAGACAGAAAATAATCAATTTATGGCTTGACTCTCTAAAGAAGTCCCCAGTGGAGTCGCCAAGCTGTCATAACCATTTTTTTGGGAGACGACAAAGGGTTTGACGTTGGGTTTTAAAAATGAAAAAACGGGAGTCGCCACCGACCTTTAGTTGGTGTGATCGGATCACCTTTATTTTAATAAAACATTTTGTTTTACTAAAACAGTATTTTTGGTCTGCGAAGTTTTGAAAATCGGGTTCGGGAGTCGGTTACATACGAGGAAGGGTTAGCACCCTCGTCGCCCAAAATTGGTACCAAAGTGATTAATTAATGTCTTAATGTCGGAAGTTTGAGAGGATTTTAAATTCGGATCTTTTTTTTAAAAAATTTATTAGGATATTTGAGATTTCTTTGTTTCGAGAGGATACAAACATCACATCCCGCACGTTAGGACACGATATTCGAAGCCTTCGTAATCAAAGTTATCTCGGAGTTCTTGAAATTTATTAAAAGGGTGCTTAATGTTTTAGTCAATCGGAAAATCGTAACCCAGCACGTTAGGGCACTATTCCCCAAATTCTTAAATACAAAAATATTGCCTTTATTTTAAAACCTTTAAATGGAGTGTAGCAATTTTATAAAATACACCGTATCGTATTAATTTAGAGAAAAGACGAGTCAAAATTTGAGATTTCTTTGTTCTGAAAAGATACAAACATCACATCCAGCACGTTAGGACACGAGGTTTTAATCTCTCGTAATCAAAGTTATCTCGTGATTTACAAAGTTTGTTAAAAAAGGATGTTAGGTTCCTTAGTCAAACGGAAAATAGCAACCCAGCACGTTAGGGCACTATTCCCCGAATTTCTAAATACGAAACATTGCCTTTATTGAAAATCTTTTAAATGAAATATGATGGTTTTGTTTAACGATGTAGTATTAAACTAATGACAATGATATCGAATAACGATAATAATAATAATAGTATAAATTCGAAGACAATAGTAGAAATGATGATGATAATAAATATATTAAAAACAATGAAGGATGTATAAAAATAATGAATAATAATGACGATGACAAAAATAGTATTACTACATAAGTGTAAGTAGACATACACAAAATACAATAATGTGAGTGAAAATAGAAATGCATACGAGATAGTATAAGAATAAACGAATAAATGAAAAGTAACTAAATAATAATAGTATTAAAATGAGAAAATAAATATAAGTATAAATATAGTAATAATAATATTAATATCAACAGTAATGGTAAAGAAATGATAGTGACAAAAATAATGTTGATTAATAATACTAAATAAATAGTAATAATAATAGATAATAGTAAAATAAATAATAATATAATAATAGTATTAATAATAAAATAATGATAATAGTAAATAATAATAATAATAATAATAATAATAATAATAATAATAATAATAAAGAAACAATAGAAAAGGACTAAATTGTTGATTAATTATACTAAATAATAATAATAGATAATTGTAAAATAAATAATAATATTTTAATAATAAAATAATGATAATAGTAAATAATAATAATAATAATAATAATAATAATAATAATAATAATAATAATAATAATAATAATAACAACAAAGAAACAATAGAAAAAGGACTAAATTGTATTAAAAAAGCATAATTTCGGGGCAAATTTAAAATAAAAGCAAGACTAGGGATCTATTTACACGCGCGAAAGGATCTGGGGGGACTAAAATGGCAATAAACCCTTCATCAAAAGCGTCACAAAGATCGAGGACTAAATTGCGAATGTAAATAAATTATGGGGTAATTTAAAATAAAAAAACACGATTGCAAATGTCCGAAAAAGCGGAAGGGCGAATCATAAATAGCCCCTTCGCAAAAACACGCAGACCTTAGGCGGGTCGGATCGGATCGGGTCGGGTCATTCAAAACGACGTCGTTTTGGGGTTAAAGGCGACCCCAAAGCAGCGTCGTTTTGTGGGCTATATAAAGCCCTAAAACCCCCCAAAAATTTTCATATCAGTTGTTTCTAAAAAAAAATTTTTCTAACTCATTTTCTTCTCTCTGCAGGTCCAGTCCCATGAGGTTTCCTGTTCGCCTCAGTCATAAGTGCGGTAGGCCGCCGCATACCTGATGGCTTAAATCAGTGAGTAATGTTTTTTTTATTTTTTTACCAGTTTTATATATATTTTAAATATATTTTCATAAGTTTAAAAAAATCTTTAGTAGTAAAACGAAGAGAAATAAAAAATAAATAAGTAAAAAACCTTTGTCAGTCTTTTTTTTTGATGCTAGCAGATCGACTCTCGCTTTTTATTCTTTCGTTTTGAATCTCTATAAATTTCTTATAGGCGTTTGAAATCTCTTTTCTCATTCGAGAAAAGAACCCCTACAACTGTTTTCTCTTGGCTTTTATAGCCATTTACAAGTATATATTTTGCATATTTCTTTGCGTGTTCTCTTCGTTTTTGCGGGGCATGGGAATAAGGGAGCGGTGGAGGAGTTGGTTTGCAGATGGCGGTGGCAGTGGCGATGGGCGGTGGATGGGACAGAGCAGACAGGGCGGAAGTCATGGCAAGTGGCCCTAGGTGCTGGCGCACCTAGGGTTTCTATTTTGTTTTTTCTGTTTAGGGTTGATATGGGCTAATCGGGCCTGGTTAGTTTGGGTTTGGGTTTTTATTGGTGTTGGGTCTGTGTATTGGGTTGGTTTTAATTGGGCTTGTAAGCCCGGGCAAAATTGGGCCTGTACATTGCTGTTAAAGTTAACAGTATCAAAAGTAAAATAACTTTCTTAACTCTCAACATTTACATTTTTTTACCAATTGGTCCTTATCCTTTAAAATACATAAAAAAAATATTTTTTTATATTTTAAATAAAATTAAAAAACTCTTTAAAATTCAAAAAATAAACCAATAAAATGATTTTAAAAATATAAAAAAAATCCAAATTTTAATGTTATCTAAACGGGATTGGACTAGCTGGTCAAATTGGAAACTAATTGGGGTATTAGTCTAGCAAAAGGTAAAAAATAGGTTGACCCGTGAACTAGTACGAACTGGTTGAACTGAGCTAAAAGATTTTTTGAACCAACAATTAAGTTCGAATTAGTCTAACCAATTGATTCCCAGAACAACCAATCCGACTGGTTCAAAGCAAATAAATTATTAAAAAACTAAAAATAAAAATAGTAAAAATGATAAAAACCAGTTCAACTGCTAATTCAATTGTTTTTTTTTAGTTTGGTTCAACCAGTCTTTATTGGTTCGCGGTCAACTAGTTTTTCACCTCACATCATACTGATTCTCAAGCTGGTTCTTTGTCTAATTAGTTCGGTCTGGTTTAGAAAAAATATTTATATTTTTAAAGATTTTTTTATTTTTTCATATATTTTAATTTTTTATAGAAATATAATGTTTAAAATTTAAATTTTTTTGTTTAAAATAACAAAAAAATAAATTTTAATTTTTTTAAAATTACGTACTTTTAAAGGGTATGGATAATTGATAAAAAAAACTGCAAATGCTGAGGGCTGAAAAAATTTAAAAATTTTAAAACTAGTTAACTCGTGAACCGGTATGGACTGGTTGAATCAGGTTAAAAAATTAATTGGACTGGCAATTGAATCAATTAAAATTTTTTATTTTTTATTTTTTATTTTTTAATAATTTATTTGCTTTGAATTGGTTAAACCAATCGTTTGAGGAACCAATTGGTCAAATTAGTTCGAAATCAGTTCAACCAATTTTTTTAGCTTAGTTCAACCAATTCGTACTGGTTTGCGAGTCAACTGCTTTTTTACCTCTCACCGGACCAATATCCCAATTGGTTCCTAGTTCGACTGGTGGATCTAGTCCAGTTTAGATAACATTGAATTTTAGAGTTTTCATTTATATTTTTTAAATCGTTTATATTTTTATTTTTTGAAATTTAAAGATTTTTTTATTTTTTCATAATTTTTTTAAAAAATATAATTTTTTTTAAATTTATGGTTTTATTTAAAAATATATATGTCGAAACCATTTTCTTGTTCGGAAAAACGGGCCGACTTTAAAAAGAAAAAACGGAGTCGCCACCAATCTTTTTTGAAGTGCGATTGGGCCACTTTTGAAAACGTTTTGGTCTACGAATTTTAAGAAAACGGGTTCGGGAGTCGGTTACGCACGAGGAAGGATTAGCACCCTCGCAACGCCCAAAATTGGTACCCTATTGATTGATTGATGTCCTAATATTGAAAATTGGAAAAGATTTAAAATATGGATCGTTTGGAAAATGTTTGGGTAATTCGAATTGGATATTTAAATTCTTTTATTCCGAAAGGATGAAATATCACATCCAGCACGTTAGGATACGATGTTTCAAACCTTTGACATCAAGATCACTTCATGATTTCCAAAATTCAGGCATTGTCATTTTAAAAAGGGTATTCCATTATTTAGCCAAACGAAAGAACTGAAACCCAGCATGTTAGGGCACGATTCCCCAAATTTTCAAACATGAAATATTGCCTTATTTTGAAGTTGGGGAACCACAATCAGAACTTTAAAAAGGATATTTAGTCCTTTGGACGAGTAAAAAATTGAAACCCAGCACGTTAGGGTATAATTTCTCAAAACTTCCAAGCACAAAATATTGCCTTACTTCTAATTTTAAAATAGGCACAGTCTTGAAGGATATTTAATGATTTGGCCAAGCAAAAATTGAAACCCAGCACGTTAGGGCACGATTTCTTGAATTTCCAAACATAAAACATTGCCTTATTTGAAAAAACACGGTCAAAATAAAAGTAATAGTAATAATGGTGGGAGTAATGAAAATAATGGTACTAATGATAAATGTAAATATAATAGTATAAACAATAACAATAAGTGTGACAATAATACTAAAATAATGAAAATGACAAGAAAAATCGAGAATAATATTAATGATAAAATAATAGTAACAATATTGAAATTAATATAGATAATAATAAAAATAATAAAAATAGCAGTTATAATAATAATAATATGTATGTATATAAAAAAAGTAAACCATAGTATTAATAATAACAAAACAATAATAATAATAAGGTTAGTTAAAAATAATGGTAATAGTGATAATAAAATAATAATAACACTAGTAAAGTAATAATAATAAAATATTAACAATAGTAACAGGAATAGTAATAATGAAATAATAATAGAATAGTAAAGGAAAAAAACTAATAATAAAGATCTGATTAAAAATAATAATAGCTATGTGAAATAATAGGAATAATGAAAATAAGTGTAATATTTGACCAATAATGGGGACTGAAAACGCAATTATTCTGAGCTCCTGAACACAGCGTCTGAATGCGGACCAATTTGCAATGCTGACCAAATTCAGGCCCAGATTTAAATAAAAAACTGAAATGGGAGACAATTAAAACAATGGCGCAAAAGGGGAGGGCTAATCGCATAAATTTCCCTTTCAAAGCACAAATCTCATGCCTCCCCAAACGACACCACTGTGTTTGCCATTTAAAAACTAAAAACTAAAACAAATGAATGGCATTCTGTCATTTTTTAAAAAGAAACCCTCTTTTGTTTATTTCTCCAGGTTGGAGGCCCCCCAAATCTCTCATTCACCGCCTTGCCACCACCGATCAGGTGGCCGATCACACGCAGGAATGAAGGTCCGATGAGCTTTTCCCTTTTCCTTTTGTTTTCGAAATCCTTTTTTAAACAAAATAAAATAAAATAAAAAAATAAAACTACATATAATCGGTAAGATCTGTGAAAATCATCTTTGAAAATGATTTGCTATTCAAACATTTCCTCTTTTTTTTTACTGATATTGTATATTCTTTGTAAAGATTCTGTATTCTCCTTTCCTATTACAACTGTCTCTCTAAAACCAAAAAAACCCCCATTTTACATGTTTTTATGCGGCTTTTATAGCCGAAAAATCATAACAAAAAAAAATACAATCCCTTGTTTCTAGCTTTGCTGTGCTATGTCTTCCTTCTTTTCCGCAGGTACAGCGACGACATGGAGGGATGCACGATGTGAAGACGTGCGGGTGCGTGGCTTGCGGTGGCTGCGGCACATATGGGGGAGCGATGGCACAAAGGTTGCTGCTAGGGTTTTTTTTTGTTTCTGATTTTTATTTTGTTTTGGACTTAGTGGGCCTACTGTAATTTTTGGTAAATGGACTCTTTTTTTTTTAATTTTTGGACTTTGGTTTATTTTGGGCCCGGGCTAAAATTAGGCCTTACAACTGCCCCTCTTTGCTCATTGTCGTGTAACGAGAATAAAGCAAAGACTATAAAAGGACCAATTTTACCTGTTTTGGCCAAACTTCGACTTCTTGATCCTCGTCTTCTTCAAATGACTCCTACTCCACTCAACTTGAACGGTATTAGAACTTCATCTTGATAGCGTCAACTTCATGAAGGCAGTATCCACTATCTTTTGATTTGCTCCACTGCAAACTCGGGGAGACAGGATCTGATGTCTTCAGTCTGCTTCCTGGTATCTTCAGGAAGACTTTATTCTTCAGTTTGCTCCACTACCATTTCTAGGGCACAAAATCCGAAATTTTCAATTTGCTTCCTTACTATCCTCAAGAAGACTTCATTTTCAGTTTGATCCACTGGGGAAAAAAATCTAAAATTTCCAAATTGCTTCCTCACTATCTTCAGGAAGACTTCATTCTTCAGTTTGATCCTCTAGGAAACAAAATCTGAAATTTTCAATTCTTCAGTTTGCTCCACTAGAGAACAAAATCTGAAATTTTCAATTTGCTTCCTTAGTATCTTCAGGAAGACTTCATTCTTCAGTTTGATCCTCTTGAGAACAAAATCTAAAAATTTCAATTCTTCAGTTTGCTCCATTAGGGAACAAAATCTGAAATTTCCAAATTTGTTTCCTTACTATCTTCAGGAAGATTTCATTCTTCAGTTTGATCCTCTTGGGAACAAAATCTGAAATTTTCAATTCTTCAGTTTGCTCCACTAGCATTTCTACGGAACAAGATCTGAAATTTTCAATTCTTCAGTTTGCTCCACTGGAGAACAAAATCTAAAATTTTCAAATTTGCTTCCCTACTATCTTCAGGAAGACTTCATTCTTCAGTTTGATCCTCTTGGGAACAAAATCTGAAATTTTCAATTCTTCAGTTTGCTCCACTAGAGAACAAAATCTAAAATTTTCAATTCTTCAGTTTGCTCCACTAGCGTTTTTAGGGAACAAGATCTGAAATTTTCAATTCTTCAGTCAAAATCAAATTTCGCTTCCTTACTATCTTCAGGAAAACTCCATTCTTCAGTTTGATCCTCTTGGGAACAAAATTTGAAATTTTCAATTCTTCAGTTTGCTCCATTAGGGAACAAAATCTGAAATTTTCAATTCTTCAGTCTACTCCACTAGAGAACAAAATCTGAAATTTTTAATTCTTCAGTTTGCTCCACTAGCATTTCTAGGGAACAAGATCTAAAATTTTCAATTCTTCAGTTTGCTCTATTAGGGAACAAAATCTGAAATTTTCAATTCTTCAGTTTGCTCCACTAGAGAACAAAATCTGAAATTTTCAATTCTTCAGTTTGCTCCACTAGCATTTCTAGGGAACAAGATCTAAAATTTTCAATTCTTCAGTTTGCTCCATTAAGGCATAAAATCTAAAATCCAATTTGATACACCGTCCTCTGGAGGACCTGACTTGTATATTTGAATGCATTATGGATGACTTTTTGCATGAATGTAGAGTGTCATGAGAATGATGATTAGGATACATGATCAAAATGAATATGATGCTCCTAACTAAATGATTTTAAGAATGACATTTACATGAATGCAGAATGTTATGAGGATGATTTCCTCCTCTTCTCTTTTTGGTTTGAAAAACAATTAGGACACCATGATCGAAATGAATCAAATGCTCCTGATTGGAGATGTGAAAATGATCCCTATGGGTTGTCGTTGTTCATAATTTATCAAGGCTCTATCTCTGATGTACTACCATGCTTTCTTATTCAACTAGTACCTTTGACAGAAGACCCAAGGAAACAAATGTTTTCTGCTCAGCAAGCTTGCCCCGCTGTAATTTCAGAGTCCCTTCCCTTGAACTTTAGGACATACAATTTGTTCATCCCACTATAATTTTAGGGGAATAACATTTGGTTCCTTCCATCCTTCTGTTACCATTCGGAGGTATGGAACTTGTATCACTTACAATCAATTTGATCCATTACACCATTCCCCGAGTGTAATGACCAGGATGTATATGTCTGAAATGAATGCAGGGTATCTTGACAATGATCCCCTTTACATTTGAATTAACCTTGTTCTTCATTTACCAATATGGTATCACCAACGAAGTTGTCTTATCCAATAAGAATCTGAAGAGATGATCATTTTTCAATGTTTCTAGCCCTTAGGCTTGGTGAGTTCTGAACAATAGTTATGTTTCAGATTCCTCATATTATTTAGAAGCTTCTAGAGTAATATGCAAAACTCCTTTTATGAAAGTATTATTATTCCATAGATCGTCATTTCAATATAAATGCTTGAAAATAGGTGACAAAAATAGACAAAAAAGAAATTAGCCAGGAGCATAGCTCAGAAAAATAATTTAATCAAGGATAACCCAGGTAATAAAAGAAAAATGATTTGGGTGTACCTTGAAAAGAATAAAGCGATCAAAAGATAACCAATTCAAAAAATGGGTAAGATAGTAGCTAGGTGCCCTAGATATCGCAGCTTGAGCTTCTTTGTTCGAACTTCTTGAGGGCCATTTTAAACTCAATATGTGTTTAGGGGATCCGGAGTACTTTGTCGATGCCCCAAGGCATAACATACTTCCTCATTGCTAATTCAGACGTAGCAAAACTACTGTATGCCCCATCACGATTTGATCACAATTTGAGCTGCCCTTTTCGGGTTTTCAACTCAAAGCCCCTTTGGTCTCAAAGCGTCCTTTTGCGGGTTTTCGCCTTGGCCTCTCCTTTTTCTTTTTCGATTTTTTTGTTGTTTTTTTTTTTTCGAATTTGAATTTGGACTCAAGGCGCCCTTTACGGGTTTTTACCTTGGCCTTTTTCCCTTTCAGGTAAAATTCTTCTTGTTTAAACCTGAATTTGCCGAATTGGGCAAGTCTTCGACACCCGTCTCAGTTAATGTCAAATGTTCTTTTAGAACATGCTCCTTCTTACTACATAAGGTCCTTCACAGCATCTGCTTCCCTCTGAAATCCTTTCACATAGGGAGGATCCTTTCAATACCAAGTCTTTTTTATGAAACACTCTAGGGGTGGACTTTGTTGTTGTAAGCCCGTATTATTCGCTTTTGGTACATTTGACCATGATGGATGGCTCTTAATCTTTTTCCCTCGATCAGATTCAATTGATCATACCGAGATTGAACCCATTCCGCTTCATCCAACTTCAGCTCTGATAAAAATCTTAAGAGAAAAAATTTCAACTTCGATGGGCAAGACTGCATCCATCCTATAAATCAATGAGAAAGGTGTTGTTCCAGTGGGGATCCTAACCAATACTCAAGAAGCAAAGATGGTAAATGGTAACTTCTCTATGCCTTACAAGTCTCAATCATCTTTAAAAATCTTTTGGATGTTCCTTTCTTCATTTCTTTCTTTCTTTCTTTCTTTCTTTTTTTTTTGACCTTTGCTGCATTAATATGGCGGCTGATCTTTGAACAGACTGTCAACTTTGACATTATATTTAGACATTTAACTTTGGCATATGAAGCGACCTTCACCCTCTTAGTGAAATAATTAACAACCGCAAAGATGACAATGTCTGTTAGAAGCTTCTGACTAGATCGTCCCCGTAACATTTATTTCCCATATATGGAAAATTTGTGAAGAATTGGAGAAGGTACATGGGTTTTGTCTCCTTAGATATGGCATAGCTGGTACCATCCCTTTTTATGCAGATCAGCAGTACCCGATTATTGTGTTAAGCCCACGTCTTAGTAGCCCAGGCATGTTCTTACATTATTGTGCAAAAACATATTTGAATAATCCCATGACGTCTTGCATTATTTCTATAGTGAGCTAGGCTTCAATCTTCACCCCTTTTCTAAGCTCATAACATTTGCCGATCCTTTGTTAGTAAGGTCTATTTTTCATCTTGTTTTACCATTCTTAACAAATCAGAAGATATGTCACAATCTCTGTCATCTTCAAAGTCCTGAGAACCCCTAGACCCATATCTCATTCAAAAAGGGAGTCAGTAACAACGTCGCTCATGTCATTGATATCGAGGGCAAACAAATCCAAAGAATAAATGATTCTTAGGATGATTATTGGTATGGTCATTAATAAAGAATGAAAGAATATTCTAAAAAACAAAAGAATGTACAATATAAGATAGGAAAAAAATAAAAGAATACGTGCTCAAACAGATGCATTTTATTGAAATAAACTTTTGAACATAAGCCTATTTCACAAAAGAGTTCTTGTTGCCTCTAGGCTCAAGACAACAAGCATGTTTTAAGCAATACTCTAGATTAGCCCTAAAAAATACAAGGATCTCTTCCACAGTCCCCTTATTTAAAACACTTCCAAGTGCACAAGGGTTTGAAAACTTCGTTTTCTGATTCCCTCTTTGATTTCTTCAAGGAGTAGCAACTTTCTTGTCTCCCCCTTCAATTACCGTCTTCACTACCTCATTAAAGTGATCAGGTTTTGATGGACCGTTGAACTTCACAACTCCCATTATAATAAACCTTTCGACCAACTTTTTAAATGCAGTACAATTTTCAATGTAATGCCTCGGTAGTCCCGCATGGTAATCACATTTAGTGTTTGAGTCATACTATTTAGGATATGGGGGTTGTAATGGCTTTAGATAAAATGGAGACACCATATGCGCGTCAAATAAACATTGATATATCTCCTTATACGTTATCGAGATTGGCGTAAATTGGAACTTTTCAAAGTTTTACCTTGGAGAGACCTGATCATTGGTAGTTATCGTCCTTGGTTGGTTCATGGTAATTGGCTCCGAATGGATCTTGTTATACCTACTGGTATTATTTACCCTCTTTTCCTTCCTCTTTAGGGCCTTTGAGGTCCATTCTTCTCTTTCTCTTGTTTCTACCGGCACAACCAGTTTGGCTTGATCATTATTCAAGTCAGAATCTAAACCCATTGGGAACTTTAACAAGGCCGAAGTATGAGCTTGACATCGGGGTTCAATAATAACGGGTCCCCATGAGAATGCGTATCTAGTTGAGTCGGGACACCTTTTGGGGAATAAACGATGTCTTCCTCATCATCCATGTTGTTGACTACTGGGCCTCTCATTTTTCCAATTCCTCCAACTAGTAACTGGGTTAGCTGGCCTATGATATTCCTTTGAAATTCCCGCATTTCTTGTTGAATTTCAGTCAATTGCCCCTGCATCTGTATTTGCATTTGCTCTATTCTTTCCAATCTTTGTTCTATTTTTCCAAGTCAACTGAAACATTTTACTTAATTAGGGTCTTTTTGTAAAAGTCTAATGCAAATGATGCAATGTAATGCAAATGCATGAATGCAAAGAAAGAGAAGCGTTGACTCTGAATTCAGTTACATTAGAAAAACTTTACTAGAAAATACACTTCTTTACACAAAACGGATCGCATACACGGCCTTGTCTCTATAGTTTAAGTGAAAACATCAATCTCCTTCTTCGCAAAAGTCAAATCTTACAAACTTTTAATAGATGCCTCCTCTAGCTCTTTTTACTTAACCTGGACCGCGACTCCTATTCACTTGTTAGCCTCTTCAAGAAAGCCGGTATGTGGTAATTCTCGAATAATCTTTATCAACTTGAATCATTGGGTGATAAGGTCTTGTATTCCTTCACGGACTATCAGTCTTCTCTCGTTGTGTTCACTTGGACTATATTCGGACGACCGTATTATAATCCACTTTATCAAAAAATCCATTTTCTTATGACCAACTTTTTTATTTAGCAATGAATTTGAAATCAACACCTCTTTTCTATGATGTGAATGCAATGCAATCAAAACAAAAGAGAACCAGTTAGCACAGGAGAAATAAATAACATAGAACACCTATCAGGGTGACCACTAGGGTTTGACATGGTTCTACCGAGGGTAGGCCCTTAGGTTTTCTACATGTGGTTTAGCTCTAAAGCAAGGGTACCTGAACCAGCAGATTCCTCGATCCTCACCCATTATAGGCTTATACAGACCGAGTTCAGTTCAGGGGAATACATTTTCCTATGGCTGCACGGAGGTGAAAACCTCACGAAGACATAGGTACGGATATATCCCGAAAGCGATCCACTATCCTGCACAGAGGTGAAACCTCATGAAGGAGTAGCTTCTCACTCTCACTTAAAGGTGTGACCAATGGTCATGCAATTATGATGCAAATGTATCCTAGACACTTAAAACGTAGAAAAACATACGTGATGGAAAAAAAAGTCCAAACTAAATTTTAATTTTCAATAAAAGGACATTAATCAATCAATTCTACGGCTTGACTCTCTTATTGGTCCCCAGCGGAGTCGCCAAGCTGTCGAAACCATTTTCTTGTTCGAAAAAACGGGCCGACTTTAAAAAGAAAAAACGGAGTCGCCTCCAATCTTTTTTGAAGTGCGATTGGGCCACTTTTGAAAACGTTTTGGTCTACGAATTTTAAGAAAACGGGTTCGGGAGTCGGTTACACGAGGAAGGATTAGCACCCTCGCGACGCCCAAAATTGGTACCTTATTGATTGATTAATGTCCTAATATTGAAAATTGGAAAAAAAATTTAAAATATGGATCGTTTGGAAAATGTTTGGGTAATTCGAATTGGATATCAAAATTTTCTTATTCCGAATGGATGAAATATCACATCCAGCACATTAGGATACGATGTTTCAAACCTTTGACACCAAGATCACTTCATGATTTCCAAAATTCAGGCATTATCATTTTAAAAAGGGTATTCCATTATTTGGCCAAACGAAAGAACCGAAACCCAGCACGTTAAGACACGATTCTCCAAATTTCTAAACATGAAATATTGCCTTATTTTGAAGTTGGGGAACCACAATCAGAACTTTAAAAAGGATATTTAGTCCTTGGACGAGTGAAAAATTGAAACCTAGCACGTTAGGGCACAATTTCTCAAAACTTTCAAGCACAAAATATTGCCTTGCTTCTAATTTTAAAATAGGCCCAGTCTTGAAGGATATTTAATGATTTGGCCAAGTAAAAATCGAAACCTAGCACGTTAGGGCACGATTCCTTGAATTTCTAAACATAAAACATTGCCTTATTTGAAAAAACACGGTCAAAATAAAAGTAATAGTAATAATGGTGGGAGTAATGAAAATAATGGTACTAATGATAAATGTAAATATAATAGTATAAACAATAACAATAAGTGTGACAATAATACTATAATAATGAAAATGACAAGAAAAATCGAATAATATTAATGATAAAATAATAGTGACAATATTGAAATTAACATGGATAATAATAAAATAATAAAAATAGCAGTTATAATAATAATAATATGTATGTATATAAAAAAGTAAACCATAGTATTAATAATAACAAAACAATAATAATAAGGTTAGTTAAAAATAATGGTAATAGTGATAATAAAATAATAATAACACTAGTAAAGTCATAATAATAAAATATTAACAATAGTAACAGAATAGTAATAATGAAATAATAATAGAATAGTAAAGGAAAAAACTAATAATAACAGTACCGATTAAAAATAATAATAGCTATGTGAAATAATAGGAATAATGAAAATAAGTGTAATATTTGAAAACCATAACACCAAGAAACATAATAATAAATGTGAAATCAAAGAATATATAAAAAAAAAAATTTAAATATGAAGATAATTGGAAAAGAATACATAAATAATGAACTCCTCCCCTTCCAAAAAAAAAAAGAAAAGTCCAAATTAAATAGGTTAAGGACTAAATCATAATGACAACGAAATTTAAAGCCTAAATTGTAATGAATCAAAACAAAATAGAATTAAAATACGATTCGCGCCAAAGAATGGGGATTGAAAATACAATTATTCCGAGCTCCTGAGCACAGCGTTTGAATGCGGACCAATTTGCAATGACAGACCAAATTCAGGTCCAGATTTAAATAAAAAACTGAAATGGGAGACAATTAAAACAATGGCGCAAAAGGGGAGGGCTAATCGCATAAATTTCCCTTTCAAAGCACAAATCTCATGCCTCCCCAAACGACACCACCGTGTTTGCCATTTAAAAACTAAAAAATAGAACAAATGAATGGCATTCTGCCATTTTTTAAAAAGAAACCCTCTTTTGTTTATTTCTCCCGGGTTGAGGCCCCCAAATCTCTTGTTCATCGCTGGTACCACCACCGATCAAAGGCCGATCACACGCAGGAATGAAGGTCCGGTGAGCTTTTCCCTTTCCTTTGTTTTCAAATCTTTTTTTAAACAAAATAAAATAAAATAAAAAATAAAACTACATAAAATCGGTAAGATCTGTGAAAATCACATTTGAAAATGGTTTGCTATTCAAACATTTCCTCTTTTTTTTGTGATATTGTATATTATTTGTAAATATTCTGTATTCTCCTTTCCTATTACAACTGTCTCTCTAAAACAAAAAACCCCACTTTACATGTTTTTATGCGGCTTTTATAGTGAAAAATCATAACAGAAAAAAAATACAATCCCTTGTTTCTAGCTTTGCTGTGCTATGTCTTCCTTCTTTTCTGCAGGTACGGCGACGACGTGGAGGGGCGCACGATACGAAGATGTGCGAGTGCGTGGCGTCTTGGTGGCGGCGGCGGCATGCTATTCTGGCGCGATGTGGTGGAGCCAATGCACAAAGGTTCTTTGCTAGGGTTTTTTTTTTGTTTCTGATTTTTGTTTTGTTTTGGATTTAGTGGGCCTACTGTAATTTTTGGTAAATGGACTCTTTTGAATTTTTAGACTTTGGTTTTTTTTGGGCCCGGGCTAAAATTAGGCCTTACATATATATTTAAAATTTTTTATGTACTTTTAAAGGGTAAGGATTAAATTGACAAAAAAAAACTATAAATATTGAAGGCTAAAAAAATTATTTTACTTTTGACATTGTTAATTTTAACGATAAAATTAAATAGAGGACTAAGATTTTTAAATAAAAATTATAGACATAATGTTTCAAAATTAATATATAAAGATTAAATTTTAAAATTTGAAAGATTGAAGCACAATTGATAGATTTATTTTTTTTAATTTCATAAGGATTTTACCTGAAAAGTAGAAAACTTTTTGGGAAACCTAAATACTCAAATTGCAAACAATGTTTTTAAGATATAAAATTGCCAATATTTAATTTTAATTTATTTTTATTTTTAATTTTGATAGTTGGTTAAAATAATCTTAATAGATTGAGAGTAGAAATACAAAGTTATTACATCCGTTAAACAAAAACAAAAACGATAAAAGGTTATTTTATGTGCTTGTTGAAATGAGAAAGGTTAAGTAAAACAGAGTATACATATGTATGTTGTTTAATTAAAATAAAAAAATAGTGAAAATAATTTATTATAATATTTTTTCAATTATAACATTTTAATATGTATTATATCATAATCTTAAAAAATTTACTTTTTCTTTTTCCATCTTGTCCTCTAAATTTGTCCTTATTTAAACAATTTTTATCCTAACAATTGAATTATCCAAGTTCTTCCGTATTGCTCTTTACTTTTCCATTTATCCAATCCAAGAATACGATGGGTTTTTAATATTTTGTCATATGTAATCCCTTACGTGTTTTGGCCCTTGAATTGTAGCTCTGCTAAAAAAACACATGGCTGGCACTTTGAATAAATCCAATGATGCATGTGGCAAAAATTAATTTAATTATTTTTTTCTTTTTCTTCCTCCTCTCCCAGTCTCCCCACAGTTTTTTTTTTCTTCTAGAGCTTAGAAATAACATCGTGAATAACGTCTTCTTAAGTGAGTAGATCATTCTCTTCATGTTTAACGGTTTTCATTTCATAAACATGATCATCGTGTACAAAGAAGTTGGGTCACTTAAAAGCTTTTGCACTACATAAGGACTTCATGTGTTGTTGGTTGTTTGCAGTAGGGGTGAGCGTCCGATCGAATCGAATCGAATCGAATGAAAAAATTTTGAGTTAATCGAGTTGACGAATCATATTTTATCATCCTAATTTTATTTGAAATTTTCTCGAATCGAGTTGAGTGACATAGAATTCGAATCGAATCGAATCGAATATATTTGTTCGAGTTAAATTTTAAAAAATAATTTTGGGTCCTTGTAACTATTGTCACCCATCGTAATAAAATTTGTCCATCTTAACCAAATTTTTTTTAACTTTCATCACCAAATAATTTATTTATTAATATTTTATATCTGGGTTAGCTTCTTTGCTTGTTTAGTTGTTTCAATTATCTTCAAATTCTTGTCACTATGTATTTTGGAATTAAAAATATATTAAATGTAAAAATTTGATTTTTTAATAAAAGTTATTTTAAAGATAAAATGTGAAATTGATACCAATATAAAATTTTAACACGAATATTTTATGGCATAATTAATAATTTAATTTTAATATAAATATTCAATATGACTAAACAATTCAATAATATAAATAATATAAAATGTGAAATTTAATTTAATAATATAAATAGTAGATATAAATAAAATTATTACTATTTATGTTTAGTGATTTTTTGGATAATTTTGATTTTTATTTGAGAGTAAAGGGTGAGAAGTAAAAGTTTAGGGGAAAATAAAAATTTTGGAGAATAAAAGTTTGAGGAAAATAAATAGGGGAGAAAAATTTTGAAGGAAAATATTTAAAAAAATTGGAAGGGGATGGGTTTGGGGTAAATGGGAAATGAGATGGGAAGGGAGTAAAAGTTTTAGGGAAAAAGTGGGAGGGAGTAAAAATTTTGGGGGAAAATAAAAAGTTTTGAGGGTTTTGAGAATAAAATTTTGAGAAAAAGTAAATGGGAGAGTAAAATTTTGATGGAAAATGAATTTTGGGTAGATTGGGGGGTTGGGATGAGAGTGGAGTAAAAGTTTTGGGGAAAAAGTGGGAAGGAGTAAAAATTTTGAGGGAAAAGTAAAAAGGTTTGAGAGTTTGGGGTAAAAATGTAAAATATTATAGTTTGATATTCGAATTATTCGAATTATTCGAGTTATTCGAATTCGAAAACTCAACTCGATTCAAACTCGAAATTCGAAAAAAAAAATTGAGTTGACTCGATTAACTCGATCAACTCGAATAACTCGATTCGTTTAACTCGAAATTCGATTTTTTTTTCGAATTTTTCGAGTCGAATCGAGTTTTGCTCACCCTTAGTTTGCAGGTCTTCACTTAGAATGGGATCCATGACCAAAACCTGAAAAATTACTTTATTACTTGAAATGTTTTGAATATCTATTCATTTTGAGAGTTTCAAGTCATGTAATTTAACGGTCTATTTTTCAATGGTTTCAAAAACAGTGGTTTCGAATCTTATTTTTGATGATCGATTCTGTAATTTATAAGTATATTATAGAGTAATTGAATTTCAGTCTAATAATTTTATTAAACAATTAGAAATTAATATATAAAGACTAAATCGTAAAAATTAAAAAGTTAATCGCTATATATTCTCTTTTATTAAAGAGTTTAATTAGATAAAAACTTATGTTTAAATGGTAAATAGCCCCTACAGCTATTAGTGGACGGTTAGAATGCTTAATATACATGAATTATGTTACTATTTCATTAAATAACATTATAAATTAAGTTATTAAAAATAAATAAGAAAACAAAACATGAGAATAAAGAGAAGACACCTTCATCATCTACATGCACCAATTTTTCCATTTCTAGAATAGGAGAAAAGCTTTGAAGGGTTTCAAGCTTTGACTCTTTGATTGGTAAGCCATTTTTAGTCCGTTTCTTGTAAACTTTATGCTTTTGGAATCTCGGGAGCTTGATTTAGATAACTCAAGAATTAGATTCTCAAAATGTTAAAGTTTTGAATTGTCACATTGATGGATCTTGAAGTTTTTGATGTTATTTGGTTAGATTTTGAGCTTAGTTATGAAAATGGACTAATTTGTAAAGTGAAAATTGTTAGGTTTGAACTTAGGGAATAAAGTGTAATAATTTGAATTTTACATGAAATTTCTATAATTATAAGTATTAGAGGGCTATGGAAGGATGAAATTGTAACACCCCTTTCCTGTATTCAACCCCGAAACAGGGTACGAGGCATTACCGGACTTACAACACAAGCATTTACGAGCCTACGAGGCTCAAAACATGCATCGGCAGTGGTTCAGGATTAAACCGGGAACTCAAGAAATTTTTACAAAACTTAGAAAATTTTTGCTAACTGCAGCGCTCACATGCTTGTGTGGTCCAAGGGACACGCCCGTGCTTCAGACCGTGTTCAATTTAGGGTGCTCTTTGACTTGTGCCACACTGTCGTGCCACACGCTCCTGTACTAGGCAGTGTGCTTATTTAATTTAATTCGAATTAAGTGCAGGTTTCACACGGCCAAGACACACACCCGTGTTCTAGGCCGTGTAGCACACACGGCTGAGACACAAGCCCATGTCTCTGCCCGTGTGCTCAATTCTGGACATTCTGTTTTGCAACAATTAAGGTGCAAGGGACACAGAGCTAAAACACATGCCCGTGGGGTAGACCGTGTGTCACACACAGCCTAGACACACGCTCGTGTGTCTACCCGTGTGGACAAAATAACGCTATTTACCAAGCCATTTGCCACCTCGTTAATGCCCACATCTACATAACATAACATAGCACCAATTCAAGCTTATACATATAACCAAATCATCAACACATCATTCACATGCTAACATCTATCATACATAAACATCACATACTTATCAACACAAATCATGAAAGTTTCCACACTCATGAAAGGCATTATCATATGAATATACTTATACCAATATTAGCCAATTTCAAATGGCCTTATACAAAGTGAACTTCTAACCAACATAAGCCAACACATTTGGCCAAATCAATCATGACACATAACAAAATGACCAAGTCCCCTATACATTCCACAACTGAAAATGTTGAATTCATTGATACCAAAATAATTGTTGATAATGTGTATGGATCTCCGACGATCTCCAAATCCCGAGCTAGCTTGGTGACACTATAAGACAAGGAAATGAAAGGGGAGTAAGCCATATAGCTTAGTAAGTTCCTATGCAAATAATGAGCATCATAACCATACATTTAACATACAACTAACACGATAAAAATTAGCATAAATGTTATTAAAATCTTATAATCATAACTTACTCAATCACCACCTTACCAAGGGTTCATCACATATCGAACTCATTTCTTATGAGTTTTACGTACATACCTGTACCAACTCGCATCATAGCCATATCCTTTCACAACTTGACATTCCCTTGAATACTCAAAATATTAACGGATACTCGAAAATCTTGCACATAAGTGCCATATATGTAACTAAAGCTACCTCATATCTCATAATACATATAGGCTCACTTTCGAGCTATTCACGGGCCTGCTCACACAAGCTGTTAGTCAGGACGTAGCTACACAGTGTTGTTCACACAAGCTGTCAGGTATCTGCAACACATGCCGAACTACCTAGCCACTGGTAGGACGTACAAGACCAGCACCCGGATCACATAATCGCATATACACATGGGTTCCTAGTGACATGTCACTCGTATCTTATTCTATTCCTAAGGTTTAACAGGGATTTCACGTTTGTCGAAACTTTGTCGAATGCGTCCAAAGAGTCAATCACAATTCATACAATAGTAAAGCATTCAAAACATAAAAATAACAATGCATTATTTACATATAAACTTACCTCGGTACAAAAATAGTAGAATTGGACCTAATCGTCAAACACTTTATTTTTCCCCCGATCTAGGTCTGAACCTCATTTTTTCTTGATCTATAATAACAAATTTAACTCATTTAATACTCAAATTATTCAATTTAGCCCAAAAATCATATTATGGAAAAATTACATTTTTGCCCCTATCTTTTCAACTTTTATACTTTAGTCCTTAGGCTCGTAAAATGAAATATAGTTAATTTCTTCAAAACCCAAGCCTAGCCGAATCTTTTTCATGCTCATAGCAAAGCACATTTTTCATTTATTCACATTTTTACTACATATTTTACAATTTTTACAAATAGGTCCTTTTAGGTATTTTCATCAAAAATCACTTGGTAAATGTTGTTTATCTAACATCAAACATTACATTTTCTACCATCAAACATCAAAATACACAAATATCTAACATGGGTAAAATTTTAGACTTTGACATCTCTTCAAATTTGTCCTTGAATAGCTAGATTAGGTTGAAACAACTTTAAAAACGTAAAAATCATTAAAAACGGGGCAAGAACGGACTTACAATCGAGCTTGGAAGTTGGCCTAACCCTAGCTGTGGAGACCTTGAAATTTTCGGCTATGGGGGACTCATTTGAGAAGATGAACACTTTTATTTTAGTTATTTTGGCTTTATTTACTAGATTACCAAAATGCCCTTCACTTAAACTTTGAAAATTTTCACTAACCATGCCCATTCTTGTCCATACAAAGCATAATGGTCTAATTACATCTAAGGACCTCCAATTTAAAATTTCATAGCAATTAGACACCTCTAGCTTCTAGAACACACCTTTTGCACCTTTTGCAATTTAGTCTTTTTAACTAAATTGAGTGCCCAAATGTCAAAATTTTCGAACGATATTTTCATGAAATCATTCCATGAAACTGTAGACCATAAAATATAATAAAAATAAATTTTAATGTATCGAATTTGTGGTCCCGAAACCACTATTCCGATTAGATCCAAAATCGGGCTGTTACAGAAATGGATATCAGTTTCAAAATTCAAGCTCAAAATTGAAAATTATGTCATTTTCGATTTTACGGACTAAAATGAATAAAATGAAATTTTTTAAAGAATTTTTATAAAGTGAACAGTTATAGTCATATACATATAAATTGATGTTATATGATATTTGGAATTGATAGTTTAAAACTAATTACTATATAGATTGAGATTTGACTCAAGTTGAGGATAATTAGAAAAAATAGAAAATCACTGATTAGTCCCTGCGGAGCAACTAGTCTATCGATTTTGTCAAGTAAGATCATATGATATATTTATGTTTTGAACCTTATTTAAGTTATAATGTGAATATCTATAATTTTAATGAACCTTGATTTAATTGCAATTTAGTACAAAATGGGTGAGACTTGGATTTAAATTGTAAAAAGATAACTATGAACTTGTACGAAGGAAACTACCTTAATGAAACTTCGTAAACATATCTTACACATGGTTACATGTTGATTTTTTATTATATCGAGTTCCAGCATTTGTTGTGAACTTGAAGATACATGTGACACATATTTAGCTTGGATTGGTATTGGCAACCTTACATGTATTTATAGCTTTGGCCAAGCTATTTGATGTGTTGATATAAAGTTTTAGCCCGGATGGGTAGCCTAACATGATTTTATGCTCAGCTCAGTTGAGCCTATGATGAAATTAATACCTATGTAATCGAGTTGTTTATTGAGTTTCAACAGGTAATACAAGAATACAAAAGGTGAAGCGTAAATGATGCATATCATGTATATGCTCAAATATAACCTTGTGAAAGATAAATTTTAAATTTGTTTATATGTATACCTATGAATGATTTGGAGTTAGTTTGAAAATGAGTATAACTCACATTGTTGTATTATGTTGTGATGAATTAGGTAAACTTGATTATTCATATTATTTTTACATTCATGATTGTTATTTTAGGTAAGTTAAGTTTTATTTACATATGAGTTTACTAAGCATTTCGTAATGCTTACCTGATGTTTTCCTTTTCTGTAGATTTTGATTTTTGAAACGTGCCACTCGGATCTTCGAGAAGCTCACACTATCCAACCCTAGATTTGATAGATTTTCAATCGTTTGTTTTTTTTTTTGTTATATGTGGCATGTAACGGCTGTGTGACTCCTGTAGTTGAAAATTTTTAGTTTTTGAAAATGTTCTGATTTGTTCCGATTTGGTCTCTGGTTGCTCGAAAGCTATTTTTAAGGCCAAGTAGGCTCGATTTAAGGCTCGTAAATGCGTGATTCATTCCAATTTGAAATTTCTTATGTATTTATTAAATTAATTTTTATTGGTTATAAAATGTTCTGTTTTGTATAGTAATACTCTGTAACCCTATTTCGACGACTGAAACGGGTTATGGGTGTTACAGTTATGCATTGAATTGATTATGATTGTATGATTCATGTTTAATTTGAATGTTAATTGTGTAGTTATAAAGTGATTCCATGTTTAATTAAAATAATTGATGTGAATTAAATGCGTTCTATTTTGTATTTGATGGTAGCACTCTGTAGCTCGGGTTTGGCTACCAAACTAGGTAAGGGGTGTTACATACCTATTCAATTTTATTTTTTGAATTCTCTTAAATTTTTGCATTTTATTCAATTTAGTCTCTAAAACTGAAATAGCCATAACTTTCAATTTTAACCTTTGCTTTCAAAACTGATTTCAATTACATCCCTTAGGGACTCCCTATTATCGAATATTATATAATTTTAACATCAATTTTACAATTTATTCACTTTGGTCCTTTTGAACAAAACTAACCATTTAAACTTTACAATCTAATCCTTTTTAACATTTAATATTAAAATATATTAATTGAACATCAATTTCTTCAAGAAATTATTAATGAAAACTTTCAAGAACTTTAAACAAAAAGCATTGAAGAAGCAAACATCATTTGAAACATAGTTTGGTTATAAACTATTGTTAATGAATTTAAAAAATTTTGGTTGTTGGTGTTTCTCTTATGTTTCTCAGGTGAAAAGAGACAAATTGGATAAAAAGTCAGAACTGAGGGGTTTTATTGGATATAGTAGAGATGTCAAGTTTTTGGAAATAAAGAAGTGAAATTGGGATGAGTCATGTCAGTAGTATTTTGATGAAGACATTGAATGATCTTTCAGTTAGAAGCATGAGGACACTTTCCAATATTTAAAATAGGTGTAATGTAGTTGTTTTTTTGTTGAAGCCATTGACATGAAAAATGGAGGGTTGCAATGTAAGAGGAGTTGAATATGATTGAGAAAAATGACACCTGGGGGCTAATTGAGAAAAATGACACCTGGGGGCTAGTGGACAGACCTTCACATAAGAAACCTATCGGGGTTAAATGTGTTTACAAAACCAAATTCAACCCTGACTATTCTTTAAACAAGTATAAGGCAAGGCTAGGCTGGTCATTAAATGATATGCACAAATGTTTGGCGTAGTTTTTTCAGATACATTTGCACCAATAACTCGTTTGGATACAATACGGATGTCACTAACTCTTTCAGCTCAAAAAGGATGAAGGTTAGAAAGAAGGAGAACTACAACTTATCTACTGCAATACTGAAAGTAAAAAATGCAAATTTTTTTTAACTAAAGATCTTCCTAAAATAAGATTTGAATTTCTACAAGAAAGGCTTGGTGTTGCATCTTCTAAGCCAAGGAGGAGTGTTGAAAGTGATGTCTAAGAATCTGCTAAGAATCAGTCGTTGCAACAAAATTTCTTTGCGAGATTTAAATTTGATTTTCTATTTTTTTTTAAAAAATTTTGTTGCTATCTTTTTGTTACATTTTACTGTATAAAAACAACTTTGATCATTCAATAAAATGTGTGTTCAGTGAATGTTTCTTTTTACCAACAGAGAAGGAAAGTCAATGTTAAGACCAATCTTATCATGCCAAAAAGATAAAAGACTCCAGGTGCTTGACGGCAACCCCAACAAACAAGCATATATGGAAACAAGCATAATTGGTGTCTTTGTTTAACGTTTTCTTAAGTTTGTTTATGTTTATATCTGCATCTACTTTTACTGTCAGAAATGTTCCTGAATTACCAAAAAAAAAAAATCCAATGTAGTGTAGCACAAAGATTTAAATTGCGATTGTGGCCGCGTTTTCAGTCACATTGCATTTATTGCGGTTGCGAACATAACGGATGCTATTGCGGCCACTACGGATATCGTGATCGTGAATTTTTTTTAAATTCGCACAACTTATTAAAACATAATAATTATAATTATAATTATAAAAAATCACTTTTAATGATTTTTAGAGTGTTTTTTAACACTTACTAAACTTTTATTAATATGATATGAGAATACAACTTTTATAATCATTAATTATTCTTATATTTATTTACTTAATTTTCTAAGAATGTTATATTAACTAATAACAAATTAAAAAAGGAAATATTAAACGTTTATCATATTTAATAAGTTTGAAAGTTTTATAGATAAAATAATTGAAAATTCATACCGAAAAGATGCCTTCAATATTTCTTGGCAGCTTTTAAAGATGGTGAAGATATAAACATTCTATGTTGCAAAAGGAAAAAGAAATAGATAAATGTATAGATTCTCATTAATTATTATTATTTCCTACCACTTATTCTCACTCTCATTCTACTTTCATATATAATTTAACATGCTTGATTCTTAATTATCTTTTCTAAAATATATGTAATAGGCTAATTTTGACCTGGCCCAATTAACTTAGAAATTAAAACCAAATAAATAAAAAAATTAAAAAACCCAATAAAATAATAGTTCAAATACAAAATACAAGCCTAATTTTTTTACAAAAAAACAAATACAAGCCCACAACCAACCCTAGCCCAATTAACCTAAAAAATCAGAAAAACCCTAGAGACCCTAGAATAAGTTGCCGTCGCACCCTTCAACCGTCGCACCTCCGTACATAGCCACGTCAGCTCCTCCGTACCTCCGCCCACTGCGTGCCACGCACCTGCAAAACAGGACAAACACAGCAGAGAAAAAGAAAACAAAAGCAAGAAATACTGATTTTTCATGTCGGCTATAAAAAGCCAGAGAGAATGATTGTATTTTTTTTACATACACGATCAATAGAAAGAAAAATGGAAACGATTGATCAGAGGATAAAAATAATTTCCAAACGTGTTATTTTTATCCTTTTATATTTTCTGTTTCATTTATTTTTATTTTTTCTTAGTTTCGGTTTTACTTTTCATTTAGAAAAAGATTAAAACCAGATGCAAAGTAATAAAAAAGGAGAAATCTTACCTTTTTTTTTTTTCCCTTTTTTGTGTTTGCGCCGTCGTGAGGGGAGTCGAGGTTGCCATCTCCAGTGAAAGATGGCATTTTGAGCGCGGAGAAGTCGAAAAGCCAAAAAAATGGCCTTTTTCTATTTTCCAGCAACCGTGGACGGCGGCGCCTCGCCGGCGATTGGCGGCCGCACGGTGGTGGCCCATCGGGGACCTGGCCAGAGAAAGGGGAGTTGAGAGAGAGTTCTGAAAATTTTTTTGAGGAAGAAGAAAAAAAATGAAGCTTTCAAAAAAAAAAATTGAGGTTTTTATAACATATCGAAACGACGCCGTTTTGGGTTAAAAACCCAGGTGCGAAAACGACGCCGTTTTACCTTAGCCCATGCCCGTGACCCGACCTGCAAGGAGGGTCCGCGTGTTGTTAACAAATGGGTTATTTACAATATTGGTCCTTCCTATTTTTCAATTTGTTTCAATTTAATCCTTTTACTACCTTTTTATTTTTTTTAATATTCGACCACAACATTTGTTTAGCGTTTCAATTTAGTCCCTGGTGCGCCGATCCTTTGGGGAAGGGACGCGTGTCCAGGGGATGGATTTATTGCCCATTTGGTCTTCTATCCTTTAGCATCTTTTCATTTTGGTCCTTATTTGTTTATTTATTTATAGTTTTTACCTTTAATTTTAATTTTATTCGATTTAATCTAATTTCAATTTATTTTTACAATTTGTCACTTATTTATTTATTTTAAAACTTTTATATAACCTATTTTGAACCTTTTTATATATCATTTTAAAAAAAATTGTATTGTATATTATTTCTTTTAAATTTCTTTTACATGTTATTTATTTTAAACTTTTTATATCATTATTTTAAATTGTTGTATATATTATTTATTTTAAGATGCTTTGTATATATTATTTTTATATTAATTATTTACATTGTTTTATACTATTTATTTCAAGTTGCCATTTATAGTATATATTTTAAACTTTTTTATTTAAAATTGTCTTATTATTTATTTTGATTTGTTTTATTATTATAAATGTTTTTATATATACTGTTTGTTTTAAACTTTTTATACATTATTTGTCTTTAAATTTTTACATATTATTTATTATTTTTAAAATTTTGTATATATTATATATTTTAAATTTTATATAGATTACTTAGTTTAAACTGTTTTATATGTTATTTATTTTAAATTTTTTATTTTGTTTATTTTAGATTCTCTTATTATTATTTTATTTTGATTTTTCTTTTCTTTTTTTATAAATTCTTTATCTTAAATCATTATTTAGTTTAAATTGTTTCTTATATTATTTATTTCATTTTCTTTGATTACTAATGTTAGCATTTAAATGATGTATGTCGTGTAATTTTCTCGAAGTGTTCCTTTCAGTATTTGTATCTTGTAATTTATTGGTGTGACGATTTTATTCACAAACCATCGTTTTTTAATAAAAATGCATTTCATTTTATTGCTACATTCTGATTCAAAATGTTTTCACAATGAGGCAATGCTCGGGATTTGAGAGCTTCAAGAAATCGTACCCTAACTTACTGGGTTTCGATTTTTTCTCGTCGAGCGTAAAGAACCGCTTATTTCAAAAAATCAAAGCGTATAAGCTAAATAAAAACTTATTCTCGGGAATTCAAAAATGTTGTATCCTAACTCACTGGATGTGACATTTTGTTATCTCGAGGTAAGTATTTCTAAAACCAAAGGTAATATTCTGTATTTGGAATTTTGAGAAACTATGCCCTAACTTACTGGGTTCCGATTTTTCATTTGACCCAAATGACCGAATATCTTTTTTTGAATTTAAATGCACGAGTTTTAAAAGTCAAAAGACAAGCTTAGTTTCGAGGATCCAAAATGTCGTATCCTAACTCACTGGGCATGACATTTTACTTCTTTGAAATAAGCGGGTCTCAACATCCAATTTAATTTATTCAAGTTTTTAATAAAGAGGATCGTATTTTAAAATCTTTTCAAATTTTTCGACATTAAGACGTTAATAAATCAATTCGGTACCAATTTTGGGCGTTACGAGGGTGCCAAAATCATCTTTTTAAATAAATCAAAATGTTTTAACGATCAATCTCAAGGTGACCCGATCACACTTTAAAAAAGGATTGGTGGCAGCTCTATTTCTGTTTTTAAAGTCAACCCCGTTTTTCAACAAAAAAAATGGTTTCGATAGCTTGGCGACTCCACTAGGGACCAATAAGAGAGTCAAGCCATAAAATTGATTATTTTTGTCCTGTTGTCAAAAAATTGAAAATCTGATTTGAAAAATTACGATCCTTTTATTGCATTTATTTTTGTTATTTCATATGATTACTGTGGTTTGAGTCTCGTAGAATGTTTTCGCATCATATTGCATAAGGACCGTTTGGTTTTACCTTTTTAAGTGGGAGTGAGAAGCTACACATTCGTGAGGTTTTCACCTCCATGCAGGATAGTGGTCCGCTTTTGGGATACATCCGTACTTATGTCTTCGTGAGATTTTCATCTCCGTGCAGCCATAGGGAAATGTAATCCCCTGAACTGAACTCGATCCGTATGAGCCTATAATGGGTGAGAATTGAGGGATCTACTGGTTCGGGTACCTCAACTTTAGAACCAAACCGCATGTAGAAGACCCAGGAGCCCAGCTTAGATAGTACTGCGAGAAACCCAAGCGGTTACCCAGATAGGTGTTTGATTCTCTTTTATTTAGTTTGTGTTTTGTTTTTGTACGTCGTACTGACTTATTGTGTTTTTGCTATGTTTGCATGTTATTTCATTTTCAAAAGAGTGTCGATTCAAGTTCGATTACTAAATTAGAGAGCTTGTCATGGAGAACGAATTTCTTGATAAAGTGGATGATAACGCGACTGTCCGTATTTAGTCAGAGAAAACTCAATTAGAGAAAGAAAATAGTCTAGCCGAGGGGTATACGTCAGAATTATGGGACTATACCCGTATCAATGTGACGCAAAATAGCCTTAGAAATTAAAAGAAATATGGGATCAGTGGAATGATGAGACCAAGCAGTTGTTCTATTATAATTATAGGGACTTGCCATATCTACTCGACATCAAGGTAGACGAGCATTTATTCCGGGACATTGCTCAGTATTGGAACCCTGCTTACAGTTGCTTCACCTTTGGTAGGGTCAATTTAATGCCCATTGTGGAAGAATATATAGCCCTACTGCGTTGTTCAAAGGTTCAAGTCGATAAAGCATATTCCAGAGCCGCTTATGTCCCGACCTTTTGAAAGAAACTGATGAACATTATCGAAATGAACGAACAGTGGATTACAGCTAGGATCAAACAAAAAGGTGAATATAAGTGCATCCCATGAAAGAATTTGAGAGATTTGATTCTAGCACATCATGATACGAAGAAGAGAGTCGATGTGTTTGCTTTGAGCATCTACAGATTAGTGATCAACCCTAAGGCATTAGGGTATGTAGATGAGGCGATTTTGGATCTCTTTGATCGACTTAATAAAGGGGTCACACTTGTTCCTGCAATCTTGGCCGAGACATTTAGATCTTTGAATGCATGTAGGAGGTCCGGTGAAGGCAGATTTATAGGTTGCGCACAGTTGTTGTTGGCTTGGTTCCAAATTTATTTCTAGAAGGTGGATAAGGTTTTTTATCGGGTTTTTCCGTAATTACTCCTCATTAAAGGAGATAGTGGCCACGCCAAGAAGGGATGACATATTAGAGGAAAATTGGATAGCGATCCTCTAAAATCTCCAAGAAGAAGACGTCGAGTGGAGAGCTCCTTGGTTGATTCCCGATGAAATTCTTTACCAATGTGGGAGTTTTGACTGGGTCCCTTTGCTCAGGATTTGGAGAGCCATTGGGTATGCTCCTTTGCTCGTATTGAGGTAATACTGATCAAGATAGTTCATACTGGCAACACATGGGCTAGCTCAATGTGAGTTTTCTTAAGGGGAGATAATTACAAAAAAAAGGTAAAAGAGATTTCTAACGCTTAGAACCAGACTCGTCGAATGAAAAGGCTGGCCGTAGGTTCAACGACGACTCCCGAGTATAGTGGATGGTGGGGTAAAAGAGTTAATGATAATATCCCCGGGCTGAATTTAGAAGGCATTCGACCGATGGAAGAGTACTTGTAAGTGATCCCATCAGAACTAGAAATCATAAAGCAAGACTTGGAGAGGAGGAACTTGGATCTTTAAAAGAAGATAGAAAAATTAGAGGAAAAAAAGATGCCTTTAAGGTTAGATGCTGATGTTCAAAAGCTAGAGGCCAAGAAATTAAGGAAAGGAAAGAATAAAGCTGACGAAGACTTGGATAATTTGAAGACAGATTACAAGAAATTACGCCTATCGATGAGAACCGCCAGATTGGGAAAAATGTCGGAGCAATGGCGATAAGAGATCCAAGAAGAAAGAACCAAAACCAATCGGTGGGAAAGAAAATTCTAGAAGGCTCAGGCATAAAAGGAGGCTCTAGAAAGGAGTTTGTTAGAAACCCAAAATGACAAAAAAGGATTAAAGGCTAGAGTGGCAGAACTTGAAAAATTACTTCATCAGCATAGAAATCGTAATTCTGCAGTTGAGTTGAGAGCAAGTTTGAGTAAGATTGAAGAAATGAAAAGAAAGATATAAGAACTAGAGTCTGCATTACAAAACTGTGAGCTTCGGGTAGAGCTTCTAGAGGTGAGGAACACTGCAAAAAACAGCTTCACCATTCTCAGAATCAAGTTAGGAATAGAGATTACATTATGGGCGAGGCTGTGGCTCAGATTCGGGAGGTAGCCGATCATTTACAAACCTTGGCAATTCAGGCCGACATGTTAAGCGTGAAGTATGAGCTAGAATCAAATCGAGGTCAAGAGTTAGTTTCGTTGCTTAGAAAAGTTAAAACTTTGAGCATTAGGGCAAAGCCATATTTGTAATCCGTTTTATGTAAAGAATTTTGTTTTCTAGTAAAGTTTTCTAAATGGAATTGAATCAGAATCGACACCTTTTTGCATTAATTTGATGCATTCGCATTTCATCACATCATGTGCATTTAAATTTCATGGAAAGACCCTAATTGGTTAAAATCATTTCAGAATTAATCTGGAAACCAAAAAAAACTTACCAACCAAACATCCTTAAGGTACCCAAACAAAGACAAAAGACATGGATCAAAGATTGGAAAGGCTTGAACAACTCCAAAAGGAGATGCAAGATTGACTACAATTGCAAATGCAAGAGCAACTGGCTAAAATCCAGCAAAGATATGATGGACCGGATGTTGGAGTCCCAAAGAAATATGATGACTCAGTTGACCCAAGTACTAACTGGAGGAACAGATAAAGGAAAGGCCCCCATGGTTAATACAGGAGAAGATAATGGGAAACCTCTCTATCCTCAAGGTTTTACTCCAATAAATACATAGACACAAACTGAGGAATAACCCTCGAAGAACATCCGTCTCGATTAGGCCTCAACAATTTTAGGATGGTGTTTCAGTACCGATGAACTTTCAAGCTGGATCAGGTTCTAACCTAGGGGATAACCCAGCTAATCCTGCTATCCTTGACCTTGATGAAATGGCAGAAAAGGAAAGGACAAGGACAGAATTGCCAAAGTAGTTAGAGGATTGATGTAAATGGCTGGAGAAAAAATTCAGGGCCATGGAAAACATTGATAGTCAACATGGAATCGATGATAAAGATCTGAGTTTGGTCCCAGATCTAGTGCTTCCCCACAAGTTCAAAATGCCAGAATTCGAAAAATACAATGGGACCAGTTCCCCCGAGGCTTACATCACCATATTTTGCAAATAGATGACCTGGTATGTTAACAACGATCAATTACTAATACATTGCTTCCAAGAAAGCCTGGTGGAAGCAATATCCAGATGGTACAACCAATTGAGCCGTACAAGGATTGGATCCTAGAGGGACTTAGCTCAAACATTCATGAAACAATATAGTCAAGTAACGGATATGACTCCTGATAGAATTACTTTGCAAAACATGGAGAAGAAACTGAGTGAGAGTTTTCGACAATATGCACAGAGATGGAGGGAAATTGCCATACAAGTTCAGTCGCCGCTCATAGAAAAAGAAACTACGATGCTCTTTATCAACATCCTGAAAGCCTCATTCATTACTCACATGATAGGAAGCGCTACAAAAACTCTTTCAGACATAGTGATGACTGGTGAAATGATCGAGAATGTGATAAGAAGTCGAAAGATAGATGCAAGAGAGAGTAACAAAAGGTCAACCTCGAGGAAAAAGGAAAATGAAGTGAACAACATAAGCACATATAACAAGGGTTAGTGATGCAGTCATTGAGAGCACCAAAAATATCCTATTCCTTATAAAATAATGAAAAGAACAGTAAAGGGAAAGTAGGGTCGAATCCTCAGGGACCGGATTGCACGAATGTTTGTTTCTTGAAATCTTGGGCAGAATCGTGCCCAAGAAAACTTACATTCCTGAAAAATAAAAAAATAATTTATAGTTTCGATCTGGGAATAAAATAAAAATGAAATTAAAAGTTGAATGGAAATTTTGAAAATTAAAAGTAAAAGTAAAGTTGAGAAAAAGATTTCTTATGGTGATTTTCCAGCCTCCGGTTGTCTCGATTCGCCTTGGGTTCAATCCTTGACTTTTAAGTGATCCTTCTTAAGTAGAATAAGCCAATTATAGTGGAAGAGGAAGCCTACAACCACCAGCTCCAAAAATTTAGACTTAAGATTTGGCGGAACCTGACTCTAGCCAATAATCGGTTTTGTGGGATTATCTTCTACTAGATCATCACTTCCCAACGACGAATACCACGCCATTTTGTCTCTTGGACTAGCCAATCTCTGACGTAGAAAGTCAACGAACTGACTGTGCAACCTTCCCAAAACGTGCAAAGCGGCCGTTTCTTGCATAAGTTGAAAAGATTACCTATTAAGGGACATGGACGGAAGCTTCAGCCCTGTAATGCGGAGAAGCGATGAATACCCTGTTGAAAAGGCTAAGCGCGGATTCTAAGCCTCATGAACCTTTTTGGAGAATTTCGACAACCTTCGGCTAGATGGATTTAGTGGCTCATGATTTTTAGGAAAGAAACAAATATAATGGAAATAGAATTTTTATTGAAAAAAAAATATGAAAAGAACAAAAGGCTAAACTTTATGAGGGAGAGAGTGTTACAGCCAAAGATCGATCCCATTTGTGTCACTTCATCCCCTATTTATAGTACTAAGAAACCTAGCCTTTTCCTAATTAAATTCTAAAAGATAAATACAAATAAAGATAATTAAAGATAAATGAAAATAAATCCTAAAATTAAATCTAAATAATAATCCTTAATAATTATCCTAATATAATTAAACATTAAATAGAATCTTGTGCTATAAAATCTCTTCTTTTGCATTTTTGTCCTTATGTATTTCATACTTGCATTTTTGGCACCAACTTTTTTTCTATGTCGCATCTTGGCCCACTTTATCTCCAAATTCACGCTTTTCGTCCTTAAATTTACTTTAGCTGTCAGTTTAGTCCCTAAAAGATAAAAGGCCATAAATAGCCCAAATTAGTAGGATCATACTCAAAATAAACATATAATTAATACATAAAAATATGTCGTTCTATAGTATTATCAAATTCCCCCTACTTAGCCCATGCTTGCTCTCAAGTATGGTTCTTATCCACTGTGAAATTTAGAATATGCTATAAAAGAAATACTACTCCAAAGTTTCATAAAAATTAGTCAAAAATGCGTATAAAAATAAAGAGAACCCTAAACTTGTTTTAAGAAAAACAGAAAAAGTTTTCCAATTAATACACACAGAAATTAGAGTTGACTTGAATTATTTCATGAAAATTAGGTAAATTACCAAACCTACCAAGACACCCTATTTATTTCCTCCTTTAGTCCTCAAATTTTATTTTATTTATTTTTTTTCTTTTAAGAATATATCGAACCTTTTGACGCGAAGAGATGATAGCCAAGCACCCCACCCCGGTTACTCAGCCCAACATACTCCTAATTTATTATAATATTTTTCTTAAGAACATATCAAACCTTTTGACGCGAAGAGAGATGACAGCCAAGCACCTCACCCTGGTTACTCAGCCCAACATGTTCTTAAAAATTAATTCCGGCTAGCGGAGTTTTACCAAACACGTCACACAACCTTTTGACTCGAAATAGGATGACAACCCAAGTACCCTACCCCGGTTACTTAGTCAGTCACGTTTTTAAGCAGCACTCATAACCGCAGAAAAATTGTTAACATTAAATGAAATTTTAATTTTGGAGAACTTAGGAAAAACAATCAAGTGTCAAGAATAAGTTTCAATAATCACCTAATAGCCATGAACATAAATTTAGCATGCAATCATATTAAGTGTCCACTTTATATTAAACTTGATCAATTTTACAAAAAGCAAGATAGAGTTAACTCTATTAATCACAATTATTTTTAGCCTAATAAAAATAAAACAGTGGAGATGGCATCAATTATGGAAAAATCATAATTTTCTCAGAAGACAAGAATCATGCATGTAGGTCAAATAGTGGGCAAATCCTGGTAAAAATCTTAGGCATGAAAAGAGGCTGAATATTCTAAAAATAATAATAATAATTTTGGGCAAAATAGAGCATCAAGTAGCAACACCAAAAACACAGTAAAAAAATGATAGTAATAACGAAAAGTACCTCCCCCTACTTAAAACACATTGTCCTCGATGTGGAAGAAAATAAATAAATAGGTGGAAAAGTTTAGAAGAACTCCCCGTGTAGTTACTGTCGTTCGCGCATAATGGCAATGAGCTCGGTTAGTTGCTGGCCACAAGTGTCAAGTCGGTCCTCAATGCGCTCTAAGCGTTGCTCAACGGTCATCGAAGGTTGGGCCTGAGTGGGTTCATACCATGGTGGTTGGAAAATTGACGGTGGAGGGGAGGTGAAGGGGTTTCGACGGCTATGGAGATTTTGTGAAAAAAATCAAAATTTTTTTAGTTTTTGGGGTTTTATTTGGTTGAAAGGGGTGTTTGACTGCAGGTTTTGGGGAATCTAGGGCAAGAATGCGCTATTCCAGGCTGGAATAGGGATGGAACAAGAGCTGTTTGGCTATAGGTTTTGTCTTTTCCCCTTTTTCTCTCTATTTTTGTTTTGGTCCACCTAGTTAGAAGAAGAGAATTTTTATCAATATCCAAACTAAAATAAGTAATAAATGATTAAGATAAAATAATAAATAATTAAAATAAAATAATAAAGAGAATAAAAATAAAGAGAAATAAAGAGAAATAAAAATTGGGTTGCCTCCCAACAAGCTCTTGTTTAACGTCATTAGCTTGACACCGTGAATGGGATTATGGTGGCTCTAACTGAATTTTTCGACCGTGTGGGCTTGAAAATTCTCGTAAAATGGCTTCAACCGTTGGCCATTGACTACAAACCGCTTTCCTGTCTCTTCACTCTCTATTTCAACTGCACCATGTGTGAATGCTTGGGTCACAATAAAAGGTCCTTGCCATCGAGATAAAAGCTTCCTTGGGAATAGCTTTAATACGGAGTTATAAAGAAAAACTTTTTGTCCTACTGAAAAATGCTTCGTAGCTATTCTTTTATCATGAAACAACTTCGTCTTGTCTTTATAAATGCGAGAATTCTTGTAGGTATCATTACGAATTTCTTCTAACTCTTAGATGTCTAATTTCCTTGCCCTTCCTGCAGGTTCTAACTCCATGTTACATTGTTGAACGGCCTAATAAGCTTTATGTTCTAATTTTACTGGAAGATGGAAAGCTTTGCCAAAAACAAGTCGGTACGGGGTCATGCCAATCGGTCCCTTATACGCTGTCCGATAGGCCCAAAGTGTGTCATTTAGCTGAAGACTCCAATCTTCCGATTGGGTCGAACTGTTTTCTCCAAAATAGTCTTTATTTCCCTGTTCGAGATTTCAGCTTGACCGTTCTTTTGGGGATGGTAAGCTGTAGCTATACGGTGGTGAACTCCATATTTTGTCAATAGTGCCTCCATGACTTTATTACAAAAGTGGATGCCACAATCATTGATTAGGGCTCGAGGTATGCCAAACCTGGAAAAAATAGTTCGTTTTAGAAACTCCACAACAGTCTTGGCATTATCATTACGAGTAAGCTTTGCTTCTATCCGCTTAGAAACATAGTATACTGTAAGAATTATATATACATTGCTAAATGAAGAAATAAATGGGCCCATGAAATTGATGCCCCATACATAAAAAATTTCACACACATGAATCGATGATAGGGGCATTTGATTTCGTTTAGTGATGTTACCTGTATGTTGACATTTATTGCAAGACTTACAGAAGTTATATGCGTCTCGAAAAATTGTGGGCCAATATAACCCACATTCTAACACCTTGTGAGCAGTCCGCTTAGGGCCAAAGTGACCTCCGCAAGCTTCACTATGACACAAATTAAGTTTAGAAGTTACCGTAGTTTCTGAAACACATCATCATATTATCTGATCTGAATAGTGTTTCCACAAGTATAGGTCATCCCAAATATAATATCGAGCTTCTCGTCTAAGCTTGTCCCTTACGAAACGTACTAACTTAGTAGGTAACGAGCTTGTGGCTAGAAAGTTTACCATATCCATATACCATGGGAGACGTGCCTCGGTCGAGAATAGGCTCTCATCAGGGAATTCTTCCTTAATAGGTATGTCGTCGAAATGTACTTTTATTCTGCTTAAGTGGTCAACCACTAAGTTCTCGCATCCCCTTTTGTCTCGAATCTCGATGTCAAATTCTTAGAGCATCAAAATCCACTTGATGAGCCTTAATTTTGCTTCATTTTTTGCTATTAAGTACATGAGAGCTGCATGATCAAAAAAAAAATAATCACTTTAGATCCAAATAAATAAGCTCAAAATTTATCTAAAGCAAATATAACTACTAAGAGTTCTTTTTCGTAGTGGTGTAGTTGCTCTGGGCAGCATCTACGGTTTTTGAGGCGTAACAAATGACATGAGGTTCCTTGTCTATCCTTTGCCCCAAAATAGCCCCTACACTGCGTTCGCTAGCATCGCACATAATCTCAAACGGGTATTTCCAAATTGGCGGTTGCACTATAGGAGCGGAGACCAACTTTTGCTTGAGCGTGTCAAAAGCCTCCCTACATTTTGGGCCAAACTCAAATTTCTTATCCTTCTGCAACAATTCACACAGTGGTTCAGCTAATTTCAAGAAGTTCTTTATAAAGCGCCTGTAGAACTTTGCATGGCCAAGGAAAGAACGTATTTCCCTTATAGTGGAAGGATAAGGCAAAGAATTTATAAAGACAATTTTGGCCTTATTGACCTCAATTCTCTTAGATGAAACTACATGACCCGGAATTAAACCTTTGTCTACCATAAAGTGACACTTTTCATAATTCAAGACAAGATTAAATTCAATGCACCTACTCAAAATTATCGTTAGGTTTTTAAGGCATTCATCAAAACAATTTCCATATACAGTAAAATCGTCCATAAAAAATTCGATAATTTTTTCCACATATTCATAAAATATACTCATCACGCATCTTTGAAAAGTGGCCGGTGCATTGCAAAGACCAAATGGAATTATTCTATACGTAAATGTACCGAATGGGCACGTAAAAGTGGTCTTTTTCTAGTCCTCTGGTGCGACTGGGATTTGGAAGAAGACTGAGTATCCATCAAGACAACAAAAGTGAGTTTTTTCGGCTAACCTTTCAAGCATTTGATCTATAAAAAGAAGAGGGAAATGATCTTTTCTAGTGTAAGAGTTCAACTTCCTGTAATCAATGCAGACATGCCACCTATTTTGCACTCGGGTAGGTACCAAGTCACCTTTAGCATTTTTCTTTACTGTCACGCTCGTTTTCTTGGGCACGACTTGCATCGGACTTACCCATCTACTATCAGAAATGGGGTAGATTACGTCAGCATCCAGCAGCTTGATTATTTCCTTTTTTACTACCTCCATCATTTTTGGATTTAGCCATCTTTGCGTCTCTCTTCTCAGTTTCGTGTTTTCCTCCAAGTAAATCCTGTGTGTGCATGTCAAAGGGTTTAGCCCTTTTAAGTCGGCAATGGTCCAACCAATCGCCTCCTTATGACTTTTTAGTACTTGGACCAAACTTTCCTCTTCGTGCGTGGAGAGTTTATTGGAGACTATGACCAGTAGGGTATTATCCTTCCCCAAAATGCATATTTCATATGCCTAGGAAGTGGTTTCAGCTCTAATTTGGTGCCTGTATAATAAAAGGTAAAAGTTTAGTATTTGGAGATAATAACTCATTAACAAATTCATATTCATCAAGTTTAGATTTATCTTTATAAATTGACTCAAAATTCTCTTCCACTAAAGACTCAATTATGTCGACCGATTCGCGCTTAAGATTTCGCTTGGATGGCTAATGGCGTCGTAGACATTGAACTTCACGATTTTCCTATCAAACTCCATCGTGAGAGTTCCACTTCGAACGTCGATTTTAGTACTAGCTGGGCTAAGGAAAGGTCGACCCAACAAGAGGTCTAAAGATCCAAGAATACTATCCTCCTCCATTTTAATCACATAAAAATCTGCAGGGAAAATGAGCTCGTTAACTTTTACCAAAACATCCTCAATGACTCCTTTTGGATCCACAATAGACCTGTCCTCAACTGACTGATAACACCTGTGTTTGTCAAAAAACCCGCGTTAAGTGATTCATAAATAGAATATGGCATTACATTTATGGAGGCCCCTAGATCACACATAGCCTTCTTAATTCCCAAATGGCCTATTTTGTGGTATCGCAAACATGCCCCTATCCTTGCATTTTGCTGGCATTTTTTGCTGTAACACTGCGGATACATTTTCACCAACATTTACCCTTTCATTACCTGTTAATTTCAGGTTGTTGGTGCAGAGCTCTTTAAGAAATTTAGCATACCACGGAATTTGCTTGATGGCATCCAGCAGTGGTATGTTGATCTCGACATTCCTGAATGTTTCAAGGATCTCCATGTCCTCTTTACCTCTTCGACACTGGTTGAATCGTTCTTGAAATGGGGGCTGAATTTTAGGCAATGAAGGTTTTGGTAGGACCTATTCGTCTTTCTCGTGTTTTTCCCGAGTGATTTCTCACCAATATTCTTGTCAGGAATTGGTTCCAGTACCTTTCTACTCCGTAACGTCACTGCATTCGCATTTTATCTCGGGTTTGGTTCTGTTTGTGACGGCATCTTCTCTTGAGAGTTCAATTTCTCAATTGATGTGGTCAACTCTCTTATGGATGCCTCAGTTTTCTATTAAAAATCAAGAACATTAGCTTCTAATTTATTGACTAGAGCTTCTAGAGAATTACCTGGGCCTTGCGGCTGTTGCGGGAACCGATTTTGGTATGGCTGGATATTTCATAGATTGGTTCCATAACTCAAGTTAGGATGGTCCCTTCACCCTGGGTTGTAGGTATTAGCATAGGGGTCGTATCGTCTTTGTGGTGGCCCAGGGAAATTTCCCACAGCATCCAGATGAGCCATGGTATCGTCATACAAACTGGGACATACATCAGTTGTATGATCAGGCATAGCACATATTCCGCACAACTGGGTTGTCTTTGCTTTTTTTTTTTTTGCAATAAGAGAATTTATCATATTAGTAAGTCTATCAACTTTATCCTCTAAGGTTGAATTGCTTAGCTGGTGAACCCTTCTAGGGGGTTCAGTATTGGGGAGTCATGTTGACCAACGCTCTTCCACTAGCGACGTCTACCATATTCATCTCCATGGGTTTCAAGCCTTCATAAAAGTATTAGAGGAGAGATTGCTCCGTTATACCATGTTGTGGGCAGCTTGCACATAATTTCTTAAATCGCTCCCAATAGTCGTAAAAAGACTCTACTTCTTTTTGCCTTATTCCAACGATCTCTCTTCTTAGCTTAGCTGCTCTAGATGCTGGAAAAAACCTGTTGAGAAATAAACGAGATAAATCAGCCCAAGGTGTAATAGATCTAGGGGGTAAATAAAATAACCATTCCTTAGCAGAATCTACTAAGGAAAAAGGGAAAGCACGCAATTTGATTTGATCCTCAGTTACCCCCTGAGGTTTCATGCTAAGACAAACCATATGAAACTCTTTCAAATGCTTGCGGGGATTTTCATTTTGCAACCCACGAAAATTTGGCAGTAGTTGGATTAAGCCTGACGTTAATTCAAAATCAGTATCCATAGTAGGATATGCGATGCATAGTGGCGGTTTTTCTGCCGGAGCTTCGGCCAATTGCCGAATTATTTGAACCATAGGTTGATTTGCTAGATTCAAGTTTTCGTTAACCCTGGCGTTAAGCACTTCTTCTGGTGAATCGACTTCTACTTTTTTGCTTTCAAATTTTTGAGTAGGGTTTTTGTTAACCCTAGACTCTACTTCGTCGTCAATTCTGATTTCTGGCAGTGGGTTACTTTGAGTCCCAACCACCGCTGACTACTTTTTTCTTAGCTTTGTTTCCTTGTGATTAGCTCTTGCAGTCTTTTTAATTTCTAAATCGAACGCAAGAGTTCCTGGAGCAGATCGGGTCATAAGAAACAAAAAACAAAATTAGTACATTGCCAGTCCCTAGCAACGGCGCCAAAATTTGATGCGGTCGTTGAGACCACCAAAAATATCCTATTCCCTATAAAATAATGAAAAGAACAGTAAAGGGAAAGTAGGGTCGAATCCTCAGGGACCGGATTGCACGAATGCTTGTTTGTCGAAATCCTGGGCAGAATCGTGCCCAAGAAAACTTGCATTCCAAAAAAATAAAAATAAAAAATAAAAAGAATTTATAGTTTAGATCTAGGAATAAAATAAAAACGAAATTAAAAGTTGAATGGAAATTTCAGAAATTAAAAGTAAAAGTAAAGTTGAGAAAAAATTTCTTATGGTGATTTTCAAGCCTCTTGTTGTCTCGATTCACCTTGGGTTCAATCCTTGACTTTTAAGTGATCCTTCTCAAGCAGAATAAGCCACTTATAGTGGAAGAGGACGCCTACGACCACCAACTCCAAGAATTTTGACTTAAGATTTGGCAGGACCTGACTCTAGCCAATGATCGCTTTTGTGGGATTATCTTCTGCTAGATCATCACTTCCCAACGGTGAATACAACGCCATTTTGTCTCTTGGACTCACTAACCTTTGACGCAGAAAGTCAACGAACTGACTGTGCAACCTTCCCAAAACATACAAAGTGGCCGTTTCTTGCACAAGTTGAAAAGATTACCTATTAAGGGACATGGACGGAAGCGTCAGCCCTGTAATGTAGAGAAGTGATGAATACTCTATTGAAAAAGCTAAGCGTGAATTCTAAGCCTCATGAACCTTTTTGGAGAATTTCGACAACCTTCGGCTAGATGGATTTAGTGGCTCATGATTTTTGGGAAAGAAACAAATAGAATGGAAATAGAATTTTTATTGAAAAAAAATATGGAAAGAACAAAAGGCTAAACTTTATGAGGAGAGAGTGTTACAGCCAAAGATTGATCCTATTTTGTGTCACTTCATCCCCTATTTATAGTACTAAGAAACCTAGTTCATTCCTAATTAAATTCTAAAAGATAAATACAAATAAAGATAATTAATGATAAATGAAAATAAATCCTAAAATTAAATCTAAATAATAATCCTTAATAATTATCCTAATATTATTAAACATTAAATAGAATCTTGTGCTATAAAATCTCTTCTTTTGCATTTTTGTCCTTATGTATTCCATACTTGCATTTTTGGCACCAACTTTTTTCTATGTCGCGTGTTGGCCCACTTTATCTCCAAATTTACGCTTTTCATCCTTAAATTTACTTTTTCTTTCAATTTAGTCCCTAAAAGATAAAAGACCATAAATAGCCCAAATTAGTAGGATCATATTCAAAATAAACATATAATTAATACATAAAAATATGTCATTCTAGAGTATTATCAGTTACTCAAGATCGATTACTGTAAATCAGCCAAGAACGGTAGCTACTGGTCAACAAGGTTCATCAAGGCAGGAGTGCGGCACAAAGCACAACACTGAGAAGCTCTAATTTACACCAATCCCAATGACGTATAGGGAGTTGTATCAAAGCTTATTCGACACACACGTGGTGTCCCCTTTTTACTTGAAACCATTACAGCCTCCATATCCCAAATGGTACGATGCGAACACTCAATGTGATTACCATGCGGGAATTTCAGGGCATTCAATAGAAAATTACACTGCCTTTAAGAAAGTAGTAGAATGACTTATTAAAATGGGTATTGTGATATTTGATGATGCACCTAGTGCCAAGAATCCGCTACTCAATCACACTGATGGTAGGGTAAATGCGATAGATGGAAAGGTGGGGAGAAGAATCAAGACCGATATTGTAGAAGTAAAAACTCCCTTGAGACGAGTCTGGATGGAGATGGTAAAAAGGGGGTTGAGCATTTTGGATCCTGAAGGGAGTTGTAAAAACATGAGGAACTACTGCGAGTTCCATCATGAAGAGGGGCACAAGATCCAAGAATGCGCAGAATTCAGAGCCATGGTGCAAGGTCTGATGGACAATAAAGAGATAGAGTTATGTGATGGAGTTAAAGAAGAAGGAAGCATATGTGCGTCGGAATCAACAACGAAGATCCCAAAAGTCAATCGTCCTGTAGTCATCATTTCATGACCTAAAAACAACGAAGCTAGAGTACAGGTGACACCAAATATCATAATTCAAAAATCGACAGTTTTCTCTTATCAGGATAACAAAAGGGTCATTTGAAATTACGATTGTAACGTGACAATCCCGGGAAAGGAGAACTCAACCAGCGCTTCTAAAAAAAATCAAGATGTAGGTTTTTATATGCGTAGTGGAAGGTGTTATGATTTGATAAACACCTAAGCTGAACCGTGAAAGGAAAGGCCATAATGGTGGAGCAAAAGAAAGAAAAAACAATCAGACTTGAGCCACTTGTTAATGAGCCAGTAAAAGAGGAGAAAGTCAAGGAATTTTGAAGTTTTTAAAACACATCGAGTACAGTGTTGTGGAATAGTTACATAAACAACCAGCTCGCATATCTATTCTAGCTTTACTTTTAAGTTCAGAGGTACATCGAAGTGCATTGATGAAAGTGTTGAACGAGACGTAGGTGGCTAATGATATCTCTGTCAACAAACTAGATTGACTGGTCAATAACATAAGTGCCGATAACTTCATATTCTTCAACGATGATGAAATACCACCAGGGGGTATGGGATCCACTAAAGCTCTACACATCACTACCAGATGTAAATGATACACATTGCCAGGGGTTCTGATCAACAATCGATCGGCACTGAACATATTGCCCCTATCCACACTTAACAGGTTACCTGTGGATAGCTCACACATAAAGGTATGTCAGAATATAGTGAGGGCGTTTGATGGCACAGAAAGGGGGGTCATGATCGAAATACCTCTGTTGATTGACCTAACTACTTATGAGGTGGACTTCTTGGTCATGGATATCAAGCCCACCTACAATTGCTTATTGGGAAGACCCTGGGTACATTCGGTAGGGGCAATGCCTTCGTCCCTACATCAAAAGTTAAAGCTAGTATCAGAAGGTCGGCTGGTGATGATAAATGCTGAAGAAGATATTATCGCGGCCGTAACTAGTGATGTGCTGTACTTGGAGGCAAATGTTCTTTTCGGTCCTTGGATTTTGTGAATACAATATTCATTACTGAGGGGAACCGGGTTCTAATGCCAAAAATATCCAAGGCTACCAGGATGAAATTACAGCTGACGGTAGGAAAGGGAGCTCTACTGGGAAAAGGACTAGAGAGGCATCTTCAAGGAAGAGCTGAGGCTCCAATGTTGAAGGACAAGCATGACCGCTTTGGCTTAGGGTACAAGCCAAATGCGAGACAAAGAATGAGGGAACTAGAAAAGACGCAGGAAAGAAGAAGGGCACGCGTGATTGGGGAAGAAATCAAATGGGAACAATGATATTCCCCCACATATCCAAAACTTTCATATCGGGAGGGATTATTCATTTCGAGCGAAGAACGCCAAGGAAAGAAAGTGTTGAAGAAATATTGAGAAACGTTCATATCAATGCCATATATGAAGAAACAACTGAAGGAGGGACCTTATCAGATATCTGCCCTTATGAACCTGGGAGTGTTCTGAACAATTGGACTGCAGAAGAAATTCCTGTAGTTTTTAGAACTTGCTCAGAGTAATGTTCAAAACACACTTGTTGCTTTAGGCCTGGAAGCAATAAGAATTCCTTTGTGAAATAGGCTTATGTCCAAATATCATTATGAAATACATATTTGATATCATTTTGAGTAAATATTCTCTCATTCTTTTAGATTCTTTCATTCTTTTTATACAGATAATTATGTTAGATTCTTTCGTTCCTTGGATCTTCTTCCAAATCATTCTTTCAACACATTCATAATCATACCATACAAATAGTTATTCTTAAATTCATTCGTTCTTTGTATATTCCTTTGTACCTACAGCAGGTTCTCAGATATTAATGACATGAGTAACGCTGCTACGACATTAGAACCTCTTTTTGAGTAAGACATGTATTTAGAGGAATCCCAAGACTTTGAAGATGACATAGACTGTGGCTTATCTTCGGACATGTTAAAAATGGTAAAACAAGATAAAAAGAAAATTCTACCTCATGAAGAAACAATAGAGATTGTGACCTTGGAAGAAGGAAAGGTAGTGAAAATTGGAACTGCATAATCGAAGAAACGAAGCGAGACCTCGTAAAGTTACTTCAAGAATTCAAAGATGTCTTCGCGTGGTCATACCAAGATATGCCTGGGTTAAGCACTGACATTATTGTACACAGCCTCCCCATAAAAGAAGATTGCGGGCCGGTTCAGTAGAAGCTTCGAAGAATGAGGCCTGACATTGTGCTAAAAATAAAAGAAAAAGTCAAAAAGCAATTTGATGTCGAATTCTTGCAAGAGGTAAAATACTCAGAATGGGCAGCCAATATTACACCTGTCCCTAAGAAAGATGGGAATGTGCGAATGTGTGTAGATTATAGAAACTTAAATAAGGCCAGCCCAAAAGACGATTTCCTCTTGCCTCACATTGATACTCTAGTAGGCAATATGGCAGGTTATTCGTTGTTTTCCTTCATTGATGCTTTCTCGAGATACAATCAAATAAAAATGCATCCCGAAGACATGAAAAAGACTACCTTCATAACCTTGTGGGGTACATTTTGTTATTAAGTAATGCTATTTGGGCTGAAAAATGCAAGAGCGACATATCAAAGGGCCATGATGACATTGTTCCATGATATGATACATAAAGAAATCGAAGTTTATGTCGATGATATGATCGCAAAGTCTCAAACAGAAATGGAACATATCCAAGTTTTGAGGAATTTATTCTTGAGACTGAGGAAATTTCAATTAAAACTCAATCCAACAAAATGTACTTTTGGAGCTGGATCGGGAAAATTGTTGGGCTTCGTAGTCAGCGAGAAGGAAATCGAGATTGACTCAGACAAGGTCTGTGCTATACAAGAATTGCCTCTGTCGCGCACTCAAAAAGAAGTTCGAGGTTTCTTCGAAAGGCTAAATTACATTGCTCGGTTCATTTCACAATTAACCGAGAAATGTGATCCTATATTTCGTCTTCTTAAGAAACATAATCCAGGCGTGTGGGATGATGAAGGCCAGAAATCATTTGATAAGATTAAACAATACTTGTCAATCCCTCCAGTATTGTCACCTCCCTACCTAGATAAGCCATTAATCTTATATTTGACAGTTTTTAATAATTCTATGTGATGTGTGCTGGGTTCACACGACGATTCGGAAGAAGAGAAAATGCAATATACTACCTCAGTAAGAAATTCACTGAATGTGAAATGAGATATTCACCAATTGAGAAATTATGTTGTGCCTTGATTTGGACAACTCAGAGGTTGAGGCAATACATGCTGTACCACACGGTATGGCTAATCTCGAAGTTGGACCCTCTAAAATATATCTGAACTTTGACTTTCCCAATGAAGAACTAATGTATGTGGCAGCTACTGAAGAAGACGCTACAAAAGATCACCTTTAGAAATTAAACTTCGACGGAACATCAAATGCTGTAGGTAATAGAATTGGGGCAGTCTTGGTGTCCCCAAATGGAGATCATTATCCATTCACATGCAAATTGGACTTTGATTGTACAAATAATATGGCAAAGTATGAAACATGTATCATGGGATTTCGTGCCGCCATAGAACACAAAATTAGAGCGCTAGAAGTATATGGAGATTCTGCACTAGTAATTTACCAACTGAAAGGTGAATGGGAGACAAGAGACCCCAAATTGATCAATTATCAAAGGATAATTCTGGGGTTAATTGGGTAGTTTGATGATATTACTTTCAATTATCTCCCACGATACGAAAACCAAATGGCAGATGCTTTGGCTACTTTGGCTTCCATGATCAAAGTGAGCAAACAAGAGGAGGTAAAACCCATTCAAATGAGTATTTATGAGGCCCCAGCTCATTGTTACAACATAGAGGAAGAAGAAAGAGATGATCATCCCTAGTACCACGATATATTACGATACGTGAGAAATCGTGAATACCCTGATCAGGAAACTGAGAATGATAAAAGGACGTTGAGAAGACTAGCCTGTGATTATGTCTTAGACGGGGAGATCCTGTACAAAAAAAGAAGGGATCAGGTACTATTGAGATGTGTGGACGCTGTTGAAGCTAAGAAAATTTTGGAAGAGGTCCACGAGGATGTTTGTGGAACACATGCTAATGGTTTCACAATGGCTAGACAAATTATGATATTCGAGTACTATTGGTCTACCATAGAAGGAGACTACATCAATTATGCTAAGAGATATCATAAATGCCAATTTTATGGAGATAAAATTCATGTACCTCATTCGTCTTTGCATGTTATGACTTCCCCATGGCCTTTCTCTATGTGGGGCATGGATGTCATTGGGCCAATCTCTCCAAAAGCTTCAAATGGGCATCAGTTCATGTTTGTAGTCATCAACTATTTCACCAAGTGGGTAGAGGCTGCCACATATGCCAATGTTACTAAGCCGGCAGTTAGAAGATTCCTAAAAAAGGAAATCATATGTTGATATGGAATGCCTGAGAGGATTATATCTGACAATGCATTAAACTTTAATAACAGCACGATAGCGGAAGTCTACAGTCAGTTCAAAATCAGACACCACAATTCATCACCGTATCGTCCAAAAATGAATGGTGCAGTGAAAACAGCCAATAAAAACATTAAGAAGATTGTGGGAAAAATGGTTGAAACTTATAAAGATTGGCACGAGAAGTTACCATTTGCTCTCTATGCTTATCGAACGTCTATCAGAACTTCCACAGGGGAAACGCCTTTCTCATTAGTTTATGGAATGGAAACGGTTTTACCCATTGAAGTAGAGATACCTTCCCTTCGAGTTTTGTCAAAGCTAAAGTTAGAAGAAGCAGAATGGATCCAGTCTCAATATGATCAGTAGAGATACCCAAAAATGAATGACGCGAGCTTATGACAAAAATGTTTGCCCATGAGAATTTCACGAGGAGGACCTGGTGTTGAAAAAGATCCTTCCCATGCAGAAGGATTTAAGAAGGAAATGGATGCCAAATTGGGAAGGACCTTATGTGGTAAAAAAGATTTCTCCGGAAGAGCACTAATTTTAACCGAAATGGATGAGAAAGACTTTCCCAATCCTGTTACTATACTTAAAGAGGAAAAGAGACCAAATTGAAAACCCGCAAAGGGCGCCTTGAGACCAAAAGGGTTTTGAGTCAAAAACCCAAAAAGGGCGGCTCAAATTGTGATCAAAGATGGGGCATGCGGTGTGTAGGGTCCAAAATTTGCCCGGACCCATTAGCCAAACAAAACATTAACCAAAAAGGAAACCAAAAATAACAAAATTAAACAGTCCATTAAAAGTTCATTACAGCCCAATCAGTCCATAGTCCAATACATTAAACCCAAATTTACAAAACCTAATATAATGACAGGCCCAATTATTAAGCCTAATCCCCAGGGCCCAACGCTGAACTGGCCCGAATGGCCCAAACATTTTCGGTTTTCAGAAAACCCTAGGGGAGCTTCCAAGCCTCTAAAGGCCGCAAACCTCTAGCGCCTCACCTCCGTACGACGCCACATTCGCAACAGCCTCGTACGCTCCACGTCTTCTCCGTACCTGTACCAAATAATGGACGAACAGCACGGCAAACAAAAAGAAAACAAAGAAAAAAATACTTGTATTTTATCATTATTTTTATTTTCGATTTCGGCATTAAAAAGGCCGAAAACAAACTATTGTACTGGACAAAATTTTACATATGTTTTTACAGAAATACAAAAAAGAGAAAGAACAGAGAACTTTTTTTTGAGGAGGTGATTTCCTATTTTTGATTTTTTTTTCCTTTTGGTTATTGTTTGAAATACGAAGAAAAGAAAAGGGGGAAAGAAAAGGCTTACCAGTTTGGTCACGGCGTCGGAGTCCTCCTCCGTTGTCAGAACCGAGCCGAAGTGCGATCGAAAGCCCTTTTCCTCTCCTTTTGATCTCACGGGTTTAGACGAGGGTATAGGGCCTCCTATTTTTGCGCATGGCTGGTCACCTGAACCGGTGGTGGTACGATGGCGGTGAAAACACCATGAAGGGTTTGATAAGGCTCAAACCCTAACAGAGGAAATAACAAAATGGCAGAAATGAATGACAAAGAAAATTTTTTGGCCTTTATAAGTGATACAAAACGGCGTCGTTTAATGTCTGTTCCATAGGCCTCAAAACGGTGCCGTTTAGGTGCTCAACCCACGTGACCCGACCCACTTCATTCAGGATCCGCGTGTTTTCTCTAATAATGGGTTATTTGCTCGATTAGTCCCCTTTTTATGCGTTGTTATTTGATTAGACCCTAAATGCTTTTATTTGTTTTTTAATTGATCTCTATAATTTAAGCGTGTTTTCAATTTAGTCCAACCCGAGTGCTGCGTTTTGAGTTTCGAAAATATTTCTAGTTTAGCCCCTGATAAATCACGCGCATTTCAGATTGATCCTTGCACCTTTTTAAATGATTTTATTTATTATAAAATAGCCTTTAAATTTTGTTTTTGTTTCAATTAAACACCTTTTTGTTTTCATATACAATCCTCACATTTTTATTAGGTTTAATTCATTTTTATTTTGGTTTTAAATTATTTTATAATATGATAAAATATATATTTATATACTATTCGTTTTAAACTATTTATATGTACATATTATTTATTCTAACTTATTTTAACGATTTGTTCATTTTAAAATGGTCTTTTATATATATCTCTTTGGTTTAAAGATTTATATAAAATGCTTCTACACATCATTATTTCATGTATACTATTTAAATTAAACTATTTTCTAATATACGTATATATAATTTGTATTAAAATTATTTTTATTCTTGTGCATATATTATTAAGTTCATATTATGTATATATTTTTATCTATTTATGTAAATATTTAATCTCCTCTAAAACTACTTATGTTATATATATTTTTTCTTTCATAATTTAGTATATATATTTTAATGTGTACATACATACATATATGTAGAATTAGTATTAGAATTATTATATTGATTTTGGTAATATTGTTGGTGTATGTATTTCATTATTCTTATTATTTTGCTTATCATTGATCCAATGTTTGATAATTATTGCCATTATGTGTGTTTTAATTCTCGTTTTATATTTATTTGTTGTTTGAGATTCAAAAGCATTGTATTTCATTTGTAAACAATTACTCTACGTCCTATGTCATTATTCTATCGCATTTTATTCGCTTAAGAAATCATGTTTTAACATCTTTAAGTCTTAGAATCATTTTACTCAAAGTTTTTAAAGTAAGGCAATGCTCGTGTTTAGAGGTTTCAAGAAAATCATGCTCTAACTTACTGAGTTCCGATTCTCCTCGTTAAAACCTAGCAACCGAGTATCCTTTTCTCTTTTAAATCAAAATGCATAATATTTAAATAAAAAAAATTATTCTCGGGAAGTTGAGATATTGCACCCTAACTTATTGGGTGTGATATTTTATCATCTCGAGATAAGAATTTCAAAAGAACAAAGGCAATATTCCGTATTCGGGAATTTTGAGAAATAGTGCCCTAACTTACTGGGTTGCGATTTTTCATTTGACCCAAATTATTGAATATCCTTCTTATTTTTAAATGTACGAGTATTGAATGTCAAAGGATAAACCTAATTTCAAGAATATAAGATGTAGTGCCCTAACTTACTGAGTACGGCATTTTATTTCTTCGAAATAAGAAGCTTTGGCATCCAATATGATTCTGTCCAAATATATATTAAGTAAATGGATCGTAATTTAAAATCTTTTCAAATTTTCGACGTCAGGACATTAATTAATCAATTTGGTACCAATTTTGGGCGTTGCGAGGTTGCTAATCCTTCCTCGTGCGTAACTGACTCCCGAACCTGTTTTCTTAGATTTCGTAGACCAAAATTATTATTTTAATAAAAATATTTTATTAAAATAATTCATCTCAAGGTGATCCGATCACATCTTAAATAAAAGATCGGTGGCGACTCAATTTCTATATTTTTAAAGTCGATTCACGTTTTTCAAAACATTTGATAAAAAATGGTTTCGACACGGTGATTTTACTATACTTGAATTAAGAAGAAGGAAAGATGTTACGTCTTGGGGCATCAACAGAGTACTCTTGATCTCCTAAACACATATACAACTTAAAATGGTCTTCAGAAAGTCTGTACAGAGAAGCTCAGGCTACGATATCTAGGGCACCTATTTTTTTCCCCTCATCATTTTGTATTCTAGTAATGTTTGCTTTCTTTAATTAACCCATTCTTGTCAGATTTTTCTCCTGATAAATTTCAGTTTTGTCCATCATTATGATCATTTTCAAGCATTTTGTATTGAAGTAACGATTAATGGACTAATAATACTTTCACAAAAGGAGTTTTGCATATTACTCTGGAAACTTCTAAACAATACAAGAACCTGAAACAAGACTATTATTTAGAACTCACCAAGTTTAAGGGTTGGAAATATTTGAGAAGGAAACTCTAAATAGTGACTATTTCTTCGGATTTTCTGTCAAAATATCGATTGAACAAGAAAACAGGATATTATGTCAGTGATACAGCCTTGAAGAACAACGAGCAATGACAACCTAGACATTAAAAAAGGGATCATTCTCATGACATTATGCATTCATGCAAATATCATCCATAACACATCTAGTTAGGAGCATTTGATTCATTCTGATCATTGCATCCTAATCATTATGCATAAGCATAGGTCCATAAAATCAATTCTACAGGTTATGCCCCCTAGAGGATGGTGTAGTAAAATCGGTGAATCCACAAGTCCTGTACCTCTGAAGTTGCAGTAGGTTGGATCAAACCTATCATGGTGAATCTTGTCTCCCTAAAGTTGCAATGGAGCAGATTGAAGCCATTAACCTTATCTTCCTGAAGTTGCAGTGGAGCAAATTGAAGATAGCAAGTCTTATTTCCCTAAAGTTGCAGTGGAAAAGATTAAAGTTACAAATCCTATACATCTAAAGTTGCAGTAGGTCGGATCAAATTTTCCAAAACCAAACCTTATCTCTCTCAAGTTACAGCAGAGCAGACTGAAGACGACGAATTTTATCTTCCTGAAGTTGCAGTGGAGTAGATTGAAGCCACCAGTCTTATCTCCCTGAAGTTACAGCGGAGCAGACTGAAAACAACGAATCTTATTTCTCTGAAGATGCAGAGGAACAGATTGAAGATACAAATTGGCAGGTCTTATCTTCTTGAAGTTGCAGTGAAGCGGATTGAAGCAACCAGCCTTATTTCCTTGAAGTTGCAGCGGAGCAGACTGAAGACAACAAATCTTATTTCCTTAAAGATGCAGTGGAACAGATTGAAGCTACAAATTGGCGGATCTTATCTTCCTAAAGTTGCAGTGGAGCAGATTGAAGCCACCAGCCTTATCTCCCTAAAGTTGCAGCGTAGCAGACTGAAGACAGCGAATCTTATTTCCCTGAAAGTGCAGTGGAAAAGATTAAAGTTACAAATTTTATACCTCTGAAGTTGCAGTAGGTCGGATCAAATCTATCATGGTGAATCTTCTTCCTGAAGTCGCAGTGGAGCGGATTGAAGCCGCTATTCTTCTTTACCTGAAGTTGCAGTGGAGCAGATTGAAGATAGCAAATCTTATCTCCCTAAAGTTACAGTGGAGCATATTGAAGCTACAAGTCCAATCTCCCTGAAGTGGATCGAAGCACTAGTTTCTATGCCCCTTGAAGATGCAGTGGGATGGAATGAAGCTATTCGAAGAAGAAAAGCACCGAAAATTCGAAGCTCGGCAAGACTAGGCAAAATTGGCCCTTTTAAGGTCTTTGCTCCGTTCTCGTTACATAACAACGAGCAAAGAGGGGCAGCTATAATAGGTCAATTTTGGCCTGGCCCGATTAACCCAGAAATTAAAACCAAATAAATTAAAAAATTAAAAAACCCAATAAAATAATAGTCCAAATACAAAATACAAGCCCAATTTTTTAAAAACCCAACAAATACAAGCCTACAACCAACCCTAGCCCAATTAACCTAAAAAATCAGAAAAACCCTAGAGACCTAGCATAAGCCACCGCCGCACCCCTCAACCGTCGCACCTCCGTACATAGCCATGTCAGCTCCTCCGCACACTGCGCGCCACGACCTGTAAAAAAGGACAAACACATCAGAGAAAAAGAAAACAAAAGCACGAAATACTAATTTTTCATTTCAGCTATAAAAAGCCAGAGAGAACGATTGTAATTTTTTTACATACACAATCAATAGAAAGAAAAATAGAAACGATTGATCAGAGAATCAAAAATTTCCAAAGGTGTTATTTTTATCCTTTTATATTTTCTGTTTCATTTATTTTTATTTTTTCTTAGTTTCGATTTTAATTTTCATTTAGAAAAAGATTAAAACCAGATGCAAAGTAATAAAAAAGGAGAAATCTTACCCTTTTTTTCCATTTTTTCGTGTTTGCACCGTCGTGAAGGGAGTCAAGGCCGCCATCTCTAATGAAAGATGGCATTTTGAGAGCGGAGAAGTCAAAAAGCCAAAAAAAATGGGCTTTTTCGATTTTCACGCCACCGTGGATAGCGGCGCCGTCGCCGGCGATCGGACTGCTGCAGCGGTGGTGGCCCATGGGGACCTGATCGGAGAGAGGGGAGTTGAGAGAGAGTTCTAAAAAATTTTTTGAGGAAGAAGAAAAAAATGAAGCTTTTAAAAAAAAAAGGGTTCTTATAACACATCGAAACGGTGCCGTTTTGGGTTAAAAACCCAAGTGCCAAAACGACGCCGTTTAAGCTTAGCCCGTGCGCGTGACTCGACCAGTAAGGAGGGTCCGCATGTTTTTAACAAATGGGTTATTTACAACCCTGGTCGTTCTTCTTTTTCAATTTGTTTCAATTTAGTCCTTTTGCTACCTTTTTATTTTTTGAAAATTCGACCATAGCATTTGTTTAGCGTTTCAATTTAGTCCCTGGTACGCCGATTCTCTGGGGAAGGGACGCGTGTCCAGGGGATGGATTTATTGCCCATTTGGTCCTCTACCCTTTAGCGCATTTTCATTTTGGTCCTTATTTGTTTATTTATTTATAGTTTTTACCTTTAATTTTATTTTTATTCTGATTTAATCCCTAATCTATTTAATTTCAATTTATTTTTCCAATTTGTCACTTATTTATTTATTTTGAAACTTTTATATAACCTATTTTGAACCTTTTTATATATCATTTTAAAAAAACTATATTGTATATTATTTGTTTTAAATTTCTTTTACATGTTATTTATTTTAAACTTTTATATCATTATTTTAAATTGTTGTATATATTATTTATTTTAAGATGCTTTGTATAAATTATTTTTATATTAATTATTTACATTATTTTATACTATTTATTTCAAGTTGTCGTTTATAGTATATATTTTAAACTTTTTTATTTAAAATTGTCTTATTATTTATTTTGAATTGTTTTATTATTATAAATGTTTTTATATATCTTGTTTGTTTTAAACCTTTTATACATTATTTGTTTTAAATTTATACATATTATTTATTATTTTAAAATTTTATATATATTATATATTTTAAATTTTATATAAATTACTTAGTTTAAACTATTTTATATGTTATTTATTTTAAATTTTTTTATTTTGTTTATTTTAAACTCTCTTATTGTTATTTTATTTTGATTTTTCTTTTTATAAATTATTTATCTTAAATCATTATTTACTTTAAATTGTTTCTTATATTATTTATTTCATTTTCTTTGATTATTAATGTTAGCATTTAAATGATATATATAGTGTAATTTTCTCGAAGTGTTCCTTTTAGTATTTGTATCTTGTAATTTATTGGTGTGACGATTTTATTCACAAACCATCGTTTTTTAATAAAAATGCATTTCATTTTATTGCTACATTCTAGTTCAAAATTTTTTCACAATGAGGCAATGCTCGAAATTTGAGAGCTTCGAGAAATCGTACCCTAATTTATTAGGTTTCGATTTTTTCTCGTCGAGCCTAAAGAACCGATTATTTCAAAAAAATCAAAGCGTATAAGCTAAATAAAAACTTATTCTCGGGAATTCTAAAATGTTGTATCCTACCTCACTGGATGTGACATTTTGTTATCTCGAGGTAAGGATTTCTAAAAATAAAAGCAATATTCTGTATTTGAAATTTTGAGAAATTGTGCCCTAACTTACTGGGTTCTAGTTTTTCATTTGACCCAAATGATCGAATATGCTTTTTTTAATTTAAACGCACGAGTTTTAAAAGTCAAAAGACAAGCTTAGTTTCGAGGATCCAAAATGTCGTTTCCTAACTCACTGGGCATGACATTTTACTTCTTTGAAATAAGCGGGTCTTAGCATCCAATTTAATTTATTCAAGTTTTTTAATAAAGAGGATCTTATTTTAAAATCTTTTCAAATTTTTTGACATTAAGACGTTAATAAATCAATTCGGTACCAATTTTGGGCATTACGAGGGTGCTAATCCTTCCTCATGCGTAACCGACCCCCGAACCCATTTTCTCGAATCTTGTAGGCCAAAATCATCGTTTTAAGTAAATCAAAATGTTTTAACAATCAATCTTAAGGTGACCCGATCACACCTCAAAAAAGGATTGGTAGCGGCTCCATTTCCGTTTTAAAGTCGACCCCGTTTTTCAACAAAAAAATGGTTTCGACAATATACTCCATTCATTTATATAAAGATATATTTTAAATGTTTTAATATCATCAAAATTAAGAACATTAAGAAAATTTTTCTTTAAAAAAAACATACCTTTCAAATAATGGTAGTGGACCAGTGGTACGATTTAGTTTTCACCAATTAGTAGAATGACGAGGAGGATCAGATCTTTCACCTTCACTTTGAGAGCATTCTTGACTTGATTCTCTTGGCCTTTGTCCAAAAATATATCTTAAAAAGTAACATTTTCACCTTGGTTTTCATATAATTGATATGGAGGATATATTTGAGGAGGAGGATACATGAGAGGTGGAGGTGGGTAATACATTGGTGGTGGAGGATGCATTTGAGGTTGGTATGGCACACCATAATTAGGAAATGGTGGATAATAACCATATGTTTGTGGATAATTCCATGTGAAGGTTGAAAATATAAAGGTTGTTCTGGTGGATAAAAACCTTGAGTGCTAGTAGATGAATCACTATACCCAAGGTTACTAGAACTCGATCTCCTACCAGATAAAGAGCCTATAGAAGTATGCTTCTTGCCTTTTCCTTTTGATGGAGCTCTAGGTTCACTTCTATCTCTCCTAGGTTCAGGAAACATATTTCCATCAAACTCTAATCTATCACCGAAATGTCCACTAGTGGTACCAACCCCATATTCTCCTCCATATTGACTAGAAGACCTAATTTCACCTCTATCACCACTATATCTATCATCCTCATCAATTGGACTTAAACCACCACCATCGGGTCCATCGCCACTCTGACTTGGCGTTGAACTAATACTCGAATGAGATAAATTTTGTTGTTGAGATTGATCAACATCTATTTCATCATCAGAGGTATCCACAAGCATCACACCAGCATTTTCACCATCTAACAATGGATTCTCTTTCTCATGAAGTCATTCTGATGGTGGATCAACATCTTCAAAGATATGATCAAGGCTGATAGGATTAAAATTAGCGTTTATATCATCAGTGCTCATTCTTTTTTGATGCCTTATCTGAAGCCTCATATTATAATAGGTAAACACTAGTTTCTCAAGTTTTTTATACTTTAACCTATTTCTTGCCTTGGTGTGCTCCAATTTCATTCGTAATTTGAAGCTGAAGTTGTTTGACTAAACACTTTAATTGCTAATTTTTGTAATTCGGGAACACATGTGCCGTATATTATCCACCAATCAGCTGCATAATATTATTTAAATTTCAAAATAACTTCAAAATGTACAATATAATTAAATAATTAAATTAAATTAAATAATTTAATTAACTGTTTACCCGAATTCATTTGCTTCCTAGCTCTTTGTGCTTGTGGAGTACCGAATGTCTCATGTTTATCTCTAAATAGTAACAACTACATAAATAAAAGATAGAGTAAAAATAAAATAAAAATAATTCTATTTCAAATTATGTAACTAAGTTACAAATAATAGTACTTGAGTCTAACCTGATTAAGCATTCTAACTTGATTATCAAGAGAAGGTTCTAATCTTTCAATTACTGATCGTGTACCTTCTAATGTTTCTATTAGTACATTCTTAGAATGCTCCACCCCAAATTGAAATTGAGGATTGCGAAAATAATCTAAGTATAATTTATAAGAATATCATCAAATAATAATAATCTAAAGCTTAAAATAATAAAATATAAAGTAGTTCTTAATTATATGAAACATTTTATCTTACCAGTTGAATGCAAGTCGGAATGCATAAAATTCCATCTATTGTCAATAATCTTTTCGTACTCGGTGAAATATCGACAATCTTGTTGAATTGCTCGTTTAGCTCTATCAACAGCCTCATAAATAAAGCCCATTGTTGGTTTTTCATCGCTATCCATAAGTCTTAATACTTTTACTAGGGGCTCGTAAACTTTTATGAGGTCATTGGCTTTTTTCCAAAAATATTTTCCCAAAACAATTTTTTTGGCTTCATAAGCAGGCCCTGACTTTTGTTATCCCCATTTTGATTCTTTAAATTCCTATATATTCATAAGAAAAATTTTAAAATAATATAATTTAAATTATTTGGAACTAATAAAATCATTAAAGGTTGCTATATTTAAGTAATTATATTAACTAATTATAAAATATTGACCTTTGAATTAAACATTTCTCTCAGACCTTGCTTTTTCTTGTTATCTCTTCAAGTTGAATGAAATGAGTTGCAAATCGAGTAAGAGCGGGCCGAAGTATTTGCTTCCCTTGTGTATACTTCTTCATAAAATCAACAGTCCAAATGTGATTGTCTATAAAGCAAGAAACTTTCTTTGCTTCATCTAACACTTTTGCTACACTGGGCTTTTTCCCAATATCTTCAAGGCATAAATCTAAACAGTGAGCTGCGTATGAGGTCCAATATATATGTTTTCTTTTCAACATTAATTTTTTTCCAGCAACTTTCATTGCTGCCTTATTATCAGTCACTATTTGGACAATATAATTTTCTCCAATTTCTTCTACAACTGAATCTAACAAATTGTAGTAGAATTCAACATCTCTACTACGGACACTTGAGACATCTACTGGTTTCCAAAAAATGGTTCATTTACTACAATAAACAAGAAAATTAATGATGTGCATTTGATTCAAATTGTTGGTCCAACCATCACACATTAGAGTTGCACCCAATTCTTTCCAATGAGTCTTTAGTCCATTTACCCAATCACGAACTCGTCGATACTCTAACTCTAAATACACATCTAAAACCTCATAAGGTGTTGGGAGCTTTACACCTTGTCCAACTTCTGTTGACAATTGAATTAAGTTATACAACCATGGAGAGCTTGCTAATTGAAAAGGAAGTCTTTCATATATTAAAAATTTAGATACCGCTTCACCTATCTTCCTTGAAAACTCTTTAAAAAAGAGTCATTGACCTTTGGTTGCTTTGAACTTTTGCTTCTAACCAATTCAGGTATAGCTCCCACTCACTTGGGATGGATTTACTTGTTCTTTCTCTATGATATTCTCTAGTTGATCCATGAGAAGATCGCCTTTCTTCATAAATGTTTTTCCAACCACCAGTACTTCGTCTGAATTCTTCCCTTCTATTCCACTCGTATTGTGATTGGATACTTTCTCGAGTTGCTTGCCTTATAGCAGAACCTCATCAATGAATTCTTCGTGTTCATCCTCCTCTTCTCTTAATTGAGATACGATTTCATCTTTTCTCCTCTTTTTGTCTATTTTCTTTGTGTTGCTTTCTTTCAGTATATTCATCATACTTTCTCTAAAGACACCTGTTAATAAAATAAAAATAATTCACACTTTATATTATTATCAATTATATATAATATTTATTGACAAATTTACAATAACATTTAAAAATAATAATAAAGTATCACATACCAATAACATTAGGGCATGGTGCAACATTGCCGGTTTTATGAGCAATGTCCTCTTTAAATCGTGTTATTCCTTCTTTCACAACTTTACCACAAAGTTTACATACGACATTTCCTTTCGTATTTGGCATTGGAGTTCCAAAGTGCCAACCTATATCATTACTTGGCGCGTTCGCCAATCATTTAGTCAGGAACTCTTCACGTGGTGGCATGCTTTATTTTATTTATATATAAGAAACATAAAATTATATTTAGAAATATAAGCAACTCATTACTTATATTATCAACAATATAATAATAAAAATTAAACATCATTAACATGGAAAATTAAATTTATTACATAATCTATAATTTATTATTTTTTAAAACAACAGTACCATAACCCATTATTACTTGGTTCCAAAGTTTTGGTATAAATAGTTTGTTTTGTTCCATTTTAGTAAGCTTTAGATTCAAAGCTGGATCAAATTTAAAATTCAAGTTTTTCATATTATGCAAACTAAAATTAATAGAGATTTATCTAATATTGAATTGAAGTCATCTATCGGATTTGATGAAGAAAAACACGATGAATTAATTTGTCTTGATTTTTACCTTTTATAATACAAGTCATAAGTGATGGAGGCTATAAAAATTTTTCATTAATAAAATAAATTAAGAAAATTAAATATATTAAAATTGAATTAAATATTAATATTAAAAAATTAAATCTTATTATTTAAAATAAAATTATTTAAAAATAAAAATATCATTATGTATTCAATAAATTTTAATTAGAAAATTTTAAACCATGCATTAAATAATGTTTTTTTAAAATTTAATGCATTAAACTATCCACTATCCAGCACATCAATGCCTCTGCCAGGAGCAGGAGCTAATAAATGATATTTAATGCTTCACAATAATAAAAAATCTACCTTACCATAATAAAATTTGACATTTAGAAAAACCATACGTCAAAACTAAAAAGAAAATAGAGAAATTAAAAAAAAAAAAGAGAGAAAAAACTATTCAAAATATATGGCATCCTTCATTATTTTTCTCTACATCCATCTTCAAACCGATTCGAGTCATCTAATCCCTTCTCCCTTCATCCCTAACCTAAAGTCTAAAGAGCATATTTGTACTTCAGATTCAAGACTTGTTTGTAACTTACAACAATATTTGCATTTTATGGCAAAAACAAGTAAGAATCAAGACAAAAATTTTAGGCACTTACTTGAAAATTATGAATCTTTGAATGTGCAAGACTGCAAGTGATCAGGGTTTGCTTCTCGGGTTCAATGGTAGCTGTGTTGTAATTTTGTTTGTCGTTTGGTTTTTAGTTTAAAGTCTAAACCGAAATATGAGAATATCATATTTTCTATTGCTTTTGATTGCTTTTTTCTGTTTATTTGGACTTCTTTTTACTTTTTTTGATTGAAAACTCTCTGATTTTGCAGGTAAGGGAATATATTCTCTTTTCTCTTATTGTATTTCTGCTGATTTTTGTTTAGAAGAGATGGATTTTTTTTTAATTTTACATTAATGAAAAATAACGGGATTAGTGGCCCGTTATTGCCGCAATTGATTGTTACCCGTTAATCGGTGTGACTCCACTTTACCCTGCTATTTTTAGCAGTAGCGGTTTCGAACGATGCCGCTATTGCTATATAGTGGCCGCTATTCCAGTATCGGACCGCTATTTAAATCCCTGGTGTAGCATAATCCAAAAGTGAAAATCAGGAGGGAAAGTTCTAGGACGTGACAACATCCTGTTGTCATCTGTGCAAGAACTGGAAGAGAAATTCTAGACAGCAATAAGAACAATTTGCTGCTGTGCATGCTGCTATCACATGGAAATAAACAGGTAGGAGTAGCGGAATGGCAGATAATAGGTACGTATCAATTATCATGCCAGCAGCAGCTCAATTATATAGATATATGTCTGCTGGTTTATCCAAAATCCGTGGGATCCCCGACTATATACGTTACAAGAAAAATATTGGGACGGAATTTGAACAAGCGATATCAGTTTCAGAGGTAGGGTTCAGGATGCCCCACAAGTGGTTCCACCAAAGTTTACAGCACTGGTTTAGGGTACCCCTTCCCCAACAAAGTCTCAAAAGTTGATTTGTCGTTGCTCCTTGGAATCTTCATTGCGATTTCCGTAGTTATTGGGGAATTTTGATTATCTTTCTTGATGATAGCATGACCCGTGACTTATCCATATTTCCTTCCCTACATCTGGCCTACAATGTCGGTAACTTAGAACTTTAGATTCACGGTCATGTATCGATTGCCATCTACTTATATTGAATGGATTTCAATGCTCAGTGAAGTGGATTCCCACTTCACCTAAAAATATGAAAACGACTTTTTCAACCTAGGCACGAGGATTAGGATACTAATTTCTTTGATATTAGAGACAACAATATAAACATTGTACAAGCCCAATTTTACCCGGGCTTACAAGCCCAATTTAAGCCCAAACCCAAAGCCCAATCAACACAAACCCTAGCCCACTAAACAAACCAGAAAACAGAAAAACAAAAAAAAAAACCCTAGCCTCCTTTCCGAATCTGCCTTTCTGACTAGCCACCGCCATCGATGTGGTTCGCCACCGCCCTTCAACTGCTCCACCGCCATCGATCGCCCAACTCGCTTCCATCGCCCTAGCACCTGCAAAACAAGAGCAACACAACACGCAACAGGGCAGAGAAGAAAAAACAGCAAACAAGTTGTAAAAAAAGGGCTATAAAAAAGCCGATTGGTGTTCTGTGAGGGGGGATTTTTTTTTTCAAAAAGAAAAGAAAAAAAAAAAGAAGAAAAGAGAACGAAATATCATCACAACGAAAGGATACGAACCCATCCGGAATCGAATGTACAAAAAAGGGGTCGGTTTCTGACGAAATTTCGGCAATACAAAGCAAAATAAAAAAACTGAACAAAAAGATCAAGGTTTTGGTTTCTCTTTATTCCCTATTATTATTTATTTTCGGTTTTATTTTATTTTTATTACTTCGAATCTTTGAAAACAAAATCGAAAAAGAAAGAGGAAAGGACCTTACCTGAATCCGTCCGAACGTCAAGCCGGAGGTCTCGCACCGTCGTCGGGATTAGACTCGAAAAAGGGGGTTGAGGGCCTTCGGCCTTGGTGCCCACAGCAGTCCAAGGGTTCAGCTTCGAACGGGGCTAAAACCCCCCTCTTCGCGAGCCGATTGGCCACCGATTACAAGGGCGACGGGCGACGGTGATGGAGGAAGCCCAATCGTCGGGCTGAAAAAGGAGGCAGAGAGAAGAGAAAGCATGTTGGCTGCTGCGTTTTGAGAGAACCTTAGGGTTCTGAAATCTGATTTCTGAAAAAAAATAAAGAGGCTTTTTATATCAGACAAAACGGCGCCGTTTGGTGCAGGAGATGTTGCGCATATCCCTAAAAAGGGATATTTTGTGAATGATCCTCCTTTCATTGCTCCGTTTGATTAGGCCCCGATTTCGACTTGTTGGTTCTTTTAAATTTGACCTCGATTTTATTTTGTTTTGATTTGGTCCCTAAAGTCGCATAACCGGATATGCGCGTGGGGATCTTGGGGATATTGACCATTTTAGTCCCTCTTGGTTATTTTTGCATGCGGTTTAGTCCTTCCTCTTTATTTTCTTTCAAATTTACCCCAAGTATTCCGTTTTATTCATTTTGGTCATTTCCTTACTATTGTTATTTTATTATTTTATTTCACTTCTAGTATCATTTTATTTCTATTAATACGTATTTATTTATCTTTTACTATTATTTCATTTTATCACTACTATAATTGCTACTATTATTATTATTATTTAGTATTTGTATCATTATATTATTATTGTTATTATTTCTATTATTGTTTAGTTACCATATCATTATCATCATTATTATTTTATTTTTATTATTGCTATTGTTATTACTATTATATTATTAACATATTATTATCTAATTTTTATTAACACATTTTACTTGTATTATTATTATCTTCATTATTATTATTATCATTATTTTTTGCCACAACCACCATTTTACTTTTATTTGTTATTTTATGTTTCTGTTTTATTATTATTTTGCATATTATTTTCTACTATTAATATAACTTTATTATTATTATTTTCTACTATCACCATTATTATAATATATATTTGCTTATTCTTTTGCATATATATTACATTATTTATTAATGACTATTACTATTATCATTTTATCTTTCGTTTTATTTCACATTATTATTTATGCATTATATATCATCATTAGTATTATTTATATTTTCATTGTCATTGTTCTAATATTATTTTTATTCTCTACCATTTTGCTATATTGCTATTATTATTATATTATTATTACTATTTGTTATTTTATTATTCTCACTATTTTTTGGTTTGCTATTATTATCATCTATTATTATGATTGTACGTGTTATCATTTTATTTTTTTACTATTATTACTATTATTACTATTATTAGTTTATTTATTATTATTGTCATTGTTATCATTAGTAGTAGAAGTATTTTTATATTTCTTGTGTTTGAGTCCATATTTGTTTTCTTAACCTTGTGCTACATCATCAAACAAATACATCTCGTGAAATTATCGCGTTTCATTTAAAAGTTTTTTAAAAATAAAGGCAATGTTTTGTATTTAAAAATTCGGAAAATAGCGCCCTAACATGCTGGGTCGCGATTTTCCGTTTCACTAAATACTTCGACCTAACTCCATAAAACACGAGACGACTTTGATTACGAAAGATTAAAACATCGTGTCCTAACGTACTGGATGTGATGTTTAGATCTTTTCGGAGCAAAGAAATCTTGATTTTTTTTAGCCCGAATACCTACACTTATTTTTAGCTTAAACATTATAAGATCAAAGAACATTTTACAAAAACCACTTTATTTTGTTCAAAATTTTTTAAATAAGGCAATGTTGATTCGGAGAATAGTGCTCTAACGTGCTGGGTTACGATTCTCCGTTTGACTAAAACACTAAACATCCTTTTAGTAAATTTCAAAAACTCCGAGATAACTTTGATTACGAAGGCTTCGAATATCGTGTCCTAACGTGCTGGATGTGATGTTTGTATCCTCTCGAAACAAAGAAATCTCAAATATCCTAATACATTTTTTAAAAGATCCGGGTTTAAAAATCTTCTCAAACTTCCGACATTAAGACATTAATTAATCATTTTGGTACCAATTTTAGGCGTATCGAGGGTGCTAACCCTTCCTCGTGCGTAACCGACTCCCGGACCCGATTTTCAAAACTACGCAGACCAAAACACTGTTTTAGTAAAACAAAACGTTTTATTAAAATAAAAGGTGATCCGATCACATCAAATAAAGATCGGTGGCGACTCCCGTTTTACTCTTATTTTTAACCCGAAGTCGAACCCCTTGTTGTTTTCCAAAAAAATGGTTACGACAAACTATCTTTGATTCTGACAGCTTCTGTATATAGTCAGAAATTGAATAACGAAGCTACTGTTTCACTTGGATAACTCCAATCCTTTCAAACATTATAAATGATGAAAACATGCATCCCATTTTTTTTCTTTGCATCTATTTATGGTAAACAAGAAGCTATACTTACGTCTTCATTGCTCGAAAACACCTTTTTCTCCCCTGACAAACTCACAGGAACGGGTACATTCATAGCTTGGGAAAATACATCTGCAACAGTGTCCTCATCATCGATTCATATTTTCAATCAAGCGATTGATTATTTTGATGAAATATAGGTTATTTCAATTAGATACATTTAATTGTTTGTAGAGGGAGATTCAATTATTTATCACCTTACTACATTATTTTAATTATATTATGGATTGAAAAACTATTTAATTAATTTATAAATATTAATTTGATTGAAATTGTAAAGTTGAGTAAACTCTTCAGTCTAAATTATATTTATTGTTGCGCTTTTAGTATTTTTACAACTGAATTAGAATCCAATTGAGTGTTACATCAACTTGAATTGATCCAATATTTTGATAAATAAATTTTAATTTGGTGTAATTATATTAATGAAACATGAATTGTGCTCCATATGCATATATATAAAATTTTGATTTTGGTTCAATTGTACATATTTAAAGAAATAGATACATACATACATTTATTTTTATATTGAATTAATATAATTATTTGTATATTCAATATCGTAAAATGGTGCTATAATGTTGATAGTGATTTGTGAAAATTGAATCAAATCAAAATTTATTTATAACATTTGAAAAAAAATTTATGACAAATTTTTAATTTTACATAATTTTTGTTTTTAAAAAAAGTATATTTATAATTTTTAAAATTTTAATATTTTTATATAATATTTCTACTTTTTAAATTTTTTGAATTTTTTATATATTATATATGATTTTTTACATTTTAAACAAAATATTATATATAATATTAAAAAAAGAATGATGTGGTGCATTCTAATAGTAACACGTGAACGATCAACGATGGTCAATATCAGTCAACATATAATTAGACCCAATACATGAAAGATCCAACCAAGCTTTGTAGAACACAAGGGGTGGCAAACCGTACTAATCCATAGAGTATGTAGTTGCCCCTTATCTCTTCTACTTAAAATAGAAATTGTATTTTCAATTAAAATATTTTATTATTTAATTAGATTTTATTTGAATAGAACTCTTATTCTGCATAAATAGGTATTATGTGTTGAACTATTACACACATTATTTACATCATCATTTTGTCAGAAAATTTTGGAAATTTATTTTACAAAATAAATGCTATTTTTTAGGAAAAACACATAGTTACGTATAAAACACGAATATAATTTTAAATAAAATTTATTACTATAAATATCAAAATGATTCGGTTTTAAAGAAAAATTTCAAACTTTCGTTGTGCCTAAAAAAATTGTTTTCTAAACCTATTTTCCCAACAATACTTGATTTTTATCCTAAGTTTTTAGAGGAGTAACTTAGAAGAGAGTGGTCTAAATCTTAAGTGTAAAAGTGAGAATTCTAATATAATAAGTATTAGAGCTTGTAATCACTTGTACTTGGTGTTAAAATAGCGTATTATTTTTTTAGACAAGACCCCACAAACGTAGAAAAATTAAACTACGTAAACATGTATGTTTTTCATTATTTTTTATTGTTCATCATCAATTCGTGAAACAGTTGACACTAATCGAATTTGTTTGCAATTAGAGTTTTTATTCTACTTTTAGGCCATCTAAATAAAAGAAAACACAAGATCTATATGGTCCAAGATGCCCATCACATTAACAAGTTACGACTAGCGGCAAATGAAGATGCAAACCGTAGCTCTCTAAACATAGTGGTACAACAAGCAAGACCTATTGTAGTCCTGCGAAGCCTGCACCTGCGCTTGCCAAGGATTGTTGGGTAAGGACAATGGGAATGATCTAATCCCCATGTACACTTAGGCTTCAAGCTAACCTTCAAATGAGAAAGTAATTTCTCTATTTAGAATCTTCATCATTATTTTCTAGTGGCTACTGTCCACCACTGTTTTTTAGCTTTCCTCTAATTATTTCAGGAAATCCTCACTAACTTAAGTGCTCTAAATGCTAATTTTGATGCCTTTAAATTAGCCTTTCTCTTACAAATCCTTTGAAAACCTAGCCCAAGTCTCAAATTTTAAAGATATCGTGAACAACCTTATTTTATCTCCAAAATGGCCAAACATTTTACTACTTTTAAACTCAAATAATCTTTTTTTTTTTTTTATCTTAGTTAGTTTGTTTAAATTTAGTTATGATTATAATTATTCCGATATATTAATTGAAATTGTAATACCTTTTAAAAAATTTTAAGATAATTTTAAAATTTATTTTCAAAAAAATATATTTTTTATGGGGATGAATTTGAGTCAAATTTGAGGTGAAGAGAAGATTGAAATGACGTAGAAAATGAGTTATAAGTCTCACTTATGCCTTCAGTCATGACTTCCTCCAACAAGAGGTGCATATTCCTTCATTACAGTACACACGACATGCGGAGGGAAACAACTTTGAATTGATTTCCACATTCCTTGGTAATGGTAATTTTAAATTCCACAGCTTTGCGTCGAGCGTGAGTGTCACGGAGAAGAAAACCCGCTTGGACTTGTTTATTTTAATTCATGAACCAACCAATTGATTTACTATATATAACGCAAGAAAAACGGTGGTTTTACGTTTGGACATCAAGGTTGGAGAAAATCTCGTTTCACCATTACAAAATCTTTCTGTCTCCCCCCTCTCCCACTTTGCATACACCGGCGGCGCCACCTCTCCATCGAGGCCACCGCCCCTGCCACTATGCAATTCAATTATTATGAAAAGATCCTTTTCCTTTACCGAAACTAGTTTTTTCTGGTCCGATATTTCTTTTTCCAGCTCCAATAATACGCAAAAAAACATCAATACAAACCCCGTATATAGAATTGTCCATCTTTCTTTGCATTCCTTCGAACCTTGCCCTTTTTACAAGGAAAGTTGGGAACAAAACATTCACCGTTTCGTCGTTACCCTTGTCCTTGTGTTTTATCTTCCTGGGAAAAGGATCCTGGTCATAATTTGATATATTGTGATTTGAAAGGCCCTTGCTTGTTTCCAAGTCCGCTTAGGCCATGGAGGACATTGTGAAACAGATCTTGGCAAGGCCAATACAAGTGGCAGACCTTATAGTCAAGGCCGCAGATGAAGCACAATCTTTCAAACAAGACTGCCTAGAGCTTAAAACCAAGGCCGAGAAGATATCAGCGCTCCTCCGTCAAGCTGCTCGTGCCAGCAACGAACTTTACGAACGCCCGACACGCAGGATTGTGGACGACACCGAACAGGTCCTGGAGAAGGCCCTAGCTCTTGTCCTCAAGTGCGGGGCAACCGGTTTCATAAAGCGAGTTTTCACCATTATCCCTGCGGGAGCCTTTAGGAAATTAGCGATACAACTCGAGAATTCTATAGGAGACGTTTCGTGGCTGTTGCGAGTGTCATCCTCGGATGGTGAACATGATGATGAATATCTCGGGCTTCCTCCTATCGCAGCCAACGAACCAATATTGTGCCTTATATGGGAACAGATTGCCATTCTTTATAAAGGTACAGTAGAAGAACGATCTGATGCTTCTGCTTCCTTGGTTTCCTTGGCTCGGGACAATGATCGATACGGTAAGCTGATCGTAGAGGAAGGAGGGATCCCTCCTTTATTGAAGTTGTTGAAGGAAGCGAAGCCAGAAGGTCAGGAGAACGCAGCAAGGGCGATTGGGTTGCTGGGACTTGATCCGGAATGCGTGGAACAGATTGTGAATGCTGGTGCTGGCTCGGTGTTTGCGAAAATCCTCAAAGAAGGTGACATGAAGGTTCAATCCTTGGTGGCTTGGGCTGTATCAGAATTAGCAGCGCATTACCCCAAATGCCAAGACCATTTTGCGCAGAACAATATAATTCGGTTTCTTGTGAGCCATCTCGCCTTTGAGACCGTTCAAGAACACAGTAAGTACTCCATTACGAGTAAGCAAGCCATGTCTGGTAATTCGGGTGGTGCGGAACCTAACCAGATGCACAATGTGGTTGTTAACTCTATGGCTATGAGAAGCCAGGTTCCTGAGGGTCCTAAGCTAAATAAACCACACAGTTCGTCAGGAAGTCACCACCTCCCTCCCAAAGGCAACCTACAACCCGCCAAGTCAAACCAACATCACCATCACCATCACCATCCACAAGGACACCATGTTTCATTATCTGGAACTAGCATCAAGGGAAGGGAATTTGAGGACCCAGCCACCAAAGCACAAATGAAGGCGATGGCGGCTAGAGCTCTGTGGCAGCTTTGCGTGGGAAATCTTGGTATATGCCGTACCATTACGGAATCAAGAGCTCTATTGTGCTTTGCAATTCTATTAGAGAAGGGCTCCGAAGATGTACGGTCGTATTCATCCATGGCATTGATGGAAATCACGGCTGTAGCGGAGCAAAATGCTGACCTGAGACGCTCTTCATTCAAGCCTACAGCCCCTGCTGCCAAAGCTGTTGTGGACCAGATGCTCAAAGTCATACAGAAGGCAGAAGACACAGATCTCCTAGTGCCTTGCATCAAATCGATTGGAAACTTGGCCAGGACTTTCCGAGCAACCGAAACCAGGATGATTGAGCCATTGGTGAAACTGCTTGATGAAAGGGAAGCGGATATTACCGTGGAGGCTGCCATTGCACTTAACAAGTTCGCCACACCTGACAATTACCTCCATGCTATTCATTCAAAAGCCATCATCAGTGCGGGAGGCGCCAAGCATCTAATTCAACTAGTTTACTTCGGAGAACAAATGGTTCAGTTTCCTTCTTTGACCCTGCTGTGTTACCTTACCTATAATGTTCCTGACAGTGACAGCCTTGCAAAAGAAGAGGTTCTTATAGTTCTGGAGTGGGCATCAAAGCAAGCTCATCTAATGGGAGATCCTAATATTGCTGAAATATTGCCAGAAGCCAAAAGTAGATTGGAACTCTATCAAACTAGGGGTTCAAGAGGAGTCCATTAACTTGAATTTTTAATCATTTCGTGCATCATTTTCTGAAATAGTTCAGTTTTTGTAAAGTTTTATTCCACCGCCATGAACTGTACATACATTAGCATTGATGTCAACACTGTTATGGGCTTACGGTAGTTCTATAGGAGACACTTATTATCGCTCTTAGGCAATAAAGATTATGCTTCTTACGTTTAACCTTATTCTTTCACTTTTCTTCCTTCTTACTCTTGTTATCTTGCATACATACATCATCAATCTCTGCCCTAACACTACACATTTCCCTATGTAATCTCAGTCTAAATTTCGTTATTTCATGTTACTATTGTGTGTGTGTACCGGCTACATTTATATTGCATGAACCAACTCACCTAATTCTCGAGGAAATTTGGATTTTGTTTGTTTCTTCACTTTAAACCGGTTGGGTTATACTAGGTTCCGTTTTAAAGAACAGGGCATGTTAGCCAAATACTGTCCATTATTGCTTTAATTTCTGAATAAAAACAATAGTCGCTTTAACTCAGTTGCTCATGCAATATGTAATGGATCTAAACAAAGTCCCCTGCTTTCAGCTTTTTGAATTCTGGTTTTTGATTTGACAGATGAAGCTGGCTTCATTCTGGGGTTTTTTTTTTTTTTTCTCTTCTCCTTGTAAGTGGATCAATAGGTTAGCCGTGAAGAACAAAAATCTCCTGCCCCCTTTTGCATGCGTGTCCCTTCAGTGTAAGATTGAGAAAATCCCATTCTCTCGACAAAGACGCAACCAAAATTGAACTGTTTACTTGTATAAAATCAAACTGTCAAGAAAAGTATAGCCTAGTAAGAATTCTTTTTTTAATTCTTTTGAACGTAAAATTGTAGTCTTTTATTGCTGACACTTTCTGCAATAATTATTTTCTATACAGTACAATTAAGCATGAATATGACTTCGAAGGAAAGATAAATACTTTTACATAACAAAAATATATTGCATCTCGATGCTGGATTTTTTTCAATGAAAACCATATCCAAGAGAAGCTTAATATAATCAGAAAAGTCTGAAGTTAAGTATTTCCCAATAAAGATGAAACTATGAAGTCTTCAAAGTTGAGGCTGCAATATTAATGATCCTAATTGATTATTGAAATAAAGAGAACTAGAGAAGTCAATATGATTTATAAAGTAATAAAACAACCATGTATATTGTGTTATAATTTGTTGGTATTGAAAATGAATTGCAATAGGCATATATAAATGTCGACTTTTTTTATAAGAGAGACAAATAAGAAGAGTTAACTGAAGAAAATAAATGTTGAGGAAAATCTACCAAATGGTGGTAGCAAAGGCAATGTATATAAAAGAATCAACTAGTCAAGGGAAAGGCCATAACCATCAGGTCTCACCTCCTTATGTGATTTGTATTTGAAGATATCCACTACTGCAGAGTAACACTTTAAGAACTAGCTCAAATCAGCTGAACTATCATGCACCCTACAAGCAGAGAAAAAGGGGAAGGGAGGAAGAGTTTCAGATTGCCCATAATCTATTAAATTTGTAAATTGAATGAGTTGATGCTTTAATGCACTTGGTCTAGTTCTAAAAATATATCCACAAATCAAATATAGAAAGAGTCAAAACTAAGCTTATATTGACGGTAGATACTGAGCTTTCTCCGTAGCTATAGCAGAGATTTCCATCCAAGTCCAAATTCGCCATTGTTTCTCCTCCGATAATAAACAGCAAAAGCCATTTTATTGCCAAATAAAGAACCGCGGCTGCAATTATTATCATGATATTCTAGCAAATAGAAGAAGTGGAAGCAAAGATGGAGAAATTGCAGCCATGGGCTTGTTTAGCGACATGCAGCTTCAATTTTGAGACAAAAGTAGAGCTGATGAGTGAAGTGGGAGAGGAGAGCTACTGGCAAACACTCTTAGAACTAGAAAGGTGAAAAGAGTAAAGGACAAAAGGCAGAACAAGTAGAATTTTTTATCTAGCAATGTGCAAAATTTGACTCTTCACATTCCTTTGATTTTATTCACCGTCTTGCTTTCAGATCTTCAGATTTTTCTCCTTTTTTTTCTAATTGAGCGTTTTTTACTTTTTGTTTGGTTTAGCGTGGCTAGAGGTGATAGTGTACGTGCCGGGCCTCAACATAATTTTGGGGCCAAATAATAGGTTTGGGTCCGACTCAGCTCGGCCCAAAAAATGGATTTGGATTTTTGTCCAAATTTAACTCAGTTTACATATATCAAGTTTGTACTCAGCCCGCATTAAATTTCAACATTTACCAGTAATACGAATCTACCTAATGTCCAAATTTCAACATTTGCTGAATCTGAGCATATTCAATTTTAACACTAAATTAGTGTGAACAAATCACAAAAAGATTCTGTAAATGAGAAAAATAGATACAAAAAAATAAATAATATGAAATTGATGGTCCGAAATGATTCAGAAATATGAAAATTGAAAACCAAAGCCCAAAGAGTTGGAAAACTCAACAAGTTGAACAAGAGATTTTGCATGAACAAGAAAGAAGAAAGATAGATGCATGTAAAAAAGAAGCAAGCAATGGCATCTCATTTAAGGATGAATGAGGCAAGCGTAAACTTAGTACGTACTCAAAGGTTTCGAGTCTAATACGAGCAATACAGCATGGTTCAGTCACCTATATAGCAGTGCGTATGAGAAAACAAAAATTGAACTCCATCGACTCCATAGCATATTGATAAATGAAAATAGTACCTAAAAACAGGATTTATCGATGGCATAATGAAGCCAAAGGTTAGGCGCGCGGTTTATGGAGATATTCTATACCATCAAAATTGGGGAATCCAAAAAATATTCGGAAACGGAATAAGTCTTTACAAATAATTAGGCAGCAATGTGAGTTGGATTCCGACATGAATATACTCAATATTTCAAAATATTTTCATGTCTATATCACATAATATGCCTGGGATAAAGATACTATAAAGAAAATAAATAATTCAAAATTTTAACAATCCGAAAGTCAGACAGAAGGAAACTAGGCATTTAAAAATGGTATAAGAGGAAAATCAAATTCAATCCATATCTTGTAATTTATTATTGTAATAAAATAACAAAACCACCATTGCTTTGTTTAACTCCACCATGTCTTTTTCTTGTTTTTAGCTGCTGTAAAGAGTTAAAAAAATGATTTATGTAAAGAGTTAAAAATACAAATAAAAGTAGGATTTATACAAGTTTCGTGAGAAGTAAGAGCTTTCTTACCCAAACAAATTGTCGAAATTATTTTTTTTTTGAAAAAATAGGGTCGACTTTAAAACGAAAATGGAGTCGCCACCAATTCTTTTTTTTTTTTGGTGTGATCGTGTCACCTTGATATTGAGCATTAAAACATTTTGATTCATTAAAATGATTATTTTGGCCTACAAAATTCGAAAAAACAGGTTCGAGAGTCGATTACGCACGAGGAAGGATTAGCACCCTCGTAACGCCCAAAATTGGTACCGAATTGATTGATTAATGTCTTAATGTCGAAAATTTGAAAAGATTTTAAAATACGATCCTCTTTGTTTAAAAAGAACTTGAATAAATTAAATTGGATGCTGAGACCCGCTTATTTCGAAGAAGTAAAATGCTATGCTCAGTGAGTTAGGATACGACATTTCGAATCCTCGAAACTAAGCTTGTCTTTTGACTTTTAAAACTCGTGCATTTAAGTTTAAGAAGAATATTTTGTTATTTGGATCAAATGAAAAATTGGAACCCAGTAAGTTAGGGCACAAGTTCTCAAAATTTCAAATACAGAATATTGCCTTTATTTTTAGAAATCCTTACCTCGAGATAACAAAATGTCATATCCAGTGAGTTAGGACACAACATTTTTGAATCCCCGAGAATAAGTTTTTATTTAACTTATATGATTTGATTTTTTTTAAAAAGATAATCGGTTCTTTAGACTCGACGAGGAAAAAAAATCGAAATCCAGTAAGTGAGGATACGATTTCTCGAATCTCGAATTACAAAAATTGTTTTATGAAAAAAATTTGTATCGGACAAAGATTAATGTAACACGATTTTATAGAAAATGAACTATGGTACTAATATACATAATAGGTTAATAATAAATGCGTTGATATAAATGACAATAATAAAGGCAAACATAAAAATAAAAATAAGATAAATAATAAAAAATAAATGAATAAATAAAAAATAAAAAACACAAACTAATTATGTATAAAAAATAATGAGTAAATAATAAATAAATGAAAACTAAAAAGAAATAATTAAAAATTTAATAATGAACAAATAAATAAATAAACGAATGAATATTAGATAAAACAGTTTTAAAATAATGGTTGTCAAAACCATTTTTTTGTTTGAAAAATGGGCCGACTTTAAAAAGAAATACGGAGTCGCCACCAATCCTTTTTTGAAGTGTGATTGGGCCACTTTTGAAAACGTTTTGGTCTACGAATTTTAAGAAAACGGGTTCGGGAGTCGGTTACGCACGAGGAAGGATTAGCACTCTCGTAACACCCAAAATTGGTACCTAATTGATCAACTAATGTCCTAATATAAAAAATTTGGAAGATTTTAAAATATGATTTATTTTTAAAAAAACTTGAATAAAAATGAGCAATCAGACCCTTTTATCTCGAGGAAGTAAAATGTCACGCCCAGTGAGTTAGGGTACAACATTTCAAATTCCCCAAAATTGAGCTTGTCCTTTGACTTTCAAAATTGATGAGTTTAAATTTAAGAAGGATACTCGGTTATTTGGTGTCTAATGAAAAAATCGGAACCCAGTAAGTTAGGGCTCGATTTCCCAAAATACCAAACACGGAATATTGCCTTTAGGTTTTGAAATCCTTATCCCGAGATAACAAAACGTCCCATCCAGTGAGTTAGGACACGACGATTTCGAATTCTCGAGAATAAGTTTTTTTTATTCAACTTTTTAAAAAGAAAGCAATAGGTCCTTTAGATTCGCAAAGAGAAATTGAAACCCAGTAAGTTAGGGTACAACTCCCTTCGAACCTTAGAACACAGAGAATGTGCTTATTTTTGAAACTAAAACTATAATGTATTGAATAAAATATGATATAATTTAAAAATAAAATGAAAAACGAGTTGTTATGCTAGTTTATATAACCACATTACAGTGATCGAACATGAATAACGATAATAAGGGTAGAAATGAAATACGATAAAAAAAATAAACAAACCAAATGAAATATACTAATAAACAAATAATAAAAAGAATAATAAGAAAATAATAATAGGTTTAAAAATATCAATAATTAAAATGATAATAATAGTACTAGTAAAAATAAAATAGTATTAATAAAACAATAAAAGTGATAAATAGAAGTATTAGTAATAATATAACGAAAAACATAATAATAATAAAGATAGTATAATAATAATAACAATATATATGTAAAATAATAGTGAGGAAAAAAATAAGAAAAATAATAGTGGTAAAAAAATTAGTAATAGGTGAAAGTAATAATAAAATGTAATATTAATAATAAATATAACTATAGTAAAGATTAAAGATAGTGTTAACAATAATAAGAGGTAATACTAATGATAATAATGATAGAAAGAATATGGCTATGACAATAATAATATACATATAAAAAAATAATAGTAATAAAATATATTTAAAAATAATTAATTCAAATGATAAAATAGTAAAAAAAAACAAAAGGGACTAAATTTGATTGAAAATAGAAGCTTTAGGGTAAATTTAAAATAAAAGGAAAAGATACGGGCTAATTTCAACACGCACGTAATAGATAGGGTCCAAAAGGGAAAATATTCTACGACTCTGGACTCAGCCTTTAAAGCATGGACGAAATCGAAATAAAAAAGAAAAGCGGGGTCAAATTTTAAAAATGGAATAAGTCGGTTTGGAACATCTAGAAATGCGGAGGGGCTGTTTGCGAAATTAGCCCCTCCCTGGAAAACACGCGGACCCCCGGGTCTGGTCGGGCGCACACACGGGCTAGGTTGAAACGGCGTCGTTTTGGCTGTGTTGGGCAAGGGTCAAAACGGCACCGTTTTAAGCTGCTATATAACCCATTTTTCTTCCAAAAATTTCATTTTATCACTTCATCCCCCCCAAAAAAAACCTTTCTCCTCTCAACTCTCCCTCTCTCAAAACCTCTGGCAAAAGTCTCTAACGCCGACCACCGCGCCCGGCCACCGTCAGTCGCCGTTGTCGGCCACCGTACATGGTGGCCGGAATTTGAAAAAGTGAGTTTTTTTCCTCTTTTTTCTTTATTTCCTTTAAAACTCTTATATATTTTTTTTTAAAAAGAAGAAAACCCCTAGAAAAAAAAAAACAGATTCGAAAAAAATAAAAAGAAAAACGAAAAAGAAGAAAAAAAAGAAAATGAACCTTTTCTTTTTGGATTCTCTGTGTTTCTCTATAAAAACGTGTGTATTCCTCTGTATTTATCAAAACCCCCCAAAAAAACTTTATTGATTCTTTAGTATTCGTAAAATGCTCTGTGTGTTTCTTGTGTAAGTCATGTAAAAAAAGTCCCTTTACAATGTATGATTTCGGCATTTATAGCGAATTTTACAAATAAATCTGTTATGTTTGCTGCAGCTTTGTCCTCCTTTTTCACAGGTGTGGCGACGTGGGGCGCATGATGCGGAGTTGCTGGAGACGTGCAGCTTGAGGAGTTGTCGTGGCTGCTGACGGCGCATAAAGACCCTAGAAGCCTTTAGGGTTTCCCATTTGCTAAAGAGATTTGGGTCGTTTGAGCCCTGCAATACATTGGGTTGAGTTTTGGGCCATGGACCAGTTTTAAATTTTTTATTGTTTATCTTTCTGGTCTTGGTTTAATGGGCTCCGAGTCTTAAAATTGGGCCTTACAGCTGCCCCTCTTTGCTCATTGTCGTGTAACGAGAATAGAGCAAAGACTATAAAAGGACCAATTTTGCCCGATTTTGGCCGAACTTCGTCTTCTTGATCCTCGTCTTCTTCAAATGACTCCAACTCCACTGCAACTTGAACGGTATTGGAACTTCATCTTGATAGCTTCAACTCCATGAAGGCAGTATCTATTATCTTTTGATCTGCTCCACTGCAAACTCGGGGAGATAGGATCTGATGTCTTCAGTCTGCTTCCTTGCTATCTTCAGGAAGACTTCATTCTTCAGTTTGATCCACTGGGGAACAAAATCTGAAATTTTCAATTTGCTTCTTTACTATCTTCAGGAAGACTTCATTCTTCAGTTTGCTCCACTACCATTTCTAGGGAACAAAATCTGAAATTTTCAACTTCAGTTTGCTCCACTAGCATTTCTAGGGAACAAGATCTGAAATTTTCAATTTTTCCTTACTATCTTCAGGAAGACTTTATTCTTCAGTTTGATCCTCTTGAGAACAAAATCTAAAATTTTCAATTCTTTAGTTTGCTCCACTAGCATTTCTAGGGAACAAGATCTGAAATTTTCAATTCTTGAGTTTGCTCCATTAGGGAACAAAATCTGAAATTTCCAATTCTCCAGTTTGCTCCACTAGAGAACAAAATCTAAAATTTTCAATTCTTCAGTTTGCTCCATTAGGGAACAAAATCTAAAATTTCCAATTCTTCAGTTTCCTCCACTAGAGAATAAAATCTGAAATTTTCAATTCTTCAGTTTGCTCCACTAGCATTTCTAGGAAACAAGATCTAAAATTTTCAATTCTTCAGTTTGCTCTATTAGGAACATAATCTGAAATTTCCAATTTTTCAGTCTGCTCCACTAGAGAACAAAATATGAAATTTTCAATTTGCTTCCTTACTATCTTCAGGAAGACTTCATTCTTCAGTTTGATCCTCTTGAGAACAAAATCTGAAATTTTCAATTTTTCAGTTTGCTCCACTAGCATTTCTAGGGAACAAGATCTGAAATTTTCAATTCTTCAGTTTGCTCTATTAGGGAACAAAATCTGAAATTTCCACTTTGATACACCGTCCTCTAGAGGACTTGACCTGTATATTTGAATGCATTATAGATGATATTTTGCATGAATGCAGAGTGTCATGCAGAGTGTCATGAGAATGATGATTAGGATGCATGATCAAAATGAATCTGATGCTCCTAACTAAATGATTTTAAGAATGACATTTGCATGAATACAGAATGTTATGAGGATGATTTCCTCCTTTTCTTTTTTTGGTTTGAAAAACGATTAGGACACCATGATCGAAATGAATCAAATACTCCTAATTGGAGATGTGAAAATGATCCATATGGGTTGTCATTGTTCATAATTCATCTAGGCTCTATCTCTGATGTACTACCATGCTTTCTTATTCAACTACTACCTTTGACAGAAGACCCAGGGAAACAAAAATTTTCTGCTCAGCAAGCTTGCCCCACTGTAATTTCAGAGTCCCTTCCCTTGAACTTTAGGACATACAATTTGTTCATCCCACTGTAACTTCAGGGGAACAACATTTGGTTCCTTCCATCCTTCTGTTACCATTCAAAAGTATGGAACTTGTATCACTTACCATCAATTTGATCCATTACACCATTCCCCGAGTGTAATGACCAGGATGTATGTGTTTGAAATGAATGCAGGGTATTTTGACAATGATCCCTTTTACATTTGAATTGACCTTGTTCTTTATTTGCCGATATGGTATCACCAACGAAGTTGTCTTATCCATAAGAATCTGAAGAGATGATCATTTTTCAATGTTTCCAGCCTTTAGGCTTGGTGAGTTCTGAACAATAGTCATATTTCAGATTCCTCATATTATTTAGAAGCTTCTAGAGTAATATGCAAAACTCCTTTTTATGAAAGTGTTATTATTCCATAGATCATCATTTCAATATAAATGCTTGAAAAAAAGGTCACAAAAATGGACGAGAAAGAAATTAGCCAGGAGCATAGCTCAGAAAAATAATTTAATCAAGGATAACCCATGTAATAAAAGAAAATTGATTTGGATGTATCTTGAAAAGAATAAAGCAATCAAAAGATAACCAATTCAAAAATGGGTAAGATAGTAGCTAGGTGCCCTAGATATCGCAGCTTGAGCTTCGCTGTTCCAACTTCTTGAGGGCCATTTTAAACTCACTATATGTTTAGGGGATCCGGAGTACTTTGTTGATGCTCCAAGGCGTAACATACTTCCTCATTGCTAATTCAGACGTAGCAAGACTACTGTATGCCCATCACAATTTGATCACAATTTGAGCTGCCCTTTTTGGGTTTTCGACTCAAAACCCTTTTTGTCTCAAAGCGTCCTTTGCGGGTTTTCACCTTGGCCTCTTCGTTTTTTTTTTGGGGGGGAAAGCCTCAAAGCACCCTTTGCGGGTTTTTTCCTTGGCCTATTTCCTTCTTAAATGAAGTGTTTCTTGACTGAGTCCGCATTAATTGGGCTCGACTGACTCTTGTCGTCCATCTCGGCTAGTATCAATTCTCCTCCAGAAAAATTCTTCTTTTCAACATAAGATCCTTCTCAATTAGGCATCCACTTTCCTCTGAAGTTCTTTTGCATAGGGGGATCTTTTCAATACCAAGTCTCCTTCATGAAACACTCTGGGGCAAACTTTTTGTTGTAAGCCCATATCATTCACTTTTGGTACATTTGACCATGACGGATGGCTCTTAATCTTTTTCCTTCGATCAGATTCAATTGATCATACCAAGATTGAACCCATTCCACTTCATCCAACTTCAGCTCTGACAAAAATCTGAAGAGAAGGAATTTCAACTTCGATAGGCAGGACTGCATCCATCCCATAAACTAATGAGAAATGTGTTGTCCTAGTGGGAGTCCTAGCCAATACTCGAGAAGCAAAGAGGGTAAATGGTAACTTCTTTATACCAATATTTACAAGTCTCAATCATCTTTAAAAATCTTTTGGATGTTCCTTTCTTCATTTCTTTCTTTCTTTCTTTCTTTTCTTTTTCTTTTTACCTTTGCTGCACTGATATGGCGTCTGATCTTTGAACAGTCTGTCAACTTTGACATTATATTTAGACATGTAACTTTTGGCATATGAAGCGACCTTCACCCTCTTAGTGAAGTAATTAACAACCGCAAAGATGATAATGTCTGTTAGAAGCTTCTGACTAGATCGTCCCCATAACATCTATGCCCACATATGGAAAATTTGTGAAGAATTAGAGAAGGTACATGAGTCTTGTATCCTTAAATATGGCATAGCCGATACCATCCCTTTTTATGCAGATCAGTAGTACCCGATCCTTGTGTTAAGCCCGCGTCTCAGTAGCCAAGGCATGTTCTGATATTATTGTGCAAAACATCTTTGAATAATCCAATGACGTCTTGCATTATTTCTATGGTGAGCTGGGCTTCAGTCTTCACCCCTTTTTTAGGCTCATAACATCTGCTGATCCTTTGTTAGTAAGGTCTGTTTTTCATCTTCTTTTACCATTCTTAGCAAATCAGAAGATATGTCACAATCTCTTTCATCTTCAAAGTCTTGAGATCCCTAGACCCATATCTCATTCAAAAAGGAGTCAGTAACAACGTCGCTTATGTCATTGATATCTGGGTACCTAGGTACGAGGGCAAACAAATCCAAAGAATAAATTATTCTAAGGATGATTATTGTTATGGTCATGGATAAAGAATAAAAGAATATTCTAAAAAAAAAGAATGTACAGTATAAGATAGAAAAAAATAAAAGAATATGTGCTCAAACAGATGCATTTTATTGAAATAAACTTTTGAACATAAGCCTATTTCAAAAAAGAGTTCTTGTTGCCTCTAGGCTCAAGACAACAAGCATGTTTTAAACATTACTCTAGATTAGCCCTAAAAAATACAAGGATCTCTTCCACGGTCTCATTATTCAAAACACTTCCAAGTGCACAAGGGTTTGGAAACTTCATTTTCTGATTCCCTCTTTGATTTCTTCAAGGAATAGCAACTTTCTTGTCTCCTCCTTCAATTACCGTATTCACTACCTCATTAAAGTGATCAGGTTTTGATGGACTGTCGAACTTCACAACTCTCATTTTAATAAACCTTTCAACCAACTTTTTAAACGCAGTACAGTTTTCAATTGATGCCCCGTTACTCCACATGGTAGTCACATTGAGCGTTCGAGTCATACCATCTAGGATATGGGGGCTGTAACGGCTTTAGGTAAAATGGAGACACCATATGCGCGTCAAATAAACTTTGATATAGCTCCTTATACGTCATTGGAATTGGCATAAATTGGAGCTTTTCAAAGTTTTGCCTTGGAGAGACCTGATCATTGGTAGTTACTGTCCTTGGCTGGTTCATTGTAATTGGCTCCGAATGGCTCTTGTTATACCTACCGGTATTATTTACTCTCTTTTCCTTCATCCTCAGGGCCTTTGAGGTCCATTCTCCTCTTTCTCTTGTTTCTACCAGCACAACCGGTTTGACTTGATCATTATTCAGGTCAGAATCTAAACCCATTGGGAACTTCAACAAGGTCGAAGTATCAGCTTGACATCAGGGTTCAATAATGACGGGTCCCCCATGCGAATGCGTATCTAGTTGAGTCGGGACACCTTTTGGGGAATAAACGATGTCTTCCTCACCATGCATGTTGTTGACTACTGGGCCTCTCATTTTTCCAATCCCTCCAACTAGTAACTGGATTAGCTAGCCTGTGATATTCCTTTGAAATTCTCACATTTCTTATTGAATTTCAGTCAATTGTCCCTACATCTGTATTTGTATTTGCTCTATTCTTTCCAATCTTTGTTCTATTTTTCCAGGTCAACTGAAATATTTTACCTAATTAGGGTCCTTTTGTAAAAGTCTAATGCAAATGATGTAATGTAATGCAAATACATAAATGCAAAGAAAGAGAGACGTTGACTCTGAATTCAGTTACATTAGAAAAACTTTACTAGAAAATACATTTCTTTACACAAAACGGATCGTATACACAGCCTTGTCCTCATAGTCCAAGTGAAAATATCAATCTCCTTCTTTGTAAAAGTCAAATCTTGCAATCCTCTGATAGATGCTTCCTCTAGCTCCTTTTGCTTGATCTGGACCGTGACTCCTGCTCACCTATTAGCTTCTTCAAGAAAGCTGGTATGTGGTAATTCTCGAATAGTCTTCGTCAACTTGAATCCTTGGGTGATAAAGTCTTGTATTCCTCCACGGACTATCAGTCTTCTCTCGTTGTGTTCACTTGGACTATATTCGGACGACCGGATTATAATCTACTTTATCAAAAAATCCATTTTCTTATGACCAACTTTTCTATTTAGCAATCGAATTTGAAATCAACACCTCTTTTCTATGATGTGAATGTAATGCAATCAAAACAAAAGAAAACACGTTAGCACAGGAAAAATAAATAACCTAGAACACCTATCAGGGTGACCATTAAGGTTTGACATAGTTCTACCTAAGGTGGGCCATTAGGGTTCACTATATGTGGTTTAGCTCTAAAGAAAAGGTACCTGAACCAGCAGATTCCTCGATCCTCACCCATTATAGGCTCATATGGACCGAGTTCAATTCAGGGGAATACATTTCTCTATGGCTGTACGGAGATGAAAATCTCACGAAGACATAGGTACGGATGTATCCCGAAAGCGATTCACTATCCCGCATGGAGGCGAAAACCTCACGAAGGAGTAGTTTCTCACTCTCACTTAAAGGTGTGACCACTACGGTCATCCAATATGATGCAAATGTATCCTAGACACTTAAAACGAAAAAACATAGGCGATGGGAAAAAAGTCAAAATCAAATTTTAATTTTCAATAAAAGGACATTAATCAATCAATTTTACGGCTTGACTCTCTTATTGGTCCCCAGTGGAGTCGCCAAGCTGTGAAACCATTTTTTTGTTTAAAAAACAGGCCGACTTTAAAAAGAAATACGGAGTCGCCACCAATCCTTTTTTGAAGTGTGATTGGGCCACTTTTGAAAATGTTTTGGCCTGCGAATTTTAAGAAAACGGGTTCGGGAGTCGGTTACGCACGACCCTCGTAACGCCCAAAATTGGTACCTAATTGATCAACTAATGTCCTAATATCGAAAATTTGGAAGATTTTAAAATATGATTTATTTTTAAAAAAACTTGAATAAAAATAAGCAATCAGACCCTTTTATCTTGTCACGCCCAGTGAGTTAGGGTACAACATTTCAAATTCCCCAAAATTGAGCTTGTCCTTTGACTTTCAAAATTGATGAGTTTAAATTTAAGAAGGATACTCGGTTATTTGGTGTCTAATGAAAAAATCGGAACCCAGTAAGTTAGGGCTCGATTTCCCAAAATACCAAACACGGAATATTACCTATAGGTTTTGAAATCCTTATCCCGAGATAACAAAATGTCCCATCCAGTGAGTTAGGACACGACGATTTCGAATTCTCGAGAATAAGTTTTTTTTATTGAACTTTTTAAAAAGAAAGCAATAGGTCCTTTAGATTCGCAAAGAGAAATCGAAACCCAATAAGTTAGGGTACAACTCCCTTCGAACCTTAGAACACAGAGAATGTGCTTATTTTTGAAACTAAAACTATAATGTATTGAATAAAATATGATATGATTTAAAAATAAAATGAAAAACGAGTTGCTATGCTTTACGGTGATCGAACATGAAAAGCGATAATAAGGGTAGAAATGAAATACGATAAAAAAATAAATAAACCAAATGAAATATACTAATAAACAAATAATAAAAAGAATAATAAGAATAATAATAATAGGTTTAAAAAATAACAATAATTAAAATGATAATAATAGTACTAGTAAAAATAAAATAGTATTAATAAAACAATAAAAGTGATAAATAGAAGTATTAGTAATAATATAACGATAAACATAATAATAATAAAGATAGTATAATAATAATAACAATATATATGTAAAATAATAGTGAGGAAAAAATAAGAAAAATAATAGTGGTAAAAAAATTAGTAATAGGTGAAAGTAATAATAAAATGTAATATTAATAATAAATATAACTATAGTAAAGATTAAATATAGTGTTAACAATAATAAGGGTAATACTAATGATAATAATGATAGAAAGAATACGGCTATGACAATAATAATATACATATAAAAAAATAATAGTAATAAAATATATTTAAAATAATTAATTCAAATGATAAAATAGTAAAAAAAACAAAAGGGACTAAATTTGATTGAAAATAGAAGCTTTGGGGTAAATTTAAAATAAAAGGAAAAGATACGGGCTAATTTCAACACGCACGTAATAGATAGGGTCCAAAAGGAAAATATTCCACGACTCTGGACTCAAACCTTTAAAGCATGGACGAAATCGAAATAAAAAGAAAAGCGGGTCAAATTTTAAAAGCGGAATAAGTCGGTTTGGAACATCTAGAAATGCGAGAGGTCTGTTTGAAATTAGCCCCCCTGAAAACACGTGGACCCAAGGTGCCGGTGGGCGCACTACAGGCTAAATTTGAAATGGCCTAGGTGCAGTCGAGTAGACACACAAAACTAAGGCTGGCTACTGCTTTTGGTGTGTTGGGCAAGGTCAAAGCAAAGATTTTAAGTCGCTATATAACCCGTTTTTCTTCCAAAAATTTCATTTTATCACTTCATCCCCCCCAAAAAAAAAAACCTTTCTCCTCTCAATTCTCCCCCTTTCTTAAAACCTCTGGCAAAAGTCTCTGACGTCGACCACTGCGCCGGCCACCGTCAGTCGCCGTCGTCAACGGCCACCGTACACGGTGGCCGAAATTTAAAAAAGTGAGTTTTTTCCTCTTTTTCTTTATTTCCTTTAAAAATCTTATATATTTTTTTAAAAAGAAGAAATGTAACACCCTGAATTAGGGGTTATTTGTAATTTAAATAAATTCTATGTGGACTTCAAGAAATAAATAAATATGATTTTATTTAGCATGAAATAACCCTGATTTAGGTCGGATTTGGGTTTAAAAAAAAAATTTAAAGTACTTAAAAGGAGGGAGCTAGGTGGAGATAGGGTTTAAATAAAAATTGGGAGAAGCATGACACAAGAATGGGTTTAGTACAAGTGGCTTAGTGCGCCTAAGAGTGTTGCTAGGGGGGAGGTTCGAGCCTCGACAGGATCAAGGGGGAAATATTTTTCCCTTGTGGGCTTTTTTGGGCGTTAGGCCTAGGAAGGCCTTATAATTAAATCAGGGGGCTTATTGACATGAAAGTCGAGGAGGCGGAGTGGCTGGGGCGCCACTTAAAGGACCTTGGTGCATGGACTCGGGTTCGAGTCATGGTAGGCGTAAGGAGTTTATTTTTAGGTTTTGGCGTTAAAAGGAAAAAGGGCCTGTAAGAAGGCTTATAATTAAATGGAGAGGTAATTTGACATGAAAGTCAGGCTGGAAGAGATGGCAAGGGGCGTTGGAGGGGGGCTACTATTGCCAGGTCGCTAGTTCGACTCATGTAGCGACATCTTGGCTTTATTTTTTCCTCTTGTTTGTCTTTGGCGTGAGGGAGGGAGTTGGCAGCATTTTGGACTCTCAATTGATAAGAGATTTAGCTTATTTTTTGCTAATAATCAATTTGGAAAGGGGGAGACTAATAGTGTTTTATTTGCTATTAAATTGCTAAGGGATGAGGAGATTAAAAGGTATGATAAAGCTAGATTAATTGTGATAATTCAAGGCTGAAAAATTATCACAAAATAGGGAGTATTTTCCGAAATTAGGAGACCTTGGGGGGGCTGTCCATATTTGTTTTGTACAGCAAAGAAGTATCAAAACCTCCAGCAAACTCTTTTGTTTTTCTCTTCATTGTCTCTTGAAATCTCCATTGTTTCATAGCCAAAATTATTCAAAATTTCCAGCATCTTTTCCTTCTACTTTGCTGCCGAATTCTTCCTTGTTCTTAAGCCAAAATTGTTCAAAATTTCCAGCATCTTTTCCTTCTACTTTGCTGCCGGATTTTCCCTTAAACCATAGCCAAAGTTGTTCAAAAATTTCCAGATTTTCTTGTACCTTTAAAGCCGAATCTACTTCCTCTTTTAATAGGAAAATTCCAGCCCCTTTTCTTCTTAGAATTAGCCGATTTTCTCTTAAGTGAGCTGCTGTTCGGTTCTTTTCTTTTCATTGAAAATTGTCAAACCCACTCACAATCCCAAGTGGTGCTGATTTGTGGAGTTTAAGGGCTGAAACAATCATCAAGGGAAGCTTTCGGGAATTATTTTCCAAGGAAAGTTGGTAAGCACATTCGGCCAAGGGCCTTTCAATTAAAAAGTCTATGATTAAATGCCGAAACTAACGTATGCCATGGATTTAGGGACTAAGTTAGGCTTCGGGATTTGATTGGAAATCAAATCCATTCAAGGGACAAAAATCTAGTGTTGTAGATCGGATCTTCGGGATCTAGGAATTCCGGTAGAAACAGGTGTGTAAACTCATTACACACTTTATTATTAAACTTGCAATATTATTGTCTTGTGTATGAATTTTGGTAGTGACCTATGATATGCTTGTGGGCTTAATCATGGATTCCGGGTAAGTCCCCTAATTTGCGATTTTGATATATGATTTGCATGCCATCACATGATGATTAAATGCTATGATATGATTTATGAAAATTGTTATAAAAGCATGTGATGGTGGGATTGTTGAGAGGAGGGAAGATTTTATGGATGCGCGATGGTTTTGACCACAAGATGGGTTGATGGTTTTGACCACAAGATGGGTTGGCCCCATCAGATTATTTGTGACCTATGGTCATCGGTGGTTTTGACCACACCGATTGATAAATTGCGACTAAGTCCCAGTGGTTTGGTACCACCGATGGTTTTGACCACACTTTGATTATTTGTGACCTATGGTCATCAGTGGTTTTGACCACACGATGGGTTGGCCCTATCATTTGATTTGTGACTCTAAGTCATCGATAGTTTTGACCACCAGTGGTTTTGACAACACGGGGTAGTCAAGGAGTATGGATGGTTAGGTTGGGTTGCATGTGCATGTTTATCAATAAATTGTGTATGGGTTATATTTTTCCGGGTGGGGGATTTACACATTGAGTCTTGGTGACTCACCCTTCCTTAACATTTTGCGATGAGTAGAGCGGAGATGGAGCCGGAGAGGACTCGAGGGCCATGCTTGTTGAAGGATTTAAATTCATTTTATTAAAGTTATTAATATTTATTTTCTAAGTTTTCATTTTGGGTTTGTAATAAGGCCGATAATTATGGTTGGATGTTTATTTTATTGCTTTATTTTACTCATGTTACATTACGAATGGAATTTTATAAAATTAATTGAACCGGTTAAAAGCAACTTTTCAAACTTAATAAATTTCTACGGGTTTTTAAAAGATGTTACCATCGGATAAAAAAATTCACCACGTCAATCATGATTTTGAAAATTCCTTAAATTTTAAATAATCAAACAATTTCAAAGGTTGAACAACCCAATTATATTTATAAAAAGCCCAACCGAGCTTTCAAACACCGTTTTAATTCCTTAGCCAAATTTCATCAAATTTTCACCAGAAAATCAATGTCCTTCAAAATATTTTACTCTGTGACATACCAGATTCGATTAGGACTCATGGGCTGGGTTTGGGGTGTTACAAGAAAACCCTAGAAAAAAAGACAGATTCGAAAAAAAATAAAAATATAAACGAAAAAGAAGAAAAAAAAAGAAAATGAACCTTTGCTCTTTTGATTCTCTGTGTCTCTCTAAAAACGTGTGTATTCCTCTGTATTTATCAAAAATCCCCCCCAAAAAAAACTCTTCTGATTCTTTAGTATTCGTAAAATGCTCTGTGTGTTTCTTGTGTAAGTCATGTAAAAAAAAAAAGTCCCCTTTTACAATGTATGATTTCGGCATTTATAGCCGAATTTTACAAACAAATCTGTTATGTTTGCTGCAACTTTGTCCTCCTTTTTCGCAGGTGTGGCGACGTAGGGCGCACGATGCGGAGTTGCTGGAGACGTGCAGCTTGATGAGTCGTCGTGGCTGCTGACGGCGCATGAAGACCCTAGAAGCCTTTAGGGTTTCACATTCGCTAAAGAGATTTGGGTCGTTTGAGCCCTGCAATACATTGGGTTGAGTTTTGGGCCATGGACCGGTTTTAAATTTGTTATTGTTTATCTTTCTGGTCTTGGTTTAATGGGCTCCGAGTCTTAAAATTGGGCCTTACAATGGTAATAATAATGATAATAGTAATAAAAATAAAATAATAATACTAGTAATAATAATAATAATAATAATAGGAAAAATAATTGTCGAGACCATTTTTAAAAACGAGTTTAAAAAAATGGGGATCGACTTTAAAAATATGGAGTCGCCACCGATCTTTTATTCGAGGTGTGATCGGATCACCTTGAGATGGATTATTTTAATAAAACATTTTGATTTATTAAAATAATAATTTTGGTCTACGAAATCCAGAAAACAGGCTCGAGATTCGGTTACACACGAGGAAGGATTAGTACCCTCGCAACGCCCAAAATTGGTACCAAATTGATTAATGAATGTCTTAATGCCGAAAATTTGAAAATATTCTAGATTACGATCCATTTACTTAAGATATATATTTAGACAGAATCATATTGGATGCCAAAGCTTCTTATTTCGAAGAAATAAAATGCCGTACTCAATAAGTTAGGGCACCACATCTTATATTCTTGAAATTAGGTTTATCCTTTGACATTCAATACTCGTACATTTGAAAATAAGAAGGATATTCAATTACTTGGGTCAAATGAAAAATCGCAACCCAGTAAGTTAGGGCACTATTTCTCAAAATTCCCACATACGGAATATTGCCTTTGTTCTTTTGAAATTCTTATCTCGAGATGGTAAAATATCACACTCAGTAAGTTGGGGCGCAATATCTCAATTTCTCGAGAATAAGTTTTTTTTATTTATTTAAAACATCGTGCATTATGATTTAAGAGAAAAAGGATAATTGGTTGCTAGGTTTTAAACGAAGAGAATTAGAACTTAGTAAGTTAGAGCACGATTTTCTCGAAACCTCTAAACACGAGCATTGCCTTGTGATCTTAAAACCGAAATGACGTTAAAACACTACATCTTTCGTAAGATACAATGGAATGCAAAGTAATATATTAATCCATACAACAAATATTACAACGATGAATTACAAAATAATTAATAGTTACAAATTAACAATTTATTATCCATACAAGAGCAATAATCATATAACACAATTTCGATATTAGCAATTGAAGAAAATGGAGTAAAATAATATACATATCGTAAATAAATTTAAAAGAAAATACTTACATAAGATAATACGAAATCAATAATATATTTACATAAAAATAATTTAATATAAATTATATATGTGTACAAAAGGAATATATTTATATATATATAAATTAATGAAAATAACATAGTGAAATAAATAATATCTAGAACCATTTGAAATATAATATTTAATTTTAATTTTGAAAAAAGAATAATTAAAAATAAGCTAGTAATTGAAAGATAAATAAAAGACTTTATTGAAAACAAAACAAAATTAAAGAGCTAAAGTGATAAATTAAAAGAAATCGAAGAAGGACTAAAATATAATGCGCGTGAATCAAAAGGGACTAAAAGAAGAATTTACCCGATCTAATTAAACGCAGCATTTAAATAGAAGCTAAATTAAAACTGCAAAATTACTGGGCAAAATTAAAATAAAATAAAACTTAATTAAAAAGAAGTAAAATGCGGAAGGAATAAGATAATAAATAACCCATCACAGCCAAAACACGCGGATCTTGGCCACAATAGGGTTGGGTCTTGGGTTTTCCAACGAAATGGCGCCGTTTTGAAGCTATTGCATTTAGACTAAAACGACATCGTGTTTCTCTCCTATAAAAGGTAGAAATCTGTTTAGAAAAATCATTTTGTATTGGCTTTTTTTTTAAAAAAAAACTAAGGGGAGAAGGGATTTGCTCTCTAGTTCTCCGATTCCAGGCCATTGGGCCACCGTGGCGGCCATCAGTCGTCGTTAATGGCGCCGTCGTCCATGGTGGTCGGAGGAGACCAAAAGAGCCCGTTTCGATCCTTTCACTTCCTTCAACCCAAATCTGACCTCTAAATATTCAAAACCCTTCCAGAAATTGAAAGAAGTAACAAGGGACGCTTTAGTTTCGGCTTCGATTGTCACGAAAAGGTGAGAACTTTGATTTTTTCTGTTTCTATGTATATACGATGTATTTTTGAAAATGAAAATAGACTGAAAATCGACTCGAAAATATCTTTTTTCTTTCTGTATTCAAAAAATGTCCCCCCTTTATTTTTATAGGTATGTGTTTATATGCGAAGTAAGAATGGATTAAAAAAATCGAAGAATACCTCTGAAAATTGCTATGTTTTTGTATTTCAAAAAATCGTGTGTCCTCCCTTATTACATTTCTTGGCTTTAGTTTTTATAGTCGAAAGAAAAACAACGAAAAAAATACAATGCTTTTTCTCTATTCCTCTGTATTGGCTGTCGTTTGTTTGTCCTTTGTTGCAGGTACGACCGAGGGGTATGGAGGCGTGGACGTGGCTCGTACAGAGGCGTGGGGTGGCTTCTTTGTTAGGGGCTTACTACAAGATGGAAGTGATGAAACCCTAGGGTTTCATTCATTAATATTTTGGGCTATTTGGGCTAGGTGCTGTTTAAGATATTTGAGCCACTTGGGCCTGCTAATTTGGATCCGTAGATGGGGCTGTAGGTTGGGCCTTAATTGGGCTTGTATCTGGGTATGAGTCTTTAGTTTAGGTTTAGTGGTTTAGGTTATTGTAAATGGACTTTTTATTGGGCTATTATTATTGGTTTTTTTGGGTATTTTTTTATTTAGTTTTGGTTTTGTATTTAGTTAATGGTAGAGCAAAAATTGGGTCTTACAAGTAATAATAAAAATAAAAATAATAATAGCAATAATAATATTGAAAATTATGTAACAAAAATTAGAAATAATAATCTGATAACAATAAAAGTAATAGTAATAATAATAGTAATAATAATAATAATATTAAAAATAATTAATTTAATAACAAAAATAATAAAAGGGACTAAATTGAACTTTTAAATAGGAATCTGGGGCAAATTAGAAATAAAAGGAAAAGGAAAAGTATCACATTGAACTCGCGAATAACAAAGAGGGACCAATAGGGAAATTAACCCCCGCCGTCGAAAACGTAGTCCTTCGAATATGGGCCTAATTGAAATAATAGCGAAATTATTGGGCAAAATTAGAGGAACTAAAGCAAAAAAGATTAAATTGAAAATAATCGAAAAAGCGGAAGGGCCAAAACTGCAGATAACCCTTCCGCTAAAAAAACCGAATCCTAGGCGAGTCGGTTTGACCCGAAACAATGCCGTTTCAGGCTCAAATGGTTTAGGGACCAAACTGAAATAGAAGCAAAAATTTTGTGGCTGAAATCGAAAAGAATAAAAAATATAGGACCACATTGAAATGTGCCGCAAAAGCGAAAGGACCTATTGCGCAAATAAACCCTTAATCAAAAATACGCGGACCCCCTAGAGTGGGTCGGGTTGCGCGCGAGTCAAGGCGAAACGACGTTGTTTTGGCATACGGGCTTAAGGCCTAAACGACATCGTTTTGATTATTTATAAAAGCTATATTTTTTAAAAAAAATTCATTTATAGCCTCATTTAAAACAAAAAACAAAAAAATCAAATGGAGCCTTTCCAGAATTCTCTCTGCCTCCCCTTTTTCGATCTGAGTCCAGCGAGAGCTCCGTTGATCGTCACGCAAATCTGCCATGGCGTGCGGTGGTGAGACCCTGTAAGTTTTTTCTCTTTTTTTATACTATATTCAAATATATATGTATAGTTTAAAAATAAAAACGAAAATCTTTGTATGTATGTAGGCAATTTCGAAGAGAAAAAAAAAAAAAAAAAAAGAAAAAAAGAAAACCTTTCGTTGATCTGCTTTGATATTTTATTTTGTATTGATTTCGTTTTCGTAAAAAATGTAACCCTTTACAAATATCCACTGGCCTCTTTTTATAGCTGATTTTAAAAAAATGAAAAGAAAATACAAAAAATGCCCTCTATTTTCTTGCGCACTGCTGTTATTTGGTCCTTTTTTGCAGGTGAAACCACCGTTCGGAGGAGGACGTGGCGGTACGGAGGCATGCAGCGCGCTTGTGGGGGGGTTGGAGCTGTTGAGGCGCTGGCCTTGGCTAGGGTTTCGATTTTTTTCTGCTTTGTTTTGGGCTAGTGGGTTAGGGTTTAGGCATTTGGGCCACTGTAATTGGGTAGTGAATTTGGGTTTTAAGTTTGGGTTTGTAAACAGAAACTAGACTGTTTATTATTGACTTTTTTATTTATTGGGTTTTTCGGGCCAGGCCAAAATTGGCCTATTACACAAATTATTGTTGTTTACATTTTAATTCGGTGTGTTTCTTTTTCAGATAACCAAATTAGTGCAAAATGAGAGAAAAAGGGAAATTTCTTACCTAACTTGGGTTCGATTTCTCACTTCTCAGTCCTACTGCAACAATGGAAACAGGTGACAAGGATTAAGGCTGAGGAAATTTGGGGGAGGGTCAGCTGAGGAAATTAGGTAGGCATCGATGATAGAAAAAGAGGGAGATGGAGTGGCCGCCGGAGTGGAGACGACTGTCAATGGATAGTGATGTTGGATAGGTGAAGGTGGTGAGCGGCAAACATCTAAGGTTACGGATTTTTGTTTTGGAATTGATTTGGGAATTAGAATTTGGAAATAAGGGAGAGGGGGACAGGAGATAGAGTGTACACCTAAAAATTAAAAATAATTAGTATATAAACTTGGGTCGGGGCCTATAAAAGTGTTATCAATTTTAATTAAATATCACACCAAAAATAAAAAATTTAAGAACGGCGGTGTCCTCAAGTGCACGGGTCAAATTGTAATATATTTTAGTACAATGAAATATTTTGGAAGTGTTCTAAAGATCGTAACCAAGGGAGGATGAAATAAATAACGAAAGCGCTTTTACAATTACAAGTATAAGTAGTACTAATTATTTCCTATATTATGATGAACAATAAAATAAATTAAGGGAGTAAAAATAAATAAATAAATAAATATTGAAAAGAAATAAATAAAGAAAACTAAACAAACAAAATAAATCAAAAACTAATCAGGAATATTAACTCGCTTTAGAGTTTGCAATCAACTTCGAATTAGGGTTTTAGGGTCGATTAACTATCAATTAACCAATTATTACCTCCTGGAATCTAATTAACTAATCAATTGGTTGATACTCGTTTATCTTTAGACCTCACTTTTTCAACTAGGATAAATTATGATTCACTCGGTTCGACTTATCTTCTGACGTCGCATTGCCTATGATAACTTCCTAGAGTTGTCAACCCTAGTGGTTTAAGCACACGTAATTCATATGAACTAATCCTTCTTGGGAAATCCTAAATCCTCCGTTAACCACATCTTCATCCACTTGTTAATTTCCCTTAAGGGACTTAACTACTCATGTTATTCATAATCTCTCTCTTAATTGAATAAATCATGTGAAGAATACGATCAATTCGAAAGGGAAAAGAGATTTAAATAATCATGGATGTAATATCAAATGAGGAACAGAGTAGTAAATCTCTTGATTCGAATAAAGAAATAAATCGATGCAAGAACAAGTAAATTGAAATACTTAAATTGAAATACTTCGATAATATAAATAAACTCTTGAACCAAAACTAATTTCAAGAGGAAAATAAGAAAGTTTTAAAAAGCCGAAAAGAAAATAATCTAAATCTACTCTTAAACTATTAGGGTTTTTGAAGGCGTCTAGGATGACTTGGTTACATCAAACATCTAATATCTTATTTACAGAGGTGTTGACAGCCCAAATTAAGTCTTCAACACGTCCTAGGTCTTCGTATAAGTTTGATTATGCGGATGAAAATAACCCTTATAAACTTGGGTAGCACGTCAACGTGTGTCATGCAACACCAAAAATCTGCCTTGTGTTGGTTTGTTTTGTGCTTTGACGTCCCAGGAAGCTTGTGCATCACTCGACCCTTGCTTCCACATCAACTGGGTCTTTATATCTTCATCCTACACACTTAATTGAACATATTAGCAGAACCTAAGGCCCGTGCCGGCCTATTGGGTCACAACACTATAAAAATGTGTTAAAAACACTTATTTTCATTAACTTTCAATCTAAGGCCTAAGTATTGAAAACATAATATAAAAATACTAAATTACTTAGAAAACAAACTCCTTAAGTGTGGAATTGACCCGAATTAACTACTACATTTGACAGCAGGTCAAAGACCCTGTACTTAAGTTTTTGCTTATCTTCAAGTAAACTACCCAAAAACGAAATAAAAATCGAAAACAAACCAAAACTGAAAATATTAAATAAACATGCAAAGAAAATAAAATGTACTTGAGCTAGCTTGGTACACGGGATTGGATCAGGGCATCGACACTAGGAAGATTTGCCTAAATATATAACTCTAGCTAGAAATTTAAACAATTCAAAGTTATTTATACTTAAACAGAATAGTTCAATAAATTACAAAGTAAACAAATCAAAGGAAATTAAATATAGATTTCCATCAAAATGTATATGCAAATATAATACTTATTTTTGCAAACTATAGTCAGTTTAGATATATTTTTTTCTACTTAGTTTATTTTTGTCCATGCTTTGAACTCTAATGCAATAATATTTCCCTGATAACCCTTATGATTTGAATTTTTTTTTTATTTGTGCCAATACGATCAAGATTTTTCTTGGGCACTTTGTATAAGGGTTATACTAGTCATACTGCACTGTTTCAATAACCATAGATTTTACCGAGTATTTTCTTTTTAATTTGAACATTCTATATTTCTACAAATATAATTACCTATTTGTATCTACCTTTATCATTTGGTATATTTTTAATCTATTGTACTATTTACATTATAATATATTGAGCTAATTAGTCTAAATATAAACAACCTAAATTATTTAATTTTAGGCTAAATTTACAATTTAAACAAACAATCTAGGTATATGCTCCTAACCAATCACTTGTATTTCTACAAGCTCAAGCACAAACATGCAATTAAAAATTTAAAACAAATAAAATAACTGAAAAGGAAAAAAAATAAAAATTTCCTAAGTCACCCTCACATTTTATTCGGCACATTGTCTCTAATGTGCAACTAAAAATATGAAGGAAAGAGGTTACCCGATTGGCATGATAAGTGCATCGCAATTGGTGAGACTACTCTTCCTTTGGATTTTGGCTCGCAATGGTAGTGTCGTCAAAAATTGTAAGGTTTCTACAAAGAAAATTTAAAATATATATATATATATATATATATTGATCCTAACTAATTAAAAACTAAAACTAAATTTAAAAATCATCCCAAAAATAAAGTACAAAATCCAAATATATAAAAATGTTCAGAATTAGTCGGACTCAGATTCTGACTCCTCCACTAACTTCCAAAGTCTCCTATTATTTTGCTTGTCGTGATCGCTTTTATTGGTTTTGTTTGGAGTCGATACACAATTTTTTTGCTTCCTTATTTCTACTTCCTTCCGATTATTCTCTAGTAACGTCGCATTGCCTTGTAGTATGCTTACCGCTCAATGTTGATATTTTAATTACACTCCTAATTTGGGTTGTTGTGTTCCCATTTGCGGTTGTGTTGTTGAATGGTTGCGAGTATGGTGTCATCCATGAAGTAGTTTATATGTCATACCTCTTAGCATAGTGTTCCGTAATTGGCTTGATGTAGGCAATACCCTCATTATATATTCAAGATGTGCTCGAATGTCGTCCTTTCTTAATGTAGCTTGCTTTTCGTTTTTGTCAATAGCTTGCAATTGGTTTGTAGACTTGACAGTCTTGGAGAGGTTGCCCCTAAGGGGTGGCTGTGTCCATTAGAAGTATTTAATTCCATATTTCTCAACTGCACGGGTTGCCAACTTCCCACGTTCTTGGTTGCATGCAACTTGGTATTCCAAGTATTGTTGTAGTCCATATGGTAGAAAATGTTTATATTTTGAATATGATCATTTATGTTAGTGGCATGTATATGTATTAACCTAGTGAGTTAATTGTTTGTTTTCCATTTGTTCATATTATGCTTGAGATTGAGATATTTCTTACACGTTAAGTAATTGAACGCTTATGTATACTTGTAATCATGTATTGATAGATGTTTGATATGCTAAGAATGTTAATTTGACATTTTTGGTAATGCATATAATGTGTTAAGATGAGCTTTTGGGTCATTTAGACCATTTGATATTGATCTTGGCAAGTTTAAGGAAAATGATGCAAAAATTGAAGGAATTATCTTTATAGTCGCGACAACCCCTTATTAGTGTCACGATATTAAACCCTCTGCCTTCAAGGTTGCAACATTTTCCTATTGAAGTCATGATGTCAAGTTCCTATCTTCATGGTTTCTACTCACCCCAAATAAAGTTGCGACACCATGCTACTGCCTTCAATGTCGCGATACTCATTCTTCGAGGTCATGACTGTTGGATCTAGTGTCCTGAGTGTAGTATATTCGTTTGTAAACTTATAATTCTTTTGAATAGATTGGTCAATAAAAAAAATCATTTATTTAAATTAATATACTTTGTATTGTTGTTCTCAAATGGTTTTTGCACACAAAGCAAAATAGAAGCAAATGTTACTCATTGGTTGTCTATTGTTTAAACTAATACTAATCGATATTATGTGGTCGAATCGTAGTACAGAAAGACAACTTGTATTAGTAGACGAACCTAAACATGTCCTTAGTCTAATAAAAAATGAGCAAACCAATTGAAAGACTAATATGTCGTCTATTAAGTCCAATTGGGGAGATGCCTTGTCTTGGACATCGGAGCAGATGACTCCCAGAAGATAGAGACATAGATGTCACTAATTGGACTGACAGTATATTAGACAGAACCTAAGAAGAATAAATCCTAAATCCGTTTTATTTACTTGTGACGTTCATAATGTGGCATACCTAAATCTTGAGTGGATGGTGGACTATGTATTTTTGACTCGTACACTTTAATATAAGTAAAAGTTTGAGTTCAAATAGATAAGAAATTGAAAGCTAGTGCATTAGGTGTATGACTTTTGTAATTTGTAGCGTCATTCACAATAGTGGAATACCTAGACCGAGTTATGGGTAAATGATATCCTCTCATAGGCATTACATGGTTGGTGAAAAGTAAACGTGGCCACAAGTCGTTCGTCTTTGTGGTGGATGACTTGATCACTATTTATAGTGGTTGACTTTTCATGAAGGAAGATGTAATGGTTACCATGAGATAAAATAAAATCATATTAGGAGAAAAGATACTATCCCAAAGAGATCAATGATATACTATGAGGGTAACACACTTATAAAAAGGTCATTGGATGAGCACTGCGTAGATGCTTTCGTAATGGTATGTCGTTAGGGAGAGCTCAGTCACAATAAGCTCAGTCACAATACTATAGTGGACTGACTTCGTAACTAAATTAGTTTATAATTAATAGGCGAAAATTTGGAACTTAATTATAAATCATTTAAGCATTAATTACATATGTCTAATCAGTCCCTCCGATAACTCATTGAAACCAGAAATGAATTGCGTGTTTGAAAAGAAATGAACGAAATGAATAGGAAAAGAGAAATGATAAACATTCAGGAACGATTATGGTTTTTTTTTTTCGAAATAGAGAAATGAATCCATTTAGAAATGAATGTAGGTTTCCAAAATAGAAATGGAAAAGATTCATTTGCAATTATATATAGATTACTTAAAAATGATCGGAAGAATAAGTTTATATTTTTGAGCTATTTTGAAGCCTGAAAATGAAAATAATCATTCTGTCACAGTGAACATGTTGAGTTGTGAAGTATTAAACATATTTTCTAGAAATTTTACTAGGGGTAAAATTGTCAAAAAAAATTTAAGGTAAAAAAGGGATGAGAAAATTATTTAATATAAAATATTAAAGTTTATTTTTGGGAAATAAAAAACCTGAATCGAGTTGGATCACATTACAAAGTATTGGGTCAAAAGGCCCAAGAAGTACTTGTAATTGGACCCAATGTGAGAGAGACCTAGAACCCCTAATATAACATGAAGGGGATGGCAACCCTAGTAGGAATACTAGGCTGTGTCGTCCACCCCACTCTTACTCTAAGTAGGAAGTTGATTTATATTTGAAATAAATCACTACAACTCAACAAGGGTTCTACATTCTCTTCTTATAAATAGATAACATCGATAAGACATTAAACACAATTTTGAGAGAGAATTTTCCAGAATATATTTTTCCAGAATAACAATTCTACCGGTTTCTATTAAAGAATAGAGAATTTTCGTTTTCACCCCAAATAAAAGAGAGAGAACTTTTTCTAGTTCTGTGTTTTGATTCAATTAGTTCGAGCCCACACTCGAAGCAGTTCGTGGTATGAGAATAGCGAAAAAGATCGTTTGGTTGAAAGTCGGAAACAACGAACTTCTGTTAAGCTAAAAACACATGTATGAATTCGATTAGAATTTATTGCATTAAATATCACAAACCGAGTCAATTTTCAAATTTTTACTTTTCCGCTGTGCAAGAAAACCGTTTTCAAACTGAATTTTTTCCATTAATGACAACAGTCCTATATTAGTAGTTTTTATGTTTTAGTCCCTCATTTGTTACTAGAGTTTCATAAGAGCTTTCGTAAGCTTAATTGGAATCCAAGATTGAATTAATAATGCCTTTAAAAGTTGTAAAATTTATTTGTTTCAAAAAAAGCATGATTAAACTCAATTATTTGCATGATTTATCTATTGAATATTAAAATGAAATTATCGTTACTTCAGCAATAAATATAGCATCTCATATTTCGGATCTGGTGATCGAGTCAAGTTTGAGGTGTTCCATGATCAACTACATCTTTGATCATGTAGCATTTGTTTTTTAAAATCACTTTGATGCCTTTTTCGATTAGTTGACCCATACTTAGATCAATTTTTGGAACATCTGAAATGGTTTTGTACATGAGTAACTTTTAATTACATATGTTCCTTTTCCTTTAATTGTTAATTTTGACTTTTTTATTGCAATGCCTTCTAATTGTTTTGAAAAGTTGTTTGTCATAAGTCATATTATTTGTGCAGCCACCGCAAATAAACCAACTTTCACTTGAGTAATTGTACTAAAAACATGTTGCCACAAAAAGTTGATCCTTCTTTTCTTGGTTTGAAATATGAGCTTCAACTACTTGTTGTGGAATTTTACTTTTGCAAATTTACAACCTCATGTCCTAAATGATTACATTTGCAGCATTTTGCATCAAGCCTCTTCCAACACTTGAAATGAGGATGACCTTTTTCCACCATAACAATGACATGGAGGAAATTTTCCCTTCTTGCTTCCACCTTTGCTATTACTGTTGTTTGCAGTAGCTTCAACATTTGCAGTTCAAATTTTCTTACCATTCTTCTTATCTTTGCCACTATTTTGATGCTTGGTTGGCAATGCTCCTTCAATAGTACCATCTTGCCCCATGACTCTTCTTTGTTCTTGAGCCTACATGGCATTTAACAGTTCTGCCAAAGTAACTTTTGATGGTAACAAAGCAGTGTTAGTAGTGTCAAATTTTTTAGTTATAGTAACAAAAATTTTTGGAACAATTCTTGAATAAAAAAGTTTAGAACCAAACAACCTTACCCTATTGGCGATGCTCAAAAGCCTGTCAAAATATTCTTCTATGGTTCTCGACTCCTCCATTTTTTGCATATTGAATTCCCTTATTAAATTCAGAACTTGCGTTCCTTTTATCCTTCCATCGCCTTATTCTTCCTTGACATAGTCTCAAATTGCCTTTGTTGAACTGAAGGTCACGGTTCGAGTAAAAATTGTTGGCGAGACTACAACAAACAGGTAGACCTTTGCCTTTGACGTTTTAGTCTTTTTCTCCTCGTGGCTTTTAATTTGAGTAACTGTATGATTGCTTTGTAAAGGAGGAACTTCATAATCCTCTTCTATTGCTTCTCAAAGATCCAATGCACCCAAGTAGGCCTTCATTCCCACTACCCAAATCTGATAGTTTTTCTCCATTGAAAACAGAAAGTACAACCATAGGAAAACTAATTTAAGCTTCCATGGCTTGAAGGTTTTTTACTAAGAAATGTTTGGGTTAAGTGTACGTTCACTTAAATACTTTCACAAGGTCACAGATATTTTAAGAAAATAGTTTAGACACCAATGTTGTTTGATGGTGTTGTTTACAAACAAGAGCAATATGATAATTTAGGTCAACAATAAGAAGGCAAGGTAAAAGAAAAATAGGAGCACAAATGATATTAAATTGAATTGAAAATGAACAGTGATACATGAAATTGGAGTAAATACTCCTATGTATATACATGAAAAATAACTAAAAACAGAATCATGGTGCATTAACTTAGCCATAATCAACAACTTGAAACATAATTAACTACCACTAAATCAACATGACTAACAACTAAGTAACCTACTAAATTAACCATGAAGAACTCCATGTGATAGACTAATGGTTAAGGGTATTCACCGTCCCAAGTGTAGTCTAAATTCGAGTAGCGCTAGTTATATTGATTATTCGAGTTTTATCCTATTATTGTAATTCACCAAAAAAAATTATCCATGAAAAAATAAATGTGAATTATGGCTTAACTTATTTCCGAAAATGAAGCCATTAAAACATTATTGGGTTTTCCCTTGTGGCCTCCAATTTGTAAGCAAATTCTTGGATCAGCTATTACGGAGGCCCAAACTTGATTGTGCAGCAAAGAGCATATAGTCCAAAATATTAGTCTAGCATTTGATTGGCAAATATCAGCTTGAACACAGTTGTGGAATCTTATACTAATATACATTTTTAAAGGAACGAGGTGAAGGGAGACCTTTTGGACAAAAAAAGGTTCTCCAAGTATAAACAAATTGCAAGGTAAAATTGCTTTCTAAGAAATGGGTATACCATATTTGATCAGACTTGCTTTCTCATAAATAAATATTTGTTTGGTTGGTCATAATCTCATGATAGAGATGGTGCATTTTGGTTATAAAGTATGAAACTTGTTTACACTTTTTGGTGTATTTAAATTATGCAATTGCATATGTATTCTTTTCCTTGTATCTGGTGTTGGATAACTTGTTTGTAGGGTGAGGTAGAATTAATGTTGATGATAATAGAATCTAGAGTTAAAAGATTTAACTTGTACCTTTTACATATCTGATATTAATGATCTGCATTTAAATTAAGTGTTCGTATTATTCTTTAAAAGTTTCTTAAAATTCAAAGTCTTGTCAAATTTTACAATATTAAGACATCTCTTTAGTTTCTTCATATGTTTCATTCAGTTTATAATTAATATATGCACTCGTGATTTTCATATTTTAGTTTATAAATCTCCATTATTAGTTTTCACATGCGGATATTTCTACTACTGTAACTAAGGATGCTTAAGCTTTAAGTAATTAAACTAAAAGTTTATAGGAATCTCTACACATATTTAGATGCAGTTTATATTCATGTCTTCCTTTTTCATCCCTTAATTGTTTTTGAAAGAAAATGGATAACTAATGGACTAAAAGATCACAATATCTACAATTTTTAAATTTGAATTTGTATAAATTATTTGCATCGAATTCAAATTAAATACTAATAAAATTAATTTCAAAAAATATAAGTAATTTTATAATTAATAAATTTAAATATATTTTAAATATCTAAAATATTTATTTATAATTTTAAAATCTAAATTCGAATATCCATATCCGCTTCATCAACCCAAATAAAGAATTATGCACAGAACAAAATAAAAACCAAAAGCCGAAAGTCGAGAACCCCACCAGCGCAAGTCCCACTCCCGCTACACCACTACTCTTCGCAAGAAAAAGTAAAGTTCTTTGGTTCATCTTTTGGCCAATTCTTTAACCTCAAACTCTTGTATTTTTATTTGCCCTTCAATAATGGGTTCTCTTCATCTCTCTTCCACCTTCCTTTCTTTCTTGTTCTTGATTTCTCTCCTTTCAGGTAAACTATAAACGTATGAACCCCTATCAAAGACTCCATGTTTCCTTGCCAACAGCTTTTCTTTTTCCTTGTTAGTTTGTAATTTCTGCTGCTGACCCTTTCCTTGTTTTCAATTGCAGAAGTGAATCCAGCTTCTTTCAAGATCGTCAACAGGTGCCGCCACACGATATGGCCTGGCTTTCTATCCGGCGCCAACACACCTCAGCTCCCTACTACTGGCTTCGTTCTTAACCCTGGCAAATCAAGAACTGTAACGATACCCAGGTCTTGGTCCGGTCGACTCTGGGGTCGAGCCCTTTGCGGCCAAGATTCCTCCGGTAAATTCGTTTGCCTTAGCGGCGACTGTGGCTCCGGTCAAATCGAATGTTCCGGGAGTGGCGCCAAGCCGCCAGCCACTCTCGCGGAATTCACTTTAAACGGTGACGGAGGATTGGATTTTTACGACGTGAGCTTAGTCGACGGATACAATTTGCCGATGTTGGTCGTGGCCAAGGGAGGAAAAGGCGGGAACTGTAGCGCCACGGGTTGCTTATTGGACCTCAACGGCGCGTGTCCTCCGCAGTTACGTGGTGATGGGGGCGTGGGGTGTAGGAGCGCGTGTGAAGCTTTCGGAGATCCCCAATACTGTTGCAGCGGTGCGTTCGGAACGCCCGACGTGTGTCACCCGTCGGTATTCTCTTTGTTCTTCAAGCATGCTTGCCCACGCGCGTATAGTTACGCGTATGATGATGTTACAAGTACGTACACGTGTGCAGGAGCTGATTACGTCATCATATTTTGCCCACCTCCTTATTCCAGGTGAAGTTTACTAACGACCTCTCTTCCAATGTTATTATTAATGTTTGGGAAAGGAAATTTCCTGTCTTGGGTTATTTTAGGGTGCTTTTTGTCATTTCATCAGCATGGTTTGGCAGCAAGCCGCGCTGGCATGTTCCTGAAAATTAGAGCAGGGGAATTATGTAAATTTTGGTTGAACTGTATGTGTGGGTTCACTGTGATTGAACGAACATAATGGCATTAACTTTGAACAGTTGCAATCCTTCTAGTTATGGGTCATATTCAAAATTTGAAGATTATATCTTATTATCAAGCTATGAAATTGGATGTCTTAGAAATACTTGAATAGAAATTGTACAGAAATATTCATGAAACACTAGGTTTTCATTTGGATTTTGTGAATAATTTTCAGCCAAAAAGTTTTTGGCGCTCGGAAGGACGGAGCACTGCTACCGCTTGTGAATAAGAGTACGATGTACCTATCGCGCATACATGCGAATAGAGCTGCATTATCAGGTCTGCCCCAATCGCAATTTACTGCCAGTGCAGCTCCTTCTGCTTTGACTCTTTTGCTCTTTTGGCAACTTATTTTACCCTTGTGACTAACATCGGCCTGGACACCTTCCAGGCAAGTAGTAGCAAGATATAGCTGAAGACAGTCGTAGCTGCACCACTTCTCTGCCTCATCTGTTGTTATTGCTGGATCTTTTTTTTTTTTAAAAAAAAAGCTGGCAACTTGTAAATGCAGATTGCTTACAGCTATTGGGGTTTCACGTGTGCCACAAGAAGTATTCTGTATCTCCCCTGCACTCAAAGGTTTTAATTTTTTTCTGTCAATCTAATACCTGTAAGTTTAGCAAGGCTTTAAATTTCGAGTATGTACAGCTTGAATGCTCAAATAAGCTCAAGGCTTTTGTGTTTCACAGTATACATACGAACCACAGTCACTTCCGGAAAATGTTCTAACAATGAGCTTGAAAACACTTAAATGTTCTAAAAATGCTCAAATAAGGATTGTTCTTAAAGTGCAAGAGATCCTTCAAGCTATCAACAGTGTGAGGGCAAAAAAAAAGGGTAAATATATCATATATACCAAAAATAAAGAAAAATTACGGAAATGTATCAGTTTGAAGAATATTTTACAGGAAAGAACCGTTTTCCCTAAAAACGCGTCCACGTCAGCGCGTTTTTGGGGGATGCAGAGCTAAAGCGCGTCTTCAGGGGCGCGCTTTAGCCCTTCAACGGTCAAATCCCAACGGCCAATTTTTTTTTACCGTTGGGGGCCCCAATGGTAAAAAAAAAGTATAAAAACCCCTCAACCTTTTATTTTTTTCACACTTCAATCCTTTCTCAATATTCTCTTAATTTTATCTCAATTTTCTCTCAATTTTCTTTTAAAGTCCTTGAAATTTACGCTTAAATTTCTAAATAGTCCTTTACTATTTATGAAAAAATCCTTTATAATTTTTTTAATATATTTTTTTTTGAAAAATTTTAAAATTTTTTATCGGATTACAATGGCCGGGGAATTATGTCGCCTAGACAACAAGCACATCTCCGTCGAGCAAATGCAAATGGTAAATTTTAATTTTAATTTTTTAATATTATTTAATTTGTTTTTCAATTATGTAATTTTAATTAATTTTTAATTATATAATTTTTTAAACAGTATGTAGATCGGGTGTTGGAATGTTATATTCGCAACATGCATGGTCTCTTATCGCCGTTAATCGAGACTTACCTGCGGGAAGCGAGTTTTTGGCACGTGGCCACGATAGGCCGGGGGTTCAAGTTGGACCCGCCTTTGATCAGCGCGTTGATAGAGAGGTGGAGACCCGAGATGCACACTTTTCATCTGCCATGCGGAAAGTGTACCATCACTCTAGAAGATGTGCAGTTACAGTTGGGATTATCGATGGACGGGTCGGTAGTCACCGGGTCCGCAACATCTACCGATTAGATGGCCGTATGCTACGAGCTTCTGGGTGCCATTCCGGATAGAATTCAAGGAGCTCGAATCGATATTGCCTGGTTACGAGACGCATTCTCGGAGCCGAACGAGGGTTCGACCGAAGTAGAAAGAATACGGTATGCTCGGGCATACATTCTTCAGATAATTGGAGGCTATCGATCTTGGGACCTCTCTAGAAACCTCTTCCACGAGATGGCTCTCAAACTTGTTGATTTGAGCGGTAGGTGAATTGAATTGAAGTCCGCCTGTGCTATCGAGGTTGTACCGGAGATGTCTGGCGACGCGACCAAAGTAAAGCCAAAATCGGAGGTTGCCTATCACTCTGCGATCATGGGCATTGTTTCGATTTCTATTTTTACGTTCTCGATTCGACCATTCATATTCATTCCCACTGATAACGAGGTAAATTTAATATTATATTTTACAATTATTTTATAGATTTATAGTATAATTGCATGCTAAAAGTTTATTTAATTAGGTGGAACCATTCGACGAGTCATGTTGGAATACCTAACTCGCTTGAGGATATACGGCTCCTATTGGACCAACGGTCGGAATCACAAGTAAGTTTCGAATTTCGTTATTATAATTTAGTATTTCGTATGTAGTCTCTAATATTATGTATATAACTAATATTTTGGTAATGTTAATATAGTTTCAATGGACACTGTACGAAGATCCGAAAATTCGGGCGGTAATTCCGGAGGAGTTCTTCCAAAATCCGAACAGTTGGCACGTTAAGGTCCCATTGATCACCAATACGACCATGGAGATGCACCAGCCAGATCGAGTTCTGCGGCAATTTGGATTCCGGCAACCGATCCCCGTGCCACCGGAGGTGCTCGATGATGAGCAGAAAGTGGACTTACGGTAGCCACACACGGATTGGCCAAGATTTTGGTCAGGTCATATCGAGACGTGAGAGAACCGGTATGAATTTTTACCTATCCGGGAACCGATCATTGTTCCTGAGTTAGCGTGCGTGCCGGAGTACATGCCATGGTTTAGGATCCATGGCAAGCCGTATCTGTTGTCGGAAGAAGACAAATTCGCGAGCGAAGGGAACGTCGGGCCTCTTTAAATCCAAGGAGAAGGGGTGATGAGACGGGGCCATCAACAGCGCCTACGATCACGGGCCCAACAACGGCGCCTATCGATCCACCGGGCCCATCGATTCGATTGACAACACCGACATCACAGCGTCCACCGTTTATGCCAAAAGTCGTACCCTACCCCTTATATGTATCCTCCTAACCGTATATGTTTCCTTTTCCCGGTCCACCCAGGTTGGAATGCATGGCGGGTTCGAGTCCGTTCTCGACTACTCGCTAGCTTGACTTATCGTAATGACGTCTTATGTGGATTAGAGAAGGGCCGTCGGGAGCGATTCTTTCTACCGAGCTCCTTCGCAGTATAGATGCGATCACCCCGCCAGTAGTTTATGCAAACACCTCCGGGGTCATTATTTTATCAATGTGAGTCATCATCGCAACACCCGAACTGGACCCACTGGGAGAACCCGATTCTCGCTCTGAGGTTCCACGGCCCCGTCGGAACCTAGAAAAGGAGGAATCACAGAATCGCCGACCGCCCTGTGTGCACTTGGTTCCCACCCAAGCATCGACCCTAAACCCTAATTTAGTTTTGTAATTTTATTTTTTTGTAATTTAGTTTTAATATATTTAATAAAATTTGAGTTTAATTTTTATTTTTGTAATTTAATTTTAATATCTTTGATAAGATAGAAATAGTTTAATTTTTTTGTAATTTTTTATATTTAATAAAATTTGAGTTTAATTTTATTTCTTTTATAATTTAATTTTTAATTTAATTTTAATATCTTTGATAAGATAGAAATGGTTTAATTGTTTTTTTTGTAATTTAGTTTTAATATATTTAATAAAATTTGAGTTTAATTTTTTATTTTTAATTTAATTTTAATATCTTTGATAAGATAGAAATTGTTTAATTTTTTGTAATTTAATTTTTTATATTTAATAAAATTTGAGTTTAATTTTATTTCTTCTGTAATTTAATTTTTTAATTTAATTTTAATATATTTGATAAGATAGAAATTGTTTAATTTTTTTGTAATTTAATTTTTTATATTTAATAAAATTTGAGTTTAATTTTATTTTTTGTAATTTATTTTTTAATTTAATTTTAATATATTTGATAAGATAGAAATGGTTTAAAATTTTTGCAATTTAATTTTTTATATTTAATAAAATTTGAGTTTAATTTTATTTCTTTTGTAATTTACTTTTTTAATTTAACTTTAATATCTTTGATAAGATAGAAATGATTTAATTTTTTTGTAATTTAATTTTTTATATTTAATAAAATTTGAGTTTAATTTTATTTCTTTTGTAATTTAATTTTTTAATTTAATTTTAATATCTTTGATAAGATAGAAATGATTTAATTTTTTTGTAATTTAATTTTTTATATTTAATAAAATTTGAGTTTAATTTTATTTCTTTTGTAATTTAATTTTTTAATTTAATTTTAATATATTTGATAAAATAGAAATAGTTTAATTTTTTTGTAATTTTGTAATTTAATTTTAATAACTTGAATAAAATAAAAGTTCTTATACAAAGGTTCACCGTTTTCCTCCAAAAAAAAAATAGAAATTACATAGCCACCAGGAGACAAAAAAGCTAAGAACACGGTCAACTATTCCGATTTGGACACGAGTGAGATGTATGGCCCGGGTTCCTACACCATCCGCACAGTCGACTTTGGTTGCTCGTTTCTCGGATATCCATATTGTTGCGTATTCTAGTCGAGCAAGGTCGACCTTTTGGTTTGCGCCTCAATTGTCTATCCTGCAATGACTTATACTGTGCAAGCGATCTTGTGACCACTTACGTTCATTTGGGACTGGTGGGAATACGTGTCTTCACACATTGTACATGTTTTCTAATTTGTACACTTCGTCGACATAGCTCATGGGATCAAGACGGAGATTCTGACAAGCCGCAGGTACATGAGCATATGGGTAACGAAGTGTATCAAATATCCCACAGTCGCAGGTCCTATTTGTCAAGTGTACACGATAATGCCCGCCAACAATACCTTGGTTCGGTTTGTCAAACTCCGTGACACGAAACCAATAGCTGTCGCGGTCGTGACACACTGTGTGCATGGTGTTCGCCCGTGCCTTCCCACGGTTTATTTCTTGCAAGACTTTCAAGCTCCATACATGGCCTCCTTGCATCTGCCCTCTATAACTCGCTGCTCTCTTCGGAAATAGTGCCTCTAAACGAAAATATGTCTCCCACACAACCGATGTAATTGGCAGATGACGAGTTTCTTTTAAAACAGAATTTATGCATTCGGCCAGGTTTGTGGTCATATGACCATATCGTAGGCCGCCGTCATATGCTTGTGTCCACTGTTCGAAAGGAATATTGCACAGGTAGTTTGCTCCTTCGGTGTTATCTGAGCGCAAACTGGCCAGCATCTCCTGAAAACGGTCTTTATTGATCTCGTACCCTGCCAAAATACGTTGATAGCGAATATTACATACCATTCTTCAATTGAGAATAAATTGAATATTACAAACAAAATTATATTAATAGATATTTCATACCCATATCGGTCACTTGTTGTTTCTGTCTTTTAGATCTATGTTGCCCATAGTAGTTGGATGAAACATGCCTCAGGCAATATCGATGGTGTGTGCGATGCCACATGCTTCCTTGGCGTTCTATTACCGCAAGTATTCCAGGGCCCCGATCCGATATAACGCATATGTCAGGTTGGGGAAAGACATGCCTCTTTAACCTAGATAGGAAGAAGTCCTAATCATCAGCTGACTCCCCCGGTGTTATTGCGAACGCAATCGGAAGGATTCTCCCACAACCGTCTTGTGCCACAGCTAGCAATAGCCGATGCGTATATCTACCATACATAAAGGTACCGTCAATTTGTACCAATGGCTTGCGGTATGTAAAAGCATCTCAAAGATTGCTTAAATGTCCGAGCAGACGCTTGAACACCGCGCATCCACGGAGCGACGATCGATGTAGTATGCCAGTTTCGTTTCAAGGTCTGTCGTGCTGCCTGGGACATATCTCTCTAGCACTGACACTCTCGCCACACTTCATTATATGAAGTGTCCCACCGATCGTGCAACTTTTCTAACGCATATACGCTTGGCTATCCAAGCCTTTACAGAAGAGGCGTGTACCCTAATTGGCTACGAATATTGCCAATTATGGCCGGCACCGTAGTCTTGGGATCGGCCTTCACCGTCGGGATTATTAAGGTAGCCAACATGTCTGAATCTATCCTCGGATGATCTTGTGTTACACCTATCATCGAAGTACGTTAAATAATGCAACATTACATAATATTAGTGTTATTCAAATCATTGAACACATAGTGGTCTTTGTCAAGGCAAGACATGTATGTGGACCTTTGTACTTTTGACCTCCCACAACCACGTCACCATTCCTCAACGACGCCATGATTTTCCATGAACATGTGTCGTCTTGCCTTTATACACTTCGCCTCGTACTTATCAAGCTGGATTTAACCACATTGTAGCTAACCCTGCTCCTGATGCTGTATTGTTTCAATGCAGCAAGAAAAGTATTCTTGTTGGAAAACTGGTTACCAACATCTAATTGGTCCAAATCCAACGAAGAATTTGTACGATCCGCGCGTCCGTGTGGTAGTTCAAGAAACTCCAATGCATCATCTTGAGATAAATCGACATTATGCATGTGAAATTTGGAGGTGAGTACATACGAATAGTGGATCTTCTTCTTCTTCGTCGAACCGCCCTCAACGTCTTTAGGTACAATTGGAACGGGCTCCGGCTCAGAAAATAATCCAACTTCTGCACCGTCGGGCCCTGGCTCTCGAGACCCTCCATAACCTACAACAAACGAGGGCCCATCGCCGGTGGATGTCGTCGGGAGTACATCATCCCTCCTTAAACATCTTTCGTAAAAATTTCAATCATATGTGGATTGCCAACCACTAGAAGTTGATGACGTCCCCCAATACGTATTTCTATCATCGGACGTCGAAGGACGGATATGCATGTCCCATCCACCAATCGAGTGTCGTGCAGGGGTTATTTTTCCATACTACCACCGCACACGGGTACTTTTGTATTTTGCCTTCCACTTACAGAGTGTCGGCTTGGGGTCGTGTATTCCCCTCGAACGGTAGTAGATGTTGAGGTCACAGAAAGATCACTTGGAGATGAAAATTCTACATATAACTCGAGATAGGGCGATCCACTGGCAAGATGAGTCTCCACCATTGCCTCAAGGCTCCGAGGACCTTTGATGTCGAATGAGTCATATCTCACCGGGTCAACCGAAGCGCAAAATCTATACTTAATAGACTGAACTTTCATTGGCGTTGTTCCGAATATTTTACGCCTAATTCTTTTATGAAGTTCTACCAAATCGACGTTCCGATTAAAACTCAGTCGCGCTGTGTTCTCCGATAAGAAAACAACACCATTTTCAGTGTCATGAACTTCACTATCGTAGTAAATAACAGCATTAATACGTTCACTCATTTTCAGTTTTTTTTTCTTTTGCCTGAATTTGCCTTCTACCAACTGAGAATGAAATTTGGCTGATTTATAGCCTAAGTTTACCGGAGACCACTGTAGCAAAAGAGCATCCACGTGGGAGCTCTTTTGGTACTCTCACGACAGTGCACCTATTTGAAGCGTTTTGACCCTTGTTTGTTGAAACATCTCCTCAAATTAATTTTGCGAGAGACCATTGAGCAAAAAAGCGCCCACGTGGGAGCTCTTTTGGTACTCTGCTGATGATGCACCTTCTTTGGAAGCATTTTTGGCCTTGTTTGTTGAAATGTCTCCTCAAATTAATTTTACGGAGACCATCAGTAAAAAAAGCGTCCACGTGTGAGCTCTTTTCGGTACTCTCGCCGACAATGCACCTATTTGAAGTTTTTTTGTGTTGTTTGTTGAACGTCTCCTCAAAATTATTTTGCCGAAGACTACTCGCCCAAAAATTCAATTAATTTTTCATAGGGGAATGGAAGGCAAAAATGCGTCCACGTCACTCGTTTCTTGGTTATTCAAGAAAAAGCGCCCCGAGGACGCTTTTGTCCACCTCGCAAAAAGCGCTTACGCATGGCGCTTTTTTTGAGGTGGACAAAAGCGCCTTCGTGGGCGCTTTAGCTTCAGATCCCCAAAAAGCTACCGACGTGGACGCGTTTTTGGGGGAAACGGTACTTTCCCGTAAATATTCTTCAAACTGACACATTTCCGTAATTTTTCTTTATTTTTAATATGCATAGGATATTTACCCAAAAAAAAAAAAAACAGTTGTTAGATTAAGCTGAAAACTTTCTTTTGCAATGAAATCTAATTTGCTTTCGTTGGACTTCTGTTTTTATACTTTAGGCTCAAGTGGATGTTTGGCACTTCCTTATACATCAGTCCCTAATGATTTTTTTACCATAACTTTATCACATGAAAATTATAAAATTTTTAAAATTGTTAATTTTTTTAATTATTAAAATATTAAATATCAAAAAATATATATATACTAAAAATTCTATCACATTAAACATAGAGGTGCGTTTAATAATAACATACAATAAATAATGAAATATTTAATTTAAAATTAATTAATAATAACACATGAAATATATACGATATTAAAATTTTAAAAATAAATTAACTTGCGATGCCAACTCAATCAATAACTTTATTAGTACTAGAAATTTTGTCACACATTTATGCATGCGAAACCACAAATATAGAACACAAATACGAGTTTAAAAATAACATATAATAAATAATGAAACGTATGGCTTGAGAGTAATTAATTATAACACATAAAATATGTACGATGTTAAATTTTTTAAAAATAGATTAATTTATTTATCATTGTGTTGTCTTCAATTTTGACTCGGTGTTGAGTTATGATGAGAGTAATAAAGTGTGCATAATAAAATTGAAATGTATAAAAATATTAAAATACAACTTTAGTTTAGTGGTAAATTAAATGTTTTACTAATTTAATGGGTTCAAGTTCAAATTCCACAATATGCATAATTTTATTGAATTTTTAAAATAAAAGATTAAAATATCCTGAAATAATATAATTTATTTTAATTATAAAATGTATATCCATAATTTATGTAATTGAGTTGATAAGAGGTTGAGGTGACACCAACTCATTCAGGAAATAAAATGTGCATAATAAATTAAAATGTATAAAATATATTAAAATGATTTTTTAGTTAAGTGGTTAATTTAAGGTTTTATCATTGCAATTGACATGAGTTTAAATTCTATTCTATACATAATTTTATTTTTTAATAAAAATATTAAAGTAGCCTCGTATAATAATTTATTGTAAATAAGGAAAAAACATCAAAATAATGTTCTTAACCGAGTTGGTGTTTAGTAACATGAATCATAATAAAGTATTCTTATAAATCAACCTTGTATGTTGAAAGAAAATAAATATATGATCAAGGAATGTAATATGATACTAAAGTTTATCTATAACTGGGATAATTGAAATGTAGAGTAAACCACAGAAATGGTCATAAGAAAACTCGTCAGTGAACAACTTATAGAGTTGATGAAATGGATAAGCTTTAGATTAAAGATTAATCTTACCCAATATATAAGTTGAGCCTTTTAAGATTTAATAATTGAAAATAAATTTAGTTAAAACAGGTAATAATAAATTTGGATAGACATAATTATGAGACTCAACATCAACATTAATAAAAGAATACGATAAGTTGAGTTTTAAGTATTTATTGAGTGTTTTTCAAGTTCATGTGATGGTGATTTAAAACATGCAAATTATAAGTTAGTAAAGAAGCTATGGTTAAGTGGAGAGCATAAGTGTCGAAATTATATTTAAAATATTGTAAAGTGAATTGTGATTAGTTATTAACATGTACATATTTTAAAATCATTGTCTGATGAAATTATAAGTTAATATGTATTTCTGAAGTTTATTGTACTAAAATTTTGACATTTTGGGGATATTTGGATGTTGTTTTTGAAAACATAAATCAAATCTTTGTTAAAAAAGAATTTGGGAAATTTAAAATAGAAGAAATCATTTTGGAAAAGTGTTAAAAAGCCCAACTTGATTTTCTTTAAAACTTTTCTTTTGAAAATCTGTTCTGCCTTAGAATATTCCTTTAAACAACCCGATTTAAGGCCCAAGAAAGTTTTGCGGCCCAACTTCATATTCTTTTTTTATTTCAAGTTTTGGCATGTATTGTATACTAATAACAAAACTTGTGTTTGACATTACTTGGATTTATTCTTACATACATCTAATATAAGCACTTTAATTTTATAAATATGGGGCAAATCAAATAAAATCCGAGTAATAAATAAAGTTTAAAGAGGAACAAATATAAACAAAGCTCGGATCAAGATGGAAGTCGTAGGAAAAAAAGAAAAGACCATCCCCACGAGGTTGCCATTGCTGGTGGTACCTGAACAGTCTGCTTACCTGCTAGTTTGTCAAGTAATGACTGGTTTCATGTAGTCTAGTCCACAAAGCGGGGCCACCATTGCTTTTTAATAGTGGCTATAAATCACGCTTATCTAGACAAGCATATCCCTCTTCGGTTTGAGGCAGATTATTATCATGTTGCACTACTTCCATTAAGAAGAAGCCGCTCACAAACGTCCAATCCTCCCCTCCCAAATAGACAACCCCATATACACATTTAATTAGACTTTGATTCACCTTGGAAAAAGGTGGTCCATCGATCCAACGCATCTCATGGGCCTAACAAAAATAGTTTATGTTTCCCATCGTGGAGACCCACCCACATGAGGGTTATCTCTTCTCCATCCACGTCCCTAGGTAGCAAAAATTTCTTTTTGGTGTTGGCATTTTGTCTGTCGATAAGGTAAACGTATTGATTTTTTACGGTGTTGTAAATAACAAACCTTTAAAATTTGTTCTTTGATATCCAAACAAACGAAATTATGATCATTGAATAGCTTTGTCACTACAACAAAAAAGGCCTATAGCGACACTTATGGGGCGACACTTTCGTAAGTGTTGGGATAGACTGATCAACATACGCTTTAGCCAACTCTTTTATAAGGGTCGGGATATGCATGCCTAAGGCAACGCTTAAATAAGAGTTGGCTTTGTCTAGTCCTAAGACAACAGTTTTGGGGCGACACTTTCCTAAGTGTTGGGATAGACTTGCCAACATACGCTTTAGCCAACTATTTGTACAAGGGTTGTGATATGTATGCCTAAGGCAACGCTTGAGTAAGAGTTGGCTTTTGTGTAGTCCTAATATGACAGTTTTGGGGCGACACTTTCCTAAGTGTTGGGATAGACTACACTTTTGCCAACTCTTTGTATAAGAGTTGGGATATGTATGCCTAAGGCAACACTTGAATAAAAGTTGGTTTTTGTGTAGTCCTAAGATGACACTTTTGTGGCGACACTTTCCTAAGTGTTGGGATAGACTATGCTTTGGCCAACTCTTTGTATAAGGGTTGGGATATGTATGCCTAAGGCAATGCTTGAATAAGAGTTGGCTTTTGTGTAGTCCTAAGACGACACTTTTGGGGCGACACTTTCCTAAGTGTTGCGATAGACTACGCTTTAGCCAACTCTTTGTATAAGGGTTGGGATATGTATGCCTAAGGCAACACTTGAATAAGAGTTGGCTTTTGTCTAGTCCTAAGGCGACAATTTTGGGCGACACTTTCCTAAGTGTTGGGATAGACTTGTCAACATACGCTCGACTAACTCTTTGTATAAAGGTGTAACGTCCCAAATTTCCTTAATTAGGCTTTTTTAAATGTGTAGCACCAAAAATTGGATTTAAAATATGAATATTATTAAATTTTTACATCATCGAGTGTGAATAAGGTTTTTAATAAAATCTTTGTAAAAATCAATTTAATTTAGGGTTTAAGGTTTAGTGTTTAGAGTTTGGGGTTTAGGGATTATAGTTTATTGATTAAGGTTTTAAGGTTTTGTGTTTATGGGTTTATGGGTTTAGGGTTTAGGGTTTTAGGGTTTTTAAATATAAATGTTTCAAATTTTATGTTATATATATTTAAAATTTTAATCATAAATAAGATAAATATAAATTAATTAGTACATTGAAAATGTTATTTAAATTTCCTAAAATATTGAAAGAATATATAATATATCTAATTAGTTTAGGGTTTAAGATTTGGAGTTAAGGGCTTAGGGGTTTGTAGTTTATGGGATATGGTTTTGAGTTTAAGATTCCAATATTTAAGGGTTATGGTTTATGGCTTAGAGTGAGTGTTTTAGAATTTGGGGTTTAGAATTATAAGGTTTACGGTTTAGGGTAGATCAAATGAAGACGTGAGTGAATGAGAGGCCAATGCTATTAAATAACTGTTTGGTCTGTAAATCAATTAACCGATGTAAATCGGCTGAGCTATTTTAATCAAGCCTTTTCACCCTTATTTTTAGGGTTCTTAGAATGTCATATGTTTGTGCTCGTGTTAGAAATAGAACTAATCTAATTAGAATTAATCAGTCCGGTTTGACCAAGTTTTTCAGTTTCTTATTCATTGTTAGGCTGGATAATGATACCATTCTAGAAATCAATTTACTATTTTAGCGTTGATCAATGATGTTTGAACCGACAATATTGGTTGGTCGGATTGGGAGCTAGCCGAGTTACTAGTCGAAGAATGGCTTTGATTCGGTTAGACCGATGGCGGCATGGACCGATTAAATTGACAATTGAATTGGGGTTTTATTTTTAAATTTTAACGATTTTTAATTGAACGATTTAATTGGTGGATTGGTGGCTGAATTGGTTCCGTTTAAAAATATTAGTGTTGGTTTGTTTAGTTATTCGATTTAGAAATTTAAAAAAAAAACCTAAAATCAACCACACAATCACGTCCAAATTAAAATACATATCACTAAATATTCTTAATAAAATTGATGTCGTGACGAGGTGCTCGATTTAAGCCTCTCATTTTGTATAAATATTGAGATTTATATTTAACTTAGATCTTTCAATAAGTCGGTTTTGTCTAATGTTATTCGGTCTAGATAAGTCATGATTGAATCATGTTTTTAATGTTTATTTTATACTTATACTAGCTCAATAAAAAGAATTACCTTATCAAATAAGGTAAAAGTCTAACAAATTTCTATTTTAGTATTTGTATTATTAAATGGATCTATTTATTCATTGTGTTATTATATAAATTTAAATTGAAATAGGGTTAATATTTATTGTTTAAAATAATATTATTTATTATTTTTTATAGTTTTGTAAATGAATTTTTGTTTTTTAAATTGAATGGGAATTGACATTTTATTTTTTATATTACAAATGTTAATTCTAATACAATTTAAATTTATATAATTAGTTTAAATAGTACAATTGTGGTTTTGTAATTAAGTTTTTATCCCAAAATTTCAAATAGAATGTCTTCTTTTCTTTCCTTATTTTTCCCAAAATTTATTCCCCCAACCCCGTAAATCCCACCACGAAATCTATTCTTTATTTTTCCCCCAATTTCTTTTATAAACCGAAAAGCCGCCAATATCTCTCCTTGGCTCTACCTTTTATCAAAGCAGAGCCACTTTTCACCCTTTCTTCCCTGAACTCAAAACTCCAAACCCCCTTCATAGCTGCTCACTTTTGCAGATACCTCTTCATTTTCCTTCTCTATCCCTAGATCTCGATTTCACCTTTTCTTTTTCGATTTCTATTTCGTTTTATTTGATGGCATTGAATGTTGATTCGTTTCAAGCTTCGATTCTGTTTGGTTCTTGAGAAAAAACTTGAGATTTGAGCGCCTTTTTCCCCTTTGGCAGAGAAAAAAATGGACCGGTACGGAAGGTGGAGAAGCTAGAAGGTGGCGCCGATAAATGAGAATGAGTGAGGATTACAGACTCAAGGAGAATGAGGAATTACATTTCTTACGCCATGACTCGCTTGAGTTTTTCCTTGTTTAAGCAATATACCTTCCTCTGTTATTCTTTTCATGTCGGATATTTACATTGTATTAGGCGTTAATTTAAGTGTGTTAAAATATTTGAATCGTATTTTTTTGAACCCTTATGTGAACTGTAGCTACTTGATGAATTACAAAAAAAAAAAAAATCTGATCTGAAGTTTCGAGCTAAGTTTTCTAAGATTTACGTAGGGAGGACAACTTTAGCTTGTTTTTAGATCATAGTTCTAAATTTGAATCGTCTTGTTTCTTGAATATTTAGGTGAACTGTTAGCTATTTGTTGAATTAAACTTTGGCTTGTTTATTAGAGTTGTTATTGCGTAGTTTTTTGCTTTAGTCTTAGTTTTATTTGACCTTGACTCTTAAAAGCCTTAAAAAGCAGTGATAAGTGTTAATGGTCAATGCTTTATTAAGTGGTTTTTTGCTTTAGTCTTAGTTTTATTTGACATTTGGCTCTTAAAAGCCTTAAAAGCAGTGATAAGTGTTAATGGTCAATGCTTCTTGGTTCTAATATAAACTTAAGGGTCTCGAGAAATTCATTAGTTAAAGCGATTCGAGCTCATCTGAATCGAATCTTGGAAAATGGGCTAGAAAAAACGACCCCGAATGTAGATGGCGACTTCTTTGTAGGTAAATATCATATTTTGATAATTTCCGAAAATTTCATATTTATGGGGAGCTTTTTTCTTTATAATATCTTGTAATCGGTGGGAAATTATTCTTGAATTAGTTCATTGATTGAAGGGTTGTTAACATTTTTTTTTTATGTAGGATGGTATATTCTTAGTTCTTACGGTGGAAAATGAATAGGATATAGGTGTTAAATATATGTTTTAACTCTTAATAGAATCTTTGGAAGCTATGTTACTCATTGTTTGAGTGTTGAATACGGAGGCGGTGAAGCTAGGAATTTTGTTTAGGGGTAGAAATAAATTTGTAAAATTTGAGAGGAAAGCTAGATATATAGTGTTAAAAATACTTAAATTAAATTATTTACTTTCTAGAGGGGCCAAACTTTGAATTTTTCCATATAACTAAAGGCTTAAAATGCTTAATTTAATGTTTTACTTATTGGAGAGCCTTATATAGCAATTTCACCTTTTGACCAAGGGGCTAAGTCCCCTGCCTCCCCCGGCTACACCTCTGGATACGAGTATGGTTAATTTTTTTTCCTATGTTTTTCCATGTATTTGGTGAATCTTTGGAGGTGATATCTCCTGTTCTTGCGTTGGACACGGTACTTTAACAAAAATAATGAGTCCGAGCAGCATAGACAGTAAGGATACCTATAGGAAAAAGTATTATTTTTTAGTGCCATCTCTGCTAATTTTGGTATATTGGTTTTAATCATTTTGCAGATCATACATGCATAGATTGTGATACTTGTCGTTGGATGGCTCGGTAATCGCTTATCAATCAAGCTTTTTCTTTTGGAGTCAACTTTTGGATTAGATGAATGTCGGTTCTTGCTAGTTGAATATAAGTTTCGGTGATCGGTTTACAAGGTATAGAACAAGATTGTTCATCAACAATTTTAGTTTCGAATGCATTGAGACTTGAAGAAATGAAAACTATGTTTAACTCTTGAATTACCGTTTTTTCTTGTATGCGAGATGTTGGCATATGGCAATATGAATTGAAAATAAAATTGTTTGATTAGCAATGGTATATATATAGTGAGAGTCATGGAAGGCATCACGCTTGCCATTAAACGATTTCTTCCTTTCTTTTGCCTTATCTCTTTCCTATAATAACAAGATCCGCAGACCCCAGTGAGAGTTATTAACTATCTTTGCATAACAATATTCTTACTTTAATGTTTCTTTATTTCTTGTTTGTTTTTCACAAGTCTTCACAAGAGTTGGTGAAATGTCTGCAGCTTATAAATGACCAACTTCTAGCGAAGATCGATTAAAGGCTCTCAGTGCCGTTTTATTGGTTCCTTTCTTGTATATCTATAACATGATATATCATAATTTCACACATCCGCACGCTTGCACACCTTTATCGTTTCTCATTTTGTTTGTATCAATTATCATACTGACTTTGTTTGTTCTTAGAGATACGTTAGTTTGATATCTATTCGGAAGAAAGCGCAATGTTATCAACGTTAATTACTAGTTTTATGGTATCATTATTTTTGCATGACATGTTTGAAAATGCATTAGATTATAGTTTTTAATTATGATAACTATAATATAAACTAGTGTAATCAACGTTATAAATCCTTGATTTCACTAGTTATATTATGTATGTTTTGACTCTTCATTTTATTAAAGTATTCGCGTTAATATAAATACAAGAATATGAACTTCAAATATCGGTAATCAATGTTTTCACTCACACTCGGTTTAAATAACATGATCAAAATGTTTTGTGTTTTGATGCTTATTCATATTATCATATGGTTTATGGATTAAAATCTTACCTTAGTCTCTGTTTTTCTTGTTGTATTGTTCATTGTTTTATTAATTAATACATACGGATCTTGCCATTTTTTTTCTAATTCTCTTGCTTTTTTGGTGGCTTTCTCCCACTATCGTCATCCGCTATTGGTGAAGAGTGAAGACTACAAGGCTTAATTTAGATTGTAATTGGAGAATTTTTTCTATTATTGCATCTAGATAGTGTTTGGAGTTGGTTGATGAAGGCAAGGCGGTGAAAGATGGCAATGACCGGTTGAGGATGGACCGGAGGGCATGTGATAGCCATTGGTGTACAAGTAGCAGCAAAGTGCGACTCTCACATGCCTAAGTTACTTATGGTGCCTAAGTTCTCCCCAATCGTGTTCTCGGGAAATAGGTAAGAATACTGCTGGAAATTTCTCTTGTTTATTTTGGTTTTTTGATGCAATTGTTAAGTTATATATATATCTGGTAGAATTTAGAATTTGGGAGTCACCCACTTATTTTGATTTGCTTTTTTCTTTGCTCTTTACAAGACTTGTAGGAAAGACTTGAGATATTTCTAAGATTCGGACCAGTTTTTCCTTGTTTTTCTTTAACCTAATTATAGGTCCATGTTGGCTATTATTAACTTTGTTTTCAAGCAAATTGGACTCCTTGTCAAATAACGAGTAAAGGAAGAAGTTTCAGAAGAAAATGTCCAAGTTAGGGTGTTTTTGAGTGATACTTTATAGGTTTAGGGTAGGCTTGTCTTACAGTTTTTAAGTTAGATTAATATTTAATAAATTCATAATATATAATTAAGATTAATTATTTTAAGTCCGCCTAAAATCAAATTTATCTAATTTTAATTATTTTATTTTATTAATTTAATCATTTCAAATAAAATATTTATTTAAATGAATACTTTCGTTAAAATTTTCTATTCATTCCAAAACATAAAGGAGTGGCTTTAGAAATTGAAAAGTGTTTGGGATAATCACATAGAGGTCTCCAAACATGGTCCAAAAACTTTAGTTAAAAGTTAAAAATAATATTATGTGTATTAGCTAATGTATCATGACACAATGCATATAGAAAACAAAAATTTTAACTAAGTGATTAATTTAAACAATTATTTTATTTGAAGTGACTAAATAGAAAAAAAATTAAAGTAATTAAAATAGAACAAACTTTATTTTAGAGTGACATTAAGTATAGTTTTTAAAAGCTGCTTGTGGAATAAAAATAGTACCCTTTTTCACAAAGTTGTAATCAAATGCACTGCCTATGTTACCCTTTTTCACATGTTTGGGTAATAACCTTTTATCTGTTGTGTTTTACTCTACAATGTCTTATGCGACATTGTAACTATCATACGTATAAGTTTAGAACTTTGTTTCTTTGTCCTCAGGAAGTGGCTTGATTTATCTCTTCAAGATTTGGAAGAGAAACAACACAGCAAGGGAGATGCGGTTAGTGTTCTTCTTTTTTTTTTATGTGCCTTAATTGTTCTCTTTTATGCTATATAAGACATTTCTATATTACGTTAAACAACATGAGTGCGACATGTTTCATTCTTCTTTTTACAAATAAATACTATTGTTCCTTGTTAAACAATTGAATAGTTTAGACAATTATTAGAAAGAATGCCTATTTGTGACACATGGAAGAGCTATGATTGAGATTGTTTGTTAGTATGGTTCAACTTTGCTACTAAAGCTGCACATAATTGTTAAGCTCGGTTCCAAGCTTTTAGAACATTTGTTTTGTTTGATCATGAATCATGGTTATATTTTTTTAGCCTTAATGGCTATATATATTTTTATTTTAACATCTTTGTTGTTTACCAAGTTACTTGGTTTATCTTTTGCATCTTTGAGTTATACTTGAGTACTAATGTATGAGATTATACTAAGTTTTTCTTTTAATACTATTAGCATTTACCATACGCTTTTACAATCCATATGATTTTATCTTTTGCACCTCGGTGTGGATGATAGATTGTAACTAGATTTATCGACCAAAGTGACGATGAATCGATCATTTGGTTTTTCATCCTTTAGATATTGAAGGTGCAACAGAGGATTCAATCTTTTCAAGCTAGAAAAGCCAAGGCATAGCATTTCTTCAAGTGGCATGTTATTTAATGTTGCATTGAGTTGTTTACTTTTGTACATTGAGTTGAATGTTAGTGGTATACATTTCATTTAAATGTTAGTGTATTTTGATTGTTGGATCGATTTTTATAGTGAATATTCAATCTTTATTTTAATTTTAATTTTATATTTTATATTTTATATTTTTTAGTTGTATTTAAAGTAAAATTCTTATCATTATTCCTTTGTAAATATTTATAAAAATATATTAATATTGAAATAATAAAAATAGAAAAAATTACATTATCGTGTCTATCTCAATCTTTTCTTTTTAAGGTTGCTTTAAATGGGTCTATCCCAACCTTTTAAAAATTGCATTAGGCAAGGTTTATCCCAACCATTTTAAGGTTGCCTTAGACAGTCTATCCCAACCTTTTTAGAGGTTGCCTTAAACATGATCTATCCCAACCTTTTAAGGTTGCCTTAAATGGTCTATTCTAACTTTTTTAAAGGTTGCCTTAGATATAGTCTATTCCAACCTATTTAAGGTTGCCTTAGATAGGTCTATCTCAACCTTTTTTATAGGTTGTCTTAGACAAGGTCTATCTCAACCTTTTAAGGTTGCCTTATACGATTCTATCCCAACCGTTTTAAAAGTTGCCTTAGACAAGAATTATTCCAACCTTTTAAGGTTGTCTTAAGCAGTCTATCACAACCTTTTTCAAAGGTTGGACTTGACTAGGTTTTTCTCAACCTTTTTTAAAGGTCGGTATTGACTAAACTTTTCACAACCCTTCAATAAGCGTCGACTTATGTTGACTTATAGCGACGCTTTTTCAAAAGCGTCGCAATGCATATACCAACCCCACTATATACGACTATTTTGGAAGCGTCGGACGAAGCGTCGCAAAACCAATGACAACCTTTTTTGCGTCGTCTTATGTCAAAAAAAGTGTCGCTATAGGCTATTTTTGTTGTAGTGTGTGCATGATGAAACATGAGTCATGATCTTTATTCCTAAAAGTGAATGATATCACTTCAACTAGTTCTTCAGCACCATGTTTTTCTTGTTCAAGAATCAAGAGATTTCTAACACATTCAAACTCATATCAATCATCATCTTTGATCTCTCATAAAAGCTATAAAAGAAATATTGTCCAGGGGTTGTTACCCTAATCACCGAAACATTCTTTAGACAAGTTTGTGGAAGAACTCGAGCTTAGGGATATGAAATCTTGGAATGGCAGACGTATAAATCTGTTAATGAATAAAGAAACAAAGTAATGATATATCAAGTTGCTTCAATTAGCTGTGGGTTTAGAGGTACATGTATGGATGTTCATTTACATCAAGAAAAACGCCTCTCTTTTTATTATTCTTTCACATTCATTCCTTTTGATCTATTTTTAACTTTTGTCTTAGTTCTTTATTTCACCGCAGGTTTTTCTTCTTCTTTGCTGTCACGCAAACAACCCTTTTGAGGAACAGGAAATAGAGAGATGGGTGCGAGATCCCAGATGGGACCACCGTATTTTACTACTGAGGTTATGTTTCCATGGCCTATACTCATCAAAATTTATGAAGATTTAGTGAGATTAAAAAACAAAAATAGAGAGAAAAGTTGTCCAATAGTTGTATCAATAACTCGAGTTCCAAAAACAATCACATTTAATTTAAATAAATTTAATTTTGTGGTCTGACTAAATTATAAATGGTTAGTAAAAGGCTTAATTCACATTAGCTTTCCTTTTGTTTTTTTAACAATCTCTACCTGCCTTGATTGATGTTCCGCATAATTATTCAAATATATTGATTGTAATTGTTATTTTATTTGCGTATTGTATAGATTGATTTTTTTATAGAATACTTAGAAGTACTCATAAATTTTTTCACCACTTTAATAAGAGGGTAAATGTATTTCAATGTACTCAAACTCATATCTTCCTATATTAGTAACAATACCAATATTAATCAAGTTAAAACTCAATCAAAGAATATATTGTTTAAAATTATCATCATAACTGATTACATAAACAAATTTTTGCAGCCCTTTGAATTGCTTTATACATTATGCTTAATTGGCAAATTACACACTTTGTTAGAGTTACTTGGAGTAGATTGTAAATTTTTATTTACATATAAGGCAATAGAGTGCTTGTTTTTTTTTTTTGGAATGTGACATTACTAAATCAATTTAGGAAATATATAGTAAATTCAACACGAAACACTCTTCTTTCTGGTTTAGTAATATAATAACAATTAAATTTTGTCATATTCGAATGCGGATGAAAAAATTATAATGTTAAAATTATCAATAATTAAGTTATAAGTAAAATGGTCAAGTAGTTATATTTGACCCATTTACTCAAAAAGGCCCATTTCCAAAAGAAATTAAGGAAATAGGTCAAATTAAACAATATTTACGAAAAATGACTAGTTTTGGCAAAACGCGCCTACGTAACCGCATTTAAGGGGAAAATTTCTAGCAAAGCCCGCCCTTGGGGGAGCGCTTTGTGCCACGTCAACAAATCGCGCCTATGTGGGCGCGTTTTGATGATGTGGCACAAAGCACTCCCCTAGGGGCGCGCTTTGCTGGCACCAATGGCTATTTTTTTTTGAATTTTTTTGATCGTTGGGAGAGTCCAACGGTAAACAAAAAACTATAAACTCCCCTTTTATTAGATTTCACACATAATTTCTTCAAAAATTATCCAAAAATCTCTACTATTTCTCCCTAAAGCTCTCAAATTTCTCAATAAATTTCTCAAAGCTCTTTATAATTAGTTATTTACTTTATTTTTTTAAATTATTATTTTTTTATAATTTCAAAAATATTTGATCGTGTTAGTAATGGCCGGGGAATTAATTCTTCTCGATCATAAACATATCTCCGTTGACCAAATGAAAATGGTAACGGTTTATTTTAAATTTTGATTATTATTTAATATTTTTTTCATTTATGTAATTTTAATTAATTTTAATTTTTGAATATTTTTGAATATTTTTTTCATTTATGTAAGTTTAATTAATTTGTATTTTATAATTTTTTATAACAGTCTGTAGATCGGGTGTTACAATGTTATATTCGTAACATGTCTGGTCGGCCATCACTATTGATAGAAAATTATTTGAGGGAAGCGGGTATTTGGCATGCGGCCACTATAGGCCGGAGGTGCAAGTTGGACCCGAAACTCATCAACGCGTTAACAGAGAGGTGGAGACTGGAGACGCACACATTCCATCTTCCATGCGGAGAGTGTACTATAACTTTGGAGGAAGTCCAGTTATAGTTAGGATTGCCGGTGGATGGGGCCGCAGTCATCGGGTCAATTTAATGTGCTGATTGGGGAGCCATATGCTACGATCTTTTGGGTGCGATTCCAAATAATATTTCTGGAGGTCGGATCGAGATGGGCTGGTTACGAGACACATTCCTAGAGCCAGGGAATGATTCGACTGAATTAGAAAGAATACGATATGCTCGGGCATACATCATTGAGATGATTGGAGGTTATCTAATGCCAGACTTGTCACGAAACCTCGTACATCTGAGGTGGTTGCTAAAACTCGTTGATTTTAGAGTAACTAGGGAACTTAGTTGGGGCTTTGCTGTGTTGGCAACATTGTACCGGGGGAGATGTGCGGGGCGACGTGACCAAATAAAGCCAAAATTAGATGTTGTCAATCACTACTACAATTATGAGCTCGATTTCACCTTCTATTTTTACGTCCTCGAGTGAACCACCCATATACATTTCCACTCATAACGAGGTAAAATTTTTATTTGATTTTACAATTATTCTATAGATTTAAAATAAAATTGTATGCTGAAAATTTATTTAATTAGGTGGAACCATCCGACGAGTTATATTAGAATACCTACTGCCCTTGAAGATATATGGCTTCTATTAGACCAACGGTCGGAAGCGCAAGTAAGTATTAAATAATATATATACATAAAATAGTCGTTTCATATTCAGTACTTAGTATTTAGTATTTTGTATATAACTAATATTTTTATCCCGTTCATATAGTTTCAATGGACGCCATACAATGATCCAGCAATACGGGCAGTAATTTCGAAAGAATTCTTTCAAAATTCGAACATTTGGCACGTTAAGGTCCCATTGGTCAACTATGCTATTGTCGAGATGAACCATACAGAAAGAGTGTTGCAGTAATTTAGATTTTGACAACCGATTCCTGAGGAACCTAAGGTGCTCGATGAACAGCATAAAATTGACTTACGGCTAATGAATACGAATTGACCGGTATACTGGTAGGAATATATCGAAATTTTGGAAAACCGATATGGTTATATACCTGACCGCGAACCGATTATCGTCCCAGAGTTAGCATGTACCCCGGATTACATGCCATGGTTTAGGATCTATGGCAAGCCATATTTACTGCCGGAAGAGCAGAGGCGTTGACAAATCTGTGTGGAAAGGGAACGACGGGGCCCTTTAAATCCAAGGAGACGAGATGACGGCACGGGCCCATCAACAGCGGCCACACAATCACCGGGCCCATCAATAGTGCCCACACAATCACCAGGCTCAATGCCTCAATTGACGACACCTACATCACAGCCCTTTCAGCTTATGCCAGGAGTGTATCCTAGCCCTTATATATATCTTAACCCTTATATGTTTCCTTTTTCCAGTCCTATGGTAGGTTGGAATGTATGGCCTAGTGCATCTCCTTTCCCGATGACTCCGACTACTCAACCGATGATATATAGGCCATTGTCGTCGGAGGGATCGCACGAGGCACCGTCGGCGAGCGCATCTCATTACCATTCCCCATCGCCTTATGAGATTCAAACACCTCCGCCGTGGGTGATGCAAACACATCCACATTCTTTATTCTACCAAGGTGAGTCATCCTCCCAACACCCACAATCGGAGCAACCACAAACCCCATTGGAGCAACCACAACCTCCGCCGGAGTAACCAAGGAGGAATCCAGTGCGTAATTGTCGTCCACCCCATGTAGCACTGATTCCGACCGGCATATACTTTAATTTTTTAATATATTTGTAGACGTTGTTTCTATATTGTTTCATTTAATAAAAAAAGAAGATATTTTTAATATTTTAATTGTAAATTAATTTTATATTTTTAATAAAATATAATTTCTTTTGAATAAGGTGAAATAGAAATAATGCAACATTATTTCATTACAGCAATTATCAACTATTTCGGTTTGGACATGATCGAATTGTATGCCTTGGGTTCCTACATCATTCACACAAATTGCATTGGTTCGTTCTTTCCTGGACACCCATATTATTACGTATTCTACTCGAGCAAGGTCGACCTTTTGGTTTGCGACGCAATTCTCTATCCGATAACAGCTTAAATGGAGCAAGCGATACAGACGGCCACTTACGTTCATCTGGGATCGGTGGGAATACGTGTCTCCACACATTGTACATGTTTTTTATTTTGTACACTTCATCGACGGAGATTTTAACAAGCTGCAATTACATGAGCGCATGGATAATGAAGTGCGTCAAACGTCCCACAATCGCAAGTTCTATTTATCAGGTGTACATGATATTGCCCGCTGGTAATACATTGGCTCGATCTATCAAACTCTGTCACACGAAACCATAGGTTGTCGCGATCGTGACACACTATGTGCATGGTGTTGGCCCGCCTTTACCTTGTTAATTTCTTACAATACCTTTCGGGACCATACATGGCCTCCCTGCATTTGGCCTTTATAACTTGCTGTTAGTTTTGGAAATAGTTCTGCCAAACGAAAATACGTCTCTCGCACAACCGATGTTTTCGGCAAATGACGCGTTCCTTTTAGAACAAAATTTATGCATTCAGTCAGGTTTGTGGTCATATTACCATACCGTAGGCCACTGTCGTATGCTTGTATCCACTATTCGAAAGGTATGTTACAGAGGTACTCTGCACCTTGATCGTTAACTGAACGCAGAATCCCCAACATCTCATGAAAATGGTCCTTATTGATCTCGTACCCTGCCAATATAAGTTGACAGCGAAAATTACATGCCAATACCAATATTTCATTCAGATTAAATTGAATATTACAACCGAAAGTATATTAATAGAGATTAAATACCCATGTTGGTCACTTGATTTCGTTCAGTCGTAGACTGATATTGCTCGTAGTAGTTGGACGCAACGTACCTTAGACAATACCGATGGTGTGTGCTGGAACGGTGGAAATGTGCAAGTGTACACAATCGTAACAAGTAATAAAGTGACAAGTAAATGTCGAGTTATCGTACCCACAGGGACTATAAAAGAATTATTTATGAAAATGATTTCAAACACTTTGGTGACGGAAAAATAGTTGGTTTTGAGAAATATTTAAAATGAAAAGAAAAACAAAGTAAAATAAAATAAAACAAAGTTCTAGTGCACGATTTCAAAAGCGATTTTAATCAAGATGATGTAATTGTGTTGGATTAATAACATTTCTTACCTTAGAATTATTAAGCTTGTGTTTATACTCGTTAAAATATGCAACTCGGTAATCGCTAACTTATGAACATACTTACAAATAAAAATCCGTTCATCATTGTACATATTCCTATGTCAATTAAACCGATAAAACAGATTTATAAAAGTAAACATGTTATTGCACATACATACTTATTAAATTAAACAATCTCTCGCATATTCCTATGTCAATTCAAACAATTAATTCAACCTAATAAGCATATAAAAGATCATGTGAAGTAACAAAGTATTTTTACCTTGAAATAATTTAATCACAAAAATCCTGCAAGTTATGCAAGGCATACATATCGTCAAATACAATGCTAATTTAATCTTCAGCTACCTTAGAAGAATTAAACATGCACAGATTAAGTATTATGTCCATTAATTACAATTTCAATGCGTTTAAATAATTAACTCATAAGCTATCTAAACAATTATAATGCCAAATAACTTAACATGATTTTACTTAATCAAACATTTCACCGAGACCTTTAACAGTATAAACACAATTTTAATAATCTAAGAGGGCGAAATGAAATCAACCCAACACAAATTAAATTCAAGCTAAATTGATCAAATTAAATATTTCAAAAGCATGAATATTCATAAGCATGTTTGTCAAAACAACAACAAATAATTTAAAGTGATAGGAAACAAGAAACAAATCAGGTGGCTCTCCGTGGCTTGTCTGATTGATCCCTTCTTCGTTCTTCGTTGTCCTTGGCTATCAAGGGGGCTTATGAACACTTCAATTGCTGCTTCGAATGGCTGGAAAACACCTCTTTTCCAAGAGGGGAAATCGGCACAAGAACACCAAAAAGGGAGAAGGGAAAATGGAATTGAGTGAAAGTGAGAGAGGAGAATGTTGGATGCTTGAGGTGTGTTTTGAATGAGCAGCTAGGGGCTGTATTTATAGGTGTTAGGGGCTGCTAAAAATAGCAAAAATCAGCAGAAAAGGGGTCCCACTTGGCCGGCCATCCCATGTGGCAAAGTTGATGGATTCAACTTTGCTAAAATTAGCATGGGCAAATCTTTAAAGCCATGAATTTTGGAGGGGTTTGAATGGGATTTTGAGAAGTCTTCAAGGGCTTCTTTGCAACTCATTTAATCAGCTAACAAGCTGATTTGTACCAGCCTATGGACGGTTTGGGCTACCCAACTCTTTGCTTGGTTCGGCTCAACCGGTTTGTTTCAGCTGATGCGGTTCAACTGGGCCTTTTTCATAATTAATTAAGATTAATTTATTTAACCCAAATTAAATTGGGAATAAATTAAAATTAATTATATTATGATTAAATATTCATAATTGGACCATCTTGGGCTGAAAATAAATTCGCCTTGATATTCCGAATTGCTTCTCGGTTTTGTTCTTGACGATTGTTCTGCCGAAATGATTTCGCCCTTTGTGCAAATCTATCGAAAATAGTCAAAATAAATCAAAATTTACTATAAAATTAATTAAAATTCATCATGTTCATATTTTTAACACAATTTAATTATTTTATAATATTTAATTATTTTTCGACAAGAATTTACTCGAAACCACATGAATTTGGGTCAAAAAGGGCATGAAAAAGTACATAAATTTTGTGTTTCCACACCCCCAAACTTAATTCATTGCTCGTCCCGAGTAATGCACAAATTTGAAAAGAATTTTCTCGGAAACACCTTCCTTCAGAACAGCTCTTTTCTCAAAATTATGAATTGGATATACTTAAGCTCAAAAATAAGAAATTCGATAATTATGCTACTTAAGCATTCATATCATTCAAATTACTCTCTACAATTATTATACTAGCAAACTCAGACCAAATGTTTCTTAATAAAGACATGTTACTTGCTACCAATTTGATTTTAATTCCTTATTCAAAAAGTAAACTGCAATCATTAAGCTTAACTAGTGTCTTCATATGTTGAACAGAGCAATTTCTCTCCACTAATGTAGGTAACATTGGAATTTTGAATCAATAGGTCTTTAATAAGGTTGTAACATGGCTGGGCTTAGGGGTAGATAAAAGATAGTTAAATTTTTGGCTTAAAAACCCTAGACTCAGCTTAAGATCGAACCTTTGGAACCTCCACCCTTGATACCCAACTTGTGCTCTTTCGATCACTTATTTCATTTTGAGTACATGCTTTTTTTTAGCATACAAGCTCAAACTCGAGCACTTTCTTCATGTACTACAATTTTTCGAGCCATTGATACTTCTTTCCAACTCCCCCAAACTTATTTTCAAACAATCTTCTGAATAGTACTGAGTCTAGTGCCTGGGAAAATTTTAGAAGTGATGAAGAGAAAATTGATGGCTAAATATTGCATAGGTCCAAATAAAATTAGGCCATATAGTCTCAAAATTGGGTTTCAAAGGATAATTTTATCAGGGTCGGCTTGAAAGGCTCAACAGTCCAAACAACAGTTGCCTAAATCATTTTCAATATTCCATGTTTCCTAGGATTTCGCCTCGAGAAATTACTAAGTCAATTCTAAAGACTTAAGCTTTCATGCATGCTTAATTTTTTCGTAGGGAACTAAAAATTTTATGGTACAAGTTTACATGCTTTATTAAAAATACATTCACATCTTTATTAAGCTAACAAAATAATTTATTGAAATAATAGAACTTTGTTAATGCTGAAGTTTAGCATAATTAACAAAATCTCAAATTATTGAAAAAAAAATATGTCCTAAATCATAACTAAAAGAAAATTTTAATTTGAATTCAAATTTTCGGTCCCCCTACTTAAAGTGAACAATGTCCTCATTGTTTAAAGTGAATAGATACTATACACCACGTAGGAAATTTAGACAAGATGAGGTGAGTCAAATTGACTGCTTAAGTACCAGGCTCTCTCTAAAATCCAATCCTCGACATGTATATATCTATTGCCACACTTTAGCCTTTGTGACTTGTTCCTATCTCTTGTTTTATTGTGCGGAAATGAAAATTCCTAATTAACCTAATCCTAAAAAAAAAACAAATAATAAAAAATAATAAAAAAATAAATGAAAGTTGAAGTCCTCCCATTTTACTTATTTTTCGATCCTTCCAAGTTTGACTCATCTTTTGCTCCATTAGTATTGCCTCTGCATGAATCGCCTTGCTCCTTCTTCGATGATGAAACCCATGGTTCAAATATGAAATTTGGAAACTCAGGCACAAAAATAAATGGGTCATTATAAATTTTCTTGAGGGCACTCCTTATCGAATCATCTCTTATTTTTGCATATCTCTAGTAGGCTTGTTGCTGCCATTGCACTTGTTGCATCAAGTCCATCAGCTTCAACAGCCCATCACGACGATCTGGGCTAGACGGTGAAGCTCTAAACATTGAGGGTTCGATATCAGGTTCAGCTTCTATTTCCATTAATTCTTCCTCATTAGGGACTTCAGTTGATTGCTCTAGTGGGATTTCTGTGGATTCATCTTCTGCCTCTTTGGGATCCTCGCTTTCTTCAATTCTTTGCTGAAGAACAGAATCTTGGCCACTCGGTAGAGGTCCCAATCGGTGATTGTGCCTTGACTATACTTTGTCTTCTTTACATCCGCAAGGAGTTTTGCTTTTAAGCACAGAATTGTGATCGTAAAGGGGAAATAGGCAGGGCCAGAACGTCTAATGGCACAATTTCGCATCTCTCTCAGAATGATTTTACCCACATCAATGGTCTTTCCAGTTAAAATCGAATATAACAAGACCATTCGTTCTAATGAAATTGTAGTCCTATGCGAACTAGGCATAAGGCTGAAATGAATGAAACAGAACCATACCTTCGTAAGTGGTGTCAAATACTCTCTTCGACATGTGTGGATTCCTTGCTTTGACACAGTCCATTTAGAACTTGGCACTATGAGTTCCTCGAGGATTTCTCGAAGATTTTCAGGCTTAATATTGCTCAACAGAGAGGAATATTCATCATTGTCGAAATCAGGTAATTCAAAGAACTCATTAATAGCATTAGAATTTATGGGTACCTTGATTCCGCGGACTGAAACTTTGGTCAATTCGCTTGAAGTTAAGTTCGCGTAGAATTCACAAACTAGTTCTTCATCCACACTTGGTCTCTTTTGACAAAACAATTCCCAATTGAGTGCTTCAGCAACTTGACGAATACGTGCCATAAAGTCTCTATAGTTGCTTTCTTTCAAAGTGAAGCCTTTCTCTGGATGCATCTGTTGATTTTTGAAGATACTCTCGTATCTTACTTTGGCTTCTTCACAGTGGAATTTACTTTGTGGTTTGTCAATTTGAGCGGATGCACGAGTTCTTTTGCGAGTCATAATTAACCACCTTCCTCGTAGAATTTAAGAACTCTTAAAATAAATAAAAAACTAATGAATCAAAAGGGAGGATTTAAAGGAAGGTTGGCTTAGGTTAGAGGAAGGGAGATATGCGACAAAGCACAAGGCAAGCAAGGTGTGGCATGCAATGGGGTGCAGCAGTGTGCGGGTCTTAGCTCAGGCGAGAGTGGCGATGGCGTGTGCTAAGTGGAGCTGGAGCTTCTTTGTTGGCGAATGGAGGCTTAGGGACTTAGGGGCTTATGCACTTGGTATTTTGGTGGATGAGAAGTTGAGTGATGAGTGAATGGGGTGCATCAATGATGCAATTTATAGATGGAGGAGTATAAATTGGAATAGAACTCTTAGAATAGTTAAAGCATTAAAATAAGAGTCCCTTCTAATTTTACTCATGATAAACAACAATTAATAATTAAATAAACACATATGAATTATCAATTGCTATTTATTTGCCAAGATAAATATAAAATAAAATTAACTCTAATCTAAGCTAAGTTGATAAAAGTTAATATATAAATTATAATAAATATAATTATATATTAAAGTTTATCAATAATTTGAAAGGAAGAAAAAAATACTTATTTTAGATGCCTTTTAAAAATATTTACAACATGAGGCACCTAGTTTTTATTATTTATGAAAATAGCAACCAAATTTTGAAAATAATTCAATTAAGTCCTTAGACTTAATGAAAATTTGAAATTGAGTTGCAATTTAAGACTTGGATCAAAATTGACCTTTTTATTTGAAAAACTAAAAATTTATTTTGCTATTTAGGGGCTAATTCTTTGGAAAATTATGCAAAAATCAATTCCCAAGAAAGATTGGAGCGGTCACAAGCGGTCCCGCTTAAGTTCCAATCTCCTAGACAGAATTTATTTGAGCATAATAAACCTGAAAATAATCCCTAAGTAACTTATTGGAAGCGATTAAAAACTAAGGGTTAGATAAACTGAACGAGATTTTATCCCGTTCAGGGTTTTCTCCGTAATAATGTTTCAAACGCTGAGCATTGACTTGAAAATTACCTCTCTTACCTTGGAGTTCAATAACTCTGTATGGATAGACGTGATGAATTGTAAATAGACTGGACCAACGTGACTTCAACTTACCAGGAAATAATTTTAATCTGGAATTAAATAACAAGACTTGCTGACCTGCTTCAAATTCTCGAACTTGGATATGCTTGTCATGCCATTTCTTGAGTCTTTCTTTGAGTAATTTGGCATTTTCATATGGGAACATTCGAAATTCCTCTAGCTCGTTGAGTTGGAGCATTCGTTTCTCTTTAGCAGGCTTGAGATCCAAATTGAGTTGTTGAATAGCCTAGTAAGCTCTATGCTCTAACTCCAGAGGTAGATGACATGCTTTCCCAAAGACCAACCTGTAGGGTGACATTTCTAAGGGTGTCTTATATGCTGTTCTGTAAGCCCATAAAGCATCATCTAGTCTCTTGGACCAATCTCGTCGGTTCGGGCAAACTACCTTCTCAAGTATGCCTTTGATCTCTTTATTTGCTAGCTTAGCTTGCCCATTTGTCTGCGGATGGTAAGCTGTAGCAACCTTGTGTTTCACTCCATGTTTATCTAGCAACCATTTTAACCACTTGTTCACAAAGTGGGTCCTTTCATCGCTGATAATAGCTCTAGGGGTTCCGAACCTTGTGAACATGTGTTTCTGCAAGAATTTCATCATAACCTTGGCATTGTTCATCGGATACGCTTCAGCCTCGACCCATTTGGACACATAGTCTACTGCTACCAATATGTACTTGTGACCAAAAGACGAAGAGAAAGGACCAAGAAAGTTAATACCCCAAACATCAAACAATTCTACCTCAATGATAATTGTTCGAGGCATCTCATTTCTATTAGTGACATTTCCAACCCTCTAACATCGATCAAAACTCTTCACATAGGCATATGCATCCTTGAATAGTGTTGGCCAAAAGAATCCAGCTTGTAATACTTTGGCTGCTGTACAAGTACCTCCAAAGTGTCCCCCACTAGGAGCTGAGTGATGAGTATAAAATCTTGAGTATTTCATCTTGACAACACATCTTCTAATCATCGATCCGCACATTTTTGAACAAATATGGCTCCTCCCAAAAATAGTACTTCACATCGTGAAGAAACTTTTTTCTTTGCTGATATGTTTTATCAATTGGCATCAAACCACAAGCTAAATAGTTAGCAAAATCAGCAAACCAAGAAGTATTGTAGGCATGATTTACCTTTAGTATGTGTTCATCTGGAAATGTCTCTTGGATCGATAAAAGAGGAGAGTTTTCCTCTTGCGGCTCCAATCTGGACAAGTGATCCGCTACTTGGTTTTCTACTTCCCTTCGATATTGAATTTCTAGATCGAACTCTTGAAGTAAAAGTACCCACCGAATCAATCTTGGTTTAACATCTTTCTTGGCTAATAAATACTTAATCGCGGAGTGGTCCATATAGACGATCACTTTGGTACCTACAAGATAAGATCGAAACTTGTCGAAAGCAAACACAATAGCAAGTAACTCTTTTTCTATTACCGTATAGTTCAGTTGAGTTCCGTTTAGAGTTCTACTTGCGTAGTAGATAGGATGAAAAACTTTGTTCCTTCGCTGGCCCATGACAGCTCCAATGGCGAAGTCACTTGCATCACACATCAATATGAATGGCGAATCCCAGTCTGGTGTAACGATTATGGGTGTCGAGACTAATCGACTCTTCAAATCGTTGAAGGCTTTTAAGCATTCCTCATTAAACTTGAATATTAAGTCTTTCTCCAAGAGCTTGCATAAGGGTTTAGCCACTTTGGAGAAGTCTTTGATAAACCTTCGATAAAAATCGGCGTGACCCAAAAAGCTCCTAACACCTTTTATAGATGTTGGAGGTGGGAGTTTCTCGATAACATCTACTTTTGCTTTGTCTACCTCGATGCCATGTCTCGTTATCCGATGACCTAGAACAATTCTTTCTTGTACCATAAAATGGCATTTTTTCCAGTTGAGTACAAGATTCGTTTCTTCGCATCGCCTTAGTACCTTCGCTAGATTGGCTAAGTAATCCTCGTAAGTATCTCCAAATACTAAGGAATCGTCCATGAAAACTTCCAAATACTTTTTAACCATGTCAGTAAAAATAGACATCATACATCTTTGAAATGTAGCTGGTGCATTACATAAACCAAATGGCATGCGTCTAAATGCAAATGTACCGTACGGACAGGTGAATGTCATTTTGTGTTGATCTTCTGGTGCTACTGTAATCTAATTATACCCTGAGTATCCATTGAGAAAATAGTAGTAATCTCGTCCTACGAGTCTATCCAGCATCTGGTCCAAAAACGGCAGAGGAAAGTGATCTTTCCTAGTCGCCTTGTTCAGCTTCCGGTAATCAATGCAGATTCTCCATCCCGTAACTGTCCTAGTTGGTATCAACTCGTTGTTCTCATTCTCTACGACCGTGATACCTCTTTTCTTCGACACGCACTGGACTGGACTCACCCATGAACTGTCTGAGATGGGGTAAATTATACCCGCATCCAACCACTTGATAATTTCATTTTTTACTACATCTTTCATGATAGGGTTCAGTCTCCGTTGTCCATCAATTGTTCCTCTCTCGCCATCTTCTAATATGATCTTGTGCATGCATATAGATGGGCTAATACCATGAATATCGGCTATGGTCCATCCGATAGCCTTCTTGAATTGTTTTAAAACTATAATAAGTTTCTCTTCTTGTTCCGTAGTTAATTCTGCTAAAACAATCACAGGCAGAGTAGAGGTGTTACCTAAATAAACATATTTTAAGTGTGAAGGTAATACCTTGAGTTCTAATTTAGGTGGCTCCTCAATTGATGCTTTTGGCTGCATGTAATCTCTTTTCTCCAACTCCAAAGATTCAAAACGGGATTGTGGATTAAATCCCTTTTGATTAGCTTCTAGGAAAGCTGAGTTTTTGTCCTCCTCTTCCTCATTTGGGGGATCCAACGTCAGAATTCTTTCCAACGAGTCCTCAATGCAGTTAAGTTCCTTCTCTACTATTAGTTCCTCTAAATCGCTACTGCAGAACAATTATTCATTGTGTTAGGAAATCGCATTGACTTAAAAAAATTAAATGTTACATGATCATCTTGAACACACATAGTCAGCTCGCCTTTCTGCACATCAATAAGGGTCCTTCCAGTTGCTAAGAATGGTCTTCCTAGAATGATTGGCACTTCTTTATCTGCTTCAAAATCTAGAATTACAAAGTTAGCGGGGAAGATAAACTTATCTACACGTACCAATATGTCCTCAATTTTTCCTTCTGGATGCGCTAAGGATCAATCTGCTAGTTGAAGTGTAACCGTAGTTAGTCTAACTTCTCCTATCCCCAACTTCCTAAATATTGACATAGGCATCAAGTTGATACTTGCACCTAAGTCACATAATACTTTACCACAATAAGTTGATCCAATGTTGCATGGTATGGTGAAACATCCAGGATCCTTCAACTTTGGGGGTAGGTTATTCTGAAGATATGCACTGCATTCCTTCGTCAGAGCTACCGTCTCAAATTCTCAAAGTCTTCGTTTCTTTGACAAGATATCCTTCATGAACTTGACGTAGTTTGGCATTTGCTCAAGTGCTTCGACCAACGGGATGTTGATGTGTAGTTGCTTGAGTACGTCAAGGAACTTCCTGAATCGAATCTCCTGCTTCAGCTTCTGAAGTCTTTGAGGCTAGGGTGGTGGTGGTTTCATTACTGGAACTGGTTCTAGTTGATTCACCTTTGGTGGTAATTCTGCATCTAACGGCGTTGTTGGTTGATCAGAATTGACTGGTCCTGAGGTTACTTTGCATGGTTTTACAGATATTGATTCTGGTGAAAATGGGGTTTCAACACTTGGTTGAACTTCTGAGTCTTGAAAATTAGCTTGTTCTTTTTCAACTTCGACAGTGTTGGGCTCTACTATCTTTCCGCTCCTCAATTGCAACGCTTTGCAATGTTCCTTCCCCGGATTTCTCAGATTTTTCGTGTCACTAGGTAAAGCACCTTGTGGTCAGTTCTTAAGTTCAGTTGCAAGCTGGCCCACTTGGTTCTCCAAATTCTTTAATGTAGCTGCTTGGCTCTGGATTAAAGCATCATTCTTTGCTAGATATGATTTTAGCAAACTTTCTAGGCTATTAGATAATTCAGCTTGAACTGGCTTATAAACTTGTTGAGAAAAATTAGGTGGCTGGGTCGGTCTGGGTTGGGTGTAAGTGGTACTGGTTCCAGCCCCTTGGTTACTCCAGGAAAAATTTGGGTGGTTCCTCCATGATGGGTTATAAAAATTTGATTGCAGCCCTTGCCTTCCTCGGTTTTGGTTCTGATTACCCATGTATTACACAAATTCTGGGTTCGACGGACATTCTTCAAACAAATGTCCCTCCCCACAATACACACAGGCTATATTCTCAAATTGATTAGGTGGCTGTGCTGCAAAACTAGTAGACCCATTAGTAGTAAGATTTTTAAGCATTGAGGATATCGATGATACCTGAGATACGAGTGAAGTAAGAGCATCTACTTCATGAATTCTAGCGACTCGTCTTCCTGACGCTGCTCGACTGGTTGGCCATTGATAGTTGTTGCTGGCAATCCTCTCGATAATTTCATAAGCCTCATTATAAGACTTCAAAAGGAGAGCACCATTAGCAGAGGCGTCCACTACCATCCTTGTGTGAGCATTGAGACCATTATAGAATGTCTCAAGTTGAATGCAATGAGGAATTCCATGATGAGGGCATTTTCGTAATAACTCTTTAAATCTTTCCCATGCCTCATACAAGGACTCGTCATCCATTTGGTGGAAAGCAGTGATCTCGTTCCTCAGCTTAGCATTTTTGCTAGGCAGAAAATACTTTATGAGGAATCTCTCGGCTAACTCTTACCATGTAGAAATAGAGTTCGGTGGCAATGAATTCAACCAGGCACGAGCTCTGTCCCTTAACGAATATGGGAACAACTTCAATCGTAAGGCATCTTCAGAAACTCCGGCTAACTTGAAAGAATTGCTTACTTCCATGAATAGTCTTAAGTGAAGATGAGGATCTTGATGAGGCATTCGCTAAATTGGCCCACCGTTCAAGCATCCGGAACATGACTGGCTTCATTTCAATTGTAGTGCCTCAATTTCGGTCTCCTAATACCGGATTAAGATCGTTAAATCTTGGAGCGACATATTGTCTTAAGGCTCTATCCTATCATCAGCAATAAGGATAGGATTACGGCGAGGTTTGCTCCGCTTCCTTGGTTCATATTCTCGAAATTCATCTCTTCGGTCCTTCTTTGGTTCGCTTGTCTCCTTTGTTGTCGAAAGGTTCGTTCTATTTCGTGGTCCGCAGGAGTAAGTCAATAATCGGTCAATACTCATAACACACGAAATAATCACGGAAAAGTTGAGTAAGTAAAATTTCAATAAAATAAATAAATCAAAATGTAAAAAAAATTCACAAATAATGGCTTTAGAAACAGTCCCCGGCAACGGCGCCAAACACTTGGAACGGTGGAAATGTGCAAGTGTACACAATCATAACAAGTAATAAAGTGACAAGTAAATGTCGAGTTATCGTACCCACAGGGACTGTAAAAGAATTATTTATGAAAATGATTTCAAACACTTTGGTGACGAAAAAATAGTTGGTTTTGAGAAATATTTAAAAACGAAAAGAAAAACAAAGTAAAAATAAAATAAAACAAAGTTCTAGTGCACAATTTCAAAAACTGATTTTAATCAATATGATATAATTGTGTTGGATTAATAACATTTCTTACCTTAGAATTATTAAGCTTGTGTTTATACTCGTTAAAATATGGCAACTCGGTAATCTGCTAACATATGAACATACTTACAAATAAAAATCCGTTCATCTGTTGTACATATTCCTATGTCAATTCGATCGATAAAACAAATTTATAAAAGTAAAAATGTTATTTCACTTACATACTTATTAAATTAAACAATCTCTCGCATATTCCTATGTTAATTCAAATGATTAATTCAACCTAATAAGCATATAAAAGATCATGTGAAGTAACAAAGTATTTTTACCTTGAAACAATTTAATCACAAAATCCCGCAAGTTATGCAAGGCATACATATCGTCAAATACAATGCTAATTTAATCTTCACTACCTTAGAAGAATTAAACATGCATGATTAAGTATTGTGTCCATTAATTACAATTTCAATGCGTTTAAATAATTAACTCATAAGCTATCTAAACAATTATAATGCCAGATAACTTAACATGATTTTACTTAATCAAACATTTCACCGAGGCCTTTAACAGCATAAACACAATTTTAATAATCTAAGAGGGCGGGTACGTCAAATGGCTATGAATACTGGCAATTATACATGACACAGAAGTCCTGGGATCTGCCTTCAACATCGGTAGTATTAAGGTAGATATCATGCCTGAATCCATCTTGGGATGATCTTGAGAAACACCTGCCAACGAAGTACGTTAAATAATACAACAATAAGTAATAACATTATTATTCAAAACCTTAAACACCCAATGATATTGTACCGACAACACAAGTATGTGGACCTTTGTATTTTTTTATCTCCCACAAGCTTGTCTTTTTCCTAAGAGAAGCCATGATTTTCCATGAACATATACCGTCTTGCATTGCACACTTGGCATCGAACTTCTTGGATTGGATTTAACCACATTGTAGTTAACCCCGTGGTTGATGCTATATTGTTTTAAAGCACCAAGAAAACTATCTTTACTGGAAAATTCCTTACCAACTTCCAAATCACCCAAATTGAATGATAAACTTGTACGGTCACGGGTTCTGTGTGGTAGCTCTGGAAACTTCAATGCATCATCTGCTGATATGCCGACATTATGCATGTGGGTTGGAGGCGAGTACGCCCTGAATCGCGGATCTTCTTCTTCTTCATTTGAACCTCCTTCAATGTCTTCAGGTTCGAATGGAATAGATCCGGTTAAAAAAATAGTGCAACTTCTGCACCATCAGGGCTGAGCTCTCGAGGTGGATCCACATCAGACTCATCATCGAACCTACCATGATCTGCAACGTACGAGGTCCCCTCGCCAGTGGATGTCGTTGAGAGTACATCATCCCTTCTTGTGGACATTTCGTAACGTCCCCAATCAGATGTGGATTGCCAACCACTAGAAGTTGATGTCATTCCCCAATACGTATTTCCAGCATCGAACATTGACCCATTGATGTACATGTCCCATCCATTAATCGAGTGTCCTGCAGGAGTTGTGTTTTCCATACTCCCACCAAACACGGGCGCTTTCGTATTCTGCCTCCTACTAACGGAGTGTCGGCTAGGGGTCGTATATTCCTCTCGAACAGCAGTTGATGTTGAAGTCACAAATATTTCATTTGGTGATGAAAATAGGGTGATCCACTAGCGAGATGAGTCTGCACCATCGCCTTAAAGATACGAACACCTTTGATATCAAATGCATCATATGTCACGAGATCAATCGAAGCACAAAATCGATGCTTACTAGAAGAAACCCTACTTGGCGTCGTTCCGAAGATTTTGCGCTTAATTCCTTTACGAAATTCTGTAAAATCTATACTTTGGTTAAAAACCATTCGCGCTGTGTACTCCGATAAAAAAAACAACACCATTCTCGGTGTCACGGACCTTACTATCATAGTAAATAATAGCACTAATACGTTCACTCATCTTCAATTTTTATTCTGCTTAACCTTTTTAATTTTTCTTATTGTAACTTATGCAACCTGAGAATGATATTTGCCTCATTTATAGCCTAAGGCCAAGCATGAACTACTGTAGAAAAATAGCGTCCACGTGGGAGCTTTTTTCTGTAATTTTACTAACAGTGCATCCTTCTTGAAGCGTTTTTGACACTATTTGTTTAGAAATGTCTTCTCAGGATTATTTTTCAGGAACTACTGTAAAACAGCGTCCACATGAGAACTTTTTTCTGTAATTTTGCTAACAGTGCATATTTCTTGAAGCGTTTTTGACACTATTTGTTTGGAAACGTCTCCTCAGAATTATTTTTTCAGGAACTACTGTAGAAAAAGAGCATCCACATGGGAGCTTTTTTCTGTAATTTTGCTGACAATGCATCCTTCTTGAAGCATTTTTGACACTATTTATTCAGAAATGTCTCCTCAATTATTTTTTCAGGGTCAAAATAATAAATTTTGTTAAAAAAAATTCACAATGTTATTTTTTTTAAAAAACCTTAATTTAATTAATTTTAACCCTAAACCCTAATTTAATTTATTTAAAACACTAAACCTTAATTTAATTAACTTATTTAAGCTCTTTAAACCCTAAACACTATTTAAACCCCTAATTTAATTTAATTAAAACCCTAATTTAATTAATTTATTTGAACACCATAAACCCTAGTAGACAGTCACGTAGGCGTGGTTTGCCAAAACTGGCCCTTTTCCATAAATATTGTTTAATTTGGTCCATTTCCGTAATTTCTTTTGAAAATAGGCCTTTTTGGGTAAATGGGTCATTGTATTTAAACTTTTTTCTAAAAATTAATCAATAATTAAGTTATATGTAAAATGGTCAAGGGGTTATATTTAAACTTTGTTTCCAGTTTTTTAATAAGGACAAGAAGAAAATGAAGAAGTTGATCTTTGAAAGCATAGAAAACAATGTGGATTAAGGTTTGCTTTAGTTGACACTATTGTTATTGCAACAATTAGGAGGATGTGGAATTGAGTACGCTTAATCACATTTTTTAAAATTAAAAAAATTATGGGTAAAAATAAAAAATGAAAAATAATTACATTAGAATAGCTTAACTTTTTATTAGATGATTGAAAAAATTGATTGAAGTGGAGGGATATTCAAGAAATTAAGTAAACTATTCTATTAATTTAAATTTATCAAAATCTCTTAGTTAGATGAAGAATAATCTTTATAAATACTTAAATGGAACCTTGGAAGTTATATAATGAAGAGAGTTTATTTTGTGATTCACACTTGGTAATGTTAAAAACCACTTGTTAGTAGCTTTGATCTTTCTCTCTTTGAGGTGCTTTGAAAGGGTTTTTATAGAGGAGATTATTTGATTAGGTCCTTAGTTAATGAGTTTTTTATTGTGTAAGATTAGTGATAGGGTCATGAGTAAATTTGATAGGAGATAATTGGGTGTAATATGAAGGGACATTAAGCAATGGCAGAGTTAAAATAAATTTTTTTGGGTCGAAATTAAATTATATATTTTTACGATAATAAAAATATAATTTCACCATATTAATGGACTATATCTTTATAATTTTTAAAGAATTAAATTAAATTTTTATTATTTGAAGGGTAAAGTGTAATTTTACCATTATTAATTTAAAATTTTATAAATTATAAAGAATTTAAATGAATTTTTTTTTTTAAGGGGGTAGTGCCCTGCCTCCCCCTTGGCTCTGCCAATGACATTAAGCAACTCTAATCAATCTAGGTAAGTTAATTACTAATACTTTGGAAAGTATTTGGAGTTCACATGAATCTGTATTGGATAAATTTATTTGGGATTTTATCATCATCACGCAGTTTTTAAGTTTAACGATATTTTTTTTTAGATATAACGATGTTATAATCATATATCCTTTTTAGCCAAAATTGATAGTTATATTAAAAAAATTCGATTAACTTATCCAATTATTTAAAAAATATATAATATTATCCTATAGTCTTTATTAGGAAGGTAAATATTTAAAATAAAATGTAACCTCCCCGCCTCCCATCCACAGAAAAATAAAAGAAAACAAGGATAAATAGGTATTCCAGACAAGGAATGTTTACTATGCAGAGCACGCTGATTTGTAAATATTAATGAACTTTAATGGCATTTCCAAACTTATTTCTTTATATAAACCCCATTACCACCCTCTTTTCTTGCCACCTTCAGTTTCAAAGTTTCAGCTGCCAAAGCAAATTCAGCTCACTCAAACAATAACCAACAACAATGGCAATGGCTTTCAAGATGGTACATCCCATTTATTATTTATTTTATATTATTTTAAATAAATTTTTTATGTTAGTTACATGTATATTTTGGGTGTATGATACTATAGGCTACAACTGGGATGTGGGTCACTGATGAGTGCAAGAACTCTTTCATGGAGATGAAATGGAAGAAAGTGCATAGATATATAGTTTTCAAGATCGATGAGAAATCAAGGCTGGTTACCGTCGATAAGGTCGGCGGACCTGGCGAAAGCTATGATGATCTTATTGCTTCATTGCCCATCGATGATTGCCGATATGCCGTCTTTGATTTTGATTTCGTCACCGTTGATAACTGTCGGAAAAGCAAGCTCTTCTTCATTGCATGGTTCGTCGTCTTCTCTACTTGTTTAGTACCATATATAATACTGTTTAATTTGATTTACATTTAAATAATGATGGAGATTAGGTCCCCAACAGCATCAAGAATAAGGGCAAAAATGCTGTACGCAACATCCAAAGACGGGCTGAGGAGAGTGCTAGATGGAATTAGCTACGAAGTTCAAGCAACTGACCCAACTGAGATGGGGATTGATGTGATTAAACACAAGGCCAATTAGGACTAATCATGATTAAGTTTTAGATTTATAAACCATCTTACTCTTCTATTTAATAACTCCAACAACATGTGCTGTCTTTTTTTTTCTTCTTCTTTTTCTTTTCCCTGTTGTTGTGATTTTTTTGGCTAGATTTGTAGCACTAATGTAAGTTAATCTTAATGTAATAATATTTTGATGTTCCATGTGTGCTTGGTTGTGAGCAAAGCACTCATCAGTTCCACCCTTCTTCTTCTTAAATCATGAAAAGGTTAAAGTCACATTGACTGCAAGATTTGCCGAAATACTTGAAAATGAAATTCCATGACATCAACTTTTATGATGAGAGGTAAAGGAGGCAGTGCTTTGATTATGATAATGCTATTCTATCCAAAAGAGGGGAGAAAAATAAAGGAGAAATAAAGCTAAAAGTGAGATGAGAAAAATGAATGATTTTGGGTACCAATACCAAATATGGTAGACCCCTAGTAGCCCATGCCCAGCTCATGACATGACACCCAAACCATTACTGGATTGGATTGGTAATTGGTCCCTTATCAGATCACGGTTTCAAATTTCCCTTACCACTCTCACTACCAAACCATGGAATTAACCAAGCCATCCTAAATCCTCCAAAAAGCAATCATTTCTGGGACTTCAACCACAGTTAGGATACTATGCGAAATCATGGCTTAACTCATATGTATGATGCTTAGCTTTTTGTTTTGCAATCTAGCGGTTAAACCATTGATTTCTGAGATTGAGAGGTAGGTGCACTGCCTACACATTTCATACGGTTAGTTTTGCGGCTAAACTACCCTTCATTCATTTCTCTCCTCGAAACAACCGGGTGAAAGAAAAAGTATGTACAAAATTATATTTGATAGGTTTTCTTTCTTTTCTTTTTAGCTTTTACTTCCTCAACTTGTTTATTATTCCACATTTGATTTACGGAATATAAAATTACTTAGTCTATTATTTAATATGTTATATTATCTTATTTGTTTTTTTTTGGTCGGAATGTAAGATTTTGTTGTTTAATTAATAAAATGTAAAATTTCATAAAATCATTTTTTACTATATTTTCTTTATTTTAGAATATGCTTCTTCTTCTTTTTTTTTAATATGTATAAATAAATATGTTTGAAACAATTTTGGAATGTAAGATTTTGGTGGTTAATTAATGGAATGTAATGCACATTGCACTTCCAAGAGGGAGATATAAGTTGAAATCTTGAAAACGACATTGTTGGGAGGGACAACCATAAATCCCGAACACGTTTCATAAAATATCATAAATGATAAAAAAATGTTGAAACAATTTTGAAAATCATTAGCATCCAAATTACTTCTTTCACCAACTATGAATTTTCAAAGTCCACAATAAAATTAACAAAATAATATATACAGATCTCTTGAGAGATATTTAAGATTTAAGTTTTTTTTAAAAAAAATACTACTTATGAAATTAGAAAAATATAATAAGTATTTTCAGTTAAGTTTAAGTAAAATTTTTGTAGTTGAAGTAGATCTAATATAAACACCTTTTAAATACTAAATACATACTAGGATTTTGGTTTTGTTGGTGAAATAGAAAGAATTTTTTTAAAAAAAATCAAACTTGATTTTCTTTGTGAAATTGATCAAAATTATAAAAGGAGGAACTTTTTACCAATTTTTTAAAAATAAGAAGGATAAAATTTGCCTAAATTAATTATTCCAATCGAAATCTAATATTATCTAAGGAAAATTTGGTATTAAAATTGTCCATATATTTCGAAATTTGGTACTGTTAAAAATATAAGATTACCATCTCAAGGTAATCTTTGGAACCCAAACGTGGAATGTTATTCTGAAATCTTACATTACCCCTTGGAATGTGAGATTTCTTAAATCAAACACCCCTTTTGGTGGCGTTTGATTTATGAAATGTAAGATTACTTCTAATGATAAGATTACTGGAATGTAGTATTACTTAGGGTGTGTTTGGTTTACTGAATGTAGTATTACACATCTCAAGATTCAGACCATCCTATAATCTCACATTTCCAACTAGTGCCAAGATATCGAAATATAGGGTGCAATCTCAATATCACCCATTTTTTAAGTTATCTTAGATTACATGTGTAATATTAAATTTTAGATAAAGTTAACCTTTATTTTTATTATTTTGATAAGTTTTATCCCTTTTTTTTTCTTAAGAATTAAATAGTAGATGACATGCTTTAAGGGGGTGTTTGATTAAAGGAATTTAATATTACATTTCGTAATAGGATTACAAGAATGTAAGATTACATTTCATAATAAGACAATGGGAATGCAAGATTATGGGAGGAATGTCTATATGTTACATTGCTCTGTTTAGTTAATTTGACTGAAATGTAAGATTTATGTGTTTAGTTGATGAAATGTAAGATTACTTAAAATCATATTGTACTAAATTGTTCTTTGTTATAGAATTTGTTTGTTTTAACATGATCAGTTCATTTAATATTTCTTAGTCTTAATCTCCATAAAACTATGATAAAGTATGATAATTGTTGTTTTTACTACAATTTACAAATTAATAAGTAAATATATGATGTTAAAATAAATTGATAAATAATAATTATAAATCATAATTTATAATCATAATTAATATTGAAAGAAGGTTTTTGCCAGCATAAACAAGCCCAAATATAAAGTAAGTTGTAACTAGAACAAATGAAAAAAAAGAGGGATAAAAACAAATATGGACACAAAAAACTTGATTACACAGTTCAGCTTTATCGTAGGTTTGCATGGCCTTATCCAAAGAGCTAATACACTATAATTCCACACTACAAACTATTATTTAAGTAATTTACACTCACCATATGGCAACCTCATAGTTATACTCTAATCCAAATCACTCTCCACTTTGACTTTACCCTTAAAAGCTTAGTTTACTTGAGTTTACTTACAAAAATGCACTTGAAATACTAGTTCCCATATGGACAATGATAAGTGTTCTCTTAGTTTTTTTTTTTTTTACATAGTACAAATCGACCATATGTATGAGATTTTCATGATTAGGAAAGATGAGGCAACATGGGTTTTATCGCTTCATAAGGAAGGGCATAAGGGCAGAGGATGGATGTGTGTCAGCCTTCATCAATAACTTACCTGAAGGTATGCATTGGAGGTGGTTAAAACAATTATTTGGGCATCATGGAAAAGTGATTGAGGCCTTTATCCCTAACAAAAAAAGTATCAGCGGTAAAAGGTTTGGTTTTGTAAGGTACGCCAATATGTATGATGCAAATAGAGCTATAAATAGGATAAATGAATTTTGGCCAATGAGGTCACATATCGATGTCAATATGTTAAGATTTGATGGGAGATCAACTTTTTGGAGAAAAAGAACAGTGGGTGAGAAAGAACAAGGTTCCGATAGCTTGCAGAATAAGGTTGTTAATGTTGCGAAGATAGAGGTAATGAAGCGATTTTGGAGGATAACTTTGGTGAAGATGCAATTATGGGTTTTGTTGATAATGAGAAGCTTTATACATTACAAAGATGCATGGTGGGCTGGTGCAAGTTGTTTATCAAAATAGAAGACTTGGCCAATCAAATAAATGAAACTGGTCTTGGGAGCTTTATCATTGTTAGGATATTTGGGTCGTGATGCTCTTTGTGTTCGAAAGTGAGGAAAAGATGAAAGCAGTTCAACTGAATCAATGGTAGCTACTCAAGAAGTAGTTTTTCAAAATGCAGATTTGGTCCAAATCTATTAAGGTTGAGAATTGTAGAACTTGGATCTCATGTATTGGATACCAATTCACGATTCGAACTGTAAAAATCCGTTTTTCAGTGGTGTCAAAAATGGTGGTTTCGAGGCTACAAATCTGAAAAGTGAGTTCATAAATATTATTATTTAATATTTACGAGTCAAATATAAAATTACGTTGAATTTTGATTTAATGATTTATGTTAAATGAAAGAATAATTAGGTTCAAGTGGTATGTCCCTAAAGTCAAGTGGTTTTAGAAAATAAGGTATCGGGACCTCATTTCTATAAACCGAGCCTATAAATATCTTATTAAATATTTACGAAGTGTTATTAGGGTCATATTAAAATTTGATTAAGAAATTTTAACGTTTAGTGATGGGCTCGAAACTAACAATTATTTTGAAAAAGGCAAGCGCACCTATCGAACAGTAGTATAGTTATGGGGAGTCCGGAATATCGTATCCTCAAGGACTAAAATTACTAGTAATAACTATCTTTTTATTATCTAGCCTAATAATTAAGGGGATTTATTTTAATCTAAAAGTAACGACTAATTTAATCGACTAAATGACTATGAACGTGATGAGAGTGAATTGGGAAAATACTTTTGGACAACTTATATGAGATAGGCAATACCTAAGGAAGAATCCACCTAGACTTCACTTATTACTTTTGATTCATATGATTTATTCACTTGACTTAATCCGTAGAAATCCTCGATTTATGTTAATATCTCTTTCAAGACTAAAACAACTAACTCTAGGTTGATTAATTGAAATCTCTTTCTAATTAAAACCCTATTGTCGCATTAACTCGATCTATGGATTCCTTATTAGATTTGACTCTAATCCAAATGATTTAAATCGCCCTATTTCTAGGTTGCAATCAACTCCGCTTAATTGTGTTGATCTTCTCTTAAACAGGGACTTTTGCTCCACTGAATAAGCACATTCGACTTGGATTAATAAACTGTATAGAAGCCCAAATCTGCCCGGCCCAAACCCAAATAAAAATAAAAAATAAAAAAAGAAGAAAAGAAAAACAAAAACCCTAATGCAAGCGGCGCCGCAACCCAGGGGCACTTGCCCTGACTTTCTGACGCCGCCCCTCTGCCACTGCGGTCTTGTCCACCGCCCTTCCACTGCCTCTGACCTGCAAACATTAAAAGAGAAATGACAGAAAGTTTGTAAAAAGGGCTATATAAGCCGATTTAAACCAGTGTAGATGACTACTTTTTTTTCGCTTATCAAAAAAGGAAACAAACAGATTCAAACAACAGAGCAAAGATCAGAAACTAGTGGGCATCAAAAACGCAAAAGAAAATCTAAAAGGTAAACAGAAATCGAAAAGGTGAAATTTTTTTACCATTTTCGAATTTTTGTTTTCACCCTCTCTTGTTTTAACACACACATACATGCATATTGTGCAAAGAAAAGAAAGATAAAAAATAAAAAAATAAAAATTTTTTTACCTACGGTGGCCGGAGCGACGGCAACGGCGAAGTCTGGCGGCGGCGACTCGCCGGAGTCCCCCTCCCCCCCTCAGGCTCTGCAGAGAAAAAAGGAGAGAGAAGAGTTTTTTTTTTTCAAAGAGAGATGGAATGATTTTTTTTTTCAGAATTTTGGGCTTTGTATAGCCCCCTAAAACAACGTCGTTTTGGGGGCTGGCCTTTAACCACAAAACGACGTCGTTTAGCCACCGACCCGCGCTCGCGACCCGACCCGACTGAAGGATCCGCGTGTTTTCGTCGATTGGGTTAATTGTGCTTTCGACCCTTCCGCATTTTTAGATTTTAAAATCAAGTTTTCCGTTATTTCAATTTTGGCCCAGAAATTTTACGCGATTATAATTCGATCCTTTTTTAAAACGTGGCGTTTTACTATTTGGGGAAAATTGCGCTCCTCGTCCCCAGCACTTCACGCGCATTGCTCTTTCATCCCTTTATTGTTTATAGTGTCTAAATTGGCCCCTTTATTTCTGTTTTAAATTCAATTTGGCCCGTTTGCTATATTTATTTTGCAATTATTTATTTTTATTGCCATTATGCTATCATTATTTTATTGTTATTATTGTTACCTTATTATTTATACTTAATATCTTTATTATTACTATAGTTATATCATAATTTTATGCTATATATATATATATATATATTTGTTTATTCTTGTATATGTATTTTATTAATTATTTCTTAATTACTATTACCGTTATTATTATTATCACTCTATCACTCATTTTTATTTTTCATTACTATTCATGTATTATGTAATATTATTAATGTCCTTAATATTTTCATTATCATCATTATTCTATTATTATTTTACCATTATTATTATTATTATTTTACTATCACTATCATCATTACATTTACTATATTTATATTATTGTATTGTACATATTTTGTATCATCATTATTATTATTATTACTGTATTATTATTATTATTATTATTATTATTATTATTATTATTATTGTTATTACTAGTGTGGTAATACTATTATTATCTATTTTATTATGTCTATTTATCGTCATTAATTCGTCAATATTACTATTATTTCTTTTCTCGCATAACATCGATTTGTCGTATCAGTTTACCCAATGCATCAAGTTTTCAAATAATTGATATTTCGTATTAAGGGTTTGAGAAAATCGTGCCCTAACTTACTGGGTTCCGATTTTTCTTGTTCAATCTTAATAACGAAATACCTTTTCTTGAAATCGCAATACAAGTTTTAAATAAAATACTTGTTCCCGGAAATTCGAAATGCCGCGCCCTAACTTACTGGACTTGACATCTAGATATTTCGGATAAGTTTATTCAAAAAATAGAGGCAATATTCCTAATTTTGATTCTCTAGAAATCAAGCCCTAACTTACTGGGTTCTGTTTTCTCATTGGACAAATGACGGGAAACCCTTTTCAAATATAAAACCAAGTTTTAAAAGGCGAGCTTAGTTTCGGGAGTCTAAAGTATTGTGCCCTAACTTACTGGACATAATGCTTTATGTCTTCGAAAATAAGATAACCTTAACGTCCCTTCTAATTCCTTCAATTTTGTGGAAATAAGAAGTATCTATTTTCGAATCATTTCAAAGTTTTCAACATTAGGACATCGATCAATCAATTTGGTACTAATTTTGGGCGTATCGAGGGTGCTAATCCTTCCTCGTGCGTAATCGACTCCCGAACTCATTTTCTGGATTTCGTAGACCAAAATCATTGTTTTGATAAATCAAACTGTTTATTAAAAACAACTGTTTTACGAGGTGACCCGATCACACCTCATCAAAAAAGATTTTCGCTTTTTAAAACCCGAGTCGACCGCGTCGTTTACTGTTTTATCAAAAAATGGTTACGACAGCTTGGCGACTCCACTGGAGACTCGAGGGTCAGGCCATAGATTGATTGATTTTTGTCCTTTTGATTAAAATTGGAAAATGGTTTCAAAAAATCATGCTTCTTTTATTGCACTTTCAATATTGGGTCTCGTAAATACTTTGGCATTGCATTGCATGACCGTTGCGGTCACACCTTTAAGTGGGAATGAGAAGCTATGCCTTCATGAGGTTTTCACCTCTGCATGGGCTAGTGGACTGCTTTCGGGATACATCTGTACCTATGTCTTCGTGAAGTTTTCACTTCCGTATGGCCATAGGGAAATGTGTTCCTCTGAATCGAACTCGGTCCGCATGAGCCTATAATGGGTGAGGATCGAGGAATCTGCTGGTTCGGGTACCTTGAACTTTAGCACTCAACCACATGTAAAGAGCCTAAGAACACATCTCGAGCCGAACTATGCCAAACCTTAGTAGTTACCTAGATAGGCGTTTGTGTGTGTATTTTACATGCTTTATATCTCATTCTGTGGTACTAATTGATGATGTTTTATTTCCTCTGCATGTCATTTCCATTTTTAAGAGGCATCGATTCATGATCCATTTCTGAGTTAGGAAGCTGGTTATGGAAAGTGAATTCCTTGATAAAGTAGAGGACAATGCGGCCGCCCGCACCTGGTCAGAGCAAAGCCAATTAGAAAGTGGGGACAACATAGCTGAAGGATATGTGTCAGAATTATGGGATTTCACCAATATTAGTGTTACGCAGAACGAACTCCAAGAGTTGAAAGAAATATGGACCCAGTGGGATGACGAGGCAAAGCAGTTGTTCCATAGTACCTATGGCGATCTACCATACCTGCTTGATGTCAAAATAGATAAGCACCTATTCCGAAGCAAAGTGACTCGATTCGGAATGTCGCTTATAGTCAACATTTCTCATTCGGGAAAATAGATTTGGTTCCCACGGTGGAGGAATACACGACCTTGCTACGTTGTCCGAGAATTCAAGTTGATAAGGCTTATTCCAAAGCAGTTAATAGCCTGACTCTTGCGAGGAAATTGATGAATATCACGGGAATGAGCGAACAATGGGTTTCAGCTAGAATGCAGAAGAAATGTGGGGGTAAATGCATACCTTAGATATATTTGAGGGACTTGATCCTAACGCATCCTGATGCAAAGAAAAAGATTGACGTCTTGGCCTTGTGTATTTACGGTTTGGTAATCTTCCCAAAAGCTCTAAGACACATTGATGAAGCAGTTATTGATCTATTTGGCCGATTAGACAAAGGGGTCACGCCTGTTCTCGCTATCTTGGCTGAAACGTTCAGATCCTTGAATACATGTCGGAGAATGGGTGAATGCAAGTTTATTGGATGTGCGCAGCTGTTATTGGCCTGGTTCCATAGTCATTTCTGGAAGGTGGATAAAGTGTCTTACCGATTTTTGTCGGAGAATTATTCCCCGTTGAAAGAGATAGTAGCTACACCTAAGAGAGAAGACGTGTCCGAAGAAAACTGGATAGCGCTCCTCCAAAACCTTCAAAAAGACGACATCGAGTGGAAGGCTCCTTGGCTGATTCCCGACAAGGTCCTTTATCGCTGTGGAAACATTGACTGGGTTCCTCTATTGGGAATTTGGGGTGCCACTGCATTGCCCCTTTATTGGTCCTAAGACAGTATAGTTCAAGACAGTTTATACCAATGACATACGGGCTAGCTCAATGCGAGTTCTTATACGAAGGGGGAGTTATAAGAAAAAGGTTAAAGAGATCTCTAGTGCCTAGAATCAGATTCATAGAATGAGAAGATTATCCGCAGGCCCGAGGACGACCCCGAAATACAGTTAATGGAGGGCTAGGAAAATCAATGATAACATCCCTGAGCCAAATCCAGAAGGCGCCCGATCGAGAGAAGAATGCTTGCGAGTGGTCCCGTCAGAATTAGAGATTATGAAACAAGATTTTGAACGGATGAGTTCGGAACTTGGAAAAGGGATAGAAAAGTTGGAAGAAGAAAAGATGCTCCTCCAATTAGAGGTGGACGGTCAAAAATCGGAGGCTGAGAAACTTAAAAAGAAAAATAGAAGGTAGAGGAAGACCGAGATAACTTGAAGACAGAATACAAGAAGATGCGCCTGACGATAAAAAACGCGGGATTAGGGAAAACTTCGAAGCAGTGGTGACAAAAGATCCGAGAGGAAAAAGCCAGAGTTTGCAATTGGGAGAGAAAGTTTCAAGAAATACGAACGCAAAAAGAAGACTTAGAGAAGGGCATGACAGAAAACCAAAAGGAGAAAAAGGGACTAAAAGCTAGAATAGCTAAGCTTGGGCGGTCTCTACACCACTATCGAAGTCAAGACTCAGAAAGCAAACTGAAGTCAAGTCTGAACAGAATCGAGGAAATGAAGGGTAAGGTTGAAGAGCTAGAATCGGCATTACACAGTAGTGAGCTCCGGATTGAGCTTCTGGAAACGAGAGAAAGGCGTTGGAAGGAGGAGCTTCACCATTCTTGCGAGCAAGTTAGAAGTCAGAACTACCTCATGGGTGAAGCGATAATCCAGATTCGAGAGGTAGCTGATCACCTACAGACTTTGGCTGCGGAAGCTGACTTATTAAGCGTGAGATATGAGCTACAGCCGGGTCATGATCAAGAGCTATCTCCTTGCTTGGGAAAATCAAAACCTTAGGCCTTAGGGCGAAAGCATATTTGTAATCTGCTTTATGTAAAGGGTTTTGCCTTCTAATAAAGTTTTCTAAAATGAAGTTGATCAGAATCGATGTCTTCTTCCTGCATTCATGCATTTGCATTGCATCATATTACATGTATTTAAGTCTATAAAAAATAGGCCTAATTAGCTAAAATTATTAGAAAGAGAGAGAGAGAGAAAAAAAATAAGTGAAAAGGGAAAATCTGGAAGCGGAACATCACTACGGAACGCGCGCTAAAACCAGGAAAATAGATCAAAGGTTTGAACAATTCCAGAAAGAAATGCAGGAACAAATGCAAGAGCAAATGTTAAAACTCCAGCAGGAAATGAGGGACCAAATGTTGGAGGCCCAAAGGAATATGGTGGCCCAAATGGCCCAAATGATGAACGGGGTAATGGATAAGGGGAAAGGCCCTATGCCTTCGGTCAATGAAAGTAGTAAAGGCATTCCCCGGTTTTACCCCACCACATGCAAGAACAAGGCCTGAGGAGTATGTCCTAAGGCCACCAGTTGCGATCAGGCCCCAACAAGGGCAGGACGACGCTAGACCTCCCATGAGCTTCCACGCAGGCTCCGGATCCCAACCAGAAGATAACCCAGCCAATCTTGTTGTACCTGATTTAGATATGGCAGAGAAAATGGGGTCGAGAGAAGAATTTTCAAGGCAGTTAGAGGATCATTACAAATGGCTGGAAGAAAAATTCAAGGCGTTAGAAAGTATCGATCAGCATCATAGGATTGACGCAAAATATTTAAGTCTGGTTCCGGATTTAGTACTACCTCATAAGTTTAAAATGCCTGAATTTGAAAAATACAGTGGGACTAGCTGCCCAGAGGCCCACATCACCATGTTCTGTAGGCGAATGGCTGGCTACGTGAATAATGATCAACTCTTAATCCACTGTTTCCAAGAAATTTTAGTGGGCGCAACTGCTAGATGGTATAACCAGCTTAGCCGGGCTAACGTTAGTTCTTGGAGAAATCTGGCTCAAGCATTTCTAAAGCATTACAGCTACGTTACGGACATGGCACTGGATAGAATTACTTTGCAAAGCATGGAAAAAAGACAAAATGAAAGTTTCAGACAATACGCGCAAAGGTGGAGGGAGGTCGCCATGCAGGTCCAACCACCCCTCTTAGAAAAAGAGACTACCATGCTCTTCATTAACACCCTGAAGGCCCCTTTCATAACTCATATGATAGGGAGTACGACTAAAAGCTTTGCCGACATAGTAATGACGGGAGAGATGATCGAACATGCCATAAGGGGTGGCAAGATCGAGGCAGGAGAAAGCGCTAGGAGGGTCGCTCCTTAGAAGAAAGACGGTGAAGTAAATAACGTGAGCACACACAAGGCGATCATGGTTAATCGGCCAAAGGCAGTCACCTCTAGACAACAAAGTCCGGTAAGACAGGAATCGGGAACCAGATCGAATACCGAAAAAATTCAATTCACACCAATTCCAATAACGTACAGGGAGCTATATCAGACATTGTTCAACGAGCATATCGTGTCCCCGTTCTATTTGCAACCATTGCAACCTCCATACCCTAAGTGGTACGACCCTAACGCTTAATGTGATTACCATGCAGGGGTAGCGGGGTATTCGATAGAGAATTGCCTCGCCTTTAAAAAGGTAGTCGAGAGGCTAATAAAGATGGAGGTCATAACACTCGACGATTTGATAAAAATGAGGAACCCACTACCCAATCACGAGGGAAGAGGGGTAAACACGATTGGTAAGGAGGCGGTGAAAAAGATCAAGAAGGACGTCACAGAGGTGAAAACCCCATTGAGAGTAGTCTGGGAGGAAATGTCAAAGAGAGGATTGACAGATTCGAATCCTGCGGAAAACAGGAGGTATATAAAGAACTACTGTGAACTCCATAAAACAAAAGAGCACGAGATTCAAGAATGTGCCCAGTTTAGAATCTTGGTGCAAAACCTTATGGACAACAAGGAACTGGAGTGTTATGAAGAAGGAGTAGAGGAAAGGAATGTATGTGTGACCGAGGAAGAATTGATAAAGCCCGGAGTCAATTACCCGAGAATCATCATCTCGTGAAACACAGAGGTGGGGTGCAGGGAAGGCCTAAGATTATAATTCAAAGACCTGCTTCTTTTCCCTACAAAGACAGTAAAAAGGTACACTGGGACTACAATTGTAATGTGATGATACCAAGGGTGGAAAGCTCCACTAGTATTTCTGAGGAAGTCAAGAATGAAGGGTCCTATACGCGTAGTGGGAAGCGGTACGACCCTAAGAACAAAGGAGCAGAACCAGTAAAACCAAAGACTGTGTTGATTGGGCAGAAAAAAGAACCCGAAGCCCTTGTCAATGAACCCATAAAAGAGGAGGAGGCCAAAGAATTCTTGAAATTCTTGAAACACAGCGAGTACAGTGTGGTAGAATAGCTGCGCAAACAACCAACTCGTATATCCATGCTAGCCCTGCTGTTAAGCTCAGAAGTGCACCGTGAAGCACTGATGAAAGTACTGAATGAAACTTATGTTACTAAAGATATATCCATTAATAAATTGGACCGTCTGGTTAGTAACATAAGTGCTGATAATTTTATTTACTTCAGTGATGATGAAATCCCACCAGGGGGCATGGGATCAACAAAAGCCTTGCACATAACTACTCGTTGCAAGGGATACACTCTGCCGAGTGTGTTAATAAATAATAGATCAGCTTTAAATGTCTTACCTTTAGCTACACTGAGGAGGTTGCCTATAGACAGCTCTCACATGAAAGCATGCCAGAACATAGTAAGAGCATTTGATGGCACCAAAAGAAGAGTGATGGGAAGAATGGACGTGCCATTATTGATCGGGCCTAACACATATGAAGTAGATTTTCTAGTCATGGACATCAAGCCCTCTTACAACTGCTTGTTGGGAAGGCCCTGGATTCATTCGGCAGGTGCTGTGCCCTCGTCACTGCACCAGAAACTGAAGCTAGTAACAGAAAATTGACTGGTAACTATAAACACTGAAGAAGACATCATAACAACTATTACAAACGAAGTGCCATATCTAGAAACAAGTGAGGAGGCCGTTGAATGTTCCTTTCGATCCTTAGAGTTCGTAAATGCTACTTTTATCTCAGAGGGGAATAAAGTCCCGGTGCCTAAGCTATCCAAGACCACGAGGATGGGCCTACGAATGATGATAGGAAAAGGGGCTCTACCAAGAAAATTATTGGGCAAACATCTCCAAGGGAAAATTCAGATCCCGATGTTGAAAGAGAAGAAAGACTGTTTTGGCTTGGGTTTCAAACCAGATGCAAAACAAATGAGGAGGGAAATAGAGAGGAAACAAGAAAGAAGAAGGGCAAGGTTGAACGGAGAGGACGTCAAGTGGGAATCAATGACATTCCCCCACATATCCCGTACCTTCGTGTCAGGAGGAATAATCTACCTAGAGAATCTTCCTCTTATCAATACCATATACTACGAGGAAACTGATCAAGGAAACCTATTGGGCATTCGCCCATACGAACCTGAAAGCATTCTGAATAATTAGACTGTAGAGAAACAATGAGATTTCTTTTGTGAAACAGGCTCATGTTCGGATAGTTTGTTCCAATGAAATGCATCTTTAATTCTAACAAACTTTTTTTCATTTCTTGTTCCCATTCATATCATGTGAATAGTTATCCTTCAATTCATTTATTCTTTGTACATCCCTTGATACCCATCACAGGTCCCTAGCCATCAATGATATGAGTAACGATACTACAGATTCAGAGGTCTGTTTTGAGCAAGACATGTGTTTAGAGGAATCTCAGGATTTTGAAAATGACAGAGAATGTGACTTGCCTCCAGATTTGTTGAGAATGGTAGAGCAAGAAGAAGAACATATCCTATCGCATAAAGAGTCAGTGGAAGTAGTGAACCTGGGAGAAGGACAAGAAGTGAAGATCGAAGCTTGTATCACGGCAGAGACGAAGCGAGACCTCATCGAGTTACTCCAAGAATTCAAGGATGTATTCGCTTGGTCGTATCAAGATATGCCCAGGTTAAGCACTGATATCGCAGTACACCGATTACCCATAAAAGAAAAATACAAGCCCGTCCAACAGAAGCTTTGAAGAATGAGACCGGATGTTTTGTTAAAAATAAAAGAAGAAGTCAAGAAACAATTTAACGCCAGATTCTTGCAAGTGGTTAAGTATTCGGATTGGGTGGCTAATATCGCCCCTGTCCTTAAGAAAGATGAGAAAGTACGAATGTGCGTAGGCTACAGGGATCTAAACAAGGCTAGCCCGAAAGACAAATTCCCGTTGCCTCACATCGACACCTTAGTAGACAATATGGCGGGCTATTCGTTGTTCTCCTTCATGGATGGTTTCTCAGGATACAACCAGATAAAGATGCATCCTGAAGATATGGATAAGACAACATTTGTGACCATGTGGGGGACGTTTTGCTACAAGGTGATGCCGTTTGGGCTAAAAAATGCGGGAGCGACATATCAGAGAGCCATGGTAACCCTATTTCACGACATGATGCACAGAGAAATTGAGGTTTACGTCGACGATATGATCGCCAAGTCCCGAACTAAGAAGGAACATGTGCAGGTCCTAAGGAAACTATTCTTGAGGTTGAGGAAATTCCAGCTAAAACTTAATCCAACAAAGTGTACCTTTGGAGCTCGGTCTGGGAAGTTGCTCGAATTCATGGTCAGTAAAAAGGGGATTGAGGTTGACCCAGACAAAGTCAAGGCCATACAAGAGTTGCCTCCACCATGTACCCAAAGAGAAGTTAGAGGTTTCTTAGGAAGGCTAAATTGCATCGCTAAGTTCATTTCACAACTGACTGAGAAATGTGACCCCATATTCCGTCTTCTTAATAAACGTAATCCGAGCACGTGGGATGAAGAATGCCAGAAGACCTTCGACAAAGTAAAGCAATACTTGTCCAATGCCCTAGTATTGACACCGCCTTATCCAGGTAGGCAGTTAATCCTTTATTTGACAGTGCTCGATAATTCAATGGGATGTGTGCTTGGTCAGCATGACGATTCGGGAAAAAGAGAGAAGGCAATATACTACCTTAGTAAAAAATTCACTGAGTGTGAAACAAGGTACTCGCCAATCGAGAAACTATGTTGTGTTTTGATTTGGACAACTCGAAGATTGAGGCAGTATATGTTGTATCATACGACATTGCTCATCTTGAAGCTAGATCCTCTGAAATACATGATGGAGTCTACCACTTTGAACAGAAGGATGGCCAGATAGCAGATTCTACTTTCTGAATTTGACATAGTCTATGTGAACCAAAAGGCAGTAAAAGGGAGTGCAATAGCGAACTTTTTAGCCAGTAGAGCCCTTAAAGATTACGAGCCTTTAGACTTTGATTTCCCTAATGAAGATTTGATGTATATAGCAAACACTGAAGAGGGTGCCTCAGAAGATCATCCTTGGAAGCTGAATTTTGACGGAGCATTAAATGTCGTGGGTAATGGAATTGGGGCAGTTCTGATATCCCCAAAAAGAGACCATTACCCATTTACTTGCAAACTGGATTTCGATTGCACTAATAATATGGCTAAATATGAAGCTTGCATCATGGGTCTCCGCGCCGCTATTGAACGCAAAATCAGAGTATTGGAAGTGTATAGAGATTCTGCCCTCGTAATCTATCAACTTAAAGGGGAATGGGAAACCAGGGATCCAAAGCTGGCCATCTACAAAAGATTGGCCCAAGATTTGATCAGAGAGTTTGATGACATCACTTTCCGTTATTTACCCAGAGACGAAAACCAGATGGCTGATGCTCTAGCCACCTTAGCCTCCATGGTTCGAATAAACGAGAATAAGGATATGAAGCCTATATGAATGAGCATTCATTAGGACCCAGCCCATTGCTACAATATTGAGGAAGAAGAGAAAATTGGCCTACCATGGTACCACGATGTACTGCGGTACGTGAAAAATCGTGAGTACCCAGACCAAGCAATTGAGAATGATAAAAGAACGTTGAGAAGACTAGCTTGTGAATACGTCCTGGATGGAGAGGTCCTATACAAGAAAAGGAAAGATCAAGTGTCACGAGATGTGTGGATGCATGCCAAGCTAAGTTAATTTTGGAAGAAGTCCATGAAGGCGTCATGAACTCATGCCAATGGTTTCACAATGGCGGACAAATAATGAGGTTTGGATATTATTGGTCCACTATGGAAGGAGACTGCATCAACTATGCCAAAAAATATCATAAATGCCAGATTTATGGAGACAAGATTCATGTGCCTCCGTCACCTTTACACGTTATGACTTGCCCATGGCCATTTTCTATGTGGGGCATGGATGTCAATGGACCAATCCCACCGAAAGCTTCAAATGGGTATCGGTTCATCTTCGTGGTCATCAACTACTTTACCAAGTGGTAGAGGCCGCCTTATATGCTAACGTCACTAAGTCAGCAGTCAGTCGGTTCTTGAAGAAAGAAATCATTTGTCGATATGGAATGCCTGAGAGGATCATATCAGACAACGATTGAACCTAAACAACGATGCGATAGCGGGTTTTTGTACCAATTCAATATTAAACACCACAATTCATCTCTGTATCGTCCAAAAATGAATAGGGCAGTGGAAGCGGTGAACAAAAACATCAAAAAGATAGTGGGGAAGATGACCGAGACTTACAAGGATTAGCATGAAAAATTACCATTCGCGCTCTATGCTTATCGAACGTCCGTCCAAACCTCTACTGGGGCAACGCCTTTCTCATTGGTCTATGGGATGGAGGCAGTTCTACCTATTGAAGTGGAAATACCTTCTCTTCGGGTATTGTCAGAAGTGAAGCTAGATGAGGCTGAATGGATACAGGCTCGATATGATCAGTTGAACTTAATTGAAGAAAAGAGATTGAGGGCTATCCGTCACGGTCAGATGTACCAAAAGCGAATGATGCGAGCTTACGACAAAAATTTCTCCCAAGGGAATTCCATGAGGGGGACCTTGTGCTGAAAAAGATCCTTCCCATACAAAAGGATTACAGAGGAAAATGGACGCCGAACTGGAAAGGACCGTATATGGTAAATAAAGCTTTCTCGGGAGGTGCACTGATTCTGACTGAGATGGATGGGAAAAGTTTACCTAATCCCGTGAACTCAGATTCAGTTAAAAAACACTTTGCTTGAAATGGAAGAGGCCAAGGTGAAAACCCACAAAGGGCACTTTGAGACTTCAAAAAAAAAATAGAGAGGCCAAGGTGAAAACTCGCAAAAGGGCACCTTGAGACCAAAGGGCTTTTTAGTCGAAAACCCAAAAAGGGTAGCTTGAGTTTTGAATGGACACGTCGCTATCTTGCAGTGCTAGAATCAACAGAAGAGGAAGCATGTTGCATATCGGGGCATCGACAAAATACTTTGAGTCTTCTAAACACATGACAGGCTCAAAGCAGTCTTCTTGAAGTTTGTATATAGACGCCCAATTGGCGATGTCTAGGGCGTCTGATCCATGTTGTTTATTTTACTATTTTTGAGTTCTTTTTTCTCCGTAAAAAAGAGATATGTTCCCAATCAATTTTTCTTTGTTTCATAGATAATTCATTTTAACTCTCTTTGAAATCGACCTACTGTTACCCATCACTAACATGCTGCATTGAAACAACAATTGATGAACTAACAATTTCACAAAGGAAAGTTCCATGTATTACTTCGAAAATCTCTAGATAAAATAGAAAACCGAAACAGGACAATTGTTAGAATTTCCACTAACACAGGATAAAGACATTGGGGAAAGAGGGTCTTAATGGAGACCGTTTCTTCAAAGTTTCCTCGCCCGATTCAGTAATTGTGGCAGGGTGAATAATGTTACTTGGTCACTTAGAAAAGGTATGACAGGCCAATTTTCGGTAAGGAAAGATTTAAAAACCCCTAAATTACTGAGGAACGAATCCAAGACAAACCAAGTCGGGTATTCTTCAAGTAGGAGTTGTGACTCCCGGGGAAGACAGCTAAAAGACAATGCAGGCCCGTGTTCCGAGGCTTAAAATGGGCTTTAAAATTTCCACAGGGGCAAGTCATTCATGCAAAAACGGTTACTGTAAGGGAAACGAAGATAAAACTTTGACAAATAAATAAGTGATAACACCTTGAATAGGAATCATACTCATAACATTTTAACTCATTCCAATCATGACATCCTAATCATTAGGCATGAGCATGTACTCATTCTGCAGGTTATGTCCTTAAAAGGGACACTATAGGAACATATGAGGGAATGGCAGATTTGACCTTCCTGAAGTTGCAGGAAGCAGAGAGAAGATATCAGGTTGGCGGTCCTTGAGTTTGCAGGGATCAGATTGAATGTAGCAGATTTGACCTTCTTGAAGTTACAGGAAGCAGAGCTAAGATATTAGTCTGGTGGTCCTTGAGTTTGCAGGGATCAGATTGAAGGTAGTAGATTTGACATTCCTGAAGTTACAGGAAGCAGATCGAAGATATCAGTCTGGTGATCCCTGAGTTTGCAGGGATCAGATTGAAGATAGCAGATTTGACCTTCCTGAAGTTGCAGGAACCAGATCGAAGATATCAGTCTGGTGGTCCTTGAGTTTACAGGGATTTGATTGAAGATAGCTGATTTGACCTTCTTGAAGTTGCAGGAAGCAGATCGAAGATATCAGTCTGATGGTCTTTGAGTTTGTAAGGATCTGATTGAAGATAGCAGATTTGACCTTCTTGAAGTTGCAGGAAGCAGATCAAAGATATCAGTTTGGCGGTCCTTGAGTTTGCAGGGATCAAATTGAAGGTAGCAGATTTGACATTCCTGAAGTGGCAGGAAGCAGATCGAAGACATAGATCTTGTCTCCCTGAATTTGCAGTGGAGCAGATCGAAGATAGAAAATCTGATGTTCCTGATGTTGCAGGAATTTGATGTTCCTGATGTTGCAGGAAATAGATTGAAAATAACAGATTTGGCATTCCTGATATTGCAGGAAGCAGATTGAAGATGGCAGATCTTGTCTCCTTGAAGTTGCAAGAGCAGATTCAAAACAAACCTTATCTCCCTAAAGTTTAGTGGAGTAGGTTAAAGTTGCAAGTCCTGTCTCCCTAAACAGTAGGAACATGATTTGAGCCACCGTCCTATTGCCACTGACCAGCAGTGGAATAGGTCAAGAGTTGTAGATCTGGTCGCCCGGACCAATAGTGGGGCAAGACCAAAGGCAAATCTTGGCTCCCTAACCAGTAGGGAGCATGGTTAAACTTTAGTCCTATTGTCTTGACCAGCAGTGGAATAGGCTGAAGACCAAAGACCTTATCTCCCTGGAGATGCAGTGGAGCAATTTAAAATAAACAAGTCTCATCCCATTGAAGTCGCAGCAGGAGCAAATTGAAGCCACCAGTCCCATCTCGTTGAAATAACAGTGGAGTGGATCAAAGCAACAAGATATGGTGGACTAAAACAAGGCTACCTGAAGAAGATGGGCACTAAAGGAGTCAAGACTCAGCAAGACCGGGTAAATTCTGGCCTTCTTTATGTCTTTGCTCTGTTCTCGTTACACGACAACGAGTAAAGAGGGGCAGCTATAGAAGCCCAAATCTGCCCGGCCCAAACCCAAATAAAAATAAAAAATAAAAAAAGAAGAAAAGAAAAACAAAAACCCTAATGCAAGTGGCGCCGCAACCCAGGGCCACTTGCCTCGACTTCGGCGACGCCCCCGCCACCGCATGGTCTTGTCCACCGCCCTTCCACCGCCTCTGACCTGCAAACATTAAAAGAGAAATGACAGAAAGTTTGTAAAAAGGGCTATATAAGTCGATTTAAACCAGTGTAGAGGACTACTTTTTTTCACTTATCAAAAAAGGAAACAAACAGATTCAAACAACAGAGCAAAGATCAGAAACTAGTGGGCATCAAAAACGTAAAAGAAAATCTAAAAGGTAAACAAAATTCGAAAAGGTGAAATTTTTTTACCATTTTCAAATTTTGTTTTCACCCTCTCTTGTTTTAACACACACATACATGCATATTGTGTAAAGAAAAGAAAGATAAAAAATAAAAAAAAATTTTACCTTTTTCGACCACCGTGGGCGGTGGCCGGAGCGGTGGCGACGGCAAAGTCTGGCGACGGCGACTCGCCAGAGTCCCCCTCCCCCTCTCAGGCTCTGCAGAGAAAAAAGGAGAGAGAAAAGTTTGTTTTTTTTCCAAAGAGAGATGGAATGGTTTTTTTCAGAATTTTGGGCTTTTTATAGCCCCCTGAAACGACGTCGTTTTGGGGGCTGGCCTTTAACCCCAAAACGACGTCGTTTAGCCACCGACCTGCGCGCGCGACCCGACCCGACTGAAGGATCCGCGTGTTTTCGCCGATTGGGTTAATTGTGCTTTCGACCCTTTCGCATTTTTAGAGTTTAAAATCAAGTTTTCTGTTATTTCAATTTTGGCCTAGAAATTTTACGCGATTGTAATTCGGTCCTTTTTTAAAACGTGGCGTTTTACTATTTGGGAAAAATTATGCTCCTCGTCCCCAGCATTTCACGCGCATTGCTCTTTCGTCCCTTTATTGTTTATAGTGTCTAAATTGGCTCCTTTATTTCTGTTTTAAATTCAATTTGGCCCGTTTGCTATATTATTTTGCAATTATTTATTTTTATTGCCATTATGCTATCATTATTTTATTGTTATTATTGTTACCTTATTATTTATACTTAATATCTTTATTATTACTATAGTTATATCATAATTTTTACGCATATATATTTGTTTATTCTTGTATATGTATTTTATTAATTATTTCTTAATTACTATTACCGTTATTATTATTATCACTCTATCACTCATTTTTATTTTTCATTACTATTCATGTATTATGTAATATTATTAATGTCCTTAATATTTTCATTATCATCATTCTATTATTATTTTACTATTATTATTATTATATTTACTATCACTATCATCATTACATTTACTATATTTATATTATTGTATTGTACATATTTTGTATCATCATTATTATTATTATTATTATGTATTACTACTACTACTATTATTATTATTATTATTATTATTATTATTGTTGTTGTTGTTGTTGTTGTTGTTATTACTAGTGTGTTAATACTATTATTATCTATTTTATTATGTCTATTTATCGTCATTAATTCGTCAATATTACTGTTATTTCTTTTCTCGCATAACATCGATTTGTCGTATCAGTTTACCCAATGCATCAAGTTTTCAAATAATTGATATTTCGTATTAAAGGTTTGAGAAAATCGTGCCCTAACTTACTGGGTTCTGATTTTTCTTGTTCAATCTTAATAACGAAATACCTTTTCTTGAAATCGCAATACAAGTTTTAAATAAAATACTTGTTCCCGGAAATTCAAAATGCCGCGCCCTAACTTACTGGACTTGACATCTAGATATTTCGGATAAGTTTATTCAAAAAATAGAGGCAATATTCCTAATTTTGATTCTCGAGAAATCAAGCCCTAACTTACTGGGTTCTGTTTTCTCATTGGACAAATGACGGGAAACCCTTTTTCAAATATAAAACCAAGTTTTAAAAGGCGAGCTTAGTTTCGGGAGTCTAAAGTATTGTGCCCTAACTTACTGGACATGATGCTTTATCTCTTCGAAAATAAGATAACCTTAACGTCCCTTCTAATTCCTTCAATTTGTGGAAATAAGAAGTATCTATTTTCGAATCATTTCAAAGTTTTCAACATTAGGACATCGATCAATCAATTTGGTACCAATTTTGGGCGTATCGAGGGTGCTAATCCTTCCTTGTGCGTAATCTACTCTCAAACTCGTTTTCTGGATTTCGTAGACCAAAATCATTGTTTTGATAAATCAAACTGTTTATTAAAAACAACTATTTTATGAGGTGACCCGATCACACCTCATCAAAAAAGATTGGTGGCGACTCCCTTCTTTTTCGCTTTTCAAAACCCGAGTCGACCGCGTCGTTTACTGTTTTATCAAAAAATGGTTACGACAAACTGAATCGTCAGAACAAGAATAGAAACTTACAATTAAGAATAAGAATAAGTATTTATCTTATAAATCAAATAATAATAAGATTCGTCTAGGTTTCATCCCCTTAGATATTTAAGGGATTTAGTTCATACTGATAGAGGGAAACATATTAGAATAGGGAAAACAACAAAACATAAGAAAACCCAAAAACTTCTAAAGAACTTGATGGGAGATCCTCGATCTTGATGGAGATCCTTCTCCTAAGTTGTTCCCGACGACTACCTTCGATTATTTTCCACCTCCTATTCGGCTTTTATTCAACGTCCCCTTTTAGGTTGCCCCCTAGGGTGTTTATATAGGCTTTGGAACACCTCTATTGGCCCACAAGTACCCTATTCTAAATAGAATTCGTCTTTGCTACGACAAGGAGACGTTCGTGTGACACGCCCGTGGTGGACTCCTTCGGCTGTGGTCGATTCTGCTCACCACACACAGCCATATGATCTGCCTGTGGTTGATTGTCCAGGCCGTGTAATTTTGATGTAGGCCCATTTTATCCCTTTTTGGCCCATGTCTCATTCTTTTCGACTTCCTAAGCTCTCCTGAGTATAAAACATGAAATTAAGGGATTAGGAGCATCGAAATCATCAAATCTAATGAAAATTCATCCAAAAATAAGTCGAGCATGGGGTTAAAATATGTGTAAATTATGGTTTATAAAATATCCACACACTTAAGCGTTTTCTTGTCCTCAAGCAAAATCCTCAACTCACAATTAAAATTAACTTCCCTCGGTTCATAATTCTCATCAATAATGTCTTATCATAATTCACAGATAATTCATACATGGATAATTTAACTCAAAGAGTCTTAAAGATTCAAACAATTTAAGTCATAAATTTTATAGTATGAAAACATAGGTGTTTCCCCTTACCTAAATAATTACCTCTAATTTAAAACCGACAAGGACTGGCATCCTCACTAAGGATTCACTCAAATTGTAACGGCCCGATTTAGGGGCTAGTCAGAATAGTGATCTCGGGATCACTAATTCGAGATTTAGGAAATTATTTTCATGATGTATTATGAGTTAGAACATGATAGCATATGAGCATGAAAATTTTGGTACTTTAATTTTATTGATTTCCTGTTTAATCGCGAAAAAGGACTAAATCGCATAAAGTGTGAAAGTTTCATTCTATATGCTAAGAGTACCAAATGGCCATGGATTGTTAATTGGAGGTATTTAAAAGGCAATTTAGCCTTTGAAAGGGGCTTGGCCGGCCATAAGAGAGCATGGGAGATAAAATTGTCAATTTTAGTCAAAGTTAGTAGTAGTAGGTGGACTAATTTGAGTTGTAATAATAAAATAAGGAGAGAAAAGTTATCATCTTTTTTTTATCCTATCATCTTCCACCAAAAATTAGCAGCAAATAAGGGGTAGAAACCTTCAAAAATTTTAGCAAGCTCTCATCCATTCAAGTGTTCTAGTGAACTTTTCTTGAAAATAATTGTACTTTTGAGATCCTTAAAGCTTAAGCTTTCAAATGAGGGGACTATTGTGCAATGTTGTGAAAGGTTTAGATTTTTACCATGAGAGCTACTTTAGTTGTTTGCTACATTTTTAAGGAAGAACTTGAGTCTTAGTTGTTAGATGAACAACTTTTAAAAATGGTGTTAGCATGAGAACACCAAATAGGACCTTAATGAAAAGGTTATGAACTTGATAGTAAGCATGTGAAATATTAATTTTTGATGATAGCTTTAAGAGCATTAAATGTTTTCCTAGGCTTGTTAAGGATAAAAATGTGATTAGAATTAATTCTCGAGCCTAGGGGCAAGACGGTTATTTTGCCAAAAAATTAGGGGTAAAATGGTAATTTTGCCTAAGTAGGATTATTGAGATGATTATGTTAATGAAATGATTAAAATGAGCTAATTTGCTATTATAGAGCAAGAGGAGACGAGAATTCACCTCAATCGTGGAAAGGATAAAGTCGTGGACTAAACCGAAGAACTGGCTCATTTTGAAAACGAGGTAAGTTGTGTGTAAATTTAATGCAATATTATATTAGCATAATTGAGAATGCTTAATATCTTATTGATGCATGATACTTCAATAAATCTAGAAACTTATGTGAATGTGATCCATGATGTAATACCATGTTTGGAACATGGCATCGGCCGTATTATGAGGGTCAGTGTAAGACCATGTTTGGAACATGGCATCGGCCGTATTATGAGGGTCAGTGTAAGACCATGTCTGAGACATGGCATCAACCACATTATGAGTGCTAATATAAGACCATGGTTGGAACATGGCATCGGCATTGAGACAAGGGCCATCGTAAGACCATATCCAGGATATGACATTAGCACATAGAGGTAATTCTCCATAAGACCATGTCCTGGACATGGCATCGGTACCTAGAGGAGACTTCATGTAAGACCACCTAGAGAATGTGACACTGGCTTTATACTTATCGTAGTAATAATAAAACATGTATTTGATTATTTCCATTGTATGATGGGATAAGTAGATGAATTTAAAAGTAGAGATATGATTGAATACAAGTGATAAGGAATGAGTCATGAGAAATTGGCTCTATATGTGTTACAATAAATGTTAGATATGGGCAATCGTAAGTAAGGTTTGTCAAGAAGTATTGACTTGTATATGATTAGCTAATGTTATGTATGAATTGTTCTTTTATGAAGATTATGATTTCTGATTATTTTCATGCAACTTACTAAGCTTATTGCTTACCCTTTTTCATTGCCCTTCTTTCTTATAGTATTACCAAGATAACTCAAAGATCGTAAACGCAGGAGTTCGGGAATCACACTAACAATAAACACTTTGGTATAACAATTTTAGACTTGTTTTGAATATGGTATGTATAGGACTTGAGTATTTTGTCAAGTTGTAATTGTTAGTTAAAGTATTGGCTATATGACATTTTGTAAATGATTTCTCGAGTTAGATAAATATTTGGCAACTCTTTATTTTTCAATGAAGATGAAATTAATGAAGTGTATGCCTCTTTTAATTATTCTTTTGCATTTGGCTAAGTGATTGGCCAAAATTGTCTACGTATGTATGTTCGTTGAGGTCAATGAAGTATGTAGTATTACTTATGAAAAATGTATTGGATTGATCTTGATTTCAGGGTGGCAAATGGCTTGGTAAATAGCTTCTAAGTGCCCACACGGTTAGACACACAGACGTGTGTTTAGGCCATGTGTACCTTGCACCTTATTATTATTAGTCAAAATAGGCCACGGGTAAATCCCACGGCCATGTGCATGAGCTGTGTTGGACACACGGTTTGAACGTGGGCGTGTTCCCAGGCCGTGTGGATCAAGTCAGTATATCAAGGATTATCACACGGTCTAAGCTCTCGGGTGTGTCAAGGCAGTGTGAATATAGTCAGTAACTCCCCAGGGTTGGAAGACATGTGCGTGTTTTAGGGTACACGGGCGTGTCCCAACGTCACATGGGAGTGTAAACCCTGCTTCAGAGAAGAGTTTTCAATTAAGTTTTGAAAGTTTTCGGATAGGTGTTTAAGGCCTCATAGGCCCATGAAGTGTATAATTAGACCAAGAATGAAAAGTTTTTAAGTCGGAAAGAAATTTTATAGCCTTTAAGTGTATGTTTAAGTGAGTTCACGCATGGTAATGTCTCGTATCAAGTCCTAGCATGGTCTCGGGTACGGGGCGTTACACAAATCACTCAAAGTGTTTAAGGTTCAAGATAAAGCACTCAAAAGTCAAACATGAAAAGTTAATCCCATAGGCTTGCTTGAAAATCAAATCTCCACCACTATGGAATGATATGATACACAAATCAAAAGGTCTTTTAAAAGGGTTGTAATGGGGCTTGGGTTAAAGGTGTGGATAAAGGCTGAATTAAAGGGTTAGAATCGAGATTGAATTGTCAAATTACCTAACTAGAACAATAGACTAATACTGAATAATTACATCAATTGAAAACTTATAATAATAACACGAGCTACTTGTCAAAATATGAAATTAACTGCTTAAGCTCAAATAACATGGATGAATGAATTTTTGAATTTTTTTTAAATAAGAATAAGAACAAGTATAATAGGAAATAATTTAGCAATTGAAATAAAGAAAATAGTTAGGCAACTGATCAAATTAAATCTCGACATAAGGGGAGTCAAGAAAATGGAAGAAACAAAAATTTAGTTTTGGGGTTAATATTGATGGGTGAGTCAAGAAACGGTCTATTAGGCTCAAAGGGTTTCACTAGGGGTTAATTATGAATGTAAGCTTTTTGGTGGAATAAGTGGGTTAGATCCTAGGTGCCTTTATCATCTCAGTATATCAAATCAAATGTGTGGTCTTGACATGTATAATCGAAGCAAGTTTTAGAATAACAAATCAATGTTGACACACACATAATCAATAAAGTGAGCAAGAAAAGATATATGCTTTAAAGGCTTAAAATCTCACAAAAATTATGGTTTTTGATGTCAACCTTGCAAATTTCAAATTTCAAAATAATATTTAAATTTAAGAAAATAACCTAGAAATTTTTAATTCTGAAAATAGACTTATCATGCTTGATTCTCTAATGTCTTAAAGTTTAAACCATCAATGCACAATTACCTATGACTTACTTCAAAACATATCTATAAAAATCATAAGTTAATGGAAATTTTATTCTAATAGTAATATGAGAAGATTACTTAAGATAAAAATGACAAAATAGTAAGAAGAGCATAAGAGAGGGAGAGAAGTGAAACTTTCTGAATTTTGGATGGAGTTAAAGAAAAGAAAAGGGGAAAATTCGGGCCGAGTTGGAGGAGGATACTTCGGTGGTGTGGTGATTCCCTAACAACCTTTTGAACCTAAATTAAAGAAATCAAAATATAATAATATAAATTAAGCACAAGAAAGATAAAGAGAAGGAAAATAAAGGAGAAGAGAAAAGAAAAATAAAAAAATGAATGGATTTAAAGGTCCTTGTCCTGTCGAAGTAATGAAGCGGCCGATATGAACCTATGGAGATTGGTCTCGCACAGGGAGACTATGCTAGGGCCCTTTCGCTTTTTTGACATGCAAATGGTGGTGTAGAGAAGGAGTGATAGAAAGGGAAAAAGGAAAATGAAAGGGGAAAGATGAAGAAAAAGGGAAGGGGTGTGGTGGTTGAGGTTTGGGAGAAGAAAGATTGGGAGAGAAAGTGAACAAAAGAAGGGGGTTTAAATAGAAATCATGGCATCTGATCGCTGCCCATACTGGTGTGCCGTGGGCGTGCTCGGTCACTCGGTCGTATCATATGACCGTGTGGTGTTTCATTCGTTTCTCCCATGCCTGTGTAGATGTTCCCACGCCTATGTTGCTTAATCAGTGTCGACCACGATCTGGGGACACAGGCGTGTCTCACACCCGTGTTACTTTCTCAGTGCCGACCACGACTATATCGTATGGCCGTGGTTTGGGGATTTTTCATCCTTGGTTCACACGGTTTCTGCCGCGCCGATGTGCCTACTCGTGGTGTCCACAAGGCCATGGCCATGCCCGTGTACAAGGCGTGTGGTAGGGAAACCTGCGCTTTTATTAAATTTGTTAATTTCTGGTTAGGTGCTAAAAATCGAAAATAAAAATTAATGGGGTTAGTGCTCGAGTTGCCTCTCGAGAAGCACTCGTTTAAAGTCTTGAGCTAGACTTACCTCTCATTTGCATAATCATGGTGGTTTGAAGAGTTGAAACTCCTCATTCTTGCTATCAATTCAGTTATCGATATATAGTTTAAGTCGAGTTGTGTTTACCTTAAAAGTGTCGAATGTAGGATTAGTTACCTCGACTGTTCCGTATGGGAAGACATTCAGTACCGTAAAAGGGATCTCTTCATTTGTATTAAGGTCTAAAGTGGCGGTCCGAGGGTCTTTCTTATATAACAATACTTGATCCCCGATCTTAAATTGTGTTGTCCCATCCTTAGGTTTGACATAGTTTTGCTTTGGTTCATCGTGTTTCCCCGATTTCTCCTTATCATGTGTCTTCCACTCATCTAGTTCATCGATTTGAATCCTCCGCTCCTCATGAGTTATTTCTTTGTTGGTATGAGGTCTAGGATATGACTCAGTTGTGTAATTTCGTGGTGCTTCCTGAAAAGAAGGTTGAACCAAATGGTCATTAATAGAATTTATGTTCTCACATTTATCACTCGATGTCCTAGCCGAGTCAAGAGCCTGAAGAGTGATCGTTTCATCACCTACACAAAGTGTGAGTTCACCTATACCAACATCAAATCTATTTTTAGCTGTTGCTAAAAAGGGTATTCCTAAAATTAAAGGAACATTGTTGTCCTCATCCATGTCTAAAACAACAAAGTTTACTGGGAATATGAATTTATCTATTTTTACTAGTACATCCTCAATTATACCCCTAAGAACTCTGATAGTTTTATCAGTCAATTGAATGCTCATCCTAGTTTGTTTGGGTTTCCCGAGACCTAGCTGTTTAAACACTTTATAAGGCATAACATTGGTACTTGCCCCTAAATCAGCTAAAGCATTATTAATAGATAAACTACCAATCAAGCAATGAATCGTAAAACTCCCTAGATCTTTTAACTTTTGTGGTAGTTTATTTTGTAAGATTACTGAGCACACTGCATTTAGCTCCACATGCGACGCCTCGTCTAACTTCCGTTTGTTTGTCAAGAGCTCTTTTAAAAATTTCCTTGAATTGGGCATCTGCGAAAGAGCTTTAAGAAACGGTAAGTTAATATGTAATTTTTTCAAGAGTTTAAGAAATTTATCGAATTGTTCATCTGTGCGGTCTTTCTTCATCGCATTGGGGTATGGCACAAGAGGTTGGTACTCTGTAATTATCGGTTTTGGTTTATCATGGCTTACCTCAACCTTACCTTCCTCTACCACATTCTCTTGCCTCAATTTTGGTTCGTTTATCTAACCTTTCACTATCGTGAGCAGTAACGGCATGAAGTTGCTCCTTTGGGTTAATTTTAGTGTTGCTTGGCAAGCTACCTTGTGGCCGTTCATATATGAGCTTAGCAAGTTGTCTTAATTGGTTCTCGATTCCTTGAATCGATGCTTACTGATTTTTGAGTGCGTTTCGGTGTTTTGGAACCGGGTCTCTAACACTGCGATAAATTTTGTTAGCATCTCCTCAAGGTTTGACTTTTTCTCTTGTGGGTAGGGTTATTGCTGAAAGCCTGGGGGGTTGCTGTCTTTGATTTCCTTGACCACCCCATGAAAATTTGGGATGGTTCCTCTAACCTGGATTGTAAGTATTACTATAAGGGTTATTTTGAGGTCTGTAATTATTACCCATATAGTTCATCTGTTCGTTTTCTATGCTAGGGTTGTAGGGTGAGTATTTTGTATTGTTTGTCCCTCCTCCGTATGTATCGTACTGCATCACTGGATGTACCTGTGAAGAACCATACAAACCATCAATCTTTTTATTTAACAGTTCTACTTGGTTTGATAGCATGGTCACTACGTCGAGGTTGAAAACACTGGCGGCTTTTGTTAGCTTTTGTTGGCTTTGTCCTCATAACTTGCCAATGATAGTTATTCAGTGCCATCTCTTCTATAAACTCATAAGCCGCTTCAGGGGTCTTGTTATTTAGGGTTCCACTGGCGGCTGAATCAATCAACTACTTGGTTGAGGGGTTCACACCGTTATAAAAGGTTTGAACCTATAGCCACAAAGGTAACCCATGGTGAATGCATCTCCTTAGTAGATCTTTATATCTCTCCCATGCGTCGTAGAGTGTTTCTAGATCCATCTGCACAAAAGAAGAAATATAATTCCTCAACTTAGCTGTTTTAGCCGGCGAAAAATATTTTAACAAAAATTTTTCGGTCATTTGGTCCTATGTAGTGATTGATCCTCGTGGTAACAAGTTCAGCCATTGTTTAGCTTTGTTCCTCAATGAAAAGGGAAATAACCGAAGGCGAATGGAATCATCAGAAACACCATTAATTTTAAAAGTGTCGTAAAACTCTAGAAAATTTGCCAAGTGATTGTTTGGATCATCATCCTACAAACCATCAAACTGAACAAATTGTTGAATCATCAGTATAGTGTTAGGTTTCAGTTCAAAATTATTTGCAGCAATAGCAGGTCTAACAATACTTGATTCGGTTCCTGTCAAATTAGGTTTAGCATAATCATACATAGTACGAGAAGTAGGATTTTGATTCACTGGATTTGCGGCAACCACAAGAGGTAGCGGATTATTATCAGCCACCTCTTTGGTATTATTAGTATCGTCTTCTTGGTCTTCTTCTATGTATTGTAAGCTTCGCCTTAATTCTCTTCTATTTTTGCGAGCGGTAGCTTCTATATCGCTGTCAAAAAGTAATGGTCCTGACGGGTTTCTTCTAGTCATAAACTAAAATTACCTGCCATAAGCAAATAAAAGAAAAATTAGCAAAAAATAAAAATAAAAATAAATTGTAAATATTAAAAATGGCTAAAGTAATAAAAATTTAGTTTTCCTAATATCTTAGTCCATGGAAACGGCACCAAAAACTTGATGGGCTCGAAACTAACTATTATTTCGACAAAGGCAAGTTCACTTATCGAACAGTAGTATAGTTATGACGAGTTCGGAATATCGTATCCTCAAGGACTAAAATTACTAGTAATTACTGTCTTTTTATTATCTAGCCTAGTAATTAAGGGGATATATTTTTAATCTAAAATTATCTGACTAATTTAACTAACTAAATGACTATGACCGTAACAGAGAGTGAATTAGGAAAATACTTTTGGAGACTTATATGAGATAGGCAATACCTAAGGAAGAATCCACCTAGACTTCACTTATTACTTTTGATTCATATGATTTATTCACTTGGCTTAATCCGTAGAAATCCCTGATTTATGTTAATATCTCTTTCAAGACTAAAAAAAACTAACTCTAGGTTGATTAATTGAAATCTCTTTCTAATTAAAACCCCTATTGTCGCATTAACTCGATCAATAGATTCCCTTATTAGATTTGACTCTAATCCGACAGATTTTTGTTGCCCTATTTCAAGGGTTGCATCAACTTCGCTTAATTGTGTTGATCTTCTCTTAAACAGGGACTTTTGCTCCATTGAATAAGCACATTCGACTTGGATTAATAACCTGAATTATCAAAACAAGAATAGAAACTCACAATTAAGAATAAGAACAAGTATTTATCTTATAAATCAAATAATAATAAGATTCGTCTAGGTTTCATCCCTTAGATATTTAAGGGATTTAGTTCATACTGATGAGGGAAACATATTAGAATAGGGAAAATAACAAAACATAAGAAAACCCAAAAACTTCTAAAGAACTTGATGGGAGATCCTTGGTCTTAATGGAGATCCTTTTCCTAAGCTATTCCCGATGGCTACCTTCGAGTATTTTTCACCTCCTATTCGGCGTCTATTCAACGTCCCCTTTTAGGTTGCCCCCTAGGGTGTTTATATAGGCTTTGGAACACCTCTCTTGGCCCACAAGTACCCTATTCCAAATAGAATTCATCTTTGCTACGGCAGGGACACGCCTGTGTGACACGCCCGTGGTGGACTCCTTCGGCTGTGGTCGATTCTGCTCCCCACACACGGCTGTGTGATCTGCACGTGGTCGATAGTCCAGGCCGTGTGATTTTAGATGTAGGCCCATTTTGTCCTTTTTTGGCCCGTTTCTCTTTCTTTTTAACTTCCTAAGCTCTCTTGAGTATAAAACATGAAATTAAGGGATTAGGAGAATCGAATTCATCAAATCTAATGAAAATTCATCCAAAAATATGCCAAGCATTGGGTTAAAATATGTGTAAACTATGTTTTATCATTTAGATGCTTATTAATTAAAAAGGACTATATCGTAAAATTCACAAAAGTGGGTTTCTATTAGTTAAATATACTAAATGGCTATAGTATTATGAATTGTTGGACTTAGTTGGTAAGTATACCTTATGGTTGGATGATGGAAGGTTTTGGACATTATTAATTGATTTTAAAGGTTAATTTTTTAAAGGACAAAATGGTAATTAAATAATAACTAAAACAAATAAAAAAAAGATTAGTATCATCTTCTTCTCGATTTTGTTGTAACCAGAAATCAGCATGTTTTTAAGCTTGAGAATCGACTAAGCTCCTATTTCATGTATGTAAGTGAATTTTAATTATGTTTTAATGATTTTTATGTTTTTGTTACTATATTAGCTTAATCTATCTAGCCCGGAGGTCAATTTGTAGAATTGTTAAAAGTTTAGGGACTTGCCATGAATAACTTTAAGGATTTTTTTTATTTTAATTGATAGATTACTAAAGTTGGTAGTTAAATATAAGCATTTTGTTAAGTAATTTTTTATGATTTTAAGATTTAGGGAGTTATTTATCAAAATGGTTAAATTCAAGGAAAATATTGTGAATTGATGATAAATATGGTCTGTTATGAGACTAGGTAAAAATCGACTAACATTAATTTTAGCTAAAAATGGTAAATTTGCAAGTTATGGGTTTAGGGATTAAATTGTATAAAAGTTAAAATATTGGGGGGAAATTTGTAAATTGACAATAAAAGTGTTTAATTGCATAAAACTACTTGTTAGAAAAGAAATGGTTGATTGATATGTTTTTAGATGGTTGAATTGGTATGTTTTAAATGTAATAGGAGTGTGTTGCTAACTTAACCACGTGATAGGTTTTGAGCTTATACTTAACCTATTAGCATATTTATATGTCTTGAAATTAATTGGTATATGCTTGTTTTAATAGGTGAATTTGATCACTTATGTATGTTTTGTGAAGAAGTATGGCTAAGAGGTAAGGTTTGAGAATGAAGTAACTAAATGGTGTGTGTGTGATGTATGTTTTGGTCATGAACTTATAGTGTTGAAAGTGATGTGTTCTAGGTAAATGAGTTGTGGTGTCTAATAAAGACACATTGGTTAGGTTGATATTGAATGATTTTTTACATGTTTTAGGTGACTTTGAATGTGATTTATGCAAGTGAAAGTAGCTATAGATGGTATGGCTTGGAGGATAAGAAATGGTATTTGTAAGGGATTGTTAAAGAAGCACATAGCCTAAGACACAGGCTGTCACACTGCTGTGTGCTACACACGGCTACCTCACATGGTCATGTGTCATTTTATTTCAGGTGCAAGTTTCACATGGTCTATGACACGACCGTGTGACCCAATTTAGTGAGTTACACGAACGAACACATGGGTTGGGACACGACCATGTCTCCTTATTTTGAATGCCTACATGGTCTGGGATATGTCACATGGCCTGGCCACACGGCCGTGTGACTCATATTTCTCAATTTTTCATGTTTTTTCCAAAGTTTTTAATTTGTTTCAAATTGATCCCTGGTTATTCTGAAATTGTTTTTAAGGCCTCGAAAGCTTGGTTTAAGGTCCAAATTTGTATTTTTTTCTATGATTATATTGAGTTATTAGTAATAAATTGGAAGTTGAATTATTATTCTATTTTGAAGTTAAACTTTCTGTTTTGAACAGTAATTGCCTCGTAACCTTAATCCAGCGACGGAGACGGGCTAGGAGTGTTACAGGAACATTCAAACATTTCAAAATATAGCAAAAAAATGGTGTGAGTTTGTGTGTATTGATGAGGAAACAAGGGGTTCTTTTACTAAAGGAAATTAATATGCAAATTATTACAGATTCTCTTAATAGAATTGATGATATTATTAAGTTAAAAGTTGGTAGTGATAGTTATCTTATTAGAGTCATTGCGATGGTTCCAAGTTTGTATAAGCAGAGGAGTCGACACGATCCCATGGATCAAGTCTTTGTTCTGAAGGAAAAAGAAACTTGAGAAGGAGATTAAAAAGACATAGTAGACCGAGAAAATGACCTTTGAATTATAATGCATCATACATGAGTTTCGCTAATGAATCACTTTCAGTAATCGAAAGAAAGTGATCTTGAAAGAGACTATTGGAATTAGGTAAGCTTCTTGGTTTAAGGGTTGATGGACATGATGCGATTGTTGAAAAAATTCATTTTAGAAAAACAACTTTCAATCACAGTGGAAAATTAAAATTTTGAAAACCAAGCTAATTTGTGATATTTATAGTAGTAATTTTTTTTCCCGAAAAAGTACCAGTGCTTTGTGTGAGGTGAATCCTAAATGTTCCCAACTTTCAACCGAACGACCTTCTCTATTATTCTCATACCATGAATCGCTTCAAGTGTGGGCTCAAACAATCACGAACTAAACACAGAACCATAAACAATTTATTACTTTCAATAGGAAAGTAATTCTCTCTCAGTAGAAACCGTTAGAATTGTAATTCATAGAAAATAAAATTTATTCTTACACTACTTTATGGTTGAATAACAGTATATCAAACTTATATGAAACTTGTATAAATAGCTCTACCAGTGCTATCTATTTATAACGAGAGATAGGAGAATCCTGGTTAAATTAGTAAAACACAAATAATATTTATTTAATATAAAATAATATTCTACTCTAAGTAGAATGGTGAAAAAGGGTTTTGGGCTTCTTACGTATTTGGTCCAATTATATGTGTTTTTCTAAACTTTTAACCTAATACTTTATAATTTAATCCAACACAATAAATATTTTCTATTTCTCAAAATAAATATTATTTAATTAATTCATTTAGATAAATTAATTTTTCAATTAAATTATTTTTTCAACCCAATTTTAATTACATTAAAGTTGTGATAACTTTCTTGTAAAAGAATATATGAGGAAATATATTTATTTTTCATATTCAAGCTAATTCATAATAACTAATTAATTTAATTCTATTCTCGATTTCAATTATTTAACTAACTAAATAATAATTCGAAAACCTTAAATTAATTCTCAAATCATTTCTGTACTTAGAAAGAAAACACATTCATTTGTGAATGTAACTCATTTCTCTAACTTCATTTCCATCAATTTTTGTTCATTTGGTTCTACATGCAATTCATGTCTGGTTTCAATGAACTAGCGGAGGGACGATTGAACATATGTAATTTGAGCTCAAATAATTTATAATCAAGTTCTAACTTTTCCCCTATTAATTATAAACTTATTTAGTTACGAAGTTATTTCACTATAGCATCATGACTAAGCACTCACTAGTTACATATCATTATGAAAGCTACTCAATCAGTGTTCGTTCAATGACCTTTCCATAAGCATGTTACCCTTATAGGATATCATTAATCTCTTTAGGATAAATTTGTTCTTCCAATATGATCTTATTTTATCTCATAGTAACCATTACATCTTCATTCATGAAAATTCAATTACTATCAAATAGTAATCAAGTCATTTATCACTAAAATATATGACTCGTGGCAACGTTTACTTTTTATCTATCACGTAATGCTGATAAGAGAATATCATTTACCCATAGTTGGGTTATGAATTCCACTATTGTGAATGATGCTACATACTACAGAAGTCATATACTTAACGCACCAAATTTTGATTCCTTATCTATTCGGACTCAGACTTTTACTTGCATCAAAGTAAACAAGTCAAGCATACATAGTCCATTATTCATTCAAGATTAAGGTATGTCACACTATGAACGTTACAACTGAATGAATCCATAAACATATCTAGCTATTCTTGTTACACCCCAAACCTGGCCTAGAATCTAGACTGAATCCAGGATGCTACATTGATCACCAAAGTGATCGTGAGAAAATTTCTACAAAAACAAGTCGTTCAAAAATTTCCATTTTCAAAACCAATCAAAATGCTCAATCGTTAAAATTTCGTCTAAAGTTTAACAGGAATAAATGTATGAATCAAAAGTTTAAAACAGTAACTGTACCACCGTTTATAAACCATCCAGTTCAAATTGAAACAAATACCAAGATAGTATCATTAAACAAAAAGTGCATAATTGTTGTTCACAAGCTTGTCCGAGACTTTTGCGTACCAAGTCCAGCATTCAGAACTTCGAAATATACCTGAAAGGGGAAACAGAAGATAGGGTGAGCTACTCGAGCTCAGTGTGAGATCAAAACCAATTAACTACGGAATCAGACACAGAAAAATAGTATTAGTTCTGAAACAGAACATACTTATAGAGTTGTACAGAAACAGTTGGTATGTTTGAAACGGACGTTCCGGCAGACATCAACATTTAGAGCATATCAAAATCACACTCAGCTACACCATCGCAAATACTACTCAGTCCAGTAACAAAACTCTGAATAGTCATTAGTTTCAATTCAGTCTGTCAGATACAACAAGAGTTTAACAATTTCACAGTGTCATAAATGTTTTTCAGTCAAACCGTAAAACAGACAGTCGTACTCACAAAACAGTCAATAAGATGCATATGAATGCAGTTGAGTTAAAGAAAACCTACCCATCCAGCCAACACACCTCTCTGTCCCCCATCACTCCTCAATAGAGCTACTAAGCTCATCCAACCAATCACTTATATAGGACCTCGAAAAGCCCATCCAACCCTACACTCCATATTATGTCATCCTGGGTTACTCGGAAACGATAGCCATCAGCATTGTCTACAACCCTCCGGGTATTGGGACTTCCCATGACCCTCTGGGTATTGGGGCTAACAGTATGCAGCCAAACTATCGGTCACGTATATTACACAGCAAAGCTAGCGTATAAGCTGTATTGTGCAATGCGGTAAACCGCGGTATAGACATGCAGTATGAACTGTCAGATCAGATAGTGCTACGTAGCATAGCTAACGTACATGCGGTTCAGTGTAATGTCGTAGTCCGCTATACCGATAGGTTACAATGGAACTACCAGTTCAATCAATAGTACGTAGCTTAGCTAACGTACATGCGGTACAGTGCAATGCGGTAATCCGCTATGCAGATAGGTTGCAGTAAACCTACCAGTTCAGTTAATGGTACGTAGCATAGCTAATGTACATAGGGTATAATGTAATGAGGTAATCTACTATACCGTTATCAGTAAAGTCCACGACCCCTAGGGTATTGGGACCGCCCTCGGCCCTCTGGGTATTAGGGCTATCAGTAACAAGCAGATCAGCTACCAGTTCAGTCAATCTTCCTTCTCTTCAAAATCCCACCCAAAAATAGTATATGCATATGTATGCATGCAGTCAGATGTACGCGATCAGAATACCAGTTTTAGACAGTCAATCAGAAGTAGGCACTCACTTCTAATCAGTCAGTTACAGAATCAGACATATGCATACTCATAACTCGAGTTCAGTATCAAGCTTATTGCATAACCAATCACAAAAAATACACACATTAAGCTCAGATCAGAGTCATAATTACCCTCAACAAAGCTCAGTCGAGGGTTGGAACACACAGAGTTTTGATTACACATTAAGCCGTGTAGGGGTCCAAACGCCCGTGTAAAGGGTAGCACATGACCGTGTGATAGAGGCATACACCAGTGTAAAGCAGGGACACGGTCGTGCATTCCAAAACATACGCCTGTGTGGGATCCCTAATCTCCAAATCAGTCACACGGCCGTGTGGCCAGGCCATTTGACCTAAAAACTCTGAATCCTTAATTTCCCCAAACTCACACACTTGTGTGCCTATGGGACACAGCCGTGTGAATTCTGACAAAAATCTCCAAATTAGCCACACGGCCATGTAGCACCCAATTTATCCCAGAAACCCTAATTCCGAAATCCACACGACCATGAGCCACGACACACAGCCGTGTAGCCGTCGGGGTGATCATGAAACCACCCTACAATTGCCCCAAAACTGCTGTTTCAGCCACCAGAACCGTCCCTAACCTTTTCCCTATCAACATATATCAGAAAGTGACGATTTCCCTTCACTTCCATTGACTAAAAACCCAAACTAATGGGTTAGCATACAGTCAAAAGAAAACCAAATTGAGAATTTGCAGAAATAATAAACACATAATGTAACGTCGTTACAGTTCGAATCCCACACCTGTTTGTAATCGAAGAATACGACAAAGGTACGAGATTCCCGAATCCATAAATAAACCATTTTAGAGAATTATTTTGAAAAACCATAAAGTAAAGAAGAATGGAGAAAGTGAAAGGAAACGTCACTTCCAAAAATAAAATAGAAAAATAAAAATAAAATAAAAACAATCAAATAAAAATAAAAGAAAATAAAATCTAAAATAAATAAGTTACCAAAATAAAACTATTAAACCTCAAAACGCACTTGCAAAGACTCAAACCTGTGACCTTGAGGTTCACCAACACTCACACCACCACCAGACCAACAGGCCCATTCTGTCATTAAATTGCACGACTAAACACATATGTGCTACCTCCTCACTGTCCCTATGCTCAAATCCCAAAACTTTTAGGCCCAAAATTCGGGGCGTTACAATTGTACTTGGGTTTTGTCCAATATACTGTCAGTCTAGTCAGTTACATCTATGTGTCTATCTTTTGGGAGTCATTCCCTTTGATGCTTAAGACAAAGCATCTCCCTCAATTGGACTTTATAGACATCATATTATTCTTTCAATAGGTTTGCTCATGTGTATATCTTTTGTCTATCTGAGGACATGTTTAGGTTCATCTTCTAATACAAGCTGTATTTCCATATTACGATTCGACCATATAATATCGCTTAGTATTAATTAAACATTAGATAACCAGTGAGCCAATGGTTGCTTCTATTTTTCTTTGCATGCAAAAACATCAAGGATAATATACAAAGAGTATTAAATTAATTAATTAATATTTTAATTAAACCAATTTGTTTAAAAAATACAAATGTACATAGACGAAAATACTACACTTAGGACACTAGATCCAACAGACATAATTGAAGAACTTGTTCAAATCGAGGTAAGAAGATTGAATAATAGGTTCTGAATTTGCAAGATATAGGAGTTTCCAATTGGGAAAAGGTCGATGTGTATATTTGTCACAATTAAGAAGTTGTCAAATGTTCTTATTTGATAAGGTGATTTTGGTATGGATAATTCTTTATATCATTTCCATTACTATGTGCTTTTGATAAGGTGATTTTATGGGGATTTGTGCCTGCTTTTATTTTGTGTGATTCTTTCCATATGATATTGTGTGTTGCTTGACTTTGGAAGCTTATTAAAGCTTTTTTGCTAGTGTTTATCTCTTATTGCTATTTTATTCGATTTTCACTGGTGAGTAGGTTGCTTTGAGCATGATGGTGAATCGTTTCATTACAAATTAAGTTGTTTGGGGTGTGATTGTATTCCAAACTGTATGTTCGGTACATTTTGGGGTGGAAGTTTTGAGATATTAATTTTGGTTTTGATTAATCGTTGTATGGATATGTGTATTTTGGTTTTCTCTTTCATTGTTGTGGTGGAGTGTTCTTTGGTGCTACAATATTGGTATTTGAAATTGTAAGAAGACTATGAAAGACACTGATACGTGCAACGTGATTGATAGAGCCACATTCTTCAAAAATTCGTTTGAAGCTTATACTATGAAGGCTTATTTTTGAGAAGTACAGGAGAATGGCATGGAAGATGCTCTTGGTTAAGCTGATGCTGAGAGATTTAGGCATTTCCTAGGTTAGTGTGTAGCAAAGCAATAGTGGTTGTTGTCATGTGCAACGGGCCTGTGGTCAATTTGACTTGCTCGTAATGAGATTATATTTAGGGGCGGAGTGATTTTATTTGATGAGATTATGTTTCTTACCAAATTGTATTCCATGTAATGGGCAGAAGCAACTAATAAAGAATTGGTCAATAAGGATCGATGATTGGAAGATACGTTGAGTTCCTCTTATTTTTGGATCATGTCAACAATCGTAGTAATTTTAAGTGGGTTCGTACAACATCGGGTTGCCTCAAATATAATGTCAATTGAGAATCTAAGGGGAATGCAAGAAAGGTAAGATATGGTGGAGTACTTAAAGATGATGAAGGTAAGTTTGCAATTTTTTTGGGTCTAATGGATTCAATGGTGGCAATCTCTTGATGCAATAAACCAAGTTTGAGGCCTTGGAGGCATGGCAGAATCTTTAAAAGAGGTTAATTGTTGGGTTGATGCTTTAACCAAATTCGGTATTAATCAACGTTCATTGTTAGTGGCATATATTTTGTGTTTTAGTGTTTTGTTATATGTTTTGTGAGCTTTTATTTGGTGATTTTGTCAGGGCAAACAATGCTGATAGCCTACTCTTATTGCGATATCAACTATGTTGTATGCTTTTATTTGGTGGATCGACCAAGTTTTATATCTAAATAAATTTTGATTTAGCATAAAAAAAAAGACCATATATAAGAGTTTTGGCTTGTTAAGATACAAAATAGTTATAACATATTCCTCCATAAGTAATCATACAAAAAATCTTCAATTATCTTAATAAATGTTAAGATAAGGGTTGATAATTTCAAGATATTCCAAAGTCAGTATGATCTAATCTCCTCAAATAAGGGAATTTGGGTTGCATTGAAAGACTCTGATTGTAACGCCCCTAACCCATATCCGTTGCCAGGACAGGGTTGCAGAGCATTATCAAAAAATTCGAAAACATTTACAGATAAATCATGCAAGATACTATTTTTAAATCATTCATAACGTTCTTTAAATGGACCCTTGAGGCCCAATACGAGCATTAGAATCGAGTCAGATTTTTTCAGAACCTCTAAGAACTTTTTTCGTGAAATTACAAAATTTTTATAAGGTGTAGGGCTCACACGCCCATGTGGTCCAAAGGACACGCTGGTGCTGCAGGCCATGTTCGACCCCATGTAACTCTCTAACTTGTGCACACAGCTATGCCACACGCCCGTGTGCTAGGTCGTGTGGTTAATTAATTCAATTCGAAATTAGATGCAGGTTTTACATAGCTAAGACACACGTCCGTGTTCTAGGCAGTGTAGCATACACGGCTAAAACACATGCCCTTGTCTCTGCCCGTGAGCTCAATTTTAAGCATTCTATTTCTCAAAATTAAGGTGCAAGGGACATACGACCTAACAACACGCCCATGTACTCAGTCGTGTGTCACACACAGTCTAGACACATGCCCGTGTGTCTGCCCGTGTGGTCAAAATAAAGCCATTTATTGCTTCATTTCTCACCCAAAATCACACCCATGACCTGCACTTGAAACACACATCCAATACCAACCATTTCAAGCATTCAAATTAAATAAATTCCATCATTTATCAAAGTATACCATTACATGTATAGGTGTTTTGATAAACCGTAAAAGTAACATATTTTAATCCCATATTTAGTATGTTTTTGGATGATTTATCCCTGATTTATGTAAAAAGGTGCTCTTAATCCTTTCTTTTCATGTCTTATACTCAGGAAAGCACCTATGGATAAAAAGAACGTAAAACGGGCTTAAAATAACCAATTTGGGCCAAAGAGGAAATCGACACGGCCTAAACTTCAAGCCACATGATCGTGCCTTGTCAAATTACTTCACACGGCCATGCCACGATTTACACGGCTGTGCCCCAATCGACAGAATCGAGACACGACCTGAAGGCGATTTGCACGGGCATGTGCCATGGGCGTGCCCTTGCCACAGGAATGACCAATTTCACTCGAATTTGGATGCTTGAAGCCAAAGAAACATACTCCTAAGTCCACTTAAACACCTTAATAGTAATTTACTTGAATGAGGTACTTAGGAGCCAAGTAAAGCATCTAAGGAGCCTATATAAACAACCCAAGGCAGCCGTTCTAAAGGGAGAGTTTTGGGTAGAGTTTTCTGCCAGAGCTTTTATTCAGGGATTTACTCGAAGATAGCTAGTTGATCCATCTCAAGAAGCCAGAGTTATACTCAAGACAGAGGATCTCCTCTTCAATTCCTTCAGGGTTTTTAGGGATTTCTTATGTTTTGTTTTATCTTTTCTCTTGAGATGTTTTCTTATTGTTATGAACTAAACCCTTCAGATACCTGATGGGGATGAAACCTATGACGGATTTTGTTATTTGATTTCTAGATTATATGATAAGTACTTAGTTTGTTCTTAATTATGTTGCTTAATTTAATCTGATGTGCTTAGGTAGAGGAGGAATAGACCCTGCCTAAGAGTAGATCTAGCATAATTAAGCGGAGTTGATCGAGTGCTTAGAGATAGGGTTACGAGATTTTACCGGATTAGGGTGAAATCTAATATGGGAGTCCATTGATCGATTTACTGCTTCCTTAGGGGGTTATTATAAGAGAACGAGAGTTCCACTAATTAACCTAAGGTTAGACGTTATTCACCTCGAGAGAGGGTTTAATATAGGTTAGGGAGTCTCACGGATCAAGCTAAGTAAATAAGTCATATGAATTAAAAGTTAGATAACAAAAGAAGTCATAGGTGGATTCTTCCTGAGCGTATCGTCTAAAATCAACTGAGTTTTTCCACAGTCTTTTGCCAAAAGTTTCATTCTTTTGTCTTTACATCTAGTTTAGTTTTTCATTAGTTTTAGATCAAACCAATCACTCCATATTTTAGGCTAAATAATAGAAAGAAAGTGAGTAGTAGCACTTTTAAGTTCCTTTGGGTTCGATAAAATAATCTTGCCTAAACTATACTATTGTTCGATAGGTAGACTTGCCTCCATCGTTGTCATAGTTAGTCTACAGGTTCGATCATTCTTTATAAATATTAAAACTAGACTGTTTGACACGATCAAGTTTTTGACGCCGTTGCCGGGGAACACTAAAATATTAAGAAAGCTCTATTTTTATTACTTTAGCCATTATTTTATTTTTCTCAATTTACTTTTCTTTTTAGTTTAGGTTACATTTTTATTTAAACTAAATTTCTTTCTTTCTTCTCCTAGTAAGTACCTTTAGTTTATGACTAGAAGGAACTTGAGAGGACCTTTAGCGTACAAAAGTGACATTGACTACCGCTCGTAGGAATTGCAGAGAAACTAGACGAGCTCTAGACTACCAAAGAGAAGAACAAGATAGATCCAATCCTATTGAAGGGATGGACGAAAACAATCCACCGCTAAATATGCAAGAATAGAATGCTCCGCGTACTATGTATGATTATGCTAAACCTAATTTGACAGGAGAAGAATCTAGTATTGTTAGGTCCGCTATAGCTGCTAATAATTTTGAATTAAAACCTAATACAATACAAATGATTCAACAGTTTGTTCAATTTGATGGTTTACAGGACAAAGATCCAAATACTCATATAGTTAACTTCTTAGAGTTCTGTGATACCTTCAAAATAAATGGTGTTTCTGATGATGCCATTCGTCTTCGGTTATTTCCCTTTTCATTAAGGAATAAAGCAAAGCAGTGGTTGAACTCGTTACCACAAGGGTCAATCACCACATGGGATCAAATGACCAAAAAATTTCTTTTAAAATATTTTCCACCAGCCAAAACGGCCAAATTTAGGAATGGCATATCTTCTTTTGTGCAGAATGACGCAAAAACATTATATGATGCATAGGAAAGATATAAGGATCTCCTAAGAAGATGTCCACACCACGGATTACCTTTGTGGCTTCAAGTCCAAACTTTTTATAACGGTGTGAATTCTTCAATGAGGCAAATGATTGACTCATCGGCCAGTGGAACTTTGAATAACAAAACTCCTGAAGTGACTTACGACTTTATTGAATAACAAATTACAAGGGTCAAACCGACAAAATCAGCTGGAGTTTTTAACATAGACGCAGTAACAATGCTATCAACACAGGTGGAGATGATGAATAAAATGCTTGATAATTTATGTTCTTCACAGGTACACCTGGTAATGCAATGTGAAGCGAGTGGGAATGTAACGAATTCTGAGTACCCACCCTACCAACCAGGAGCAGAACATGAGCAGACAAACTATATAGGTAACAATTTCAGATCCAATAATAATCCTTATAGTAACACTTATAACGCAGGTTTGAAGAACCACCCAAATTTTTCGTGGAGAGGACAAGGAAATCAAAGGAAGCAACCTCCTCCAAATGATCAAAATCAGCCATATCCACAAGAAAAGCAATCAAACCTCAAAGAGATGCTGACGAAATTCATGGCGACTCTGATTCTCGCTTCCAAAAGATCAAGCGAAGACTTGATGAACAACAAAAATCGATCAGAGGGATCGAGAATAAAGTTGGAGAACTTACTAAGTCAGTGGGACATTTCATGAAGCTGATTTCTGAACGTTAATAAGGACGCCTACCAAGCAACACAAAAATAAACCCAAAAGAACAGATCCAAGCCATCACAGCTCAAGAGGGTACAAAGGTAGATGAGCCCACCACAGCACAAGAAACCAAGAAAGAAAAAAGTAAAATAGAGGTAGCATACGAAAAGCCAAAACTAATATTCAAAGAATACAAACCTCGCATACCTTATCCCGAAGCATTGAAAGGAGATTATTTAGAGGAACAGTTAGGTAAGTTTCTTAAACTTTTAAAGAAATTACATATTAACTTACCCCTTCTTGAAGCTCTTTTCCAGATGCCAGACTCAAGGAAATTTTTAAGACAACTCTTAACAAACAAACGCAAAATAGACGAAGAGCACCATGTGGAACTAAACACAACATGCTTGGCAATGTTACAAAATAGACTACCACAGAAACAAAAAGATCCAGGGAGATTTACAATTCCATGCTTAGTTGGTAGTTTAACTATTGATAATGTGTTATCTGATCTAGGGGCAAGTATAAATGTCATGCCTTATGCATTGTTTAAATGAGTAGGTCTAGGGAAGCCCAAACAAACTAGGATGAGTATTCAACTAGCTGATAAAATGTTAGAATTCCTAGGGGCATTATTGAAGATGTGCTTGTAAAAATTGATAAATTTGTTTTCCCAGTAGATTTTGTGGTTTTAGACATGGATGAGGATAATTCAATCCCCTCAATTCTAGGAAGACCTTTCCTAGAAACTGCTAGAACTAAAATTGATGTTGCCACAAGTAAACTCATACTTCGCATAGGAGATGAATCGATTAAGCTTCAAGCTCTAGACTCAGCCAGAACAACAGATGATGAAGGTAAGAAAGCTACTTCAATAGATAATCAAATTGTTCAACTTTCATCGCAGGAAACACCACATAAAGACAACCCTGAGCCAACTCATAAGTCCCAAAACAACAAAGAAGAATCCTACAAGGGACAAGACCTTAGGATTGACAAGTTTGAAGAGCAGAAGATACAAGTCAAAGAAAAGCCAGATCCACACAAAGTAAAACCAAAGGAACCGTCAGAAAAGCTCGAAGGTGTAACGGCCCATCAACGACCCTAATCGAAACGGTGGTTTCGGAACCACGAATCCCAATTAGAACGGAATAATCTTAATTTTTATTTCTTTATTAATTATTAGATTTGTCATTTTATTTTATCTTAAGTTTGTGTTTAATAATTATATTTGAATGTGTGTGTGCTAAATAAATTTGTTTTGAAGCAATTTATAATTTATGCGAAAATGTTGGAAATGACTTAGTTGAATTAATGTGAGATCATTAGATGTGGTAGAATTGAGGACTTAATTGAATTGGCCATCTCATGGTTGGTATTTGCATGACAATTTGGCCATTATGCATGATAGGAGTCGACGGCAACAAGGGTAAAGTGATTATTAAAGATTATTTTATTTTTTATGAAGTTAGTGGAATAATAAAATAAGATAAAAAAATAATAAAACATATTAGCTTCATCTCTTTTTTCTCTATCTTCTTGATCGAAACATTAAGGGAGGAGAAAGCTTGGTTCTCCATTTTTTTTCTTTAGGCTTGCATGTCGCATTAAGGTAAGCTTTTAAGCTAGATTTTTTTATAAGTTCTTGTATTTTTAAGTTAGTCCTCCTAAGTATTATCTAATTCATGTGAAAATATTTGAGTTTAAGAACATGCTAAGATTCAGCCATGGATGGAAGGTCTTGTTGGTTGAGTTTGATGGTAAGATGATATGCATGTGTGTGAGATTGATGTGTTTTGAATGAGAAAATTTGATAATTGTAGTAGGATGATTAGATCGTGAAAGCTCATAATATGGGGGAGTGATATGCTAAATAATTGAAAGGTATAGATTGGTTTGTGCATAAGGGAGATTCGGTCATCAAGGAGTCAATTTAAATTTTGTATATTTTCCACTGTATGGCCGTGGGGACTAAAATGAAAAACATGTAAATTTGAGGGGTAAAAAGGGGAAACTCTTATAATTTCGAATGAGGGTCAAAATGAATAGCATTATAAGTTTTGAACAGGCTTAAGAGTAATTCGGCCTTAGCTCAATAATGCATAAAATAGATTTAATCCAAATGAAAAGAATTGTATTAAATTGTAGGATTTCGAAACTATGAATGATCAATTGAAAGAATAGTACTATGATGTGTTTCGGATTGAGATGAATGAAATCCATTGAATAGACTCTTTTCAAACTTTGTCTAGATCAAGGGAAGAAAGAATTGGAAAAGGATCGGGGAAAAGCTAAACTAAACGAGTAGCCGGGACATCCTTACCCTTCAACTATTAAGGTATGTTTTAAGCAATGGAACTAAATTGAAATAATACTTACTTGCAAAATTTAAGTTGAATAGTGATATTTTATTTACATGTATTACCGAATAAGTATGTATAAATATATATGAAATTGATAGGAGATAGTCGATTTTGATGGTACTTGGTTGTTGTAATTAGATGCATGAAATGGGAAGTTGTTAATATTGAGATTAAAGCATATCAAATGAATTTGATGATGGCTTGATGTGTTATAAACCGAATGTAATGTAGTACTTGGGATATTGAATACTTTAATATACATATATATATGCGTATGATCTTTTGTGAAAAGTGTATGTGAATTATATATATATACATGAAGTATGTATACCGAATGAAGAATAACTTGTGAGAAGTATAAGTTGGGTGCAATGGTTCAATGAGTACGATAAATATGAAGTAACGACTCTATGTGAGCGATACATTACGATAAGTATGAAGTAACACTCTATGTGAGCGGTACGTTACGATAAGTATGAAGTAACGGCTCTGTGTGAGCGATACGTTATAATAAGTATGAAGTAACGGCTCTATGTGAGCGATACGTTACGATAAGTATGGAGTAACGGCTCTATGTGAGTGATACATTACGATAGGTATGAAGTAACGGCTCTATGTGAGCGATACGTTACGACAAGTATGAAGTAACGGCTCTATGTGAGCGATACGTTACAAGAAGTATTAAGGAATGACACTAAATGTGAGCGATGTTACTAACCATATTGATATTATGCAGATGTGAGATTCGGTTTAAAGATTTCTATTTAAATGCAAATAAGTATACAATAATGATTGAGTATGTTATTCTAAGTATATGCAAGCATAACTAAGTTTGGGGTCGGTAAGTGTAATAGAAGTAAGTATCCTTTCTATGAATTATTTAGAATGGGGTTATTCGTTTAATTTTGGAGTTTTGACTTTTGGTCTAAGGGTGATGAATAAGTTGCTTATTTAGTTCATTTGTATAAGTTTATGATATTGGAAATTAATTGCTTAAATTCTTACTAAGCTATGAAAGTTTACTTTGTGTTTTGGTTATTTTCTAAATGCGTAGGTTACTTTCGGAAGCTCGTTTTATGCTCGAAAATCACTTCAAAAGCTCTCCATACTATCATCTCTTTTGGTACTCTTTCGAAGTAGTGAACTTTAATCATTTTGGCATGTATAGGCTAAAATACTTTTGAAATGAATTTTACTAGTGAGTATGTGTATTTGTGCCATGCGAAAATGGCTAAATTATGGTAACTTGGTCTTGTGTGGATTTGTCTTTGATGTTCTTTAAAAATGAAGGTGTTTGTCTATGTGGTTATGTTGGATGAATGAAAAAGTGGTTCGAATGATGTAAAATCAGCAAAGTGTTTGGTTTATTTTAGAGATATGATATATAGCATATCATGAAAGTTGTAACCGATAAGTATGTTATTAATATAAGTATTCATTAGATTAGATTATTTAAATTAAAAGATCTTGTTCATATTCGACATTGTTAGTCTCTTTAATAAGTGGATTAAAATGTACTTATGTACTCGGGTATGAGAGGTACTTAAATAACGAGGAAATTGTTTTGGTTAGTTACTCATATGTTTTAGGTTATTATAAGAGATGTGGTCAATGGAATGGATGAATGCTTTCGGTAATTGATATTGAAATTGTTTTTGTGTACCTTAGGCTCGGTTAAGCAAGGTTTTTGCTATTTGTGTGTATATTTGGTTTTGGTATGTAATAACTTTAGTCGGCAAAGAAATTGTAAGCTTGTCATGTTTGATTAATATAACTTAATGACCAAATGAATAGTACTTTTACCTTTGATCAAAAATTACTTTATGTGAAATTGGATATACAGATGTGATATGTTCTTTAAAGTTTAAGCATATAATGAAAGTATAAATTTTTCTTTAGTACATCCGAATACATCTAATCAACAATGATTGGTAATGCTCCGTAATCCTAATCCGGCGATGGATACAAGGTTAGGGGTGTTACATTTGATTGGTATCAGAGCTACGGTTTAGTCGGTTCTTAGACTAACCTAGCGTGTGTGAGTTTAGCTATAAATGCCAAAATGTATATATAAATGATAGTATGATGACTTCTGATAATGTAATGTTTTTGCTCTTTTATTTAGTAAAGGATTCCGATCATGAGCGAGCTATAGTCGAGGACATCGAGAGTGCAGCGGCGACTGCTCCCGTGCAAGGGACTGTGCCAGAAGAATCTCGACCGGCTACGAGTAATCCTGATGAGGGGGCTAGAAATGCCTTCTATAGTATGATGAATGATTGGTTCAGCCATTTCATACAAACCAATCCGGCTGTTCAACCACCCCAAAATCTGAATGTACCCCCTATAGTACCGGTGATTCCTCCAGTTGCCAATCCTGAAAGAGTAGCTAAACCTCTGGTTGATCGCATTAGGAAGCACGGAGCTCAGGAATTTAGAGCCGAGGACGATAGTGACGCTGAGCGAGCTGAATTTTGGCTTGATAACACCGTTCGTGTTTTCGATGAATTATCTTACACACCCGATGAATGTTTAAAGTGTGCCATATCTTTGTTACGGGATTCTGCTTATTACTGGTGGAACACATTGGTGTCAGTTGTCTCGAAAGAAAGGACTACTTGGGACTTCTTTCAGACTGAATTTCGCAAGAAGTATATAAGTTAACGCTTCATTGACTCTAAGCGTAAAGAATTTCTCGAGCTCAAGCAGGGTCGGATGACCGTATCTAAATACAAGAGCAAGTTTGTGTGACTCAGTCGCTACGCTCGCGAGTGTGTTTCGTCAGAGGCGGTTATGTGCCGGAGATTTGAAGACAGATTAAATGAAGATATAAAGCTTCTGGTTGGTATTCTTGAAATTAATGAGTTTGTCGTGTTAGTTGAAAGAGCTTGTAAAACGGAAGAACTGGGAAAGGAAAAATGAAAAGTTGAGTTAGAATCCAGAGAGTTTCGGAAGAGATCAGCGAGTAAACATTCACAGACAATAACCAAGAAGTTTAAGAATGATGGTAGCCGGCCCAAGCCCAACCCCGAGATTTCTATACGAGAACGACCATCAGTGAGTTCTAGGGCTACGTCAGTTGCTAGTGTGGATAATGAGAGATCGAGTAAACCTGAGTGTCAACAGTGTGGCAGACAGTATTTCGGGGAGTGTTGGGGTAAATCCATTTCTCGCACTTGTTACAAGTGTGGATCGCAAGACCATTTCATTCGGGACTGCCTGGAGACTACTGAAAAGGGTACTGTTCCGAGTGCGAGACCTAGCGGCATATCAGCTAGAGGCAGATTGTCTCGATATGGGGGAGGTAGGAGTGTTGCACAGAGAGGGACTTCAGATACAGTTGTTCGATCAGATACTCGTGTACCAGTTAGGGCATATGCCATCCGTACTAGAGAGGAGGCCTCATCTCCAGATGTTATTACTGGTATTTTCACCCTATATGATTCTAATGTAACTGCTTTGATTGACCCTAGTTCAACTCATTCATATGTGTGCGAGACATTAGTATTCCGTAAGACTCTATCTGTTGAGTCTACTGAAATTGTGATTCGGGTTTCAAACCCTCTGGGTGAGTAGGTATTGGTGGATAAAGTGTACAAGAACTGTCCCTTAATGATTCGAGAGATGTGTTTTCTGGCCGATCTGATATTATTACCTTTTGATGAGTTTAACATTATTCTCGGTATGGATTGGTTAAAGATTCATGATGCAATAGTTAATTGTAGACGGAAGACTATTGATCTGAGATACCAGAATAATGAGATAATTCGAATTGAGTCGGCGGATTTGAGTGGACTACCTGCTGTGATATCTTCGACGTTGGCTCGGCAATATATGAAAAGGGTTGTGAATCCTATCTTGCTTATGTAATTGATAGCAAGGTAACCGAAAGGAAGATTGAGTCAGTACCGGTTGTGAATGAATATCCAGATGTGTTTCGGAGAATTACCAGGACTACCACCGGTTCGTGAGGTAGAATTTGGGATTGAATTAGTGCTGGGAACTACCCCAATTTCGATAGCTCTGTATAAAATGGCACTGATCGAATTAAAAGAATTGAAGGCTCAGTTGCAAGAACTGTCAGATAAAGGTTTCTCTTGCCCGAGTTTCTCTCCCTAGGGTGTGCCCGTTCTATTCGTGAAAAAGAAGGAAGAAACTTTAAGACTCTGCATCGATTATCGACAGCTCAATAAGGCGACCATTAAGAATAAATACCCGTTGCCCCGTATTGATGATTTATTTGATCAGCTCAATGGAGCCTCGGTGTTCTCCAAGATTGATTTGAGATCGGGATATTATCAGCCGTGAGTGAAGGAGTTAGACATACCAAAAACTGCTTTTCGGACGAGATATGGGCATTATGAGTTTTTGGTAATGCCGTTTGGGCTCACTAACGCCCCAGCGTTATTCATGGATCTGATGAATCAAATTTTCAGACCGAATTTAGATCGGTTTGTAGCGGTGTTCATAGATGATATATTGGTCTATTCGCGGGATGAAACTGAACATGCTGAGCATTTTAGGTTAGTGTTACAAACCTTGCGTGAGAAGCAGTTGTACGCAAAGTTTAATAAATGTGAGTTTTGGTTGAAATATGTCAGCTTTTTGGGGCATGTTATTTCAGCGTCGGGTATTCGGGTTGATCCGAGTAAAATCTCTGCTATATTGGAATGGAAACCCCCACGGAATGTATCTGAGGTACGTAGTTTTTTGGGACTTGCAGGATACTACAGACGCTTCGTGAAAGGATTTTCGATGATAGCAACTCCGATGACAAAGCTTTTGCAGAAAGATGTGAAATTCGATTGGACAGAAAAGTGTCAGGAAAGCTTCGAACGATTGAAGACTTTGTTAACAGAAGCCCTAGTGCTTGTCCAGCCCGAATCGTGTAAGGAATATGTTATTTTAGTGACGCATCTTTAAATGGGCTCGGTTGTGTGTTGATGCAGAGGGTAGAGTTATGGCCTATACCTCGAGGCAGTTGAAACCACACGAGAAGAATTATCTGACACACGACCTTGAATTGGCCACCATAGTTTTCGCCTTGAAAATATGGCGTCACTATCTATTTGGCGAGAAATGCCACGTATATTCGGACCATAAGAGTCTAAAGTACTTAATAACTCAGAGGGACTAGAATTTAAGACAGCGACGATGGTTAGAGTTGTTGAAAGATTATGAGCTCGTGATTGATTATCACCCGGGAAAGGCTAACATTGTTGCAGATGCTTTAAGTCGGAAGTCATTATTTACTCTTCGTGCATTGAACGCACATATGGCTATGTCGGGTGATGGTTCGATAGTAGCCGAATTAAAAGCAAGACCGTTATTTATTCAACAAGTTAGCGATGCTCAGAAAATTGACAAAAAATTGTTGGCAAGACGAGTCCAGTGTGAAACTAACTTTGGATCAGAGTTTCGGATTGATGAGAATGACTGTCTGAAATTCAAAGGCCGATTATGCGTTCCGAGAAATGTGGAGTTGATTCAGATGTTATTAAATGAGGCTCACGATAGTCGATTATCTATACATCCGGGTAGCACGAAAATGTATAATGAATTGAAACAGTTCTATTGGTGGCCTGGTATGAAGCGGGACATATCTGAATTTATCTTGAAGTGCTTAGTTTGTCAGCAAGTGAAAGCCGAGCATCAAGTTCCATCAGGACTACTTCAGCCAATATTGGTACCTGAATGGAAATGGGATAGAGTTGCTATGGATTTTGTATCCAGTTTGCCTACGACACCGAGCAAGAAAGATACAGTCTGGGTTATAGTGGATAGACTAACCAAATCAGCTCACTTTGTTCCGGTCGTATGGACTATTCGCTCGATAAACTTGCTGAATTGTATATATCTCAAATTGTGAGATTACATGGGGTACCAATTTCCATTGTTTCGGACAGAGACCCGATATTCACGTCGCGATTTTGGAAGAAATTGCAAGATGGTTTAGGTACCAAACTAGACTTTAGCACAGCCTTTCATCCGCAGACAGATGGTCAGTCTGAGCGAACCATTCAGATACTTGAGGATATGATGAGATGTTGTGTCCTCGAGTTTGAAGGTACTTGGAACGATACTTGCCTTTGATTGAATTTGCTTACAATAATAGCTTTCAATCTAGTATCAAAATGGCACCTTATGAAGCTTTGTACGGCCACAAATATCGTACACCTTTGTACTAGACCAAACTCAGTGAAAACAAAATACACGGGGTTGATTTGATCAGAGAGACGGAACAAAAAGTTAGAGTAATTCGAGAAAATTTAAAGATTGCATCAGATCATCAAAAGTCGTACGCGGACATGAAATGAAAGGATATAGAGTTTTGAGTAGGTGATTATATATTTCTGAATGTGTCACCGTGGAAAAAGATACTTAGATTTGGCCATAAAGGGAAACTGAGCCCGCGATTCATTAGACCGTATGAAGTCATCGAGTGAATTGGGCCCGTTGCGTATAAACTCAGGTTGCCGCATGAATTAAGTAAAATTCATAATGTCTTCCATGTATTAATGCTTAGAAGGTACTGATCCGACCCTTCGCACGTGATTAAAACATCCAAGGTTAAAATCTGACCCGATCTGACTTACGAGGAGGAACCGATTCGTATCTTGGCTCGTGAAGTGAAAAAGTTACGGAATAAGAAAATTTCGTTAGTGAAAGTTATGTGGTACAAACATGGGGTTGAGGAAGCAACTTGGGAAACTGAAGACTCTATGAAGGAACGTTATCCACAACTATTTAACAGTAAGATTTTCGGGGACGAAAATCCTTTAAGGGGAGTTGTAACAGCCCATCAACGACCCTAATCGGAACGGTGGTTTCGGAACCACAAATCCCAATTAGAATGAAATAATCTTAATTTTTATTTCTTTATTAATTATTAGCTATGTCATTTTATTTTATCTTAAGTTTGTGTTTAATAATTATATTTGAATATGTGTGTGCTAAATAAATTTGTTTTGAAGCAATTTATAACCTATGTGAAAATGTTGGAAATGACTTAGTTGAATTAATGTGAGATCATTAGATGTGGTAGAATGGAGGACTTAATTGAATTGGCCATCTCATGGTTGGTATTTGCATGACAATTTGGCCATTATGCATGATAGGAGTAGACGACAACAAGGGTAAAGTGATTATTAAAGATTATTTTATTTTTTTATGAAGTTAGTGGAATAATAAAATGAGATAAAAAAAATAAAACATATTAGCTTCATCTCTTTCTTCTCCATCTTCTTGACCGAAACATTAAGGGAGGAGAAAGCTTGGTTCTCCATTTTTTTTCTTTAGGCTTGCATGTCGCATTAAGGTAAGCTTTTAAGCTAGATTTTATAAATTCTTGCATTTTTAAGTTAGTGCTCCTAAGTATTATCTAATTCATGTGAAAATATTTGAGTTTAAGAACATGCTAAGATTCGGCCATGGATGGAAGGTCTTGTTGGTTGAGTTTGATAGTAAGATGATATGCATGTGTGTGAGATTGATATGTTTTGAATGAGAAAATTTGATAATTGTAGTAGGATGATTGGATCATGAAAGCTCATAATGTGGGGGAGTGATATGCTAAATAATTGAAGGGTATAGGTTGGTTTGTGCATAAGGGAGATTCGGTCATTAAGGAGTCAATTTAAATTTTGTATATTTTCCATTGTATGGCCGTAGGGACTAAAATGAAAAGCATGTAAATTTGAGGGGTAAAAGGGGGAAACTCTTATAATTTTGAATGAGGGTCAAAATGAATAGCATTATAAGTTTTGAACGGGCTTAAGAGTAATTCGGCCTTAGCTCAATAATGCATAAAATAGATTTAATCTGAATGAAAAGAATTGGTATTAAATTGTAAGATTTTGAAACTATGAATGATCAATTGAAAGAATAGTACTATGATGTGTTTCAGATTGAGATAAATGAAATTCATTGAATAGACTCTTTTCGAACTTTGTCTAGATCAAGGGAAGAAAGAATTGGAAAAAGATCGGGGAAAAGCTAAACTAGACGAGTAGCCGGGACATCCTTACCCTTCAACTATTAAGGTAAGTTTTAAGCAATGGAACTAAATTGAAATAATACTTACTTGCAAAATTTAAGTTGAATGGTGATATTTTATTTACATGTATTACCGAATAAGTATGTATATATATATATGAAATTGATAGGAGATAGTCGATTGTGATGGTACTTGGTTGTTGTAATTAGATGCATGAAATGGGAAGTTGTTAATATTGAGATTAAAGCATATCAAATGAAGTTGATGATGGCTTGATGTGTTATAAACCGAATGTAATGTAGTACTTGGGATGTTGAATACTTTAATATATACACATATATATATGCGTATGATCTTTTGTGAAAAGTGTATGTGAATTATACATATACATGAAGTATGTATACCGAATGAAGAACAAGTTGTGAGAAGTATAAGTTAAGTGCAATGGTTCAATGAGTACGATAAATATGAAGTAACGTCTCTATGTGAGCGATACATTACGATAAGTATGAAGTAAAGCTCTATGTGAGCAATACGTTACGATAAGTATGAAGTAACAGCTCTATGTGAGCGATACGTTACGATAAGTATGAAGTAACGAATCTATGTGAGCGATACGTTACGATAAGTATGGAGTAACGGCTCTATGTGAGCGATATGTTATGATAGGTATGAAGTAACGGCTCTATGTGAGCGATACGTTACGACAAGTATGAAGCAACGACTCTATGTGAGCGATACGTTACAAGAAGTATTAAGGAATGACACTAAGTGTGTATGATGTTACTAACCGTATTGATATTATGCAGATGTGAGATTCGGTTTAAAGATTTCTATTTAAATGCAAATAAGTATACAATAATGATTGAGTATGTTATTCTAAGTATATGCAAGCATAACTATGTTTGGGGTCGGTAAGTGTAATAGAAGTAAGAATCCTCTCGATGAATTATTTAGAATGGGGTTATTCGTTTAATTTTGGAGTTTTGACTATTCGGTCTAAGGGTGATGAATAAATTGCTTATTTAGTTCATTTGTATAAGTTTATGATATTGGGAATTAATTGCTTAAATTCTTACTAAGCTATGAAAGCTGACTTTGTGTTTTGGTTATTTTCTAAATGCATAGGTTACTTTCGGAAGCTCGTTTTGTGCTCGGAAATCACTTCAGAAGCTCTCCATACTATCATCTCTTTTGGTACTCTTTCGAAGTAGTAAACTTTAATCATTTTGGCATGTATAGGCTAAAATACTTTTGAAATGAATTTTACTAGTGAGTATGTGTATTTGTGCCATGCGAAAATGGCTAAATTATGGTAACTTGGTCTTGTGTGGATTTGTCTTTGATGTTCTTTAAAAATGGAGGTGTTTGTCTATGTGGTTATGTTGGATGAATGAAAAGTGGTTGAATGATGTAAAATCAGCAAAGTGTTTGGTTTATTTTAGAGATATGATATATAGCATATCATGAAAGTTGTAACCGATAAGTATGTTATTAATATAAGTATTCATTAGATTAGATTATTTAAATTAAAAGATCTTGTTCATATTCGACATTATTAGTCTCTTTAATAAGTAGATTAAAATGTACTTATGTACTCGGGTATGAGAGGTACTTAAATAATGAGGAAATTGTTTTGGTTAGTTACTCATATGTTTTAGGTTATTATAAGAGATGTGGTCAATGGAATGGATGAATGCTTTCGGTAATTGATATTGAAATTGTTTTTATGTACCTTAGGTTCGGTTAAGCAAGGTTTTTGCTATTTGTGTGTAGATTTGGTTTTGGTATGTAATAACTTGAGTCGGTAAAGAAATTGTAAGCTTGTGCCTGTTTGACTAATATAACTTAATGACCAAATAAATAGTACTTTTACCTTTGATAAAAAATTACTTTATGTGAAATTGGATATACAGATGTGATATGTTCTTTAAAGTTTAAGCGTACTATGAAAGTATAAATTTATCCGTAGTACATCCGAATACATCTAATCAACAATGATTGGTAATGCTCCGTAATCCTAATCCGGCGATGGATACAGGGTTAGGGGTGTTACAGTAGGGACATCAAACCACTACAAAATAAGAGACCAGGTATTGTTAGACAAAGCAGATCCGCACATCACCACAACAGACCTGAAGACAAAGGGAGAAATATTTCTTAAGGAACACGATATCTTCCCCCATGGAACAGTCGAGGTAAGTAATCCAACATTCGACACTTTTAAGGTAAACGTTTCTTGACTTGAACCTCATCAAGAAAATAAAATTTTAAGCAAGAGGGAAGATATTCAAACCTTTAAACCTCCCTAATTTTTCTAATCCGAGAAAAGTCTAGCTTAAAACTATAAACGAGCGCTTTTTGAGAGGCAACCCGAGTACTAACATTAATTTTTATTCTGTAGTCTTAGTTTTATTTTTATTTCTATTTTCTCTTTTAGAATTCAATAAATTGAAAAAAAATGTAAATTCCCAGACCACACGGTCTAGCACACAGCCGTGGCCATAGCCGTGTGGATACTCCAAATCACCGTACTGACATAGCAGAGGCCGTGCGAATCCTGCCCCAACCAACTGCAGAAGTCACGGGCTCACCTACCCCACCACGGCCGTGCGAGGTGACCGTGGGTCAACACTGCCATTATAGAAACGGGTGTGGCACTCCAACACGCCTAGAACACGATCGTGCGACACGACCTTGTGAAGATACTGACTTATCGACCACGGGCATGACTTATCAACCACGGGCATTTAATCTCCAACAGGCCTCCAAACATGGCTGTGCAATACAGCCGTGTAAAGCAACACGCCCTAGATACACGGGCGTGGGACAGCATCAGGATCAAAAATCTATTTAAACCCCACAGCCCTTCCCCTTTCCCCCATCTTCTTTCCTCCTTCTTTTTCTTTCAATTTTTCTGTCTTACATTAGAAAAGGTGTTCAGACTCTTGAGATACACTAAAATCATGCCGAAGAAGTGTAAGAGGCTAATCACAATCTCCCTATGGGAGACCGACCTATATAAGTTCATGCGGCGCTTCATTCAAACAACAAGCCAAGGGAATCACACACCACAGCCTTAGAGCTCACACCCACCTCGCGAACCATCCAACAATAAGGACTCCTTAGTCCATTAGTCTTTTCTTTCAAATTCAGTTTTCTTCTTAGTCTCCTTTTCTTTATTTCCTTTATCTTTAATTATAATATTAGTATATTATTAATGTTTCTTTAGATTTCTTGGCTATATCTTTGCAGGCTACCCAATTTCTTTATCTAGCACAAAGATCAGGTAGACACACCCCATCGACCGCCCTCCAACTTATATTTCTCTGCCATCCTCCTAAATCACCCAAAATTCAGGAAGTGGCACTCTATCCCTCTCATTTGATCTTATATTAATTGTTATTACCTATCTTTGTACATTGAGGGCAATGTACATCTTAAGTGTGGGGGGATAAAAGTGCCTAACATTTTGCATTATTCTCAAATTAATGCCTAATTTTTCATTGTTCTCAAAAATCCTGAATTTTTAACTTGTTCGAAAGTATCATTCTCATATTACTAATTAGGGTGAAATTTCCTTGATTTATGATTTTTTTTATATGTTTTAGATTAAGTCATAGTTAATTGTGTATTGATGATTAAATTTGAAGAATACTAAAGAATCAGGCATGATAAGTCTACTTTCTAAAAATTAAAAATTAGTAGGTCGTTGAACTGAATTTGAGTATTACCTTGAAATTTGGAATTTATAAGGATTAATGTCAAAAACACCCATAATTTTTGTGAGATTTTGAGTCTTACAGAGCATATATCCTTTTTCATGCTCACTGTATTGATTATGAGTGTGTCAACTTTGAACTGTTATTCTAGAACTTGACTCGTTTATACATGTCGAGACCACATTGATGGTTTGATATTCTGGGATGATAAAGACACCTAGGTTTTAACCTACTTACTCCATAAAAAGCCTACCTTTACAAATTAACCCCTAGTGAACCCCGTTGAATCCTAACAACGTTTTTATTGACTCACCCACTAATATTAACCCAAAATCCCTTTGTATTTGTTATCACCATTCTTTTGAATACCCTTTAATCGAGGTTTGATTTGATTAAGTTACCAAATTATATTAGTTGAGTAGTTACATTTATCATTTATGATGTAATATTTTAGTTTGTTCATAATGAAAAAAAAAATTCAAAGTACATTCAAAGTATCAGTGTAGTCATTATTAAAAAGAGCTTATATGTTTAAATTCCAATTGGCAAAGAAAAGCTCGTATTAGAAGTATCATCAGTAATAGTATTATCAGTTTTCAAGTGATGTAATTACTTATATCAGTTCATTTTTCTAGCTAGGTAATTTGTCAGGTCAATCTCGATTCTAACCCTTCTAATTCAGCCTTTATCCACATCCTTAAACCTTAGCCCCGTTACAACCCTGATAAAGACCTTTTGATCTGTGTATCATCTCATATACAGTGGTGGAGATCTGATTTTCAAGCAAGCCTATGGGATTAACTTTTTAGGTTCGACTTATGAGTGCTTATTCTTGAACCTTAAACACTTTAAGTGATTTGAGTGAACCATCAGTGAGGATGTCAATCCTTGTCGGTTTTGAATTAAAGGTAATTATTCAGATAAGGGGAGACACCTATGTTTTCGTACTACAAAGGTATGGCTTATCGTGATTGAATCTTTAGGACTCTTTGATTTAAATTATCCATGTATAAATTATCTATGAATTATGATGATACATTATCAATAGGAATTATGAATTATGGAAAGTTCGTTTTAATTGTAAGTTGAGAATTTTGCTTGAGGACAAGCAAAAGCTTAAGTGTGGGGGTATTTGATAAACCGTAAAAGTAACATATTTTAATCCCACATTTAGTATGTTTTTGGATGATTTATCCCTGATTTATGTAAAAAGGTGCTTTTAATCCTTTCTTTTCATGTCTTATACTCAGGAAAGCACCTAAGGATAAAAAGAACGTAAAACGGGCTTAAAACGGACCAATTTGGGCCAAAGAGGAAATCGGCATGGCCTGGACTTCAAGCAACACGGCCGTGCCTTTTCAAATTACTTCACACGGCCATGCCATGATTTATACGGTCGTGCCCCAATCGATAAAATCGAGACACGGCCTGAAGACGATTTGCACGGGCGTGTGCCATGGGCGTGCCCCTGCCACAGGAATGAGCAATTTCACTCGAATTTGGATGCTTGAAGCCAAAGAAACATACTCTTAAGTCCACTTAAACACCTTAATAGTAATTCTACTTGAAGGAGGTACTTAGGAGCCAAGTAAAGCATCTAAGGAGCCTATATAAACAACCCAAGGCAACCGTTCTAAAGGGAGAGTTTTGGGCAGAGTTTTCTGCCAGAGCTTTTATTCAGGGATTTACTCGAAGATAGCCAGTTGATCCATCTCAAGAAGCTGGAGTTCTACTGAAGACAGAGGATCTCCTCTTCAATTCCTTCAGGGGTTTTAGGATTTCTTATGTTTTGTTTTATTTTTTCTCTTGAGATGTTTTCTTATTTTGTTATGAACTAAACCCTTCAGATACCTGAAGGGGATGAAACCTATGACGGATTTTGTTATTTGATTTCCAAATTATATGATAAGTACTTAGTTTGTTCTTAATTATGTTGTTTAATTTAATCTGATGTGCTTAGGTGGAGGAGGAATAGACCCTGCCTAAGAGTAGATCTAGCATAATTAAGCGGAGTTGATCGAGTGCCTAGAGATAGGGTTATGAGATTTTTCCAAATTAGGGTGAAACCTAATATGGGAGTCTATTGATCGATTTACTGGTATTATAAGAGAACGAAAGTTCTACTAATTAACCTAAGGTTAGACGTTATTCACCTCGAGAGAGGGTTTAATATAGGTTAGGGAGTCTCATGGATCAAGCTAAGTAAAGAAGTCATATGAATTAAAAGTTAGATAACAAGAGAAGTCATAGGTGGATTCTTCCTGAGGGTATCGTTTAAAATCAACTGAGTTTTTCCATAGTCTTTTCCCAAAAGTTTCATACTTTTGTCTTTGCATCTAGTTTAGTTTTTCATTAGTTTTAGATCAAACCAATCACTCCATGTTTTAGGCTAAATAATAGAAAGAAAGTGAGTAGTAGTACTTTTAGGTTCCTTTGGGTTCGATAAAATAATCTTGCCTAAACTATACTATTGTTCGATAAGTACACTTGCCTCCATCGTTGTCATAGTTAGTCTACAGGTTCGATCATTCTTTATAAATGTTAAAACTCGACTGTTTGACACGATCAAGTTTATAAACTTACCTTGATTTAACTTAGGTATTAACATCATTTAATCACATTTACTTGACATAACACATATGTATATATCATAATAACCTACTTAGTCATATCCAAAATAAGCCATTACTAGCCATTCCAATGGCTAGGTTACAAAACATCATTTTCAAGCCACTATTGGCCAAGTTTTCCTATACACGCCATTATACCAAAATGATTCTACTATATATATATATATATATATATACCCAAAATAGCTAGTAGATAGTGTGACGATGCTCTAATGATCTTCCAACTTTTGCGAGCTTTCGAGCACTATAAAACAAGAAAAAATAAAACGGAGTAAGCATTACATGCTTAGTAAGCTCGTATAATGGAAAACTAAACTTACCAATCTTGTTTATTAAATCTAAGCATACAATATCATGTTTTCCATCCATTTGGCAAAATTGCCTAAACACATGCATTTAATCAAACATGTTAGTCACAAAACTTACATATACATCAAGTAAAGATAGATGAGCTCATCATGCAATACTCTTTCAAGACATTATCATTTCATCCCATAATTCTCATACCATGTCAAGAGTTGTGTCCATTGAATCATTGAAATACCGATGAATGTTCAAATGGTACACTCGAGGTGTACGATTCAATAACCCGTCAATTCTTTTTAAGATTACCAATAGGGCACTTAATCAAGGATCACACTCTCAAGCCACATGACGTATAACAAGATTACCAGTCTAGGCTAAATCCTTTATATAAAGTATGCTTAGAAGAGCTTACTTTAGATTACCAGTACAGGCTAAATCCTAATTATAACGTATACTCGAGAGGTATTATATCAGGATTACCCGTCCGGGCTAAATCCTTTCTATAATAAGGTCAATAAGATTACTCATCCAAGCTAAATCCCGTCTGCAACAAATGCATGACCATATTCATTTTGGGAAAGCATATATACTTATCGGAATTCAATATTCAATCGGGACTTCACCCCTTTTCACCATTTCAAGCATGTATTAAATTTTCCATCATAGCATACAAGTAATGCACATCAATATAAGTCACATTACATACAAACACAACATTCAATTAACATAATTACATGCTCAATTAAGTTACACGAACTTACCTCGACACTTGTTCACGTATAAAATCTACTAATCCGAAAACTTTTATTTTCCTCGATCTAACCTCGAATTTGAGTTGTCTGGATCTATATAAATAACTTTAATCATCAATTTCATACATGTTATACTCGTTGGGACTCAATTTACGTCGTAGGAAAAATTACAAATTTTCCCCTAACTTTTCCATAAATTCTAATTTCATCCCTAGGCTTGGAAAATGAAACTTGTGCAATTTACTCCCTATTCCAAGCCTAACCAAAACCCCATTACAAAATTTACAGCACTTGTATTCATTAAAATTCAGAATTTTTCATCAAATTTCATAACTTTACATTTTAGTCCCTAAATCATGTTTTCATCAAAAATCACTTTGTAAAAGTTGTTTATCTATCAACAACCTTTCATTTTCTACCATAAATTTCTAATTTTCAGCATATACATCCATGACCCATTTTTTATACTTTGATAACTTTTCAAATTGATACCCCAAATAGATAGATTAGACTATCTCAATTCTTGGGCGTGCGGGTTAATAAATGTATTGCCGAGTTGGTTTTTTTAAGTCGGCTGTTCTTAATTGGGCCCATAGGTCTTGTAATTCAGTTGCCGGTTTAATTTGTACGCATGTTTGTGATGAGAAAAATAGTTGGTATTTTGAAATGGATTATCCTATGAAAATCCATAAAGCTGTAATTTTTGATGTTACGTAATCATATTTGTGTTGACCCTTTGTGTTCTTTTTTCTTCAAAAAAAAAAGACTATCTCGATTCCAAAAATCTCAAAATTACTAAAAACGGGACAAGAAAACTTACCTAATTAGGCCTTGAAAGTTTCTTCTCTCTCCTAGGGTTTCCATATAATTTTACGGTTGAAGATGACAAATAATAAAACGATATCTTTTATCATCTTTTTAATTAATTAATTATTCTAATTTCCAATTTAGTCCCTACTCTTTTCTAATTTTTCCATGGATGAGTCACTAAAAATCTACATGCTTTTCTTTAATGGTCTAATTACCATATAAGGACCTCTAGTTTTGAATTCTATAGATATTTAATCCTTATAGCTACTAGAATTCAACTTTTGTATTTTATGCAACTTAGTCCTTCTCGAAATTAAACACTTAATCGATAAAATTTTTGCATCAAAATTTTCACACGACATGTCTATTGTAATACGAACCATATAATAAAATAAAAATAAACCTTATTTTAGGATCAGATTTGTGGTCTCGAAGCCACTATTCCGATTTCACTAAAATTGAGCCGTTACAACTCTCCCCCTTAAGGATTTTTGTGCTCGAAAATCTTACCAATAAAAATATCTGGGTATTGCTTCCTCAAAGTATCCTCCGGTTCCCAAGTAGCTTCTTCAATACCATGTCGTTGCCAAAGAAATTTTACTAATGCTACCTTTTTTATTTCTTAACTCTTTTGTTTCTCGAGCTAAGATTTTGATTGGTTCTTCACCATATGTCATATCGAGCTGGATCTTTACCTCTGTTGGAGAAAGAACATGTGAAGGATCGGAACTGTTGTAGCATAGACACATGAAAAACATTATGTATCCGATCAAGTTCTGGTGGTAAAGCTAACCGATATGCAACCGGTCTAATTCTTTCTGTAATCTCTTATGGTCCAATGAACCGTGGACTCAGTTTTTCTTTACGACCAAACCAGATAACTTTCTTCCAGGGTGACACTTTCAAGAATACCTTGTCACCAACCTAAAATTCTATCTCTTTTCTTTTCAGATCAGCATAAGACTTTTGTCGATCAAAGGCTGCTTTCAAATTGTCTCGAATTACTTTCACTTTTTCCTCGGTTTCACGGACTAAGTCAACTTCGTGTAACTTTTTGTCACAAAGTTCTGTCCAGTACAATGGAGTTCTACATTTGCGACCATACAAGGCTTCATACAGTGCCATTTTAATACTAGACTGATAACTATTATTATAAGCAAATTCAACTAAAAGCAAATACTTTTCCCAGTTACCTTCAAAATCAAGTATACAACATCGAAACATATCTTCCAAGATCTGTATTACTCGTTCAGATTGATCATTTGTCTAGGGATGAAATGCAATGCTAAAGTGTAACTGAGTGTCCAGAGCTTCTTGCAATTTGCTCCAAAATCAGAATGTAAACCGAGGATCACTATCTAAAATGATAGAGACAGGCACTCCATGTAATCTGACAATCTCAGAAACATATAACTCAGCCAATCTATACAAGGAAAAATCCATACGTACCGAAATAAAGTGTGTCGACTTTGTCAACCGATCAAAAATCACCCAAATGACATCTTTCTTCTTTGTAGACAAGGTAACCCCGATACAAAGTCCATGGTAATTCTTTCCCATTTCCATTATGGTATCATAACTGGCTGTAAAAGTCCAGAAGGAAACTGATGTTCAGCTTTTACTTGTTGACATATCAAACATTTAGATACCCCAAAAATATCTCGTGTCATTCTCGGCCACTAGTACATGTTTTTCAAATCATTACACATTTTATTACTACCAGGATGAATAGACATGTTACCGTTATGAGCTTCAATCAAAATCTTTTTTACTAGTTCCGAACCTTTTGGTACACCTACTCTGTCTCTGAATAACAAACAACCATCAGTCCCGATCTGAAATTCTGAGTCAGGAGTCGATTCACACTGTATCCTTTTTGCTTGCAACTTACTATCATTTTTTCGAGCTTCAGAGATCTGTTGCAAAAACGTTGGTCTAACTTTTAACTCGGCTATGATTGAACCATCATCAGACAACGAAAATCGAGTATGCATTGCTCGCAAAGTATACAAGGATTTTCTGCTCAAAGTATCTGCCACTACATTGGCTTTTCCCGAACGATAGTAAATAACAAGATCATAATCTTTCAGTAATTCAAGCCACCTGCGCTGTCTCAAATTCAAATATTTCTGTGACATCAAATACTTCAAACTTTTATTATCAGTGAATATGTGACATTTTTCACCTAACAAGTAATGTCGCCAAATTTTCAATACAAACACTATGGCTGCCAATTCAAGGTCATGTGTTAGATAGTTTCTTTCTTGTGGCTTTAGCTGTCTTGAAGCATAGGCTACTACTTTACCTTCTTGTATCAAAACGCAGCTTAAACCATTTAACGATGCATCACTGTAAATTATAAATTCCTTACCTGATTCAAGTGAACTAACACTAGTGCCTTTATCAATAAAGCGTTTAATCTGTCAGAACTCTACTGGCATTTGTCAGTCCACTCAAACTTTACATCTTTTTTTAGTAAACGAGTCATCAGAGAAGCTATCATTGAAAAAGAATTTACAAACCTCCGATAATAACCAGCTAGTCCCAAAAAACTTCAGACTTCAGACAGATTCTTCGGTGGCTTCCGATTAGAAATGGCTGAAATTTTATTCGGGTCTATCCTGACACCTTCAACAGATACTATATGCCAAAGAAAACTGACTTTTCGTAGCCAAAATTCACATTTACTGAATTTGACATACAATTGTTTCTCTCGCAAAGTTTGCAACACTATTCTCAAATGCTCAGCATGTTCATTTTCATCTCGAGAGTAAATCAAAATATCATCTATAAATACCACCATAAACTTGTCTAAATATGGGCTAAAAATTCTGTTCATCAGATCCATAAACACTGCAGGTGCATTTTTCAAGCCGAATAGCATCATAAGAAACTTATAGTTTCCATACCTGATTCTGAAAGTTGTCTTTGGTACATCTGAATCTTTTACCCGCAGTTGATAATAGCCAGAACGGAGATCAATCTTTGAAATTATAGTGGAACATTTCAACTGGTCAAACAAGTCACCAATACGAGGCAAAAGATAATTGTTCTTTACTGTAACTTTGTTGAGCCATCTGTAATCAATGCACAGCCTCAACGATCCATCTTTCTTCTTTACAAATAAAACCGGCTCACCCTAAGGTGAGAAATTACGTCGAGCAAAACCTATATCAATCAATTCTTACAACTGGGCTTTCAGCTCCTTCAATTCAGTGGGAGCCATTCTGTAAGGTGCTATAGATATAGGTGTTGTACCCGGAACAAGATCTATAGAGAATTCCACTTCTCGGTCCGGTGGTAAACGAGGTAATTCTTCTGGGAATACATCAAGAAATTCACATACAACCGGTACTGACTAAATCTTTAACTCAGATACTTTAGTATCCAACACATATGTAAGATAAGCATCATACCTCTTTCTGACATATTTCTATGCTGATATTGCTGAAATCACATTAGGTAATCCATCTAGTTTATCAGATTCGACATGAAGCAATTCTCCATTCTGACATTTCAATACAATATATTTATGTTTACAATTCACCACTGCATCATATTGGGTTAACCAATCCATTCTCAAAATCACATCAAATTCATCAAATGACAATAACATCAAGTCAGCCGAAAAGCAATAACTTTTTACCATCAATTGACAGGTTTTTCAAACTTTATCCACCGTAACACTCTGGCCTAGGGGGTTTGAAACTTTAACCACAAATTCAGTGAACTCAACAGGTAAATTCTTAACAGTTACTAAGTTCGTGCATATGTATGAATATGTGGAACCAGGATCAATTAATGCAGTAATATCAGCATCAAGTAGAGAAAATGTACCAGTAACGACGTCTGGTACAGAGGCATCTTCTCTAGCACGAATAGCATATGTTCTTGCAAGTACTTGTGCCTCAGATTTAACTGTTGTATCCCTGGTAGTACCTCACATTTAACTGCAAGTACTCGAGGTGTACGATTCAATAACCCGTCAATTCTTTTTCAATAGTACCCGTTAGGGCACTTAATCAAAGATCACACTCTCGAGCCACATAACGTATAACAAGATTACCAGTCCAGGCTAAATCCTAATCATAACGTATATTCGAGAGGTATTATATCAGGATTACCCGTCTGGGCTAAATCCTTTCTATAACAAGGTCAATAGGATTACTCGTCTGAGCTAAATCCCATCTGCAACAAATGTAGGACCTTATTCATTTCGAGAAAGCATATATACTCATCGGAATTTAATATTCAATCAGGACTTAACCCTTTTTTCACCATTTCAAGCATGTATTAAATTTTCCATCATAGCATACAAGTAATGCACATCAATATAATTCACATTACATACAAACACAACATTCAATTAACATAATTACATGCTCGATTAAGTTACACAAACTTACCTGGACAGTTCTTCGCATATAAAATCTACTAATCCGAAACCTTTTCTTTTCTTGGATCTAACCTCGAATTTGAATTGTCTGGATCTATATAAATAAATTTAATCATCAATTTCATATATTTTATACTCGTTGGAACTCAATTTACGTCCTAGGAAAAATTACCATTTTACCCCTAACTTTACCATAAATTCAAATTTCATCCCTAGGCTCAAAAAATGAAACTTTTGCATTCTACTCCCTATTCCAAGCCTAACCAAAACCCCATTACAAAATTTACAGCACTTTTATTTATAAAATTCATAATTTTTCATCAAATTTCAATACTTTACATTTTAGTCCCTAAATCATATTTTCATCAAAAATCACTTTGTAAAAGTTGTTTATCTATCAACAACCTTTCATTTTCTACCATAAATTTCTAATTCTCAGAATATACATCCATGACCCATTTTTCATACTTTGATAACTTTTCAAATTGATACCCCAAATAGATAGATTAGACTATCCCGATTCCAAAAATATTAAAATTACTAAAAACGGGACAAGGAAACTTACCCAATTAGGCCTTGAAAGTTTCTTCTCTCTCTCTTAGGGTTTCCATATAATTTTGGGGTTGAAGATGACAAAATAATAAGATGATATCTTTTATCATCTTTTTAATTAATTAATTATTCTAATTTCCAATTTAGTCCCTACTCTTTTCTATTTTTCCATGGATGAGTCACCAAAAATCTACATGTTTTTCTTTAATGGTCTAATTACCATATAAGGACCTCTAGTTTTAATTCCATAGATATTTAATCCTTATCACTACTAGAATTCAACTTTCACATTTTATGCGATTTAGTCCTTCTCGTAATTAAACACTTAATCGATAAAATTTTCATATCAAAATTTTTACACGACATGTCTATCATAATACGAACCATATAATAAAATAAAAATAAACTTTATTTTCGGATCGAATTTATGGTCCCGAAGCCACTGTTCCGATTTCACTGAGATTAGGTCGTTACACTAATCCAATCATTTATGATTTGATTATGCACGATTGCACATCATAGATAGGCAAAAAAATAATTTCCAAATGTCTCAAATGCAATGCCTAACACGTTTTGAATCAAAAGATTGTCAACACAAATAAGATAAGTTTTTGACTTATTCTAGCTATGACTTAAGTTGCAACGGTTGTTGCTAGAAGCAAAAATTGTTTCTAACAAATATTCTAATAAATAATTCTTTAGAGTAAATATAATAATATGCTTAAGAAAACAAATTCTATAATAATGACAATTTAATAAAATGTTCTTTTAAGTATCTTACATTTCATTAACCAAACACAAAAAACTTACATTCCAATCATATGACCAAACAGTTTACCGTACTTAACAGTCCCACTCCATAATCTTACATTCCAACAATCTTATTACCAAAGGTGATCTTACATTCCTTGAACCAAATACCCCTTTAGCACATTAATGGATATGTTACATTACCCTTTTCTGTTAATCTGGTTGGAATAATAAGATTTTATTGTTTGATTGATGAAATGTAAGATTATCTAAAATATATTTTATTAAATTGTCCTTATAGAGTTGCTTCTTTTTAACAAGTTTAGTTCCTTTAGCATTAATATGAAAGTTAAATATTAGGGGAGTAAAGGATAAATTTGATCAAAACTGTAATAATAATAAAAAGGGTGAAATTGTCATAAAATAAAAGATTACATTACTTTACTTAAGATTACCCATATATTTCAAAATCTTGACCTGAAACCAAACGTTCCCTTATAATATTATAGTATGAGTATAGATAGGTAAGTTATATATAGAAAAGAAACACCAAATCCACATGCTGAGCCATGAATAGAGTAATGAAAGATTTTATATCAAGCCTTCGATTAACATCCCGACAACCTTATGCCTTCCCTAAACTCATCTTGTGTTGTCGACTCAGGCCAGGGTCCTACAACAAAAAAAAAAAAAAAAACTAAACCCAATTGAACTTTTTTTTTGCAATTTATTAGGGCTTAAGGACTGGGCCATCAATTGTTGGGATAGATGATGTTCCGGAAAAATAGAGATTTATTTTGTTTTCGTTGGTGGTGAGGTGTGTAATGCTCTGTAGGGGTTTTAACATAACAGGTGTGGGTTGTTGGATTTTATTTACCTTCTGTTACCTTTTAGCTTTATAAAACAACATGAAAGAATTTTGGGTTTCCCAAATTAAGCTGAATTCGTTTTAATTAAACAAATTTATGTGTACGCAGGTTGATTAAAAGTTAGTAATTCAACTATCAATTTTATTACTATAAACTGTAAAAAGGGATGGTATATATGCTTTTATTCTTATGAAACTAATTTTACATCAACGTGTTTTGTTGTGTATGATTTACAGAAAATTAAACCAGCAAAACAAATTGGTTTTGGTGACATCATTGTTGAAAGTTACCTAAATACACACACAAATAGAAACTAAAAACTGAAAAACTGTAGCCATCTAAGCCAATGAATTGAGAAACTTACGGATATCAAAAGAAAAGAAAAAACTAATTTCCCAAGTGAAAGAAAGGAGAAATTTGTTTTATAAAATGTGTGTGGAATCCATAATTGCATATCCATTGTCCAAACTCTAAATACCAAAGTGTGCATGTATTGTGAAATATTTGGGTTCAAATGGACAAAGTTTGGATCAAAGCTCAACTGGTGAACCCAGTGCAGGCACTATTTCATATAAGAGAAAAGGCATGTAGCTGGTCAAGGAGCTTGAAGGAGGAACAATGCGGGAGTATGCAAGGTAATGAGGTGGAGAGCGGGACGCCTATTGCATTGCAAGAAAGACTTAGATACACTGTGTACATAGCATGGAAGAAAGGGTTGAGGGGATATGGAGTTGCATTCCTGATAACGGACGACGGTGGGAAATACATGGCTCAGTATTGCAACACGGTGGAAACAGATGACAAAACGATGGTGAAGTTGTTTGTAGTGAGGGAGGCACTAAGGCAAGCAGCAAAAGCCAATATCAGGGTTGGGATTTGCATGGAGGAGGACAAGAGGATTGAGAGTGTCCTACAAAATGGCAAGGTGATGAGAGTACTGTGGAAGTACCATGATTTGGTGGAGGATATTATTAAAATCAGGCATATGGCTGGGATCATTGCTCGAGAAGACTGTGAGCAGGAAAGCTTACTCAGGGAAACAAAGCGGTGGGCTGTAGCTTCATCCAACATTAAATTCTATTATGTGTTTCCTTAATTATTAACACCCCCCATATTATGTATCTAATTCAAGCTTCTCTTGGTACCAAAAATAAAAGAGAAAGATTGAGACGGTACCATGTAGAAGATAACAAAACTACAGAGTATCAAATGCAATATCCAAAGTATAAGTGAAACAGTAGTACGTCCAATAATTTTATTAAAAAAGCTTGCAGCCGTAAGCAGCAAGCTCTCGTAGCTCAGTTGGTTAGAGCACCCGTTTAGTAAGCGGGAGGTCTTGAGTTCGACTCTCAACGAAAGCAGAGGTAGCAATATTCTATTTGTCCTTTTGCTATTCATTTTTTACTTTTCCTTTACTTTTTTCTTTTTAGAAAAAGATAATTTTGTAAGCATAAGACTTTAGTTTTTCATTTTTAATATTCTTCATATTTGTTTTACAGTTTATATTTAGAATGTATAACTATCACCTTAATAATATCGTCTCAATTTGATTTGTGAATTTAGATTCTATTAAAGTATGGTGATGTAAAATTTTGATATTGTATCACATAATCACTTGAATTTTAAAAATATATTTTATAATATTTTTATTTCTTTACATTTTATATATATTTTAAAAATTTATGTAATGATGTAGCACAATCCAAAGTGCCACATCATTATATCTTAGTAGTAGTCAAATTCATTGACCAAATTGAAAAAAGTTACCAAATTAATAGATTAAATGTTCCTTTATCCCTTGTTCTTTTTGGTACAAACTAGATAATTCAAACAAAAAGAAAAAAAATAACACCAAACGGTTAAGGCCAACAACTAAAAGATGTGTTAGCCCAACTCGACGTTCGAAGGTTTCCTACACTATATATATATTTTTTTTACATACTTTGAGCCTTCTTTTGGTGATGTCCTTCATTAAATTCCTTTGTTTTCTTCCCTAGTTCCTGTCAATCTTTCTATGAGTCTTACCATTAAAAGTATAAATCCCAAAATTCACCCCCTTATCAATAGCCCTATCTTCAACAACCACATCTTTATAGTATTGACCATCCAACCGAGTATTTTATTGGACAATTGTTCTTCAAGGTCTACTAATATCATGACCATTAGCCTCCCATCCTCCCATCTTGTTATCTCCCATAATATCTATATGTGCCTTTGGTGTTTAACTCGCCTTTCTGTTGAGCACAGCTTACGACCCTATCCTGTGAAATATTTGCACGAGCAGTTTTTGATTTTCTCATACATTGCATATAACCTACTACCTTATCCTTATTAGTATTCATTTGAACATTCCCTAAATTACCCACTTCTTGCTCAATAACCATTCCCTCATCCCGTAACACCAAATCTACTACGTCCTCCATATTATCCTCTAAAATATTCTTATCCATATCATTAAGGATTTCAAACCATGATTTTGTAGGAGTTTCCTTCTCTTTCACGATCTCCTTTCCTTTCCTAGACTTATTTTTCTACTTCAGTGGTCCTCTACATCGACTTATTGCTAGATGTAATGCGCGTATGTCGAGCTTTGAACTAGCAGCCATCACAGCCATACTCGTAGCAGCTTTCGCACCATTGGTTTCTGGATAGTAGTTTTCACCCTACTGCATGATTCCTTACCGTTTCCATAACAATCGAATTCGTAGAAAATGAGGGGCAACCACTCATACTTGACAGGTTAATTAGCCATAACAAAGACCACATAGGGGAAAACGACTTCTTTAAATCAACAACCATAGCGATCCGAGCAAACCTCCCCCTCTTTTTCGACAGTGGTATTATAGTCAACTTTGACCACCCACCATAATACTTCTGCAATCACTCGTATCAGGAACTTAGCATAATACTGGTATGGAGACCCCAGTAATCTTATCCATACCACAACTTTTTACCTATAACCCTCTTTAGTAGAGAGGGTATCTCCAAATTCCTTACATTTCCCCTAGAACTGAGTATCGTTATTTGTGATGATCAGTTGTGGGATCTCATATTGGTAGATAACATTCTTCCATATGAAGTTCTCCATTTTTTTCTATATGATGGTGGCCAAAGCTTTCGCTTCCATCTATTTGGTGAAGTACTCAATTGCCGCAATGATGAATTTTTTTTACACCACGGTTGGTAGGCAGGACCCAATAATATCCAATCCCCAAGTTGAGAAAGGCCAAGAACTAGAAATGATTTGCAAGGGTTTGACTAGCTGCTGGGAACAAGCGAGAGAACTTCTAACAAGGCTCACATTTCAGCACGAAGGATGACACATCTTTTTAATGTGTGTTCCAATAGTATACCTGTTGGAGGATCTTTCGAGCAATGGCTTTGATAACCGGATGGTTCCCACAAATTCCTTCGCACAATTCTCGCGTCACATACTCAGCTTTTGAAGGACCCAAACATCTCAAAAGTAGTTGTAGATATCATTTCTTATACAAGACCCCATCAATGAGTAACTAACGAGAGGTCAAGCAATGAAGCCTATCACGCTCTTTGGGATCGGAAGGAGTGTTATCACAAGATAAGAAGCTAACCAGGGGAGTCATCTGGGTATCTTCAGAGTCAATACTAAAAACCTGGCCCACCGTCTCAACTAGGGCGTTCATTGTGCTTAAGTAAAATTTTGCCCACTGCACAATCTCAACAATGGAAACTAATCTAGATAAGAAGTCAGCTCGAGCATTCTCAACATGGGATATCCTATCAACTTGGATCTCCAGATTCTTCTTCAATAACCTCATTACTAAGGAGTAATATTTGGATAAGGTGGGCTCTTTAACCTCGTAATCTCTATGGATCTGTTTGGCTACTCACTAGGAATTAATGTGAACATAAAGTTTCTTGACCCTTAATTTTTGAGCCAATTCTAACCTGACAACGAGTGCTTCATATTTCGTGGCATTATTAAAAATGGAGAAGGTAAACAAGAGACCATACTACCATTCATTACCTTCAGGATTAGTCAGCAATATACCTACTCTGAAATCGTTCTTCAATGAACCATTGACGTGCAAGGTATAAGTTTTATTATTAGTGGGAGGGTGACCGCTTCCGCATGTATCAATGTCTAGAGTAGAAATCCTACACAAAATATATGAAAGATGATATCCGCAAATATAGGGGTCATGTTTTAAGGCTAGGTCACTTTACAATTCCCCTCAAAAATCTCTTTGTTTTCCCTCCTCCATGCTACAAAACTTACTCTGTACATTTAATTTTCCTAAACCGTCAACACTATCTTATAACAACAATTGTGAGGTTGGGTCGTATGATACCCGTTGGTCTATTGGGAATTTGTTTCCCAAATATTTGGGCCTATTACTTTTTCACTTTCCCTCCAAATTTCCATCACACCAAAGTCAGGCCATAATTACCGGCCTCTCATCACTCGCATCACACCCCATTTACTCCTTACTTTGCCGTCATTTTATTTTACCCTAACCTCTTCAATTCTTTTACAGTTACCTAAATTTTCTCTCTCCACGCTTATTTGTACTTTCTTCAAACACTGTAATTTTTTTTCTTCCTCTTCTACATAAACTTTTACCTTAACTTTCCACAATGGCTAGACGATCTACCCTTCAATCATCTACTATGCCACCTCGCACTTTCTTTAACGTTGCAGTAGAAGAGCGATACCAGAACAACATCTCCAAGCGACCATTTTGTTTGGAAAAAGGCTTTCTTTTTAAAGACAAGCCTTTCATGGGATACAATGCTTCCATTTCTTTTATGAGCAACATGGATGGCAATTTTTTTTGTTTGCATCCGAAGAATGTGCTGACCAAGATTGTTCGTGAGTTCTATGCTCACCTTACTTCCCCAAATGCTGTTTTTATATATGTGCGAGGAGTCTCGGTCTTATTTGATGAGGACACGATAAATGCTCAGTATGGTCTTTCTGATATCCAATGTGAGCATACCGAATTTGCTGTAACTGTCACTGTTGATGGGTTAACTTAGGTTCTTCAAGACTTATGTGTGACAGAAACTAAATGGACGATGTCGAGGCAAGATTATTACACCGTGGAAAAGGCATCTTTGAAGCCCAAGTGCAGGGTGTGGTACCACTTCCTTAAGGCGCGCTTACTCCTCTCTACCCATAATTCAACAGTTTCTAAGGAGCGTGCTGAAATCATTTTAAGAAATTAGTTTTTTAAAAAAATGGGGATAGACTTTAAAAATAAAAACGGGAGTCACCACCAATTCTTTTTATTTAGATGTAATTGAATCACCTTGTAAAACGTTTCATTTTAAAACATTTGATTTTAGTCTACAAAAAATGAAAAAATGGGTTCAGGAGTCAATTACGTATGAGGAAGAGTTAGCACCCTCATAACGTCTAAAAATTGGTACCTAATTGATAAAGTCATGTCCAAATGTTCGAAATTTAAAAAAATTTAAAATAAGATCACTTATTAGAGGGAAAACCAAGACTTACCTATTTCAAAGAAATAAAAATACCACAACTAATAAATTAGGATACAACATCTTATAACTTTAAAATTAGGTGCATCTTTATTTTAAAAAATTCCTATCTCGAGACACAAAACATCACACCAATAAATTAGAATACAACATTTTGAAATTAATAAGCTTCAATTTTAAAAATGGAAAGATATCTAATATTTTGAGTTTTACGAGAAAAATCACAACCCAATAAGTTAGGGCATGATTCTTCTCGAAGACTCCAAATATCACATATCACCGTTAAAAATATTTTAAAAAAATCTTTAATTTAAAAGGTATTTTATATAAAAATTGTATGAGTAAGATATTATATATATATATATATATATATATATATATATATCCAATTACAGATTTAACAATAAATAATCAATGAATAATTTAACATGAATAAATAAATAAATAACATGCTAAAGTAATAAGAAACAAATATTAATAAAATCATAATACATAATAAAATATATAAAATAATAACTAATAATAATATATACAAGGATTATACATAATAAAAATAATTATTAAATAATATATATAATAAAAATATATGAACATAATATATTAATCATAAAAATTATATATGTAATAAATAATATAAATAAAATGGGTTATATTATAATAGATTTTATACTGAAACAAAATTTTAAAACTAATACATGATATAATATTACAAATTAAAAAACATAATATAATAATCATAATATAAATCATAATATAAAAATAATATTTAAATCAAATAAAATAATAGATAATAAATAATAATTTAATAAGTATAAGATAATACATAAAAAATATATATAAATATATATATGGATTTTATACTATTAACAAAATAAAAATAAAACAGTTTAATAAAATAATTAGGTATAGTATTATAATAATTAAAAATAAAATAAAAGATTTTAAAATGAATAAGGATTAAATTAAAAATTGTGTTACACTACAAGGGTTAATAGCAATTAAAAAAACATAAAAGGATTAATTTAGAACACGCGTTAAATCTCAAGGACTAATGTGGCAATTAAGCCTCTTTTTTAAAAACGGCGTCGTTCCAATTTTGGCCTTTAAAATGCTTGAGGATCCAATTGAAACGAGATAGAAATTTCAGGGCTAATTTAATAAAGAACAAAAGTTTGAATTAAACTAAATTGAAAAGGATGAAATTGCGGAAGGATCGAAATAATAAATTCTCCATTTCTTGAAAACACGTCGATCCCAAAGAAGCGGATCGGGTCTCGGGTCAGTTTCATGAAACGACGTCGTTTTGGCTTTGGGGAATGGGCTCCAAACGGTGTTGCTTAACAGGTATTTAAAAACCACTTTTTTGCCCAAAATTTTCACTTCAAACAATCTTTCAAAAAAAAAAAAAAAAGCCTTGAAGGCTCTCGTCCACATGGCCGAAGGCCAGAACCTGGTCCAAGGTTCCGACGATGGACCGCCGCTCGCACCGCCACACGCGCCGCCTCCGATGGCGGTCGAAAAGCCCAAAAACCTCCGCTTTCGATGCCAAATCCAACGGTAAACTCTTTTCACTCGTTTTTTTATAACATATGTACATAAAATGCATGAACTGAGAAGAAAACAAAAAAAAAAGAGACGGATATCCAAAATAAATAACCTTTGTAAACTGTTTCTGTATTTTTATTTTGTAACCTCTCTGTATTCATATCTGTCTATCTTTGTCTTTTTGTATATATCATTTACAAAATAAATCCGGCTTTTATAGCCTTGAAAAACAACAATAAAAAGGAAAATATTTTTTTGTTGCCATTCTTGTTGTTGTTTCCTTTCTTTGCAGGTCGAAGCGGAGTCCGGCACTAATGAAGGCGTTATCCTGCACGTGAATCGCGACGGCAATGGGGCTCGTGTGCTGATTGAGGCACGATCGAAGGTGTGCGCGAGGCTGTGGGGCGAGGTTACGGCGCAACTGTTGGCCTGGACGTGAAGCTTGTGGCGCGAAAGGGGCTGCTGAGCTGGGTATTGTGGCGCGAGGGAGAACTCTAGGGTTTCAGAAACCCTCCTTTCTGATTTAGGTCTTGGGCCTTTTGGGCCCCGTAGGTTAGTTGGGTTAGGGGGTCTGTTTAGGTAGTGTCTGGTGGGTAGTTTTGGGTTGAGGGTGTAATGGGCTAATCGGGTTTAGTCTAGTTTTAAGTAGATAATTGGGCTACAAGTATTAGGCTTATATTTAGGCCTGTTGGTAATCGGGCTGTAAAAAAACTTGGTTTTATTTATTTTTTTTTAACAGGCCCGGTCAAAATTTGGCTCCTACAGGGCGGATGTTGCTACTCCATTCCATCATACAGGGTAGGAAAATTAATATGGGTATGATTTATTCAACAAAGTATACCGATGTGCTTAAAAGAATATCGGGAGTGTGAACTTTCCTTATTTAATCACCGTGCTTTGCCAGCGTGTTAATGTCTCAGTCCAAGCTAATAATAATGTCGTCCCAAATAAAGGGGCCATTACAGGGTTGATTATTGCAAAGATTTCTGGGGAGGATTTGCCACTACAATAACCTTCTGGCTCAGCCTCAACATCCTCTACACCAACATTTGCTACTGCAACCACCTCCACTTCTAACAGTTTATTTGAGCAACAAGTGCTCAGTTCATTGGCGAAGTTGCAGAAGCAAACTAATCTTTTCAAGACTCAGCAACTTTAGCTTGTTGCGGATTTGGAAAAAGTATCGGACAAGTTGGCTCTCTACTTTGCCTATGTGGAGAGGAGGGACACTACTCTGAAATGGTCCCTTCAAAGGAATTTCACCAAACCAATGCCTACTTTTCTTGACTTCCTTAAGGAATTGCAGGCAACTGTAGCAGAAGGGGTTGGTAAAGCCCAGCCAATTGAAATAAACCCTATTCCCACAGGCCTTGCTACTGTCGAGAAAGAAAACAAAGAACCAGAGGAAGAAACAGAAAAAACAGAATTAGCCAGTATTGCGACTAATTGCGAGGAAAAGAGGATTATTGATGAAATCATCAAATCCGATAATGAATAAGAAGATGTTTCACTCCAATCATTGAAAAGGAAAATGCGTTACAAGTACAGTACACATAAATCCACCTGCAGAAAAGAATGAAATAACCATACTAAGCTCCAAGCCAGGGAAGTTTTCTTCCCTTCCTTGCATCATACGTTCCATTTGTTTTGCCATGACATTTTTTTTACATATATATCTTCTTGCATTCATGTTTCATGCTTGTACATGCATTGATGACAATACACCCTTTAGGTTTGGGGGTGTATTGAGCATTTAAGGTGTATTTTCTATTTAGTAAACACTTTATTTATATTTAATAAGCATGTTCATTTTAATGAATTTTGTTTTTCCACGTAACTTGTAATAGGCCAATTTAGCCTGGGCCCATACAAAAAAATAATAAACTCAAAATAATAAAACAAAGTCCAAGTTCAGTCCAAAATATATCATTTGGCCCAATCGAAATGGCCCATTACTTAAAAAGATTGAAGGTCCATCTACAAGCTTGACGTATATCGAAACATAATTTTCAAGGATATGCAATCTTAGATATGATATGCAATCCTAGAAGATATGATTTTGTAATCTTAGAGATTTAATTTGTAGATACCTTTTAATCTTAGCTGTTGATGTAATTGATCTATACCGTTGGATTTGGGGAGGCTCAACTATAAATAGAGGCCTCTCCCTTCATTGTAAAGCACTTGAGTTTGGAGCAATAATAATTCTTAAGAGCATTCACCCAAATTTCTCCCTCTCTTGCGTTCTTATTTTTTATAGCTTGTTCTTATTTTGTTCTTCGTTCATCTTCGTTTCTTTTTAAGTTGCTTTCATTTGAGTTGGATTTTGGTGGAGGAATTTCGTTGAATCTTCATATTGTGAGAGTTAGGCTAATTTAAGCGTTTTTTTTAACCTTTTTTATTTATCCATTTAATTGTTTAATCATTAATTATTCATTTACTTTTATTCGTTTATTTATCCGTCAACTTTCTTATTTACATATTGTTCATTCATTTAACCATTCTTATCATTCTTTTATTTTCTTCCATTAATTATATACTTTATTTGTTTTTAATATTATGTCACAAATGTTGTTTATTTTTAAAACTCGTGTTATAAATCATCCATTTTAAATTGTTTGATTATTTACTTTAAATTTTTTTCCATATATTATCAATTGCAAATTTTTTTATACTATCTATTTTATATACCATTTATTTTTAAGGAATTTTGTGTATAACTTCTTCTAAATTCCTTATTACACAATATTTATTTTAAACTCATTTATATATTATTACTTAATATATTACCTATTTTCATTTCTTATATATTATTTATTCCAAACTTATACATATATTACCTATTTTTATATATAATTTATTTATTGATTTGTATATTGTTGATTTCAAATTTCTTTTTCCTTATTATTCATTTTCAAATTCATTATTTTAAATTTGTTTATATTTTATTTTGCCCTTTTTTTATTTTTACTCTCTGTTTTAAGTTTATTGGTCTTTGATTATTGATGATAGTATTTAAATAATTGTCATTATATGTTTTATAAATTGTTTATTTGTATTTTCATATTGCCCTTTTTTTATCAAAATTTTTACGCATCGTTTTAATATTGCGTCAATTTTTCCCAGTTTTAAAAAAGAAAACTTTTAAAAATAAGGCAATATTCGGTACTTTGGAGCTTTGAGAAAATCATGCCCTAACTTACTGGGTTTCGATTTTTTTTATCCAAATAACCAAATATCCTTTTTAAACTTTAATGCATGAGACAAGCTTAGTTTCGAGGGTTAAAATGTTGTATCCTAACTTACTGGATGTGACATCTTATTACTTCGGGACAAGGAGGCCTTAACATTAAATTCGATTTATTCAGGTTTTTAAAGAGAATCGTATTTTAAAATCTTTTTAAATTTTCGATATTAGGACGTTAATTAATCAATTAGGTACCAATTTTTTGGGCGTTACGAGGGTGCTAATCCTTCCTCGTGCGAAACCGACTCCCAAGCCCGTTTTCTCAAATTTTGTAGACCAAAATCATTATTTTAATAAATCAAAATGTTTTATTAAAATGATTAATCTCAAGGTGACCCGATCACACCTCGAAAAAAGATTGGTGGCGACTCCATTTTCGTTTTAAAAGTCGACCCCGTTTTTTCAAAATAAAAATGGTTTCGACATAACTGATAATGATTGTTTCGACTATGATGAGTACAACTTTTACTTGTGATGTTCAATGATAAGCTTAAATTCTTCAATAAATCTAGAACATGTGACAGTGGATTAGGTAAATTTAGCTTAGGTGAGGTTACTTAGAAATTAACACCTAAACATGATATGTCCTAACCTCGATTAGTTTTGGACTATAGCAAGTGTCTTTTAATGAACTTAAGGACTTTTGTAGCCGAACTTAGTCAAATTGCCAATGCAATACTTAAATAAAGGACAATAGGCACTCCAATACTTAGAATTGCCAAGTAAGTCAGCAGCACTTTGTTTGCTCCATCGTGTTGTTGTCTAGAAAAGCAAGTTTAAGCAAAAGTGTGTAATAAAGTAAAGAAAATTGGAGGCACTCCATTATAGCAACAGGTTGTGTAACTAATGAGGTAATTGTTTGCTCTATCCATCTTCTAAGCTAAAAGCTTTAGCCTCATGAGTGATTTTTATGCAAATTATGACATGGTTGAGTACTCGATAATTTAGTGTATGCTATATTTTGATTCTCGAGTCAAAGAATTGTGTGACATGCTGAAACTCCTGTTTGAAAAAAAGGAAAAAAAAATTAAATGCCATTACAAAGCACCTTGAGTTTAGTTAAAATATGAACTAAGTAAATTAGGAGATACTTGTTATAGTGAAAGTTGTATGAGTACTTAAGGGAATATTTTTTGCACTGCCTTTGTTGAATAAGCTTATGAAACTTGATCAAATTTTTAGACATAAAAGATTGTTGAGAACTGAAATACATGATGCTTTTTTGATGGTCTAACAATACAAAGGTGATTATGTTATTGTGGCAATTTGTAACACCCCTAACCCGTATTCGTCGTCGGATTAGGGTTACGGGCATTACTAGACCAATCCAACATAATGCACCCAAACAGAATTATTACTAAGTAAAATACATATTAATAGGCAAATCATTTTTTTTATAAGGCTATGTATAGTGAATTTATCGAATAATTAATTGACACATATGCATTCTATGAACACCCATGCTACTCATCCAAACATGCATCTTTAACCCACTATTGAACGTACATTTCATTCCACATTTATTCAAACCACCAATACAAAGTATTAAACCATTTGTTTATCACCTAAAAGTCTTGTTCCTTTCGACATTGATTATAATGTGCATACACATACACATATCTCGTTAATACAACATTTATTCAACCCTTTGTGACTCTCTGTCAAACATGTATAACATATTCAATGATATAATGTAAATTCCATGCAAAAGCAAACTCTTGCCGAATACCAACATTTAGTGTACATTAATCCTATTCTTTAATATAGACACATATATCCTATGATATGCGCATGTACAAGGTGCAATATATATATGTATACTTATAATCTATGTTTAATCACATTAATGCTTTCATATATATATACTAAACGATTCATCACCATTTCAAAAGTCATATATAAATTTATATATACAACATATTTGGTCCATTTCTAAAATCTCAAACTTACATGCACATATATTACAACTGAATATTTACTTCATGGACATCATTACCCAAAACTACAAATCATTCAATGGCACATAGTATATGAAACTTTGTCGGCCAAAAATGCATTATAGACCTTAATATATCTAGTTTATGCATACAACTATCACACATTGTATAGTTTAAATAAAATTCCAACTAAAATCAGTCTTGCATAATTTCAATCATTCATGAATAATAATACCAGATTCGAACATGACTAAAATATACTGGAACACAAAAGCATAGAAGTATAGCCATTTTCGCATGGCATATATATACAATTTGTTCCATCCAAAATATACTAAAGAAAGCTAGCATATACATGCCACGAATTCAAAAGAGGTGTAACCTAAAATACCAAAATTTATTGATAGTGTATTTGACTTCGACGGAGATCCCCAAGCGTGAGCTACCTTTTCAAAATCTAAAAAAAATAATCGGACAAACACATAGAGTAAGCTTTCATAGCTTAGTAAGTTTAAGCATTAGTAAGGAAATTGCGAATAATTATTCTACGCATCAAAATTACATTTCACATAACATCAACAAATACCTCAATGCATTACATATAACATTTTACTAATCATCAATCACCAATTCAATAAGTCTCAAAATCAAACACGGACAAATCATTTTCCATTCGAACAAGCTCAAGGATTGGAAATGACATCTCAATACTATACTTTCATATACTCAATAACTACCCTTGGTATTAAGCTGCTCAGTTATCATACCTCATTTGCCCATTTACCTTTTTCTCGTACGTCTCCATTCATTTGTGTTCATCATTGTAAGCCCCGTAATTCTGCACACATAGTGCAACTCGAGTAACGTATCGCACAGTTAGTGCTGTTACCTATTTCCTGCACACATATTGCTATACGACCGATTTCGCACACACAGTGCTCGGTATATCCATTCGCACATATAGTGCCCCAACAACCGATCTCGCACACACAGTGCTCGGTTACAACTCGCACACATAGTACCCAAATCAACCGATCTCGCACACACAGTGCTCGGTTACAACCCGCACACATAGTACCCAAATCAACCGATCTCGCACACACAGTGCTCGATTATAATCTCGCACACATAGTGCCCAAATCAACCGGTCTCGCACATACAGTGCTTGGTTATAATCTCGCACACATAGTGCCCAATCAACTGATCTCTTCATTAAAACAAATTTCACATAACTAAAATTTTACAATTATCACAACTACTCAAATGCATATTCGGCACACTTGTTAAGCATATAACATATATCTTCCATCTTTAAACAATCATCTCTCATTTCATCCTTATACACATTCATTTTATATTACCTACATTCACGTTAAAACCACTCAATAAGAAAAAATCAAGTCATACAATCGGCCATTTCATGCTAATTCCATAATTATATTCGGCCTCATGATGTAAACAAATTAAAATCATTAATATATATATGTGTGTGTGTGTGTGTGTGTGTGTGTGTGTGATATAAAATAAAATACGATCCAATCCAATTGCTTAAACTTACCTTGGAAGTCGATGAATTTAGCTTCCCTGCTATTCGTTTATACATTTTTCCCGATCCAAAACTTTTTCCTTTTGTACTTGATCTAAATAATTCAAATTGAACTCATTCAACCACATATTCATTCAATTTTAATACTAAATTATACAATTATATAATTTACCAATTTACCCCCAATATTTACAATGTTTACAAATTAATCCTTAAAACTCAAAACACAAAATATCAAGAATTTAATCATACTTAGTGAAGGCTGAATACTCCTAGTCCTTGTAGCAATTCATTCCATCCATTCTTTTTGCCATTTAGTCCCTTTGAGTATTTTATTTTTATAAATAATTCCTTTGGCTAAATTTCATCAATATCACTAAGGAGAAGTTTAATAATCTAGCATTCATATATCTTATTCTATCAAAAATTTCCCAAACATCAAGCTTTTCTTCCATGGTGTCTCACGAAAAACCCAACCAAAATTTAAAATACTACATGGGTTAGATTAAGCTCAAAATAACAAGTTTAAAAATACAATAAATATTTTAAAAATCAAGCTAAATACCTTGACCAAGCTCCAAATGACCGAAATTTTCAACCCAAGTTTTTCTTTTCTCCTTTGGTGATTTCGGCAAGAGGTAGAAGATGGTGAAAATAACAAGGCCACTTACTTGTTTTCTTTTATTATAAAATACATATAATATTTATCTAATCTCCACTATCCATTATAACTTAAATAAAATAACATATCATAAACAAAAGTGGCATGTTAGCGTCCACTATCATGGCAAAAAGGGTCATTTTCAACTTTAATCCTCCTCATTTATAAAGCACACTAATCTACTTCTTCAATCAAACAATTTGCTAATTCTACCACTCATGCAATTTAATCCTTTTTCCCAAATTAAGCATGCAAACAAGCAAATAAATTCACGAAATTTTAACACATAGTCAATCGTAAATATTTAACAAGAAAAATAATATTAAATTATTATTTTCGACTTGGATTCGTGGTCTCGAAATCACCGTTTTGATTTGGGTCATATACGAGCTGTTACACAATTCATACATTCATGCATTCATGCATATCTCGCTTGAGGATAAGCAATAACCTAGGTTTGGGGGTGTGATAACTCTTGAGAAAAGCTATATTTTATGCCTTTAGACTTAATTAATTGCTTGTACTTAGGTGAGTTTAGTTGCACTTTAGGACTTTCCATTAGTGTTTAGGAAATTACTTTGAGGAGCTTGGACTGTGCTTAAATGTTAATATATGTTACTTTGTTGTTTGCGAGAAGGATTTGTTTGTTGATTGTGTGGCAGGTGCAAAAAGAGGAAAAAGGAATAAAGGATTGAAAGTTTTTCGTGGCAAGAGGTTGGACAGTTTGCCAACACGAATATTGTGGAAAGTCAAAGAAGATGCCCAGTCAACACTTAACCGTTATCATCCTTGTTGTACATGTACAAGAAAAATTAGCCCAAAAAAGAAAAAATCAAGGGATCATAGGATGATGAGCCTACTCTAAGGGAAAGATATAAAACCCAAAAAGAAAAACTGAAAAAGAGGTAGATGGTTAGAGAGACAATTTGAAAGAGAAATCCCTTAGATGAAAATAAAGGGTAGCAGTGGTGACAAGGGCAGAGACGCAAAGGGGAGAACGAAGGTAGTCGTTCTTGGTCACTGGAAGACATTTCGTAGTCGAAATTGTGGGCTGGATAGGCGAAAGCTATCTTCCTGGGTTCTACCTTTAATTCTTTATTTTCTATTCCGCAATCTGATTTGAGGAAACGATGTTAAATGTTATTTTGAATCTAGATTTTATTCACCAACCCATAAGCTAAATCTCATAAGGTTGGGATTATTTGATGAAACTTTTATTTCTTTTACTGGCCACGGATTATATCAATGTTAATTTATTGTTTCATTCAATGGTATTTATGAATAGCATGCGCGTAATCTCTAGACATAGGTGAATATGCAGTAGGTTTATAAAATTAATCAAATTTTGACAAGGTTAGGTTAGTTAGATCAAAATTGAATGATATGAGCAAGTACTCGAAAGAATACTCGTAGTAGACTCTAGAAATAGAGTAACATTCTGTACGAAAAGAAGAACAGTAGTAGGAACCAAACTCAAAGCCTATAGACATATAATGCCCTAGGTGAGGTAACTCAAGGCCAATCTCTTGAAAAGAGCAGACCACAGTAGAACTATTCTGAGCAGTATAATAAGATTGACTTGCCAAGGCATTATTGGTTAATGAGGACAGATTCTTGGTAATCCTAGCCTTAAGATTCAACATCGTAGATCCTTTAATATTTGTTGTAGCATATATATTTTCACATCCTTAGTTCTTACTTGTTTACATATCATTCATGTAATCATTCTCGTAATTTCCATTGCATACTTACTCTTTTTCTTGCAATAGTATTTTCATTTATTTGTTATAATTCACGTAGTGCACACATCAGTATTCCTTAATTACCTTTGTATTCTTATTGTTTTTGCGATAGCATTAAACACACTCCTTTATAATCACTTGACCAATTTATACTTAACCGATCCCTGTAGAGACGATCTCATTTATCATTTCATTATTTGATCCGACGTGTAAACTTGCACAATTCACTTAGCATATTCACATGCGACAGCTACCGGCTAGCTTGCTGCTCAAGTGTCCTTCTGGCTTGCCATGTGTCCTCATACGAATGGGGGTATAGCAAAACTATTTGAAAATTTACAATGGCTTATTATGTAAAATTGTAAATTAAATTATTGAATATAAACAAATTGGAAGGATTTATTATGAAAATATAACTTGCAAAACACTATTAAAAATTATATAAAAAAGTAGAGAGATTTATGTTGAAGTTTTTCTTTTCACAAATGTTTTTTTTTGTCTTTTCTTCTCGCATGTCAAATTTTTATAGTTTGAACACATTCAAAACTTAAAAACTGTGTAATACGTAATATGTGTGTGTGCGCGCGCGCTAAGGAAAGCATGCAATTTTTATTAACTTTATTAGCTCGTATAGCTATGAAGAATTATACATCACGGGTTGCAACAACAAAATTGAAAAAGCGGAGGTTGACAAGCGCCTCCACTAAAACCAATTCTACGGCAATACCCATCACAATCAGCAATATCTTCACATTTTCCTTGGCAAATTGGTGCCGCCTCCCCTTCAAATTTTAACCACAAAAACACATCAGTACTCAAGTTAAATTACAAGTAAAAAATTGAAAGAAAACCTGAAGATTACTTTGAAACTGATCAAGAGAATTCTTTTATTTATTTTATTTTTATTTTTAAATTCAATTTGTACATACCAATAAGTGAAAAGAAGAGAAGGATTGTTGTTAGCATGATCAAAATTCTCGCAAGCCAAGAGAGGTAGCAAGCAGCCATTTTCTTTTCTCTTATTTTAAGAATTTGACCTTTTTTTTCTTTTTGAGAGGAAGGGCTTTGGCAGAAAATTATTTGTCTGTAGCAAGAGCAATTTGGTGTAAATATATACAGCGATGAGCGATGTGCTCATGTGTAAAGTGGGGGAAAAGTTATTATTGCATATTAGCATATATCCAGATATTGGCAATCTTTTTATATAAATTAAAATTTATAGGATTCTATTGCCATTTTAGTTTAACCACCTTCCATACAAGTCAATACCATAATTCTTTATTTTCTAATATGCAATTCTCCAAATCTAATTTAAGATGTAGTATATTAAATTTTAGAGGATTCTATTGTTATTTTAGTTTTAAAAAAAAGATTTGTTTATATAAACAATAATAGCCTATTTATGCACGGGCTCAAACAAACCAAAAAATAATAAAAATAAAAATTCAATGTCTCGTTTTATTATTACAGTCCATTTGCAGCCTAAAAAAAAAACTACCCAAGCCCAATTAACATTACAACCGAACCTAATATCCAAAAATTCGAATGGCCCAAAAGCCCAAATTGGGTTTCAGAAACTGGAAACCCCGAACCCTAGGGTTCCTGCCTTGCGCCGCAGTACCCAACACCGACCTTTGGTCGCGCCGCAATCCGCGCACAGATGACGCTCCATTGCCGTTGTTCTCGTTATTCACCTGCAAAACAAGAAAAGCAAATGGACAGTAGTAGCAGATTGCGATTTTTTATTTATTTTCTGATTTCATTTGGGTTATAAATAACCCCAAGGCAATACATGCAAAGATACACAGAATACAAAAATAAAAATAAAAGGGCAGAGGCTATGATTTTTTTTTACATGCAAAGAAAACACATACGAAATCAATACAAAGATCATCAAAGTTTGTTATTTTTATTTTTTCTTCCTTTTTTTTTTTTTCCTTTTTCTTTTGAATCTGCAAACAAACTTATAAAAACTTTCACTTCTATTTTTTTAAAAAACTATATGCATATTTAAATAAACTGTAAAAAAAAAGAGAAAAAAGTTACCTGTTTTTGAATTCTGGCCGCCGCGACGGCGGTGATCAGCACCGGAGCCTCGCCAGAGTCTGGCCAAAAATCATTAGAGGGAGGGCAAAACAGAGAAAGCTCTCTGCTTTTTTTAAACAGCAGGCAAAAATGATTTTTTGTGCCAATTTTTAGCTTATATAGCAATATAGAAACGGCGTCGTTTTTGCTTAAGCCAATAAGTATTAAACGACGTCGTTTAAAGGAGCAGATCCGCGCGTTGACCTGAAACCCGGGGAGGATCCGCGTGTTTTTTTATAAAAGGGTAATTTGCCTCTTTGGTCCTTCCGCAATTTTATCATTTTTAATTTAGTTCAATTTAAATTTTCTTTTATTTTTAATTCAGCCCTGAAATTTATATTTTCTTGCAATCTGGTCCTAGGGCTATTTTAAGGCAGAGAGCGGGAACGTCGTCGTTTAGGAGATAAGACATAATTGCCTAATAGGTCCCTATAATGTGACGCGCGTTCTAATCTGGTCCTTTTACATTTTTACCCTGGATTTTTTTATATTTTTGATTTAATCCATGTTTCTTTGATTTTTTTATCCTTTTTATTTTCATTTTTATTCTTATTTTTAATTATTTAATATTATATATATTAAATTATTACTATATTAGGTTATTTTATTAAGTTTGATATTGTTTATATATTATATAATATTTTTAAAATTTGTATATTATTTATTATAATATGTATTTTTTAAAATTTTGTATATTATATATTATTATATTATATTATATAACATTTAAATTGTTTTATTCTTAATATTGTATAAAATTTTGTATATTGTCTAACATATATTATGTTTATTTTTAAATATGTAGTTTTTATACATATATGTATTAAATTATTGTATTATAAATATATTTTTATTTAAAATTATATATTATTTATTTATTAAAAATGTGTCTTAATTATTTTCTCATGAATATATATATTATTATTATTATTATTATTATTATTATTATTATTATTATTATTATTATATTTCTTTATATATATTATTCACCTTATTTTTATATATACATTTAATCATGTGTAAAATTTTCATGTTTATTCCTTAATATTTTTTATTATTATCAGCATGCTATCTTTTAGTTGATCATTTATATTTTTAAGAACAAGTTTATAATCTTTATTTACTTTAGTATAATTGTTATATTGCTTGCATTATTTGCATTATTTGTTATTATTTTTACTTAGTAAAATACCCTTTGAAATTTATTTTTGGTAATATACTAATGCCACATTTCATTCAAATCATTGTTTTAGAAAATGTATTTCATTTTTAATTGCAATTATTTATCCAGAAAGTATTTAAATAAAATAATATTTGGCATTTGGAAGTCTCGAGGGAATTGTGCCCTAACTCACTGGGTTTCAATTTTCTTTGTTGAATTTACATAGCCAAGTATCCTTTTTGAAATTAAAAATTGCAAATTTTAGATAAAAACTTATTCTCAAGAACTCGAGATGTTATGTCCTAACTTATTGGACATGATGTTTTGTGACTCGAGGTAATAATTTTCTACAAATAAAGGTAAGCTTGGTTTCGAAGTTTTGAAATGTTGCATTTTAACTTATTGGGTGTGGCATAATATTTCTTTGAGATAAGCGAGTCTTGGCTTTCTTTCGAATAAAATGATATTATTTTTCAAAATTTTAACATTAGGACATGAGTTTATCAATTAGGTACCAATTTTTGGGCGTTACGAGGGTGCTAACCGTTCCTCGTACTTAACCAACTCTCGAACCCGTTTTCTTGAATTTCGTAGGCTAAAATCAATATTTTGATATAAAACGTTTTATAAGGTGATCCGATCACACCAAAGCAAAAAGAGATTGGTAGCGACTCCATTTCGTTTTTAAAGTCGATCTTTGTTTTTTTAATAAATTAAAAAATGGTTTCGACATAAACTTTATATTTGTTTAATCCAATTGTATTATTTATGATCTATTTTCATGTAAATTATCCAAAAAATAAAGTAATTTAAATTTTTCTAATTTTTATTTAATGATTATGATAAAATATCAAATTAATTTAAACTTTTACATGTACGATGGTGTGAATGTATTCGACTAATACTCAATTTGTTATATTATCAATTCGTTTTTTCACTCGTGCGATTGATGTACAAGATTGTTGTATTTAATAGTTAAAATATTTTCAAAACACATTGAACTAAAAACTTAAATATATACAGTACTAAATGAGTTTGCCGAATTGGCACGCTTTTATCTGTCCTTTATCTGGCACGGTTCTAGTCTTTGAATGTGATTGTGACTTTTCCATTCGGTGTTTACTTTTGGGTTTCTTCGTCGGCATACTGAGTAGAGTTGATCGGTGTGGAGATTCTAGGGTTTTTTTTTTTTTTTTCCTAATGGAGAATGATTTGGCTGGGCTTAGTATTAACGAAGGAGAGGAAGAGGCTTGGCAGTTTCACGATGGGTCTGACACGCAACCAAAATTGTTTGATTTATATGGTGGAGTGTTTTCTAACAACTAGTGTGGTATATTTTTCGACAATGTGAAACATCATGACTAATATTTGGCATCCATTGGATGGTGTATAGATCTCGGATCTGGGCAAAAAGGGGTATCTGTTTAGGTTCTACAATAGGGTGGACATTAATAGGGTGGTAAAGGGTGCGCCATCGACTTTTAATAATAATTTATTGGTATTTCATTGGCTTGAAAATAATGAAGATCCTATGCAAATTTCATTGATCTTTTTCGTGGTTTTGGGTCTAAATTCATGATCTCCCTCCCGGGCTTTTTTTCGAAATGATGGCAAAATAATTTTGTAGTTTTATTGGGGTATTTGAGTTGAGGAGTACGATCCAAAACAGATTTCTTCGAGTTTTAAATAGTACTTACGAATCAAGGTAAGAATTGACGTGCTATTTCCATTGAAACGCATAAAGAAAATTCAAATCTCGCCATCCACTTTTATCTATGCGAGATTTCAGTACAAAAAAACTCACGTTATTTTACTTCATTTGTGGACGTCTTGGCCATGGAGACAATTTCTGTTAAGCAATTTAGTTTGGGGTCGTAGTGATATGCATACAGTGGAGTGACCTAGAGGTAGAGTCTCAAGGTTCAAGTCGAGTTGTAAATAAAATTTAAAATAGAATTTTTTAAATTTCAAGTTGAGCAATGAATTCATTGTAATCGGATGGCTGTTGAAATGTTATTTTATGGGTTTTAACCTTGTAGTAAATTCCTTAAGCTGAATAATTTATTCATATATGTTATAAACGTTTATTAGATTGTTATTATTTGGTATGTGAAATGTTCTAAGTTAAGTTTCTATTATAAGAGTTGCTATGATAAGACTTCCAATCGACAACATATTTTTATAAGGTATAGGTTAATTAGTTAGTTATTGGAGTGTAGCACCCTGTAGCCTATATCTGGCGATCAGGTCGGGTATGGAATGTTACATGTGCATTATAGTATAAATTTTTTATTTTGTTAATAGGTAGTTCTAGGTTCATATAGGTTGCACATGGTTGTTTTATATGTAAACATGTTTGAAATATGTGACTTATGCTTAGTATGTAATGTGTTAAGTATTTGTGACTTATTTGAACATTTTAGAAAACTTAGCACTTTGGTTCAAGATGTTTTGTCTCACTTAATTTATATAAATTTTAATGTTCAAGGGTTTAATTGAGTTTGAAAAAAGTATTAGAGTTTAATTAATTTTTTTTTTTTTGGAGAAGTTTAAGGGCTTTAAAGTTCCTTTTAGCCTAAAATCTTATTATGACTGAGAAAAATAAATAAATAATTGTTTTTTTAGTCACTTTTCAATTAAATTGATGCCTGGTTGACTTGTGACACAAGCTCAATTAAATGATTAAGTAATAATATAGATAAGATAATTTAGTATTAATAGTTAACACATATTGATGTATGAAGAATTTTTAATTTTTTCTTAAAATTCTAAAAATCTTATGATTTATTTTTTAATATAAAAGTTACAATGTTTTTCAGTACCAGATTGGTAGTTAAATCCATCAAATCACTAATTCTTGGTTCAACTAGTTCAACTGGTTCACCCGCTAAAATTGAATAAATTATTTAATTTTTTAAAAAATATTTAAAAATAGAGAAAACCACTTCAACTGTCGGTTCAATCGATCCAACCAATTTGGAGGTTAACCAATCCAACCCTTTATTTTGAACTAGTATATCGATCTTACCGATTCGATTATTCAGTCTAATCTAATTCCAAAAATAGTGATATTATTAAAGTTAAAACCGGGAAGAAAAAGATATCCATACTTTTTCTATATATTATCATTAACATCATTTATTAAGATAGTGCAAATCAACATCCAAATTTTTTTACCAGTTAAAAAGTACAGGGTTTTATTTATGTATTAAAAGAAATACCAGTGTTGCCAATTGAGTCTTAACTTAGTTGATATTAACATTGTTGTCGGTGCAGGAGTATGTAGGTTCGAGTGCTTAAGCGCATTTTATCCTTCTAGTCAAGAGTTGAAGAGACGTTATGGATAGTTTTAAACTTTGTATATAAAAAAGAAAATATAGTGCTTTATTATTATGAAAAAAGTTAATAACAACTTAATAATGTTCACAAAAGTTGGGGTAAAATACTCAAATATACCAAAAAAATAAAAAAATTACGAAATTGAGCCAATTTCTTGAAAATTTACGGAAAATGGCCATTTTCTCACAAAACGCGTCCACGTCAGAGCGCTTTGTGGGGAAATGGTAGGAAAGCGCGCCCCTAGGGACGCTCTTTGTGCCACATCAGCAAAAGCGCGCTTATGTGAACGCGCTTTACTGCTGTGGCACAAAGGCGTCCCCAGAGGCGCGCTTTTTCCTTTCCACAAATATTGGACTTTTATTTTAAAATTAAATTTCCAAAATAAATTAAACAAATTCTATTCTATAAAAGATATTAAAATTAAATTACAAAAACATATAAGCAACTATTATTTTAATAAATATATTAAAACTAAATTACAAAAATAAAAAATAAAAAATTCTTATTTATTAAATATATTAAAACTAAATTACAAAAAATAAAAATAAAAAAACTTCTTATTTTATTAAATATATTAAAACTAAATTACAAAAAATAAAAATAAAAAACTTCTTATTTTATTAAATATATTAAAACTAAATTACAAAAAATAAAAATAAAGAAAACTTCTTATTTATTAAATATATTAAAACTAAATTACAAAAAAATAAAAATAAAGAAAACTTCTTATTTATTAAATATATTAAAACTAAATTACAAAAAATAAAAATAAAAAAACTTCTTATTTATTAAATATATTAAAACTAAATTACAATCAAATTAAAATAAAAACAACTTCTTATTTTATTACCTATATTAAAATTAAATTACAATTAAAAATTAAACAATTTCTATTTTATTAAAGATATTAAAATTAAATTACAATAAAAAATTAAACAACGATTATTTTATTAAATATATTAAAACTAAATTACAAAAATAAAATAAAAATAAATTTTTATTTTATTAAAAATTAAAATTAAATTGCATACAAAAAAATAAACAACTTCTATTTTAGTGAAGATATTAAAATTAAATTACAAACACAAATAAAAATAACTTTGCTCCCGGCGGCGCCTCCTATGATCCCTCGCGACAACGGCCTCAAGATCTACCGCCAATCGAGTAGTCGAACGAACTCAAACTCGCCATGCATTCCAACCAGGGTGGGACTGGGAAAAGGAAACATATATGGGTTAAGATACATATAAGGGGTAGGGTACGCACCTGGCATAAAGGGTAAAGGCTGTGATATCAGTGTCGTCGGCTGAACTGATGGGTCCGGTGACTGTGTGGGAGCTATTGATGGGCTCGGTGACTATGTCGGCACTGTTGATGGTCCCATCTCATCACCTCTTCTCCTTGGATTTAAAGGGCACGACGTTCCCTTTGTTGACGAAGTTGTCGTCGCCTCTCTTCTTCCGACAACAAATACGGCTTACCATGGATCCTAAACCATGGCATGTATTCCGACACGCACGCTAACTCAGGAACGACGATCGATTCCCGGATAGGTAAATAGTCATACCGGTTCTCCCACGACTCGATATGTGCTGACCAAAATTTTGGCCAATCCATTTGCAACTGCCGTAAGTCCACTTTGTGCTCATCATCGAGCACCTCAGGTGGCACGGGAATCGGTTGTCGGAATCCAAATTGTCGCAGAACCCGATCTGACTGGTGCATCTCCACGGTCGCATAGGTGATCAATGGGACCTTCACGTGCCAAAAGTTTGGATTTTGCAAGAACTCCTCCGAAATTACTGCCCGAATTGCAGGATCCTCGTACGGTGTCAATTGAAACTATATTAACACTACAGCAAAATAGATTTTTAGCGGCTTTTTTTAGGCTTTTAGCAGCGTTTATAAGCGTCACTAATAGTATTTGTGGCGCTTTTAAAAGCACCGGAAAAAACGCCGCTAAAACAAACGCCGCAAACTTTAGAGGCGATTATGAGAAAAAACACCTCTAAAAGTCATGACCTTTAGCGGCGCTTCCCTACAAACGTCGCCAAAAGTCATGAAAAATAAAATAAATTAAAATATTATACTTTTAGCGGCGTGTTTCCCAAAAACGCCGCTAAAGATTATGAAAAATAAAAAAAATTATAATATTATAAAAACACCATAAATCCAATTTAGAAATGTATAATTTAATTTGAAGACATATTAAAATGAAAATTATAGAAGAATACAGATTTCTATAATTTCATCTAATAACAAGCATGTGAGATTTGCCTAAAATTATAGAAATACTCCTAATAACAAGCACATTCCATGACCCCAATCACCAAACATCATCACAAAGAGAAATGGAAAAGTAACAACAGTGTAAATTGCAGGATTTGCCTCCTGATATCTAGCAACACTGCAAAAAGTTCTCATGTTAGTGTCCTGCTAAAAATGTAAAAATTTCAACTATAAACATATAAAAAGTTTATCCTGAAGGTAGTATGATTCATTTAATTGATCAAGAACACATAAAGCTACAGTCAGAAAACGGACGAGATACTTCAATTTTGACATATTATAGTGCCATTACATAAATCTCCTAAGAACTAGCTTCACGGTTAGGAAGCAATTCATGCCCCCCCAGCATATCATATTTACCATCTAAAACATAAACCACCCAATGAACCCAATAAGATTCTTAATACTAGACAACCGTTCAATTTAAAGTGAGTAGCTTATACAAATTTGTCAAAACTATCAACTGAAGCATGCCATCCATATGTTAAAGCAACATAGCATCATACTAGAACTCACCCATATGCATCAACAATCTCCTGATATGCATTTGTAAAATGGTTGGTTCTAAAATATGTAGGAGGTGATTCTACAGCATCCATCACATGAAAAATTGAACCAACTTGCGAATTGCTATCAAATGTTGCCCATTGCAATGCTTCTTGAACCTATAAGGCAAGGAAATCCATTTACTCAATTCTAAGGTTGCGAAGTTCTAACAGAAGATCTAGAGGGGAAGGAAAAAATAACGATGAATGTTAGTTACATAGAATTTAGAATGATGATGCATAAAAGATACCTTATTCCATTGACCTCCTGCAGCCAATTTTATAGTTTAGAAGATCTTTTTACATTTTAATACATCATAATCATAATTCGTACAATTTTATACCCTAATTGTTGCACTAGCTACAGTTTCCAATTGAAGAACCTTGATTCCATTGACCTCCTGCAGCCAATTTTATAGTTTAGAAATCAGAAATCCACTAGAGACAAATAGTAAGAAAGAGATACAAACCTTCGAAATGATCTCCATCTTGAGTGCATCAGTTTCCACAAGCCTCTTGATAGCATTCAGGTTAACCAACCTGTAACATTGACTGTTAGTACTAAGCCAAATCGACAATTCTAACATGTTAAGGCAATATGACTTACAAATTGTTTGTATTGAAAATTTTAAACTTTTCTATAGACTTGAACTCATTGACCTGTTGCAATTTAATATTAGTTTTAGCAAACTTTTCTACCATAAAGATAGACCAATTGCAATTTAATATTAGTTTTAGCAAAACAAATCAGTGATTGAAATATTTTGTGCTTAAAAGAAATAATGGGAGAATTAAGAAAATGTTCAGCATAAACCAAAATTATATTTAAGTTGTTTTATAAGACCAATCAGAAGACAAAAATAAAAGCTAAACATCCAAGCATATGGACCTAATATTGCATACATCTTTTGTTCTATAGTAACCTCATACCTCTTCCATTTGCTGCAAAAGCACAAAGTTAGGACCATATCAACATGATATGCTCTCGGTGTTGTCAAAGGAACAAAACGCATTCAAGGCGCTAGAGCCTTGATACTGCCTAAGTGAAGGAGTAATATATCTATATCTATATCTATATCTATATCTATATCTATATCTATCTATCTATCTATCTATCTATCTATCTATCTATCTATCTATCTATCTATATATAATGAGCTTAAATTATACGGTTCTGTTAATAAAGCTCTAAATGGCAGTATTAACATAAAGCAGCTTCAGACTAAAAGATAAATGTTTAACATTCACAACAAAACATTCTTGAACGTGAAGTCAAATACGTTAAAGAAATTCGAATACCTTCTTCGCAAGATGACCCTGTGCAAGGTGAGGTTTCTCATTACGACCTTGTGCAAGGTGAAATTAATTATCAGCACATAAAACCAGAAAGAGGACAAAGAAAAAGCATTTGGATGAGCTAAGTTGTTTTAAAAAAGGGGTTTAAACAAAAATGTATGGTTTTGATACCATAAACTCAACCAAAACTTGATTCGATCCATGAATACTAACCTGATCATCACCATCAAGGCAATGCCTGTATAACAAGGAATCCCTCTTTCAGCTGAATCACGAGGAGGATGTTTAACCAATGGGAATCTAAAATATAAGCAATTTATGTTCCATAAAATATTTGTATTCTACGTATATTGATACCATCTTTCAAAGATTCTCGACATATATGAAAAAGTTTGATAAAATTTAACTTACTCGTACTGTATATACCCGAGTTCAATTATCATGACAAATTTGGGAAACAATTGAAAGTTTAAAATATAATGTTCTAATCCTTCTATTTTCTTTTTTTCGAAGAGGGTCATTAAAAGATTATATCTATTTCCCTATACTAATTCAAACCAAAGGAAACAAGCCTAATGTTACCATTATAAGGTTTTAATTTCTGTTCTTTTAACCCACACTTATTGAGTTTAGTGGTAAAAAACTCCACAGAGTTTGAATAGCTTATCCTTAATTTAGGGTTATAACTCAACTCGACCTAAATTTAATCAGAACTCAACATGACTATTGATTTCAAATGATATCAAACTATTCGAAGAGAGGTCAAACTTGCTTTAAGAGGAGAGGTTAATAAACTTTAAGTCGGTCAAAGTTTTAGATACAATTTGTGAAAACTTACAGAGAGAGTTGGAACAGCTGCAATGACTGTCGTAACCATTTTTTGGGGGAAACGGTAAATGACGCTACGACTCGGTTTTGAAAAAGAAAAGGAAAGGAGTCGCCACCGATCTTTATTTGGTGTGATCGGATCACCTTCGCTTTTAATAAAAACATTTAATTTACTAAAACAAGACTCTTTGGTCCACGAACTTTAAGAAAACGGATTCGGAGGTCGATTACGTGCGAGGAAGGACTAGCACCCGACACGCCCAAAATTGGTACCAAACCGATTGATTGATGTCCTATTTGTTGAAAACTTAAAGGGTTCAAAATACAATGCTCTTTATTTTCGAAATTAAAAGGACGTTAAGGCTCTCTTATTTTCAAGAGGTAAAGCATCACGTCCGAAGAAGTTAGGCACAATACTTTAAACTCCCAAACTAAGCTCGCTTTTGAAACTTGGTTTTATTTGAAGAGGATCTTCCGTTATTCGTCAAATGAGAAATCGAAACCCAGTAAGTTAGGGCTCAATTTTCGAGGTTTCAAATACTAAGATTGCCTCTATTTTAGAAAAGAAACTTATCTCAAGTATCTAAGCCGAGTCCAAAGAAGTTAGTAGCGACATTTCGAGTTTTCGAGATTAAGTATTTTTGTTTTAAATTGCCATTCTAAAAGAGATACCCTGCTTTTTAACATAAACGAGAAAAATCGAACCAGAAGTTAGGTACGATCTTCTTTCGGTCTTAGAACGCGAGTATTTGCTCATTTCAAAAATCGAATAAAATATGATATGATCGTAGTAAAACGAAAATGAACTTCAATGTCAACGTACATGATAGAATAAAATTGATGGCAACAATAATAGTATAAAGGCATAAATAAAAAAATAATAATAATAATAAGTGAAAATGATAAATCACTAGACTAATAAATAGAGCAAAAGAAAATGGTTGCAAAACATAAGCCCATAGCAAATAAATAGTAACAAAAATATGGACTCAGAAGCGAATCGGTAAAGAGATATTATATACCATAGTTTAAAAATATTAGAATAATAATAACAACAAAAATATGAGATAATAAAAAATATAATGAAGCGAATGATAATAAATAATAATAGTAACCCTAATAGTAGTAAAATAACAAAGGTAATGATAAAGACAATAAAAATAGTAATAATAATATTGAAAACAATCGTAAGGATGATAAGAATAACAATAACGAATATCGAGAACGAAGAGATAAGAGATATAGATATACATATATACTATTTTGGATTTCTAAGAGAGAGTAAGAGATAAACAAATAAATGTGTGATAATAAAATAATAATGAAAAATAGGGTATAATAATGTAATAATAAGTGATAATATATGAGAATGAAAATAAATAAATAAACGAACAATGCCAATGGCAAAATAAGCGAATAAAAAAACGGATAAAATAATAAATAACTAAATCATTAACTGAATAAATGAGTAAAATAAGAGTTAAAATAAAAGGACTTGATTGTCGTTGAAATAAAATTAGAGGTACAATTTAGTTAATAAAAAATGTTTGGCGAGGGTCGAGTGTAGTAGCAGGAACTAGCGAGGACCGCATGGGAAAATATCCTGCCTTGATATACTGTGGCGTCTAGAGGACCAGATCGAAACGAAATAGAACACGAGGGCCAATGTTTAAAAACAAAAGAGACAGAAATAGGGCCTGATTTAACGGGCCACGAAGATAGGGCCCTTTGCGCAAATATCCCTTTTGAGGGTCATGCGCGGTAATCCTTTCACAAAACGCACTGCTTTACCCAAAACCTTTGAAATCCCTTTTATTTTCCATGAAAAACTCATTTCTAACCCTAAATCAAAAAAGGCAACCAGATATCCTATCCTCTCCTCTCTCCCTTTAGACCGACGATAGGGCTCCTCATTGTCGCACCACCGCTACCGCCATCATATTTGGTGGTCGGCGGTGCTCGTGGATGGGTCTTCACCTGCTCGAAACCCCATTTCGGAGGCCGAGCCTTGGCGTTTGAGCCCGAGAGGAGAAGATTTCCTCCTTTTGGTTCGGCTTTGCAGAGCGGAGGAAGGGCTCGATGACCTCCCATCGCACCACCACTGTGTCCGGTGGCCGACCGAGTCTTGCAAGGATGGGGCCTTTAAGGCTTCGTTTGGAGAACCCGAAAGTCCCGATTTTAGTGTCTCCGGGACAAAACGAGAAGGCCTTGACGCCCTCCTAAGGCCAAGCCCGACGACGAACGACAAAGACTGACGCCGGACGTGGGGACTCCTAAGGCTCTTACCTTCCTTTTTTATTCCGTTTATAAAAGTTTATATATATAAAAAAATATAAAGAAAATATATAAAAAAACGTAAACGATAATAAAAGAAAATCAAATCTAATCAACCTTAATACTTTATATCGGGTTTTGATTGTCAAGGTTTGTAAAAAATACAAAGGGGAGCCGAAGAACCCGTAACAAAATGTTACAAAACTCTTTATTTTCTATTCTTTTGTTTTTTTTTTTGCTTGTTCCCTCTGAAATTTCGTAAGAGAGGCCCCATACAAACGGGTTTTGTTTCGGTTTTTATAATCGAAGCACAAGTTTTATTTTTTGTTCTCTTTCATCTGTTTCTGCTGTTTTTGTCGATTTGTTAGTGCATGCTCTCTGTTCTTGCAGATGGTACGGTGTCAGAGGCGCGGGAGGGTGTCTGACCGAGGCGCGGGAGGGTGGTGGGGATGTGCTCGCACGTATGGGGTGATGGGCAAGTCATGAGGCGTGGCGCTAGGAAGCTCAAGAACCCTAGGGTTCCTGAATTGGTTTTAGTGTTTGGGCCTATTGGGCCAATAGGAATCGGGCTAGTTTAAGGGAAGATTGGGCTTGTTGGGCTAGTTTGTAATTGGGTTTGTTTTGGGGCAAAATGGGTTTGTATGTTGCCCTCTTTGCTCATTGTCGTAATCTGTAATAGAGCAAAGACATAAGAAAGACCCATTTTGCCCTGGTCTCGATGGGCCTTAACTTTTTGGTGCTCTTTTCTTGGTAGCCCCATTCCATTCACCCATCGCATCCGTTGTTTCGATTCTATTCCACCGTCGCTTTGTTGAGATAGGACTTGTAGCTCCAATTTATTCTGTTGTGCCTTGTATCTTTGACCTGCTCCTGCAAATTCAAGAATGTCGAAACTGCTATCTTCAATCTGATCCCTGTATACTCAGGGAGACGAGATCTACTCTTCAGCCGATTCCACCGCTAGTTAAGGCAGTAGGACTAAAGCTTAACCATGCTCCCTACCGGTTGGGGACAGGAATTATAATTTTTGGCCTATTCCACTGCTGGTTAGGGACATAGAACGATGGCCTGAATCATGTTCCCTACTGGTTTGAGAGCCAAGATTTGCCTTCGATCTTGCCCCACTACTGGTTAGGGCGACAAGATCTACAATTTTGACCTATTCACCGCTGGTCGGTGGTAATAGGATGGTGGCCTAAATCATGTTCCCCTCTTGGTTGAGGAGCCACGATTTGCCTTCGATCTTGCCCCACTCTTTGGTTAGGCGACAAGATCTACAAATTTTGACCTATTCCACGCTGGTCGGTGGTAATAGGATGGTCTTCAACCTATTCCACCGCCGGTCGATGGTAATAGACAACCTTCAACCTATTCCACACCGGTCGATGGTAATAGGATAATCTTCAACCTATTCCACCGCCGGTCGATGGTAATAGGACGATCTTCAACCTATTCCACCACCGGTCGATGGTAATAGGACAATCTTCAACCTATTCCACCGCTGGTCGATGGTAATAGGACAATCTTCAACCTATTCCACCACTGGTCGATGGTAATAGGACAATCTTCAATAGTGTTGCTACATCGTCCTCTAGAGGGCATATCCTGTAGACTCGACTTTATATGCTTGTATTTATGCCAGATGATATGGATGCTATGGTAGGAATGACTCAAATGCTCCCAACTACGCGTGATATGGATGACGTTTACATGAATGCAGAATGTCATAAGAATGATGATTTTCCATTAAGATGCAATAATTGTAATAAATCGAATGCTCCTAGCTAAATGATATTATGGAGGGCATTTGCATGAATGTGGGATGTCATGATAATGATTCTTTGTTAAAAATGTATAAGGGTCACGATCGCGGTGATTGCACGCTCCTAATGATGATGAATGTAAAATGAAATGACCCTTTTTATGCTTAGGGTTGTCACCGCCGTCATTCACAGTCGTACAACCTCGATATCTCGCTATTGCTGGTACCTTTGCGAACTCAAAGAAACAATCATATTTTGTTCAAACAGTTTGCCCTAATGTGACTTCAAGGCTCACTCCACGGCACATACAGGACTTTAAGGCCTATACTATCTTCGATCGACCCATTGTGCCCTATGGGTATTGAAATTGTGTCATCTTCAATCCATCCCACTACGACTCGTGAGTGTAGAATCTATGCTATCTTTAGTCAATCCCACTACGACTCGGGGCATAGAATTTGTTGATTTGGTCATTGCCTTTCCATTCCCGTGGATTGTGACCGGTGTGCACACATGATAGTTGCGTGGATACAAAATCATTCTTCGCGGATGATTCCCCATTCATACATCGCCCTTCTTTTTTTTATATCGTGATGATACTATTTACGTAATACCTCGCCATTTGTTCAATCACCATTTTCGATCCAAGAGATGGCCTCGATTCGTAATTTTCCTCCACCATTATTCCTCGCCCCTAAACTCGAGGAGTTTTAAGCAATGGTCCGTCTCGTGTTCCGATACTTACTTAGAAATTTCCTAGAGTAATATGTGAAACTTTTTTGTGAAAGTGTCGTTAGCCCATTAATCGTTATTTCAATGCAAAATGTCTGAAAGAGATTATAACTACGAATAAGAACGAAGTTAGTTAGGAGCATAGCTCAAAACCAAGGGGTTAAGCAAAAGCAACGAGTGTAATTAGGAAAGAAATTTATTGTATCTTGAAAGGTAAAAATAGAAACTAGGTGCCCCAGATATCGCAGCTTGAGCTTCTCTGTTCAAACTTCTTGAGGACCATTTTAGGCTCAATATGTGTTTAAGGGATTCGGAGTACTTTGTCGATGCTCCAAGACACAACATCCTTCTTCATTGTTAACTCAAACGTGGTAAGACTACCGATGCCTTATTTTTTTATCACAATTTGTCGCCCTTCTCGGGTTTTCAACTCAAATCCCTTTGATCCCAAGGCGCTCTTTGTGGGTTCTCGCCTCGACCTCTCTTTTCTTTTTTCTTTTTTCGATTTTTTGATGTTTTTGTTTTGTTTTTTTTTGTTTTTTTTTGTTTTTTTTTGTTTTTGCCATTTTTTCGCGACTCTCTTTTTGAAATTGAACTCACCAGATTGAAGAGGTCCTTGCTATCCATCTTGATTAGTATCCATGTTTCCTCGAACAAGCTTTTTTCTTGATTTACTTTTCCTTTGAGTCCTCTTGAATACGAAGAACCCTTCTTAATGCCGGGTCTTTCTCTCCGAAATTCTTTTGAGCGAACATTATAAACCAATGGTAAAGATGCCTCGGTGAAAGTCCCGCCAACTTTTAAAACCTAGAGGGTAAAAGGTAACTTCTATGCCAACGTTTACAAGTCTCAGTCATTTTTCAAAAATTTTGAATGGTTTTGGCTATCTTGTCAGTCTTGATGTGGTGTCGACCTTTGGATGACTATAAATTCGTATAACCCATTTCTTTCGCATTCTTCATCGCCATTCTCTCTTTATTCTTTTTCCTTTTCTTCTTCTTTTTTCCTTTTTTTGATTTGATTTTTTTTGTGTCTTTTGTTTTTTGAATTTGAATTTGAATTTGAATTTGAAGTTGAAGTCGACGACCGCTGACTTTGTAGTTTTGACATGTGAAGCGACCTTTACCCCCTTAGTAAGGTAACCAAAGGCTATGACTGTGAATCGATGTCGGCTCAAAGCTCTTGAGGAGACTGGCTTGATAGCGTCCATGCCTCACCTATAGGCATCCGCGTTCAAATGGCCTCAATGTGTCTAATCGTGATCATGTGATAATGTCTTGCCTTATTCTTGCGGCGAACTAAGCTTCCATCTTTATCTCCCTCGTTAGCTTTGTAGTGTCGGTTACATTTCACGAGGTAGGATCGCCATTTTAACAAGTTAGGAAGTAAGTTGCAATCTCGTCATCTTCTAAGTCTTTAGATCCTTCTAGACACATATCTCACTAGAAAGGAGTCAAAATAATGTCGCTCACGTCATTGATATCGAGGACCCGTCTTGGTATGGAGACAATTTTCGAGAATGAATGATTATTTATGAATGAAGAATAAAAGAATATTCAATAGCATGGAAAATAAAAATATTGGTCCAAAAGATGCATTTTATTGAAGTAGTAATTCAAAACACGAGCCTATTTCACAAAAAAGATCTTACTGCTTCTAGGCTTAAAGCAACAAGTATACTTCATATATTACTCTAGGTAAGCTTCTAAATACTATAGGAATTACTTCCACAGTCTCATTACTTAAAATGTTCTTAGGTTCATGCTTCTGCTTTTGGTGCGTCGCCTATCTCCACAACACCCATTTTGACGAATTTTTCCACCAACTTCTTGAAGGCTGTGCAATTCTCTATCGAATGTCCTGTAACTCCCGCATGATACTCACACTGGACATTTAGGTCATACCATGCTGGGTATGGAGGTTGCAGTGGTTTTATAAAATAAGGAGCTACAACATGCATATCAAATAAGTTCTGGTATAACTCCCTATACGTCATGGGAATAGGAGTGAACTGAGGTTTTTCCGAATACGCTCCTGGATTGGGTTTTTGCTTTGGGGGGATCGGGTGACTGGTAACTGCCTTCTTTGGCTGGTTTGCTGTAAACGTCTTCGAATAACCCTTAGCATACGCATTCGTGCCAGCCCCATCTTTATCCTTCCTCTTCGGGGCTTTTGAAGCCCCTTCTCCCTTTTTCTTTGTCTCTGGTAGGCCAAAAACAACGCGATTGGTTTGCTCATCACGGGCCCATTGGAGAATTCAAAGACCAAGTATCACCCCATATTGAGATCCAATAATGATAGGTACCACGCGAGAATGTGCATCGAGTTGAGTTGGGACATTTATTGGGGAATAAACGATGTCTTCATCATTATCCACATTGTCGGTCCACCGGTCACTCCTTTTTCAAGTCCTCCGCTAGTAATCGAGTTAATGGCCCACCATGTTCTTTTGAAGTCAGCATTTGCTCTCGCATTTCTTGTTGAATTTGGATCAATTGTTCTTGCATCTCAGATTTGCCTTTGCTCTATCCTCACCAACCTTTGTTCCATGTTTTCCGTGTTAATCAAATATTTTGCCTAATTAGGGTCCTTTTGTAAAAGTCTAATACAAATGAATGCAATGTAATGCGAATGCAACATAGTGCGAATGCATGAATGCAAAGAAGCATCGATTCTGATCAACTTCATTTTAGAAAACTTTATTAGAAAACAAGTTCTTTTACATAAAATGGACTACTGTATGCTTTCGTCCTAAGTCCTAAAAGTTTTGATTCCCCGAGCGATGGAGCTAGCTCTTGACTGTGATCAGACTGTAGCCCATATTTTATGCTTAACATATCCCCTGTAATGCCAAAATCTGTAGATGACCAACTACCTCTTGAATCTGAACTATCACTTCCCTCATGAGGTAATCTCGACTCTTTAACTTGATGATCATAAGAATGATTAAGTTCTTCTTTCCAACACTCCTCTCCTATCTTCAGAAGCCTGATTCGCAGTTCGTAATTATGTAATGCTGATTTTAACTCTTCAATTGCTGATCTTGATCCTACACTTTACTCGATTGCAGAGTTACAGCTTCGAGGGTAGTGAAGAGATTGTCCCAGCTTATCATCAATTTTCTAAAAAAGTATCGATCATTTACTCTAGCCAGCGTCGTACTCTGAGGGATTCTTCCGCTTCCATGGCTCATAAAGATTAGAGTCTTTCTAGATAAAGAAGGAACTGCAGAGCTCCAGGTATTTTAGATTGTACCTGTTTAATAGCTTTTCTCATTCTAACCACAGGTGAAAGTCATCTATTCTGGTTAACCTCTTTGGATCTATCAAATGGGGTCAATGCAAGAATCAAATCTCTTGCAACGTTGTTTGGATCACAACGATGAGCCCAGAAATTCACAACAGCCTATCCTTCCATCCTAGATGGTTCCAGCAATTCCATCGCCCATTCTTTAGAAAGAAATTTCCATCATTGCCCCCGACAGAGCACGGCCTTCGCCTTGGGTGAAATTAGTGCTGAAAGAAACACTACAAGAATGCGGCGTTGGCTCGACACTATGGTTGCTCCTTTGTGAAGCATAGGAAAAGGCTTTCACTCTTTCACGAGATTTCTGTCTTAACCAAAGAAATTCTCTAGTTAGTGCTTTGTCAATTGCAAGTACATCAAGGAATGGAGCTCCAAAGGAATGTATATAGGTTGTTTCACTCTCCGACATTAAAGCATGGCAAGTCTTGCAAAAACGCGATCATCTTGTGATGGTCGATAAAATGATTATAGACGATAATCTCTAGATTCTCGCTTCACCATTAGCTTTCTTCACGCTTTTCTCCTTCAATGAAAACAACGGATCTTTGCACAACCGCTTTCGCTCAATCCGGTGATCTTGTACTGTGATTGGATGGATGACTTTTGTCTTCGTGTTCTCGAGCCTTCGTTCAGCCAGGATCTATGACATTCTGATTAGCAAAGAATCCACAACCGAACTAGGATGAATATTCCGGAAAGGCCTCTTTGAGTGGCTATGAAACTTGAATGGAAACCCCTATAGTCAAGGGTACCTCCTTCCATTGTCTGTGAAGTTGTTTTGATTATCTTAAAAGATTGGCAAACCAAGAGGCATCCCTACTGCAAAGATACTACCTTAAAATGACAACCATCACCCTCAGTGTTTCATGAGAGTTTTTAGATTTCCTGTTCGCGCCGTTTGAGTCATCAGGTCTTGCACTATCGTTGTTTCTGTTAAATGTAACATCCTCAAATACAATTGTAAACCTATGCTTGTTATTTGGAAGAATATCAACAGTAAATAAACTTTTCTCCCCGTCGTAAGCAAGGTCCTTTTCAGCCAATTCATTGTCATAGGTCTCTTGCCCTCTGCCAATCACTTTCCTTCCAACACCCTTGTCGTCTACAGGGTTACCATCTTCACATGAAAGAGAAACACTGTAATGGTAGAAGTGTCTATCCGTGCCTTACCCGCTCACTATGAAGTGACCGGTGAGTATAATTACTTTCTACCATGCATTGTCATACAATCTTTTCCACATCCGATTTAGTTTTGATCGGAACAACATTAGGAAGCATTGTGGGTGAGATTTTAGCATCGCCTATTTGCTCAAACGGATCCATACCCTTCTAACTGCCTAGGTTTTGACTATATACGGACGACTGCATTGTCTTCCACTTTATCAAGGAATCCGTTTTCCATAACCAGCTTTCTAACTCAGAAACTGACCGTGAATCGATACCTCTCAAAATATGAAATGAGATGATATGCACGAAAATAAAATACAAAGGGTTAGTATCGCAAAGTACAAAACAAGTGAAAGTGAACAAAACCAACCTAGGTGACCACTAAGGTTTGACGTAGTTCTATCTAAGGTGGGCTCTTAGGGTTCACTACATGTGGTTTGGTTCTAAAGTTTGAGGTACCGAACCAAGAGATTCTCGATCCTCACCCATTATAGGCTCATACGGACCGAGTTCGGTTCAGGGAATACATTTCCCTATGGCCATGCGGAAGTGAAAACTTCACGAAGACATAGGTACGGATGTATTCAAAGCGATCCACTAGCCCATGCGAGGTGAAAACCTCACGAAGGCATAGCTTCGCTCCCACTTAAAGGTGTGACCGCAGCGGTCATGCAATGCAATGCCAAAGTATTTACTGAGACCAATATTGGAAGTGCATTAAAAGAAGCGTGATTTTTGAAACCAATTTAATCAAAAGGACAAAAATCAATCAATCCATGGCTTGACCCTCGAGTCCCCAGTGGAGTCGCCAAGCTGTCGTAACCATTTTTTGGGGGAAACGGTAAATGACGCGGTCGACTCGGTTTTTGAAAAAGAAAAGGAAAGGAGTCGCCACCGATCTTTATTTGGTGTGATCGGATCACCTTCGTTTTAATAAAAACATTTAATTTACTAAAACAGTACTCTTTGGTCCACGAACTTTAAGAAAACGGATTCGGAGGTCGATTACGTGCGAGGAAGGACTAGCACCCCCGACACGCCCAAAATTGGTACCAAACTGATTGATTGATGTCCTATTTGTTGAAAACTTAAAAGGGGTTCGAAAATACAATGCTCTTTATTTTCGAAATTAAAAGGGACGTTAAGGCTCTCTTATTTTCGAAGAGGTAAAGCATCACGTCCAGTAAGTTAGGGCACAATACTTTAAACTCCCGAAACTAAGCTCGCCTTTTGAAACTTGGTTTTTATTTGAAGAGGATCTTCCGTTATTCGTCAAATGAGAAATCGGAACCCAGTAAGTTAGGGCTCGATTTCGAGGTTTCAAATACGGAAGATTGCCTCTATTTTAGAAAAGAAACTTATCTCGAAGTATCTAAGCGTCGAGTCCAGTAAGTTAGGGCGCGACATTTCGAGTTTTCGAGATTAAGTATTTTTGTTTTAAATTGCCATTCTAAAAGAGATACCCCGTTTTTTAACATAAACGAGAAAAATCGGAACCCAGTAAGTTAGGGTATGATCTTCTTTCGGGTCTTAGAACGCGGAGTATTTGCTCATTTCAAAAATCGAATAAAATATGATATGATCGTAGTAAAACGAAAAATGAACTTCAATGTCAACGTACATGATAGAATAAAAATTGATGGCAACAATAATAGTATAAAGGCATAAATAAAAAAAAATAATAATAATAAGTGAAAAATGATAAATCACTAGACTAATAAATAGAGCAAAAGAAAATGGTTGCAAAACATAAGCCCATAGCAAATAAATAGTAACAAAAATATGGACACAGAGCGAATCGGTAAAGAGATATTATATACCATAGTTTAAAAATATTAGAATAATAATAACAACAAAAATATGAGATAATAAAAATATAATGAAGCGAATGATAATAAATAATAATAGTAACCCTAATAGTAGTAAAATAACAAAGGTAATGATAAAGACAATAAAAATAGTAATAATAATATTGAAAACAATCGTAAGGATGATAAGAATAACAATAACGAATATCGAGAAAAAGAGGTAAGAGATATAGATATACATATATACTATTTTGGATTTCTAAGAGAGGAGTAAGAGATAAACAAATAAATGTGTGATAATAAAATAATAATGAAAATGGGGTATAATAACGAATAATAAGTGATAATATATGAGAATGAAAATAAATAAATAAACGAACAATGCCAATGGCAAAATAAGCGAATAAAAAACGGATAAAATAATAAATAACTAAATCATTAATCGAATAAATGAGTAAAATAAGAGTTAAAATAAAAGGACTTGATTGTCGTTGAAATAAAATTAGAGGGTACAATTTAGTTAATAAAAAAAATGCTGGCGAGGGCCAGAGTGTAGCGCGCAGGAACTAGCGAGGACCGCATGGGAAAATATCCCGGGCCTTGATGCGCTGTGCGCTTAGAGGACCAGATCGAAAACGAAATGGAACCTGAGGGCCAATGTTTAAAAAACAAAAGACAGGAAATAGGGCCTGATTTAAGCGGGCCACGAAAGATAGGGGCCCTTTGCGCAAATATCCCTTTTGAGGGTCATGCGGTAATCCTTTCACAAAACGCACTGTTTTACCCAAAACCTTTGAAATCCCTTTTATTTTCCATGAAAAAACTCATTTCTAACCCTAAATCAAAAAAAGGCAACCAGATATCCTATCCTCTCCTCTCTCCCTTTAGACCCGACGATAGGGCTCCCTCAGCCTCCGTCGCACCACCGCGCCGCCATCATATTTGGTGGTCGGCGGTGCTCAGGGATGGGTCTTCAGCCCCGTTCGAAACCCCATTTCGGAGGCCGAGCCTTGGCGTTTCGAGCCCCGAGAGGAGAAGATTTCCCCTCCTTTTGGTTCGGCTTTGCAGACAGAGGAAGGGCTCCGACAGCCTCCCATCGCACCACCACCAGGTCTGGTGGCCGACGGAGTGCGCAAGGATGGGGCCTTTAAGGCTTCGTTTGGAGAACTCGAAAGTCCCGATTTTAGTGTCTCCGGGGACGAAACGAGAAGGCCTTCGACGCCCCTCCTAAGGCCAAGCCCGACGATTTTAACGACAAAGACTCGACGCCATGACGTGGGGACTCCGTAAGGCTCTTACCTTCCTTTTTTATTCCGTTTATAAAAGTTTATATATATAAAAAAAATATAAAGAAAATATATAAAAAAAAACTGTAAACGATAATAAAAGAAAATCAAATCGGAATCAACCTTAATACTTCTATATCGGGTTTTTGATTGCTGAAGGTTTGTAAAAAATACAAAGGGGAGCCGAAGAACCCGTAACAAAATGTTACAAAACTCTTTATTTTCTATTCTTTTGTTTTTTTTTTTGCTTGTTCCCTCTGAAATTTCGTAAGAGAGGCCCCATACAAACGGGTTTTGTTTCGGTTTTTATAATCGAAGCACAAGTTTTATTTTTGTTCTCTTTCATCCATTTCATTGCTTTTTGTCGATTTGTTAGTGCATGCTCTGTTCTTGCAGATGGTGCAGTGTCGAGGCGCGGAGGTGTCTCACCGAGGAGCGGAGAGGTCTTTGGTGGGGAGTGCTCGCACGTATGGGGTGATGGGCAGTGCACGGAGGCAGCGGCGCTAGGAAGCTCAAGAACCCTAGGGTTCCTGAATTGGTTTTAGTGTTTGGGCCTATTGGGCCAATAGGAATCGGGCTAGTTTAAGGGAAGATTGGGCTTGTTGGGCTAGTTTGTAATTGGGTTTGTTTTGGGGGCAAAATGGGTTTGTACAATGACCATACTTGTAAACGCCACAGATGTTTGCATGTATACATTTCATTGCAATTAATCAATCAGAAAATATAAAACCTAAATATCAAACAAATTTGTTTGTACCAAAGCTTGAAGACACAAAATGAAAAATTTCAGCACCAAACACTTAAAATTTTCCTAATATGCATCAAAAGAATCTATTTAAATTTTCAACCATTAGCAATAGGAAAATGCACCTAATGACAAGAAAAATCTTCATATAGTTAACTCCGATGAACAATTGGTCTCAAAAGACCTTTTAATGATACAAGCTTGCTTGTGATTTAAGCTATGAGCAATGAAATATATTTTGTTAATTAACGCATTGAGGATATTTGGTTGTAAAGTGTACATTATTTTTTAAAATGATGTTATGAAACAATTGCACCAAATGATTCAGTAGATATAGCTTTTTACAAACCAATGGAAGAAAGGTTTTGGAGATGATCTTAAAACACACAAATAAATGCATTAATTAAGCTGATTTCTCGGTGCCAAAATGATCAAAACATTATTAGATCATTCAATGTCAATTAGTAGAGAGAAATAAGCAGTCTGCCCCATAGATACACACGAAGACAGATGACATGAAAAATTATATCCAATTTTCCTAGAATATATGAAAGTAGAAAGCTCAAGCAAGCTTGCTCTGCTCACTCTTTTTTATAAACAAACCATATTTTCTACAAGAGCTTTTAAACAAACCTGCTAATATAATGGTTAGCAAGTGTAAACATTAAGAAATTTAATGAAATTGAGTGATGCACACATATGAACCCAAGAGCATGTAAAAAAATAAAGAGATGTCCAGACTCCAGTCACAATGTATTGGATATGATGACCAGCCAAATATGTACAGTTTTCCTCCAAAATACTTTTACATATTTTGAACAAAGCACTGAGAGATAGAGTTCTTACAATTGACTGTGGCGAGATTTTCAAATTGATACTGCTTGAGCTCGGAGGAAGTCTTCTGTGCCTATTCTGATTGTTATTACTTGACCTAGCTGACCAGCCTGGAAGGGCAGAAATGTGAGCTACAACAATTAGAAACACGGTAATATAAGGTTTTAACTTGAAAAAATAAATTAAGTAGATAAAGAACCAAAAGTCTTTGAATTGGTTGACCTATGGAATCACATAAGTAAAACATAAGATTGGATTAGCTACAAAACTGAAAAGCAATAATGAATACCTCAGAAAATCCCACTCACAGGCCACAAACACCGAATAAGGGTAAACAGCTTGATTAAAAACCAGAGAATTGTATATTAATTAACAAAATCTCTTTTATTTTATTAATCACAGACCCTATAAGAGTTGGTTGCCCAATGCTCACTAATTCTTTATATACAGCAAAAGCAGGAAACTGATAAAATACAGACAGCAAAAAGCAAAGTAAAATTACTAATAGTATCTCCTCTTTTATTTCCATTTTACTACAATTCTCTGAGTTAGATAAAGAAGTGTTTTTATTCATCAGCTTTTTTTAATCAATTGCAAGGGACATAATATATCACCTGCATTTTCACTTCGATTATGCCATGTTAGGTTAAGTGGAGTGTGACTGATGTGTTTCTAACTTGTCTTATTTCAAACATGAAAAAGGAATTGCAATTCCTTATGTCCAAAAATTATGGGGGTGAGCTAACTTTTCTCTAGGACCCTAAACCAACAAGAACAATGAAGCACCTAAATCAAGACAGGAATTGAAACCCACAGGACATCAACCTTAACATTCAGATGTTGATGGCATGAATTTACAAAGGTAGTAAATCAAAAAGGCTTCTGCCATGCAACACGAGTATGACCATGCACATAATACTGATGTAAACAGAAATTCTAAAACCCCAATTCCTCATAAGTTAACTACCTGAATCAACATCAACCACAGTCCTTCCACGGCTCCTCCTAGAATTGTTCTGAGCCTGATATATAATCCAGGTAAATTAATAACATTAACCAATATATTAGCAGGTTTGCTAACCATTATATTAGCAGGTTTTTTTCATATTTTTTTACATGCTCTTGTGTTTCTCCACCATTGCAGTTAGATGGAAAATACAGTCTTTCGTGATTAATCTAAATGGCTTTATACAAGTAAATCAGCAGAATTATAAGAGATGTGAAAAGGATTCGTTGATCTTACCATAGATAAATTCCGGCAAAGAGAAAGCCAGCGGCACTGGCAGTAACACACATGTAACTGAATGTGTAAAGAGCCTTGTTAATGTGCATTCCTACAAGAAAGCAGATGACCTGATGATGAGACCACTAACAGTGTGCTACTACTGCTGGTTCTCAATGTTGTAAAGAGTATTAAATAACCATTTACCGAAAATGTCCAAGGCAAGGCCCAAGACTAGAAAAGCTGAAGATGGTATCAACCAGAGACGAATTCGGTCCGCATGATCCTGCATTTTAAACACTAATTCATTGATAAGATCCAGTGAGAGAATATAAAAGCAAAACATCGAAAAGGAAATGTCACCTTAAAGTGAACAATTATATGCCCAACATATAATCTTTTTATATGGATACTTAATTGAAAGCAAATAGAAAGAAAAAGAATTATTAAGGGTTGCTCCAGATCAAGGAATTTGGGGTGGGGGGGGGGGGGAACAGAGGAGAATATCCATTGCAACAGTTATTTGTAAATAAATATATGGTTAATTGGCAGTCGCAACACAATCTTCTTTCAAATGAATTTGTTTGCCAGTTTTATAACGCATACCCGGTCCGCAGCAGCCTGCAATGTAACATGATCACCCCACTCGCCACTCCTGGAATCATTCATAATTAGTATTAATATAGCTATTCTCTACCCAAAAGCTTGAAACATCAATAACAAGAAAGATTACTTTGACATGTTCTTCAAATAGTCTGTATAATCCATAGGGACATATTCTTCATATGCTTCAGGGTTAGATTTAAGCTGTGGCAAAACATGAAACTATTAGTTAGCTACAGCCGGACCGATATGTACTATATACCTTAAAAAACAAATTTATTGTTGAGTGTAAGCCAGTAATTTATTCCGGGACAACGAACCTGATTCACAATTTGTCGTCTCACAATTTTGTGATTATCAGGTGTATGAAATAACTGATGTGACAGTGCACGGAACTGGAAAAGCAAAATAATTGACCATAAATTTTATAGCTGAATGCTCAATTCAAACTAAAACATAACAAGAGAACACACCTGACAGTTGCCATCTCCCTGAACCTTGAGCTCCATGAAACCATATACCTGCAATCTGGATAGACAGAAATATATCTAGCACTAACATTAAGTAGCTGATAAAACCAAATTACCAAGTCAGCCAACAACACCTTTCATGGAAAGAAAAAATGATGCATTTCTTATTCACGTTGTTTAAAGCATCAAACTCAACATGCTAAGATATGAAAAATGAAAAAGAGAACAGTATAAATAATACCTGCTTAACAACCTCTCATGATCAGACATTGCTCCGTCAATTGATGGTATTTCGCCATTGATTCGAGGGACATGCTGCAACAAACAGATTTAAACACTATGAAGAAAATGGCAGAGATGCAGGATCATATGCATCAATAGAAATTAAATTCTTTTAACAATTTTAACTCAAAATCAGAACAACACATGTATGGACATAAAAGTAAAAAAAATTAGATAATTATGACAATTTTAAGGTAAACTTACGGGAATAGGAACCATTTGATTCAACCTCTTGCCTACTTCATCATCAAGTAAATAACCCTCAGTCAGCTCCAAAGAGCCAGAAAAATCCTCTGAATCACTGGGGCTAGAACTAGAGCATGAACTATGTGGCACCAAATCATCGGATTCATCCTGGCCATATTCATAGCCTGCACGTTGTGGCAAAATACGTTCTGAACAATGATTATTATTAAAAACTCCACTATTACACAAATTTTTTTTTTTTTCATTTTTAACCTATATTTTTCTATTTCTTTCTTTCAAAATTTTTGTGTTGAGATTATTATTTTTAAATTTTTTATTATATTTTGAGTATTGAACTTTTAACTTTTTAACCTATAGTGAGTATTAAATATTTTGAGTGTTGAACTTTTAAATTTTTAACCTATATTGAGTATTAAATATTAAATTTTAAGTTTTAATTTTAATTTTTATTATTAAATTTTAAAAACTTAATTACTATTATCAACTCTTTTAGGAATTTCTTTTTCTTTCTTTTTACATTAACATTATTCTTTTGAGTATGATCTACATTAGTTGTTTAGACTTTTATATAAATGGCATTTAATTATATGTATATACCTAAATTTTGATATAGATACATCTTAGAATTATATATGAATTTTGGTTTAATGTGTAATTCTAGATGTGAAATTCTAATTGTGGTTTAAATGTATAGTTGAAACTTTAATTTTGATTTAATCATACACATTATTTTAAAATATAAATACATCAATATATTTTATATTGAATAAGTACAAATTTTTATGTATGCAATATATAAATAAAAATGATGTTAATTATATCAATAATTGTGTTAATATTTTACAAGATCCGGATCAAATTAAAGTTCATGTATACAATTGCACACTAAACCATTGTTCATGTATGCTTTTGGGATTTAACCCATTTTGATATATATATTTTAAAATAGTAATTTACATTTATCTTATTTTGATTTATATTCTAAAAATCTAAGATTAATCTCTAAATCATAAACCCTAAACCCTAAATATTATACCTTAAACCATAAACGCCAAAACTTAAACCTCAAGCTCAAAACCCCAAACTATAAATCTTAGACCATAAAACTCGAACCCTAAACTCTAAACTGCAAACCTTAAACCATAATCCGAGACCAACTTTTTGGGAATTCATGTGGCCAATGTTAGTGTAGTACAAAACATATATTTTAATAGCTAACACATTAACCATAAATCCCTCATGAGGGATTTCGGTTTTAGGATTTTGGGTCATATTGCTAATACCTTAAACCTTAAACCCTAAAATCCTAAACTTAAACCATAAATCCTAAACTCAAAAACCTAACACATTAACTATTTCCTCCCAAACCCCTAACCCTAAATCTATAAGCCATAAACCATAAACCCTAAACCCAAAACCCTAACCAATTAACCATTTCCCCCTAAACCCTTAACCCTAAACTTAACCCTAAACCTTAATCCCTAACCACTAACACTTAAACCTTAATACCGGTAAACACTAAGATATTAAACACTATACAATAAACCCAAACAACAAACTTTAAAACACTAAACCCATACACCAAAATAACAAACCCTAAACCATGAAATTAACATACTAAACATTAAACCCTAAATCAATTTTAATAGCTTAATTTGTAACTTAAATGAAAACTTCTAAACTGTTTAGTTAGCAATTTGTAACTTTTCATAATTAAGTAACTAAAATGAAACTTTCTCATTGCTGATAAGTGAATGTATCAAAATAAAATATAATTCAAAGCAAGAATAAGAAAAAAATATGAAAAACTTTTAGCGGCGTTTGTGAAAAAGAGCCGCTAATGCTCAGGTCTTTAGCGGCGTTTTTTTAAAAGCGCCGCTAATGCTCAGATCTTTAGTGGCGTTTGGGAAAAAAACGCCGCTATTTCTCCTTTTTAGCGGCGTTTTGGAAATAAACGCCGCTATTGCTTAACTTTTTGCTGCGTTTTAAAGTCTGTTTTGATGTAGTGTAACATTACCAAAATATTAGTTATATACATAATACTAAACACTAAATACTAAATACTAAATTATAAATACGAAATTTGAAACTTACTTGTGATTAAGCAGTTGGTCCAATAGAAGCCGTATATCTTCAAGCGAGGTAGGTATTCCAAGATAACTCATGAATGGTTCCACCTAATTAAATAAATTTTTAGCATACAATTATACTATAAATTTACGTAATAATTGTAAAATATAACATTAAATTTACCTCGTTATCAGTGGGAATGAATATGGGTGGTTGAGTCGAGGACGTAAAAATGGAAACCGAAACCATGCCCATGACTGCAGTAGTGATAGGCAACCTCCGATTTTCGCTTTACTCGGCCGCGTCGCCCCGCACATCTCCCGATACAACCTCGATAGCACTGCAGACCCCAACTCAATTCACCGATTGCTCTGAAATCAACAAGTTTTAGCAGCCATCTCAAGTGTACGAGGTTTCTAGAAAGGTCCGGCATCAGATAGCCTCCAATTATCTGAAGAATATATGCCCGAGCATACCGTATTCTTTCTATTTCAGTCGAACCCTCATTCGGCTCTGAGAATGTGTCTCGTAACCAGGCCATCCCGATCCGAGCTCCTTGAATGTTATCTGGAATGGCACCCAGAAGCTCGTAGCATACGGCTCCCCAATCACCAGAAGTTGCGGACTGGTGGTGACTGCTGGCCCACCAAGCAATCCTAATCAGAATCGCACATCTTCCAGAGTGATGGTACACTCTCCGTATGGAAGATGGAAAGTGTGCGTCTCGGGTCTCCACCTCTCTATCAACGCACTAATCAAAGGCAGCTCCAACTTGAACCCCCGGCCTATCATGGCCACGTGCCAAAAACCCGCTTCCCGCAGATAATTCTCGGTCAACGGCGATGGGGGACCATGCATATTGCAAATATAATATTGCAACACCCGATCTACAAACTGTTTAAAAAATTATAAAATAAAAATTAATTAAAATTGCATAAACCTAAAAAAATATTAAATAATATTGAAAAATTAAAATTAAAACTTACCATTTGCATTTGATCGATGGAGATGTGCTTGTTGTCTAGACAAATTAATTCCCCGGCCATTGGACTATTTTGTAAATATTTAAAAAAAAAAAAATATATTAAAAAAATAAAAATGGCTTTTTTGTAAATATTAAAGGACTATTTCGAGAATTTTGAAGGACTTAAAGAATTTTGAAGGACTTAAAGAGAATTTTGAGAGGAATTTGAAAGGATTTTGAGAGAAGAATGAGTAAGGATTAAAGTGTGAAAAAAATAAAAGGGTTGAGGGGTTTTTATAATTTTTTTTACCGTTGGGCCCCCAACGGTCAAAAAAAATTTTGACCCTTTTTTTTTATTCAGAAGCTAAAGCGCTACTGAGGGCGTGCTTTGTGCCACATCGACAAAGCGTTCACGTAAGCGCTTTGGCGATGTGGCACAAAGCGCATCCCTGTGGCGCTTCTTATTTTCCCACAAAACGCTACCGACGTGGACGCTGTTTTTGGGAAATGACCATTTTCCGTAAATTTTCAAGAAACTGGCCCAATTTCATAATTTTTTTATTTTTTAGTATATTTGAGTATTTTACCCCAAAAGTTGAGGTTTTGAATTAAAAGTGTTTAAGTTCAAATTTTATTATGTGTACTTATACATGTGAGTTTTTAATTCAAATTTTATTTTGGATTCCAATCCCATTAGGTATAAGGCCTATCTGGATTTATTTAGGTTAGGCTCATATACATTTTAATTATTGGTCTGTTCATTTGTGCTTTGTAATAGTTTAATTTGGTCGAGGTTATATAGATGCATTGATTTTGGTTTTATTGTTGCTTATAAAGTTAAAAATACAACATTTTACTATTCATATTTTTTTTTTAAAAGCATGATTTTATATATATTATATATATATATATATATAATGCTTAAAACTATTTTATATTCCCTTCTCAACTTTTAAATAAGAATATAAGACGCACATGTACGCTCTTGAACTTAAATCCTCTTATATTAGTAACAATATTAATATCAGTCAAACTAATAATACTTAATCAACAAAAAAAATTAAATATTTGTCGAAACCATTTAAAAATTGAGTTTTAAAAATGGGAATCGACTTTAAAAACAAAAACGGGAGTCGTCACCAATCCTTTTTACTTAGGTGTGATTAGATCACCTTGTAAAATGTTTCGTTTTAAAACATTTGATTTTGGTCTACGAAAAACGAGAAAACAGGTTCGAGAGTCGGTTACGTATGAGGAAGGGGTAGCACCCTCATAACGCCCAAAAATTGGTACCTAATCGACAAAATTATATCCAAATGTTTGAAATTTAAAAGGAATTTAAAAATATGATTTCTAAAAAAAACTTCAAGCAATTTGATTTAAAATTTGAGAGTTCCTCGTTCTGAATGAATATAAACATCACATCCAGCACGATTGGACACGATATTTTTTAAACACTCGTAACTAAGATTATCTCACGATTTACAAAGCTTCGAGCAATTTTGATTTACAATTTGAGAGTTCTTCGATCCGAAGGAATATAAACATCACATCCAGCACGATTGGACACAATATTTTTTTTTAAACTCTCGTCACTAAGATCATCTCATAATTTATAAAACTTGTTAAAAGGATATTTAGTTATTTAGTCAAACGGAAAATCGCAACCCAGCACGATTAGGCACTATTTCCCGAATTTTTAAATATCAAAACATTGCCTTCTTTTAAAAACCTTTAAATAAAATATTAATTTTATAAAAAATGTATTATTTATTTTAAACACTAACCATGTGGCAAGATTGTATTAATACATTATCGAACATAAATATTTAAAGCAATTATAGTATATTAACATCTAACATAGACAATATAAAATACAACTAAAATAATCAAGTAAAAATAATAATACAATAAGAATATATTAGTAAAAATAGAAATAAAATAATAACGAAAATAGTAGTAATAATATTAGTAATAAAATAATAATAAAATGATATTAAAAATGAAAATAGCATTAATAATAAAATAATAGTAATGATATTAAAATTAATAATAATAATAATAATAATAATAATAATAATAATAAATAATAGTAAAAATAAATATAATATTAATAATAAAAGACAATAGTAATAGAATAATAAAATAATAAACGTTAGTAATATTGAAAGTAATAATAATAAATACAATGTCAGTAATGATATAAAAAAACAAATAATAATAATAAAATAATGACAACAATAAAAAAAGACTAAATTTAACTTAAAAATAAAATTTTGGGGTAAAATTAGAAATAAAATTAAAAGGAGGATTCAATTGGAATACGCGAATAACCAGAAGGGGCTAAAAGGAAAAATATCTCACACTCTCCAGAACGCAGCGCTTCGATCAGGACTAAATAAAAAACAGAACAAAACTTAAGAATAAAATCAAAAATAAAAGAAATCTTAATTTAAAAGAACTAAAAATGCGGAAGGGCCTGATGTGCAAATATCCCATTTTAAAATAAAACACGCGGACCCCAGGTGGATCGGGTCGGGTCAGTCCGACCTATCTCAAAACGACGCCGTTTCAGTGTTAAATGGCCCAAGGTGAAACGACGTCGTTTCACCCTTCCTATATAAGTAATTTTTTTTACAAAAATTCATTTTCCTTCTTTTTCTTCAAAAAAACAAAAACTTTTCTCTCCCCTTCTCTCTTCCTTGCGATTTTCGGCGAGGCTACGGTATGGCTCACCGCCGTCGCCGGCCACCGCACACGGTGGTCGGAATCCCCAAAAAGGTAAAATTTTTCTTTTTTTTTTTATAAATATTGTAACCTTGTTATATAAAAGGAAAAGAAAGTAAAAAATAAATAAAGAAAGAAAAGATTCGGGAAATAAAAATAAAAAAGAACTGTTTGAAATCACCTCTGCTTTTTTTATTTCTGTATTTTTATATTGATTCTTTGTGTATTTTTTGTGTATGTATTCTCTCTGTGAATTCCCCTCCCTTTTACAGATTTTGCCCAGGGTTTTTATAACCCAAAAAATCGAAATAAAAAAAGGAAAACGTATCTTTTTACATCTATTCTTTCCTTTTTTTTTTGCTGCGATTCATTTCCTTTCTATCTTGTGCTTTCCTTTGCAGGTTTGAAGACGGAGTACAGTGGCTAAACGAGGATCGCGGCGTGACTGGCGACGTGATCGAGTATTCTTGGCGTGATTGATCGGTCTCCTCAGGCAAGCAGGCTGTTGGGATCTTGTCATTATGGTATAAGGGTTTCTTAGAAACCCTAGCTTCTGTTTAGGCGTTGGGCTTTTTGGGCTCCAGTTTAGATTGGGTCTAGGTTGTTGGGTCAGGTCTGTTTGAGCTGCTGAGGGTGTAATGGGTTAGTATAGGAATTGGGTTTGTTTGGTCTGGTTTAGGTTGTAAGTGGACTACGAGTGTAACAGGATTTTGGGCTAGTCTGGTGGGTAATTAAAATCTGGGCTATTTAGTTTGTAAGGTAACTTGATGGTTTTGAGTTTGAGTATATTTAGGTTAATGTAATTAGACTGTTTAAAATAAACGTTGGTTTTATTTTTATTTTAGTTTATTTCAGACCGAATAAAAATGGACCATTACAATATTAATATCATAAAATAAGCGAGTATTGGCTTAATTAAAAATTCTAAAATTAAATTTAAAAAGAAAATATCAGAATAATGATTGCTTTATCTTTTGAGTTTTTATATAGAATCTATTGAAGAAAAAACAAACCAGATAAAAATGAATTTCGAACACCCAAATTATTACTATTACAACTAAAACTCATTTGTTCTTTCACATAAATTTCTTTTCAAAATAATGTATTATACCAATTTGTCATAATTTAACACTATCTATCTATCTATAGATTATTATTTAAGAGAATGATTGAAATTAGTGCTACCCATCAAACAAATTTAGACATAATTGTAAAATTATCAAAAAATAATTTTATATTTATACTTAATGAAATTACAAATATTCATTATCTCAAATTTTTTATATATAGTTTAAAAATATTCATATAAAAAACCTCAAAAACAAATCATTAATGAAGCTTTTCTTGAAAGGAACACTTCAATTGCTTTAGCCTTTAGTCACTCAACACTGGCCAATGCTTTGAATTGCATTGGCTAAATTTCCATCCATGAACAGATTTTGGGCAGCTTGTGAGTAACTATCCCTCTTCAGCCAAAATTGCATGATGGAAATATTGAGATCTTCTTTATGGTTTCTTCAACCATGGCATCTCTTCGATGGTGAGACTTTACAGCATTGTAGAAAGATAAATAAAAAGGAAAGAAGATATTTAAATAAAATAATGTTTTAATTTAACATACTCCAAAGCAAGAGAGAGCTGCAGCTTGTCGGATGCTAATAAATAGCCATAACATATCCATCATCCATAAAGAAAGACGGCTATCTGCCACTGTTATGACGCGGTTTCTCCTATGAATGCCATGTGCAACTCGCCTTTTCCAAAACCTAACCGACACGTCTTTGTATAGTTTATTTCTTCCATCCTAAGCTTCTCCCACCTTAAATGCACTCATCCCCCTAACCCAAACCCAATTGCAAGCTAACTAATCAACCACCAAACCTAGAAGGCCAGACCTGAACAAAGCTAAGATCATGTATTCTTCTCCTCCAAAACAGCCTTCCTCTCTTTACCCACAGGTCGATCTTTCAAACCCAGGCGCCACTTCTTCTTCTCCTTCTTCTTCGTCTTCTTTGTACCCTTCTTTGGACATGAAAGATTTAGCCGAAAACCTCTTCCCTGACGACGCCACCGCCCTGCACATCCACCAAGATTCTGCAGAACAACTCCTCCTCAAGGTTCCTGGTGCCATTGTTCACCTTATTGAGCGAGAAACCAGCGTTGAGCTTGCTTGTGGTGACCTCTGTATTGTTAGTCTCCTTCAAGGCGACAACGTTGTTGCTGTTTTTGCTCGCCTTGGTGACGATATTCAATGGCCTTTGGCTAAAGATGAGCCTGTTGTGAAACTTGATGCTTCCCACTATTTCTTTACTCTTAGCCTTAGGGTGCTATCGAATGGGTCGTTTGAAGACGGAAAAGATTCTAATCAAACCGAGGATGTTTTGAACTATGGTCTGACAATAGCTGCAAAAGGGCAAGAGGGTTTGTTGAAGGAACTTGATAGAATCTTGGAAACTTACAGTTGCTTTTCTGTGCAACAAGTGAAAGGGATAGAGAACTGGAATCTTGTGGATGCGAGAAATGTGGCGCCCGAAGAGTTGAATAGAAAGGAAAATAGGGACTTAATCGTGGGAAGTTCAATGGCGTATTGGACGACTCTGGCGCCCAATGTTGAAGACTATAGCGGGTCTATAGCAAAGGCAATAGCGTCGGGGTCAGGGTACGTTGTGAAGGGGATTTTGTGGTGCGGCGATGTCACTGTTGATAGGTTGAAATGGGGCAATGAGTTCTTGAGTAAGAGGATAAAGTCAGGTTCAACCTCTGAGATCTCTCCAGAGGCCTTGAGAAGGATGAAAAGGTTTGTTTCTTGATCATAACATAAGTCCCTTTTTATGATGAATTTTGAGCTGCTTAACATTTGAGCCTGTACTTGGAAAGCTTAAGTGCTTGTGGAACAGAGGCTATTATTAGTAAGCATCATGGGAGCTTTATGTTAAACGTCTGTTGCCTTCAGTACAATTCCATAGGACAAATTTCAGCATATTCCTTTGTTAAAAATGATTTTGGAATCATGAGGTGATTTGATTCTGGTTTAGGGTTAAGAAGTTAACAAAGATGTCAGAGAAAGTGGCCAGTGGAATTCTTTCAGGTGTGGTTAAAGTGTCTGGATTCTTCACAGGTTCAATTGTTAACTCCAAAGTTGGTAAGAAATTTTTCAACCTGCTGCCTGGAGAAATCGTTCTTGCTTCCTTGGATGGATTTAGTAAGTTGTTTCCTCTCGTCGACTTTACCTTATTTGTTATGAATTTACTATATCTCGCCTTCTCTGCTAGGCTGTAACTTTCATGCCTGCTATCTATTTTATCATATATATGTGATACCATTTGTCATGCGGCCATCATCTACATGTTGTGTGCGTGTCCAAAGACGTCATTAGTTTTTGATGCGAGGTTGTTGCTTCTTTTGAAGTGTTTGGCACAACACTGCATTTGCATAGAAAATGCAACATGGTTGGTATTCTTACGGTGTTTCTGCTTGTATGTCCATTTAGATAAGGTTTGCGATGCAGTTGAAGTAGCAGGAAGGAATGTCATGTCTACCACATCTGTTGTGACAACAGGACTTGTTTCACAAAGGTATGCTTTCTGAGAAGTAAAAGTTGATTATTTGGGAGTTGGTATATACGATCATCATGTTTATCATACGTACTACTGGTTCTGGTGATGTAGGTATGGAGAAAAGGCAGGAAAGGTTACAAATGAAGGGCTTGATGCGGCAGGACATGCAATTGGGACAGCTTGGGCTGTGTTTAAGATTAGAAAGGCTCTTAATCCCAAGAGTGTCTTCAAACCCACAACTCTTGCAAAAGCTGCTGCACAGGCTAATGCTACTGAATTGAAGTCCAAAAATAACAAGTAAACAGAGTTTGCTTTTTAGTTTGAACAGGAAGACAAAAACAGAGATGCTTGTAGGACTGCAGTTTTTCAAAGGTTGAGAATTCTCAAGTGGATTGTATTTGTACTTTACAATTAATGTGAGTTACTATGCATCTTAAGAAACTCAATTCCCACTATACAAAATCAGAATACTTGTACCCGAGTATATTATTAAGCTAAAAACAGTTAGCTAGTATAGAATGGGTTTTGGGAAAGAATGGTTTTAGGTTTGAAGAAAATCTCGACTCCTTTGATATTGGCAAAATTTAAATGAAAGGATATTTGTACTATCTTTTAGGACAAGGGAAGATTCCTTTTCAGCTTAAAAATTCTCATCGGTACTATTTTGGATTGGAATTTCTTTTGTTTTATTGAACTAGATAAAAATTCTAGTCCAACAAAGAATAAATTTCTCTTCGAAACGAACCCAACTCCTATGTGTTAAACTTCGTGCTTGTGTGTCCAAAATTTTATTTTTATTACTTTAATAAATAATTAAATTTTATTATCATAAATATAACTTTAATTATTATTTAATATAAAATGGTTGTAAACAATTTAATTTTAGTATATTGGTAACTATAGTTAGAACTTGATCAAAATTAATGGTTCTAACTCAAAATATATTTAATAAGATAAGATAACTACAAAATTTATAGCTTTAAATTATTTATTTTGATTTAATGCGCTAAAATAATTTTGACCCTCATAGTTCTTATTTTAAAAATTCTCGTTGCCACCATATATATATGAATTTTCTATTTATAAATTATTTTTAACAAAAATATAATTTAGAGTTTTTCTATTTATATAATTAAGCGGTGTAAAGAAAAAGAAAGGAAAGATAGGGAATTGTTGATTTTATTTTAATAAAATAAGATAGCTATAAAATCTATAGCTTAGAACTATTTATTTTGATCTAAAGGCTAAGATTATTTGTCATATCCTGAATTTTTATTGTTAACTATACATGATTGTAGCAATATCAAGTTACTAGCTAAATGGTTAAGAGTTAATGAAATTATCTTTGAAACTTAAGTTTAATTTCCCTCTCCTACATAATTTTTATTTTTTGTATTTTTGCCCAAAACCCTAGTTGTTGCCGCCCCATGCTTTCAAACCCTAGTATATAACATATTTTTATTTGTTTTTAGCCTCTTTCACTAACATTTTGCTTTCCTATTGTCGTCCCTTCTTTCTTACTCTCTTTCCTTTAGTTTTTTTCCCTTCTTCACTGTGCCGCCATAAAACCCTAATTTTTGCATCATTGTGTCGCCCCTCCTCTTTTCATCCATCATTGTTGTCTTCGTTTTCTTGCTTCTCCTCTCTTTGGTCGTTTGGTGCTGCCTTTTTTCTTTTCCATTACCGCGCTTCAAGGTTCTCATTATTTCTTCCTTGTTTTTTTTTTTCCCGTTATCACAGATTTGAGATCCGGGAAGTGTAAGTCGTATAGTGGTCATATATAATTACGTTTTTCCTTCCTGTTTCCTCTAATGGTCGATTCTCACATGGTTTTTTTTTTTTATTTTCTTTTGACTAAAGGACCAGATCTAAACGCCTCGGATCAACAATGACATCGGATGGGTTCATAATCCCGTTTTAAGTCGAAATAGTGTCAGTTGTGATTTTCGAAGTCAAATCTGAAAAGCCAATCTTTTCTCTGATTTGGCTGAACCCTTTTAGGGTGATTAAGGGTTGATTTCTAGCAACTTTTCTTGTGTTAGGTACAGATCTAAACTAAATCTAATTAGATCTGAGCCTTAGGAGCTGCGGAATTAAGTCTAGTGCTGCGGATTTGTATAAATTAGGTGTGGGTCCTAACTTTTTGTGTTAATGACCGTTGTAAGCATGTGTAAGTGTTTATTTGGTGATTGGCCATATATGCATGTCATCTAAATGCTATGGCTGACTGTTCTAGGGCCTTGAAACATGTCTACCCGAATGTGTAAGTGCTATAAAGGTTAACCTGATTGTATGATTGCTGAAATTGGATGATTTGTGCTGTTACTATTTGTCTTGTAGCATGTTGATTGTTACTGTTTAATTGATCACATGTACAACATTCTATTGACTATTACACTGTATATTAATTGCATGCAAGCATGCCACTATTTGTTACTGATTATACTAATTTCATGCAAAGCATGCCATCGAACTGTTCTACCAAATGTATGCAAAGCATACCACTGATACTATTTTATTGAATGCATGTTAAGCATGTCACAGTACTGAAATCGGTACTGTTAAAGCATGACATTCTTCATTGTTTACATGACATACTGCATTGCATAAGTACGGGATTGCTGGGTGATGAAAGAGTTCCGTAGAGTATCAGTGGTTTATCCATATTATTATATTGGCAATATATCTGCATTATGAAGTTCTATAGAGTAGCGACGGTTTATCTACTATTTACTAGCAGCTTGTCTATAATTTACTGGCAATTCAACTGCATATTGTTATTGTGGTTTATCCACATTGAGCTTTGGCTCTTACTGAATTTGGTGTACGGATGACGGATTTTGAGGAACTCATGGTGTGTAGTAGATGGATGGGTAGGACTTTTGCACTGTTTATTGGACTGCCATGATTTATTACAAACATTGGTATTGTTGGCTATGTGCTCTACTATGATTGCTTGAATGTATACAAAACTATTGTTTGTTATGTTATAACTCACATTAAGCATCTCAAACTCACCTATTTAGTTTACTTCTTACTAATAACCCTCAAAGGTTAGAATCGGACACTGTTCGGAGGTCTCGTCTCAATTTTTTTTAACAAAGTAAATTTAAATTTTACTTTATCATATTATTATTTTTTTGGGGACTGTTATTTTATTTCCTATGGATTGTGAAATAGGTTTGTTTGTTTTTATTGGGGATTTTATTACATGAATGCAACTTTGCTAAAAATTGAACTACACTAAAAACTGGCTTAAATTTTCTTAAAATAAAATGGTTTTCATATAAAACAAAAGGCATCAACTTTCCGTTGTGTAATAATCCAAATTAAAGTTTTAAAAAATGCAAATGGACAAAAACAATTAAGATGTTTTTCAAACAATGTAACTTTTTAATAAATAGGACCTTAGATAAAGATAACCTAATGATCTGACATTTTTAATAAGCACAAGGCCACCAGGCTAAGTTTTCCAATTTATTTTTTCAAAATAGGATTTATAAATTGAATGATTTTAGTACGCCATTTCGGTGGAAAATGTAACTTATAGAATTCAACCATAACATTTGTGTCAAGTTAGGGATGTTATATTTTTGGTATCAAAGTCAAGTTCATAAACTCGGCTTGAAGTTTTAAATGAGTTTGCATGCATAAATTTTGAAAGGGATATTTTGGAAAAAAACTTACTACAATGTTTTTATTTGAAATATATATATAAATTAAAAACTCTGAGATTTTGATGTTGGTCTTCGTTAGTATTGCTACTGTTAAATTGTAGACAAACACTAGAACTATATTGCATAAAATTGTAAGATTAGAATTAAAAACTTATTAAAATAAAGTGTTTGTTCTTTGTTAAAACTGTAAAACTTAAAGTTGAGATAGCATAATGAATACTTGTGGCACACGAGTTTGTGGTATACAAGTCGTGGAGGGAAACGTCGTGTGGCTCAAGTTGAGTCATCTGCTTCTCTAGGACATATGCCTGACTTAGAAACAAACGACACAATCAATAAGCTTGTCGCTGAAGGTGGAAATTAATAGACTGGGGATGATGCTTTGTCCTAAGCTACGTTAAGGGTTTTATAGAGGTTTCCTGGAGTCCAGACTAGAACAAAAAATCGTGGGCCCATTATTAAGAGGCTCTAATTCGATGGGGCTAAATTATTTAGGTATTGTTAGAATAACCTTTAAAATGGCAAATATTTGATGGAGACCATTGAGAGGATTCTAGAGAATATATATTGCACTCCAAAACAAAAGCTTAAAAGTACTATGTCCTTACTGAGGGACAAAGCCTATCATTGGTGGCAGTCTCTAGTCAGAGGTACACAGGCTGAACGTATAACTTGGACCTACTTTCAAGAGGCCTTCCAGAAGAAATATATGGGTACTAGATATGTCGAGGCCCGTAGGCTAGAATTCATAGAGCTTAAATAGGGAGACATGTCTGTAACTGAATATGAGGTTGAGTTTCTGATATTGACCCGCTATGCTCCGAGTATGATGGCAACTGAGCAGGATAAGAGTTTACTGTTTGAAGATAGATAGAGATATGACTTGAAAATCTAATTGACCCCACATTAGGAAAGAGTATTTGAAACTTTGGTTGAGAAGACCAAGATCGTTGAGGAGATTAAGTGTTTGGTACGCGAAAAAAGAGGTAAAAATAAGGTTCAGATAAGAGAAAATTTGGGCCCACTGGCCCAAATTTGTGACCTGTGAAACGGGTGAGAGAGATCAGACCACACTAGAATACTGTAGTAGTGGCTATTGGAGTTGGCAAGATTTTGGTATATTGGTTCTATGATAAGCGCCATTCGAGCTACTACTAGAGGAGGTTGAGTGCATGTTTGGGTTGTGGATCGACTGAGCACCGTGTTAAGGATTGTCCTTGTCAGGTTAATTAAATGCAAGCCCTAGTACAAAATCAGAGTCAGAATTGGGTACAGAATCAAAGGGTTAGGCAGATGCTTCAAAGGGGCTGATGTTAGAACATAAACGATGATAATGGTTAAGGTTAGTGAGCACTGGGTCAGGGTGTGAATAGAGCAGAAGCTAAGCAACTTGATCTATTATATGCAACTAGGCGTAGAAAGGGCAGGGATGTATCTGACGTCATATGAAGTACCTTTACTATCCATTCCCTACCTTATTTTGCTTTAATTGATATTGGCTCTACGCATTCTTATGTTGCCTACAATATGTCTGATAAACTCGGAATTGGGGTAAAAAATACTACTAGCACTATTATCATAACCAACCCTTTAGAACAATCAGTGGTTATGGATAAGATTTATAGACGTCCGTGGAAGTCTAAGGTATAGTTTGTCAAGCTGACTTGATAAAGTTTCCTCTTGGAGAGTTCGATTTAATTTTGGGAATAGACTGATTGGTCAAGCACCAAGTCAATTTGGACTTTGCTTCTAAAAGAGTGACACTGAAGATAGTGGATGGTAATGAGGTCACTATGGTTAGTGAACGATGGGATTATCTCTCTAACGTGATCTCTGTTATGGTAACAGATAAATTGGTTCGTAAATGTGTGAGGCATATTGTAACATCCCGATTTTGGGGCTAGTCGGAACAATGGTCTCGGGACCACTAATCTGAGGTTGAGGAAATTATTTTAGTATTATTTTATGTGTTATGGTATTAATATATGGCTATGTGGAAATTTTGGTGCTTTAATTTGAGTGATAGCATGCTTAATTGTGAAAAAGGACTAAATCGCATAAAGTGCGAAAGTTCTATTTTATAAGGTAGAGGTACCTAATAGCTATAGAATGTAATTTGGAGGATTTTAAAGTGCAATTAGGCCAATTTAATGTGTGTTGACCGGCCATAGAGGATAGGAGACAAGGGCATTAAATTTTTGGTGAAAGTTGGTGACTAAGTGAATAAAATATGATAAATAAGATGGCTAAAGGAAGCTATCATCTTTCACTATTCATCTCCCTCTTACTACCGAAATTTTTTGCAAGTTTAAGGGTTTGAAAGCTTGAGAATTTTAGTTACATATCATCCTTGTTAGTAAGTAATTTTTGAGGTTTTTCTTAATGATTTTTGTACTTTTGGGGTCCCCAAAGCTTAAGCTAGCTAATGAGGGGACCAATTTGCAATATGGTTTGAAGCCTAGGGACTTGCCATTAGAGTATTTATGTTGTTAGCTGAGTTTTTATGGAAGAAAATGAATGGTAGGGAGGTGAGAAACAACTTTTATGAATGGTGTTAGCATGAAAACACCTAAATAGGGCTTGAATGCAAAGATTCAATTTGTGTCATAAATGCATGAAATAGTTGGAATGGTGAGTAGTTTTAAGAGAAATAAATGTTCATCTATGCTTGTTTATTGAGAAAATGTGATGAAAAATAAATTACGAGCCTAATACAAAATCATAATTTTGCCAATATACAAGGGCAAAATGATAATTTTTGCCCAAGTGTAGAGTTTGATGTATTATGATCATATAATGATCTAAACGAATGAATTTTATTGTTATAGATCAAGAAGAGCACGAAATCGACCTTGACCGTGGAAAAGGCAAGATGACTGAGTAAATCGCTAGCTAACACGTTTTGCACCGAGGTAAGTTTACGTGTAAACGATGCATTTTACATGCACATCATGGTTGTTAATCAGTGCATAGCAAAATTGATAACATGTATAATTCAAGTAGATAGAAAGTGGTAGTTAATGAATAATTCTAGTATGAAAAATAGAAGGGATTTGTGAGTGTGTTATATCAATACTTGATGGTGGGCTAAGTGCGATACCACCTTAACATTTAATCATGATGAGCTATATGGGATACCATCGACTATTTATCATTTGGTGGGCTATGTGCGATACCACCGTAATTAATCTCTTTGGTGGGCTATGTGCGATACCACCCTAATAAAGATGGATGGTGGGCTAAGTGCGAAACCACCGAGTAATTTGATATGAGTAGTTGATTAAGAGATTGTGACGTGTTGTATTATGTGACATTGTGGTGCTAAGTGCAGGGAGACATGTTAATGAATGTATACATTAGGCTTGTGAAATGGTTGCAATGTAAATTTGGAAGAAATGAGTAAGCATGTTTATGAATGTGGATTGTTTCTTGTTTAGTATGTAATGCTATATAATTGTTTAGCACATACTAAAATGTTATGTTGTTTGCATGTAAACTTACTAAGCTTAAAGCTTACTCCCTCTTTCTTTTCCCTTGTCTTATAGGGCTTAAGAGCCGAGCCGGTATACGCCGATAACTAGAAGACCGCCTACACTATCTGCTTACTTCGGTATAATTAGATTAGTGATTTTGTATATGGCATGTATAGGACTAGACTAGTTAGATCATTTTGTTATTTTGACCAAAGGTGTATTGATTGTTGCTAAGACATTAATTTTGTAAATTCCCAAGAATGATGACATATTTTATCATTTATGAAATTTCAATGTTATCAATATGAGTGCATGTGGATTAAGAGAGGTTTGTTAGTTTGTTGAATAAACTCGTGTAGATTAAGATATAGGAATGCTAGAAGCTTGGCAAATAGCCTTCATGTGCCACACGGGTAGACACACGGGCGTGTGTCTAGCCCGTGCTAACCCTGCACCTTATTATTTCTAATTAGAATAGGCAACGGGCAAATCTCACGGCCGTGTGCATGAACCGTGTAAGACACACAGTAGAGACATAGGCGTGTGCCCAGGCCGTGTTAAATTAGTCAGTAACTCCCCATGGGCGGAAGCCACGGGCATGTTATAAGGGTACACGGGCGTACCCCCATTTCACATGGGCGTGCCCTAGCCGTGTGAGTTTTGGTAGAATGATGGGGTTTTTGGGCACAGTGTGAGCACATGGGCGTGTGTGACACACACGGGCGTGTGTGTCATCTAGCACTAGCGTGCACACCCTGTTTAGATGAAAAGAAATTTTATGGACCGTAAAACTTTCGATATGGTCCCAAGTGTTCTCGTAGGTACGATTGAGATTTCATAGGTTGAGTGTGAAGTAGTTGAAGCGATTCGAGAAGAGTAGTCACGTTGAGCCTAAGTGGCGATTAGGTAAATTATTCGGTAACGTCTCGTGCTCGATTTCGGGGGGATTACGGGTAAGAGGTGTTACATTTAGTGGTATCAGAGCTATGGTTTAGTCAGTTCTAGGACTACCGTAGCGTGTGTGGGAGTCTAGCTATACATGCCATAAGCGTATAATGATAGTGTGGTGGCTTCTGATGATTTTAAAAATTTATTTTATGTAGTATATAAATTCTGATCAATCAATTTGCGATGGCCTTGACTAGTAATCTGTTGACTCTGCTTGAGGGAGCGCTGTATAAAGTGAACCCGAGACTAGGGGTCAAAGAGAAGAGGCTAAGAAGCCTTTCTCCAAATGATGAGCAATTGGTACACCGAGTATGTATGAGCTAATCCCAATGCTCAACCTCCTCCACCTCCTCCTATACCTCAGCCAGTTCCTAATGCTCTCTAAGGTGTAGAAATAGTTAGGACAAATAAGCCCCCGGTAGATAAAATTCGGAAGTAAGGGGCTGAAGATTTTCGAGCTAACAAAGATGATGACCCTGAGCTGACGGAGTTCTGGCTTGAGAACTCAATGAGGGTTTTTGATGAACTCTCCTGTACACCCAAGGAGAGTTTGAAATGCGCTGTATATTTGCTGAGGAACTCGACATACTATTGGTGGAAAATATTGATATCAGTAGTTCCCAAAGAGAGGGTAACGTGGGACTTTTTCTTGGAAGAGTTCCGAAAGAAGTATATAAATCAAAGGTTTATAGACTAGAAGGGGAAGGAATTCCTTGAGTTAAAGCAAGAAAAAATGACTATGGCGGAATATGAACGCGAATTTATTCGGCTTAGTAAGTACGCATAGGAATGTGTATCCACGGAAGCTACCCTATACAAGAGGTTTGAAGACGGGTTAAATGAAGACATCAAACTTTTAGTTGGGATCTTAGAGCTAAAAGAATTTGTGATACTGGTGGATCGGGCTAGTAAGGCCGAAGAATTGAGTAAGGAAAAGAGGAAAGCCCTGAGTGAGGCTCGTGAGGCAAGGAAGAGGCCGATGAGCAAGTCATACCAATCTCAATGAAGAGGTCTAGAGAAGGAACCCGGATGACTACGTCAGTCGGGTATTCGCAGAGAGATCGAGGTAATACCCATTCGGGTTCAAGAGTTCAGGCCGCCTCAATGGCAAGTGTGGGCAATCTAAAGTCCAAACCAGAGTGCCCAAGTTGTGGCAGACATCACACTAGGGAGTGTTGGGGAAACAATCGAAATTTCTACAAGTGTGGATCCCCCAACCATTTCATTCGAAACTGTCCTGAAAGAGATGACAAAGAAAAAAGCAGGAGGTAAAATCAAGCAGTGCATCTTTTAGAGGTAGGCCACAAAAGAACCCGGGAGGTGGGACCAGTGGTAGAGGTGTATCACGAGACACCATTGTGAGGTCAGAGGGTCGGGCACCAGTAAGAACCTATGCTGTTCGAGCTCGAGAAGAGGCATCATCGTCAGATGTAATAACGGGTACATTTTCTCTCTATGATACCTCTGTTATTGCTTTGATTGACCTGGGGTCGACCCATTCTTATATTTGTATGGGATTGGCATTTAGTTTGAATATGACTATTGAGTCTACTAAATTTATGATAAAAGTATCAAACCCCCTAAGAAAATAGGTGTTAGTTGATAAGGTGTGTAGGAACTGTCCTTTGACAGTTAGGGGTCATTATTTTCTGGCAAACTTTATGTTGCTGCCGTTTGATGAGTTTGACTTGATTCTTGGTATGAAATGGTTGACTGCCCATAGCGTTTTAGTGAATTGTGGTAGTAAATTTATTGAATTGAAGTGTGAAAATGGAAATGTTATTCGAGTTGAATCAGGTGAGTCAAATAATCTACCGGTGATGATTTCTTCCATGGTAGTTGAGAAATATTTGAGAAAAGGATGTGAGTCGTATCTTGCCTTTTTACTGAATAGTTAAGAGTCTGAGGCAAAGGTTGAAACCGTGCCGGTCGTATGTGAGCATTCGGACGTATTCCCAAAAGAGTTACCTGGACTACCTCCAATCAGGGAGGTTGAGTTCGGAATTGAGTTTGTTTCAGGAACGACACCTATTTCCATCACCCCGTATAGGATAGCACCGTTGGAGTTGAAAGAACTGAAGGTCCAGTTGCAAGAGTTAACGGATAAGGGTTTTGCAATACTAAGCTTTTCGCCGTGGGGTGCTCCGGTATTATTTGTGAAAAAGAAAGATGAATCGATGAGATTGTGTATAGACTACAGACAACTCAACAAGGTGACGGTGAAAAATAGGTATCCATTACCGAGGATAGATGATCTATTTGATCAACTGAAGGGAGCTATGGTGTTCTCCAAGATTGATTTGAAATCTAGATATTATCAGCTGAGAATTAAGGAACAAGACATGCCGAAAACAGCATTTAGGACGAGATATGGCCATTATGAGTTTCTGGTCATACCGTTCGGTTTAACGAATGCTCTTGAGGTTTTTATGGACTTAATGAACCATATCTTTCGATCGTATTTGGACAAGTTCGTAGCTGTTTTTATCGATGACATATTGGTCTACTCCCAAGATGAGTGTGATCATGCAAAGCATTTGAGAATTGTCTTGCAGACCTTGAGAGACAAGCAATTATATTCTAAATTTAGCAAAGAGCGAATTTTGGCTCCGAGAGGTCAGATTCCTAGGACATGTTGTGTCAGGGGAAGGCATTAGAGTTGATCCGAGAAAGATCTCGGCTATTGTGGAGCGAAACCGCAGAGGAACGTGTCGGAAGTCAGAAGCTTTCTGGGTTTAGCGGGGTACTATAGACGGTTCGTAGAGGGATTTCTATGATTGCTACTTCGATGACGAAATTATTGCACAAGGATGTTAAGTTTGAATGGACTGAAAAATGCCAATAGAGTTTTGAGAGATTGAAAACGTTGTTGACAGAAGCACCGGTTTTGGTGCAGCCTGAGTCAGGAAAGGAGTTTGTGGTCTACAGTGACGTGTCCTTAAATGGTCTCGATTGTGTGTTGATGCAAGGGGGTAAGGTGGTCGCTTACGCCTCGAGACAGCTAAAACCACATGAGAAGAATTATCCGACTCATGACTTAGAGTTGGCCGCAATCATTTTCGTGTTAAAGATTTGGCGACATTATTTATATGGTGAGAAGTGTCAAATTTTTACGGATCATAAGAGTTTGAGGTAATTGATGAATTAAAAGGAGTTAAATTTACGGCAACGACAATGGCTTGAATTATTGAAAGACTACGAGCTAGTGATCGATTACCACTCGGGGAAAACAAATATAGTTACAGATGCTTTAAGTAGAAAATTTTTGTATGCTTTGAGAACTATGGGCACGAGTTTGTCATTGTCCGATGATGGTGCTATATTGGCTGAGTTGAGAGCTAGGCCACTATTTGTCCAACAAATATGTGAAGCTCAAAGGAATGATAGTGAAATGCTAGCTAAAAGAGGTAAGTGTGAATTAGGAGCTGATTCTGACTTTCGGGTAAGTCCGAACGGTTGTTTAATTTTTCATGATAGAATTTGTGTACCTAAAGATGATGAGTTAATCCGAGAAATTTTACAAGAATCACATAATAGTCATTTGTCAATACACAGGCGAGTAACGAAAATGTACAATGATCTGAAGAAATTCTATTGGTGGCCAGGAATAAAAAGAGACATCTCGGAGTATGTAACAAGATGTCTGATTTGTCAACAAGTGAAAGTCGAGCATCAGGTGCCTTCGGGATTACTTCAACTAGTGATGATTCTCGAGTGGAAGTGGGATTGGATCACCATGGACTTCGTGACGGGGTTACCTTCGACTCCGAAAAAGAAAGATGCTGTATGGGTTATTATTGATAGGTTAACGAAGTCGGCTCACTTTATACCGATACGTATTGATTATTCACTAGAGAAGTTAGCCGAGTTGTATATTACAGACGTAGTAAGATTACATGGAGTGCCTATATCCATTATCTCGGATAGAGACCGATATTTACTTCGAGGTTTTGGAAGAAGTTATAAGAGGCCTTAGGTACAAGGTTGAATTTTAGTACTACTTTTCATTTTCAAACTGATGGTCAGTCTGAGAGAGTAATCCAAGTTCTTGAAGATATGCTCCGATGCTATGTGTTAGGATTTGAAGGTAGTTGGGAAAGATACCTACCTTTGGTTGAATTCGCTTACAACAATAGTTATCAATCGAGCATACGGATGGCACCGTATAAGGCCTTATATGGTCGTAAGTGTCGAACTTTTTGTATTGGACCGAGTTAGGTGAGAAGCAAATCCATGAGATTGATTTAGTTAAACAAACTGAGAAAAAAGTGAAAGTGATTCGTGATAGTTTGAAAGTTGCTTTAGACCGACAAAAGTCGTACGCGGACTTGAAAAGAAAAGAAATTGAGTTTCAAGTGGGTGACAAAGTATTTTTGAAAGTGTCGTCATGGAAGAAAATATTGAGATTTGGTCAAAAGGGTAAATTGAGCCCGAGATTCATAGGGCCGTAGAAATTACCAAAAGGATTGGGCCAGTGGCATATCGGTTGTCTTTACCGGTAGAGTTAGAGAAAATTCACAATGTGTTCCATGTATAAATGCTAAGGCGTTATCGTTCCGATCCCTTGCATGTGGTTTTTCCTACGAAAATTGAGATACGACCGGATATGACATATGAGGAAGAGCCGATTAAAATCTTGGCTCGAGAAGTGAAACAGTTGGGGAATAAGGACATAACCTTAGTAAAAGTGTTGTGGAAAAATCATGGTGTAGAAGAAGCTACGTGGGAACCAGAAGAAGCCACGAGAGAGCAATATCCAAATCTCTTTACCGGTAAGATTTTCGAGGGCAAAAATCTCAAAAAAGGGGAGAGAGTTGTAACAGCCTGATTTTGGGGCTAGTCGAGACCAGTGGTCTCGGGACCACTAATTCAAGGTTGAGGAAATTATTTTAGTATATTTTATGTGTTATGGTATTAATATATGACTATGTGGAAATTTTGGTGCTTTAATTTGAGTGATAGCATGCTTAATTGTGAAAAAGGACTAAATTGCATAAAGTGCGAAAGTTCTATTTTATAAGGTAGAGGTACCTAATAGCTATAGAATGTAATTTGGAGGATTTTAAAGTGCAATTAGGCCAATTTAACGTGTGTTGACCGGCCATAGAGGATAGGAGACAAGGGTATTAAATTTTTGGTGAAAGTTGGTGACTAAGTGAATAAAATATGATAAATAAGATGACTAAAGGAAGCTATCATCTTTCACTATTCATCTCCCTCTTACTACCAAAATTTTCAGCAAATTTAAGGGTTTGAAAGCTTGAGGATTTTAGCTACATATCATCCTTGCTAGTAAGTAATTTTTGAGGTTTTTCTTAATGATTTTTGTACTTTTAGGGTCCCCAAAGCTTAAGCTAGCTAATGAGGGGACCAATTTGCAATATGGTTGGAAGCTTAGGGACTTGCCATTAGAGTATTTATGTTGTTATCTGAGTTTTTATGGAAGAAAATGAATGGTGGGGAGGTGAGAAACAACTTTTATGAATGGTGTTAGCATGAAAACACCTAAATAGGGCTTGAATGCAAAGATTCAATTTATGTCATAAATGCATGAAATAGTTGGAATGGTGAGTAGTTTTAAGAGAAATAAATGTTCATCTATGTTTGTTTATTAAGAAAATGTGATGAAAAATAAATTACGAGCCTAGGGGCAAAATCGTAATTTTTCTAATGTATAAGGGCAAAATGGTAATTTTTGCCCAAGTGTATAGTTTGATGTATTATGATCATAGAATGATCTAAACGAATGAATTACATTGTTATAGATCAAGGAGAGCGCAGAATCGACCTTGACCGTGGAAAAGGCAAGGTGACTGAGTAAATCGCTAGCTAACACGTTTTGCACCGAGGTAAGTTTACGTGTAAACAATGCATTTTACATGCACATCATGGTTGTTAATCAGTGCATAGCATAATTGATAACATGTATAATTCAAGTAGATAGAAAGTGGTAGTTAATGAATAATTCTAGTATGAAAAATGGAAGGGATTTGTGAGTGTGTTATATCAATACTTGACGGTGGGCTAAGTGCGATACCACCTTAACATTTAATTACGATGGGCTATATGCGATACCATCGACTATTTATCATTTGGTGGGCTATGTACGATACCACCCTAATAAAGACGGATGGTGGGCTAAGTGCGAAACCACCGAGTAATTTGATATGAGTAGTTGATTAAGAGATTGTGACGTGTTGTATTATGTGACATTGTGGTGCTAAGTGCAGGGAGACATGTTAATGAATGTATACATTAGGCTTGTGAAATGGTTGCAATGTAGAATTGGAAGAAATGAGTAAGCATGATTATGAATGTGAATTGTTTCTTGTTTAGTATGTAATGCTATATAATTGTTTAGCACATACTAAAATGTTATGTTGTTTGCATGTAAACTTACTAAGCTTAAAGCTTACTCCCCCTTTCTTTTCCCTTGTCTTATAGGGCTTAAGAGCTGAGTTGGGATACGCCGATAACTAGAAGACCGCCCACACTTTCTACTTACTTCGGTATAATTAGATTAGTGATTTTGTATATGGCATGTATAGGACTAGACTAGTTAGATAATTTTGTTATTTTGACCAAAGGTGTATTGGCTCTTGCTAAGACATTAATTTTGTAAATTGCCAAGAATGATGGCATATTTTATCATTTATGAAATTTCAATGTTATCAATGTGAGTGGATGTGGATTAAGAGAGGTTTGTTAGTTTGTTGAATAAACCCATGTAGAGTAAGATATAGGAATGCTAGAAGCTTGGCAAATAGCCTTTATGTGCCACGGGTGAACACTGCAGGCGTGTGTCTAGCCGTCTAACCCACACCTTATTATTTCTAATTAGAATAGGCCACGGGAAAATCCCACGGTCGTGTGCATGAACCGTGTAAGACACACGGCAGGGACATGGGCGTGTGCCCAAGCCGTGCTAAATTAGTTAGTAACTCTCCACGGGCGGAAGCCACGGGCATGTTATAAGGGTACACGGGCGTGCCCCATTTCACATGGGCGTGCCCTAGCCGTGTGAGTTTTGGCAGAATGATGGGGTTTTTGGGCACGGTGTGAGCACATGGGCGTGTGTGACACACAAGGGCGTGTGTGTCATCTAGCACGGGCGTGCACACCCTGTTTAGATGAAAAGAAATTTTATGGATCGTAAAACTTCTGATATGGTCTCGATAGTTCTCGTAGGTACGATTGAGATCTCATAGGTTGAGTGTGAAGTAGTTGAAGCGATTCGAGAAGAGTAGTCACGTTGAGCCTAAGTGGCGATCAGGTAAATTGTTCGGTAACGTCTCGTGCCCGATTCCGGCGAGGATTACAGGTAAGGGGTGTTACACATATCTAGCCTATGTCCGAGATGCAAGTGTAATTGGTTCAAGTATAGAAAGTATCCAAACGGTTAAGAAGTGTCAAGACGTTTTTCCCGAGAAACTTTCAAGGTTACCTTCAGATCGTGAGGTTGAGTTTAGAATTGATTTGTTTTCTAGAATGACACCAGTGTTCATTGCTCCCTACTGCATGGCACTGAAAGAACTTAAAGAGTTGAAGGTTCAACTTTAAAGTCTTCTAGATCGTGGCTTTATAAGACCTAGTGTTTCTTCTTAGAGAGCTCGGGTTTTGTTCGTACCAAAATGATGGTTCTCTGAGATTGTGCATCAATTATTGGTAATTAAATAAATTGATAGTGAAGAATAAGTACCCTCTACTTAAAATCGATGATCTGTTTGACTAATTCGGAGGAGGAACCGTGTTTTCCAAGATTGATTTAAGGTTGAGGTATTATTAGTTGAAGGTTAAGGGATCTGATATGCCCAAGATTGCATTCAGGACTCGGTATGGCCATTTCAAGTTATTGGTAATGTCTTTCGATTTTATGAATGCTCTGGCTGCACTCATGGATCTAATGAATTGAGTATTTCAACCATATTTCGATCAGTTCTTCGCTGTGTTCATCGATAACATTTTTGCTTACTCTAAGTCTGAAACTGAGCACGATGAGCATTTGAGAGTTGTTCTGCAAATTCTCTGTGAGAAGAAACTATTTGTTAAACTGAGTAAGTGCGAGTTTTGGCTAAAAAATGTAATGTTTCTGAATCATGTGGTATCTACTGAGGATATTTATGTGACTCCAAAAAAGATAGAAGTTATTCTAGAATGGAAGCAACCTAATAGTGTTTCAGAGATTCGAAGCTTCCTTGGGTTGGCGGGGTAAATTTGGAGGTTTGTTGAGGGTTTCTCCTTGTATGGAGCCTTACCCTAAGTTTCTTGAACCAACTTCAGACCCAAAATCTCTCTCACCCAACTAAGTCCAACACAATAGGGTACAACACTTACGACCATACAAAGCCGCGTACGACAATAGATGGAACCTTACGAGGCTTTGTATGGTTTGTAAGTATTGTACCTCATTGTGCTGGACTGAGTTGGGCGAGAGAAATGTTTTGGGTCTGGAGTTGGTTTAGGAAATTGAGGGTAAGATGAAATTAAAAGTGACTTCGGATAAACAAAAGTCTTATGCAGATCTGAAGAGAAAAGATATTGGGTTTAGTGTCGACAATCAGATTTTTTTGAAAGTGTCTCCGTGGAAAAAGATTCTGAGATTTGGGCGGAAGGGCAAGTTGAGTTACCTCATGAGAAGTTGAGTTACCTCATGAGATGGATCACATTCACGATATGTTCCATGTATCGATGTTGAGATGGTATCGATTCGACCTTTCTCATATTATCTTGATTGAAGAATTGATGTTAGACTAGACTTGTCACTTAAGGAGGAACCTGTTTAGATTTTGGGTCGAGAGGTAAATATTATAAGGAAGAAGCATATTCCACTTGTTAAAGTTCTTTGGCAGAACCATGGTACTGAAAAAGCCATTTGGGAGCCAAAGGACTCGATTCATCAACAGTATCCTTATCTGTTCAAATCAAGTAAATTTGAGGCCAAAATTTCTTTTAAGGGGGCAGAGTTGTCACATATCAAATTTTTATTGTTAATTTTGCATGGATGTAGTAAGATTGAGTTATTGGCTAGATGGTTAAGAGTTAGTGAAATTATCCTTGAGACTCGAGTTTGATTCCCCTCTCTAATATAATATTTATTTTTTGTATTTTTGCCTAAAACCCTAGTTGTTGTCGCCCCATGCTTCCAAAACCTAGTATATAACATATTTTTATTTGTTTTCAGCCTCTTTCACTCACATTTTGCTTTCCTATTGTCATTCCACCCTTCTTTTTTACCCTCTTTTCTTTAGTTTTTTTTTTCATTTCTCCTTTACTGTGTCACCTTAAACCCTTAATTTTTGCATCATTGTGTCTCCCCTCCTCTTTTCCTCCGCCATTTTTGCTATCATTTTCTTACTTCTGCTCTCTTTGATTGTTTGTTGTTGCCTTTTTCCTCTTCCATTATTGCCCTTGAAGCTTCTCATTCTCTCTTCCTTTTTTTTTCGGTTATCATATATCTGAGATTTGGGAAGTGTAAGTCATATAGTGGTCAGAACTGATTACGTTTTCCCTTCATGTTTCCTCTAATGGTCGATTCTCACATGTTTTCTTTTGACTGAAGGATCCGAGCGCCTCAGATCAATAGTGACATTAGAAGTGTTCGTAATCTCGTTTTAAGCCAAAATAGTGTAAGTAGTGATTTCCAAAGTTAAATATGAAAAGCCAATATTTTAACTAATTTAGTCGAACCCTTTAAGGTGGTTAAAGGTTGATTTCTAACAACTTTTCTTGTGTTAGGTACATATATGAACTAGATCTAATTAGATAGCTTAGAAGCTACATAATTAAGTCTAGTGATGTGGATTTGCGTAAATCAGGTGTGGGTCCTAACTTTTTGTGTTAATGACTGTTGTAAGCATGTGTAAGTGTTTATTTGATGATTGGCCAAATATGCATGTGATCTAAATGCTATGTTTGAATGTTTTAGGGCTTTGAAATGTGTCTACCTGAATGTGTAAGTGCTATAAAGGTTAAGCCAGTTGTATGATTGTTGACATTGGATGATTTGTACTATTATTATTTGTCTTATAGCATGTTGATTGTTACTGTTTAATTGATCACATGTACAACATGCTATCAAATGTTACATTGTATATTGATTGCATGCAAGTATGCCACTGTTTGTTATCGATTATACTAATTTCATGCAAAGCATGCCATTGAACTATTTTACTGAATGTATGCAAAACATACCACTGATATTGTTTTACTGAATGCATGTTAAGCATGCCACAATACTGAAACCGATACTATTAAAGCATGACATGTTTCATTGTTTACATAACATACTGCATTGCATAGGTTCGGGATTGGTAGGTAGCGGAGGAGTTCCATGGAGTACCGATGGTTTATCCATATTATTATATTGGTAGTATATCTACATTCTGGAGTTCTGTGGAGTGCCGACAGTTTATCCGCAATTTACTAGCAGTTCAACTGCATTTATTTGATGGTTTATCCATATTGAGCTTTGACTTTTAACTTTATTCGATGTTCGGATGACGAGTTTAGGGGAACTTGTGGTGTGTAGTGAATGGATGGGTAGTACTTTTGCACTATTTTACATTTGAACATGCCCACACATATGCACTATTTACTGAACTGCCATGATTTATTACAAACATTGATATTGTTGGCTATGTGTTTTACTATGATTGCATGAATGTATACAAAACAACTGTTTGTTCTGTTAAGACTCGCCTTGAGCTTTTCAAGCTCACCCATTTAGTTTACTTCTTACTGATAACCTTCAAGGTTAAGATCGGACACGGTTCGAATGTTTCATCTAGATTTAATTAATAAATTAAAAATTAAGTTTTACTTGATCTTATTATGGTTTTTTTGGACTGTAATTTTATTAACTATGGACTGTGGCATGGGTTTTTTGTTTTTATTTGAGATTTTATTGCATGCATGCAACTTTGTTAAAGATTGAACGATGCTAAAAACTGGTTTAAAATTTCTTAAAAGTAAAACAATTTTCATATAAGATAAAGGACATCACATTTTTGCTACGTAATAATGCAAATTAAAGTTTTAAAAAGACAAATTGACAAAAACAATTAAGATTTTTTCAAACAACGCAACTTTTTAATAAACTAGACTTTAAATAAAGACAACCTAATAATCTGACCTTTTTAACAAACACAAGGCAACCACGCTAAGTTTTCTAAATTTTTTTTTTTCAAAATATGAGTTCTAAACTGAACGATTTTACTAGGCCATTTCGATGGCCAATGTAGCTTATAGAATTCGGTCATAACGGCTAGGTCGGGTTAGGAAGGTTACATCATTTTGATTATCATGGTTCTCATTTTAAAAGTTCTCACTATAATTGTCACCATATATATATAAATATATATGATTTTTTTCTATTTATAAATTATTATTTAACAAAAAATATAATCTAATTTGTAATAAAAATGGTTTCAAGTAGTATATTATACATTGATTTTAAACTAATGTCCTTAATAATTGTTTTTCATTCTCATCTCACCACTACCAAACACATATGCCACCATTGTTTTCCGTAGCACCCTATACCTGGCCTGTCGCCAAGCCCGAATATCAGGATGTCACACCATTGTCTCATGTTATACACAACAAGTGAAAGCTCATTCTAAACGAAACGTCTTCCATTTTAGCATTTGTATAGGTTTTAAATCAATCATACTCTTTAATTATCATCCTTACATGCTACACATACATCGAATAGTCTTATAATAATAATTCAACATGCATAAGGTCCATTTAGCAAAATCTTAAAACTGACTACATAGGTATCAATACTAGAACATGGGTATCAATATTTTTGACACACGATATTGATATCGTATGGAAAATCGGTGCCAAATCAACATTCTGTTTCTCGTCTAAAATCAAAACACAAGAAAATATCGGTATAATTGAAAAGCATCGATAAAATTACCTCGAGTATCGATACTCGTGATAGAGTATCAATACCAAATTATGTTACTGACTTCCTGCACATTTCAAAATCACAGAGGTATTGTGTTGACAAAATGAATATTGATACCTCTGCTGCAGACCAAAAAAATACAATATTTAAAAGCATATAAGTTATTCCAACTTGTAACAATTCATCAAACTATCATATCATCATCAAATAAACATCAAAATGGCCGTAATAGTAGTCTCAAACATAAAAAATAAGTCCAAATGATAATCGGCATAATACAATTCAATTCTCAAAATCCTAAGAGCAATTCAACTATGGAACTTCCAAAACATCATGACAAATATCATTAAAGGTCTACCATATTGCCTTATTCCCAAAACAAAAACAAATAACAATAACACCTAAAAAATCACGGAAATAGACTTTCTTGGATCACCCCTTTGGAACCACACCGACCACACCGACACTTAACTACTCTATAAGAGTTTAGAAGGAGTGGGTGAGCTTAACAAGCTCAATGAATGCCTAGAACAACTACCATGCAAACAATTCATCAAACTTTAACGAAACAACCATATAGCACAACCTCAACAGTTCCAACTCTAATGTCATATTATACTTACTCGTGCATTATTTACTAGTTCATTTACATGGTAATCGGATTCACTTTTAAGCATATATCACGTTACACATATAATCATATAACATTTAAGCATATAATCACAATACACATATAATCGCATCACATTTAAGCATATAACACAATACACATATAATCACATAACATTTAAGCATATATCACGATACATATTTAATTACATAGCATTCAAGCATATATCACGATACTCATTTAATCACATAACATTCAAGGATATATCATATAACACCATCCTTTAATCATGTATCACATTTCACACAATCACATGTAATGATAATTGGCACTTGAAGTGTGAAACATAAAGTAGGCACTATCGCCACACATTAGATACACGGATCTCCAATCACACCAAATAACTCATAAAGTCGAACATATCCCATAAGTGAAGCATATAGCTAACACTCTCATTATTTCCCCTCGCATGTCCCGTTGAATAGAGCTTAGCTCACATTCCCTTATCCCTCCAACATGTCCCGGGGCGTCAACGCCAAAAATCACTGTACATATAAGTGAGTACTCATAATCCTATGGGATGCCAACTATATCCAACGGTTTCAAAATCACAAGGCCAAAATATTCGAAACAAACACATATCACTTACCGATATCGATTATCCGTGCACTATCATTGCATATTTGCATTTTAGCAAAACATTGTCACTAACATTTAACATATACATAACATGTACACATTTGCACATTCACAACAGTTATCACAACCACATATCACATGTTATAGCATCTCATCTCAATTCACATATTCACAAACACATAAGCACATAGTTCACAAGATATCATAGGTATGAGGAAGCTTACACTCGGAATTTAGAGTTGGAGCTTAGGCTACCACTAAATTCTCAAAAAACGCATGACAAGTGTCTACGAGCAACGAATCCCAACATTCACCAATACGCTTTCGTCGAGAAGCCGAAAGTTCAATCTATACTTTCCTAGCTCGCAGATGGTCCTAGAGAATTCGGAACTTCAACACAATAAATTCACACAACAAAACATTCAAAAATCATCTAAGGACTCACCACAAGCAATAAAAAACATAAGTCTAAACTAAGTTATCATGTAACCTAAACCTTTAACATAACAAACTTTAAATCCAAATATCTCGGTCTATACTTAGTCTTTTCGCCTAAAACCAATTCAATTCATATTATAATTCGCATACAACTAATTCCAAACCTTTAAGCTACACAAAACTACTCAATTCATGGTATCGACTTTTTCAACATATTTTTGGCTATTTTTCGAAAATTCATTAAAACCCAAGAAATACTTAATGAACTTCAAAGTAAGTTTAGAAACCTTTTAATCTCATCAAAACTAATTAAAAAACTTTTTGAAACCATGTTTTTATCCAAATTCCTGAAATCCACCAATAACGATCTAATTTTTGGCTTTTAATTAAAACATGTGATTTAATGGCTAAAAATTCTGTTTAAAAGACTAAATATCATTTTAAACTAATTCGTTACTTTAGTTGATGAAAAATCGAGCGTTTGATTGAAAACCCGAAAAACCCATAAATTTGACAATGGAAAAATCTATGGTATTTTTTGGTGTTCTTCTTAGAATTTTATGGAGGTTTAAGACTTAGATGTTGATAAGAATTAAAAGATAAGAGTTTGGAAATAAAAAATTGAATGGGAGAGCAAAAGAGAACAAGGGACGGCGCAGGAATGAGGGAGAGGTAAAACTAACATGAAAATAAAACTCTGTGGGGAAGATATAGGGTGACTTTTAAAATCTTGTCTAATGGCCTCTTAAAAACTCTAAGTTTTGACTATTTTACTAATCAGTCCTATTTTTAAAATTAAAGGTATTTAAAATTTATTTTTAGAAATTGATTTAATTTTCTAAAAACCATATTTGAAAAAATTACAGATATACCATGTCACAAAATTTCGAACACTCTAAGACTAAAATTCCTAAAATACCCCTAAAACTCATTCCTAAAATACCCCTAAAACTCTTAGGCCTTATTTTGGGGGGTTACATTTTTAATCTCACTATTTTAGTATTAAATCTTACCGCTATTGTAACTAATCTCATCGTCAGTGTTGTTTTTAATCTCACTGCCTATCCAAAGGGAGCCTAAGTCTAATAGTCAAAAGAGAAATTAAAGAAAAATGGAATAATTTATATTAAGATATCCTAAAATATATGATTTTAGGCACCAATAAAATAATATCATAATATCAATTTTTAAAGATATAACAATATTGTTATACACCCATTATTATATGATATTTTTAAAATTTATTTAACTTTAATTAAATTTTCTATGAAAAGGACAGACGTTAAAATTAATATGCAAGAAAAACCATAAGCAAAATAATTGAATTTTGCAAACGTTGAAATTAATAATTCAAAATAAAAATTATAACTAGAAAATTGAAAACAAAAAAAAATCAACAACTAAAAATTAAGTAAAACTAAAAATTTAGCAAAAAATTGCAATTTGAAAAATTCTAACCACTATTGGTGGTGTTATCAAACTATAGTATTTGATTAAAAATTTAAAAACTTGAAATGAAAAATGAAAAAGAAAAAAGACTGCCTAAAAATTAAAAGAATTTAAAATTTGGTTGCACGGAAATAAAATATAATAAAATAATAAAATAAAAATAATTAAAACATTATAAAAGTAGCCATGTTAATGTATTTTACAAAAAAAAAACTAATTATTTCTAAGTAATTTAATGGGTAAAATTTTTAGGTTTGAAGAAAAAGATTACTTTTATTATATATTTATGTACTTTCTATTTTGATTGATTCATTTTTATTTTAATTATAAAATAATGGAACTTCAATTATATGTTATGTTATAAAATTAAATTATATTTTTATAAATTTATTTTTTCAATTAAAATTAATATTTAATTAAATTATATATTTAAATCTAAAAAGAATTTATTAAATTATTTTATGTAAAATTAACTAGTTATTATTAAATAGGTTGAATAAAAGTTAATTAAAATACAAATGTAAAAAACATTTAAAGATTAATATTATAAATAAATATTTAATATACATCTACATAAAAATTCTTAAACAATAAAAATGTAGAAGAGATGATAAAAGAAAATATAATTATCATTGTTAGTTGACAATGAGGTATTGGCTCAGTTGGCGAAAGCGAAGGTCTTGAGTTATGAATGCTAAGTCTGAGATCCATCATGTGCAATTAAAATATGTGAGTCTTCGAGTTTTACCATAAACTGCTATTATGTATGGGTTTAAGTTCATTAATTAGTCTCTAATTTGGATTTTTGTGTTGTAATAATTTAATTATTTGATCTCATTCTTAGTTAGTTTGTATTGTAATAATTTGATTCTATTAAGACATGTATTGTACTTGTATTTTGATTGTTCTGAACTTGTAAGCTTTCAAATATGTATATTTGAAGTGTTAATGTTTAGATTTTCTAAACAAAACTTTGGTGGCTGTTGGTATACCAGATAATCTTAGGATGTGATCATGCACTTTGTAACTTTGGTTTCAATGCAAATTTTATGGACGATTGAGAACTTTCAACTTATGCAAAGAATTCGATAAGGGGATCTTTTGTCTCCATATTTATTTGTGTTGTGCAAGAAACAATTAGCTCAATCTATACTTACGGAGGTTGAAGGGGGCATTTGGAAACCAATATAGTTAGTTAGGAATGGGTCGGGAATTTCTCATTTTTCCTTCACTAATGATTTCGTGCTTTTTGCTTGGAATTGGGAGGTGAGAGTTCAACATGTATACAGAGAAGGAAATAAGGTGGTAGTGTATGGCAACATTGGGCAGAGGAAAGGGGAGGGGAATGCAACTGCATCGAGCACCACTAGTAAAGGCAATGGGACTGTTGCAAGCTGATGAAAGACAATGCCGCGTTGAAGCAACTAGATTGTAAACTGGTTGTTCTTCTCCTTTTAAAAAAAAAATTATATTTGAAAAAAATATTTTTAAGGGACTTATAAATGTTTTTAAATTTAGTTAAACATAATTTAAACCATTAACCTTCATAATTAAATTAACCTCAGCGAAGGGATATATAGCAATTAGTTGACCTCTATTTAATTCACATATCGCATTTTGATAGCTAAAAGTGCAAGAAAAAAAAAAAAAAATTACAATTTTGAAGTGAAGTGTACTTAGGAAGTGAGTCAAATTCAAAAAAAAAGAATCTCGTATGTTGGTCAGATGGTCAAAATATTCATCATCTCAAGTGTAGTTTATATTCAAATTGTGCTAATCACGTTATTATTAAAGTTTTGCTCTCCTCTTATAATTCATAAAAAAAAAAAAATTAGAAAAGAAAAAAAGGAAAAAAGAAAAGGGTAGCGGTTGAAACCAAGGATGTGGGCAGCAGAATGCGTGTGATGTTGTTGTCCAACTTCTTTCACTCAAAAACATTCCTCTCTCTACTCAAAGGAATGGTTACATATTATTATAAAAAGAAAAAGGAAAAAAGGAATGGTTACATATCATCCACCAATCACAGTTTTCTCCTCTGCTCCACAGCGCTCTCCAAGCCTTTGTTGCAATATTATTTGTTCATATCAACTCGCTCGTTAGTTTGTCCAACATGCACCTCTTTTCTCGATGTTCTTGAATATTGTAAAAAAATAAGTCCAGTTTCCCAGTGCTATATTTTGGGTCCAACCAACGATTTAAAATGGCAGCTACACCCAAGGCCCAACCCTAAGCCCTCATGTTTACTAGACTAACCCAAGATGGCAAGCACTTTTTAGTGTTATTGGTAGCTTTGGCACAATAATGATGTTTATTGCTGTCAAGATTGAAATGAAACTCCATCATTAATTATGACCCCCAAACAAATTAATGTAACCGGCATCCACTGCTTCAAAGTTCAGAAACAGCACTAGTTCTGGTTTCCACTTATAAGACCGCAGCCCAACCATCATTTACCAATATTTTGAGATCCTCTTTTTATTGTCAAATTCAAGACCTTAGTGGATGAAAATCTGGTGACAGATCTTGTCAGGTTCCCATCAAAGTTTCCAACACCAACCCTGAAATTTAGCAATCATGTTGATGTTATTACTTTATATCCCATTTACAAACATTAGCTAATAATTTCATATGCAAAGTCTATTGCACCATAATGACATGAAAATCACTCCGGAAAGGAATAGCAAAACTAATGATTTGGGACATTTTTTCATTTGGCTGGCTCGGAGTTGTTAAAGTAAGATGAGTTGGACTTGTTAATCATAGAAAAATTGAAGAGTATCAGAGTTAAAGAATTTTCCGATGCATGTTAACCATTTTTTTACATGAATTTCATAAGATCACTTGATCCACAAATGTAAAACTAGTGTTCTTTCAAGTATTTGTAGAAATACAATCATAATTACAAATTTAATATATATGTATATAATTAGGATAAACATTATAAATTATAATTATATTAATAATTATATTATTATTTAGTTTCTTTGAAAGAGTCAAAATAAATTTATCTTGATTGGAATGAGTAACAACATTCATGCTCTCTTGGCTTCAACTGGAGCTTGGACAAGGTCTATATATATATATATATAAAGTGTCTGGAAATTAGGTTTATAAATTTATAACTAAAGGTTGGTGGCAATTTCTTATTCATAGATGGGTTAAAATGGGCGTTGATAGCTTGGTATCAAATTCTAGACCAAGAGCGACCATAGGTGGAGTGGTGAGAAGGCCGAATGGAAGTTGGACGGGGGTTTTGAAATCCTGATAGGATTGTCAGATATTTTTTAAATTCAAGCTCGAGCATTAATTGAAGGTTTAAAGTATGCTTGGGCATAGGAGTACCGTCAAGTGGAGATTGAGGGTGATAATTCTCTGTTGATTGCCGTTATACAAAATGGGTTAGCAGCAAACAACAGTTACAACAAAGTTAGGCTTATCCAAGACTAGTGTTTTAAGGATTGGGAAGTGAAATTTCAACGGATCTTGAGAGAAAGCAACAGGGTGGTAGATTGTATCACCAAAGAGGCTGGAGGCAAAATGGAATAATTGATTATTCATAAGGAACCACCGGGTATTGTGAAAGACTTATTAGATGATAATATTCATCGCGCTATGTGTCCATTTATTTAGGGAGATTAGTACTGATGTAATTTTAGCTCAAGGTTATAGAATTTTATTTACAAAAAAAAAATATAAAATTGAGATTGAGAAGTTACACATAATTTAGAAAGGAAGAAACTTGAATATAGAATTTCAAAGCTTTTAGAGTTGTAACATCGTGGTGAAGACAAAACAATTATTTTTTTACTAAATAATAATAATTGGCTTTTACACAAGTGGTAAAGATGTTAGAGATAATTGGGAATCAAATTTGTATTAATTTGAGGGAAACAATTTGAAAGAATTAAAAAAAAAAAAAAAAACCATGTAGTTGGTATTTTGAACTAATTAAATTGCGTTAAGGAGCAAACTTATGAATAAACTAAGGGGTGAATTTTATTGCAATTTCAATAGAATGGGGGCACGGTCTAAATACAAGGAATTAGCCTTTTGGTCATCTCGTGAATTAGCAGTTATAATGGCCCAGGCCCTTTCAGCTTTGTGCCCAAAATGACCAAATATTTGGCATGAATTTGAAAGGTGGGAAACTTAAACCTACTAAATGATGGGCTTCCTTCTAGAACCCTGGTTCGTTAGTTGTATGAGCAGCCCTACCATATTTATTCCTTTTAGTAGCAAAAGGTTGATTAGAGAAAGGGAATGACACTCATAGGTTGTGTTGGAAGTAGGTAAAAGTACTTAATAGATTCACGCACCGCAATTTAAATCAACAGTCAATGAGATTCATTTCCAAAGAATTTTAAGGTTTTACTGCTTATAAAACCATGAAAAGGAAGAATTGTTTGGTGGATTTACCATGTAAGTACCAAAACAAGAGAAGGTGGATTCCATTTACAGGTCCCACCTCTTCTCTGTTTGCATAGATTTAGGAAGATAATGTTGGGCAGGTAGGGAGATTTATGTGGAAATTTAACATGGGGGCACAGTTCTGTGAGAGGAGGGCCCAATAAATTTAATGAAAAAAAAAATCATCTTTTTTAGGGTAAATTTATAAATAGTCAGCCAATTATTATTGTGTTTTTGTTTACACCATCCAGGTTTTTTTTTTCTTTTAGTCATTGGTGGTATCAAAATTTAATATTTTGATCACTCTTTCATTAAATCACTAAGAATACCTATGTGACCTTTTTATTAGCATAATAATAAATTTAGCCCTCTAATGTTTACAGAATCTATTAATTTGATTTTAATTCTAAAAATTTCAATAAATTTGATCCTCAATTTTATACATTCTAGTAATTTAATCTTGATTCTTAAAAGATAAAAATAAAATTTAAAAACTTTAAAAATATAAAAAATATTTAAAAATTTGTCGAAATAATTTTTTTCTTATGTTTGAAAAACGGGAATCGACTTTAAAAGAAATATGAAGTCGCCACCAATTCTTTTTGTTTAGGTGTAATTGGGTCACCTATAAAATAAATTTTGGTCTACGAATTTTGAGAAGAAAACAGGTTCTGGAATCGGTTATGTGCGAGGAAGGATTAGCACCATCACAAAGCCCAAAATTGGTACCAAATTGATTAATTGATGTCCTAATGTTGAAAAGTTTTGAAATAATTTTGAAATTCTATTCTCTTTTTTTTTTTTTTTATAATTTTAAATACTTGATTGAATATTGAGATTCCCTTGTTCCAAAGGAATAGAGTATCACATCCAGCACGATTGGACACGACAAGCTGAGTCTTCGAATTCAAGATCATCCCAAAATTCTCCAAGCAGATGTATTGAAATTTTAAAATGGGTATTTGGTTATTTGGACAAACAAAAAAACACATCTAGCACGATTGGGCACGATTTCTTCGAATTTTCAAACGCACAAATATTACCTTATTTTGAAAATATGGACAAAATTAGAAAGAATATTCGTTTATTTGGTCAAACAAAAAATCACACCCAGCACGATTGGGCACGATTTCTTCGAATTTTCAAACGCACAAATATTACCTTATTTTGAAAATATAGACAAAATTAGAAAGGATATTCGTTTATTTGGTCAAATAAAAAATCACACCCAGCACAATTGGGCACGATTGGACACGATTTCTTGGAATTTTCAAACGCACAAATATTACCTTATTTTGAAAATATGGACAAAATTTGAAAGGATATTCGTTTATTTGGTCAAACAAAAAAAACCACACCCAACACGATTGGGCACGATTTCTTCAAATTTCCAAACGCACAAATATTACCTTATTTTGAAAATATGGACAAAATTTGAAAGGATATTCGTTTATTTGGTCAAACAAAAAACTACACCCAGCACGATTGGGCACGATTTCTTCGAATTTCCAAACGCGCGAACATTACCTTGTTTTGAAACTTGAAGTAAAAATGATTTTAGAGCTCAAATAGTGTTAGAACATGACATTTTTGAGTGAATATAATGCTATGGCATAATAACATACGATGCAGAGTAATTATTTACAAGTGAAATACAATGCTATTGAATCGCAAATAGCAAATAAATATGAAATGGGAATTAAAATACATAATGGCGATAATTATCAAACATTGGATCAATGGTAAGCAAAATGAATTTTAAAATATATATATATATATATGAATTTAGATATATATAAAACATATATAAGTAATAATATATAAACATATCGGAAATAAATTAAAATATACCATAAAATGTGATCTTTTAAAGTGATAAATTGTATATACTAAATTAAAAAATAGAAAATATATATACATAAGTAATTTTAAAAGAGACTAAATATACATATAAATAGATTTAAAAAGGACACATATTTAGTATATTAAATTATTAATATTATTAGTTCCCTCTTGAAAACTAATAGTGCTTTCCAAAAGAATCCTAGAGAGAGTGGTAACTGCCACAGTCTAGGATAGAGGAGGGTGGTGGCGATGAGAGGGAAAGCAACGAGGAGATCTCGTTGTTAGCAGAAGAACTTGTTCAGCTATCTATCAAAAGATTTATGGTGGTGCCAGATAAAAAGCCGACTCTAATTTGTTCAGTATGGACAAGGAAATCCTTTAATCCAGATAGTTTGAGGGCACAATTGAAGACCATATGGAAAACTAAGAGAAAGTTTGAGATCCAAACGACAGGACAAAATCCATTCTTAATCATCTTTGATTCGGAAAACGATTTGGAGCTGATCATGGAAGGACGACCTTGGTTATTTCGTAAGTATTTAATTTTGTTTGAGAGATTACGGAATTCAATTGATAGGGATAGTATTAAACTTACTTCTTCTCCATTTTGGATTAAAATTGGCCCAATTTTACCTGAATTTGATAAGAAGGATCTTATGCATGCTATTGGATGTACGTTTGGTGGAATTATCAAATCAAAAACCAATGGTGGTAATTGTAGGCTTAGGGTTAATCTTGATATTCAGAATCCACTTAGAAGAGGGCTATTTGTGTCAACTGATAATGATGTTAAGTTCTGAATTGCTTTTAAATATGAGAAACTGCCAGTCTTCTGTTTTGGGTGTGGTAGATTAGGCCATAGTTTGACTGACTGCCTTCAGTTTTTACCTGAAGAAAAGGAAAAAGTCAGAGAAGATCCTCCTTTCTCTATTGCATTAAAAGCAGAATCAAAAGCAATGGGATAAGAATCTTTAAAATTTAATGCTTTTGCGAAAAAGATAGGGATGTAGCATACTTATACAGGAAATTTAAGCAATAATCTGGAAGGGGAAAAGAAATCTAAATCTGTTGTTATGAAAGAAATAAAACAAACAGTCAGGTATTGGAAAGTTGGATGGATGGACTTAAGACCAAGGAAGAGATTCGACATGTGAAAGAAGTGGGGAAACAGATGAGAGGTTTTGATGTTACAGGAGCTAAAGAAACTATCAAAAAATCAAGGTGGAAACGGATAGAGGCCACAAATCGTATTGAGAAAAAGAAGAATGTGAGTGTGATGGGGAAAAGGAAATTCTTAGCAGAATTTGATGAAATGGTTAATTCAGAGACAATGGACAAAGAGGTAGTTAAAAGGTTGAAAAATAAAGTTTAGGTAGATAAGGGGGATAGCATGGAATTTTCATATGCTGGTGGGGAACAGGTTACCGTTACAAACGTTTTTGGATCGGCGGCTGCCAATGGGCAAGCCGACCGCTGGCAATGAAAACCATTTGTTGGAATGTTCGTGGGTTGGGGAGCTCACGAGAAATTCGGAAGCTGCATCACTTAATGAAGCAGTAACATCCCCAGATGGTCTTCTTAATGGAGACTAAATTAGATCAGAAGCGTATTGAGAGGGTTCGAAGGAGGTGTGGTTTCATTAATGGAATCAATATGAAGGCAGATGGGTCTTGGGGTGGGTTATGTTTAGCATGGAAAGGGGATATTGATGTCTCAGTAAAAAGCCATTCAAAATGGCACATTGATGCTATGATTAAAGGAGAAAATGGGCAAGACGATTGGAGGTTCACAGGTTTTTATGGGTCTCCATATTTAAAAGATAAGAATTCTACTTGGGACTTGCTGAGAAGATTAAGTCAAGAGAATATTCATCCCTGGCTAGTGGCAGGCGATTTTAACGAGATTTTATTTGGATTTGAGAAAAAGGGTGGAGGACAAAGGGATCAAAGAAGGATGGATGTTTTCTGAGACACTTTAGAGGATTGTAAATTGATGGATATTGGGTACTCAGGGACTTGGTATACGTGGAAAAGGGAAAATCTCCCCGAGACGAACATTCGAGAGAGATTGGATAGAGGAGTTGCTAATGATAAATGGACGATGCTATTTTCAACAGGGAGTGTTCAACATCTACCATACTCAATGTCAGACCACTGTCCTATTTTCATCAGTACAGCTCATGCCGCTGAATATGTTGGTAAACAGAAATTTCACTTTGAATCTTGGTGGACGTTGTAGGAATCTATTGAAATAGTTATTAAGGAAGCATGAGAGTCCAGTTCGGATCCATTAATGGAGAAATTAGGAAAGTTACAGGGGAAATTGAAGGAGTGGGCATATTTAATAGAAACAAAAAGGAGGGTGAGAAGTGGAGACTTACTACAAAGCTCGAAATTTTGTTAAATGAAGAAAGAGATGATGAGACGATGGCAAAAATAATCGATACCAAAATTCATTTAAATCTAGAGATCGACAAAGAAGAAAGGTATTGGGAGCAAAGAGCGAGAGCAAACTGGTTACGGCTTGGGAATAAAAATTCAGCGTTCTTTCATAAACATGCAACAGTACGTAGAAGAACAAACTTGATTACCAAGTTAATAACAGACGATGGGAAAGAGATCACCAGTGGGGCCGAAATAAAAGAGACAACTACGAATTTTTTCAAAGACTTATTCTCAACGAGGGAGTTACGAGCCTAGATAAAGTGTTGAAAGGGATTGAAGGTAAAATTTTCGAAGAGACAAATACAAAATTGGTACAGCCATTTAAGGATGAGGAAATATGGGCAGCATTAAAGGCGATGGAACCAACAAAAGCTCCAAAACCAGATGGTTTTCCTGCTTTATTCTATCAAAGGTACTCGCATATAGTAGGCAAGGAAGTTACAGAGTTTTGTTTGGGAGTTTTAAATGGTGACAAGGGCGTGGAAGCAGTTAATGGTACTGACATAGTGCTTATCCCAAAAACTCAGAATCCTTCTTCTTTAATAAACTTTAGGCCTATTAGTCTCTGTTCAGTTGTCTACAAGATAGTGGCGAAAGCAGTGGCAAATAGACTGCAGGAGGTAATTGGTAAATGTATTGACGAGGCTCAAAGTGCTTTCGTTCCAGGCAGATTGATATTGGACAATGTGCTCCTAGCATACGAAATTTTGCATACCTTAAAGCAAAAACGAACAGGGAAAAATGGGTACATGGCGGTGAAGTTGGATATGAGTAAGGCCTATGACAAAGTGGAATGAGATTTCATTCAAAGCATGATGCTAAAAATGGGTTTTACAGAAAAATGGGTTAATTTAATCATGAAATGTGTCACTATTACTTTTTATGCGGTTTACATCAGGGGGCTTCGCTAAGGTGACCTATTAAGCCTATTTCTGTTTCTTATTTGCAGTGAAGGACTGTCGGCTCTGTTGAGAATGGTTATGAGGAATGGACAGATGAAAGGAGTCAAAGCGAGTAGAAGAGGACCATAGATTTCTCATTTACTGTTTACAGATGATTGTATAATGTTTGGGGAGGCATCAGAAAATGGATCCAAGTTTCTAGAGGATATTTTAAGGGAATATGAAAAGTGCTCAGGGCAACGTATTAATTTCAATAAATCCTCAATTTTTTTATAGTACCAACACGAGTAAGGAGAAACGAGAGGAAGCATCAACACTGCTAGGGGTGAGGAGTTCAACAAGTCCTAGGAAATATCTAGGGCTCCCAAATGTAGTAGGAAGATGGAAGAAAGAAGCTTTCCAGGTTTTACTTGACAGAATTGTTAAGCGTATTGAAGGATGGAGTACTAGATTGCTTTCTCAAAGGGGAAAGGAAATTTTTATAAAAGCAGTACTGTAGGCAATTCCTACCTTTGCTATGTCTTGCTTTCTGTTGCCTAAAGCTTTATGTGAGATGATAGAAAATAAGATCGCTAAATATTGGTGGCAAAAAGGAGCCGGTCAAAAGGAATTCACTAGTGTCAATGGAAGTTACTATGTCGAGCAAAAGAAGAAGGTGGACTGGGTTTTAGGAACATGGCACAGTTTAATATCGCTTTGTTGGCAAAGCAAGGGTGGAGGTTGATTAATCATCGGAGTTCATTAGTAGCAAAAGTTTTTAAAGCTAAATATTATCTTGATGGCGATTTTATTAATTCAGATTTGAAAAACTCTTGTTCCTATGTTTGCGCAGTATCTGGGCAACTAAGGCTACATTGGAAAGAGGTCTTCTCTGGAGAGTAGGTACGGGGGTAAACATTTTAGTTTATGATGATGCATGGATACCAGGTTACATAAACGTTAAATTAAATTCTGGTGATGTTAAAGTAAGTTCAGATGATGTTAATTTGCGTCTTGGTAAAGTCTCGAATTTAATCAACAGTCAAGATAGAAAATGGGATAGAGGTTTGATTGAGAATACCTTTCACGAGGAAGCAGCTGAATTGATGCTTCGAAGTCCTTTGGCGTTGAGTCCCCAGGAGGATTTTCGGGTGTAGAGTGGCGAGCCGTCAAGGGAGTTTACTGTTCAGAGCACTTACAAACTATTATAAAGTATAGATCCTACAACTTATGCTTTAAAAAACTTCTATAAAGAATTTTACACAAAACTATGGCGGATTGATCTACCATTGAAGATTAAGCTACTAATCTGGAAAATTTCCTGGAACTACCCACCTACACGAGTCAACTTATCAAACAAGAAAGTCATTAATAACAGATTATGCCCCAGGTGTGGTGAGAAGGATGAAACCATAAACCATCTTTTTCGTGAATGTCCTGTGTCACAATCAGTTTGGAGGAAGTTGTCAGTTTTAGAATTCACTATGCTTCTAGAGGTAGAGTTCAGTGAATGGCTTACCAAGGTTATTTCTACTCTCTCTTACGACAAATGTCAAACTTTCTGTGGAATGCTATGGGCCAGTTAGGGGGATAGAAACTCTTGTATTCATAATAAGAAAAGCAGATCCAGTCAGGAAATAGTGGACTTTGTCCATGGCTATCTAAAAGAAGGAAGGTATCGGCTTCAGGGGTTGTTGTCAAGAATAGGACTGAGCATATGTCTCCACAGTGGTATTGAGTCTGCTTTTTCCGCAGAAACAGTCACTTGTTGACGGGCGAACCCAAATAGCCCTCGAAATGGGTAGAGGAGATGTTATTATAAAAGGCTATTCACTCTCAATCATAAAGAAATGTAATAATATAGAGTGTGATAAATCAATGGTGGGGGCTTACGTACAGGATATTCACAGATTGAAGTAAAAAATTAATGAAATAATATTTGAGCACATCCCTAGATCAGCAAATACTGTTGCCCATTTACTAGCTACAGAATTGTTGAGAAGAAGAGAAGAACTTTACCTGATGAACAGTGTGCCTTGGTATGCAGAAGAGAATGTGGAGGACAAGAGCGTCAGGGAATCAGATTGAAGAAGACGGAGAAGAAACGAGAAGGGCAAGATTCAAAATGGAAATGGAAAGTCAGATAAGGCTTATTATCTTCCCATTGATATCAGTTTTAGCCATTAATGACCGATATGACCGAGGTGTTTAGTCGGATAGGCGATACAGGTGATTTGATTGGGAAAAGACGTGGCGGTTTATCTTCATTCCAGAGGCTTCCGCTGCAAGTTTTATTTTTTCATTGTTTGGGCCTCTGTGCTGGACTTCTGTATTGGACGAGGTTTTGGCCCGATTGTTTTCTTTTATTTTTTGATTTCAGTTGTCCTTTTGTTGGATTTTATTTTTTTTGAATAAAAAGTCCCAATCAAATTTTGATTTTCAAAAAAAGGACACATATTTATAAGATACTAATATATATATAAAATGAAATCATTTTGGTAAAATTCTATATGTAAATATTTATATATATAACATAATGATGTAAAAATGTTTATATAAAGAATACAATACATTTAAATGAAAAATAAAACAAATTAAAACATTATAAAACCAATTTCCAAAACAAATTAAAAAACTTGGATAATAACTAAATTTAATACTATAAAAAGTTACAAGAATTATAAACAAAAATTAAAGCTTAATCAAAATAAAAATATAATTAGAGGGCTGATTTATAAATAAATAAAATTATTTAAACAAAATCAGGGATCAATATAAATACGCCTCAAATGATTAGGGACTAAACCAGGAAATAACCCCCAGTCGCGAAAACGTTGCGTTTAATAGGACTAAATTAAAAAATGGTAAATTACAGAAGGACCAATGCAGTAAATAATCCTTTTAAACCAAACACGCAGATCCTCCGGGTCACAAATCGGGTCACGCGCGAATCCTACCCCAAATGGTGCCGTTTCTTTAATAAGGCATAATTCTTTTAAAACAGAATTTAAAAAACAAATTAGCCATTCTTTTTTTTAAACAAATCTGTTTAAACTATATTTGCTTTTAATATTTGAGTAAGCATGCGAATACAATGAATACCTTTGAAGAAATTTTGATCTTTTGATTTCTGTATTCATAAAACGTGTGTCCCCTACAAATTTTGTTTCGGTTCTATATATAACCGAGAAGAAAAGTAAAAAAATTACAACTATTTTTTTTGTTCTTTTTGTTCTACTTGCTGTTGTCGTAGTCTAATTTGTAGGTACGAAGGAGGTGTACGGAGGCGTGGACGTGGCGCGTACAGAGGCTGTGCGCTGGAGGCTGCGGGGTGCACGTGAGGACACGCGCGATGGAAGTTGTTGCGGCGCTGGAAAGATCCTAGGGTTTTCTGAAATGTTTTTAGTTATTAGGCTATTTGGGCTTGGGTAGTTGGGTTTGTAATTGGGTCTATATGTGGGTTAGTAAGTTGGGTTTAGAAATCGGGTAATGGTTTATTTTAGCCTCTAGGCCAATTGGGCCTACTGTAATTTAATGAGCTGACTGGACTATTAATATTTGGTTTTATTGGTTTTTGTTTAAATTTTGGGTATAGTGTGGTTAATGGGCCAGGCAAATTTTGGGCCATATAGCTACCCCTCTTTGCTCATTGTTGTGTAACGTGAATGAAGCAAAGATTGTAAAGAGGGCCAAATTTGCCTGGTCTTGTAAAATCTTGACTTCGTGGCACTTCTTTTCTTCAAGTAGCCTCACTGCATCTTCCAGGGTATGGGAAATGATGTCTCAACTTGCTCTAATGTAATTTCAGGGAAAAGAGATTTGTAGTTTCAATCTTCTTTGCTGAAACTTCAAAGAAACACGAATTGGTCCTTATTGTAAACTTAGGGAGGAGGGATTTGTAGCCTCAACCTACTCCACTGGAACTTTGAGGAGATAGAAATTCAGGGAGAAGAGATTCGTAACCTCAATCTTCTCTGCTGAAACTTCAAAGAAATACAGACTGATCCTCATTGTAAACTCAAGGAGGAGGGATTTGTAGCCTCAACCTACTCCACTAGAACTTCGAGGAGATAGAAATTTAGGGAGAAGTGATTCGTAACCTCAATCTTCTCCACTGAAACTTCTCGAAAATGAAAGTTGATCCTTAATACACTTAGGGAGGAAGGATTTGTAACTTCGACCTGCTTCACTGGGACTTCGAGGTGATAAGAATCCAGAGAGAATAGATTTGTAGTTTCGATCTTCTCACTGAAACTTCTCGAAAATAAAGGTTGATCCCCAATACACTCAGGAATGAGGGATTTGTAACTTCGACCTGCTCCACTGGGACTTCGAGGTGATAAGAATCCAGAAAAAAAAGATTTTTAGTTTCGATCTTCTCACTGAAACTTCTCAGAAATAAAAGTTTATCCTCAATATACTCAGGGAGGAGGGATTTGTAGCTTCGACCTGCTCCACTGGAACTTCGAGGTGAAAAGATTTGTATTTTCGATCTGCCTCACTCAGGAAGGCAAGATCTTCTATCTTCAATCTGTTCCACTGCAAACTCAGGGACGCCAGACTGGTATCTTTGATCCACTTCGCTCAAGAAGGCATGATCTGCTATTTTACCAATGTTGCGACACTATCCTCTAGGGGACCTATCCTGTAAAATTGATTTTGTGTTTATGCTTATGCAAAATGGTTAGGATGCAATAATCAGAATGAATCTAATGCTCCTAACTAAATGTATTATGAATGACATTTGTATGAATGCAGAATATCATAAGAATGGTCTTTTTACAAAGATTAGGATGCAATGATCGAAATGAATCAAATGCCCCTAAATAGATGTGTCTTATGGATGACATTTGTATGAATGCAGAATGTCATGAGAATGATTTCTTACAATGATTAGGATGCAATGATCGAAATGAATCAAATGCTCCTAACTAAATGTGTTCTGCATGAATGCAAAATTTTATGAGAATGATCCCTGCTTAAGGTTGTCATCACTCATCGTTTATCAGGGCTCTATCGCTGACGTATTATGATGCCATCTTGTTCGGCTGGTATTCTCGACAGAAAACTCAAGGAAACAATTATAATTGTTCAACAAATTTGCCCCGCTGTAACTTCAGGGTTCATCTCATTATGACTTAGGGGTACAGGATCTGAATCTTTTCCCATCTATCCCACTGCAACCTCTAAATGTAGGATTTGTTTCTTCTTCAATCCATCACATTTCTATTCTAAGGTATAAGATCTATATTATCTTCCATCTATCCCATTATAACTTGGGGGTATAGGGCCTGTAGCTTGTTCCATCAACTGATCACTCCTCAGGTGACCCAACCAGATGTGTATGCATGATGCTCGCGTGAATGTAGAATATCAATTTTTCTCCGGAGAATGATTCCCATTTTACACTTAGGTTAATGATGCCCATTTTTCGTCAGGATTGTATTACTAACGCAATATCTTATCATTTGTTCAACCACCATTTTAACAAAAAATTCAGAGAGATAGTCTTAGTTTAGACTCTTCCTCCACCAATATTTCCATCCCTCACACTTGGTGAGTTTTAAACAATAGTCATGTTTCAGTTTCTTGTATTATTTAGAAACTTCCAGAATAATATGTGAAACTCATTTTATGAAAATTTTATTAGTTCACTAATCGTTATTTCAATGCTAAATGCTTGAAAAAGATCATAACTATGGATAAGAAAGAAATTGATTGGGAGCATAGCTCGAAATAAGCAATTTAATCAAAGTTAGGAAATTCAAAATAGATAAGATGAAAAACTAGGTGCACCAGATATCGCAACCTGATTTTCTCTGTTCAAACTTCTTGAGGACCATTTTAAACTCAATATGTGTTTAGGGGATCTGGAGTACTTTATCGGTGCTCCAAGACGTAGCATACTTCTTCATTGTTAATTCACGCATAGCAAGACTGTTGTATGCCCCCCTTTGATCAAAATTTGAGCCGCCCTTTTCAGGTTTTCAACTCAAATCCCCTTTGGTCTCAAAGCGCCCTTTGCGGGTTTTCGCCTTGGCCTATCCTTTTTCTTCTTCTTCTTTCTTTTCCCTTTTCTTTTTTTTTTTGTTTTTGTTTCTGAATTCACTGAATTGGGCAGGTCCTTTCCATCTATCTCAGACAATATCCATATTTCTCCAAAATAGCCTTCTTTGCTGTATAATATCCTTCCCAGTTTGGCATCCACTTTCTTCTGAAGTCCCTTTTGCATGGGAAAAGTCTTCTTTAAAGCCCTATCATGAGATTTTTTAGGGCGAATTATTTTTGTTGTGAGCTCGCATCACCTGACCATGACAGATAGCTTTTAACATCAACTGATCATATTGAGATTAGATCTATTCTACCTCATCCAATTTCAGCTCTGATAAAATTTCGACTCCAATGGGAAAAACCAATGAGAAATGCATTTCCCCCGTGACAGTCTTGGCTAAAGTTTGATAAGCATAGATGGTAAATAGTAACTTCTATATGCCAATCCTTACAAGTCTCGGTCTTTTTATGATCTTTTATATTTCTTTTTGGCTGCCTTTGCTGCACTGTGATGGCCACCTAATCTTTGAATAGACCGCAAATTTTTGACATCGTGCGGTTAAATATGATCTTTTCGACATTTTTTTGTCGGTATTCTTTCTTTTTTTCTTTCTTCTTTTTTTCGTTCTGATGACTATCGACTTTGTAATATTGGCACATGAAGCGACTTTTACCATCTTAGTGAAGAAACCGACATCCACGAAAATGAATCGATGTTAGCTACAAGCTTTTGATGAGACTGGCTTGGTAACATCCATGTCCCACATATACGAAATCTTATTTCTGCATTGAACTAGGCTTTGATCTTCATTGCCTTCTTTGGCTCACGACGTAGGATCTGTTTTTCATCCAGTATTAACAAATCAGAAGATATGTTACAATTTTTGTCATCTTCAAAGTCTTGAGATCCCTTGGACCCATATTTCACTCAAAAAGGGAGTCTGTAACAACGTCGCTCATGTCATTGATATTTGGGTACCTAGGTACAAAGGCAATCCAAAAAATAAATGATTCTAAGAATAATTATTTTTATGGTATGGTTATGAAAGAATATTCTAAATACAAAAGAATGTACAGTATGAAATGAAAAAAAAATATTTATTTAAAAAGATGCATTTTATTGAAATAAAAATTCTAGACACAAGCCCATTTCATAAAAAGATTCTTATTGCTTCTGGGCTTAAAGCAACAAGCATATTTTGAATATTACTCTAGATTAACTCAAAATATACAGGGATCCCTTTCACAGTCCCATTGTTTAAAATCTTTTCAAGTACGTAAAGGCAGAAGCTTGGAAAAGTCTATTCTCTGGTTCTCTTTTCGAATATGTCGTTAATGTTCAGATTCCATAATATTCCTTCGGGTTTTTAATCTTTTCAATCAGGCCTTGCACTAAAGCTCTGAGCTCGATGCATCCTTGGATCTCATGCCCTTATCCATCATAGGGCTCACGATGTTTACTCCTTTAACAGAAAGGTTGGGTAATGAATTTTCTGCACAAGAAAGATTATCAAATTTTACGATACCCAATCTGATGAGTCTTTCGACTAATTTCTTGAAAGCGATGCAATTTTCCATCGAGTGCCCTGTAATTCCTGCATGGTATTCACATTGGGAGTTCACATCGTACCATTTAGGGTATGAATGACGTATTGGTTCTATATGAAAAGGGGATACAACATGTGTGTCGAACAAAATTCGGTACAACTCTCTATACGAGATTGGAATGGGCGCGAACTGGAGTTTTTTCGAGTTCGATCTTAGATCGGGTTCTTGCCTTGGGGAGACCTGACGACTGGTAATTACAGTCCTTGGTTGGCTCTCTGTGATCAGCCCCAAGTGACCCTTGCTATACCTTCTCGTATTATTCGCTTTATTTTCATTTTTCTTCGGGGCTTTTAAAGTCCACTCTACTTTTTCATTTGTTTCTGTCAGTACAACCGATTTGGCTCGATCATCCTCGGGTTAAAACCTGAACCCCTCAGGAAGTTCAACAAGGCTGAGGTATCAGTCTGATATCGGGGTTTGATAATGATGGGTACCTCATGCGAATGCGTGTCTGGTTGAGTCGGGATACTTATCGGGGAATAAACGATGTCTTCATCATCATCCACACTGCTGACCACTGAGCCACTCTTTTTTTTAAGCCCTTCGACTAGTAATTGGGTTAACTGGCGCATTATATTCATTTGATCTTGCATATCCCGTTGAATTTTGGCCAATTGCTCTTACATCAGTATTTGTCTTTGCTCTATTCTCTCCAACCTTTGTTCCATGTCTTCTAGGTTGACTGAATTAATTTTTAATTAGGGTCATTTTGTAAAAATTAACGCAAATGATGCAATGTAATGAAAATGGCATAATGCAAATGATGTAATCCATGCATGAAATGCAATGCAAATGCATGGAATAAATGCAATGCAATGCAAACAAAACAAAAGAAAACACATTAGTGCAAGAGAAGAAAACACGTTAGTGCAAGAGAAATAAACAACATAGAACACGTGACCGGGTGACCACTAGGGTTTGGCGTGGCTCTATCTATGATAGGAGCCTAGGGCTGCTATATGCGGCTTGGTTCTAAAGAATGGGTACCTGAATCACCAGATTCCTCAATCTTCACCCATTATAGGCTCATATGGATTGAGTTCGGTTCAGGAGAATACATTTTCCTATGACCATGCGGAGATGAAAATCTCACGAAGCACATAGGTACAGATGTATTCCGGAAGTAGTCCACTAGCCCATGCGGAGGTGAAAACCTCATGAAGGCATAGTTTCTCACTCCCACTTAAAGATGTGACGACAACGGTCATGCAATGTAATGCCAAAATATTTTATGAGACTCGACATTATTGCAAATGCATTAAAAGAAACATGACTTTTTTTTTAAAAACAATTTTCCAAATTTTCAATCAAAGGACAAGAATTAATCAATCTATGGCCTGACTCTCAACCAGTCCCCAGTGGAGTCGCCAAGCTGTCGAAACCATTTTTTTCTTATGTTTGAAAAACGGGGATCGACTTTAAAAGAAATATGGAGTCGCCACCAATCCTTTTTGTTTAGGTGTGATCGGGTCACCTATAAAATAAATTTTGGTCTAAGAATTTCAAGAAGAAAACAGGTTCGGGAATCAATTACGTGCGAGGAAGGATTAGCACCCTCGCAACGCCCAAAATTGGTACCAAATTGATTAATTGATGTCCTAATGTTGAAAAGTTTTGAAATGATTTTGAAATTTTGTTCTCTTTTTTTTTTTTTATAAATTTAAATACTTGATTGAATATTGAGATTCCCTTGTTCTGAAGGAACAGTATCACATCCAACAAGATTGGACACGACAATCTGAGTCCTCGAATTCAAGATCATCCCAAAATTCTCCAAGCACATGTATTGAAATTTTAAAAGGGGTATTTGGTTATTTGGACAAACAAAAAAACACACCTAGCACGATTGGGCAAGATTTCTTCGAATTTCCAAACGCACAAATATTACCTTATTTTGAAAATATTGACAAAATTAGAAAGGATATTCGTTTATTTGGTCAAACAAAAAACCACACCCAGCACTATTGGGCACGATTTTTTTGAATTTCTAAACGCACAAATATTACCTTATTTTGAAAATATGGACAAAATTTGAAAGGATATTCGTTTATTTGGTCAAATAGAAAAAACCACACCCAGCACGATTGGGCACGATTTCTTCAAATTTCCAAACACACAAATATTACCTTATTTTGAAAATACTGACAAAATTTGAAAGGATATTCGTTTATTTGGTCAAACAAAAAACCACATCCAGCACGATTGAGCACGATTTTTTCGAATTTCCAAACGCATGAACATTACCTTGTTTTGAAACTTTAAGTAAAAATGATTTTAGAGCTCAAATAGTGTTAGAACATGACATTTTTGAGTGAATATAATGCTATGGCATAATAACATACGATGCAGAGCAATTATTTACAAGTGAAATACAATGCTATTGAAAAGCAAATAGCAAATAAATATGAAATGGGAAATTAAAACACATAATGGCGATAATTATCAAACATTAGATCAATGGTAAGCAAAATGAATTTTAATATATATATATATATATATGGATTTAAATATATATAAAACATATATAAGTAATAATATATAAACATATCGAAAATAAATTAAAATATACCATAAATGTGATCTTTTAAAGTGATAAATTGTATATACTAAATTAAAAATAAAAAATATATACATAAGTAATTTTAAAAGAGACTAAATATACATATAAATAGATTTAAAAGGACACATATTTATAAGATACTAATATATATATGAAATGAAATCATTTTGGTAAAATTTTATATGTAAATATTTATATATATAACATAATGATATAAAAATGTTTATATAAGGAATAAAATACATTTAAATGAAAAATAAAACAAATTAAAACATTATAAAAACTTGGATAATAACTAAATTTAATACTATAAAAAGTTACAAGAATTATAAACAAAAAATTAAAGCTTAATCAAAATAAAAATATAATTAGAGGGCTGATTTATAAATAAATAAAATCATTTAAACAAAATTAGGGATCAATATAAATGCACCTCAAATGATTAGGGACTAAACCAGGAAATAACCCCCAATCACGAAAACGTTGTGTTTAATAGGACTAAATTGAAAAATGGTAAAATTACAGAAGGACCAATGCAGTAAGTAATCCTTTTAAACCAAACAAGCGGATCCTCCGAGTCACAAATCGGGTCACGCGCGGATCCTACCCCAAACGGTGCCGTTTCTTTAATAAGGCATAATTCTTTTAAAACCGAATTTAAAAAACAAATCAGCCATTTTTTTTAAACAAACCCTAGCCTTTTTCTTTTCCAGATGCGCCGAAAGAAAATCACAGTCTGGCTACTGTACCGACGTGATAATCGACGATTAGTGATGAATCCAAGCCTCTCTGAGTATTATTTTCAAAATCTGACTCAAATACCTCCGTATTTTCAACCTTGAAGACCTTCCTTACTTCGATTTTGACGAAGAAAGATAGATCCGACGGTTCGTCTTTCAATGGTAAATTCCCTTTTTTTTTCGAAATGAACAAAAACATGCAGAAAGAGAAAGGAAAACGAAAACAAAAATATATTTCCAAAAAAACCACCTTTCTACCTTTTCTCTTTTTATTTCGTATTTCTTGTGTATTCGTAATCAAAATCCTAAGGAGATTAAGTGACTCCTCAGATTCTGCTTTCTGATCGCCGGAAAAGAAGGTAAAAAGACACGTTCCTCTTTGTTTAAACTATATTTGCGTTTAATATTTGAATAAGCATGCGAATACGATGAATACCTTTGAAGAAATTTTGGTCTTTTGATTTTTGTATTCATAAAACGTGTGTGTCCCTTACAAATTTTGTTTCGGTTCTATATATAATCGAGAAGAAAGGTAAAAAAATTACAACTATTTTTTTTGTTCTGCTTGCTGTAGTCGTAGTCTAATTTGCATGTACGAAGGAGGCGTACGGAGGCGTGGGCGGCGCGCGTCATCGAATTTGTCTGTTGGAGGTCTGAGGTGCACGTGAGGACACGCGATGGAAGTCATTATGACCTTGGAAAGATCTTAGGGTTTTCTGAAATGTTTTGGGCTATTTGGGCTTGGGTAGTTGGATTTGTAATTGGGTCTGTATGTGGGTTAGTAAGTTGGGTTTAGAAATCGGGTAATGGTTTATTTTAGCCTCTAGGCCAATTGGGCCTACTGTAATTTAATGGACCGACTGGACTATTAATATTTGGTTTTATTGGTTTTTGTTTAAATTTTGGGTATAGTGTGGTTAATGAGCTGGGCAAATTTTGGGTCCTACAAAATTCATTTTTTGATAAAAATACATAAGATTTATTAAAAAAAACACACATAGAATTATAAATAAATGAATATCCATTTTTTTCTAACATGAAATTTATTTATTAAAACAATAATTTAATAAATAAAATAATTTTTTAAAAATCTACAGACATGACTTCAATCTTTTTCAAACTTTTTCATTTTTTAGTTTTATTTATTATACATCTAGCCTTGTTCTTTAGTCCTCGTAAAATTTGTCGAGTAATAGGGTCCACTTTCACCCACAATCACCAACACTAATAACTCTTACTCTGAACTCATTGATTTCCACATCCATTGTTGTCGTGCCATAGAACTAAGAATTTGTTGTGGAGCTACTAACATAACACAACCTCATCCTCACTCATATATTCCCAATCATACTCGCCCTCAAGTAGAATCTCAAACGCAACAAACTTGTTTTGGGAAACAATCTAAAGACATTGATTTTATTCTTTTCAATCTTAGTTTATAGTTTTTGACCTAATCTGAATATAATGGTGGTTAATGTTGAAAAAAAAGGGAAAAATTGAACATGCTTAAGTCTTCTTCATAGTTTTCTCCCTTAAATTATTTTATTTATAAAATTATTATTTTAATAAATAAATGTCATGTTAGAAAGTGAGAAAAGTAGATAATTATTTATAAATATTTTATAATTTTGTATGTATTTTCATGGAAAAATAAACTTTTAGATAATTTTAAAATTTTAAAATTTTAAAATTTAAGAATCATGATTAAATTGACAGAATGTGAATCCTAAGTGATGGTTTGATGGTCAAGGGTCTTCACTGCTCCAAGTGTGACTTGGGCTAGAGTCGCGCTAATCATATTTGTTGTGTGGCTTTACCCTGTTATTGTAATTTACAAAAAAAAAAAATTGACAGAATGTGTAAATGTGAAGTCTAAATTTATTATTTTATTAATAGAAAAAAAAGCACACCAACATTTCGATGAAAATATTAAAATTTGATAATTAAAAAATTTAAACTTGAATAATTAAAATAGAAATACGGTAATAGTTGGATGAGAATTTATAAAAATTAAAAGTTGATAGGAAATGAGATGGTTATAATGGAGACATTAGTGGTTGTTGAGAAGAAAGAGTTTGATTGGGCATTGGGATCCATCCATGGCATTGGCCCATACCCACCTGACCTAACCATTTCAAGTTTGAACTGTACACCTCTCGGCCACACACTTTTTATTCATACCTTATCTCTCTCTCTCTCTCTCTCTCTCTCACATCATTATTTGGGAACTCTTTTCCCCACCACCTACGCTTTTGCTACCTATCTCCACCATAACATGCCCCCACCCTTTCTTTCTTTATTTTTGCCCTAATTGTCAAACAGTACAATTTCACCCTTTGCTACTAACAATCTTCAAATGATTTGCTAATTTGTTGGTTTTAACTAAAACTATGAGAAAAAATTAAAAATTTCAACCAAGACTTTGTTTGTATTAGCAAAAGCAGAAGTCCATATTTGAATTAAATGTTTTTTTATGGCAAAATTGATGTGAGTCATCACGTTTTCAAATAAAACGTGTAAAGAAATGAATTTTAGGAGGGGAAAAAATTGCATGCACCTCTGCCCTCTGCCCTCTGCATTATTAATATCATTACTTTTTTATTTTTGACTTTCTCTTAAATACACCAAGCTATTACTTTCTATCATATTTTGACCAAAGATAATCCTAGGACTATGAAAATTTTGGTTCAATTCCAATTTGTGATTTAACTTTACAAGTTGTATCAATTTTCTCCATTTTTTTTTTGTTTTGCAAATAAATATGATTGAAGTCCCATCAAAATCTATAAATAGATTTAGTCAAAGATTTGCAAAAAAAAAAAAAAAAGAACCCAAGGTGGACAAGGTTAGAACTATCAACTATCCATTGAGTTGCGCTGTAATCTGATTTTAAAAAAAGAGAAAGAAATCTTCTGAAAGGAGCTTGAATTTACTATTTATTAATATTAAAAATCTCAAATTAATTTTTATTAATATTTATACGAGCTCCATCGGAAGCTAACCGGGCGGAGAAAGAATGATTAAGAGTAGGACCCACAAGTGGTGTGCGGAGGTGGGTCCCTATCGCCGCAACGGTGCACATGAGCCTACGTCCGACGCCTTTTCCCAACTCCAACTACCACCCCAAAAGGGTGGAGTTGGTACCCTGTGGGACACACACACAATACCTTTTCCCTTTTCTTTCCATTTCACTCCCGTCTTTTCCCCCTAATTACAAACCTACCATTCCATTTTCACTTTTTTAAAATTATTAATTACTAGTAATTCTATTACATGCACGTCCGTATACAAAATAAATTAAAAATAAAATAAAATAAACAATAAAATATGTGATCTGAAATTAATATTCATAATATCATAGCATGTTTTTGGTTTTGTATTTTTAACTCGAATTATCAATTTTCTTAACATGTAAAAATATTATCATATTAGGAAGTATTGTTTAATATGTTATCAAATGTTAAAAATATTATTATATTGGTGATAGAAAAATTTAACATTAAAATAGAGTTATAAAAAGTTTATATAATAATTAAATTATAGGTTGATAAATATTTTTAAAAATAGACATATAACCATTTATTTGTAAAGTAAATAAAATTTTATCATCCATCCATCAAAAAGTTAATTAGACGATAATTGGAAATTGAAGCATAAAAATGTTCTAATATGGTTTGATCTTGTGATTGACACTCTTTCGATGATTTTTTTCTTTAAAAATATTAATCATATTATATATATATAAAATTGTCAAAACCCAACCCTTTATTACTCATTTAGATGATAACATCCTCTGTTTATACTAATTTCAAAAGTTTTGAGCATACTATATTCAATACAAGTGATATTAAGAAAGAATAATCAACCACCAAAAATAATTTGTGATAAAATTTGATACAAGTGATATTAAGAAAGAATAATTTCAACAACAACAAAAAAATGATCGAAACTAAAATTTAAAACTAAAACCTCTAAAAGTAAAAATTGAGTGTATTATAATTTATTTATAAACTCTCACTTTGTGTTTCTTAACAAATCTAAGCTGCCATGAGAACCACCATGAAAGCAATTAAATTCGAGATTAAAATTTCCTGCTGAGATGTGAGAGAGAAAAAAGTAGGTAATCATTTTATGGAGTTATGTCTCATTTTTTTTTTTTACTTTTTTTCTCTTAATTAAACTCTTTTTTAGTTTCCCACTTAAATTCTGATTAGTGTAGGTTATTTTAATATTATTGACTTATAAATTTAGCCTATAAATATGTTGTTTTTCACCCTAGAAAAGTAACCCATTACACATTTAGGTATTAGCTTTTACAAGCTTTCAGAGAATTTTCTATTTACGTTTTAAGGGTTCTTATTTCGAGTTTCGGGGCTTAGTTTTATCTCCATCTTTGTACTCTTAGTTTTTGTCGTTATAGTGAAATTATCTTTACTTGTGGTTTTTTATCCTCTTTGAAGGGGGTTTTCCACGTACAATATTTATTTTCGATATTTTCAATTTCTTTGTTATTTTACTTGTTCGTAACTTAATCGGGTTTATCCACAACAAACTGATATCATAGCTAGTTCAATTTTCGCAATCAGCATGTTCAAAGATGGCAACAACAAGGTTTGATATTGATAAGTTTGATGGCATCATAAATTTTAATATGCGGCAAGCACTACACCAAAACAGACTTTTAGTGGCGTTTCTAAGCGCCACTAATACTATTTGAAAGCGCCGCAAAAAACGCCGCTAAAACAAGGGCCGCAAAAGTTAGCGACGTTTATTGTGAAAAAGCCGCTAAAGGGTGGGCCACTAAAACTTCCCATGTAACACCCCAAACCCGGCCCATTCACTACGACCGAATTTGAAATGCCACTGCGGAAAACGTTTGAAACAAATTTGAACTTACGAATAAAACATGAAAATTTTGTTAAGTTTAGAAAACAGTGTTCATTAAAATTCTTAAGTAAGGTGTGGTGTTTATAAAAATATCAGGATTAAAACTTTAGTATATATAGATTTAAATAAATATCGTTTGTAAATAATTCCTCAATTGTGAATCCATAATAGAAAAACACTTAAACAGACTTTAAATACTTTTAGGGGCCTTATTACAATAATTGAATAATCAAAGTACTGAAAATATAAATGCTTAATTAATTAAAAATATCTTTCTGCATGAAAATCTGCTTCTGCATGGCCACCTTTGTATCCACTCCAACCCGGTCCAAGCTTTACGCATCACCTGAAAGGTTTAAAATATTGGGTGAGTCAAACTGACTCAGTGCATAATCATTTCACATATCTCCAAATATGGGCTTGGCCCATATCCACACAGTCCATACACATAAATATGCAATTATGAAGCCCATCCCAACCTAGGGTCCATCCATTACACCTACCTTGGCAGACCCCCTGCTCAAGGCCGTGGCTAATCTACCACCGATCACATAATGATCCACATATCTTACCTTGGCAGACTTGCTGGTCAAGGCCGTGGCTGAGCCACCGATCCCATAGGGATCCTACATATCAATCAGTCCACGGTGATGCACACGACTATCAACCGCCGAGATGGGCACCTAGCTAACACCTCCTTGATGTAGCACCTAGCCAACATCAAGCGCTAATGTAAGACAAGGCTAACATTAGACCACGTACATAATGTACACCCTTTCCTTCAATATTCATGTCCCAATCCCCATGTGCATATATTTATCATGACAAGGTAACATTGTAAAGAGTACACATCACATGCTTTACCACAATTCATACACATAACACAGGTAGTTTAATATCATAAAATCTTGATTGCTTAACAGGTTACCCACCATGGTATCCACCATCTTAGCCATTATTTTTGGCTACCATTCACATCATAACATATACATATATAGCAACATGTACAAATAATAGAAGAACAGTACGATAACTACGCACCTGATTATTTAGCGAGATCCCGATCTATTGAATCTAACACAATCTAGAATCTCGAAACTTGCCGCTATGCCTGTCGATTCGCTCCTTACGGATCTAAATTCCAAAACCGCTCATTGTCTTAGAAGTTGTCAAACTCCCTGCTTAACCTTTGTTAGTTTTGGCTTAACAATAAATCTAGGGAAAATGGCCCTTGGCCGAATAACACATACCACTTACCTTGATACTTTCGAATCCCGAAGAACTCCTTACTGCTCCTTAATATCGGCTACACAAAAGACACATAAAATAGCTTAATGGACATTTGGCCATCCTTAAATCAAGGCCTTCACACTTGATTTCGGCAAACTAAAAAGAATAAGAACCCAAATCGATTGCTTAAAGAGGAATACACTTACCACCACGCGTTTAAAGAGAGATCTCAACTATTAGTCGACAAACACCTCCTCAATAATTGGTGAGGTTCCTAAATGATGATGGAGTACTCGGCTAATCACAAAAAAAAAAAAAGAAGCTTGGGAAGAAGGGTGTAGATTCGGCCAAGAAGCAACTAGGTTCAAAAGTGATCAGAGTTTCGGCTTTGATGCTCTCCACAAGATTCGGCTAAGCCCACAAAGAGGGTGATGGAACCTTCGGCTTCAAAGAAAAAAAAACTTGGAGAAAAGAAGAAATAGAAGAATGGAAAAACTTGGGAGCATTCGGCAATAGAGATTAAGAAAGAAATAATTAAGAAAGAAATAAAAGATGAACTCCCTCAAGAGAATTTCTGCTACTGGCTTTTCTACCTATCTCATCCAAATTAATCTCCTATTATCACTTCATTTGAAAAGAATAAAATAACTCAACCATTATCTCCTCCTTTATCTCATTATCACCTATTTAACTAAAATAAATAAATAAAGCCACATTTATCCCACCTTAGCGAATAAAAACAAATTTCATCCTCATCAAATTAAAAGTCCCATGTGCAGAGCCACGACTTCTTCTTTACGACAAAAGAAAAAAAAAAATAAAACCATCCATGTTGTCGCCCTAAGTTTCAACCCAAGACACTGCTAAAACACCCCACGCCTCCACCACTGCTATGGCGTCTTTGTGTGACATAAACTCTCTATAACTCCTTTTAAGACCTCTTTCCCTAGCTCCCTCTTGCCTTAACGCCCAAAATAAAAATAAAACACCCATTTGCATTCCATGCTACTTGAACCCAAGACCTGCGCCAGGCGTCACCTCCAGGCCCTTAAGTGGCGCATGGGAGCCACTTTACCAATCCGATTTTTATGTCCATAAACCTTGCCATTTATTCTTAAGGCCTACCTAGCCCAATTTCTCTAGTTGACTTAAAAGGAAAATAAAAGCCTCGATGCGCCTGCGTTACTCGAACCTCTTCCGTCCTGCGCAAGCCTCCAAGGCCCTTAAAGTAGCGTCCCAAGCCACTTTACTAAGCCCAAGTTCATGTCCACAAACTCCTGAAATTTTCTTTAAGGCCTCCTTAGCCCAATTTTCCCTTTTAACTTAAAAATTTCAAAAATTTCCAATGCTCTCCCTTTTAATCCTAGAGCTTTAAAAAAACCCTTAAAACATCACCAACCCCACTTAAAGCCTACTACACTTGAGTTATGCTCCAAGCGACAACCCTAATTTAGGATGTTACGTTCTACCCTCCTTAAAATAATTTCGTCCTCGAAATTACTTACTAACGAACATCCGTACATCCTAACTTACCCCACTTACTCCACTGCTGCGCACTCTGATCTTAAAGAACTATCATACTTCTTAAACACATTCTATAAGTTCACAATCAAGGTTCCATACACTTTATTAGCAATCATAGGAACGAACTGACCTTATAACGAACAAAGCAATGAAGGATAATCCAGAAATAAAAAACTTACCTGTTGTCACCTCTGGCACATCACCATCTCGCGACGGCCGACTGCATAAACCAACCTTGGCTGCCTTGCGTCTGCACCTTCAGCATTTCTGTTTGGTGCTCCACGACCTCGGCCTGAACCATTTCCTCCATGATTCAGAACACGACCTCTTGTCGCTTGCTGACCATCTCTACCCGGCTGCACATAACCTTGGCCTAATGTCCGAGCCCTACTCGGATCCTGAGGACAGTCCTTAATCAGGTGAGACTTAGACCTACACCTAAAATATTCCCGTTCTCGGTTCCAGCACTTGCCAACATGATACCTTCCACACTCAGCACACGGACGATCCGGAATTTTTCGTAGCTGGCTTAGCAACACGAACAGAATTTTCAACCCTCAGTCTTTTCTGAAGACCCTCAAATGATTCAGACGATCCAAAATTCCTCCTATCCCGGTTTCTATCCTTATCTCTGTTCTGTCTCACCGAGTCCTTAATGCCTTCAGCTATCTTAGCCTTTTCGACTAACACAGCGAACTCCCGTTCTTGATGAGGAGCTATCAATAACCTCAAGTCGTCCCTTAATTCGTCCTCGAACCGGACACATCGCTCATGCTCCGTAGTAACTACCCCTCGAGCATATCGGCTTAACATTAAGAATTCAGCCTCGTATTCCGCTACGGACTTGTTCCCTTGAACCAGCCCTAGAAACACCTTCCTCTGCGCATCAATATAATGAATACCGATATACTTCTTCTGGTACGCTGTCTTAACGTACTTCCAGGTGAGATCCTCCGTCGTGGCACTATCCCGAACTGTTAGCCACCATTGATATGCCTCGTCGCGAAGCGGCGCCACCATTCCTTTCACTTTCTCCTCGGTGGTCGATCGAGCTCATCCATAATTATTTCGGTTGCTTCCAACCAATATTCACCGTCTTGGGTGCCACACGACACGCCCAAACACCTCGGCTCCATTAGCTCGAGTCGCTCGTGCGGACTTCCTAGCTCTCATATTTCCACTTGCTCCACCACCATCTCAAGAACTCAAGACATCTGCTGCGTCAAAGATCATCCCCGTCATCGATCTTGTGCTCAATACCAAAAGCTCGTGGTAGTGGCGGTGGTACCCCATTCTCAGATCATTGACCCGACCTAACGGGTTCGACACAGTCATTCTACCTCGACCACGTCCACGACGACCACATCCTCTAGAACTCATTTCTAGCGCCTCGATTTAGTCTGATTTAAGAAATTTTATGCATTAGAAATTTTGTTCCACTATTTATCCACGAGAAATTTTATGAAATGAAGTTTCCAGAAGTTATTCTTTCGATCAATCAAAGTTTCAGTTCGAGTTAATTCAAAGAATCACATTCACAATCACATTCATAATGGAGATATCTTCATTTCTCAACAAGGCCACACTCTTTCAGTGGTATTCACCACCTACATTCACTATTCGAACATTTTTGTTCGGCTCTATTCCAAGGGTATTTTTGTCATTTTTCCTACAGGGGTATTTTAGTAACAAATCGGGGTCAATTTGAAAATCACAAAAGTCATTTCGAGAAATTTTTTCCAAACTCATGGGCATTTTGAAAGAAGGATTTTCCAAATCAAAGTTTTGCAGAAATTTCAGAAATCGGGGTTATTTTGGTAATTGGGTAATTCAATAATTTTCCAAGCAGGTATCTTTACCTTTTGCAAAAATAGAATTGCTATTTTTATAAAGTAAGAATATTTTAAATAAAAGTCGAGGTAATATGAAAATTTTAGAAACCAAGGACATTTTGGTAATTTTACCAACTGTGGGTATTTTAGTAAATTTTCCCAAATCGAGTATCTTCATATTTTGAAAACTAGAGATTTTGGTATTTTGTAAAATTATTTTAACAAAAGTTGAGGTAGTATGGTAGTTTTACAATCAAGGGTATTTTAGTAATTTTACAATCTGAGGGCATTTTGTAATTTTGTAATTCGGAGATATTTTGGAATAATTTTCACAATAATCTTTTACTACAATTAAAAGGGTAATTTAGGGATTTTAAAACTAGGAATTTCATAAAACTGCATGGCTAGCCCCTTTCGGGTTTTAATTATCGGGTTTAGTCCGTGAATAAGTCCTCTTGGTTAGGGTGAACCGTAGCTACGCACCAGGTAGGATTCGAGTAAAGATGAGGTGAGTCACTAGGACTGCTTAAGTACTAAACTCTTACTGAATACCAATCCTAGACATGCGCACAATGGTTGCCACACCTTAACTCGGCGACTTACTTCACAAGTTTGTTTAATAGTCCTTAAGTCTTATGCATGTGTTTGAGTGCACTAGCCCTAGGGTTCAATAGCCCTAATATTATAATCTACGAGCCCAAATAAGCCCATAACAGTTCACACAAACAAATCACTTCAATAGTTAGAAGTACTTACCTGGTGGACTTCGGGCCGGAGATACAGGTGCCATGCCAGAATAAACCTGAAATAAAAGTCCATATTTTGAAAAGCCCATTTTTGAAAACTGTTTTTGGGCCCAAAACCTCAAAGCCGAGTTTTGAACCGGGCTCTGATACCAATTTGTAACACCCAAACCCAGCCCATTCACTACGACCGAATTTGAAATGCCACTGCGAAAAACGTTTGAAACAAATTTGAACTTACGGATAAAACATGAAAATTTTGTTAACTTTAGAAAACAGTGTTCATTAAAATTCTTAAGTAAGGTGTGGTGTTTATAAAAATATCCGGATTAAAACTTTAGTATATATAGATTTAAATAAAATCGTTTGCAAATAATTCTCAATTGTGAATCCATAATAAAACATAATAATAAACTTAATGAAAACACTTAAATGACTTTAAATACTTTTAGGGGCCTTATTACAATAATTGAATAATCAAAGTCTTGAAAATATAAATGCTTAATTAATTAAAAATATCTTTCGCATGAAAATGCATACGCATGGCCACCTTTGTATCCACTCCAACCCGGTCCAAGCTTTACGCATCACCTGAAAGGTTAAAATATTGGGTGAGTCAAACTGACTTAGTGCATAGTCATTTCACATATCTCCAAATATGGGCTTGGCCCATATCCACACAGCCCATACACATAAATATGCAATAATGAAGCCTATCCCAGCCTAGGGTCCATCCATTACACCTACCTTGGCAGACCCCCTGCTCAAGGCCGTGGTTAATCCACCACCGATCACATAATGATCCACATATCTTACCTTGGCAGACTTGCTGGTCAAGGCCGTGGCTGAGCCACCGATCCCATAGGGATCCTACATATCAATCAGTCCACGGTGATGCACACAGCTATCAACCGCCGAGATGGGCACCTAGCCAACACCTCCCTTGACGTAGCACCTAGCCAACATCAAGCGCTAATGTAGCACAAGGCTAACATTAGACCACGTACATAATGTACACCCTTTCCTTCAATATTCATGTCCCAATCCCCATGTGCATATATTTATCATGACAAGGTAACATTGTAAAGAGTACACATCACATGCTTTACCACAATTCATACACATAACACAGGTAGTTTAATATCATAAAATACTGACATGTTTAACCGGTTACCCACCATGGTATCCACCATCTTAGCCATTATTTTTGGCTACCATTCACATCATAACATATACATATATAGCAACATGTACAAATAACAGAAGAACAGTGCGATAACTACGCACCTGATTATTTAGCGAGATCCCGATCTATTGAATCTAACACAATCTAAAATCCCGAAACTTGCCCCTATGCCTGTCGATTCACCCCTTACGGATCTAAATTTTGAAACAGCTCCTTGTTTTAGAAGTTGTCGAACTCCCTGCTTAACCTCTGTTAGTTTTGGCTTAATAATAAATCTAGGGAAAATGGCCCTTGGCCGAATAACACATACCACTTACCTTGATACTTTCGAATCCCGAAGAACTCCTTACTGCTCCTTAATATCGGTTACACAAAAGACACATAAATAGCTTAATGGACATTCGGCCATCCTTAAATCAAGGCCTTCACACTTGATTTCGGCAAACTAAAAAGAATAGGAACCCAAATCGATTGCTTAAAGAGGAATACACTTACCACCACACGTTTAAAGAGAGATCTCAACTATTAGTCGACAGCACCTCCCTCAATAATTCGGCTGAGGTTCCTAAATGATGATGGAGTACTCGGCTAATCACAAAAAAAAAAAAACCATCCATGTTGCTGCCCCTAAGTTTCGAACCCAAGACCTGCTAAAAACACCCCACGCCTCCAGCCACTCTAATATGGCGTCTTTGTGTGACATAAACTCTCTACAACTCCTTTTAAGACCTCTTTCCCTAGCTCCCTCTTGCCTTAACGCCCAAAATAAAAATAAAACACCCATTTACGTTCCATGCTACTTGAACCCAAGACCTGCGCCAGGCATCACCTCCAGGCCCTTAAGTGGCGCATGGGAGCCACTTTACCAATCCGATTTTTATGTCCATAAACCTTGCCATTTATTCTTAAGGCCTATCTAGCCCAATTTCTCTAGTTGACGCAAAAAGGAAAATAAAAGCCTCTGATGCGTCCCGCGTTACTCGAACCTCTTCCCTCCTGCGCAAACCTCCAAGGCCCCTAAAGTAGCGTCCTAAGCCACTTTACTAAGCCCAAGTTCATGTCCACAAGGCCTCCTTAGCCCAATTTCCCCTTTTAACTTAAAAATTTCAAAAATTTCCAATGCTCTCCCTTCTAATCCTAGAGTTTTAAAAAAACCCTTAAAACATCACCAACCCCACTTAAAGCCTACTACACTTGAGTTATGCTCCAAACGCACAACCCCTAATTTAGGATTGTTACATCCCACCTTTAGCGGCGCTTTCTTAGAAAAACGCCGCTAAAGGTGACTTTTTAGCGGCGTTTCTTATAAAAGCGCCGCTAAAGGTGTGGCCTTTTAGCGGCATTTCTTATAAAAGCGCCGTTAAAGGTGTGGCCTTTTAGCTGCGTTTCTTATAAAAGCGCCGCTAAAGGTGTGGTCTTTTAGCGGCGTTTCTTATAAAAGCGCCGCTAAAGGTGTTGTCTTTTAGCGGTGTTTCTTATACAAGTGCCGCTAAAGGTGTGGTCTTTTAGCGGCGTTTCTAACAAAAACGCCACTAATTTGCACAGATTTGCAGTGCTATTTTTTGTAATATCCTACCTCCCCGCATTAAAACCAACCAAAAACAAAGACAATTGCATATAATTCCAACCCAAGGCAGTAAATAAAACATTTAAATCTCACAAAAAGCATTAAATCTAAACAATAATTCAAATTTAATAAAAGATATATGATATTCATTAATAAATGAAGCATAATTCAAACAATTCTTACAATAATATTAACTGTAACAATGTTAAAAAATCTTACAACAATAAAACAAATGTCTAAGAGGGCGGCCTCTGCATTCTTCTTGGAACAACTGCATCATAGTCTGCAGCTATAGCTGGAGTTCTTCATACTTTCTATTCTGCTCTGCCTCCCGTGCTGCTGCCTCCACTCTAAGTTAAGCAATATGCTTCGCCTCCCTCGCTGCTACCTCCGCTCTAAGCTGAGAAATTTGCTCATTGTGCTTGCTTCCATCGAGATATCCGGTCTTTCGGTCTCGAACTTCAAAGACGAGATTGACTCCGGAAGGCATGTATTCTTGGGAGCCGGATCCAAAATATTAAGTCGGGTAACACCTGATCCTTGACATCGAACCCGACCATACCTTGTAAGACCCAAAACATTAGTGATAATTTTGTTATAAATATACTCAAGATTAACAAAACTATCAATCAAAGCAGTTGTACCTTTCAGGACCCAAAATATCAGAAATAATTCTGTTATCAATCTCCTCGAGATTAATGAATCATAGACGAAGGAACCGCTTCATACTCCGCCTTCTTCTCCTTTAGTTTATCTTAATAAATCAATAAAAAAGTTAGAAACGAAATATATAATAAAAAGGAATGGAACATAACTTAAAATTATAAATTTAAAACTATAAACGATGAATTAAACTATTGTAATTAAACATTATAAATATTTATAATAAATCAAATTTTATTAAGTAAATATACCAAAATTTCTGCAGCGTCGGATGTCATCGGAGATCCATCCTTCTTCCTATATCGTAATGTCAAAAAGTCAAGGCGTCCAACTTTTGACTCGTGAAACTTCCTACATTATAGCGAGAAAAATATAATTTAATAGTATAAAGTAATTAATATTTGAAAGAAGTAATAAATTATAATACCTCGGCCTCAGCTACACGAGCAAAACTTCTGGAACCTGCGTGTGCGTGAATTGTTGCTTCTGTCTGCTGTTTGTTCCAACTCGCTCACGGTCCTACATAATGGAATTTGAATTATGTATGTAGTAAATACGATAAACCGAAAAATTTATAAGACTTTGAAAGTACGTAATACCTCTCCTTTCTTTGAATTCCAGAATCTAACTTGATCTTCCCATTGGTACCCAACATTCCCGGCGGGACATTTCGTAATTTTTCGTCGAGGCTTATGTCTTTCTTAAAATATTATTTTTTAGGGTGCTTTTATTGTCTCTCCATTTTTTACCCAACGTCTTCTTAACATAGTCATCGGAGACCTTTAAAGCAAATTTACCCTGGAAATTTTTTTTTAAAAAAAAGTTAATATAAATAAAGGTTAAATTAAAGTATTATAAATTACATTCACCTTTTATTACCTTAATATTATCGAAAGTCTGATTTTTGTTGGCATCAGGCATGTGATGCCATGATTCGTAGTTAATAGGTAACATATTCGCATTTCGTGCTATAATGCCCAAATAGCCTACCAACAGTCCAGCTTCAGATCCGATAGGCTGGCCATGATTGTTTCTCCTTACTTGAACACGCTCGATAGGCTCTAAGTCGTATAAATCTGTAAGTAATGTACGTCCCCGAGCTCTACTCGTCCCACCACCCTCAGCTAAAAAATGATATATTATTATATTAAAATTGAAAAATGAATCAATAATAAAATTCAACATGCATGTAAAATAAGCTTAACATTACTTTGGAATTGTCCATGCTAGTCATCTATGTCCGGCAGACTAGAAGATCCAACAACTGTATCCTGTCCACTATTTACTTCTTCTGGATTTGGAGTATTCTGGACAATATTTAAACCTCGTAATCGTCTTCTAGGCATTTTCCTTGCAATACACATAAATAGTTCAAAATTTTAGTAACAAATAACAACAATAATAGGACATTTAAATCAGTTAAATTATATAACATGACCAACATGAAAATTATAATATTACATATAAATAATAAATCGTTAAATCTTACTACATCATATTTCGTAAATATCTTCGTCCACATCCCGACGAACCCATTGAAATTGTTGACTAGTACTAGGATATTTTCGATTAAGTCTTGTTCGAAAAGGCAAAGTTTCGATCTTTCTACTATGTCATCTCTACTTCCACCGCCAATGTCGAACAAGTCTCTAGGGGTGTTTCAAGTACAATGTACCAACCTCATCGTTAGATCTTGAGTAAAAACTTGTTTAACTTGAGAAGAAAACACATACGGCTCGTCCATCAGTTGTTCTCCGGTGTGAATCAATCGAGAGAAATTCACCATTCTAAAGCCATATTGATCGTTTTTAATTCCGCGAGCCGTATTCACATCAGCCCAATCACCTCAAAATAAGACAACTTTGCATTTGCCGTAATAATCCAACTCAATGATGTCGATAATAAGTCCGTAATATTCCAAATTCCCTCGACCGGATTCATCGTCCCTAGCACTAGCATAACTTGTAATCGAAGAATTAACAACAATTCTGCAATTTTGGGTTCTCCTCAATCTCTCACGATACCTTGTATGAAATCTGTATCCGTTGATGAGGAAGCCACTATATCTTTTAACTATTCTGTTTGGACCTTGTAAAAGCCATTTAACGTCGTCATTTACTTCATTCCGACTTCAAACCTATTGAGTCGAAAGTAAATCGAGTAATTATGAATGTTATGAGAAAACATTATTACTTGTCAATGAAAACTTAAATTGCATACCATTTGGCTTAACCATTCATGGAATGATTCTGCGAACAACTTATTAATTTCTCGTCAATTTAATCTTTGGGATCGTTAACGAGCTCTCAATATTTGTTTGTACTCACTACGGTAAAAAAGGTTTTACTTTGTTAGAAGACAAACAAATTATAATTGATGAGTATTTATCAAATTCTAGAACTTACTTTTGAAATGGTTCTATTGAATCATGATGAAAAAGAACGTATCGATGAGCTTGGACCCACGATCTATCGTCTAATTCTGCAAATTCGACTTTGCCGATCGGTTCTTCAAAACTTTGAAATAAATAAGTTTCGGCCAAATTATGATCTGTGAGCCCAGCATTTCTACTTGGTCTGTTCATTCTTGTTTCAACATCTTCCAAATACCTCAAACAGAAAGTCATACATTCCTCTGCCAAGTAGCCCTCGGCAATTGATCCTTCTGGATAACGCTTATTGCGACAGTATGACTTCAATTTGGAAAAGAACCTAAACACGGTATACAACATTATCAAAAGTTACAACTAAAGGCATTGAGCTGAATGAAGGAATATTTTGCAAATAAGGAAAGACCTTTCAATGGGATACATCCATCGATAGAAAACGGGTCCACCAAGAAGTTCTTCACGCGAGAGATGAATTAACAAGTGCACCATAATAGTGAAGAAGGAAGGCGGGAATATCTTCTCCAGATTGCATAAAGTCAATGCGGCTCGATCCTGTAGTCTCTCTAATTCTTGAACATTCAAAACTTTACCACAAATGCCTTTCATTATATTCGACAGTTCAATTACAGGAGCCGTCACCTTTTTCGACATACAACACCGCATAGCAACTACAGTAAGTCTTGCATCAAGATGTGATAGTCATGCAATTTTAAGCCATATAGTCTCCGATCCTTAAGACTCACACATCACGATATATTTGATGCATACGCATCCGGGACCTTTATATCCTTCAACACCGTACAGAACACTTCTTTCTCCGTCTTCGACATTGAAAAATAGCAGGCAACAATCGATATTTCATATTCGAAAGTGCTCGAGGATGAAGCTCACGCCGAATTCCCATGTGGACTAAATCAAGTTGACTTTGAAGATTATCTTTTGATTTTCCATTGACATTCAAAATAGTCCCAATGATGTTCTCGCATACATTTTTCTCTATGTGCATGACATTAAGATTATGACGTAAAATCTGATGCTCCCAATAAGGCAACTCGAAAAAAATACTTCTTTTTTTCCACAAGTCCGCCTCATTAGGATCATCCTCTTCATCAGATTCATCATCAGATTCATCCCTAGATCTTCTATTTCTTTACGGGTTGGCCGGTTGATTCATCTTTCCATAAATGAAATTCATATCTTTCAACATTAAGAATATTTTGGATCCACCGGTCTGCGAAGAAGCTGGTCTGAACTCTTCAGTACCATCAAACTGAGCACTCCAAAATTTAAATGTATGATTTTCTGGTAACCACCGACGATGCCCCATGTAAGAGAACTTCTTCCCATTATATAACCATTGCAAACATGTTGCTGCTGACTAATACGGACAAGCATAACGTCCCCTGGTACTCCAACCAGATAAATTAGCATAAGCCGGGAAGTCATTAATAGTCCACATTAAAGCCACACGTAAATTAAAGTTCTCTTTTCTCATTGCATCGTATGTCTGAACACAAGCCCATAGTTGTTTTAACTCGTCAACAAGTGGCTGCAAATATACATCAATATCATTCCCCAGCCCTTTCTCTCTAGGTATAATCATAGACAAGATAAAAGAAGATTGTTTCATGCAAACCCATGGAGGCAAATTGTAGGGAACAAACACCACAGGCCAAGTACTGTACGTTGTGCTCATGAGTTTGTAAGGGTTAAATCCATCGGATGCTAGCCTAAGCCTCACACTCCGAGGATCGCTTGCAAAGCTTGGAAATTTGGAGTCAAAATTTTCCAAGCTAAAGAATCTGCAGGATACCTTAACAACCCATCATCTGTTCGTCCATCACGGTGCCACATCATTGATTCGGCTGTCTTCGACGACATGAAAAGCCGTTGAAGCCTTGGTATTAGCGGAAAATACCGTAAAATCTTAACTGGCTGCTTCCTTGACTGTGTATCGTGTTCATCCTCGTTACCATCCTCTGTATTTCTATTAATCCAATGGGATTGGCGCATACATGACAGCACTGTTGGTTTATCCGGTCGCCCCAATACAACATGCAGTCATTTGGGCAACTGTGAATTTTGTTGTAGCCAAGGCCCAAATCCTTTATCAATTTCTTCATGTCTTTAGAAGATTGAGAGATTTTTACAAACGGGAACATTTCTTGTAGAAACTCTAACAGTATTGTCAACGATTTTTCGGTCTACCCCCCAAACATTTCAAGTGAAAAAGACTAATCTGAGAATGACTGTTTGGAAAATTTTGATCCTCATACAGCTTCTTCATTCATTTCACCAAGTAACGATAGAACCTCGCCGCTTCTTCATTTGGTCGTTCATCCGTACACTTCTTCCCCTTCGGTGAAAGTATTTCCACCAAAATTATGATCATCGGTTGCACCCAAGTCGTGGAAATGACCCAAACCATCATCGCATATTAAAAGCATCCCGCAACATGCCTTCCATGTTATCGTCTCTAACATTCTGATTGAAAGCACTATGAGGATACCTAGATTCATCGATGAAGATGCTCCACTAGATGTACACTCTCCATGAAAAAATCATTTTTTGTACCCCCGGACAAAGCCATTAACAACTAGATGTTTGTAGATCACTTCACGATAATGCCAGTTAATATTGCAACACGTCTTACACGGGCAAAGAATCATATTCTCTTGGCTTGCATTTTGAAATGCGAAATTCAGAAAAGTTTCTACTCCATTTCGATAGTCGTTGCTTACCTTTGACAATTTCATCCAACTCATATCCATTTCGTAGTTGTTGAAGTCTAAAGTTGACAATAAATTACACGGCTAAATTGTTAATTAATAATTTATGTAAGTAATGATATGATCATATATATAACTGAGTACTATGTAAGTTATGTAAATTATGTAAGTTATGAAGTTTGATCTTAACTTAAAATTATGTAAGTTATGAAATTTGATCTTAAACTTATATAAGTTATGAAATTTGATCTTAAAATTAAGTAAGTTATGTATTCTTTAAGATTCATCATACGTGGCATTATTACACCTAGGATCCATTATATCTAACTGTGAGATATAAGGCAACCCGTCAGGTTTCGAGCCTACATACTTTGAATCTTTTTTTTTCTATACAAGTATTATGTAAGTTATGAAGTTTGATCTTAACTTAAAATTATGTAAGTTATGAAATTTGATCTTAAACTTATGTAAGTTATGAAATTTGATCTTAAAATTAAGTAAGTTATGTATTCTTTAAGATTCATCATACGTGGCATTGTTACATCTAGGGAGGATCCATTATATCTAACTGTGAGATATAAGGCAACCCGTTAGGTTTCCAGCCTATATACTTTGAATCTTTTTTTTTCTATACAAGTATTATGTAAGTTATGTATTCTTTAAGATTCATCATACGTGACATTGTTACACAGGGAGGATCCGTTATATCTTCTGATGAGATATAAGGCAACCCGTCGAGTTTCCAAGATATATACTTTGAATCTTTTTTTCTATACAAGTGTTAAGTAAGTTATGTATTCTTTAAGATTCATCATACGTGGCATTGTTACACCTGGGGAGGATCCGTTATATCTTACAGTGAGATATAAGGCAACCCGTCAGGTTTCCAGCCTATATACTTTGAATTTTTTTTTTTCTATACAAGTGTTATGTAAGTTATGTATTCTTTAAGATTCATCATACGTGGCATTGTTACACTTGGGGAGGATCCGTTATATCATACGTGGCATTGTTACACCGGGAGGATCCGTTATAATTGAAATTTTTGGTGATGATGTTAATCTCTTATTAACTTGGAAATATTTATTAAAATATGAAATTTATGTTAAAATATTTATTAAAATATAAAATTTATGTTAATCTCTTATCTTAACTTTAAAAATTCAACTTTGTATTATCATTTTATATCATCTTATATGCATGATTTTATTCATTTTATTTTACAAATTTTAAAATTTAGGTCTCTTTATTATTATTATTATTATTTGTTAAATTAAATTTAATCGAAGCGTAATTTTTACTTTTTAAAATTTAACAACAATAAATTTAACAAAAAAAGTATAAAATTAAATTTAAAATAAAAAAATTTATAACTTATTTTAACAATTAACTTTTATATTTTGTTTATGTTTTTTTATAACATACCGTACCTTAAATTTTAAAAAATAATACACGGGAGCTTGTAAAAAATCTAAGCGGCATGATTAGATAGCAATTTGGAGGTTGTTCAAACATTATTAATAATAAACAGCAATAATAAATAGCAATTAAGACAAAAATTCTTTAAGATTCATCGTACGTGGCATTGTTACACATTGGGAGGATCCGTTATATCTTACAGTGAGATATAAGGCAACCCGTTAGGTTTTCAGCCTATATACTTTGAATCTTTTTTTTTTGGACAGCAATAGAACAAAACAGCATAGATACCAACCAAGCAGGATAATAAACCACAATTTGGACAGCAAATTTGACAAATTCATCATGATATAACTATTACTGATCTGAATTTTGAACTAAAATGTACCTTAATAATTTTAAGAAGATAGTCTACTCCACTCTCACCAAGAAATAGGGGTTGCAGTCAGAAATACAAAAGATTAAAACAAAAAGTTTATTCACATACATTATTAAACACTAATATGAAATTACAAATTAAAAGATGACAGAATAGGGTCTAGAAAAGTTATGATTATTGATTAGAGGCTTGAAGTTTTACTTTGAATCAATTGTGGAACCTATATGCTTATCAGGAATAATTCCATTTTATATTTGTATATATCCACAATAGCAAACTTATCAGGAACACTAACACAAATATTTTTTTCCTTTTGAAACCATTTATGCCAGAACTCAACTGAATTTTAATTTGATAATCTAACGAAGCATTTACTAGTAGAAAAGTGTAAAGAATATTTTAACACTTAATTACAAATATTTTAATGTACGAACAGTATAAAAATTGAGCATATTTCAAATAGTATAATAATAAACAATAATATATAATGTACTACTATTATATATAACTATTATTATATTATAGACTATAATGAAAAGTATAGTATTATATGATATTATAATGTTTAATCATTGATGCATATATATAAACTATTAATATTTTATTTATACTATATGATATGATATAGCATTATATAATATAATAGGAGGGCTAATTTTCAAATATATGAAAAATAAAGGGACTTAGAGCATAATTCAACCATTATAATAATATATGATAATATTTAATATAAAGGTACTACTATTTTATATAATAATAATTATATTATATATTATAATAAAAGATATAATATTACATGATATTATAATGTTTAAACATTGATTCATATATATAAACTATAAATATATTATATACTATATGATTTGATATATCATTTTATAATATAGTTGGAATGCCAACTTTCAAATGTACAAAGTATGGGATTTAGAGCATTATTCAACCAAGTATAATAATAAATAATAATATATAATTAATAATAATATATGATAATAATTATTCAACCAGTCTTATATAATTAAATAATATAGTATCTAAATATTAATATATATAACTATTATTATATTATTAGACTATAATTAAAAAAATATATAGTATCAATAGTTATGTATAATTTAGTATATCAAAATATATGTTTATAATTATAACTAGTAATACATATCGGTAATTCAAGTTAATGTTTTGTGTTAAAATGACAAGAAACTAGGCAACGATAAATCAAGGAAAAAATACTTAATTATAAAGTTCCGAAGAAGCTAAAATTTCTAAAAGGCGGTTCCACAAGTAATTACATTATTTTAACACAAAACATTAACTTGAATTACCGATATATTGATGAATGTTACTATAATTTATTGACATTATCAAGGAGATGGCATATTCACTTAATATCATCGTAGTAACAACTAATATAAAAACCTTAAGAACAACAGTAAATACATCCGTAATTCAACCATATATAGATAAATATGCTACGTATATGTACTACTACTACTACTAAGAATACTTGTAAGTCAAGTGTTATCTAATAGAAATGAAAAACATAAAATCGAGAATCATTGACGGTCCTACACTCCTACACTCCTCCAATGCTTTTTGCTGGAATGAAAAGGAAAGAAAAGGAATCAAGCATATGAAATTATGCATTCAAATAAAACCAATCTCGATTAACATATACTGAGAAAACAAAATAAACTGGACGGCAGTAATATTATCCAACTATTATGACCTGCCATTCAAAACTACCAATGCTAGAAGTGGTTAAGAATATTAGAAATACATCACAAAGAACCAAACAACCATAACTAATAAAACTTTTTAATTTTCAAAGCATACATATATTATATACATTCATATATTATATACATATATTTCTTTATGCTAACTCATACAAACAGGAGGGGCAAGGGGTTATGCATAGCAAGCACAATCTCATCAAGAATGGCAATAAGAACACGAAATCAAATATATCCTTGCAGATCATTTGATCTTACCGCAAGACTTTCAGCAACTAACTTTACACCTATAACGATTGCAGTTTCATTCACAAATTGTCTCGCAAAATAGTCAAGCTCTCAAAGAACTAGTATCAAACACACGATGTAAACGAAAATTTGATAATAAGGGCTTAACTTTAAAAATATTACTGCTATCAAAGCAGACCTCCAAATTGCCTTGTAGGAGTTCAGAGCGATCGAAATTTCGTAAAGAGTGGCGAGTAACTCTCAACCTTGACAACTGTTCATGCTCAACAAAAAATCGAGGTAATTTTCGCACCTTTTAAAGTATATTTACGAGCAATATCCACACTTCAAAATTTGTCCAAAATCAGAGGACATTTCCTGCATGAAAAAAAAAACGAAGTGAAAATAAAACAGAAATACTCAACAAAAAAATACATATATGTTTATAAAAGTATTATCAAAATTAGGCAGTTTCGAATCATATTCCAATTCCATGAAACAATTCAATGGAAACCACAATTTAAGTTTTACACAAAATACAATTCATTTTAAGCATCGAATACTCAAACTGCTATAAACAACAAAACAAAATCCAATCGACGTGGGAAAAACGAACTAATTCAAGGGGAAAGCAACATTTGAGATTATAGTAGTTAAACAAGATCTAATTTTGTTGTTTATAGCTGTCGTCAAGCACCAAAATATCAACAAACAGAAAAGAAACTAGTCCCACATCCTACCACCAAACACCAGAGAATATATTCAAGTCACCATGAAAATAACTGTACTTGAAGTCCAAAAGAAAGCTTGTCTAATAAACGCATATACCTGTACTTAAAGTCTAAAAGAAAGCTTGTCCAAAAGAAACCTTGTATAATAACTGTATTGAAGCAACAGAGGAAGATAGAAAATGTAAGAGTGGTGTTTGTGTTTTTATAAAAGATTAGAAAAGACATTTTTATCTTAACCTTAGTAAAAGATAGGGGCTTGTAGACATTATTATCATATAAAATGTGAGAAATTGGGGTTTGTTTCACTTGGCATCATTGTTAATGATATAATAGTTGTCTCTTGTCTTGATGAGATTTAGCATTCAATGTTTCATCAAAGAATATAGCTTGTAGCGTGAGTTTCACTTCAATTACTTTAAATTGTTCACTTTTATTGTTTTTGTCTAATTTCAAGTTTTTAATTAAAATTTGTTATTTCGATGTTGTAAATATATTATTATATGTATAATGTTGTAAGTTTGTTAAGATTGAAAACTATATGAAATAAATGGGTTAATGTATAATTGGAAAACATGGATTAATTTTATTTTACGACTTTTATGTATAGTGCATAATTAATAGGATCTAACCAAGTTAAAATTTTAGTAGTAGAAACCACAAGAACTATAGACACTACTAATAGCAAGCAGAATCGACAATGCATTTAAAAGAGGTCTTTGGTCAAGGTGGGAATTCTCTAAGCGTATCTTGATGGAAAAAAATTTAACTAATGTAAATTACTTTTAAAAAAATTTGATTTTTATATTAAAATATAATAAATAATAAAACATAAGAGTAATTTTACTATTAGGTGTACATTCATCAAAAGAATTTTACTATTGCGACATAAATAATTGATAGCATCTTAATGATAAATAATTTGAGAACATTTCATTTAAAATAAAATAAAATCAACCCCCAAGTCGTATTGGCCTTTGCCTGCATCTCTCTCCTTTTTGGGTAGTTTTAAATATCAACCTTATGTGCCATATCAAAATTTTTAGCATACTGAATTAATGCATGTACTTTTTGTTGTACAGTCCATAAGAATTAATATAATATAATAATATAACAAAGATAGTATTAAAATATGGGTGCATTAACTTTGATTTATGATCATGAAATTGACAAAAGAGGAGTATGGGCCAATGGGATTTATTTTGATAAATCAATGTCCAATTCCAGGTCGTGGTATCACAAATAAAATTTCTAAGCTACTGATCTTGCCAGATACAGTAGAATATGATCTTTTATATTTTTTTTAACTTTTGCTTTAAAATAAAAATAAAAAAGTGAGAGTTGGGTCACTGTGTGATAAATTAAAAGACAACTATTTTGATTTAATGGAAGTTTTAAGAGTTAAAAATAAAATGAACCATATTTTCCTCGTAAGAATGTTAATATATTTCATATTAACTTTCGTGGATAGAGAGAATGTTAGAAAATTTTCCTAATAAATTTGGCTTTTTAAAATTGTATTATACATAGATGCAGATAGGTTATGAAAGAATCAGCATGGATTAAAAGTGTATTTCGATTTTTTCTATTTCCTAGACAATTCACTAACAAGAAAAATGAAGAAAAGTATTCAACTCTGTGAAAAGAAAGAACCAAGGGAGTAACACACCTTATATAAACAATCGAATATCGAAGATCCAATTGCCCACGACCACTTTTGGAAATAATGTGAACATAATATTCGATAAAAACAATTCATGACATAATATATTTTACCATGAAAACAAAAATAACAAACAAACAATTGAGAAAAGTGAGAAAACAAGCGAGATAATTGAAGCTTATCAAATTACAAAATCGATTGACCCTAAAAATATTTATATTCGAAATCCCATAAAGCTTAAGAGCCTAAAGTATGGGAATCTAAGCGAGCAAGCATGGTCCTAAATCTCTTCATTCTTAAGCGATAAATGATTTGGAATTAAAATGGAAAAAATGTTTGTAATTGACACCCTTATACCGATTAATCTGCATATAATTTGTAAAAAAAAAAAAATGGTCAATAATGGAAAATTTCTACCAATTAATTATAAAAAGAACGATGGTTGTCATTTAATTTTCATACGTTCATCTTTTCCATGTTCAAGATACCAAAAAAGATAGCATTATATGATATTTCATGTCATAAATGCATACTAACATTTGTATGTAATCAATTTATACTTTAAAGAAAAAGAAAAGGAAAAGGAAAAATCTTAATAGAAAACCTTAATTAAATCTTTTAAATACAGGATTAACCTATCAAATTCATTAAAATAACAAACTTGTCCATTTTAAATTTGAAGCTTAGGTCTAGGGATAACCAAATTACAAAATGCGATTAACCAAACAAACGCAAACAAGCAGATATCAACAATCAAGATTACACCTAATTTGATTAAATACAAACTTACATCCCTCAGAAATTAATTATAATACTATTTTTTTTTCATTTCCAATTCTCACATCTCTCCAACAAATTTTCGTTTTATCCCAAAGACAAAACATGCAAAGCTAAATTAGTTCATATATTAACCTTGTAATTTTCAAATAAAAGAGCTTACCAACTTTCAAATTTTGCAAAATGCTTGATTCAGCAAAGTGACCAATATTGAATGATTACCAAAAGCAAAGCAAAGCAGACAGAGATAAGTCAATGGGGGAAAGCAAAGCAACGGCGTCAGGATGGGTTTTAGAAGGCGAATGGGGTCGGGCCGTGGGCGTCATTTTCGGTGTCGGCGATGGCTTCTCGTTTCGGTAATAAACGCAGCGCTTTGAGTTGAGAGCCTTATGAGAAATGGTCTTCTGTTTAGTTTTTTTAGGGTTCTTTTGGTTTTGGTAATGAACGGAATAGAATCGAAGAACAATTTTGGGATTCGGAGGGGATTGATAGAAGGAATGAAGATATTAGCGATTTGGGGAGATAGCAGAAATCGGGGAAGATAAGAAATCGGGGAGATAGGAGAAATTAGGGATTTGGACGAGTCTTTGAAAATTTAGGGATATGCTAAAATCGAAGAGAATGCAGAAATGGATGTAAAAAGAACGGCGTCGTTTCAACATAAAATTTATCCCTATTGCAGCGTTTTTATAAAAACGCCACTAAAAAAAAATATCAAAACGCAGTCGTTTTTCTCAAATTTGTGGCTTTTTGGGATAAAACGCTAGTAATTACAGCAATAAAACAAACATATTTGTGGCATTTTATTAAAGGCGCCACTAATTAGAACGTAAAATGGTGCCGCTTCTTTCACTATTCTTTGTGGCGTTTTTAATAATCGCCACTAATAAATGTCGTTTAATTGACATAACCTTGTGGCGTTTCCTAAAAAACGTCGGTAATGCATATATTTTGTGGCGTTTCCAAAAAAACGCCGGTAATTCTATCTTTTTGTGGCGTTTTTAATAAAAGCGCCACTAATAATAAAGTATCATTTACACTCTACATTTTTATAATATTATTAAATAATCAAAATACCTAATATTATGAACACTAATTAATCAAAACCCTAAACCTTATACCTTTAAACTATATCCTCATAATCCTAAACTCTAAACTATATCCCCTAAACCATAATTAACCATAAAACACTAGCCCCTAAGCCTTAATCATGGTCTGAATTATTCATAACCCTGAATTATATCCCCTGATATTTAAACCATAAAACAATGACACTATTTACCCTAAAACCCTCTAAACCTTAAACCATTAAACTATATCCCATACTAAAGTACCCTAAACTATATATATATATATTAATTTAGGGGTACATATTTAGGGTTTACTGTTTTGAGTACAGTGTGTATGATGTAGGTCTGGGGTTTAAGATTTAATAATTTAAAGGTTAAAAGGTTTTGGGGTTTAAAATTTATGGATTAAAGGTTAGGGGTTTAGTGGTTTAGGATTTTATACCCCAAAATATATGTACATTTTTTAATTTATATCTCTAATCCATAAACACTCAACCCTTAAACCCTTAAATACAAAATCATAAATCTTAAAACTTTAAACCCGAAACCCAAAGCCCGAAACACGAAACACTAAACCCTTAAACCATTAAATATAGATTCTAAAACTCTAAACCCTTAAATCCTTAGTAAACCCCAAACCTACACCACACTACATTTGAAACCCTAAACCATCAACATTAAATCATAAACCCTAAATAGTAAACCCCAAAATAAAATAATTTTTATATTAATTTATTATACGAGGACCAAAAGCAGTAGCCGATCTAGTTTCGAAATAGTTTGATTTTTGTATGCGTTTTTAATAAAAACGCTGCTATTATTGTGCCTTTTTACAATTTTTTATATTGAATTATTAAACGGGAACCAAAACGGCGCGGTTTCAGTTTTGAGATAATTAGATTGTTAGCGGCGTTTGTAATAAAAAACGCCGCTATTTCTTACCTTTAGTGGCGTTTCATTCAAAAACGCCACTATTATTGGGATTTTTTTACAATTTTTATATTCAATTATTAAACGGGAACCAAAACGGCGCCGTTTCGGTTCTGAGATAATTAGATACTTACCGCATTTTTACAGAAAACACCATTATTGCTTACCTTTAGTGGCATTTTCCATACAAACGCCACTATGTCTCTGACCTTTTGTGGCATTTTTAGTAAAAACGCCGCTATTATTTTGCCTTTTTACATTGTTTTATATTAAATTATTAAACGGAAAACAAAACGTCTCGTTTGAGTTTTGAGATAATTAGATTTTTAGTGGCATTTTTTACAAACGCCGCTATATCTTACCTTTAGTGGCGCTTTCCCTGAAAATGCTGCTATTTCACTACCTTTTGTGGCGTTTTATAAAAAACGCGGTATTTCTCAGTTTATTGCGTTTTGCGAAAAAATGCCGCTATTGTCTAGTTTTTTACGGCGTTTTGATTAAAACGCCGATAATGTGTAATTATTGTGGCGTTTTTTAACCAAACGCCACTAGAAACGTCGCTAAAGCTTTATATTCTTGTAGTGAAGTTTGGATGACAACAATTATGATTTAGAGAAATCTTGAAAAGGCCCTTACAGAAAAGAAGCTTGCAGACATGGATAAATCAAAATAAGATAGGTTAGATAAAAAAAACTCTATTTATGATTCAATTATGTCTAACAAATAATGTGTTGTAAGAGGTTTTGATGGAGAAAATGACATTCACCTTATGGAAAATGTTAGAAACCCTCTACGCGACAAAGTCTCTGGCTAACCAATTGGAGTTGAAATAATGTTTATACATGTTCTGCATAGATGAAAGTGAGCACCTTAGAGGTCGCATCAGTCAATTTATTACTTTTTGAATTATTTAAAAAATGTTGAGGTTCAGATTGATAATGAAGATCAAGCTATGCTATTATTGTGCTCTTTACCCCCTTCATACAGGTCTTTTAGGGAAACACTGATTTATGGTAGAGATAACCTCTCATTCGAGGATGTGAAGGGTCATCTGTTGAGCAAAGTTAAACTCGACAATAAGTTTGGTTCAAAAAGCAAGTTAGATAAGCAAGCCTCGATATTGGTAGCATCAAGGAAGCGAGGCAAGATATGTCACTATTGTAAGAAGTTAGGTCACGTTAAGGCAATTGTTACAAACTACGAAACAAAAGGGCTGCTGAGAGCTACGAGGAAGATTTAGTTGGTGCTAATTTGACCGGTAACAAGGGTGATGATTTCTTGTTGGTGTCAAAAAAAGAAAACTTCGTGCTTACACCCGAGTGGATCCTAGATTCAGGGTGTTCTTTCCACATGTGTCCCAACAAGGACTGGTTTTCCACATACAGTTCAATTGAAGGTATATTTCTGTGCATGAGAAATGGTTCACCCAGTAAGGTAACCAATATTGGTACTATTCAGATTAGGATGCATGACGAGACAATTAGGACACTGTCAGATGTCATACATGTGCTTGACTTAAAGAAAAATATCATCTCCTTGAGAATTTTGGACTCAAAGGGTTGTAGAATTAACATTGAATCAAGCAACAGTAAGGTATCACATAGGGCTCTTGTTTTGATAAAAGGTAAAAAGATTGAAAATCTTTATGTTCTTGAAGGATCAATGGTGATCGGTGAAACAAGACGTCCCTCGTCTATTAAAGAGTCAAAGTTGACTTGTTTAAATCGGAGACAACTTGGTCATAGGAAGGACAAAGGTATGACAGTTTTGTATAAGAGCAGTTCTCTTTTAGATGTAGGTTTTGAAAAAATAGGGCACAAAGTTCGTGGAAATTAGACCCAGGTCAATTTTGATTTGGCAGTGCACAAGTCGAAGATTAGAAGACTTCCAACTTCTAAGCACAACTTTGACTTAGTTAATATCTTGCATAGTTCGAGATAAGCCTGTGGTGAGCTTTGGCAAAGAAAATGTTGTGGAAATACGAGTCAAGGTGGAGATTTGTGGAGTTATGCCTGGTATTTTTTTACTTTTCTTCTCCTAGTTAAACTCTGTTTTTAGTTTCCCACTTAAAATCTGATTAGTGTATGTTATTTTTATATTATTTGACCTACGAATTTAGTCTATAAATAGGCCATTTTCCACCCTACAAAAATAACTTACTACACATTTATGTATTAACTTTTACAAGCTTTCAGAGGATTTTGTGTTTAGATTTTGAGGGGTCTTATTTCGGGTTTTAGAGTTTAGTTTTATCTCCATCTTTTGAATGATTTAAAAAATTTTGAGGTTCAAATTGATAATGAAGATCAAGCTATGCTATAATTGTACTCTTTACCCTATTTATACAAGTCTTTTAGGGAAACCCTGATTTATGAAAGAGATAATATTTTGTTTATCTGAAGGGTCATCTGTTGAGCAAAGAAAAACTCGACAATGAGTTTGGTTCAACTAGCAAGTCAGATAGGCAAGCCTCAATTTTGGTAGCATCAAGGAAACAAGACAAGAGATGCCGTTATTATAAGAAGTTAGGTCACATCAAGGCAGATTGTTACAAACTGTGAAACAAAAAGTTGCTGAGAGTAATGAGGAAGGTTTAGCTGATGCTAATTTGACCAATGACAAGAGTGATGATTTCTTTTTGGTGTCAACAAGTGAAATCTCTGAACTTACGTTTGAGTGGATCTTGGATTTGTTGTGTTCTTTCCACATGTGTCCCAACAAGGACTGGTTCTCCATATACAGTTTAGTTGAAGGTGGAGTTGTGCACATGAGGACTAGTTTACCCAATAAGGTAACCAGTATCGATATTATTCAGATTAAGATGCACGAAGGACAATTAAGATACTGTCAGATGTCAGACATGTGCCTGACTTAAAGAAAAATCTCGTCTCATTGGGAATTTTGGACTTAAATGGTTGTGGAATTAACATTAAGTCAAGCAACATTTAGGTATCCGTGGGGCTCTCATTTTGATGAAAGGTAAAAAGATTGACAATTTTTATGTCCTGGAAAGATAAACGGTGACTGGTGAAACAGGACATCCCTTATCTGTTAAGAAGTCAAAGTCGACTCGTTTGAAGTGGAGACAACTTGGTCATAAGAGGGAAAAATGTATGACCATTTCGTATAAAAGAGGTTCTTTTTTGGATGCAGGTTTTGAAAAGATAGGGCACTGCGTTCGTGGAAATCAGACCCGGGTTAATTTTGATTTGGTAGTGCATTAGTCGAAGACTAGAAGACTTCCAAATTTTAAGCACAACTTCGACTAAGTTAATATCCTGCATAGTTCGAGATAAGCTTGTGGTGGGCTTTGGCAAAGAAAGTGTTGTGGAAATACGATTCCAGGTAGAGATTTGTAGAGTTATGCCTCGTAGTTTTTGGCTTTTCTTCTCCCAGTTAAACTCTATTTTTAGTTTCCCACTTAAAATATGATTATTGTATGTTATTTTTATATTATTTGACCTACGAATTTAGCCTATAAATAAGCTTTTTCCACCTTAGAAAAATAACTCACTACACATTTAAGTATTAACTTTTACAAGCTTTCAGAGAAATTTGTGTTTACATTTTGAGGATTCTTATTTCAGGTTTTGGAGTTTAGTTTTATCTATATATTTGTACTCATCATTTTTTTCGTTATAGTGAAATTATCTTTGCCTATGGTTTTTTTATCCTCTTCAGAGGGGTTTTTCCACATATAGCATTAGTGTTCGATATTTTCAATCTCTTTGTTATTTTACTTGTTCGTTACTTAATCGAGTTTATCCCCAACAAATTCTTAAATCATCACATTGAATAAATTTATATACAAATTTAAATATCAGTAACGGTTCCTTTACATTAAAAATACAAACCATGTTAAGGTTAGATTTTCCTCTTCATTCCTACATATATAACAACCTTCCAAATGAAGAGCCAAATGTTCTACATGAAGATAGTTCAAAAATAAATGTCCTACATGATGTAAATCAAGCTCATACCAAACTATGCTATATGTAATAGATTTATGTTTTTTTCCTCCAAATAAAACAAATACGCCATGTTTTTTTTTAAAAAAAAACAAAACAAAGTAAAGAAAACCATTAAGTTCAATTGAATAAGATGTTACTTTCAAAGTGTAAGGTAATTTTGATTAATGAGAACTTGAGGTTTTTGAATTTTGAATCAAATTAGTTAGTATGAACCAAATTAATTATTATATGAACTCAATGTTTCAAATAGTCAAGGAGAGGAACATCAAAACATCAAAATACTAAATTGTAAAATCATTAGAAATTGTAAACAATTTCATTCAATTAAGTACTTCTAGTATTCAATTTAATCCATAATTCATGTTTATGTAAAATTACAAAATTACCCCTAACATTTTAACTTTTTATAATATAGTCCTTAAGCTCATAATTTGAATATAACTCATTTTAACCTAAATTAAAATTAATCATGCTACAAGGACTTTGAAACAACCCATAATTATCAACAATTCACAACAAAACCCATGGATTTATACTTTTAACAATTTAATCCCTATTTCAAAATTCATCAAAAATCATTGAACAAAACATGTTTATTTTACAACCAAGATTAATAATATATCAAATAACTTCAAAACCTATTCAAAAACAACCATGGAAAGTCCCTCAACCTTTAATTTTATTACAAATTAACCCTCGAGCTAGCTAAACTAAGCTAAAACAAACTCAAAAACATAAAAATCACTAAAAACGGGGCTTGAAAACCTACCATGCATGACGAAATCAAAACTGAAGCTCTTCCCCCTTCAAAGGCTAATTTTGGTTTCAAATTGGCAAAAGAATGAAGACGATAACTATGTTTCATCTTTTCTTTACTTAATTTTCTTTTTAATTACTAAATTTCTACTTTACCCTTATCATTAATCAAAAACTTCAATAAAACCTATCCATAAACATCCACTAACTTTAAATATGGTATATTTACCATTGAAGTCCATTAAATTTCCTTTCCATAGCCATTTTTCCCTTTTTAACTAATAGAATTCAATTTTTATACTTTTTACGATTTAGTCCTTTTTACCTAATTAACCATTTAAACTTAAAAATTTCTTAACAAAAATTTAGTATGACCTTAATATAACCTCGTAGACATTAAATAAATATTAAAATAATAACTCACTCGTCAGAATTGTGGTCTCAAAACCATTGTTTTTGACACCTCAGAAAATGGGATATTATAGAGATGCTAAAAATGAAATAAAAGGGAAAGGTGTGTTAGGGTCAATCGAGCAAGGGTTACCATGACCCTATTTGAAGAAGTAGTTCTTTCATTGCTTGAGGAGTTGAATGATACTTTAACAAATGTAGAGGTTGTTATGGAAAATGAATCTGATGGAGGGATTGAAGAAGCAGAGGTTGAGGCTAGCTGCTTAAGTGCCTAACACTCAGTACAAATTCCTAGGCAAGTCTTTCAAATATATAGACATTTATTTCGAGATTTGCTTACAATAAAATATCTAATACAATCTCAATAAAACTGTAATACCATAAGAGTAATACAATATAATAACAACATATGAAGTAAATATGGACTCTATGGCAACTCATCAGAAGAATCACGATCCAATCCAAAGTCCATAATCTAAGGGATTCCTTTGGGGAATTTCAGTCCAAATCAATTATCTCACAAGCAGTATGATCTTTCATAATGGTCTGAATATTCACCATATAATCAGTATAACCCAAATATAAGGTTTAATAAATTGCTAACACTTAAATATGGAAACTGTCTCCACACAGATTTGGTGGGAAGAGAATTGGGCATTCCCTCAGGCACCAAATTACCAGTTTCATATTTTTTAACAAAATATATCAACTAGATTGATGGAAAATTTTACATTATAATGACTACATATCCTTTTCTAATATATGTTGGAGTACTTTATTTGCAATTATTGGCTAGTACATGTGGAAGGCATAAATGAATTCATTTTTTAGGGCAACAACATTTCCACAACACTTTTGCTCAAAAAGAGTCTTAGTTGAGCGGAGCATTTTAATGCTAGAATTCATTGGATGTGCCCACTGTGAGATAAGGATGGAGGCAAGTTGGATGGAAGGCGTCATCATAAGGTTGGATAAAAGTCAATTTTGATGGAATTACAACTTAAGGTACTCGAAATTCTATTATAGTAAGAGTCCTTCGAGTGTTGCTAATGAGTGGTTACGAGGATACTGCAAACAAATTGGTGGCTGCTAGGCAATCCATTATGGACTGTTGTTAACATGGAGAGAAGGGTATATAGAAGTTCAACTAGAAAGCAAGAGTTCATTGGTTATTAACATGATTATAAATAAAGTTGTAGACGGCGTTAACGCTCCTTTGCTCCGCAACATTTTTCAACTTTGCAATAGAGAATGGGATATTCGAGTCTGCCAAGTCTATCACGAGGCCAATTATACAACGGATTTCATGACAGGATGTGTACTAGTTAGATTTTATATTGCTAGAATTTGAGGAGCCACCGGTTGAGCTTGGTAATATCTTGTTAGGAGATAAGTTAGGCATGACTAGTAGTCATCTCTACCCCTAATAGTTTATATAGTTTTAAGGCTTAACATTCTCTTTTTTTTTATATAAAAAAATCTTAATAATATCAATATGTTATGTAAAACAATGCAAAGAAATACAATGTGGGATTTTCAGTGTAACATTTCAATCAATATATACTTAAAATATCATATTTTTTAAAGGACAAAGTTGGAAGCGGTTGGGTTATTCAAAGATTCATATAAACTGATTTGAATATAAATCCTTGGTCATTTTACTTGTGGTTTTGTCAACACAATTTTATTAAATTTAACATTATTTCTATGTTTAAAATATAAATTTGCAAGTGCCTAATCAATAATTCGATAATAAAATAATACTGTAAGTGATAAATAAAGATGTAAGAGAGGAGATTTTGGGAAGAGAAGAAAAGCAAAAAGGTCCCACCTCAGGAGTCATGCATGTGATGTTGGTGGGGAGTTGAGGTATTAAAATTTAGTGACGGAACAATAATTAGGGTATTGAGAGAGAGAGCAGCTATAAATAATTATTAATTACTTGGGAGTGTTTTCTTTCAAAGCAAGTGAGGGGTTTAGGGAAAATAAAATAAATATCGCAATGGAACCTTCTAATGTCTCTACCTAACACCTTTGAAAAAATAAAAAAAGAAAGAAAATTGATGAATTGAAGAAAAAATAATAATCAATGGTTCAATTATACTGAATTATTGATTAACAGTTAATTCAAAAATTCAATATTTTAAATATCTTTTAATTAATACCCGATTAAGTCAACCAAATAAATTGACATAGTAAATAATTTAGCCTTTAATATTTTTATATTTTGTATTTTAGTTTTTTATTTTTGACTTAAATTTGACACTTACCTTTTAAAAAAAAATGTTTCTTTTAATATAAATATTATCTAAAACATTAAAATGTTAAACATGACTGCATGCATGGTAATTCATGTGTACTTTAGGCTAATTTTTTAACTTTAATGAACTACATTATTTTTTTTATTTTACAATTTTATAATTATTTGTTGATGCAACAAATAAGATAAATAGTGACATGTCGACATGAAGTAACGTGGGTTGTCATGCTAACATCGTTAAAAATATAATGTTTTAGTAAGAATTTCTATAAAAAATAAATTGGCTTTTATTTAATTTTTGAATAAAATTTGACCTCGAATAACTTTTGCTTTGCTTTTTCAAGTTATGGATTTTGATTTCCATAGGTTTCATATTTTTAATTTATAGTATCTTTAAAAATTACTTGGGGTAGATTTATTCTAATAGAAATTCAATAAAGAAGCATTATGTTATTAGTTGATATCTGATTTAGAATTTGTTTGGTACAACATCCATAAGAATGAGTATTATTATTGCTATTAATTTGTTTGTAATTGGCATATGTTATGTGGTTGTTCATGAAAGCCACTCAGCCACCCCCTGATGAAAGCTTAACCTTAACGATTTTGCTTTGTGTTTGGTAATAGAAAAAAGAAATCCTTTTGTTTGGTAAGATAAAAAAAAACACACCGAAGGAATATAAGAATATATTTGTTTAAATTCAATATTTTTTTCTAAATTGTTTCTTTTGTTTTATTTCATCTTTCATATTAAACATAATTACAATTTTAAATTTCTTTAATAAAAAATATCCTCACCCATTTTCTTTCTTTCTTCATATGAATTATTGTGTTAATGGCATGGCCATGGATTAATTTTGGCTGCTTTTGCAATTTTCAAATTTGGGTTCTCATTTTCACTTTCACCCTCCAACTGCACTACATAGTTTTTCAAAGTAAATTTAGATGGAAAGTTAAACCTTTTAACTCCTTGCCATTATTATTGAAAATTTTAAATATTAAATAAAGTTGATGATACAACTGAAAGTTACATTTAAGTATAATTTTGTAGGAAAAATATTTGGTACACTATCAATAAAATTTTAGACCCTACAAACAAGATCGAGGGATTGATAAATGTTTTATAAAATATAGTAAAATATGTAAAAGATAAATATTAAATAAAAAGATAGATAACAATTTTTAAGACTATTTGTAAAAACTCAAAAAAAAGTTACATGATGATAATTTAAGGATAGACTAATGATTATTGTGGTGTTGGATAGAAATTATAATAGAAAAGATTGGAAGGGTAATTAGATGGATGGATGATATGATAATAATAAAATTGAATCAAAACCATGATTTTATGAGTCTCAATCTCACCTAATATAGTTTCTGGACAACTAGTTCTAGTAGTAGTAGTTAAACTGACTTTATATTATAATAATAAAAGTTCTGTTTATGAGTTAAGATTAGTTTCACATCAAAGTCAACATTCGAACCTCCACATCGGCCCATGTTCTCTTTACCAACTTCTCCACTTGTTCTTCATCTATTGTTTTCTTCACTATTATATTTCCCTATCAATTTTACATTTTATACCATTTTTATTTCATTGTTGGATGATATAGATATCGTCACAATTATATATATATATATATATGATTTTTTAAAATCAAATTTAATTTAAATTATTGGAAGAATAAATTTCTTAGATTATCAAAATTAATATATATATATATATATTTTATGTTCATTTTATGATTTATTTTCGGGTTCGCTACTCTCTTCTAATAATATTGTCTCTAAGGTTTGAATCCTATTCTCCTCTTAAAAGTACTAAATGTCTTGTAAGTATTAAATTTAGACAAGTGTTTGCTATATACTTATAACAACATTTGAACTTTAGATAAATTTTGAATTGTTAAAATTATTAAATTAAAAATTATGGTATATTAATAATATTAATTGATGTGTCACGAAACTAACTAAAAATTTTACTAAGGCAAATGCACCTATCAATTAATAGTATAGCTACGGTGAGCAAATATACCGTTCCCAAGAGGGCTACAAGTATTATTAATTATCGTCATCTATTATTTAACCGAATAATTTGAGTGATTGATTAAAAACTAAAAATAACTAATTTAATTAAATACGAATGCGACAAAGAACAATACACGAAAATAATCGATTAAAAACCAACAAGCAAAACAATACCCAAGAAAGAATTCACCTAGATTTTCTCTGTCACTATCAATCTAAATTACACAATTTCTTTATTTAGCACATTAATCTGCAGAAATTCCTAAATTATGCTAATATCTCTTCCGAGCATAAGAGCAACTGGCTCTAGGTTGATTAATTGAAATATCTTTCTAATTAAAACCCCTATTATTGCATTCACTCATGCTATGGATCCTCCTATTAGATTTGACTCTAATCCGGTAGATTTATGTTGTCTTATTTCTTGGATTGCATGCAACTCCACTCAATTAAGCAAGATGTACTCTTAAACAAGGTCTATTCAACTGCCAATTTAAGCACATCAAACATGGATCAATAATCTAGAAATATTAAACTAATAATTAAGCACATATAATTGAGAACAAGAAACTAAGTATTTTTATTTTTTATTTTTTTAAGTAATAAAAATGAATGTACTAAGCATGCAACATAATTAAATGAAAATAGAATAAAACAAGAAATACTCGGGTTGCCTCTCGAGAAGCGTTTATTTAGAGTCTAAGCTAGACTTTCCCTTTCACGCACATGGTTAATTCGGATTTCGGAGCCGGAGCTCCTCTATCTCGTTATCAGTATCACCACCAAAATAAAGTTTGAGACGATAATCATTTACCTTGAATGTGTCGTAATCAAGGTGTGTTACCTCAATGATTCCGTATGGGAATACGTTTTGTACCACAAATGGATTCGACCATCTTAACTTAAGCTTTGCAGGGAACATTCGTGGATCTAAATTGTCCAACAGCACTTTATCTCTAACTTTGATTTTGTTCGTCCTCTTTAAATGCACACCATGGTGTTCCTTTGTTATTTTTTTGTACATTTTTGGGTTCTCCTCAACTTTTGTTCGCCATTCATCTAATTCATCGAACTGCACCATTCTTTCTTCACTCGTCCCTTGATTTTGATCACCTTGAACAAGATACGATTCTAACACGTCTTCATGAATAATTTCTTGCAAAGAATGTTAAGCTGAATGATTACTAACATCAATAGAATAACGAGTATCATCTCGCTCACTAGAAACTCTCACAACATCACGTGTTTGAAGAGTAACCTCTTCATCACTTACCCTCAGCATATATTCACCATTACCCTCAGCATAAGTTAACCATTACCCAAAGCTTTTTCAACATTTAAGCTACCAATAAAATAAGGGATAGTAAAACTATCTAAACTTTTAAGTTTGGTGGGTAGTTTGTTTTGAAGAATGGTCGAGCACTCCTAATTGTGCTCCACAGTGGACAGTTCATCTAATTTCCTTTTACTTGTTAACAGCTCCTTTAAAAATTTTGTATACTTGGGCATCTGCGAAAGGACTTCAACAGAAGGTAAGTTAATATGCAATTTTTTCAAAAGTTCAAGAAATTTACCATATTGTTTGTTCAATCTTTTTTCAACTTTGTTGGATATGGAATTGGTGGTTTGTATTCTCTGACCATCGGCTTATGCTTTTTCTTGCATTCTTCAACCCTATCATTTTTCTCAACAGCTTCTAAATTCAACTTCTTTTCAGGCTCGGCCAATATCTTTCCACTTCGCACAGTGATTGCGTGGACTTGCTCATTTGGGTTGGTTTTAGTGTTACTAGGTAACTGCCTTATTGTCTCTCCGAAACCATTTTAGCAAGCTAGCTAATCTGATTCTCGAGGCTACTCAAAGTCATTTCAGTGTTCTAGAATCTAGTTTATAACACTGAAATAAATTTAGTCAACATCTCTTATAGATTCACTTTCTTTTCTTGTTGATAAGGTTGCTAAAAACCTGGAGGAGGTTGTGACTTTTGATTTCCTTGACCACCCCAAGAGAAATTTGGATGATTCCTCCATCTTAGACTATAATTGTTGCTGTAGGGATTATTCTGATGTATAGAATTATTACCTATAAAGTCGAATTTCTCATGCTCCATATTAGACTTGAAGGGAAAACATTTCGGATTGATCATCCATGCTCCAGTCGCATCACATTGCATTACCGGATTCACTACTTACTGCAACTCAAACAATCAATCTCTTTATTTGGTGCTTCCACCAGACTCGTCAACACAGCAACTACATCTATATTAAAAACACCGATTTCCTTAGTAGGTTTTGTTCTCATAACTTGCCACTAATAGTTATTCAGTGCCATCTTTTTAATAAATTCTTGAGCTACTTCAAGTATTTTATTATTCAGTGTTTTAGCAGTTGCTGCATCAATTATCTACCTACTTGAAGGATTCAAACCGTTGTAAAAGGTTTGAACTTGAAGCCACGAAGTAATCCATGATGTGGGCACCTTTTCAGAAGGTTCTTAAATCTCTCTCATGCATCAATACAGTGTCTCAAGTTCAAATTGAGCAAAAGAAGAGATGTCATTCCTCAACTTAGCTGTTTTGTTAGGTGGAAAATATTTCAACAGAAATTTTTCAGTCATCTGAGCCCAAGTGGTGATGGAACCCTGTCAAAGTGAATTCAACCACTGTTTTGCCTTGTTCCTCAAAGAGAATGGGAGCAATCGTAAGCGTATGGCATCATCAGTAATGCTATTGATCTTGAATGTATCGTAAATCTCCAAAAAGCTAGCTAAATGAGCATTTGGATCTTTATCTTGCAACCCATCAAACAGAACATATTGCTGCACCATTTGAATTGTGTTTGAATTAATCTCAAAATTATTTGTAGCACTAGTCGGTCTAACAATACTCTATTCAACCCCAATCAAAATGGGCTTAGCATAGTCATACATAGTCTGAGGAGCAGGACGTACAAGAAGTTGCTGATTACCAAGATTATTATCCATCTTCACAGTAATGTCCTTTGACTCTTGATCATCTATTAAAATCTGTTAACCTTGCCTTGATTGTCTAACCTCTCTCCAATTTCTACTAGCAGTTTTTTCCATCTCACTATAAAAAACTAAGGGTTCCAACGGGTTGCTTCCAGTCATAAACAAAAAGAACATGTAAGAATCAAACAAAAGAAAAATTAGAATGTAAAAATTAAATTAAAAATAAAATATTAAAATAAAAATAAAAATAAAAATAAAAAATGACTAAATTAATAGAAATAAAGTTTTCCTAATATTCTAATCCTTAACAACAACGCCAAAAACTTGATGTATCACAAAACTAACTAAAAATTTGACTAAGGCAAGTGCATCTATCAATTAAAAGTATAGCTACAGTGAGCAAATATATCGTTCCCACGAGGACAACAAGTACTATTACTTACCGTCTTTCTATTATTTAACCGAATAATTTGAATGATCGATTAAAAACTAAAATTAACTAATTTAATTAACTACGAATGCGACAAAGAACAATACACGGAAATAATCGATTAACAACAAATAAGCAAAGCAATACCCAGGAAAGAATTCACCTAGATTTTCTCTGTCACTATCAATCTCAATTACACAATTTCTTTATTTAGCACATTAATCCGTAGAAATTCCTAAATTATGTTAATATCTCTTTCGAGCATAAAAGTAACTGACTCTAGGTTGATTAATTGAAATTTCTTTCTAATTAAAACCCATATTATTGCATTCACTCATGCTATGGATTCTCCTATTAGATTTGACACTAATTCGGTAGATTTATGTTGTCCTATTTCTAGAATTACATGCAACTCCACTCAATTAAGTAAGACCTACTCTTAAACAGGGTCTATTCAACCACCAATTTAAGCATAACAGACATGGATCAATAATCTAGAAATATTAAACCCAGAATTAAGCACACATAATTGAGAAAAAGAAACTAAGCATTTATTACGTAAAATAAAAATCAAATGACAGAATCCATTATAGGATTCATCTCCTTATGTATTTAGAAAATTAATTCATGCTTGAAAGTAAAAACATCCAAGAGACATTATAACCAAAAGAAAAAAAAGAAACTCATAATAACTTCCTAAAAAATCAACTAAAAATCTTCAATCTTGACAGAAATATGCTTCCAAGTCGGGTTCAATGGTGTTTTTCGAGTTGTTTTCTTAAGTATTCTCTTATGGCTCACTCCTATCTTCTTATTTTTGTCATATATACGTATTAAAATGCTCGAAAAACATAAAAATCGTGATTTTCATTGTTCGGTGCACAATCCCATGAAATCGACATGGCCTCCCACACACTTGTGTGGGTCACACGGTCGTGTGGTTTGGCCATGTGGAATGGTTCATCCAATGTGGCTCCTGCAACATGCTCCGATGCTCTAGTTTTCGCTCCTTTTACTTCCTAGTGTTCTATTAAGCATGAAAACATGAATTTAAAAGATTAGGAGTATAAAATTCACAATTAACATCGAATAATCACACAAAAAAGTGTTAAGAATGAGGTTAAAAAATGTTACTTTTAACACTTATCATTAATCAGTGAGATTTAGATCGTATCTTTAATAAAATTTATAAATATAAATTTATTTATTAAAATTATTTTATAATATAAAATTTAAATATTTTATTAAAATAATATCTTAATTAAAATTTATTATTTATTATTTCACTTAAAAATATAACGATTTCATGGCCGATAAAAGTATAGTTCATACTTTATAGTTGTTACTTTTATAGATAATTTTTTTACAAAAGGCAAAAGTAAAAATAAAACATAAAATATCAATTCCACAACATAGTCCGCTATTATAATGAAATGTTGATATAAAAGTTTATTGTTATAGAAAGAGGTGAGTCTTAACTCAATTGGCATCGACATTATTGCCAGAGCAGGAGGACGTGAGTCTAGTGCACTCAAGCACATTATTCTCCTATATAAGGGTTAGAGAAAGATTATAAGTAGTTATAAGCATTGTATAAAAAAAAAAAAAAACAGATATGAGTTTACCTAAATTGAGTAACATAAGTTTAATCGTCCCCATCAAAAGAGCTGCTTGATACCTAAATTTTGTCAAACATTGGAACATTTAATAGATATTGAAATGCAAACATTGAACCTGCAAACTAATAAAAGTTTGTCTGCAGTAGTACTCTCTATTTTAAGTGTTGATGATCATGTGGAATCATTTTCAATGGAATTTAGTCGTTAATTTGTGACCCAATTCCATTAGGTAAGTTAGGCAACCTCCAAAAGTACCAATAAATTAGATTGATCTTATAATGGTGAAATGAAATTTTAAAATAGTTTGGGATTAATTTGATTCCAAGAATAACATATGTATAGACACAAACAGATTTTATGTATAACATAATATATATATATATATATATATATATTACCGTAATTAGGTTAATTAATTTTTTCTGTTGTGAATATTTTTTGAAGAGGTAAACTATTGATATAAATGAAAAGGATAAACCAAGTAATTAATAGCGTGGATGGTTGGGAGCTGCTGGCGAAGATGATTAATGGATGGTTAGTTGAAAGATTGTACTACGGACAGTTAGTTCCTTAATAGCTTTTATTAGAGGGGAAGGGATAGCCTACCCACCACTTTCTTCTTCTTTTCTTCTTTAACTTCTCCTCCTCTCGTAGCTTATCCACTGCTAAATAAATATCAACCCCTTTCTCAAAACCACTCTAAACCATTTGTCCCCCATTAAAACCTCTTGAAAAAAATGTGTTTTAAACTCTTAATAATGATGTTCATTTATTTTTAAATTTTTTTCAAAGTGTTGTTTCTTTTATATAATCTTTTTTTAAATGAGGGTTATCATTTTCCTTTTGAACCCTCTCTGAAATAACAACAAAAACACAAAGTTAAGGCAGAGGAATGACCCTTTTGAAGATCTGATCAATTATCATGAGTCTGACAAACCTCAACTTTTTTTTCTTGGAAAAGAGAGGTAAAATCAAAATTGTAAAAGGTTTAAAAAGACAAAGAAAAGAAAGTATATAATCCAAATAAATGAAAAAACATTTGTTGAATAATGACCACCTGTATCATTACTATATATATAATCATACAAATTAGAGGTGATCAAACAGAAAATTAAAGGGGTTTTTTAAAACTAAATAACAATCTCTTGGTCAATTAATTCTCTCCATTTCTGCTTAAGCTACATGGTTAAAAAAAGAAGGAAAAAAAATTCCACATTTCCCTCTGAAACAATCATTTCATTTCCAGACTTCTGTAATCCAAGAAACCAGTTTTCAAGCCCAAGAAATCATAGGCACTACTGGTGTTGTTGCCACTGCTGCTGGCAGCAGTATCGACGCTGCAAATGCATTGTTTGCTGTTTTTAACTCCCAAACTGCAAAATAAACAGAGGGTTTTCCCTCCAGTTTTGAATGGATCTGCGTGCTGCTGGGTTTGACGGTAAGGAGGAGGGCTGATTCTGAGGTCCAAATTCAAGTCTGGACACCTTTCTTCAACTGCTGGGATTTTCTTCTCATCTGTCTCCACAAAACCATTGGGGTTATTCATCTTGTCTTTTTCTTGTTTAACACCATTGAAGGATATTGTGGATGACACATCCTGATGAACACCTGCCTCACTCAGTGGCCTGTGAGTCGCTGGATCGATTCCTCTGTTCAATAGCTTCCTCCTTATGTGTGTGTTCCAGTAATTCTTTATCTCATTATCGGTTCTTCCTGGTAATCTCCCGGCTATTAGAGACCACCTGTAAATCAATTTAAAAGCCAATTAAGGATTTGAAATTTTGCAAAAAAAAAAAAAAAAGTAACCCAAAGTTGAACATAATACTTACTTGTTGCCGAGAAGGCTATGGAGCTTGATAATGAGTTCATCTTCTTCCTCAGTGAAGTTGCCACGTTTGAGGTCAGGTCTTAAGTAGTTGATCCAACGAAGCCTGCAACTTTTGCCACAACGGAGAAGGCCAGCAGCCTTAGGGAGAGAACGCCAGCAACCTTCCCCGTGGGCTCGGATGTAAGCGATGAGGCGATCATCTTCTTCTTTGGTCCATGCACCTTTGTTTGTATGAGCTTTCTCACAGCAAGGAGACCTTCCCATTTTGGTATTTAGAAAATAGAAGAAGCAGTAGGGAAACGGAAATGAAGAAGGGTGGAGTTTGGTGTGGGTGGGAAGAACATTGAAGCCGGCCCTTAATGAGAGCTTTTGATGCAGTTTTATAGCCTTTTGACTCTTACTCTCACTCACCCACACAACAGGGGAGAGAGAGAGAGAGAGATGTGACCCTAAGTTTCTTCTAGATGTGAGTTGGTGAGACAGGTTTGGGGGAGTGGCCGGCGGTGGCCTCTCTCTTCCTTTTTTCTAATATATTAATTAATAATAATTTGATACACAATGAAAATTTTTAATGTTATAATTTATAAGTGAAATTGACACAATTTCTATTTACTTTTAAATATAAAATAAATAAAATCGCGAGTGCCCCAATAATCATTCTATGTTAATATAGGAAAATCACAAGTTATAAACATCGCTTAGTTATATTTAAAAAAAAACTAAAAATTTAAGCAGCAATTGTTTGTTGATATAGTTTTCACAAGAATGATTAAAATTGTAGGTGCATAAAATAATTATCATTAATATAATCTGTTTTGATGATATGAGCATGAATGAATAGATAATAAATAAAAAAGAGTAGGTAATCTTCAGGTAGGTATTAAAGTATGTGCAAGACAAAGTGTGATCTCTGGTTCCCGCACCCATTTATTTTATATAGTATTTTCATTTTAAACTTTTGTATTACTTAGAGTTGATATTAATAATTTAGTTAGCTTTAATAATCTTTGCCCCACCTCACAAGACAACATGCACCGGAATACATGTTCTAACTTCTCTATATATCATACAATATTATTATGTTGTTGGAACTAACATCCTTAGCCACAGGTCTTTGGAATATTAATAATCCCCATCTCTTTTGATGTTATTTTTTAAAAAAATGATGTGTGATTCAAGTATAAAATATTTAATCCATTGGTATTTTTGTTACTGTTAGATCCAATCCTTAGAGAAAGTAAAAAATAATTTCAGGAGGACTAAGAAAATTTCATTCATCCTGCCTTTCTTTGGACCTTCTGTTAATACAAATCTTTGGTGAGAAAAATCTTAAACATACGAACGAAACTCGAATAGAAAATGAAGAAATAGGACAATGTTCTAAGGCGTGTATCAAGTCACTATCTTTAAGGTTATATACGCCCCACCTATATTCGGTGTGCAAAAGAGTTTCAAGCAAATTAACCTCGAGAATACAATGAAGCCAATGACTATTTGCGTTTTGCACTGACGAGAATAATCCACTAAGCACTGAGTAATGAATAATAAGAAACTCAATTTCTACAAAGAATTTCTACAGTAACTTTTGATAGAACAATCTAATAATATTAGAACTTTTAAAACTTGTTGGTGTGATTTCCAAATGAAATCACATTACTATTTATAAGAATTTTCATATTTGTTCATAGAGACATCTTTCAACAGGTGTCTTTCTGAATAATAATGTCTTTAAAAAACATATAATTATTCATTTAATATTATAACTATTCAAATAATATTGTGTGAATAGTTATAATTCTTTTGCAAAAATCAAATGATATAACTTTTGACCAATGACCAAAAGATTTATCTTTTGATTAATTACACCCATTCATTTATAGTTATTGGAACACTATAAATATTTAAAAATGTTCCAACACCTTCGGGAAAAGCATGAAACAAAAACAAACTTCATACGTCACTCTATTACTTATCCTTATTTTGGTTTCAGTTTTATCCTTACTTAATAATCATGTAGCCAAGTGGTTTGGATATAAAGGAAAAACCCTAATAATTGCATTTGTCTTCTCAAACCCAAAAATTGCAAACATGAGATAATTGTGTTTTTTTTTTTTCAAATTATTATATGCTAGCTTATATATATTGCTTTGTCTTTGTAGAGGGTTCTTCTAATGAAGAGAGGAAGCGTTGCAAACAAGTGAACAAGGTGTACAAGAAGAAGGCAAAATGGATTTCAATAGTGTCAAAAAAGGCAGTTTTGGGATCTTATTTTCGTTAAAAGAGCCCATAAATATTGATATTTATAGAGTTACTATATAAGTGAATGGAATTTTGGATAGGTAATTTTTTCGAATTAGGGATTAAGGTTTTGGGACTAAATTGTAAAGTTCAATCACTATAGATTTTTAACTGGAAATAGCTAAAGGACTTAAATTGCAATTAACCCAAGGTTCAAAATAGAAAAAATATCATGTTTAAACATTAGGAAGTGGACGAAATAAGCATGTTATCATTAGATTAATTAAACTAGGTATTATATATTAAGTTAAAGTTAATTACCTAATTAACTAAACTAATTACATTATATATATAAGCATTCGGTGGGAAGTGAGAGAACACTTCATCTTCTCCACCGAATTGAAAGAAAAATTGAAGAACTCTATGGCTGAATCTTCAAGGTTTTATGCAACAAACTGATTAGTGCAATTAAGTTAGTTTCTTATAATTTTTATGTTTTTGAGGTCATGAGAGCTTGATTTAACTAGCTCATGTACCAATTTGTAAAATTTTTAAAGTTTTGAAAGATCTCATTGTTGGGAATTTACAGTTTTAGGTGTTAAAATGATTGGTTCTAAGCTTAGATTTGAAAAGACTAAATTGTAAAACTTAATTGATAGTTTCGTACATTAGAAACCAAATTGAATAAAATGAAAAATTGACTATAGAAATAAGAAATAGGATGCTCTTAATAATAATAATAATAATAGCAAAATCAGAATTTAATTTGGAGTTTTAAATCGAAAGTTATGCTAGCCCTAATTTTAGGGACTAAATTGAATAAATTATAAAATTTGTATAAATTGATAATTGATTGTAAATTGGTTGATTTTTTATAGTGTGATATGTTTTGTGTTAATCCGTAGCTAATGTCGACCTGGATTTGTCGAGAGGAAAAGGAAAATCCAAAGCCGTTGACGAATAGCTCGAAATTTTCGGTTTGTATTTCTATGATATGGGACCAATTTAATTGCTACATTTTCATGTCATTTTACATCATATATTGTTGAGGTTAGTTATTGAGGGTTACTTGAACTAATTGGATGTGTTTGAGATTGATTTCCGAGACAGGGACTAAATTAAATAAAATACAAAACTTAGAATTTACTTGGTATTTGATAATTGGCATGGAATTGTGTTGATATATGTTATATAAATTATGAAATTGTGACATGTTGATTGATTTGTGATTATTGAATTGTAAATTGAACTGTATAAAATGAATTAAAAATAGAATACCCTATTAGCTATTCGGACCAAGTCGGATATAGTTGGCATGCCGTAGGGTTAAAGTACTGAGTAAAACCATCATTGATGAGAAACCCAAGGTGAGAGATTGATTGAGTTGAGAAAACCATTGTTGCCAGGAAATTCGGGAAATTTGTATATGAATAAGATGTGTACATTAACTTGTGTTTATTTAAATCATCTTGAATCATAGATTTACTACTGAGCATTTTTCTCAGCGTTCAATTTGTTTTTCAAGGTAGGTTAGGTTCAATTTATGATCCCGTGTGTGGACTTCAACATCTAATCAAAGATCCTGGACTCAATGATGTTTGTGTACTTCTTTGACTTGTTGCTAGGCATGTACTTAGGTTGTGTCTATTTTGTTACCAAACAATGTCTAAATGCACTTTTTTATTTAAGAATGTTAATGTATGTACTGATTAGTTATGTTATAAGTATTATATATATATATCCTAAATGGTATGAATGGTTGATGCGTTAAATAAAGAATGATTATGAATATATATGTATAAGTATTTGTAAGGCAATGCATTAGTTGTTTAGGTTATAAATGATAAGGTATTAGCTTAGTATAGTTAAGGTGTTGATATGTTGAAATTGGTGTTGAAATGTTTCTTATAATAGCTGACATAATGGTGAGTGTGTGTGTGTTTATGCCTATAAAATTTGCAGGTTTGTGTGCTGAAATTACAAAAATATAATGTGACATCGTGACATCAAACATACCACGTCTCAATGATAATTGACCTATAATGTCACGGCGAGATGAGGAAAGTCGTCATCCCGACTCACGTCACGATGTCAACCCTGTAATTTGAAACTTTTGCAATTAAGTCCTAATTCAATCTCAGGTTAACATTAGTGCTTTTGTAAGCTTCTATAAGACCCGAGAATAATTATCTATTGTATTGTTTGCTTACAATTCTTATGTTTGTATGCTTAATGATGTGAATCATATTATATTTTATCGTCGTTGATTTGGAAACGAATGTACCACCTTATAGACCGGACCCAACGATTAGGTCGGGTAAGGGGTGTTACAATAACACTGAGTGCAGCGACAAGTGATAGTCGTTAAGGCTGGGAAAGAGAAATATGGCTGATGATCATGCTTAAAAAAAGAAGTAAGTTGAGAGAATTTCAGAGAGAATGCTTTGAGAGTTCAAAACACTAAAAATGCCAAAAGTGCCTAAAGTCCTTTCACCAGCTGTGAAAGGCTCATATTTATAGTGTTTCAGGAATAGGAGTTACAAAGCTAGCAATTAACAAGAGTAATGATAAATACATTTCAATTACAATTGCATTAATGATTAAGAAAGGATGGTGAAGATTTTGTTGGTGATGGTGAATAGTGAAAAAGAATTCATTATGTTTCTAAAATGAGGGAAAAACACACATGACATGTTTGGTTCACTGGAATGGAATAGGGCTGTAATGGAATAACCATTCTATGGAAATGAAATAGTGCTATAATGGAATTTAATAGACATAACAGTGGTTCGGTTGGATGGAATGGAATAAGTATTGTAATAGTATTCATACGTTTGGTTGAGAGGAATAGATATGGAATAGATCACTAGAAATAAAAAAATATTTTAAATATATTAATAATATATTGTAAAAATATTTAAATTAAATTATATTTTGAATTAAATGAAATAATTACTAATAATGAAAAATATAATTAAATAATAATTTTTATTTTGTTTTATTTTTAATACTAATTTTATAAATTTTTTGATAAAATATTATATAAATGCATATTATTACTTCATTCACCCCCATCATAGCTTGATCCCAAGCTCTACCACTTCCCCTGATCTTCACCGTACCATTATTACTCAACCATTACCCTAAAACCACTACCACCATCTACTTTGTTTCATCATTCTCACCACACCAACCCAACGATTCAAAAGCCCCAATTACCCAAAATCAAACCCCAATTATCAAATCCATCAAACTGACAACACCAGTAGCCGGAACGATTCAAAAAATGAAGAGAACAGAGAAGCAAAGAAGAAGAAAAAATGGGAAAGAGACTGCCTTTAAAATTGACAACACTAACAGCCAAAACGAAATAAATTTCAAGCTTTTCTAAATTAACCCAAAACAAATATTCTATAATTTTAGGATTTACTAAATCCCCATCGCTAAAATCGGTTAAAGCTAGTAACCCATTAACCAAAACGTGAAATCGAGAGTTACTCAAATCCAATCTCGATGTATTGAATCGAAAGAAATGGAGACGTACCATATGCGTCCTTGGATATTTGACATTGAATACGTATTTTGATGTTGAACTAAAAACATTAGTGGTGTGGTAGATTTGAGGAAGACAACGAAGGGGAGTTCCAACACTGAGCAAAAAGTCTGACCACAAGAGAGATGGGAATTGGGTAAACAAGTTGGAAATGAATCGGTGATTCCCAATTAAGGAGTCGAGGGAGGCACCATTGTTACGATGGAATTGATGGGTGAACAAATCCAGGATAAAATTTTCTAGGGCAAAATTTTGTTATTACGTCCGTTGTTGAAGAGGCTATTCTAGCCCCCTTCACCAAATGATGATTCGGTAAATAAAAAAAATAGGAAAGGGATAGTCATTCGGCCAACTAAAAAGAATAGTAAACCAAACTACAGCCTCACTATTCATCTAAGAATGAGGGAATGACTATTGCATTCCCTAACCAAACGTGGCATAGCATTACATCAAAATGTAAAGAGGAGAACTCTTAACTACCTTCCTATTTGATCCACCAAGCTAGGCTCTCCAAAACATCCCAAAAGTGAATATAACCCAAGAACCTTGCCATATTCTGGGGTTACTTCTACTTCTTCTACTTTGGCAAAGCAATACCATATGAAAATCTTCCGCGAAACATCTTTTGAAATGCAAGATGATGGTTGTTCTTGGATGAGAGTTGTTTTTGAATAATGATTATTTTGACTTGTTCCAAACGTGAGTTGTTCTTGATATAGTTGTTCTCAATGAAGATGTTGTTCCAACTAAGAATTGTTCTGTGGTGTTGCTTTTCTTAGTAAAGCTTGTTCTGAATAATGGCTCTTCCCAAAAAAAAAACACAAATTTTTTTCTAAATTCAAGTTGTTCCAAATAATGGTTGTTTTAAACATAACTATTCCTAAGATGTCATTATTCTAAACAAGAGTTGTTTCGAACTTTAGTTGTTCTTAAAAATAATTGTTCTCAAATAGCAACTACACTGGAAAATAGTTGTTCTAACTAAAGCCTTGTTATGAACATAGCTTGTAACACTCCAAACTCGGCCTAAACATTATGGCGGATCTAGAGGTGTTACCTTAAAATGGCAGAGAATCTAGATTTTGTATATTCTGAAAATGTCGTAAACCCTTATTAAATGAAAACCCGATTTATAAAAAAAAACATATCTTACTTAGCCGTTTTGTTGAAAACATTGTTTATTTACATTTTTGAAGTCGTATATTCTTGCAGTGAAAATTCTTAGAAAGTAAAATATTGGAAAACACTGTTTATTATTTGAAATCCATTATTTTTGCGGGAAAGTGAATTTTGTCGATAAAACGTTTAAATCGTATTATGAAAAATACGAAAATAAAGTCCAAAACCAAAAAATAGTTCAAAGTCTCTTGACAGTCCAAAGTTTATAAAACTCTTAAATCCAAATTTAAATAAATCAAATATACGAAAATGAAGTTATAACTGAGCTCCCGTCACATCGACCTGCCCAAGTCCGAGGGTTACCTGAAAGTGACAAATAAATAGAAAGTGAGTTTTCATAACTCAGTGTGTAACTTTAAACCAAATAGAATTACTGATTTAATTTTATGTTTATAACATAGCAGAGCAGATACATAACACATATCATATACATAATTAGAATCAGATGCAAATTTACAACCCTACCCCCATCTGCTACACACCATCTCTGACCATACCTACACATCATATAGGGTATTTAATACCCATCAAGCCCTACACACCACTTAGTGTCGGTATGACACTTTTAAGAACATTTGTAGTAGAGCTGCCAATGTATTAGGCAATTTATCACCATTTATAGAATCAAATATATGTGCCTGAGCCACCAAATACAACATGTTATTACACTGCCCACACTTCCTCCATATATCAATTCCCATCCCAGATGCAAATGCAGTACTAATAGATATCAGATATATTACAATGTACATGCTCAAAATAATAGATACATAACACACATAACATTTTTTATCTAGATTATACATAACATGTTACAAATTTTACTTATTTTATAAAGTTTCAAACAGGCATATTTATATCAAATTTCACACTAACGGATGGCTAGAAATCATGTTTCATAGCTTAATTATAACATATTGACCCCATGGTAAGCCTACGTTTGAACCAACCAATGTATACGACCCTAAGAAAAATTCAAAATTTTGAGCCCACACGGCCTAAATGGCTAGCCAATATGGCCCACACGCCTATGTGGTTCACATTGCCCAAATAGCCTAGACCGTATGTCACATGGCCTACCAAATGGTGTAGCACACGATCATGTGACATCAACTATGTAGATTTTCTGCTTTTTCCATTTATTGTTTTCGTGTTTTTCATTACACACTGAATTATGAAAACTTACTTTCTGTTTGTCTGTCACTTTCAGGTAACCTTCAGACTTAGGCAGGTCGGTGTGACGAGAGCTCGGTTATAACTTCATTTTTGTATATTTGATTTATGTAACACCTAATCTTTTTATTTATGTTTTTGTAAGTACTTGACACAAACATGTATCTGTTGTAGTGGTTAAGTGTTCTAGGGGTGTAAATGAGGTTTCAAGTTCAAGCCCTACATTTAGCAAATCTTTCTTATTTTTGGAATTAAGCCTTATCTTTGTTCAGTGGGCTCATATTTAATTGTCTGTAAGTCCACATCAGAATGAGCTTGCTAGTTCGAGTGGTAAGGGGTTGGTCTGTTGAAGGTCCTGTGTTCAAATCCTTACACGAGCGTGGGAGTTTATTTTTGCTCATTTGACTGAGAGAGTTTCAGTTGAACAGAAATTCTGAGTAAGTGGTTTGTTAGTGGGTTAGTGGGAGGAGAATTAGGGAGGTTATTAGATTCTGATGAGTTTTGTTTTCTTTTTCCCAAAACTCCCTTCTGGATGCTTTTCCTCTCTTTTTCCCTACTCTCTTTTTTTGATTTCTTTTTGCTTCTTCTTTGGTTATTGTTGTGTTCTCTTGCAACTGTCGTTGCTACGATTTCTTTCAAATTCGTTAATTATTGTTGTAAGTAAAGTTGGGTTTATGGTTAACATTTGGTTTATGAGATTTTGGGCAAACTTTTTGATGGTTGATAAATGGTTGTAATCGTTGAATACTGTCGCATAGGTGAAGGCGGTGAGGCAGTGGCTGTCGTTCCAGAGGTTTAGCTTACCACGCGTGAACGTTTCTGCGATGGTAAGCTTTTGAGTTTTAGTTGATTGGGTTTGCTAACTCGATTTTGGTTGCTAAAAGGTGTTGGGTTTTCTGATTTTAGGTGTTGGTGGTCTCGGGGGTGTTTTCGCAACAAAACAAAACCAAGTGTGTACTTGAAAAGTAGAAAAATGAGATTTTCCAAAATCCGAAAAATAGTTCTGTCGACACCTCACGGGCATGTGGTCACCCGTGTGGTAGGCCGTGTATGAGGACATGACAGTGTGGTCGACAAAGGCATGGCCATGTGCAATACACAACCGTGTGGTGGCTGAAGTGTGGTCGTGTAGGCCACACAGGCTAGGCCAATTTGGGCGTGTGAGCCCACACGGGCAAGACACACAGGCATGTGGGCCCAAATTTTTGAAATTACTCCTAAGGTCGCACGGATCGTCCCAATCGACTGTGGGCCTACTGTAGAGTCGGTAAGGGCTAACCAAACCCCAAAACTATAGATCTCATAGACTGATAATCTGTTCTGAGTATGATTATGCCATGCATATTTGATTATTCTAATATCTGTACATAGCATGTTGAGCATGACTAGTATGTTATTCTGTATATGATTGTGGGGTGGGTTTTGTAGTGATGGAGGAAGTGTTCTGTACGACGATCATCACCTATTATCTGGTAGCTTAGCTGCGCTATATCTGATACGTGTTGTTACGGCACAACATGGTGTGTAGAGATGGGTGGGTGTTTTTAACCCCATATGGTATGTTGGGATGGTCGGAGATGGTGTGTAGAAGATGGTGGTAGGATTTTGATTATCTGATTTTGTTTACTGCAACTGTATCTGAAATGGCTTTAGCTCGAATCTGTATCTATATCTATTTTCGACTGTGTATATGATTCTGTATGATTGCACGCTTAGTTCTGCTAGGTTACACACTGAGTTTACGTAAACTCACATATGTTAGTTTGCATTGTCAGGTAATCCACAGTCTTAGGCGGATTGGTGTAGTAGGGACTCAGCGGTGACCACTTTTTCATAAAACTATTTAGATTTATTAATTTATGGTATTTAATAATTTGAGATTTAATTTTGAGAGTTTGTAATTTTTGGGACTCATTGAACTGTTTGGGTTTTTAACTTGATTTGGTTTGATATGCTCGATATGTTGCATGTTTGATAAAACATTTTAGGGAAACAGATTTTACGCCAGGAAAAGGTTTTTTTAAAAATACGAAACGGGTTTCTAAAACGTTTTGGTTCTGTTTAACTTCCGCTGTAATAAGTGTTTTGACAAATGAAATGTTAGAATAAGGTTTTCTATAATAAACATAAATCAATGTGAGTTTATTAGTGATTAGTTAATGGAAGCAACTTGTTCTCAAAATCTCTTCTTTGTGACATCTCCGGATTCGACCATAACGTCTAGGCCGGGTTTGGGGGGTTACAATTTATTTAAATTTGGATTTGAGAGTTTTGTAAATTTTGGACTGTCAGGATATTTTGGACTGTTTTTGGGTTTTTGACTTTATTTTCGTATTTCACATAATACAGTTTAAACTTTTTATCGAAAAAATTCACTTTCCCAAAAAAATAACGAATTTCAAATAACAAACAGTGTTTTCCAAAATTTAACTTTCTAAGAATTTCTGCTGCAAGAATATACGGTTCAAAAAAGTAAATAAATAACGTTTTCAACAAAACGGCTAAGAAAGATATTTTTTTATAAACCAGGTATTTGTTATTAAAGGTTTACGACATTTTCAGAATATACAAAATCTAGATTCTTCGCCATTTTATGGTAAAACCTCTAGATCTGGCCATAACATTTAGGCTGGGTTTAGAGTGTTACATTGCTATTTTGGACATAGTTATTCTTGAACAATTGTTGTCCTGAACACCAACTATTCTAAGCAAGAGTTGTTGTTCCGGAAGAGATATGTTTGGTAGCCCAATTTTCTAAAATATAATATTCTTTATTTCAAGGAAGTGATACATTTTGCCTCTGCATAAAAATTCTTGGTAGAAAAAGTTCTCATGCAAGAACAATGTAGTAAAAATAAATAAGTCATGTTATGTAGGAAAAGAAAAAAGAAGAATTTTCCACTTTGTTGCCCCCTGCATGAGTGTTTATTTTTATGAAAAAAGAGAAGAAAAATAATTCATGCATAAAATAAATTGTATTATGTAAAAGCATAATGATATTTTCTCTTAAAAAAAAAAAGAATCGCGCGCTAGAACATTTTTCTAAAACTTTTAGAATAACAAGTTACATAAAAAATAAAATTAGGAAAAACATGCATGAGGTGCCCCGAAAAATTTGAGAAGAGCAAGTTATAATGTTTTAAAAGAGCTTGTCTTGTTTTTCCCTAAAAATTGAGCTAGTGTTCTTCTTTAAAATTTTTGGAAGAACTAGATATAATGTTTCCTAAAAACTTGGAATATCTTGTTGCATTGTTTTCATAACAACTTGCAATAATGTTTCCAAAAAAAATAATGGAAACAACAAGTTATAATGTTTTTGGAATAACCTTTGGTAATTTGTCCTAAAACAATGGGAACAACCAAGTAAAGTGTTTTTGGAATAACCTGTGATAACATTTCCTTAAAAAAAAAATTAGAAACACCCAGGTATAGTGTTTCGAGAACAACCTTCCATAGTGTTTCCTTAAAAAAATGGCAGCAATTTACCATTTTATTCTTGGAACAAACTGTTTTTTCTTTTCTAAAATTACAATAATAATCTATTTTTAATAATAAAAGTAAATAAATAAATAATTTGCATGCAATTTTAAACTTTCCATTATTTTAAGAAATAAAATTAATGAATAAATAAATGCCATATAGATGATGACATAATAGAAAAGCCATTGAAATATATAGGAATCTCTATTGAATTTTCGGTGTTATTCTAATAATATGAATGCATTTCTTTATTCTACAAAAGTAACCACTCTTTTATTAGTATAATAAAAAAATTAAGAATATTTATAACCAAGGAGAACCATTCTCCACTTCACATTGAGGAGAAAATATCTCTTGACCTAATGTTTAAGAGATCTATTCAATCCTTTTATAAAGCATTATAGCAATGGTCAATGTATAAATTTGAGCTAGAATAAACGATAAAGTTGCAGCTAAAGTGATAGAAGCAACATATAGCCAAAGTATAAGCAATAAAGTTGCAACTATAAGTTATAAAGTGTAGCTAAAATATGAACGATAAAGTTGTAATTGAATTTTCATGTATTGATAAAATATCATACTTGTACAAAAGGGAGTAGAAGTATGAATTCCTTTTATATTAGATTGTGCTAGAAAAGGAAAAGTAAAAGAGTCTCATAAATGATATTTTTTGATATATTGAAAGTTGATAGGCATTGTGATAACAGTGTTCTTAGGATTCAACAACTTGCAAAATTCGTTCTTATTGACTTCTTGAAAAATATATGGTCCTTCTCATTTTGGAGTAAAATTAGAAGCATGTGTTCCTTTTCTGATGTCATATGTAACACGTAGCACCACCTCTCCCTCTTCAAAATTTCTCATTTTCACCGGTTTGTCATATGCTCTACTCTATCTTCGTTGGTACACTGATAATGTAACAGCCCGGTTTAGACCTTAGTCGGAATAGTGGTTTCGAGACCACAAATTTGAGGTCAAAAAAATATTTTAATATTATTTTTGGTTTTTACAATATGTGATTGAGTATGTGCGAAAGTTCTGTGTGAAAATTTTAACGTTTGTGTGCTTAATTTGCAAAAATGACTTAATCGCATAAAATGCAAAAGCTGTGTGCTAATTTTTAAAGTGCTTATTTGGCATGGCTTTTTAAATGAGGAGTCCTTATGTGGTAATTACACCTTTGATAATGGAAGTTGACATATATAGCCATTAAATGAATGAAATAATGATGTTTTAACCAAGGGTAATTTAGTAAATGATGGAATAATATGTATTAAATAAAACAATTAAGAAAAAGAAAACCATGTTCATCTTTCTTCCATCGAAATTGAAAGAAAAAGAAAGGAAATAAACTTGTTAGGTTTCGGCTAGGACTTTGGCTAAATCAATGTATGTTTTGAGCTCGATTTTTGATAATTTCTACGTTTTTGTGATCGTTGCTTAGTGTACTATCAAGCCCATGTTTTAATTTTAGAATTTGATGATGATTTTAAGATATTCCATTGATGAATGTGTGAGCTTTGTGTTGTTAGTTGGTAGAATATGAAAGCTAAATGTTGGGTTAACATAGTTTGTATTTGGATTTTTGGTGAAATTGAGTAATTGGAGGACTAAAATGTGAAATAAATAAAATATGTGGGCTTGTATGAGCTAGGGGAAAATTCGACTAAGTATGTGTAAATGGAAATTTTGTGTATTTTGTGATTTTATGAAATAAGGACTAAAGTGTCGAAATGTAAAAATGTGAGGGATATTTTTGGAAAAAACCCTAAATATGTGTGTTTGGACTAAATTGAATGATTTGGTGATTGAATGAGTTGAATTTGAATATGTATAGATCAAGAAAAGAGAGATTTGCATCGAGATCGAGGCAAAGATAAAGTGCTAGATTAATCTATTTGTTTTGCTATTTCGACGTCTGAGGTAAGTTCATGTATATTAAAAAACGTTTAAATTATATTCATGTGTTATGAATTGAATGAATTTATGGTTGATGAATTAGTGATGCTATATGTGAATTCGAGAAATGTAGCACTAAGTGTGCATAATTAGAATTGGGACAGAGGTGAATAGCACTGTGTGTGTGAAGTAATGGAAGTCTCAGCTTTATTGATTGGCACTGTATGTATGATACCGAGATAAATTTAGTTTAATATAAAGGCACTAAGTGTGCGATGGTATTTAAGCTTCGGCTATGAAATAGGCACTAAGTGTGCGATTAAATTGACGGAATAATAAAGATTGATCGAAAAGTGGTATCAAGCATTTAGTAGCAAAATTTTTCATTTACTAAGTGTTGGAAAAGGTATGTATGGAATCTATGTGGTTGATGAATTTGGAAATAGATCAATGGATAGTGATGTGAGTATTGGATATGGATGAGATTGTGTATTATTTTGAATTAATCTATGTGATGGTTTATTTTGTATATTGATTTGAATCATTGAATTAAATGTATTATATTACGAACTTACTAAGCTCTTAAGCTTACTGTGTGAAGTTTTCTCTGTTTTATAGTGTCTATATAGCTAGCTCGGATCCGGGATCGTCAGCGACTCAAACACACTATCGGCAATCTATTTTGGTACTTATGGAAAGATGTATATATTTGAATATGGCATGTATAGGCTAGTAGATATGGCATGTTTTGAAGTGTATAAGCTTTGCCATGTGATATGGCTTGGGAGTTGAATGATGTTGGTTCATATGAGTGGGTTATGTGAATGATAAATATGGTATGAGTTAGTGAAAATAGATTTGGATGTTTCATGCTTAAATGGATATGGATGTTTCATGCTTAAATTTGGGATATGGCTTGGGAGTTGAATGATGTTGGTTCATATGAGTGGGTTATGTGAATGTGAAATATGGTATGAGTTAGTGAAAATGGATATGGATGTTTCATGCTTAACTTGTATGATTTGGGATGTGAAATTGGTATTTTAGATGGATTTATTTGAGTTGAGATTGAGTATGGAAATAGATGGTGTGGATGGTGATTAATTGGTGCATTTATTGGTATGTTTTGGTTACCATTTGAGGTATGAATGCATATGGTTTGATGCTTGTAGGTGATTCTAAGTGTGGGTTGGCAAGTTTGGCCTTGCAAATGGCCTATAATTGCTCACACGGTTGAGCACACAGGTGTGTGGCTCGACCATGTCATTTGAGTTTGCAAATTGAATCAAGTTAGTCTTGCACACGGACTAGACACACGGACTTGTGACTGGCCATGTGAAACAAGTCAGTTTCGTCCATGGGCTGGACACACGGGCGTGTGACTGGCCGTGTGGTGCAAGTCAGTGTCGACCACGGGTGAGGCACACTGGTGTGTCTCAGGTCGTGTGGACAAGTCAGTATGTATACCCTATTTTTCCACTGCTTGGACACATGGGCGTGTCCGAGGCCGTGTGAGGCACACGGCCTACCCATACGGGCGTGTGACCTCTGTAGTTTGGAAAAATGTTAAATTTTTGGAAATTTTTTGTATGTGTTCAGTTTAGTCCCGACTCCTTTCTAAACCGTGTTTAAGGTCTCGTAGACCTCTTTAAGGGACTATTTACTTATAACTTGATATGTTTGGATGATGATTAACTTTGTGTTGTAAAATGATTTTAAATGCTTCGAATGTTTGACAGTACCTCTTAACCTTATTTCGGTGACGATTACGGGTTAGGGGTGTTACAGATAAGTTCTTCTTTGCTTTTTGTTTCCTTTCTTCTAATGCGTCAAGCTCTAGTGTTCTCAAAGTATCACTATCGAACTTGACACTCAAAGTAAGTTTTGTAGAAGTAGAACAACTTCAGTTCCATAAACTAATGAAAAATGAGTTGCCTTTGTAGGACCATGCTTAGAAGTTCTATATGCCCACAACGCCACTGGAATTGCTTCACATCATAACTTCGGCTCTTCATGGACCATTAAACTAAGGATTTTAGTAGGGTTTAGTTAGTAGCTTCAGCTTGGCCGCTTCCTTTTTGATAATAAGGGGATGGCTTTGCATGATCAAAATCATACAAAGGAAGTAGTTCCCTTACATTAAAATTTATCAAAAGGCGTTCCATTATTTGAAAGGATACTTTTAGGTATTCTGAATCGACAAATAATGTTATCTTTGATGAAATTGGCCACAGTCAGACCTGTTGCATTTTTCAAAGGAATTGTTTCCACCCATTTTGTGAAAAATTTTGTTGCTACTAGTATCCATGTGTAACCTTTAGATCAAGGATTGATCGGACCAATCAAAACAAATAACCAAGTATGGAGAGGCTATGGAGTAAAGATGTTGTGAAGCTCTACCATTGGAGCATGTATAGCATTTCCATGAACTTAGCATTGGTGGCACTTTCTTGCATGACTCAATGCATTTACTTCCATTGTAGGCCAATAATACCCAATGTCCAAGAGTTTCTAGTAAAGCTTTCTGCCCTTTCATGTTCTCCACTGCTTCTTAATCTGCCATAATTTGATATGTCAAATTAGGCTCCCTGATATACTTAATGTGCTTATTCTCGAGTAATTTTCATGTGTTTTTGGTAAATTTCATTTAATCTTCTTTCTTTAGCTTTAATAAGCTATTTATGCATTTTATGCTTATTTTTTGCTATTTTGAGACCAAAATTTGCCAAGGGTTCCATTTGGATCCTAATGAGTGATTGAGTGTTATGTAAACCATGCCACAAGAAGAGGTATCGCAACATCGAAACTCGGATATCACAACACCTTTTTGTGATCTGAAATGAAGTAGAAAAAGAGCCATCTATAGTCGTATCATGATACCCTCCCCTAGGTATCACGATACCCTTGTCATATGGGGACACAAAATGGCATCATGGGTAGTTTTTGTCCACCCAAAGCACTAATCAATAATTAGACATCCAATAGCATTTTGGTCATATAAATAGGGTTTTAATCAGTCTTTAAAAGCCACTTTTGGATGAATGAAGAGAGAGACTTTTTTGTTTGTTTTCTATCATCTTTTTCTTAGTTTTAGGTTTGGATTAGGTTTTTTTCTTTTTCTTTTCATTTTTAGTTTAGGTTTTCTCTTTTCTTTTTAGATTAGATTTTATTCTTGTAGTTTTCTTTCTTCTTTCTTGTAAAAGACTTTATAAATGAAGATGGATGAATCTTTTGGGTGCCATTGGTTCCACATCTAAATGAACATTTCTTATCCTTATCTCTATATTGTGCTTATTAACTATTCGATGAAATGTCTGTTTGGATGTTGAGCTTTATTATGTGCTAAACTGTTGGATTGTTGGTTGATTGGTTGTTTGTTAGTTTAAGTTAATGTCTATTCTTGATTGATTGGTTGTTCTATTATATCGAAATGATTAATACGTTAGAATTGATGCCCCTAGAGGAAAACCTAGATAAATGAGATCGAGAGGAGAGTTTATCCTTAGATAGTTCGATATAATTGTGCCGAGTACTGAGATCGAGAGGTAATCTCTATGCTTAGGTGAGATCGAGAGGTAATATTAGGTGGTATCTTTTAGTCTAGGATGAGACCGAGAGGAGATTCCTAACTGCAAGTGGCAATCAATATAATTGGTATAGGTTCATTAGTTTAATTAGCACTCAACTAATCAATTGACAATCATTTAATCATTTACATTATCTAAAACATTAGGAAGAAAGTTTTGCTTAGTTAGTTTATTCTAGTTTATAAACAATTTTATTTGGTATTGCACTAATAATTTCTGACCCGATTAGATTAGTAATTGCTTAACTTGTAATTAACTTGATTAACACATTCACCCACTTGGCAATCCTTTAGGTTCGATCATTGAGATACTCTAGTGTCCCATTGACACTAAAAATTTACAACGGACACTTTACACTTGCAATTAAAACCACACCTTTAAAATTACTTTATAAAATCGTCTGTTTTATGCATACGTGCGATAGCGGTCACTTCCATTGTGTATTTTCTCCAATAATGGATGTATGCCAGCTGCAGACACATACTTTAATGGTCTTCCTAAAATAATATTCGAAACAAATCTTTCTCATTCATGAAAAATATTTGGAAGAACACCATTATTAAGATAATTAATATACAACCTTTGTCAATCATCTGCACTACTTATAAAGTTGTATTCACAAACATTTAGAGGTTCAGCACATCTAGTACAAGACTATTGGAGTTGTAGCGTGCCATTGAACATTGGTGGATAAAAATACCCGGCTCGTTGTAGTAAGCGGTGTAATTGTAACACCCCATACCTGACCTGATTGTTAGGTCTGAGCTACAGGAGGCCACATTCGTTCCTTGAGCAACTACGATCAAATCTAACCAATTTAAACCAATTGACTTTTAAATACAAGCAATAAATGAGTATGATAAGATATACAAACCTTTTCCAGTCTTATACGAGCTTACAAAAGCTCTAATGATAATCTTAGGTGTAATTAGGACTAAACTGTAATGTGTTCGATATTTCGGGTTGATGTTGTGACTTCAAGGGTTCCTCCTTATGATGTTGGAAAAAATCGGTTCGAAAATGATTTTCACGGTTTCCTTGCACAATGGAAAATTAAAAATTTGAAAACTAAGCCGGTTTATGATATTTATAACAATAAACTTTTCCCAAAATCGCACTTATATTTTCAGTTAGATGGATCATTTTCGTCCCAACTTTTAACCGAACAGACTTCTCTGTTATTCCCATACCACGAACTACTTCAAATTTGGGCTTGAACGAATTTGAATCAAACACAGAACCATAAATTATTTATTTTACTTTTAGTGGAAAAGCAAAAAGTCTCTCTTTAATACAAACCTATAAAATTGTTATTCTTGAAAAATAGAATTTATACTTAAAAATAAATTTTCACTATTTTAGGGGAGAATAATATTTTTTCAAAATTGTGTATAACTTATTTGTATTTTTAGACCTATCGATGCCATCTATTTATAGGGAAAAAAGTAAAACCCTTGTTGAATTAGTAGAAATCTATTTAATAGAAAAACAATTTCCTAGTTGAACTAGAAGAGAGAGGGGCGACAACCCTAGCTAAATTACTAGGGTTTGTTGTCCCTTGTTTTTAACATGAGGGGCTTTTGGGCCTCTCCCGTATTGGGCCTAATTACAAGTACTTCCTGGATTTTTGACCAACACTTTATAATTCAATCCAACCCAATACATGTTTTTCTATTTTCCAAAATTTAAATAAATTAAATTTCTAATTAAATAATTTTCTCAAATCGATTTTAATTTTTCTAAAATCATGACAACTTTACCATAAAAGAATCAATGAGAAAATATATTTAATTTTCTACATTCAATGATTCACAATAACCGATTAATTTGATTCCATTTTCAAACTTTAATTAATTAATAATTGAAAAATGATAAATTAATTATCGGTCATTTTATAGACATTCATTTATGAATGTTTCCCATTTTTCTAACTTTACCATTTCTATCCATTTTTTTTCATTTAATTCAACATGCAATTCATTTTTTGTTTCAATGAGCTGGTGGAGGGACTAATTGGACATACGCGATTAGGGCTCAAATTATTTATAATTAAGTTTTACTTTTCACCTATTAATTATAAACTCATTTCGTCACTAAGTAATTCCACTATTGTATCATGACTGAGCTCTCCCTAATGACATACCATTAGGAAAGCAACTCGATCAGTGCTCGTCCAATGACCTTGTTACAAGTGTGTTACCCTCATAGGATATTCTTAATGTCTTTAAGATAAATCTATTCTCCTAATATGATCATATTTATCTCATGATAACCATTACATCTTCCTTTATGAAAATTCAATTACTATCAAATAGTAATTAAGTCATTCATCACAAAGACGAACGACCCATGACGACATTTACTTTTCATCTATCATGTAATGCCAATGAGAGGATATCATTTACCCATGTCTTGAGCTATGAATTCTATTATTGCAAACGATGCTCCACACTGTAGAAGTCGTATACCCAACGTACTAGTTTTTGATTCCTTATCTATTTGAACTTAGGGTTTTACTTACATCAAAGTATATGAGTCATGTATACATAGTCTATTATCTACTCAAGATATGTCACATTTTGAATGTCACAAGTGAATAAATCCATAAACAAATCCAGAATTTCTTTTGCTTGGGTCTAGTCCAATGTACTATCAGTCTAGTCAACCACATCTATCTCTCTATCTTCTAAGAGTCATCCGCTTCGATTCCCAAGACAAAGCATCTTCCCAACTGGACTTGATAGACAACATATTAGTCTTTCAATCGGTTTGCTCATTTCTGATTAAACTAAGGACATGTTTAGGTTCATGTACTAATATAAGCTATCTTTATGTATTACGATTCAACCATGTAGTACCACTTAGTATTAGTTTAAACATTAGACAACCAATGAGCTAATATTTGCTTCAAGTTTTCTTTGCATGAAAAAACCACATGAAGACATTATGTAAAGAATATTAATGTAATTTATGAATCATTTTATTAACCAATCTGTTCAAAACAATTACTAGTTTAAAAATGAATACACTACACTTAGGGCACCAGATCGAATAGATGCAACATACTGACTTGGTCTCATCGTAACGACAAATGCCTGATGTCACGACGTGATTTTCTATTTCTAAATGGTAGAAATGGTTACCAACCAGGAAATGCCAAATCAACCAATTCATGTTTTCGTACTACATTTTCGGCCAAATGCTCATTCTTAACAAGTTCAATTCTAAGAAAACTACCATATTTATAATTGTACAATTACCAAACACTATTTACATTATTTCCATATAACATATAGGTTCAATTCATAGCATACCTATTCACAACATCTAGCATATGACCCATTTTCAAATCAGCCTTAACATAACAATATTTTGGAAGAATTTCTACCATTTTGAGACACTCAAATACATAATTTAATCATTTGACCTTTCTAAGAATACCAATTCTAGCTTCAGTTACAAACATGATCCTACATTATACCAAAACTAACTCATCCTAGGTACATGCCATATTTTATGTAAAATGGAATTATACAAACTTTTTTGAGTCAGGGATCGCTTCCTATATGCTTGATCTACCTCATTCACTCTCGGGAATCAACTATACCTGCGCACAAAGAAAACAAATCGTAGCTGAGCGAAAATACTCAGTGGTATTTCCATTATTCAAGTCAATAAATAGAAAAAGTTCATATCAATTACAGATACTCAATACCAAATTCTAATATCAACTAATACATATACAATTCATACTAATTCTCAAATCACATATCAATATGTGCATGCTACATGGTGTACAATTTATACCAAATAAATCAATTATAGATTACCACAAATAATAAGCTAATTGAACATATCATACCATCATACCAATATGAATGATGTTTGCATTTCTATTCAATTTACAACATTTTATTATATCACTTTTCATTTCCAAATCGAATAAATTCATTTGTTATATTTCCATATCGGCCCTCAGGCTTATTTAACCAGTTCATATGGTCTTTCACATGTTATTGTATATCACATTTCATATACCATTTGAGAAATTCATACGTTTATAACCCTATAAACTAGACACGGACTCCAAATAGATATGCGGATCCGTCACCCCGGGTTCCCTAACAATAATGACGCTGAACATGAAGATATTACCACCCCAGATTTCCAGAAAATGGTGGTTAATGTGTCTCTAACTAACTATGACCATAATAAAGGCAAGCGCACCTATCAGTTAATAGTATAGTTATGGTAAGACTGGAAATATCGTATCCACAAGGACCAAGAGAGGTAATACCCTGAGAATTGGAGTGATTTCTTTTAAATTAAAATTAATTAAAAGCATGACAGAGAATGAATTGGGAAAATACTTTTAGACAACTGTATGAGAGAGGTAATACCCAAGGAAGAATTCACCTAGACTTCACTTATTACTTCTGATTCATACAATTTATTCACTTGACTTAATCCATAGAAATCCCTGATTTATGTTAATATCTCTTTCAAGACTAAAAATAACTAACTCTAGGTTGATTAACTAAAATCTCTTTCTAATTAAAAGCCCTATTGTCGCATTAACTTAATCTATGGATTCCCTTATTAGTTTTGACTCTAATCCAACAGATTTAAGTCGCCTTATTTTTAGGGTTGCAATCAACTCCACTTAATTGTGTTGATCTACTCTTAAACAGGGACTTTTGCTCTTTTGAATAAGCACATTCGACTTGAGTCAATAACCTGAATTATCAAAACAAGAATAAGAACTCACAATTAAGAATAAGAACAAGTATTTATCTTATAAATCAAATAATAATAAGATCCGTCTTAGGTTTCATCCCCTCAGGTATTTATGGGATTTAGTTCATACTAATAGAGGGAAACATCTTAAAAAAAGGAAAAATACAAAACATAAAAAAACCCAAAAAACTTCAAGAGAAATTGATAGGAGATCTTTAGTCTTGATGGAGATCCTTCTTCCAAGCACCTCCCGACGGCTGTCTTCGAGTATTTTTTGCTTTCTACTCTGTGTCTTTTTAGGTCCTCCCCTAGGGAGTTTATATAGGCTTTGGAACACCTTTCTTGGCCACAAGTAGCCTTTTTCGAATAGAATTATACTTGGGTTCGGCAGGGACAAGCCCATATGACAAGCCCGTGTTCGATAACTTAGGCGTGCTTGCTTTTGCTCATCACACACGGCCGTGTGGTTTTCAACTTAGGCCGTGCTTGATTCTGCTCGTCACACACAACTGTGTGATCTTCCCGTATGCTATAGTCCAGGCTGTGTTGATTTCTGAGGGAGGCCTATTTTATCCCTTTTTGGCCCGTTTATCGTTCTTTTCGACTCCCTAAGCTATCCTTAGTGTAAACATGAAATTAAAGGATTAGGAGCATCGAATTCATCAAATCTAATGAAAATTCATCCAAAAATAAGCCAAGCATGGGGTAAAAATATGTATAAATTATGGTTTATCAAATATCCCACACTTAAACCTTTGCTTATCCTCAAGCAAAATCCTCAACTCATAATTAAAGTTAACTTCCTTAATTCATAATTCTTATCAACAATGTTTCATCATAATTCACAGATAATTCATACATTGATGATTTAACTAAAAGAGTCCTAAAGATTCAAACAATTTAAGTCACAAATTTTTATAGCACAAAAACATAGGTGTTTCTCCTTACCTAAATAATCACTTTTAATTCAAAACTAACAAGAATTGACATCCTCACTAAAGATTAACTCAAATCACTCAAAGTGTTTAAGGTTCAAATGAAGCACTCAAAAGTCAACATGAAGAGTTATTACCATAGGCTTGCATGAAAATCAAGTCTCCACCACTATAGAATGAGATGATACACAAATCAAAAGGTCTTTAAAAGGGTTGTAATGGGGATTGGATTAAAGGTGTGGATAAAGGCCGAAAAAGAAGGTTAAAATCGAGATTGAATTGACAATTTACCTAACTAGAAAAATAAACTAATACTGAATAATTACATGAATAATAACACGAGCTTCTTCTCAAAATGTGAAATTAACTGCTTAAGCTCAAATAACATAGAAATAATATTTCCATTTTTTTAAGAATAAGAACAAGTAAAAATTTAATAACTGAAATAAAGAACATAGTTAGGTAACTGCTCAGATTAAATCTCGACAAAAAGGAATTAAAAGAAAAGGAAAAATTTTCAAGGATGGGTCTTGGGTTAATATTGAGGGTAAATCAGAAACAGTTTATTAGGATCAAAGGGGTTCACTAGGGGTTAATTATGAAGGTAGGCCTTTTGGGTAAGTGGTTTAAATCCTAGGTGCCTTTATCATATTAGTATATCAAATCAAAAGTGTGGTCTCGACATGCATAATTAAAGCAAGTTCTAGAATAACAAATCAATATTGACACACTCATAACCAAAAATAAAGTGAGCAAGAAAAATATATGCTCAAGAAGGCTCAAAATCTCACAAAAATTATAGTTTTTGATGTCAACCTTGCAAATTTCAAACTTTAAAGTAATATTAAATTCAGGGAAACAACCTAAAATTGTTTAATTTTGAAAATAAACTTATCATGCTTGATTCTCTAATGTCTTAAATTTTAAATGATCAATGCATAATTACCTATGACTTAATCCAAAACATATCAATGAAAATCATAAGTCATTTTAATAGTAAATAAATCTACTTACGAACAAGACATAATTCAAGAATTTTCTAATAATACTATAATTAACCTCCCCACACTTAAGATGTACATTGTCCTCAATGTACAAAGATAAATAATGACAATCTAGTAAGAAAATCATAAGATAGGGAGAGAAGTGAAACTTCCTGAATTTTGGATGGAGTCAATGAAAAGAAACCTGATAAATTTGGGTAGAGGTGAACGTGGGGGAGGATACTTCGGCAGCACCTCGAACCTTTTGAAATCTAATCAATGAAGCAGCTGGCATAAACTTTTGGTTCCCTAAGCTAAATCTAAATGGAATGAAGAATAGGAACAAAATAATAAAAACAAATAATGGAAAATAACTATGAATTCAAAATAAAGGAGAAAAAGAGTGACCAACGGTGGCACTGATGGTGGTTGGTGTAAAGAAAGAATAAGAGAAAGGGAAAAGGGAGGTAGAGAGAAAGGGGGAAAAAGAAAAATGAGGAAGGAGGTGGAGGTTGGTCAATGGTGGCTAAAGGTGGGGAGGGGGGAAAGCTGTGGTGGCTAGGGTTAGGGGGAAATTTGGGGGAGAGAGTGAACAGTAGAAGGGGTTAAATAGGGATTGGGGCACATGGTCGTGGCCCACGCCCGTGTTCCTTTGGTGTGTTAAGTCATACGGCCGAATCGCACGATCGTGTGATGCTTCATTCGTTTCTCCCACACCTGTGTAGAAATTTCTACACTCATGTTGATTGATCAGTATCGACCACGGCTTATAAGCACGGGCGTGTCGTACGCCCGTGTGATTTACTCAGCTTTAACCACGACTTTTAGGCACAGGCGTGTCGCACGCCCGTGTCATTCACTCAATATTGCCTACGGTCTTTAGGCATGCCTGTGTGGGTTTATCACATATCGTGTTCTTTAGTCAGTTTTGACCACGGTTGCGTTGCACGATCGCGTTGTACAGCCGTGGGATTTTATCGCAGCTCGTTTTTGGGAAAATGTTTCTGCACGGTCTCGCCACGTCGATGTATCTACTAGTGGTGCCCACACGACCACAACTATGCCCGTGTGTAAGGCCGTATGGGTAGGGAACCTGCGCTTATTAATTTGGTTAGTTTTTAGTTAGGTGCTAAAAATCAAAACTATGGACATTAATGAGGTTAGTGCTCGGGTTGCCTCCCTGGAAGCGCTTATTTAGAGTCTAAGCTCGACTCACCTTCCATTCTCATATTCATGGTGGTTCGAGGAGTTGACACTCCTCTCTCCTGCTATCAGTTCTATTATCAATATACAGTTTGACTTGAGTAGTGTTTACCTTAAAAGTGACGAACTTAGGATTATTTACCTCAACTGTTCCATATGGGAAGACATTGAGTACCGTGAAAGGGATCGCTCCGTTTGTATTAAGGTCTGAAGTGGCGATTCGGGGGTCTATTTTATCCAATAGTACTTGATCCCCAATCTTAAATTGGTTTGTCCCATCCTTAAGCTTGTCATGGAGTCACTTTGGTTCATCGTGTTTTATCGGTTTCTCCTTGATGTATGTTCGCAATTCATCTAGTTCATCGATTTGTAGTCTTCTTTCCTCATGAACAGTTCTGTTCTCAATATGAGAGCTAGACCATGGCTTTTTCATCTTTTTCTGAGAAGTTTCCTGCAAAGAAGATTTAACATTAAGTTCACTTATATTAACAGGATTTGTATCATCTTGATCACTAGATATTCTGACAGAATCACGTGCTTGGAGTTTAACATGTCATCACCTACACGAAGTATTAATTTTGCTGTATCAACATCAATAGTGGTCCTAGTAGTTGCTAAAAAGGGTCGTCCTAAAATTAAAGGAACGTCATTATCCTCATCCATGTCTAAAACAACAAAGTCTACTGGGAATATGAATTTATCAATTTTGACTAGCACATCTTCGATTATACCCCTAGGAAATCTAATGGTTTTATCAGCCAATTGAATGCTCATCATAGTATATTTGGGTTTCCCAAGACCTAGCTGTTCAAATATTTTATAAGGTATAACATTGATACTTGCCTCTAAATCAGCTAAAGCATTATTAACAGATAAACCAATAATTAGGCAAGGAATCGTAAAACTCCCTAGATCTTTTAACTTACGGGGTAGTTTATTCTGCAAAATTGTTGAGCAAACTGTATTTAGCTCCACATGCAATGCATCGTCTAACTTCCATTTGTTTGCTAAAAGATCTTTTAAAAATTTTACTGAATTGGGCATCCGCGAAAGAGCTTCAATAAGCAGCAAGTTAATATGTAATTTTTTTAGAAGTTTAAGAAATTTACTGAATTGTTCATCTGTGCGGTCTTTCTTCGTCGCATTTGGATATGGCACACAAGGTTTGTACTCTTTTCTTACCATTTTTGGTTTATGGCTTACCTCAACCCTTCACTATCGTGAGCAATAATGGCATGAAGTTGCTCCTTTGGGTTAATTTTAGTGTTGCTTGGCAGGCTGCCTTGTGGTCATTCTGAGATCAACTTGGCAAGCTGACCTATTTGGTTCTCGAACCTTTGAATCACACTTACTAATTTTTGAGTGCTGTTTCAGTGTTCTGAAAATGGGTTTCTGACACCGAGATGAATTTTGTTAGCATCCCCTCAAGGTTTGACTTCTTCTCCTGTGGGTAGGGTTGTTGTTGAAAGTCTGGAGGTGGCTGTAGTCTCTGATTTCCTTGACCACCCCATGAGAAGTTTGGGTGGTTCCTCCAACCTGGATTGTAAGTGTTACTATAAGGATTATCATGAGGTCTAGAATTATTACCCATATAGTTCATCTGTTTGCTTTCTATGCCAGGGTTGTAGGATGGATATTCTGTATTGTTCGTCCCTCCTCCATTTGTATCGTACTGCATCACTAAATGTACCTGCGAAGAACCACACAAGCCATCAATTTTCTTACTTAAAAGCTCTACCTGGTTTGATAGCATGGTGACTGCGTCGAGGTTAAAAACACTGGCTGCTTTTGTAGGCTTTTTTCTCATGACTTGCCACTGACAGTTATTCAATGACATCTCTTCTATAAACTCATAAGCCACTTCAGGGGTTTTGTTATTTAGGTTTCCATCGGCAGTTGCATCAATCAATTACCTAGTTGAGGGGTTCACACCATTGTAAAAGGTTTGAACCTGTAGCCATAATGGTAACCCATGATGAAGGCATCTTCTCAGTAGATCCTTGTATCTCTCCCATGCATCATAAAGTGTTTCTAAATCTATCTGCACAAAAGAAGAAATATCATTCCTCAACTTAGCCGTTTTAGCCGGCAAAAAATATTTAAGTAAAAAATTTTCGGTCATGTGATCCCATGTAGTGATTGATCCTCAGGGTAACGAGTTTAACCACTGTTTAGCTTTATTTCTTAATGAGAAGGGAAACAACCGAAGGTGAATGGCATCATTAGAAATGCCATTAATCTTGAAAGTGTTGCAGAGTTCCAGAAAATTTGACAAGTGATTGTTTGGATCCTCATCCTACAAACCATCAAACTGAACAAACTGCTGAATCATCTGAATAGTGTTAGGTTTCAGTTCAAAATTATTCGCAGCAACAGCAGGTCTAACAATACTTGATTCAGTTCCTGTTAAAGTAGGTTTAGCATAATCATACATAGTACGAGGACTAGGATTTTCAGTAACCACCGGAGGTAGCGGATTATTATCAGCCATCTCCTCGGTAATAGTAGTATCATCTGCTTGCTCTTCCTCTACGTATTGTAAACTTTGCCTTATCTCTCTATGATTTCTGCAAGCGGTACCTTCTATATTGCTATAAAAAAGTAATGGTCCTCACGGGTTTCTTCTAGTCATAAACTAAAATTACCTGCTAGAAGCAAATAAAAGAAAAATTAGAAAGTTAAAATAAAATAATAAATTGTAAATATAAATAAAAGATGGCTAAAGTAATAAAAATTTAGTGTCCCTAATATCTTAGTCCCCGACAACGGTGCCAAAAACTCGATGTATCTTTAACTAACTATGACCAAAATAAGGGCAAGTGTACCTATCGTTTAATAGTATAGTTATGGTAAGACCAAAAATACCGTATCCACAAGGACCAAGAGTACTAGTAATTACTATCTTCTTATTATCTAGCCTAATAATTGGAGTGATTTTTTAAAACTAAAATTAATTAAAAGCACGATAGAGAATGAATTGGGAAAATACTTTTAGACAACTATATGAGAGAGGCAATACCCAAAGAAGAATTCACCTAGACTTCATTTATTACTTCTGATTCATACGATTTATTCACCTGACTTAATCCATAGAAATCCCTGATTTATGTTAGTATCTATTTCAAGACTAAAAAAACTAACTCTAGGTTGATTAATTGAAATATTTTTCTAATTAAAACCCCTATTGTCGCATTAAATCGATCTATGGATTCCCTTATTAGATTTGACTCTAATCCGGCGGATTTATGTTGCCCTATTTCTAGGGTTGCAATCAACTGCGCTTAATTGTGTTGATCTACTCTTAAACAGGGACTTTTGCTCCTCTGAATAAGCACTTTCAACTTGAATCAATAACCTGGAATATCAAAACAAGAACAAGAACTCACAATTAAGAATAAGAAAAGTATTTATCTTATAAATCAAATAATAAGATCCGTCTTAGGTTTCATCCCCTTAGGCATTTAACTGATTTAGTTCATACTATTAGAGGGAAACATCTTAAAATAAGGAAAACTACAAAACATAAAAAACCCAAAAAATTCAAGAGAAATTGATAGGAGATCTTCAGTCTTGATAGAGATCCTTCTTCTAAGTTGCTCTCGACGGTTGTCTTCAAGTATTTTCTACTTTCTACTCTGTGTCTTTTTAGGTCTTCCCCTAGGGAGTTTATATAGGCTTTAGAACACCTTTCTTGGCCCACAAGTAGCCTTTTTCGAATAGAATTAGACTTGGGTTCGGCAGGGACACACCCGTGTGACAAGCCCGTGTTCGATAACTTAGGCCGTGCTTGCTTTTGCTCATCACACCCGGCCGTGTGGTTTTCAACTTAGGCCATGCTTGATTCTGTTCGTCACACACAGTCGTGTGATCTTCCCATGTGCTATAGTCCAGGCCGTGTTGATTTCTGAGGTAGGCCCATTTTGTCCCCTTTTGGCCCATTTATCGTTCTTTTCGACTCCCTAAGCTCTCCTGAGTGTAAAACATGAAATTAAAGGATTAGAAGCATCAAATTCATCAAATCTAATGAAAATTCATCCAAAAATAAGCCAAGCATGGGGTAAAAATATGTATAAATTATGGTTTATCAATGGTTTTCACAATTTGAATATCTTGTCACTTTGAATTCCCCAAAAATGATGACTCTATATGTACAATTTACCACCCCAGGTTGCCAGATGATGATGGCTTCCAATCAATATCCTAACCCTATGGCATGTCAACTATATCCAACTCGATCTGAACAGCTAATAGGGTAACCAAATTTTCAGTTCATTATATATAGTTCAATTCAAATTCTTTCATTCTCAATTTATCATCAATTCATCACATCATATAACATATTCAACACAATTTCATACCAAATAACATATATCAATTAAATAATACTATTTTCTATTCTATTCAATTTAGTGCATATCTTGATATTCAATCTCAATCATAACAATTCAGTTCAAATAACCATTGACAACTCACCTCAACACCATATAATGCAAAATGTCATGAATATGCAATAATTAATTTGGTCCCGAATCATTGAAATACAAACCAAATTTTGAGTCACTTGTCGACAACTTTTGTTTTTCCTTTTTCTCTCAAAGGTTACACGTCAATGTTAATTAAATATAATCACAAAATATATAACACCATCAATTTCCATTCAAATCACAGTCAAATACAATATCAAGCATATTTTACAATTTATTCAATTTAGTTTCTAAAACTAAGACAAGCATAACTTTGAATCTAGAGCTTCGAATTAAAATTCAATTTCACATATATATATATATATATATATATATATTCATTAGGGTCCTCCTACTTTCTACTCCTAATTTTTTTATTCAATTTAGTCCTTAATGTATAGAACTAACAATTAAGCTTTGCAATTTAATCTTTTTCATAAAATAAGCTCAAATTCTATCAATTTGACATCTAACTCTTTAGGAAATCGACAATGACAACTTTCTAAAACTTTAACAGTTTCACAAATTGGTATATGGGCTAGTTAAATCAAGCTCCCATGATAAAAAAATATAAAATTATAAGAAAATGACTTAATTTCATTACCTAATTGATGGCCGCTTGTTTGGAAGAATTTCCAAGGGTTTTCGAAGCTTTTAACCGTGGTGGATGTGAAGAATGATAAAGATGATGAAAGTGCCACTAACTTATCTATTTATAGTTTAATTAGTCTTTAAGTAATCTTAGTTAGTTAAGTTAATTAGGTTTAATTATAATAATTTAGTTATTAATTAAGCTTAAAGGAAATCATCATTACTTTTCACTAGACTTAAGAAAACAATGGTTTAATAACCATTTTAGTCCTTTGAATAATTGCTATCTAAGTCCCCAAGTCATTTACTAATTAAAAATCTATAATGATTAAATTTTTACAATTTAGTCCATGGGCCTTAATTAACCATAATTTCGACCAAATTACTTAATTGAATTTCAATTCATCAATATAATAACTCTATAAATATCCCTATTTAGTATTTACAAACTTGGTTTACAAAAATGGGATTCCAAAACCGCATTTTTTGACACCACTAGAAATTGGATTATTGTAGTAATGGTGGGCCTTCTTCTCCTCACCATTATTCATGAGCTTCTTTGAGTCTTTCTCTCACTTCATACTTGGAAACTCACCTTGATAATGCTCCCCTAGTATCTTTGTGATAAATAACACCATGGATTAACACAAAGTACTTTAACTCTTGAATATCAACCGAATTAGGGTGAACCAACTTTTCAATGATAGGAACCCTTAAATATTCATCATCTTCATATTCTATAGGACATAAAAACTCACTTGCAGGACAAGGAAAACTTCTTTTGATCGTTAACATTTTGATGTTTCGGCTTTCTTTAACATTATGAATTTTTGAAGCTAGAGTAGTAAAACCATCAACATACTTGTTTGTAAACCTTAGACTATGTTCACACTTTACATTTTGAAATTTCTTCCATAAGGCCTAAACAAGAGTTCTATAATAAGTTAACATAGGCTCTTTTAAAGAAAATTCCTCATTTGTTTGATTCACAATAAGATTGGAATCTCCATAGATACAAAGATTGTTGATTCTAATAGCTTTATTGTATGTAAACCCAATATCAATGCTTTATATTCTACTTGATTATTAGCATAAGGAAAGCCTAATTTGAAGGTTAAAGAAGAGGTTCTCTACTTGATTTTGAGGAGTTTAACTTTAAACTTGGAATCAAGGAGCAGTCTATTTCTCTTACCTCCCCTTCTAAGGAGATGTCTCTTCTACTGTAACATCCCAAAGTTGGGCCTAGTAGGATTGGGCCCATTGGGCCTTAGGCGTAGGAGCGTTTAAAATTTTTGGGAATAAGAGAATGACTTTAATGCAAGTTGGATCTAGTAGGTGAGTGATTTTGGAAGGTTAGAGGGCTTCTATGAAGTCCCAGGTTCAAACTTGGGCTTAGGAAGAATTTTGGTTTTAGATGAAAAAACCCTAGGAGTTAGTAGTAGGCTTTAAGAATAAAATATGGGGAAAAAGACACAAGTGGAGTGTGTGATGTAGTGGCAAAGTGACGCCACATAAGAGACAGGGGGTAACATCACAAGGAAGGAAGGAGGTCCAAGGTTCAAGTCATGGCTTTTGCATTTTGGTTTTCTTTTTATATGGACTCTAGAATTTTTCCATAGGGTTATATTTAGTTGAGCATGGTTTTAGACACAAGGAAGTGAGTGGTCTAGTGGTAAGGCGTCATTAAGGGTGCAAGGGAGCCTGGGTTCGAATCTCATGGAAAGCAAGGGAGTATTTATTTTGCTAATTGGACGGTAAGAGTTTGATTTGGATTTAAACTCTACTGATGGAGGGATCCCACATCGGAAAGATACAAAGAAGGAAGGTGAGAAGCTAGCTATATATAAAGCTGTCTAGGAGGAGAAGGAGCATACTTGGTGTGTACTTCAAATTCCTATCAGGTGTGTACTTCCCTCTACTCTAGCTGTAGAGCGGCAAATGCCGAAATGCCGGTCACACGACGATGGTAGCCACATGAGCATGCGAGCGCATGTGTGGAAGCTTCGACGCGATAGTTGAGGCCACCATAAGTATTCTTGGGGGTGTGGGCCCAATGGGCCCGTGGGCCCTATATGAGTAAATTGTATGATTGAGTAGTAGATAGTGAACTTGACTATGTGAATCTCATATATGTCGCTATGTTTGAAATTTGAATGGGCCACACGAGTGTGGGCCCACTTGGTAGAGAATAGGCCTTAGGCCCATTCATATCATTATCTCTGTAGAATACTTAAGTCGATTCGAGCGTGACAGTGGACCTTTTGTTGGGTCGTTAATGCCCTGATTTGTGAAATTATCGAAATACCCCTGGTTTGCGAAATTATTGAATTACCCCTGGTATGCAAAATTACCAAAATACCTCTAGTTTGTAAAATTACTAAAATACCCCTGGTTTGTAAAATTACCAAAATACCCCTAGCTTGCAGAATTACCAAAATCCCCGATTTACAAAATTATCGAAATACCCCTAGTTTGTAAAATTATCGTAATACCCCTAGCTTGCAAAATTACCGAAATACCCCTGATTTGTAAAATTATCGAAATACCCCGATTTGAAAAATTGCCAAAATACCCCTGGTTCATAAAATTACTAAAATACCCCTGGTTTGTGAAATTATCGAAATACCCCTAGTTTGCAAAATTATCGTTTTGCCCCTAAATAATAAAATGACCGTTATACCCTCGTGGTAGTACTAGTATTGTATATGCTAATTGTATGATTGATTATGTTTGAGATGCGTTGCATGCATGGATTATTTATGAGTAGAATTACCGAGATACCCCTATAGGGTGGAATTATTGAAATACCCTTATAGGGTAAAATGACTGATTTGCCCTTATAGGTAAATGATCGACTTGTGCAATGAGTTGTCTAATTTGACTGTGGTTGTATGACTAATATGATTTTATTACATGTTTAAATAATTGTTACTGAGCATGTCCATTTTGCATACACGTGTAATGATTGAGCATGACATACACGGCATATTGCATGGGGTTGGGATTATTAATAAAGGGGAAGTGCTAATAGGATTGCTTGGTCGCTTGACGACTGTGGATCCACCGAGGCTTTTTAGCCACCGAGCAGATATGCTGCACTGTTAAGGTAATGCCGCAACCGGTGTTACATAAGGAGTGTTCGGATGGGTGGGTCGATTAAATCCCCATAGGAGTGAACGATTGGACAGGAGACGGAGTGTTCGACTGGTATGGGTATTATTGCATTGCATATATGGATTATACTATTGAGATGGGCTTAGGCCCAGATTTATATATATGATTTGTGACATATATGGGTTAAGGCCCAGTCGAGGAAGGCCCAATTGCCATCGTTACTATAATGGGCTTCGGCCTGGATTGTTGTGATGCATGTTCTTACCTATGAGGGTTGTACACACTGAATTTTCGTAAACTCACCCCCTCTTTTTATTAAATGTTTCAGGTAATTTCCAACGATTGAGGATTGGGAGCCGTGGAGGACTTGGGGGTGGCTATACATCGGAGATACTACTCGTGAACTTTAGTAATTTCGATTTTTGCCTTTTCTTTAAGATTATCTATTTTGGGTTAATATTTTGTAATAAGGCCATTGGTTTATTTTTTTCTAAGTTTTCATTTATAACTGTTAAACTTATAAATACGGGGTTTTCTTAAAACATTAGCAATCGTTTTCTAAAATATCATGTTTACGCAACGATGCAAGTTTATTTTTCAAAACAAAATAGTTTTTCAAAATAATAACAACTTTTAAACGGTCATTTAGCAAATCACATTTTTCTCAAACAAACAACAAACTCGGAGTTCAAAAATCCGATAAAACTTTTCTAAATAATTTCTTAGCTTTTCAACTTCCGTCAATGTGACACGTCAGATTCAGGCCTAACTTTTAGGCCTGGTTTGGGGTGTTACAATTTTGGTATCAGAGCCTAGGTTTCAACACTAGGCTATGGAATGGGTTCGAAAGTGTTTTTCAAAGTTATTTGAAATTTGGTTTAAAAAAAGTATCTTTATTGGAAGTATGACACCCGAGTCTCCAGCACCAAATCCGTAAGTCCTCTTACTTATTATTATATGATATAATGACTGTATTTATTCTGTGTATGTTTTAGATGTGATGTTTGAATGAAAATTTTTTTAAGTATGAGTGTTAAATATCTGTTTGCTTTTGTATTAGATATTTGGTTGTGTGAAGAGGTTCCAAGCTTAAGTTAGAAAGTGTATTACTGTTTTAGAACCAGAGTGTACAGCGTGAGTGTAGTGTTGCAGGTTAGGATGTACGACTGTTTCTATAGCTGGAAATTTCGAGGACAAAATTTCTTTAAGGAGGGTAGATTTGTAACATCCCAAAGTTGGGCCTAGTAGGATTGGGCCCATTGGGCCTTAGACGTAGGAGCGTTTAAAATTTTTGGGAACAAGAGAACAGCTTTAATGCAAGTTGGATCTAGTAGGTGAGTGATTTTGGAAGGTTAGGGGGCTTCTATGAAGTCCCGGGTTCAAACTTGGGCTTAGGAAAAATTTTGGTTTTAGGTGAAAAAAACCCTAGGAGTTAGTAGTATACTTTAAGAATAAAATGTGGGAAAAAAGACACAAGTGGAGTGTGTGGTGTAGTGGCAAAGTGACGCCACATAAGAGACAATGGGGTAATGCCACAAGAAAGGAAGGAGGTCCAAGGTTCAAGTCATGGCTTTTGCATTTTGGTTTTCTTTTTATATGGACTCTAGAATTTTGCCATAGGGTTATATTTAGTTGCGCATGGTTTTAGACACAAGGAAGTGAGTGGTCTAGTGGCAAGGCGTCATTAAGGGTGCAAGGGAGCCTGGGTTCGAATCTCATGGAAAGCAAGGAGTATTTATTTTTGAATTGAATGACAAGAGTTTGATTTGGATTTAAACTCTCTTGTGGAGGGATCCCACATCGGAAAGATACAAAGAAGGAAGGTGAGAAGCTAGCTATATATAGAGCTGTCTAGGAGGAGAAGGAGCATACTTGGTTGGCGTTGGGCATAGGAGTGCTCGGAGCACGGTTTAGCAGCTTCAGATTCCTATCAGGTGTGTACTTCTCTCAACTCTAGCTATAGAGCGGCAAATGCCGAAATACAGTCACACGGAGATGGTAAACACATGAGCGTGCGAGCGCACGTGTGGAAGGTTCGACGCGATAGTCAAGACCACCATGAGTATTCTTGGGGATGTGGGCTGTTAGGCCACGATGGGCCGAACGAGGCCAGGTAGGCCTAATGGGCCCGTGGGCCCATATGAGTAAATTGTATGATTGAGTAGTAGATAGTGAACTAGACATGTGAATCTCATATATGTGACTAGGTTTGGGCTGAATGGGCCACACGAGTGTGTGGGCCCACTTGGGCCGAGAATGGGCCTTAGGCCTATTCGTATCATTATCTCTATGTAGAATACTTAAGTCGTTCGAGGCGACAGTGGACCTTCTGTTAGGTCGTTAACACCCTGATTTGTAAAATTACCGAAATAACCATGGTTTGCAAAATTACTGAATTACCTTGGTTTGTAAAATTATCGAAATACCCTTGGTTTGTAAAATTACTGAAATACCCCTAGTTTGTAAAATTACTAAAATACCCCTAGTTTGTAAAATTATCGAAATACCCCTAGCTTGCAAAATTACCAAAATACCTCCAGTTTGTAAAATTACCAAAATACCCTCAGTTTACAAAATTACCAAAATACCCCTAGTTTGTAAAATTATCGTAATACCCCTAGCTTGTGAATTTATCAAAATACCCCTAATTTGTAAAATTATTGAAATACCCCTGGTTTGTAAAATTACCAAAATACCCCTGGTTTGTAAAATTATTAAAATACCCCCGGTTTATGAAATTATCGTTTTACCCCTAAATAATAAAATGACCGTCGCACCCTCATGGTAGTACTAGCTTATATATGCTAATTGTATGATTGATTATGTTTGAGATGCGTTGCATGCATGGATTGGTTATGAGTAGAATTACCAAACTACCCCTGTAGGGTGGAATTACTGAAATACCCTTATAGGGTAAAATGACTAATTTGCCCTTGTAGGTAAATGATCGACTTGTGCAATGAGTAGTCTAATTTGACTGTGGTTGTATGACTGATATGATTTTATTACATGTTTAAATAACTATTACTAAGCATGTCCATTTTGCATACACGTGTAATGATTGAGCATGACATACACGGCATATTGCATGGGGTTGGGATTATTAATAAAGGGAAGTGCTAATAGGATTGCATGGTCGCTGACAACCTGTGGATACACCGAGGCTTTTTAGCCACCAGCGCTATATTTGCAGATTAAGGTAATGCCGCAACTGGTGTTACATAAGAAGTGTTCGAATGGGTGGGTCGATTAAATCCCCACAGGAGTGAACAGTTGGACAAGAGACGGAGTGTTCGGCTGGTATGGGCATTATTGCATTGCATATATGGATTATACTATTGAGATGGGCTTAGGCCCAGATATATATGATATGTGACATATATGGGTTAAGGCCCAGCCGAGGCTATTTTGGGCTAAGGCCCAATTGCCATCTTTACTATAATGGGCTTTGGCCCATATTATTGAGATGCATGTTCTTACCGATGAGGGTTGTACACACTGAGTTTTCGTAAACTCACCCCCTCTTTTTATTAAATGTTTCAGGTAATTTCTAGCGATTGAGGATTGGGAGCCATGGAAGACTCGGGGGTGGCTATAATTGAAGATACTACTCGTGAACTTTAGTAATTTCAATTTTTGCCTTTTCTTTAAGATTATCTATTTTGGGTTAATATTTTGTAATAAGGCCATTGGTTTATTTTTTTAAGTTTTTATTTATAAATATTAAACTTATAAATACGGGGTTTTCTTAAAATATTAGCAATCGTTTTCTAAAATATCATGTTTACGCAACGATGCAAGTTCAACTTTTATAACAAAAAGTTTTTCAAAATAATAACAACTTTTAAATGGTCATTTAGCAAATTGTGTTTTTCTCAAACAAACAACGAACTCGGAGTTCAAAAATCTGATAAAACTTTTCTAAATAATTGCTTAGCTTTTCAACTTCCTTCAATGTAACATGTCAGATTCGGGCCTAACTTTTAGGCCGGGTTTGGGGTGTTACATCTACTCATATGAGAGGAGGCTAACTCAATACTCTCACTATAGTAATGAAATTATCTACCTGGAGAGATTAAGACTATTCTCGCACCTTCTCTAAAACCAGTTGCAGAACCATCAAATATAACTTACATTCCCCTTCATCTAGACTTACTAAACATACATCTTCATGGGATTTATTCGGTATATAATAGTTTAGTGCTTCTTCATTTTGAGATGGGAAATAAGCTAAAAAACCTAAGAGTACTTGAGATTTGATAACTTTTGATTGAACAATAGAAATATCAAACTCACCCAACAAAAGAAGTTATTTTTCTATTTTTCTTGACACTTCTTTTTCTACCCTAACATGTCTTTTTCTTCCCATTTTTCTCATCATTATTTTAAGAGATTTCTTTCCATTTTAAGAGTAGAACACTTATTCGCCTTACAATAGTGATTTCTCCATCCTCTGTTGGATCTTCAAAGAAAGATATTTTTTTTATAATTCACCTTATTCTGTTCACATGATGTCTTTTTAGCTGGAATGAATACCTGTAACAGTCTGGTTTAATATCTTAGTCAGAATAGTGGTTTTGGGACCACAAATTCGAGTCCGTATAATATTTTAATATTATTTTTTGTGACTTTGATGTTTGATTAAACATGTGCTAAATTTCTGTGAGTTAATTTGTCTGTTTATGTGTTTAATTTGATATAAAGGGTTGGATTGCATCAAATGCAAAATTAGCATGCTATTTGTTAAGGTATCAATGTGTTGTGGCTTTGGAAAGGTGACGGCCTTATGAGGCAATAAGACCACTAATTAGATTGTTGATGGATAAAGGTCAAATATGCCCTTGTTATATATATGTTTCTTATTAATGAAAGGATATTATAGTAAATGAATTAATAATATGATATTAACAAAATAAAACCTGAATAAGTGGCCATATTCATCATCCTTGGCCAAATAAGAAAAGAAAAAGAAAGAACTTGAGCTTTGAAGCATTCAACTTTTATCTTCTTTGATTGAGGTATGAGTTTTGTTCGGTTTTTGATAATTTTTACATTTTCGTAATCGTTGCTCTATATACTTTGAAGCCCATATCTCAATTTTGTGAATTGATGTTGTTTATGAGAAATGCCATTGATGTTATGTTGAGCTTTGTGATAATTTATGGTGTTAAATGAAAGATTTGAGCTAGATGAATATGTTTTGTTCTTGAATTTTTGATGAATTTAGCTAAATAGGGCTAAATTGAGAAAATGGTAATTTGAAGGACTAAATTTCAAATTTTTGAAAAATATGGGCTTGTATGATACACTTAAGTATTCGACTAAGCATGGATATGTGATGATTTTGTGAATTTGATGTTTAGAGAAAAATAAACTAAATCGATTAATTGTGCAAATGTGAGGGTTAATTTGCAAATAGCCTAAATGTGTGTCCTTGGATTGAATTGAATTAGTTAGTGAATAAAAGGGTTAATTTTGAATATGTATAGATCAAGAACCGAGGAAAACAGACTTAGATCGCGGGAAAGCGAAAGTAATTGAGTAGTCGTATCCATTTCTGTTAAACCGAACTCGAGGTAAGTCATTATGCAGATAAATGTATTTGTATTGAATTGTGCATATTTCTATGACTATTGATAATAGTGAATGTTTACGAGATGCTATATATATGAATTTCGAGATAAGATCGATATAGCGATAATGTCTGAGAAGTCCCGTACGAACTTAGGAATATATAGGATTAGCTATGTCATGACATAGGTATCTGTTCTGTTTTATCATGTAAGGCCACATTTAGAACGTTGGTGTTGATTTGAGATTCGTGTAAGACCACGTCTGGGACGTTGGCATCGATATGAGCTTTACGTGTAAGACCATGTTCAGGACATCGACATCGTATTGATTCGTGTAAGACCCTGTCTGGTACAGTGGCATCAATATTTGAGTACACGTAAGACCTCGTCTGGGACGTTGGTATTGTATGACTATTCTGAGCTTTCTAGGTATCCTATTAGTGTCCTATTGGTTCAACAGGAAAATCTGAGCTATGAACAATTATATGAAAGTATATTCATTCAGGTACGTTTGGTATGTACACTGTGTGTATAAAAGGTAAGTACCTATGTGCTTTTTGAATTAAAAAAATGTATAATTAACTATGAGATTGTGAATGAGGTACAAGAATGGTTATGAAAGAGTTATATATGTATATATATGTGATTATTGAATGGGTGAATGTGGCAAATATGGCCAAGAATATGGACCAAAGCATATATGTGAGAAAGATTGCTATGAATATGAGTTGTGTCAATGATTCAATATGCTTATATGCTTTACTTATTAAGTTTATTTGTATATGACTTACTAAGCTTTTGGAAAGCTTACTTTGTGTGTGTTTTCTCTGTTTTATAAATCGTCAAAGCTATTAAAGGCTTAGGACCCTCGAGGATTGTCATCACACTACTCAACTTATTTTGGTACATTTTAGAAATGTATTTATATAGATGTGACATGTTGATCTTCTAGAATTGTCAAGTTTTAAAATTTATAAATAGAATGATCGAACCTGGAAACTAACTCTGGCAACGACTTAAGGCAAGTGCACCTATCAAACAGTAGTATAGTTTAGGCAAGATCGGATTGTCGAACCCAAGGGAATTAAAAGTACTAATACTCACTTTCTTTCTATTATTTAGCCTAAATATGAAGTGATTGATTGATTAAACTAACTGACTACTTAGCTAAAGACGCAAAGACAAAAAGAACAAATTGAAGAAATAACTTTTGAAAAAACTCAGTTGATCACGATGATACCTTAGAAGGAATCCACCTAGACTTCACTTGCCATCTAACACTGAACCAGACCATTTATTCACTTAGCTTGATCCGTGAGACTCCCTAATTTATATTAAACCATCTCTCAAGGCGAATAACTTCTAACCCTAGGTTGATTAATTGAAATCTCTTTCTAATTAAAACCCCTAGAATCGCATTAACTCGATCTATGGACTCCCATATTAGGTTTCACCCTAATCCGAGAAAATCTCGTCACCCTATCTCTAGGCCCGTGATCAACTCCACTTAATTATGCTAGATCTACTCTTAAGCAGGGACTTTTTCTCCACCACCCAAGCATATTCAACTTGAATCAATATCCCGGAAATATTAACACAAGAATTAAGCACACATAATTAAGAACAAACTAAGTATTTATCATATAGTTCAGAAAACAATAACAAGATTCATCTAGGTTTCATCCCCTTCAGGTATCTGAAGAGCGTAGTTCATAATGATAAAATAAAATATCTCAAGAGAAAAGATAAAACAAAGCATGAGAAATCCCTAAAACCCCTGAAGAAAGTGAAGGAGAGATCTGCCGTCTTGAGTATAATTTCAACTTCTTAGGATGGATCAACTAGCTATCTTTGAGTGATTCCCACAAATCTGGCCTTCTAGCTCGGCTCCTTGGTCTAGTTGACTGCCTAACTGACTGCGTTGGACAAAAGCCCTAGCAGAAGGTTTCTGCCGAACTCTCAACGTTCCCCTAAAGGTTGGCCTCTAGGGTCTTTATATAGGATTTGAGATGCCTTACTTGGCCTCTAAGTATCTTAATTCAAGTATAATTCCTACTCGGGTGTTTGAATAGACTTTGAAATGTGTTTCTTTGCCTCCAAGTACCCTATTCCGAGTAGAATTTCTCTTTCTGCGGCAGGGACATGCCCTAGGGCACACGCCCGTGTGAATCAACTTCAGGCCGTGTTTGGATCTGTTGATGGAGGCACGGTCGTGTGAATCGTGGTTAGGCCGTGTTTGAACTTCTCTTTAGGAGGCACGGCCATGTGGGATAAAGTCCAGGTCGTGCCGATTTCGTGATATGGCCCATTTTGTCCGTTTTAGGGCCATTTCTCGTTCTTTTCGTCCCTAGGTGCTTTCCTGAGTATAAAACATGAAAAGAAAGGATTAAGAGCACCTTTTTACATAAATCAAGGGATAAATCATCCAAAAGTATGCTAAATGTGGGATTAAAATATGTTACTTTTACGGTTTATCAAATACCCCCACACTTAAGCTTTTGCTTGTCCTCAAGCAAAATTCTCAACTTACAATTAAAATGAACTTTCCACAATTCATAGATAATTTATACATGGATAATTTAACTCAAAGACTCCTAAAGATTCAAACACTTCTAAGTCATATATTTGTAGCGTGAAAACATAGGTTTCTCCTCTTATCTAAATGATTACCTTTAATTCAAAACCGACAAGGATTGACATCCTCACAAAAGATTCACTCAAATCACTCGAATGTTTAAGGTTTAGGAAAAGAGCACTCATAAATCAAACCTGAAAAGTTAATCCCATAGGCTTGCCTGAAAATTAAATCTCCACCACTGTAATATGAGATGATACACAAATCAAAAGGTCTTTATCAGGGTTGTAACAGGGCTAGGGTTAAAGGTGTGGATAAAGGCTGAATTTGGAAGGTTAAAATCGAGATTGACCTGACAAATTACCTAACTTTAGAAAAAGAATTGAACTAACAATCTGAATAATTACATCACATGAAAATACTAATAATACGAGCTTCTTCTTCAAGATATTAAAATTAAACATGTAAGCTCTTAGAGCATAGAACTAATAATAAATATACTTCGTTTTTTTCTTCTTTTTTTAAAGAACAAATCAAATAAATACATAATATAAGAAAGAACCTTATCAACTGAAATAAAGTATTTAGGCAACTGATCAAATCAATTCTCGATAGAAGGGTAGTTAAAGGAATGGTGATAACAAATACGAGCGAGGTTTTGAGTTAATATTAGTGGGTGAATCAATAAAAAGGGTTGTTAGGATCAACGGGGTTTACTAAGGGTTAATTATGAAGGTAGGCTTTTTAGTGGAGTGAATGGGTAAAAACTTAGGTGCCTTTATCATCTCAGTATATCAAATAAAAAATGTGGTCTTGACATGTATAATCGAGACAAGTTCTAGAATAACAATTCAGTGTTGACACACTCATAATCAATAAAGTGAGCGCAAAAAAGAATATGTGCTCTATAAGGCTCAAAATCTCACAAAAATTATGGGTATTTGACATCAATCCCTGTAAATTTCAAACTTCAAGGTAATATTCAAATTCAGTTCAACAACCTAGAAAAATTTTTAATTCTGAAAAATAGACTTATCATGCTTGATTCTCTAGTATCTTAAAGTTTGAATCATTAATGCACAATTAAATATGACTTACTCAAAAACATACCAATAAGAATCATAAATAATCAGAAATTTCATCCTAATTAGTAATATGAGAAAATTAATTAAGAACTATATATAATTCAGGGATTTAAGAATAATGCAAAAAGTTAGGCACTTTTACCGCCCACACTTAAGATGTACATTGCCCTCAATGTACAAAGATAGATAAATATCAACATAGTAGAAAATTAAAACATAGGGAGAAGTGAAACTTCTTGAATTTTGGATGAAGTTGATGAAAAGAATCCGAATAGGGTTGGAGGTGAACGTGGGGAAGCGTCTCGAACCATTTGAGATTGAATCCTCGAAGTAGCCGGTTTGATTTTATTGTATCCTAAGCTAAATCTAAATGGCATGAAGAATAAGAAGAAAATAATAAAGAAAAGAAAAATAAAGATAAAAATAAAAGTAAAAGTAAATATTAGAAAATGAAAGAAGAAAGATAATTGGAAAAGAAAAAGTAAAAAGGGGGTTTAAATAGAGATGCGACCCTTGTTTTGGGGAAAATTTTGTCCTATTGCCACGTCTACAATCACGCCCTTTTACCTACCTGTGGTACCCACACGGCCACGACCGTGGGTCTAGAAATCTGCACTTTTGGTTTATTTGAATACTAAAAAGGGAAAATACAAAAAATAATAAAAATAAAAATGGGGTTAGTGCTCGGGTTGCCTCCCGAGAAGCACTCGTTTAAAGTCTTGAGCTAGACTTACCTATATTTGTATGGTCGTGGTGGTTTGAGGAGGTGAAAATCCTTGAGGAGGTGAAAATCCTTTCTCATGCGATCAAATCAGTTTTTGATATAAAGTTTAAGTCGAGTAGTGTTTACCTCAAAAGTGCTGAATTTAGGATTGCTTACCTTGACTGTTCCGTATAGAAAGACATTAAGTACTTTAAAGGTGATTTCTTTGTTTGTTTTGATGTCTGAAGTAGTGATTTGAGGGTCTTCCTTATTCATCAATACCTGATCCCCTATTTTGAAGTGATTTGTTGTTCCTATCAGCTCGTCTGGGGGCTCCTTCAGTTTTTCTTTGTGTGGTTTTGGTTTCTCTTTAAAGTGTGTCTTCCACTCTTCTAGTTTGTCGACCTTAAGGCTTCATTCCTCATGTAATTCTTCTTTATTGGCATGAGGTCTATGATTCGGCTCAGGTTTGTGGCTTCGTGGTGTTTCCTATGGTGAAGGTTGAACAAATTTGTTATCAACTAAATTTACTTTCTCACCTTCATCAGTCGATGTTCTGGCCGAGTCAAGAGCTTGTAGACTGATTGATTTGTCACCTATACGAAGAATGAGTTCTCCTGTACCAACATCAATTTTAGTCTTGGCAGTTGCTAGAAAGGTACTTCATAAAATTAAAGGAATCGAATTGTCCTCATCCATGTTTAAAAGGACAAAGTCTACTGGGAATACGAATTTATCAATTTTGATTAGAACATTTTCTATTATACCCCTAGGAATTCTGATAGTTTTATCAATTAATGGAATGCTCATCCTAGTTTGTCTGGGTTTCCCTAGACATAGTTGTTTAAACATTTTATAAGGCATAACATTAATGCTTGCCCCTAAATCAGCTAAAGCATTATCAATAGATAAAATACCAATTAAACATGGAATTCTAAAACTCCCTGGATCTTTTAATTTTCGTGGCAGTTTATTTTGTAGAATTGCTGAGCACATTGCGTTTAGCTCCACATGCGATGCCTCGTCTAGCTTCCACTTGTTTGTCAACAGTTCTTTTAAAAATTTTCTATAATCGGGTATCTAGGAAAGAACTTCGAGAAACGGTAAGTTAATATGTAATTTCTTTAAAAGTTTAATAAACTTACCAAACTGTTCCTCTGTGTTGTCCTTCTTTATTGCTTCGGAATATAGTATACGAGGTTGGTACTTGATCGTTATTTTGTCGAGTTTTAAAATTTATAAAGAGAATAATCGAACTTGGAAACTAACTCTGACAACGACTTAAGGCAAGTGTACCTATCGAACAGTAGTATAGCTTAGGCAAGACCGGATTGTCGAACCCAAAGGAACTAAAAGTACTAATACTAACTTTCTTTTTATTATTTAGCCTAAAATAAGTGAAATTGCTTTAATCTAAATTAACGACTACTAAACTAAAGACACAAAGACAGAAAGAATGAATTGGAAAATAACTTGAAGGGAAACTCAGTTGATCACGACGATACCCTCAAGAAGAATCCACCTAGATTTCACTTGTTATTTAACACTGAACCATAGATTTATTGACTTAGTTTGATCCGTAAGACTCCCTAACGTATATTAAACCCTCTCTCGAGGCGAATAACGTCTAACCCTAGGTTAATTAACGAAAACCTATTTCTCGAATAATAACCCCTAGAATAACAGTAAATCGATCTATGGACTCCCGTATTAGGTTTCACCCTAATCCAAAAAAATCTTGTCACCCTATCTCTAGGCATGCGATCAACTCCGCTTAATTATGCTAGATCTACTCTTAAGCATGGTCTATTCCTCCTCCATCTAAGAACATCAGATTTGGATTAAGTATGCATAATTAAGAACAAACTAAGTATTTATCATATAATTCAGAAAACAATAACAAGATTCATCCAGGTTTCAACCCCTTCAGGTATCTGAAGGGTTTAGTTCATAACAAATAAAGAAAACATCTCAAGAGAAAATATAAAATAAAACATAAGAAATCTCTAAAACCCCCTGAAGGAATTGAAGGAGAAATCCGCCATCTTGAGTCAAATTCCGCCTCTTTGGGATGGATCAACTGGCTATCTTCGAGTAATTCCCACAAATCTGGCCTTCTGGCTCGGCTTCTTGGCCTCGCTAACCACCCTCTTTCAGGATACACTTAGGGTGTTTATATAGATTTTTAGAATACTTTACTTGGCCTCTAAGTGTCCTAATTCAAGAATACTTCCTACTCGGTGTTTGAATAAGCTTTGGAATGTGTTTCTTTACCTCAAAGTATCCAAATCCAAGTGAAATTCCTGTTTTCCATGACAGGGGCACGGCCATGGCACATGCCCGTGTAAATCAACTTCAGGCCGTGTTTCAATTCTGTTGATTGAGGCACGGCCGTGTAAATCGTAGCATGGCCATGTGAAGTAATTTGACGAGACACTGCCGTGTGGCTTGAAGTCCAGGCCGTGTCGATTTCCTCTTTGGCCCAAATTGGCCCATTTTAAGCCCGTTTCTTGTTCTTTTCATCCTCGGGTGCTTTTCTAAGTATAAACATGAAAAGAAAGGATTAAAAGCTCCTTTTTACCTAAATCAAGGGCTAAATCATCCAAAAGCATACTAAATATGGGGTTAAAATATGTTACTTTTACGGTTTATCTAATACCCCCACACTTAAGCTTTTGCTTGTCCTCAAGCAAAATTCTCAACTTATAATTGAAATGAACTTTCCATAATTCACAATTCCTATCAACAATGCCTTATCATAATTCACAGATAATTTATACATGGATAATTTAACTCAAAGACTCCTAAAGGCTCAAACAATTTTAAGTCATAAATTTGTAGCATGAAAACATAGGTGTCTCCCCTTATCTAAATAATTACCTTTAATTCAAAATCGGGAAGGATTGACATCCTCACTAAAGATTCACTCAAAGCACTCGAAGTGTTTAAGGTTCAAGAATAAGCACTCATAAGTCGAGCCTGAAAAGTTAATCCTATAGGCTTGCCTGAAAATTAAATCTCCACCACTATAATATGAGATGATACACAAATCAAAAGGTCTTTGACAGGGTTGTAACGGGGCTTAGGTTAAAGGTGTGGATAAAGGTTGAATTAGAAGGTTTAGAATCGAGATTTAATTGACAAATTACCTAACTAAAAACAATGAATTGGAAAATAAATGATTACATTAATTGAAACTTTAAAACTAGTAATACTACGAGCTTTTTCTTTGATAATTGAAATTTAAATGTACAAGTTCACTAATACTGAATATACTTTGATTTTTTGATTTTTTTAAGAACAAACTAGAAACATAATAAAGAAAACTTTATCAACTGAAATAAAGTAATTCGGCAACTGATCAAATCAATTCTGGATAGAAGGGTAGTCAAAAGAATGGTGATAACAAATACAAAGGGTTTTGGGTTAATATTAGCGGGTAAATCAATAAAAGGGTTGTTAGGATCAACGGGATTCACTAGGGGTTAATTATGTAGGTAGGATTTTTAGTGGAGTGAATGGGTTAAAACCTAGGTACCTTTATCATCTCAGTATATCAAATCATTTAATGTGGTCTCGATATGTATAATCAAGGCAAGTTCTAGAATAACAATTCAGTGTTGACACACACATAATCAATAAAGTGAGCATGAAAAAGAATATATGCTCTATAAGGCTCAAATCTCACAAAAATTATGGGTATTTGACATCAATCTCTGTTAATTTCGAACTTCAAGGTAATATTCAAATTCAGTTCAACAACTTAGAAAATTTTTGATTCTTGAAAAATAGACTTATCATTCTTGATTCTCTAGTATTCTTCAAGTATAAATCATCAATGCACAATTATTAATGACTTACTCAAAAACATATCAATAAAAATCATAAATCATTAGAAATTTCACCCTAATTGATAATATGAGAAAATTACTTAGGAACAAGACTAAAATTCAGGATTTTTGAATAATGCAAAAAGTTAGGTACTTTTACCCCCCACACTTAGGATGTACATTGTCCTTAATGTACAAAGATAGACAAAAAATTATGTAATAATATAATCAAAAGAGAAGGGAGAAGTAACACTTCCTGAATTTTGGATGAATTCCTTGTTCCCTTGTCGATTTTGAGGTGGTGGCGTTTTCTATGGGCCTGGTGGGGTGGCTACCGACAAGCTTTATGCTAGATAAAGAAATTAGGTAGCCTACAAAGATATAGCCAAGAAATCTAAAGAAACATTAATAATATACTAATACTATAATTAAAGACAAAGAAAATAAAGAGAAAGAGACTAAGAAGAAAATTGAAATTTAAAGAAAAGACTAATGGACTAAGGAGTCCTTATTGTTGGATGGCTCGCGAGGTGGTTGTGACCTCTAAAGGCTGTGGTGCGTGATTCCCAAGCAGCCTTTAGAACCTAACACTAAGAAACTAAAGAAATTAAAATATATTAAGTAGAAGAGAAGTATAGATAAGTAGGATAAAGGGGAAAATAAAAGTAAAGAAAAATTCAAATGGTCTAAAAGACCCTTGGCTTGGTGTTTGGATGAAGCGGCTGGCATGAACTTATGTGTTGGGGTCTCCTTTGAGGAGACAATGCTTGCCTTCTTACGCTTATTTGGTATGATTCTAGTGTAGCTTAAGAGTCTGGACACCTTTTCTAAAGAAAGAAAGAAAAAAAGAAGGAAGAAAAAAAGAAGGAAGAAAGAATGAAAAGAGAAGAAAAAGGGCTGTGGGGTTTAAATAGGATATCAAATCTGCCCGTTCCCATGCCCGTGGACCGTGGGTGTGTAGAATTACACGGTCACATCACACGGCCGTGTGACTAGGCGTGTTGGTTCACCCCGCCCATTTTCCAGATGCCACGCCCGTTCTTGAAAAGGTAGTGTGTTGGCACGGTTGGGTAGCATGGGCATGTTTTTCCCGTGTCTGGTAAGTCAGTAGCTTCACACGGTCGTGGAGCATGGCCGTGCAAATTTACCAGTGCGAGGGGGAGTGGTTGGATCCATGACGTCAAAAAGTGGTTGGGATTTGATTCGCCCGGCCTCTGCTATGTTAGTACGGGGATTCCAGTGGTCTACACGGCCACAGACACGGCCGTGGGTAAGGTCGTGTGTCATAGAACTCTGCACTTTTGGTTAGTTTACAAAGAGAAAGAGAAAGAAAATAAAATAAAATAAAAACAAATGTAAAAAGAAGTAGAGTTAAGAAGTAGGGTTGGTGCTCGGGTTGCCTCCCGAGAAGCGCTCGTTTAGAGTCTTAAGCTAGACTTTTCCTTGTACTTGAATCAGGGAGGTTTACAAGTTTGAATATCTTCCCTCTTACTTAAAGTTCTATTTTTTTTGACAAAGTTGAAATCGAAAAGCGTTTACCTAAAAAGTGTTGAATGTTGGGTTGCTTACCTCGACTATTTCATGTGGGAAGATATTGTGTACCTTAAGAAGGGTTTCTGCCTTTGACTTTAGGTCTGTTGTGATGATGTGCAGATCGGCTTTGTCTAACAGTACCTGGTCTCCTACTTTGTAGTGGTTTGATGTTCCTACGAGCTCTTCTGGTGGTTCCTCTGGTTTTACTTCGTGCGGTTCCAGTTCTTCTTTGACTTGTGTCCTCTGCTCTTCTAAATTGTTGACCCTAAGGTCTTGTTCCTTGTGTGATTCTTCTTTGTCGATTTGGGATCTTTGAGTCGGCTCAGGGTTGTGTCTTTGCGGTGTTTCCTATGATAAAGGTTGAACAAATTAATTATCATCTTTATTGACTTTCTTACCTTCATCGATTGTTGTCCTGGCCGAGTCAAGAGCTTGAAGATTGATTGATTCGTCACCTACACAAAGTATGAGTTCTCCTATGGCAACATCAATTTTAGTTTTGGCAGTTGCTAGAAAAGGTCTTCCTAAAATTAAGAGGATTGATGCGTCATTAAAAGCACCAAAAATATCAAATTCCCAGTAAAATAGTAAAAAAAACACAGTAAAGGGGAAGTAGGGTCGAATCCTCAGGGACCGGATTATACGAATGCTTGCTTCTCGAAATCTGGCAGAATTGTACCCAAGAAAACCTGCGTTCCTAAAAAAAATAAAAATAACAGAATTAAAAGTTTGATCTGGGAAAATAAAAAAATAGAATTTAAAACGAATTTAAATTACGAGAATAAATTACGAAAATTTAATGAGGAAAATAAAAAGAAAGAGTTTTAGAGAAAGTTTCTTATGTGGAGAGATTCCAGCCCCTAGTTGCCTCGATCCTCCTTGGGTTCAATCCTTGGCTTTTAGATGATCCTTCTCAACTCGAATAAGCCAGTTATAGTGGAAGAGGATGCCTACAACCACCAGCTCCAAGGATTTAGACTTCAATTTGGTGGAACCTGACTCTATCCAACAATCGCTCTTGTGGGTTCATCTATGCTAGATCAACGTTTCTCAATGACGAATCCCACGCCATTTTGTCTCTTGGGCTCGCCAACCTCTGACGCAGTAAGCTGACGAACCAACTGTGCAACGTTCTCAAAATATACAAAGCGGTCGTTCCTTGCAAACGTTAAAAAGATTACTTCTTAAGGGACATGGACGGAAGCGTCAGCCCCGTAGTGCAGAGAAACGATGAATACCCTGTTGAGAAGGCTAAGTACGGATTCTAAACCTCAAGAACCCTTTTTGGGGATTTTCGGTAACCTTTGGCTAGATGGGTTTTAATGGCTCATGGTTGTGGTGGAAAAGAAAATAGATATATAAATTGAGGTATTATCAAAAAGAAATATGAAAGAACAAAGACTTATGGGAAGAGTGTTACAGAAAAAGATGAACAACCAAACTGAGTCACTCCATCCCCTATTTATAATGCTAAGATAGGTGGACTAGTCCTACTCAAACTCCCAAAGATAATTACAATTAATCAAAGATAAATAGAGATAAATAAAGAAAATAAATAATCCTCAGTAATTATCCTAACATTAATTATCCTAATATAATTAAAATAGAGTTTGATAAAATAAAAATCTCTTCTTTTTGCAATTCAACCCTTCTGTCCTCCATGCTAGCACTTTTGGTACCAGTCTTTTCCTTATATCGCACATTGGCCCATTTTGTCTTTAATTTCACGTTTTTAGCTCTTAATTTCGCTTTTGCCTCCAATTTAGTCCCTACAAGATAAAATACCATAAAAAGCCCAAATTAGTAGAATCATACTCAAAATAATTATGCAATTAGCACATAAAAACATGACGTTCTAGAGTATTATCAAATTCCCCCTACTTAGCCCATGCTTGCCCTCAAGTATGGTTCCTATCCATTGTGAAAATTAGATCCTGAAAGAAATTCTACTCTAAAGTTTTATAAAGATTAGTAAAAAAATGCATATGAAAAATAAAGAGAACTTCTAAGCTTGCTTTAAATAAAACAGGAAAAGTTTTCTAATTAACACACATAAAAATTAAAATCGTCTTGAATTATTTCATGCTATTTAGGTAAATTACCAAACCTACCAAGTCACTCTATTTATTTCCTCCTTTAGTCCTCAACTGCAATTTTATTAGTACTATTTTTCTTTTCTTTTTCTTTTCTTCTTTTTTTTTGTTTTGTCTTTTTGTTTTTTATTTTATTATTAATATTTATTTACTTAGGAATATATTGAACCTTTTGACACGAAGAGAGATGACAACCCAAGCACCCCACCCCGGTTACTCAGCCCAACATACTCCTAAAAATTATTTATTTCCGGTTAGCGGAGTTTTACGCATCACGTCACACAACCTTTTGACGCGAAGTAGAATGACAACCAAGCACCCTACCCTGGTTACTCAGTCAGTCACGTTCTAAGCTGCACTCATAACCTTAGAAACATTTATTAAACAAAATTTTACACGAAATTTTAATTTTAAGAGGACTTAAGAGAAATAATCAAGTGTCGAAAATAAGTTTTTGAAACCACCTAATAGACATGAACATAATTTAGGCATGCAAATGTATTAAGTGTCCACTTCATATTAAACTTGATCAATTTTACAAAAAGCAAGATAGAGTTAACTTATTAATCATAATTATTTTTAGCCTAATAAAAATAAAACAGTGGAGATAAAATCAAACAGACAGAATCATAACTAACTCAGTAGCCAAGAATCATGCATGTAGGTTAAATAGTGGCAAGTCGTGGTCAAATTCTTGGGCATGAAAAGCAGAATATTCTTAGAAAAAATGGATGAATAGAGCCTTAAGCGGCAAACACAAATGACATCGAAGACAACGATGTCTGAAAATATATCCCCTACTTAAAACACATTGTCCTCAATGTGGACCTTAAAAGAAATAAATAGGTAGAAAAGTTTAGAAAAATTCATCGTGTAGCTACTGTCGATTGTAGAGGGCTCAGTGGCTTGTGTCGTGGGAGAAGAGGAGGAAGGGGAGGTCGAATGGCTCAACGATGACAGTGAAGGGAAGCTCGACGGCGGCGCGACTTTGGGTTTGCACCATTGCGAACGGTGAATGGCGGTTGAAACACCCCAAACCCGGCCCACGAGCTTTGACCAGATTTGGTATGTTCCTCAAGTAAACTGGTTTCAAGTTCTTTTGTAACTTAGAGAAAACTTGTGTGATTCTAAAAAATATTGTTTTGGGTTGGGATTGTGTTGAAGCAGTTAAATTTTATTTTGAAAACCCTTTTTAATATTAAGTGATAAAACATATAGAGTATATTAAAAAAATGAATTACTTAGTCTTTAACTCAAAAAAATTTGTAACATAATTAAACAATAAATGAAATAAAATGGTTCACCATGGCCTTATGGCCTTATTACATCAAACAAATCCAAATAGTTCAAAGTACTTAAATGAAATAAAATGTCCATTAAAAATAAAACTTCCAAGTTGAGCATGGCCACCACAAGTTCTCGTAGTCGGTCCATCACATTCATCACCAAACATGGTCCCACAATGGGGTGAGTCAGCAGACTCAATGTGTACACAAAGACTAAATCATAATCGAATTAGGCATAACAATTATTACACATTCATATCATAGCATACAAATTATGATGCATTCCCAAAACCCAAACCTATTAAGCCATCCGCTACACTCCCCGTACCAACTTTGCATACCAGTGGGGACTACTAAGTCGACCCTCCTTCGCTACACTCCATATCGCGGTCTTAGGTCACCGCATTCGTGGTCTTAGGTCACCACGTTCGATTTCGTGGTCTTAGGTCACCACATTCAGATTCTTGTGGTCTTAGGTCACCACATTCAGATATCACGGTCTTAGGTCACCGTGTTTGTGGTCTTAAGTCACCACATTCACTTTACCAAAAATAAACCCATATGCCCCATGTAATAGTAATATGCATAAATATGCGAGTTCACATTCTTATTCTTATTCTCATGTTACAATTAACATATTTCATAATCCTAGTAGGAGTAGGAAGCGTGCACGAGTACTTTGTACCATAACATGGTACCTTAGCCACTTTCATATTCTTAATATCACATATATTAATTAAACATAGCCATAAAACATATTATGACACGATGTAGGGTACACACCGATTAAACTTATCAATTCCTTGAGATCCGAAAAGCTTGATCTAATGCTTAGATCCTTAATCCCTACATTTGATTTATCACTTATTACTTCAATAAAAAGCCATTCGGCCATAATTCCAAATCCCAGTAGGATTAGTATTCTTAAACTTACCTTTGGTGTCGATTTAATGATTATTCAAATCCCAAAATTAATGCTATGCTTCTTCTTGTATTCGGCCAAGCACTAAATCTCATCAGGGGTTAGTTTCGGCTTTTTAAACAAATTAAAGAATAGATCTAAATACCAAATCAAGCCTTGGCCGAACATACCTATATGCTTACCTTCCAAATCGTAAATCTCGAAATAGATCCTTACTTTCTTAATGCTGTCGAAAATCCTATAAGCACATGTTAGGTTGATTTCTAACACTTAATCATCATTAATTGGCCTATGGTAGAATATCGATGTCTTACCTTGAAGCTTTAAATCCGAAAAATCCTTCTCTTGAAGTCGACAACTATCAAAAATCCGAGTTCCTCCTTTAATATTCGCCAAGAGACACCAAGGGATCGGTTTCTAGATCTCGATAAAAAGAAACCGAACAACAAAATCCATTGTTCTTACCTTAATACCTCGATCATTGCACCCTTGCTTGGAGTCACAAAGATTGACTTTTGAGGCTTAAAAGAAATCGATTTCACTAGAGACTATTGGTATATTCGGTTTGACAAAATAAAAGAGAGGAAAGGATTTTGCTAGGGAAAAAATTCGGCAGAGAGAAGAGGAGGAAGAAAATTTGATGAGTAGCCCTATTCTCTTCCTTTTATAGCCGAGAGTACTAGGCCAAGAATCCTTTGCTTGGCCACCACTCTTCCTTATGTGATAACTTTATCTCTTTAATCTAAAAAAAAAAATAAAGAATAATCCTTATTATCTCTTAGAAATAATCCAAAACAAAATCCTTTATTTACCCCTAATTAGCAATTTAAAAGAGAATGAAACTCCTCTTTGCAAGCCTTGTGCCATCCACCTTTGTGCTTCTAGAAGCAAAAATAAAACTTCTTTTATTTGCTTCCCATGTGACTCGAACTCGAGGCCCAACACCCTTGCATGTGGCGCCATTTCAGAGGCCCTAAGTGGCATCTTGAGCCACTTTTCCAAGCCTGTTTGTGTGTCAAATTTCACATACTTTTTCTCTTAAGGCCACCTTGCCTTAATTTCCTCTTTTAAACTTTAAAACTCGACATTTCTAAGTCATTTCTAAGTTTCCAAAAATTTTCGTTTGGCTCTTTAAACTTGACATTTCCTTACATTTCCAAGTTTCCAGAAATGTTCACTTTCCTCTTTTCAATCATTTCTAAATCATTTTCCTAGTTTCCATAAATGTTCACTTTCCTCTTTTTAAATTAGCATTTCCATACATTTTTCAGGTTTCCAAAAATGTTCAAAATTTATTCTTAACACATAAAACATGTCACTTCGTACAATTAACCCGAAAATGCATAGGCCCTTTTCAGGATGTTACAGTTCTACCCCCTTAAAATAATTTCATCCCCAAAATTTCCTAACTAAAATAATTGAGTGTATTACTGTCACATTGCTTCTTCTGGCTCCCACGAAGCTTCCTCTGATCCATGATTGCGCCATAATACTTTGACTAGAGGAACTTACTTCCTCCTTAGTACTTTCACATCACGTTCCAATATCTGAATTGGCTCTTCCTCGTAGGATAAGTCTGGCCTTAGCTCCACTTCTTCAACTGGTACCACATGAGACGGATCCGATCGATAACGTCGTAGCATGGATACATGGAATACGTCGTGCATCTACTGCAACTCTGGTGGCAACTCTAACTGGTATGCCACTGATCCAACTCGTTTCAGTACTCGATAGGGCCCTATAAACCTTGGGCTTAGCTTCCCTTTCTGACCAAACCTCATCACCTTCTTCCAAGGCGAGACTTTCAGAAACACTTGGTCTCCCACTTCAAACTCTATTTCCTTCCGCTTAAGGTCTGCATATGAATTCTGCCTATCAGCGGTTTCCTTTAACCGTGCTCGGATTATCTCAACCTTCTCTTCAGTTTCTGCCACCAACTCTGGTCCCAAAACTTGACGTTCTAGTAACTTAGTCCAACAAGTAGGAGTTCGACACTTCCGACCATACAATGCTTTATATGGTGCCATCCGAATGCTAGCCTGATAGCTGTTGTTGTAGGTGAACTCTGTTAAAGGCAAGTAATCCTCCCAACTTCCTCGAAAATCCATCACACAGCCTCTCAACATATCCTCCAACACTTGTATTACCCGTTCAGAGTGCCCATCTGATTGTGGATGAAAGGCCGTAGTGAAGTCCAACTTAGTGCCTAAATCTTGATGAAGTGCCCTCCAAAATCGAGATGTGAACCTTGGGTCTCTATCCGAAATAATTGACACCAGCACTCCGTGTAACCTTACAATCTCTGCCACGTATAATTTGGCTAACTTCTAAAGGGAATAATCCACTCTTACCGGGATGAAGTGTGCGGACTTAGTTAAACGGTCCACTATTACCCATACCGAGTCCTTCTTAGTAGGCGTAAGGGGAAGCTCACTAACGAAGTCCATGGTAATTCTTTCCTACTTCCATCGAAATCTCGATTGGTCAAGCAATCCCGATGGAACTTGGTGTTCACCTTAACTTGTCGACATGTCGGACATTTTCCCACAATTGATAACTTCCGTTTAAGATCAGGCCACCAAAATTATTCTCTTAAATCAGACAACTTAGTGCCTCCGGATGCATAGCATAAGGGCTACTATCGCTTCGAAGAATCTTCTGTCTTAACTCCTTGTCCCTCGGCATACAGACTTTTCCTTTGTAGCACAATACTCCTTCATCATTAGCACCATAATCCTCTAACTCTCCGCTCTGTACTTGTTGTAACTTAGCACTTAGGTCCTTTTCAGTCAACTATCCCCTTTTCACCTCATTCAGCCATGTGGGTTTGACTTGCAACTCTGCCAACAGGCTTCCATCATCATACAAACTTAAGTGAGCGAACATAGCCCTTAGATCTGACACAACCTTCCGACTTAGGGCATCAGCTACCACATTCGCCTTGCCTGGGTGGTACTCTATCGAGCAATCATAATCCTTCAATAACTCCACCCACCTTCATTGCCTCAAGTTCAACTCCTTCTGAGTCAACAGATACTTAAGGCTCTTGTGGTGCATGTAGATCACCGACCTTTCTCCATAGAGATAGTGCCTCCACACCTTAAGGGCGAAAACCACTGCTGCCAATTCCAAGTCATGGGTTGGGTAGTTAACCTCATGCGGCCTTAACTATCGAGATGCATATGCAACTACCTTTCCGTCTTGCATCAATACACATCCCAAACACCGTATGGGAGCGTCACAATACAGTGAATTCCTTTCCGCCTCTGGTGAATCAATACCGGAGCTTAGTTAAGACCTTCTTAAGCTTCTCAAAGCTCTCCTGCCGCTTATCCGACCATGCAAAGGTACTTCCTTCCTCAACAACTTTGTCAAAGCGCGGCTATAGGCGAGAACCCTTCCACAAACCTTTCAGAATAGCTCGCCAAACCTAAAAACTTGGATCTCACCACGGACCTAGGTGGTTTCCAATCCAACACCGCTTCGATCTTCCTAGGATCCACTCTTATTCCCTCTGCGGATACCACATGCCCTAAGAACGCCACCTTCTTGAGCCAAAATTCACACTTGTTGAATTTGGCATAAAGCTTCTTCTCCCTCAATACTTGCAACACAATCTGGAGATGCTCATCATGCTCCTCTTCAGACTTAGAGTATTCGAGGATATCGTCGATGAACACTATGACGAACCTATCCAAGTAAGGTTGAAACACCCGGTTCATCATATCCATGAATACGACTGGGGCGTTGGTCAACCCAAACGGGATTACGACAAACTCAAAATGGCCGTACCTTGTCCTAAAAGCTGTCTTTTGGATATCTGCCTCATTCACCTTCAACTGATGATATCCCGACCTCATGTCTATCTTTGAGAATACTGCGGCTCCTTTCAGCTGATCAAACAAGTCATCAATCCTTGGCAAAGGATACTTGTTCTTAATGGTCAGCTTATTTAACTGACGGTAATCTATGCACATACGCATAGTTCTGTCCTTCTTCTTTACAAATAGGACCGGTGCTCCCCATGGAGACACACTGGGTCGAATGAACCCACGATTCAGTAATTCTTGGATTTGAGCCTTGAGCTCCACCAACTCTTTTGGCGCCATTCGGTATGGAGCGATTGACACAAGAGCTGTTCCCGGTAGTAAGTCTATTCCAAACTCCACCTCCCTATTTGGGGTATTTTTGGTAATTCCTCCGGAAACACATCTTCAAAGTATTTTACCGTTCTAACTCCACTAACACCTTCTTCCTTTTCATCCAAAGCAATTACGAAGGTTAAGAATGCCCTGCACCCTTTCCTAACCATTTTCTTAGCCTTCAACGTCGAAACTACGTTAGACAGGTAGTTTCTTCTTTCTCCGATCATTACCACTACTTTATCCTCCGGGGTCCTTAGTTCTATTCGTTTAGCTGCACAATCCAACACGGCTCGGTGCTCTACTAACCAATCCATACCAAGTATGAGGTCAAATTCTCTGAAGGGTAACTCCATTAAGTCAGCCCGAAAGCTCACTCCTTGAATTTCTAGGGATACATTCCGAAAGATCTTATCCACCACTACAGTTTGGCCTAATGGGCTAACTACAGTCATCTGCCTATCAAAAAGTTCAGAGTCTAGGCCTAGTGTTTCAACTACACTACAGGCAACATAAGAATGGGTCGAGCCCACATCAATTAGAGCAAAATAGAGCTTGCCAAAAATAAAGAACGTACCGGTAATAACATCCGGCGCGTCTCCATCCTCCCTCTGGTGAACCGCATAAACCAAACCCGGTTGCCTTGCCTCAGCATTAGCTGCACCTCTTCCCTGTGTTCCACGGCCTCTGCCAGTACCATTACCTCTATTACTCGAACCACGACCTCGTTGAAGTTGCTGTCCTCCTCTACCAGCCTAACTAACATTCTGAGCTGCTGGTCGACTTTCATCTATTTGCTTAGGACAATCCTTGATCACATGACCTTGGACCCACACCTAAAACATCCTCCCGTCTTTTTCCAGTACTCCCCTAAGTGCTTCTTTCCACAATGCTCACAAGGGCGATCGCCTCCCTGCACCAACTTGTCGACCCTCGGCCCATCAGCTCTGGGCCTTTTCTGTACATTTCCCGATGATCCTAATGACCCATAACCCCTCTTGGGTCTATTCCTATCCGAGCTCTGCTTAACCGAGTCCTTGATTCCCTCGGCTACCTTAGCCTTTTCTACTAACGCGAAAAACTCCCGCTCTTGATGTGGAGCTATCAATAACCTTAGGTCATCCCTTAAACCGTCTTCGAACCGCACACACCGCTCGTGCTCCGTAGCCACTACTCCTCGAGCATATCGGCTTAACCTCAAAAATTCAGCTTCATATGCTGCTACCGACTTTGTCCCTTGAACCAGCCCCAGAAAAGCTTTCCTCTGCTCATTAACATATCGTGTGCCGACATACTTTTTTGATATGCCTCCTTAGCATGCTCCCAGGTCAGATCCTCAACTGTGGCACCATCCCGAACTATTAACCACCATTGATACGCTTCATTGCGTAACAGTGCCACCATTCCTTTCAACTTCTCTTCAAGGGTCAGGTCGAGCTCATCCATAATGCGCCCGGTTGCTTCCAACCAGTACTCAGCTGTACTGGGTGCCATACCAGATACTCCACAAAACATTTTAGCTCTATTAGCTCGAAGTCGTTCAGGCACAACTTTCGATTTCCTGAATTCCCTCCTGCACCAGCCACCAACTCCAAAACTTGCGGAGACCGTCTGCGACACAAAGATCATCCTCCGTCTCGAAAGTGTTGCTCAACACCAACAGCTAGGGGTGGTGGTGGCGGTGGCACTTCATTATCAGACCCTTGACCCGATCTAACGGGTTCTGACACAGTTATTCTTCCTCTACCGCGTCCTTGACGACTGCGTCCTCTAGAACTCATTCCTAACATCGCGCTTTAATCGATTAAGAAATTTTTATAAATTAGCCTTTATTCCACCGATTAACATGAAGAAGTTTTATGAAAAGAATTTTAGGAGTGGTTCTTTCGTATTCATACATGCACATAGTCTTCACATTCATACATTCATCAATCAATTATGAACTTCCGTTCATTCAGAGAAATATTGTAGTTTTCATTGTTGTTGTTTTTCCACTACCAGGAGTATTTGCGTAATTTGTCCTACAGGGGTATTTTCATAATTTGTCAAATAAGGTTCCTTGGTGATTTTGTCAAAAACTATTTTGGAAATTTTAAAATCCCGGGGCTTTTCGTAAATTTGGAAATTCAGGGGTATTTCGATAATTTTGAATTTTCAGGGGTATTTTGGTAATAAACCAGGGTAGATTTGTAAAGTTTAATAATTCAGGGATATTTCAAAATTTGCAAAACTTTGAGGGTTCTTTTTGAGAAATTTATTTTCCAAAACGATGAAGTTGCAAAAATTTTGGAAATCAAGGTCATTTTGGAAATTTTGGTAAGTTAGGGGCAATTTTGTAATTTTCTAAAAATCAAGGTATTTTTGATAATTTGCAAGTAAGGGTTTTTGGACTTGTTATAAAATAATGATAATGTTGATTAAAACAGTAGGTATTTTAGACATTTTTGTAAACCAAGGGCATTTTTATAATTTTACCGCTAGGGGTATTTTTGAAATTTTATAAATCAGAAATTTTTTTTCGGTAAATTGTGTAGAAAAGATAGTTTCCACAAATTAAAGGAAAATGATTTTAAGAGTTTTAAAATTAGGGTTCTTATAAAAAAAAACATGGCTAGTTCCCTTTCGGGTTTTAGTTATTGGGTTTAGCCTATGACCGAGTCTTCTTGGTCAGGGTGAACCAAAGCTACGCACCAGGTAGGATTCGAGTGGAGAGGAGGTGAGTCACATGGACCTTAAGTACCAAGCTCCCATGAAACCATTCCTAGGCATCTTGCAGGTTGCCACACCCACTAAGTCCTCCGGGTTAGGGTGAACCGAAGCTACGCACTGTAGGATTCATGCGAAGAGGAGGTGAGTCACTAGGATCTGCTTAAATACCGTGCTCTTGGGATCCAATCCTAGACATGCATGATGGTTACCACCCCTAACTCAGTTCACTTAGCCATAGGTTTGTTTAGTTAGGCATTTAAGTTTTATGTAGTAGTTGGGGTATACTAGTCCTAGGGTTCAAGTACTAAATCTCTATTCTACGTTCCATTCTAGGTCTACCCCTCTATAAATCACATAATCACACAGATGGTTAGGGGTACTTACCTGGTGGACTGTGGGTCGGAGACTTAGGTGCCATGCCAGAAAAACCTGCTTATTTCATAAGATACTTTATAAAGCTTATTTGGACTCTATTTGAAAACGTTTTGGGCCTTAGCCCACAGCCGAGAGTTTAAAGCGGGCTCGATACTAAATGAAACACCCCAAACTCTACCACGAGCTTTGACCAGATTTGGTATGTTCCTCAAGTAAAGCGGTTTCAAGTTCTTTTGTAACTTAGAAAACTTGTGTGATTCTAAAAAATATTGTTTTGGGTTGGGCTTGTGTTGAAACAAATTAAATTTTATTTTGAAAACCCTTTTTAATATTAAGTGATAAAGCATATAGAGTATATTAAAAAAATGAATTACTTAGTCTTTAACTCAATAAAAATTTGTAACATAATTAAATAATAAACAGAAATAAAATGGTTCACCATGGCCTTATGGCCTTATTACATCAAACAAATCCAAATAGTTCAAAGTACTTAAATGAAATAAAAGTGTCCATTAAAAATAAAAACTTCCAAGTTGAGCATGGCCACCACAAGTTCTGCCGTCCCGATCCATCACTGTTCATCACCTGAAACATGGTCCCACAACAGGGTGAGTCAACAGACTCAATGTGTACACAACACTAAATCATAATCGAATCAGGCATAACAATTATTACACATTCATATCATAGCATACAAATTATGATGCATTCCCAAAACCCAAACCTATTAAGCCATCCCTACACTCCCCGTACCAACTGCACACAGTGGGGTCTACTAAGTCGACCCTCCTTCCGCTACACTCCATATCATTGTCTTAGGTCACCGCATTCGTGGTCTTAGGTCACCACGTTCAGATTTCTGTGGTCTTAGGTCACCACATTCAGATATCACGGTCTTAGGTCACCGTGTTTGTGGTCTTAGGTCACCACATTCACTTCCCCAAAAAATAAACCCATATGCCCCATGTAATAGTAATATGCATAAATTTGCGAGTTCACATTCTTATTCTTATTCTCATGTTACAATTAATATATTTCATAATCCTAGTAGGAGTAGGAAGCGTGCTGAGTACTTTGTACCATAACATGGTACCTTAGCCACTTTCATATTCTTAATATCACATATATTAATTAAACGTAGCCATAAAACATATTATGATACAGTGTGGGGTACACACCTGATTCGCTTATCAATTCCTTGAGATCCCAAAAAGCTTGATCTAATGCTTAGATCCTTAATCCCTACATTTGATTTATCACTTAGTACTTTAATAAAAAGCCATTCGGCCATAATTCCAAATCCCAGTAGGATTAGTATTCTTAAACTTACCTTTGGTGCCGATTTGATGATTATTCAAATCCCGAAATTGCTGCTATGCTTCTTCTTGTATTCGGCCAAGCACTAAATCTCATCAGGGGTTAGTTCTGGCTTTTTAAACAAATTAAAGAATAGATCTAAATACCAAATCAAGCCTTGGCCGAACATACCTATATGCTTACCTTCCAAATCTTAAATCCCGAAATAGATCCTTGCTTTCTTAATGCTGTCGAAAATCCTATAAGCACATGTTAGATTGATTTCTAACACTTAATCATCATTAATTGGCCTATGGTGAAATATCAGATGTCTTACCTTGAAGCTTTGAATCCCGAAAAATTGCTTCTCTTGAATTCGACAACTATCAAAAATCCCGGAGTTCCTCCTTTAATATTTGGCCAAGAGACAACAAGGGGATCAATTTCTAGATCTCGATAAAAAGAAACTGAACAACAAAATCCATTGTTCTTACCTTAATACCTCAGTCGACTGCACCCTTGCTTGGAGTCATAAAGATTCGACTTTTGAGGCTTAAAAGAAATCGATTTCACTAGAGACTATTGGTATATTTGGTTTAACAAAACAAAAGAGATGAGAGGATTTTGCTAGGGAAAAATTCGGCAGAGAGAAGAGGAGGAAGAAAATTTGATGAGTAGCCCTATTCTCTTCCTTTTATAGCCGAAATTACTAGGCCAAGAATCATTTGCTTGGCCACCACTCTTCCTTATGTGATAACTTTATCTCTTTAATCTAAAAAAAAAAAATAAAGTATAATCCTTATTATCTCTTAGAAATAATCCAAAACAAAATCCATTATTTATCCCCTAATTAGCCGAATTTAAAAGAGAATAAAACTCCTCTTTTGCAAGCCTTGTGCCATCCACCTCTGTGCTTCTAAAAGCAAAAATAAAACTTCTTTTATTTGCTTGCCATGTGACTCGAACTCAGGCCCAACACCCTTGCATGTGGCGCCATTTCCAGAGGCCCTAAGTGGCATCTTTAGGCCACTTTTCCAAGCCTGTTTGTGTGTCAAATTTCACATACTTTTTCTTTTAAGGCCACCTTGCCTTAATTTCCTCTTTTAAACTTTAAAACTCGACATTTCTAAGTCATTTCTAAGTTTCCAAAAATTTTCATTTGGCTCTTTAAACTTGACATTTCCTTACATTTCCAAGTTTCCAAAAATGTTCACTTTCCTCGTTTGAATCATTTCTAAATCATTTTCCTAGTTTCCATAAATGTTCACTTTCCTCTTTTTAACTTAGCATTTCCATACATTTTTCAGGTTTCCAAAAATGTTCAAAATTTATTCTTAACACATAAAACATGTCACTTCGTACAATTAACCCGAAAATGCATAGGCCCTTTTCAGGATGTTACAGCGGTGGTTGGTGGAGAGGGGTGAGTTTTCGGCGGTAATGGAGTTGGGGAAGGAAGTTTGGGAAAAAAATTTAGGTTTTGGGGTTTTATTTTGCTGAAAGGGGATGTTTGGGTGTGGGGATAAGGATGGTTGGCTACAAGAATAAGGTAGTTTGGCTGCAGGGATATGCCATTCTGGGCTGGAATAGTATCTGGAATAGAGGTTGTTTGGTTCCATTTTTCTGACTTTTCTCTTTTTTCTGAGTATTTTTGCTCCGTTTAACCTAATCAAAGAAGAGAAATTCATTAATAAAATAAAAAAAGAAAGGAAAGGAAAATAATAAACAAGAAAGATTAATGAAAATAAAAATAAAAATAAAAATAAATAAAATAAAATAAAATAAAATAAAGATTGGGTTGCCTCACAACAAGCGCTTGTTTAACGTCATTAGCTCGACGACTTAAATGGTTCTACGGTGGCTCAAAATAAATCTTTTTAATTGTGTGAGCTTGAAAATTCTCATTTTTTATCATATCCACCATATTTGGGTTTAATCGTCCTTGCGCCTCTTTCATTGGTTTCATATTTTCCTCCAAGGGGTTAATCCCTTTTAAGTCAGCAATGGTCTCATCATTCTCCAAAATGTGAATTTGAGATGCTCAGAAGTGATTTTAATTTGGATCGATGCCCGCAGAAGGTAGAAGTTTAGTATCCATAGGAGCCAATAATTTATTAACAGATTCAAAATCATCAAACATCATTTTAGATTTATCTCCATAAGTAGACTCAAAAGTTTTTTCTACTGATGAGTTAATTATGTCGACACGGTTTACGTCCAAGACTTCACTTGGGTGGCTAATTGTGCCATAAACGTTAAACGTCATGATCTCCCCATCAAACTCCATCGTGAGGGTTCCACTTCGTACGTCAATCTTAGTATTTGCGGTACTAAGGAAAGGTCACCCCAACAAGATGTCTGAAGACCCGGGAGCGTTATCCTCCTCCATTTTTATCACATAAAAATCTGCAGGAAAAATAAGTCCATTGACTTTAACTAATACCTCCTCGAGGACTCCTTGGGATGCTGCGGACGGACTGTCGCTAATTGAATGCTAACACCTGTTTTTGTCAAAAAACCTGCGTTAAGTGATTCATAAATAGAGTATGGCATTACATTTATGGAGGCTCCTAGATCACACATAGCCTTTTTAATTCCCAAATGACCTATTTTGCATGGTATTGCAAACATGCCCCTGTCCTTACATTTTGTCGGCATTTTTCGCTATAACACTGCGGACACATTTTCACCAACATTCACCTGTCATTACTTGTCAATTTTCGCTTGTTGGTGCAAAGCTCTTTAAGAAATTTAGCGTACCTCGGTATTTGCTTAATGGCATCCAACAGCGGTATGTTGATTTCAACATTCCTAAATGTTTTGAGGATTTTCTTGTCCTCCTTACCTTTTCGACACTGGTTGAATCGGTCTGGAAATGGAGGTTGAATTTTGGGCAATAGGGGTTTCGGTCGGACCTATTTGTCTTTTTCAGATTTCTTCTGGGTGATTTATTGGGCATGATTTCTGTCGGGAATCGATTCCAGTACCTTTCCACTTCTCAGCATCACTGCATTTGTATGTTGTCTTGGATTCAGTTCTGTTTGTGACGGCAACTTCCCTTAAGAGTTCAATTTCTCAACTAATATAGTCAATTCTCTTATAGAAGCCTCAGTATTCTGTTAAAAATCCTTCATTTCTCTTTGGAAATTAAGAGTTTGCTATTGAAAATCAAGGATATTAGCTGCTAATTTATTGACCATGGTTTCTAAGAAATTACCTGAATCTTGAGGCTGTTGTGGAAGTTGATTTTGGTATGGCTGGTTATACCGCGGGTTGGTCCCATAACTCAAGTTAGGATGATCCCTCCACCCTGGGTTATAGGTATTAGCATAAGGATCATAACGCCTTTGTGGTGGGCCAGGAAAATTTCCCACGGCATCCAAATGAGCCATAGTGTTGCCATTCAAACTGGGGCACGCATCAGTTGTGTGCTCAGGTGTAACACATATTCCACATAACCGAGCTGGTTTAGCTTTTTCTACAACAAGAGAGATCCCAATATTAGTAAGTCTATCAAGTCTATCTTCTATGGAAGAATTACTTAGCTGGTGAACCTTTCTGGGGGGTTCAGGATTAGCTCAGAACTGCTGAGAATTTGCAGCCATTGTGGAGATTAGGTCCCTTGCTTGTTGGGGGGTCATGTTGACCAACATTCCTCCACTAGCGGCGTCTACCATATTCATCTCCATCGGTTTCAAACCTTCATAAATTACTGGAAGAGAGATTGCTCTGTTATACCATGTTGTGGGCAGCTCGCACACAACTTCTTACACCGCTCCCAATAATCGTAAAGAGTCTCTACTTTTTTTTGCCTTATTCCCACGATCTCTCTTCTTAGCTCAGCTGCTCTAGATGCTAGAAAAAACCTGTTAAGAAACAAACGAGATAAATCAGCCCAAGTAGTTATAGATCCAGGAGGTAAATAAAATAACCATTCCCTAGCTGAATCTACTAGGGAAAAAGGGAAAGCGCGCAATTTAATTTGATCCTCGGTTATGCCTTGAGGTTTCATACTTAGACAAACCATATGAAAATCCTTCAAATTTTTATAGGGGTTTTCATTTTATAACCCTCGGAATGTTGGCAGCAACTGAATTAACCCTGATTTTAGTTCAAAATCGGTATCCATGGTAGGATATGTGATGCACAGTGGCGGTTGTTCTATCGGAGCTTCGGCTAGTTGTCGAATCGTTTGAGCCATTGGTTGGGGTGCTAAATTAGGGTTTTTGTTAACCCTAGTTTCAAGCACCTCTCTAGGTGAATCGACTTCTTCTGCTTTACTTTCAAATGTTTGAGTAGGGTTTTCGTTAACCATAGACTCTGCTTCGTCGTCGATTCTGATTTCTAGCGGTGGATTACTTTGAGTCTCAACCAACACTGACTACTTTTTCCTTAGCTTTGTTTCCTTGCGATTAGCTTTTGCAGTCTTTTCAATCTCTGAATCAAACGCAAGAGTGCCTGGAGCATATCTGGTCATAGAAAACAAAAACAAGATTAATCGTTCTGATCCCGAGAATGACACCAAAATTTGATCGTCATTGAATGCACCAAAATATCCTATTCGATAAAATAGTAAAAAACACAAGAAAGGGAAGTAGGGTCGAATCCTCGGGGACCGGATTATCTGAATGATTGTTTCTCAAAATCTCAGGCGTAATCGTGCCCAAGAAAACTGCGTTCTGAAAAAATAAAAATAATGTAATTAAAAGTTTGATCTGGGAAAATAAAAAAATATAATTTAAAACGAATTGAAATTACGAAAATAAATTATGAAAATTAAATGAGGAAAATATAAAGAAAGAGTTTTAGAGAAAGTTTCTTATGTGGAGAGATTCTAGCCTCTAGTTGCCTCGATCCGCCTTGGGCTCAATCATTGGCTTTTAGATGATCCTTCTCAACTCGAATAAGCCAGTTATAGTGGAAGAGAACGCCTACGACCACCAGCTCCAAGGATTTAGACTTCAATTTGGTTGAACTTGACTCTAGCCAACAATCGCTCTTGTGGGATCATCTATGCTAGATCAACATTTCTCAATGGTGAATCGCATGCCATTTTGTCTCTTGGGCTCGCCAACCTCTGACGCAGTAAGCTAACGAACCGACTGTGCAACCTTCTCAAAATATACAAAGTGGCTGTTCCTTGCAAACGTTGAAAAGATTACTTCTTAAGGGACATGGACGGGAGCATCAGCCCCGTAGTGCGGAGAAATGATGAATACCCTATTGAGAAGGCTAAGTACGAATTCTAAACCTCAAGAACCCTTTTTGGGGATTTTGGCAAACTTTGACTAGATGGGTCTTAGTGGCTCATGGTTGTGGTGGAAAAGAAAATAGATATATAAATTGAGGTTTTATAAAGAAGAAATATGAAAGAACAAAGACTTATAAGGAGAGTGTTACAGAAAAAGATGAACAACCAAACTGAGTCACTCCATCCCCTATTTATAGTGCTAAGATAGGTGGACTAGTCCTACTTAAACTCCCAAAGTTAATTACAATTAATCAAAGATAAATAGAGATAAATAAAGAAAATAAATAATCCTCAATAATTATCCTAATATTAATTATCGTAATATAATTAAAATAGTGTTTGATAAAATAAAAATCTCTTCTTTTTGCAATTCAACCCTTCTGTCCTCCATGCTAGCACTTTTGGCACCAATCTTTTCCTTATATTGCACATTGGCCCATTTTGTCTTTAATTTCACGTTTTTAGCTCTTAATTTCGCTTTTGCCTCTAATTTAGTCCCTACAAGATAAAATACCATAAAAAGCCCAAATTAGTAGAATCATACTCAAAATAATTATGCAATTAGCACATAAAAACATGACGTTCTAGAGTATTATCAGGGATTGAATTATCCTCATCCATGTCTAAGACAACAAAATCTACCAGGAAAACAAATTTATCGATTTTGACAAGAACATCTTCGATAATGCCCCTAGGAATTCTAACAGTTTTATCAGCTAATTGTATACTCATCCTAGTTTGCTTAGGTTTCCCTAGACCTAGTTGTTTAAATAATGTATAAGGCATGACATTTATGCTTTCCCCTAAATTAGCTATTGCATTATCAATAGCTGAACCACCATTTAAACATGGAATTGTAAATCTCTCTGGATCTTTTAGCTTCTGTGGTAGTCTATTCTGTAACATTGCTGAGCATGCTGCGTTCAGTTCTACATGGTGCTCTTCGTCTAATTTGCGTTTGTTCGTCAAGAGCTGTCTTAAAAATTTCCTCGAGTCTAGCATCTAAAAAAAGAGCTTCAAGAAGAGGTAAGTTAATATGTAATTTCTTTAAAAGTTTAAGAAAGTTACCGAACTATTCCTCTGAATCGTCTCTTTTAATCGCTTCAGGATAAGGTATGCGAGGTTGGTACTCCTTGATTACTGGTTTTGGCTTTTCTTGTGTTACCTCTACCTTAACTTCGTCTACCTTGTTTTCTTGTATTGGATTGGGTTCATCTAACCCCTTACTGTCATGAACTGAGATGGCTTGAATTTGCTTCTTTGGGTTAAGCTCGGTGTTACTTGGTAGACGTCCTTGCGGTCGTTCTGACATTAGCTTTGCCAGTTGTTTGACTGCATTAGTGGCTTCCTTGACTGACTTAGTAAGTTCCCCGACTAGGTTCTCGTTACTTTTAATTATTTCTCAATTTCTTTGAAATGATTTTCTTTATTTTCCATGAATTTTGTCAACATCTCTTCGAGATTTGGCTTCTTCTCTTGCGGATATGGCTGATTTTGAAAATTTTGTGGAGGTTATTGTCTTTGATTTCCTTGATTTCCTTGGCCTCCCCATGAAAAATTTGGGTGGTTCCTCCAACCTGGATTTAAGCATTACTATAAGGATAATTATTGGATTTGAAATTATTACTTATATAATTCATCTGTTCACTCTCTGCGTCTGGTTGGTAAGGTGGGTACTCAAGATTCGCCACAGGTCCACTTGCGTTGCACTGCATGACTGGATGTACCTGCGAAGAACACAAGCTATCAAGCTTTTTATTCATCAACTCTACCTATGTTGATAGCATGGTTACTGCGTCGAGGCTGTAAACTCCAGTTGATTTGGTCGGTTTTGTCCTTGTAACTTGCCACTGATAGTTATTTAGTGACATCTCTTCAATGAACTCGTAGGCTGTTTCAGGAGTTTTGTTGTTCAGGGTTCCACCGACGACTGAATCGATTTATTGCCTCGTTGAGGGGTTTACACCATTATAGAAAGTTTGGACTTGTAGCCACAAGGGTAGACCATGGTGTGGACACCTTCTCAAGAGATCCTTGTATCTCTCCTATACATCGTATAATGTCTCTAAATCCATCCGCACAAAAGAAGAGATATCATTCCTTAATTTGGCCGTTTTGGCCGGTGGGAAATATTTTAATAAAAATTTTCAGTCATTTGGTCCCATGTAGTGATTGACCCTCATGGTAACGAGTGTAACCACTATTTGGCTTTATTCCTTAATGAAAAGGGAAATAACTGAAGACAAATGGCATCATCAGAAACACCATTTATTTTGAAAGTATCACAGAACTCTAAAAACTTAGCTACATGAGTATTCGGGTCTTCGTCCTGCAAACCATCAAATTGAACAAATTATTGAATCATTTGTATTGTGTTAGGCTTTAATTCAAAATTATTAGCAGTTATAGCAGGCCTAACAATACTAGATTTAGCTCCTGTTAAATGAGGTTTAGCATAATCATACATAGTACGCGGAGCATTGTTTTCTGCCATATCTCGTGGTGGATTATTCTCTTCCATCCTTTCAGTAGGATTGGATCTGTCTTCTCGCTCTTCTTCTGTGTAATTTAGAGTTCGCCTAATTTCTCTACGATTCCTATGAGCGGTAGCTTCAATATCACTATCGTATACTAGAGGTCCTGTCGGGTTCCTTCTAGTCATAAACTAAAGGTACCTGTTAGGAAAAAGGAAGAAATGAAATTAGCAAAAAAATAATAAAATAAATTAAATTGTGAAATAAAAATAAAAATAATGGCTAAAGTAATAAAAAATAGAGCTTTCTTAATATTTTAGTTCCCCGAAAACGGCGACAAAAACTTGATCGTTGTTTTGTCTAGTTTTAAAATTTATAAAGAGAATGATCGAACCTAGAAACTAACTCTGACAACAACTTAAGGCAAGTGTACCTATCGAACAGTAGTATAGCTGAGGCAAGACAGGATTGCCGAACCCAAAGGAACTAAAAGTACTAATACTAACTTTCTTTTTATTATTTAGCCTAAAATAAGTGAAGTTGCTTTAATCTAAATTAACGACTACTAAACTAAAGACGCAAAGACAGAAAGAATAAATTGGAAAATAACTTGAAGGGAAACTCAGTTGATCACAGCGATACCCTCAGGAAGAATCCACCTAGATTTCACTTGTTATTTAACACTGAACCATACGATTTATTCACTTAGTTTGGTCCGTAAGACTCCCTAACGTATATTAAACCCTCTCTCAAGGTGAATAACGTCTAACCCTAGGTTAATTAACGAAAATATCTTTCTCAAATAATAACCCCCTAGAATAGCAGTAAATCGATCTATGGACTCCCATATTAGGTTTCACCCTAATCCAGAAAAATCTCGTCACCCTATCTCTTGGCGTGCGATCAACTCCGCTTAATTATGCTAGATCTACTCTTAAGCAGGGTCTATTCCTCCTCCACCTAAGCACATCAGATTTGGATTAAGTATGCATAATTAAGAACAAACTAAGTATTTATCATATAATTCAGAAAATAATAACAAGATTCATCCAGGTTTCAACCCCTTCAAGTATCTGAAGGGTTTAGTTCATAACAAATAAAGAAAACATCTCAAGAGAAAAGATAAAACAGAACATAAGAATCCCTAAAACCCCCTGAAGGAATTGAAGGAGAAATCCGTCGTCTTGAGTAGAATTCTGGCTCTTTGGGATGGCTCAACTGGCTATCTTCGAGTAATTCCCACAAATCTGGCCTTCTGGCTCGGCTCCTTGGCCTCGCTAACCGCCCTCTTTCAGGATACACTTAGGGCGTTTATATAGATTTTTAGAATACTTTACTTGGCCTCTAAGTGTCCTAATTCAAGAATACTTCCTACTCGGTGTTTGAGTAGGCTTTGGAATGTGTTTCTTTGCCTCAAAGTATCCAAATCCGAGTGAAATTCCTTTTTCCACGATAAGGGCACGGCCATGGCACACACCCGTGTAAATCGACTTCAGGTCGTGTTTCGATTTTGTTGATTGAGGCACGACCGTGTAAATCGTGGCATGGCCGTGTGAAGTAATTTGACGAGACACGACCATGTGGCTTAAAGTCCAGGCCATGTCGATTTTCTCTTTGGCCCAAAGTGGCCCGTTTTAAGCCCGTTTCTTGTTCTTTTCATCCTCGGGTGCTTTCCTGAGTATAAACATGAAAAGAAAGAATTAAAAGCACCTTTTTACATAAATCAAGGCTAAATCATCCAAAAGCATACTAAATATGGGGTTAAAATATGTTACTTTTACGGTTTATTAGTACTCTGTAGTTGCCAGTTTTGGTATATCATGGCACACCTCAACCTTACCTTCACTTACCACAGGTTCTTCCCTTGGGTTTGGTACATCTAACCCTTCACTATCGTAAATGGCTTGATTTTGCTCTCTCGGGTTAGTTTGAGTATTGCTTGGCAAGCTTCCCTGTGGTAGTTCTGAGATTAACTTAGCAAGTTGTCCAACTAACTTAATAATTTCCCCAACTGACTTAGTAAGTTCACCAACTTGGTTCTTGATCCCTTCAATCGATGTTTGTCGATTCTTAAGGGTGGTCTCGGTGTCTTGGAGACGGGTATCTTTGGCTGCCATGAATTTTGTCAACATCTCTTCAGTGTTCGACTCCTCTTCCTGTTGGTGAGGTGGTTGTTGAAAATCTGGAAGGAGTTCCGATCTTTGGCTATTTTGATCATCCCACGAGAAAATGGGATGGTACCTCCGACCTGCATTATAAGTGTCATTATAAAAATTATTTTGTGGTCTAGAATAGTTACCCGTATAGTGAGCTTGGTCATTTTTCATGCCAAATCTATAGGGTGGGTACTCAGGATTCGCCACGCCTCCTAAATTCGAATCATATTGTATTTCTAGGTGTACTGCGAGAGACTATACGAACCATCAATCTTTTTATTCATCATCTCTAATTGATTAGATAACCTGGTGACCACATCGAGGTTGAAGACACTGGCTGCTTTAGTAGGAATTGTCCTCATTACTTGCCATTGATAATTATTCAGTGACATCTTTTCTATAGACTAAAATTACCTGCCAAAATCGAATGAAAGAAAAATTAGCACACTAAAAAAATAAAAATTAAATTGCAAAAAAATAAAAATAATAAAAATGGCTAAAGTAATAAAAATAGAGTTTTCTTAATATTTTAATTCCCTGGCAACGGTGCCAAAACTTGATCGTCTAGAATTGTTGAGTTTTAAAATTTATAAAGAAAATGATTGAACTTGGAAACTAACTCTGACAACGACTTAAGGCAAGTGCACCTATCAAACAGTAGTATAGTTTAGGTAAGACCGGATTGTTGAACCCAAGGGAATTAAAAGTACTAATACTCACTTTCTTTCTATTATTTAGCCTAAATATGAAGTGATTGATTGATTAAACTAACTGACTACTAAGCTAAAGACGCAAAGACAAAAAGAACAAATTGAAGAAATAACATTTGGAAAAACTCAGTTGATCACGACTATACCCTAGAAGGAATCCACCTAGACTTCACTTGCTATCTAACACTAAACCAGACGATTTATTCACTTAGCTTGATCCATAAGACTCCCTAATTTATATTAAACCCTCTCTCGAGGCGAATAACGTCTAACCCTAGGTTGATTAATTGAAATCTCTTTCTAATTAAAACCCCTAGAATCGCATTAACTCGATTTATGGACTCCCATATTAGGTTTCACCTTAATTCGACAAATTCTCGTCACCCTATCTCTAGGCGCGCAATCAACTCCACTTAATTATGCTAGATCTACTCTTAAGTAGGGAGTTTTGCTCCACCACCTAAGCACATTCAACTTGAATCAATATCCTGGAAATATTAACACAAGAATTAAGCATACATAATTAAGAATAAACTAAGTATTTATCCTATAGTTCAGAAAACAATAACAAGATTCATCTAGTTTTCATCCCCTTCAGGTATCTGAAGGGTTTAGTACATAATGATAAAATAAAATATCTTAAGAGAAAAGATAAAACAAAACATGAGAAATCCCTAAAACCCCCTGAAGGAAGTGAATGAGAAATCCGCTGTCTTGAGTATAATTCCGGCTTCTTGGGATGGATCAAATGGCTATCTTTGAGTGATTCCCCAAATTGGCCTTCAGCTCGACTCCTTGGCTTATCGACCGCTTAATCGACATACGGACAAAAGCCCTAGCAAAAGGCTTCTGCCAAACTCCGAACATCCCTCTAAAGGTTGGCCTCTAGGGTCTTTATATAGGCTTTGAGATGCCTTACTTGGCCTCTAAGTATCCTGATTCAAGTATAATTCCTACTCGGGTGTTTGAATAGGCTTTGGAATGTGTTTCTTTGCCTCTAAGTACCCTTTCCGAGTAGAATTGCTCTTTCTGCGGCAAGGATACGCCCTAGGGCACACGCACATGTGAATCGACTTTAGGCCGTGTTCGGGTCTATTGATGGAGGCACGACCGTGTGAATAGTGGTTAGGCCGTGTTTGGACTTTAGGAGGCACGACCGTGTGGGCTTAAGTCTAGGCCGTGCCGATTTTGTGATATGGCCCATTTGGTCTGTTTTAGGCCCATTTCTCGTTCTTTTCGTCCCTAGGTGCTTTCCTGAGTATAAAACATGAAAAGAAAGAATTAAGAGCACCTTTTTACATAAATTAAGGGATAAATCATCTAAAATTATGCTAAATGTGGGATTAAAATATGTTACTTTTACAGTTTATCACATGTATAGGCTAGTTATTTGGATAATTATGATATGTGAACTTAGCCTTGTGATTTGGCTAGAGATGAGTTGAGAATATGCATTATGATTATGATATGTGATGTATGTTTTGGTATGGTTAAATGACAATGAAAATGGTTAAGTTTTGGGTAAGTATTTGAATGAATTATGCTTGTGATATATATATATATATATGTTTTGTCTTGAAAGTTGGCGTGGTTGAAATTGGTATTGAATGTATAGATTGAATGGTTATTTTGGCATGTTTTTGACTACTATATATGCATGATATGTATTGGTAAATTTTTCTTGTAAGTAAGACCCATATGGGTGGAATTTTGGCCTTGCAAATGGCCTATAATGTCACAAGACTGTGGCACACGGGCGTGCCTAGTGACCATGGGGTAAAGTCAGTATATGGCTTAAGAATACACAGCCTTAGCACATGGGGTGCTTAGTAGTAGTGTGGTTTTAATAGGATCAACCACGGCCTGAGTATATAGGCGTGCTTGGTGGCGTGGTGAGAAAATAGTTTCGACCAAGGGAAGGACACACGGGGGTGTCTAGCAGCCATGGAAGGCACACGACCTGCCCACACGGGCGTGTAACCCTTGAAACTTATAAAAGTTTTAAATTTTTGAGAATTTCTGTTTGTGTTTCGGTTTAGTCTCGATCCTTTTTATAAGCATGTTTAAGGTCACAATGACCTATTTAAGGTACTCTATGTTTGAGAATGATGAATGGTTGTATGAAATTTCTGTAAATAGTTTCGATCTGTCTAGTGATGCCCTTAACCCTAATCTGGCGATCAGATACGGGATAGGGGTGTTACGTTTGGTTGGTATCAGAGCTACGGTTTAGTCAATCCTCGGACTAACGTAGCGTGTCAAAGTCTAGTCATACATGCCATATATCTGAAATATGATAGTGTGATGAATCCTGACGTACAAAATGTGATTTTTGTATAGCAATGGATCCCGAAAGAGCCGTAACTGATGACGTAGAAAGTAATGCGCCTATTCCCGCGCAAGGGACAATGCCCTCTGATCCAAGACCGGCTACGAGCGGTCAAGAGGGAGAAGCTAAACAAGCTTTCTTCCAGATGATGAGTGAGTGGTTCACTCAATTTATAAAGAATAATCCAACTATTTTGCAACCCTCGCCCCCCAGTTAATCCCCCTCAGACTATAGTTGTACCACCGGTTATGTATTCGAATCTGTTGAATAAGCCTCCAGTTGACAAGATCTGTAAATATGGGGTTAAAGAGTTTCCGGCAACTAATGATGATGACGCTAAAAAGGCCGAGTTCTGGTTAGAAAATGCTACTCGAGTATTCGATGAAATGTCTCTGACTCCTGAAGAATGCATAAAGTGTGTTGTATCATTAGTCCGAGATGTAGCTTATCAATGGTGGAAAGCTTTGATTTCTATTGTTCCAAAAGAGCGAGTTACGTGGGACTTTTTCCAGATTGAGTTCCGGAAGAAATATATCAGTGATAGATTCATTGATCAGAAATGGAAGGAATTTTTAGAACTAAAATAGGGCCGAATGACTGTTACTGAGTATGAACGGGAATTCGTGAGATTAAGTCAGTACACCCAAGAATGCATATCATCTGAAGCTATAATGTGTAAAAGATTCGAAGATAGTCTTAATGAATACATTCGTTTGTTAGTCGGGATCTTAGAAATAAAAGAGTTTGTTGTACTCGTTGATCAAGCATGCAAAGCTGAAGCACTCGGGAAAGATAAAAGAAAAGCTGAGTTTGAAGCCTGTGATATAAGAAAGAGATTTCTAAGCAAGTCATTTCATTCTGCTTCGAAAAGATTCAGAGATGATCAAAGTTGTTTCAGAGATACTGTGGGACATTCGAACAAAATCGAGCTAGATCACAGATGAGTTCCAAAACTCCAGCAACTTCAGTGGCCAGTGTTGGAAATGTCCGGACTGAGAGACTTGAATGTAAACATTATGGAAAAAGGCATCTGGGAAGTTGTAGACTAAATGATAGAGCTTGTTTTAGATGTGGATCACTTGATCATTTTATCCATGGTTACCTTGAGTCTGTCGAGCCAGAGATTATTCAAAATCCGAGACCTAATATTGCACCTGTGAGAGGTAGACCATCAAAGAATGTAAGAAATGTTAGTGGTAGTCAGAGAACTACAAGAGACACTACTGTAAGATCCGAAACTAGAGCGCCTGCCAGAGCGTATGCTATCTAAGCTCTTGAGGAAGCTTTATCTCCAAATGTTATAACGGGTACTTTTACTCTTTATAATACTTCTATGATTGCATTGATAGATCTTGGTTCTACGCATTCATATATATACATGAATTTAGTATTCAGTAAGACGTTGCTGGTAGAGTCTACTGAGTTTGCTATAAAAGTATCGAATCCCTTAGGTAAAAGTGTCCTTGTTGAAAAAGTATGCAAGAATTGTTCGTTAATGTTTCAAGATATTTGTTTCCCTGCTGATTTGATGCTTTTGCCATTTGAAGAGTTTGATATTGATAAACCGTAAAAGTAGCATATTTTAGGCCCACATTGAGTATGCTTTTGGATGATTTAGCCCTTGATTTATGTAAAAAGGTGCCCTTAATCCTTTCTTTTCATGTTTTATACTCAGGAAAGAACTCAAGGACAAAAGGAAAGAGAAATGGGCTTAAAACGGGCCAAGTTAGGCCAAAGTGGAAATCGACATGGCCTGGACTTCAAGCCACACGGTCGTGTCTCGTTAATTTACTTTACACGACCATTCCACGATTTACATGGCCGTGCCCCAATAGACAAAATCGAGACATGGCTTGAAAATGATTTACATGGGCGTGCCTGAATCTATAGAGTCAACCACGGCCTGATGTCGAAACCCACGGGCATGTGACGTGGCCGTGCCCCTATTGTGTGAAAAGAGGAATTTCACCCGGAAAAGGATACTTAGGGAGAAATAATCGCGTTCCAAGATCATATATAAAGACCCTAAGTGTAACCTTGAAGGGGAGGTCAGTCAGGGCGGTTAGCTAGGCCAAGGAGCTGAGCCAGAAGGCCAGATTTGTGGGAATTACTCGAAGATAGCCAGTGAATCCATCTCAAGAAGCTAGAATTCTACTCAAGACGACAGATTTCTCCTTCAATTCCTTTAGGGGGTTTTATGGATTTCTTATGTTTTGTTTTATCTTGTTCTCTTAAGATGTTTTCTTTATTCGTTATGAACTAAACCCTTTAGATACCTAAAGGGGATGAAACCTAGATGATTCTTGTTATTCTTTTCTGAATTATATGATAAATACTTAGTTTGTTCTTAATATGCTTAGTTTGTTCTTAATATGCTTAATACAAATCTGATATGCTTAGGTGGAGGAGGAATAGACCCTGCTTAAGAGTAGATCTAGCATAATTAAGCGGAGTTGATCGCACGCCTAAAGATAGGGTGACGAGATTTTGCCAGATTAGGGTGAAACCTAATATGGGAGTCCATAGATCGATTTACTGCTATTCTAGGGGTTATTATAAGAGAATGAGAGTTCCACTAATTAACCTAGGGTTAGACATTATTCGCCTCGAGAGAGGGTTTAATATACGTTAGGGAGTCTTACGGATCAAACTAAGTGAATAAATCGTATGGTTCAGTGTTAAATAACAAGTGAAGTCTAGGTGGATTCCTCCTGAGGGTATCGTCTCGATCAATTGAGTTTCTTCAAGTTATTTCCCAATTTAGTCTTTTTTTTCATTGCATCTTAGTTTAGTAATTAGTTTAATCAAATCAATCACTTTATATTTAGGCTAAATAATAAAAAGAAAGTGAGTATTAGTACTTTTAGTTCCTTTAGGTTTGACAATCCGGTCTTGCCTAAGCTATACTATTGTTTGATAGGTACACTTGCCTTTAATCGTTGTCAGAGTTAGTTTCCAGTTTCGATCTTTCTCTTTATAAATTTTAAAATTCAAAAGACATACGATCAAGTTTTTGGCGCCGTTGCCGGGGAACTAAAATATTAAGAAAGCTCTATTTTTATTACTTTAGCCATTTTTTTTATTTTCTACAATTTATTTTATTTTATTATTATTTTTTTTACTTTACTAATTTTTCCTTTATTTTGCTTTTGGCAGATAATTTTAGTCTTTATAGAAGATGGCATTGAATAATTATCAGTGACAAGTTATGAGGACAGCGCCAACAAAAGCCGTCAGTGTTTTCAACCTCGACGTTGTCACCAGGTTATCTAACCAGCTAGAGATGATGAATAAAAAGATTGATGGCTTGTATAATCTCTCGTAGGTACACCCAGTAATCCAATATGATTCGAATTTAGGAGGCGTGGCAAATCCTGAGTACCCACCCTACAGATATGGTATGGAAATCGAGCAAGCTCACTATATGGGTAACTATTCTGGACCACAAAATAATTTTTATAATGACACTTATAATGCAGGTTGGAGTTACCATCCCAATTTCTCGTGGGATGATCAAAGTAGCCAAAGACAGGAACTTCCTCCAAAATTTCAAAAACCACCTCACCAACATGAATAGGAGTCGAGTCTTGAGGAGATGCTGAGAAAATTCATGGCAGCCACAGAAACCCGTCCCCAAAAAACTAAGACAATGTTCGATAATCAATAAGCATCGATCAAAGAGATCAAGTACCAAGTTCAAAAAATTAGTAAGTCAGTTGAACAACTTGCAAAGTTAATGTCTGAATGACCGTAAGGGCGTCTACCAAGCAACACAGAGATTAACCCAAACGAGCAAATTCAAATCGTACCAGCTCATGACAGTGAAGGGCTAGATGAACCAAACCCAAGGGAAGAACCTATGGTAAGTGAAGGTAAGGTTGAGGTGTGCCATGATATACCAAAACTGGCAAGTGTAGAGTACCAACCTCATGTGCCATATCCCAATGCAATAAAGAAAGACCACACAGAGGAAGAATTTGGTGAACTCACACTTCGTGTAGAAGACGAAACAATCACTCTTCAAGCTCTTGACTCAGCTAAGACATCGAGTAATAAAGGTATGAATGTTAATTTTATTGATAACCATTTGGTTCAACCTTCTTTACAGGAAGCATCACAAAATAACCTAGCTGAGCTAGATCTTACACCTCGTGCCAAAAAAGAAGAATTATATGAGGAACGAAGCCTTAAGGTCAACAAACTAGAAGAGTGGAAAACACAATTTAAAAAAGAACCGGAACCACACGAAGTAAAACGAAGGAAACCCCAGACGAGCTGATAGGAACAATAAATCACATCAAAATAGAGGATCAGGTATTCTTGAATAAGAAAGACCCTCGAATCACCAATTCAGACCTCAAGGCAAGCGAAGAAATCACTTTTGAGGTACTTAATGTCTTCATATATAGCACAGTCGAGGTAAGCAATCCTAAGTTTAACACTTTTGAGGTAAACATTACTCGACTTAAACTTTATATCCATAATCGAGTTGATCGCATGGGAAAGGATTTCCACCTCCTCAAACCACCATGATTGTGAGTACAACAGGTAAGTCTAGCTCAAGACTTTAAATGAGCGCTTCTTAGGAGGCAACCTGAGTACTAACCATACTAATTAGTTTGGTTTTATTTCTTTTCGTATTTAGGCATAGGTTTCCATACCCACGCAGCCTTGCACACGGCCGTGGCCGTGGCCATGTGGACACCACTGCTAGGCACATGGGCGTGGACCTTATCTCTATTTAATTATTTACTTTTATTCATATTTTTATTTTTATTTTTACTTCCTTTATTATTTTCTCCTTTTTCTCAATGGCATTTAGATTTAGCTTAGGATACAATAAAACCAAGCCGGCTACTTCGAGGATTCAATTTCAAACGATTCGAGACGCTTCCCCACGTTCACCTCCAATCTTATCTGGTTTCTTTTCATTGACTTCATCCAAAAATTCAGGAAGTGTTACTTCTCCCCTTCTCTTTTGATTTTATTATTACATAATTGTTTATCTATCTTTGTACATTGAGGGCAATGTACATCTTAAGTGTGGGGTAAAAGTACCTAACTTTTTGCATTATTCCAAAATCCTGAATTTTAGTCTTGTTCCTAAGTAATTTTCTCATATTATCAATTAGGGTGAAATTTCTGATAATTTATGATTTTTATTGATATGTTTTTGAGTAAGTCATTGATAATTGTGTATTGCTGATTTATACTTGAAGAATACTAGAGAATCAAGCATGATAAGTCTAATTTTCAAGAATAAAAAATTTTCTAGGTTGTTGAACTGAATTTGAATATTGCCTTAAAGTTTGAACTTTACAGGATTGATGTCAAATACCCATAATTTTTGTGAGATTTGAGCCTTATAGAGAATATATTCTTTTCATGCTCACTTTATTGATTATGAGTGTGTCAACACTGAATTGTTATTCAAGAACTTGCCTAGATTATACATATTGAGACCACATTAATGATTTGATATATTGAGATGATAAAGGCACTTAGGTTTTAACCCATTCACTCCACTAAAAAGCCTACCTTCACAAATTAACCCTTAGTGAACCCATTTGATCCTAACTACCATTTTTATTGATTTACCCGCTAATATTACCCAAAACCCTTTGTATTTTTTATCACCATTCTTTTGACTACCCTTCTATCGAGAATTGATTTGATCAGTTACCGAATTAGTTTATTTCAGTTGATAAAGTTTTCTTTATTATGTTTCTATTTGAAAAAAAAATCGATCGAAAAATCAAAGTATAGTCAGTATTAGTAGTATAAAAAGTGAGCCTGTACATTTAAATTTCAATTATCAAAGAAAAAGTTCATAGTATTATTAGTTCCAAAGTTTCATGTGATTATTAGTTCAATTATTTTTCTAAAAGTTATGTAACTTGTCAAGTCAATCTCGATTCTAAACCTTCTAATTCTGCATTTATCCACACCTTTAATCTAAGCTCCGTTACAACCCTGATAAAGACCTTTTGATTTGTGCATCATCTCATGTTTCAGTGGTGGAGATTTGATTTTCAGGCAAGCCTATGGGATTAACTTTTCAGGTTTGACTTATGAGTGCTTTTTCTTGAACCTTAAACACTTTGAGTGCTTTGAGTGAATCTTTAGTGAGGATGTCAATCCTTGTCGGTTTTGAATTAAAGGTAATTATTTAGATAAGGGGAGACGCCTATTTTTTTATGCTACAAAATTTTGACTTAGAATTGTTTGAGCCTTTAAGAGTCTTTGAGTTAAATTATCCATGTATAAATTATCCATGAATTATGATGAGGCATTGTTGATAGGAATTGTGAATTATGGAAAGTTCATTTTAATTATAAGTTGAAAATTTTACTTGAGGACAAGCAAAAGCTTAAGTGTGGGGGTATTTGATAAACCGTAAAAGTAGCATATTTTAGGCCCACACTGAGTATGCTTTTGGATGATTTAGCCATTGATTTATGTAAAAAGGTGCCCTTAATCCTTTCTTTTCATGTTTTATACTCAGGAAAGCACCTGAGGACGAAAAGAAAGAGAAACTGGCTTAAAACGGTCCAAGTTGGGCCAAAGTGGAAATCGACATGGCCTGGACTTCAAGCCACACAGCCATGTCTCGTTAATTTACTTCACACGGCCATGCCACGATTTACATAGTCGTGCCCTAATCGACAGAATAGAGACACGGCCTGAAAATGATCTACACGGGCGTGCCTGATTCTATAGACTCAACCACGGCCTGATGTCGAAACCCACGGGCGTGTGACGTGGCCGTGCCCCTGTTGTGGAAAAGAGGAATTTCACCCTGAAAAGGATACTTAGGGAGAAATAATCGTGTTCCAAGAGCCTATATAAAGACCCTAAGTGTAACCTTGAAGGGGAGGTCAGTTAGGGCGGTTAGCTAGGCCAAGGAGCCAAGCCAGAAGGCCAAATTTGTGGGAATTACTCAAAAATAGCCAGTGGATCCATCTCAAAGAGCCGAAATTCTACTCAAGACGGCGGATTTCTTCTTTAATTCCTTTAGGGGATTTTAGGGATTTCTTATGTTTTGTTTTATCTTTTCTCTTGAGTTGTTTTCTTTATTTGTTATGAACTAAACCCTTCAGATACCTAAAGGGGATAAAACCTAGATGAATCTTGTTATTATTTTCTGAATTATATGATAAATACTTAGTTTATTCTTAATTATACATGCTTAATCCAAATCTGATGTGCTTAGGTGGAGGAAGAATAGACCTTGCTTAAGAATAGATCTAGCATAATTAAGCAGAGTTGATCGCAAACCTAGAGATAGGGTGACGAGATTTTGCTGGATTAGGGTGAAACCTAATATGGGAGTCCATAGATCGATTTACTGCTATTCTAGGGGGTTATTATAAGAGAATAAGAGTCCCACTAATTAACTTAGGGTTAGACGTTATTCGCCTCGAGAGAGGGTTTAATATACGTTAGCGAGTCTTACGGATCAAACTAAGTGAATAAATTGTATGGTTCAGTGTTAAATAACAACTGAAGTCTAGGTGGATTCCTCCTAAGGGTATCGTCTCGATCAATTGAGTTTCTTCAAGTTATTTCCCAATTCAGTCTTTTTGTCTTTGCATCTTAGTTTAGTAATTAGTTTAATCAAATCAATCACTTTATATTTAGGCTAAATAATAAAAAGAAAATGAGTATTAGTACTTTTAGTTCCTTTGGGTTTGACAATCTGGTCTTGCCTAAGCTATACTACTGTTCGATAGGTACACTTGCCTTTAATCATTGTCAGAGTTAGTTTCTAGGTTCGATCTTTCTCTTTATAAATTTTAAAACACGAAAGACATACGATCTGATATCATTCTGGGTATAAACTGGTTGTCATTACATGATGCTGTTGTAAACTGTAAAAGAAAGATTATTAAATTGAGATGTCCGAATGATGAAATTGTACGGATTGATTCCTGATTTGAATGGATTGACTGCTGTGATATCAGTATTTGAAGCTCAAAGATATATGAAAAAGGGATATGAGGCATATTTTGCTTATGTGATTGATTCGGAAGTGTCTGAAAGGAAAGTTGAAATAGTGCCTATTGTTTGTGAATTTTCTGATGTGTTCCCTGAAGAGTTACTGGGTTTACCTCCGATCCGTGAAGTTGAGTTTGGTATTGAGTTGTTGCCTGGTACTACACCTATTTCGATAGCTCGTATAGAATGGAACCAATAGAGTTGAAAGGTTCAAGAATTGACTGATAGAAGATTCGCTAGACCGAGTTTTTCGCCTTAGGGTACTCCTGTTCTATTTGTGAAAAAGAAAGCTGGCACGATGAGAATGTGCATTGATTATCGTTAGTTGAATAAGGTGACCATAAAGAATAAATATCTGTTGCCCAAAATTGATGACTTATTTGATCAGTTAAAAGGAGCTAATGTATTTTCAAAGATAGATTTGAGATCGGGATACTATCAGTTGAGAATGAAAGATCCAGATATATCGAAGACTGCCTTTAGAACGAGGTATGGGCATTATGAGTTTTTAGTTATGCCGTTTGGACTAACCAATGCTCCTACTATTTTTATGGATCTGATGAACATAATTTTTAGACCATACCTAGATCAAGTTGTTGTAGTATTCATAGATGACATACTGATTTATTCACATGATGAAAATGAACATTCTGAACATTTAAGAATCGTGTTGCAAACTCTGAGAGAAAAGCAATTATATGCGAAATTCAGCAAATGTGAATTTTGGTTACATGAGGTTAGTTTTCTAGGACATATTATGTCAGCTTCTGGGATTTGTGTTGATCCGAGCAAGATTTCTGCTATTCTGGATTGGAAACCTCCAAAGAACATGTCTAAAGTCCATAGTTTCCTGGGACTACCGGGTTATTATCGTCGATTTGTAAAAGGATTTTCTGTGATAGCTACTATATTGGCTAGATTACTTCAGAAAGATATTAGATTTGAATGGTTTGATAAATGTCAAAAAGTTTTGATCAGTTGAAAACTCTGTTAATAGAAGCTCCAGTGTTAGTACAGCCAGAATCGGGTAAAGAACTTGTTATATACAGTGATGCTTCGTTACATGGTCTGGGATGTGTTTTGATGTAGGAAGGAAAAGTTGTAGCTTATACCTCGAGACAATTGAAGTCGCATGAAAAGAACTATCCGACGCACGATTTCAAATTAGCAGCAATTGTGTTTGCATTAAAGATCTAACGCCATTACCTGTATGGTGAGAAATGTCATGTGTTTTCAGTTCACAAAAGTTTAAAATATCTGATGACTCAGAAAGATTTGAACTTGCATCAGAGAAGATGGCTTGAGTTTTTGAAAGAATATGAACTTGTGATAGATTATCATCCAGGTAAAGCAAACATTGTTGTTGATGCATTGAGTAGAAAATCATTTTTTGCATTGCGAGCTTTGAATGCTTAGATTTATCTGAAGATAGTTCTATGATAGTGGAATTAAAAGTGAAACTGATGTTTATACAGCAGATATATGATGCTCAGAAAGTTGATAATGAGTTGATAGTAAAAAGAGTTCTGTGTGATTCAAATTATGAATCTGAATTTCAAATTGTTAATGATTGCTTGAGATTCTGAGATCGTATCTGTGTTCCAAGAAATCGGAGTTGATTCAGCTGATTTTGAATGAAGCACATAACAGTCGTCATCTGTTCATCCAGGAAGTACTAAGATGTATCATGATTTGAAGCGACACTATTGGTGATCTGGTATGAAATGAGACATTTCTGAGTTTGTTTCGAAATGTATAGTCTGTCAGCAAGTGAAAGCTGAACATCAAGTTCCATCTGGTTTGTAACAACTGATTTTGATTCCTGAATGGAAATAGGATAGAGTGATGATTGATTTTGTTTAGGGATTGCCTCTGACTCCAAGAAAGAAAGATGCGATATGGGTCGTAGTTGATCGATTAACTAAATCCACCCATTTCATCTCGGTAAGATTTGACTACTCACTTGATAAATTAGCTGAGCTTTACATTTCTGAGATTGTGAGATTGCATGGGGTGCCATTATCTATTGTGTCAGATAGAGATCCGAGATTTACATCAAGGTTTTGGAAGAAATTGCAAGAAGCTTTAGGCACGAAATTGCATTTCAGTATAGCTTTTCATCCGCAGACTGATGGTCAATCCGAGCGGATCAATCAGATGTTGTATTCTTGAATTTAACGGTACGTGGGAACAGTATCTGCCATTGACTGAATTTGCATACAATAATAGTTTTCAGTCAAGCATTAAAATGGCACCATATGAAGCTTTGTACGGACGTAAATGTCGTACACCTTTGTATTGGACTGAGCTCGGTGAGAATTAGCTACACGGAGTTGATTTGATAAAAGATTCAGAACAGAAAGTGAAACTGATCCGAGATTGTTTGAAAGCAGCATCTGATCGTCAGAAGTCTTATGTGGACTTGGAACGAAAAGTAATAGAATTTGAAATCGGTGATAAAGTATTTTTAAAAGTGTCTCCGTGAAAAAGGTGCTTCGATCCGGACGTAAAGGCAAGTCTGAGATTCATCGGGCCGTATGAGATCATTGAACGTGTCGGGCCTGTTGCATATAGATTACTTTTACCACCTGAACTAGAAAAGATACACAATGTATTTCATGTTTCTATGCTCCGTTGATATCGATCCGATCCGTCACATGTGATTACCCCATCTGAAATTAAAATCTGATCTGATATGACATACAAAGAGGAACCGCTTCGTATATTAGCTCGTGAAGTGAAAGAGTTGAGAAATGGTAAAATACCGTTAGTAGAAGTACTGTGGAATCGACACGGAATAGAAGAGGCAACTTGGGAATCGGAAGAATCAATGAGACAGCATATCCGACTCTGTTTAACAGTAAGATTTTTGGGGATGAAAATCTCTAAGGGGAGAATTGTAATAGTCTGGTTTAATACCCTAGTCAGAATAGTGGTATCGGGACCACAAATTTGAGTCCGTATAATATTTTAATATTATTTTCTATGACTTTGATGTGTGATTAAACATATGCTAAATTTTTGTGAGTTAATTTGTCTGTTTATGTGTTTAATTTGATAAAAAGGATTGAATTGCATCAAATGCAAAATTAGCATGCTATTTGTTAAGGTATCAATGTGTTGTGGCTTTGGAAAGGTGAAGGCCTTATGAGGCAATAAGATCACTAATTAGATAGTCGAGGGATAAAGGTCAAATATGCCCTTGTTATATATATGTTTCTTATTAAATGAAGGGATATTATAGTAAATGAATTAATAATATGATATTAACAAAATAAAACATGAATAAGTGGCCATATTCATCATCCTTGGCCGAATAAGAAAAGAAAAAGAAAGAACTTGAGCTTTGAAGCATTCGACTCTTATCTTCTTTGATTGAGGTATGAGTTTTGTTCAGTTTTTGATAATTTCTACGTTTTCGTAATCATTGCTCTGTATACTTTGAAGCCCATGTCTCAATTTTGTGAATTGATGTTGTTCATGAGAAATGCCATTGATGTTATGTTGAGCTTTGTGATGATTTATGGTGTTAAATGAAATATTTGAGCTAGATGAATATGTTTTGTTCTTGAATTTTTGATGAATTTAGCAAAATAGGGCTAAATTGAGAAAATGGTAATTTGAAGGACTAAATTTCAAATTTGATGGAAAATATGGGCTTGTATGTTACACATAAGCATTTGGCTAAGCATGGATGTGTGATGATTTTGTGAATTTGATGTTTTGAGAAAATAGACTAAATTGATAAATTGTGCAAATGTGAGGGTTAATTTGCAAATAGCCCTAAATATGTGTCCTTGGATTGAATTGAATGAGTTAGTGAATAAAAGGGTTAATTCTCAATATGTATAGATCAAGAACCGAGGAAAATGGACTTAGATTGCGGGAAAGCGAAAGTAATTGAGTAACTGTATCCATTTCCGTTAAACCGAACTCGAGGTAAGTCATTATGCAAATAAATGTATTTGTATTGAATTGTGCTCATTTATATGACAATTGATAATAGTAAATGTTTACGAGTTGCTACGTATATGAATTTCGAGATAAGATCGATATAGCGATGATGTCCGAGAAGTCCCGTACGAACTTAGGAATAGATAGGATTAGCTATGTCATGACATAGGCATCTATTCTGTTTTATCATGTAAGACCACGTCTGGGACGTTGGTGTTGATTTGAGATTCGTGTAAGACCACGTCTAGGACGTTGGCATCGATATGAGCTTTACGTGTAAGACCATGTCCGGGACATCAGCATCGTATTGATTTGTGTAAGACCCTGTCTGGGACAGTGGCATCAATATTTGAGTACACGTAAGACCTCGTCTGGGATGCTGGCATTGTACGACTATTCTGAGCTTTCTGAGTATCCTATTGGGGTCCTATTAGTTCAACAGGCAAATCCGGGTTATGAACAATTATGTGAAAGTATATTCATTTCAGGTACGTTCGGTATGTACACTATGTGTGTATAAAATGGAAGTACCTATGTGCTTTCTGAATTGAAGAAATGTATAATTGAATATGAGAATGTGAATGAGGTACAAGAATGGTTATGAAAGAGTTATATATGTATTTATATGTGATTCTTGAATGGATGAATATGGTAAATATGGCCAAGAATATGGACCAAAGCATATATGTGAGAAAGATTGCTATGAATATGAGTTGTGTCAATGATTCAACATGCTTATATGCTTTACTTATTAAGTTTATTTGTATATGACTTACTAAGCTTTTGGAAAGCTTACTTTGTGTGTGTTTTCTCTGTTTTATAGATCGTCAAAGCTACTGAAGGCTAGGGACCCTCGAGGATTGTCATCATACTACTCAACTTATTTTGGTACATTTTGGAAATGTATTTATATAGATGTTGCATGTATAGGCTAGTTATTTGGATAATTATGAAATGTGAACTTAGTATTGTGATTTGGCTAGAGATGAGTTGAGAATATGGATTATGATTATGATATGTGATGTATGTTTTGGTATGGTTAAATGACAATGAAAATGGTCAAGTTTTGGGTAAGTATTTGAATGAATTATGCTTGTGATATATATATATATATGTTTTGTCTTGAAAGTTGGCGTGGTTGAAATTGGTATTGAATGTATAGATTGAATGGTCATTTTGGGATGTTTTTGATTGCTATATATGCACGATATGTATTGGTAAATGTTGCTTGTAAGTAAAATCCATGTGGGTGGCATTTTGGCCTTGCAAATGGCCTGTAATGTCACACAGTTGTGGCACACAGGCGTGCCTAGTGACCGTGGGGTAAATTCAGTAGCTAGCTTAAGAGCACACGGCCATGGTACACAGGCGTGCCTAGTAGCCGTGTGAGAAAGTCAGTATATGGCCTAAGAGTACACGATCTTAGCACACAAGGGTGCTTGGTAGTCGTATGGTTTTAACAGTATCGACCACGGCCTGAGTATATGGGCGTGCCTGGTGGCTATGGTGAGAAAAGAGTTTTGACAAAGGGGAGGACACACGGGGGTGTCTAACAGCCATGGGAGGCACACGGCTTGCCCATACGGACATGTAACCCCTGAAACTTAAAAAAGTTTTAAATTTTCAAGAATTTCTGTATGTGTTTCGGTATAGTCCCGACCCTATTTATAAGAATGTTTAAGGTCACGATGACCTATTTAAGGGACTCTATGTTTGAGAATGATGAATGGTTGTATGAAATTTTGTAAATGGTTCCGATCTGTCTGGTGATGCCTTTAACCCTAATCCAACGACGGATACGGGATAGAGGTGTTACAACACCTCTTTTCCCTTTCAATAGCCTTGGATAATATTTTAAGTATGGAGAAGATTTCTTCCTATGAAAAGATGATAAAACACATCAGCATCAATCACATGGAAGCAAGTTTGATATTGAATCGGCCCTATTTTGAAGTTTATTGTCACCTTCCCTGAATTTATAATATCTTTATTATCAAAGGAAGAAATTGTCATAGGACAAAGTAGACTCTTCACATCAATATTTATAGCCTTCAAAGTAGACAAAAGCATAAGATTCATAGACGACCCATCATCAATAAATGTTTTTCGATTAGGAAACCATTAATAGTACTTTCCACATAAAGTGACTTGTTGTGCTAAGGATGAGAAGTGCACATATCCGCCTCAGTAAAAACAACAGCATTCTCATACCCAGTTGTCATCTTTCCCGTAGGTTTTCCAACCATGTTTCATTCTCCATATTGTTCACTTGCTATATGAAAAAGTGCAATAGCAACATCTTTTCTCGATTCTTCTATAAACCTAAGATAATCAAAGAAGTTCTTAAATTTGGAGTCTTCATGAAGGAATTTTCTATGGAATAAATAACTATGTGATATGTCTCTAACTAACTACGATCACAATAAAGGCAAGCGCACCTATCGTTCAATAGTATAGTTATGGTAAGACCGATAATATCGTATCCACAAGGACCAAGAGTACTAGTAATTACTATCTTTTTATTATCTAGCCTAAGAATTGGAGTGATTTTTTTAAACTAAAACTTAATTAAAAACACGACAGAGAAAAAATTGGGAAAATACTTTAGACATATTTATGAGATAGGCAATTCCTAAGGCAGAATCCACCTAGACTTCAGTTATTACTTTTGATTCATATTATTTATTCACTCAACTTAATCCATAGAAATACCTAATTTATGTTAATATCTTTTTCAAGACTAAAAACAACTAACTCTAGGTTGATTAATTGAAATTTCTTTCTAATTAAAATCCCTATTGTCACATTAACTCGATCTATAGATTCCCTTATTAGATTTTTCTCTAATCTGGCAGATTTTCGTCGCCCTATTTCTAGGGTTGCAATCAAATCTGCTTAATTGTGTTGATCTACTCTTAAACAGGGACTTTTGCTCCTCTGAATAAGCACATTCGACTTGAATCAATAACCTGAATTATCAAAACAAGAACAAAAACTCACAATTAAGAATAAGAACAAGTATTTATCTTATAAATCAAATAATAATAAGATCTATCTTAGGTTTCATCCCCTTAGGTATCTAAGGGATTTAGTTCATACTGATAAAAGGAAACATCTTAAAATTAGGAGAACAACAAAACATAAGTAAACCCAAAAACTTCTAAAGAACTTGATGGGAGATCTTTAGTCTTGATGGAGATCCTTCTTCTAAGCTGCTTCGATGGTTGTCTTCGAGTATTTTCTGCCTTCTCCTCGGCCTCCCCGTTTGGGTTGCCCCCTAGGGTGTTTATATAGGCTTTGGAACACCTCTCTTGGCCCACAAGTGGCTTAGTCCGAATAGAATTAAACTTTGATACGACAGGGACACACTCGTGTTTGATTCCTTAGACCGTGCTTGATTCTGCTCGTAATACACGGCCGTGTGGTCTGTCCGTGTACGTTGATCCAGGCCGTGTTTGATCCTGCTCGTAATATGCAGCCGTGTTCATTGGTCCAGGCCGTGTTGATTTCATAGGTAGGCCAATTGTGTCCCGTTTTGCTCGTTTCACATTCTTTTCGACTCCCTAAGCTCTCCTGAGTGTAAAACATGACATTAAAGGATTAGGAGCATCGAATTCATCAAATCTAATGAAAATTCATCCAAAAAAAAAAAGCCAAGCGTGGGGTTAAAATATGTATAAATTATGGTTTATCAAATATCCCCACATTTAAGTCTTTGCTTGTCCTCAAGTAAAATCCTCAACTTACAATTAAAATTAACTTCCTTAATTTATAATTCTCATTAATAATGTTTCATCATAATTCATAGATAATTCATACATGGATAATTTAACTTAAAGAGTCCTAAAGATTCAAACAATCTAAGTCACAGATTTTTGTAGCACGAAAAAATAGGTGTTTCCCCTTACCTAAATAATTACCTCTGATTCAAAACCGACAAGGATTGACATCCTCACTAAGGATTCACTCAAATCACTCTAAGTGTTTAAGGTTCAAGATAAAGCACTCAAAAGTCAAACATGAAAAGTTATTACCATAGGCTTGCATGAAAACCAAAACTCCACCACTATAAAATGAGATGATACACAAATCAAAAGGTCTTTAAAAGGGTTGTAATGGCGCTTAGTTTAAAGGTGTGGATTAAAGGCTGAATTAAAGGGTTAAAATCGAGATTGAATTGAAAATTTACCTAACTAGAAAAATAAACTAATATTGAATAATTACATCAATTGAAAACTTATTACTAATAACACGAGCTTCTTCTAAAGATGTGAATTTAACTGCTTAAGCTTAAATAACAAAGAACTAATAATGAATATATTTCCAACTTTTTTTTTAAGAATAAGAACAATAATAAGAGAAAATTTAAAAACTGAAATAAATAACATAGTTAGGCGCTGCTCAAATCAAATCTCGACAAAAAAGGGTTAATTCAATAGGGAAAATTCTTAATGAATAAAAAATAATGAGTTTTTGGTTAATATTAAGGGTATATCAAGAAACGGCTTATTAGGATCAAAGGGGTTCACTAGGGGTTAATTATAGAGGTAGGCTTTTTGGGATAAGTGGATTAAATCCTAGGTGCCTTTATCATCTCAGTATATCAATTAAAAATGTGGTCTCGACATGTATAATCGAGGCAAGTTCTAGAATAACAAATCAATATTGACACATTCATAATCAATAAAGTGAGCAAGAAAAGTATATGCTCTAAAAGGCTCAAAATCTCACAAAAATTATGGTTTTTGATATCAACCTTACAAATTTCAAACTTCAAAGTAATATTTAAATTTAGGGAAACAACCTAATAAATTTTTTTTCGAAAATAGACTTATCATGCTTGATTCTCTAATATCTTAAAGTTTAAACCATCAATGCACAATTACCTATGACTTAATCCGACACATATCAATGAAGATCATAAATCAATAGAAGTTTTATTCTAATAGTAATATGAGAAAATTACTTAAGAACAAGTCATAATTCAGTATTGTTGACACCTCCCCACACTTAAGATGTGCATTGTCCTCAATGTACAAAGATAAATAATGATAATATAGTAAGAAACTCATAAGATAGGGAGATAAGTAAAACTTTCTGAATTTTGGATGGAGTCAATGAAAAGAAATTTGGTAAATTTGGGCAGAGGAGGTGGATGCTTCGGTAGTGGTGTGGTCGTTCCTTTAACCTAAATTAAGGAAATCAATATATAATAATATAAACTAAAGATAAGAAAGATAAAGGAAAAGAATTTAAAAATAAAAATAAAAGAAAAATAAAAACTAAATGGATTCAAAGGTCCTTGTTTTGTCGAGTAGATGAAGCAGCCGGCAGAACTTATGTAGAGTGGTTGCGCACGGGGAGGCTACGCTAGGATCCTTTCTCTTTTTAGACACGGGGATGGTAGCCTTGGTCTTGCCTCTAGTGTTAGTCATTGTGTAAGGGAAAATGGGTGGTGAAAAGGGAGAAAAGCTGTGGTGGCTATGGTTGGGGAAAAGAAGAATTGGGGAAGAAAGTGAGAGGAAGGGGGTTTAAAAAGAAATCTAGAAACTTGGTTGCTGCCCACGCCCGTGTGCCCTGGGTGTGTTAGGTCACACGGCCGTATCGCACGATCATGTGGAGCCTCGTTCATTTCTCCCATGCCTGTGTAGAGGTTTCCACGCCCATGTTGATTAATCAGTGTCAACCACGGCCTGGAGACACGGGCATGCCTCACACCCGTGTTACTTTTCAGTGTCAACCACAGCCCAATGACACGGGTGTGGTGTTTTATCGCAGCCCGTGTTTTGGGGAATTTTTGTCCTTGGTTCACACGGTCTCTGCCACGACGATGTGCCTATTCGTGGTGTCCACACGGCCACAGCCATACTAGTGTGCAAGGCTGTGTGGTAGGGAAACTTGTGCTTCATTAATTTGGTTAGTTTTTAGTTAGGTGCTAAAAATAAAAAAAATGAAAATTAATGGGGTTAGTGCTCGGGTTGCCTCCCGAGAAGCGCTCGTTTAAAGTCTTAAGCTAAACTTACCTCTTATTTGCATATTTCATGGTGGTTCGAGGAGTTGACACTCCTCTCTCCTGCTATCAATTCTAACATCAAAGTAAGGGTTAAGTCAAGAAAAAATTACCTTAAAAATACCTATATTAGGGTGAGTTATCTCTACCGTTCCGTATGGAAAAACCTTGAGTACCGTAAAAGGGGTTGCCCCGATCGTATTTAGCTCTGACGTGGTTATTCAAGGATCTGTTTTATCTAAATGTACCTGGTCTCCAACTTTCAAGTGATTTTCTTCATCTTTAAGTCCGTTATGGATTTGCCTTGGTCTTACTTCGTGTGTTATTGGTTTCTCCTTGACATGTATCTTCCACTCGTCTAGTTCATCGATCTAAAGCCTTCGTCCCTCATGAGTTATATCTTTGTTGGCACGAGGTCTAGGATATGGTTCAGTTTTGTAATTTCATGGTGCTTCCTGAAAAAAATGGTTGAACCAAATGGTTATTAATAGAACTTATGTACTACCTTTATTACTTGATGTCCTAACTAAGTCACGAGCCTGAAGAGTGATCGTTTCGTTACCTACACGAAGTGTGACCTCACCTGTACCAACATCAATTCTATTTTTAGCAGTTGCTAAAAAGGGTCACCCTAAGATTAAATATGCTTTACTGTCCTCATCCATGTCTAGAACAACAAAGTCAACTGGGAAAATAAATTTATTGATTTTTACAAGCACATCCTCAATAATTCCCCTAGGAAATCTAATGGTTTTATCTGCGAGTTGAATATTCATCTTAGATTGTTTAGGTTTCCCAAGGCCTAGTTGCTTAAACATTTTATAAGGCATGACGTTAATACTCGCCCCTAAATCAGCTAAAGCATTATTAACATCTAAACTACCAATTAAACAAGGAATAGTAAAACTCCCTAGATCCTTTAATTTATCGGGTAGTTTATTTTGTAAAATGGCTGAGCAGACTGTGTTTAGCTCCACATGCGACGCGTCATCTAACTTTCGCTTGTTTTCTAGAAACTCTTTTAAAAATTTAACTGAGTTGGGCATTTGCGAAAGAGATTCAATAAATGATAAGTTAATATGTAGCTTTTTCAAGAGTTTAAGAAATTTGCTGAATTGTTCATCTGTGCGGTCTTTCTTTGTCGCGTTAGGATATGGCACATGAGGTATATACTCTTTACTTACGAGAATTTATGTTTCGTGGCTTACCTCATCCCTACCTTTACTTACCATAGGTTCTTGCCTCGGTTCAGATTCGATTCTACTACCCCTCTTTCGTTGCACACTGTGATGGCGTGGAGTTGCTCCCTTTGGTTAGGTTCGGTATTGCTTGGCAAGCTACCTTGTGGTCATTCTGAGACCAGTTTAGCAAGCTTTCCTATTTGGTTCTCGAGCCCTTGAATCGATGCTTGCTGATTTTTAAGTGCTATTTTGGTGTTTTGGAAACGAGTTTCTGACACTGCAATGAATTTTGTTAGCATCTCCTCAAGGTTTGGCTTCTTCTCTTGTGGGTAAGGTTGCTTTTGAAAGCCTGAAGGGGGTTGTTGTCTCTGACTTGCTTGACCCCCCATGAGAATTTTGGGTGGTTCCTCCAACCTGGATTATAGTGTTACTATAAGGGTTATTTTGAGGTCTAGGAGTATTACCCATATAGTTCATCTGTTTGCTTTCTATGCCACGGTTGTAAGGTGGATATTCTGTATTGTTCATTCGTCCTTCATTCGTATCAGACTGCATCACTAGATGTACCTATAAAGAACCACACCAACCATCAATCTTTTTTCTTAAAAGTTCTACATGGTTTGATAGCATAGTGACTGCGTCAAGGTTAAAAATACTAGTGGCTTTTGTCGGCTTTGTCCTCATAACTTGCCACTGATAGTTATTCAGTGACATCTCTTCAATGAATTCGTAAGCAGCCTCAGGTGTTTTATTGTTTAGTGTACTGCCGGCAGCTGCATCAATCAACTGCCTAGTTGAGGGGTTCACACCATTGTAAAAGGTTTGAACTTGTAATCATAATGGTAACCCATGGTGAGGGAACTTTCTCAGCAGATCCTTGTATCTCTCCTATGCATCGTAAAGTGTTTCTAAATCCATCTGCACAAAATAAGAGATATCATTCCTCAACTTAGCCGTTTTAGCCGGCGGAAAATATTTAAGTAAAAATTTTTCGGTCATTTGTTCCCATGTAGTGATTGATCCCTGTGGTACTGAGTTCAACCACTATTTGGCTTTATTCCTCAACGAGAAGGTAAACAACCGAAGGCGAATGGCATCGTCAGAAACGCCATTTATTTTGAAAGTGCCACAAAATTCTAGAAAATTTGCCAAGTGATTTTTTGGATCCTCATCCTGCAAACCATCAAACTGAACAAATTTCTGAATCATCTGAATAGTGTTAGGTTTCAATTCAAAATTATTTGCAGCAATAGTAGCTCTAACAATACTTGATTCGGTTCATGTTAAATTAGGTTTAACATAATCATACATAGTACGAGGAGTAGGATTTTGGTTCACCGGGTTTGCAGCAACCACAGGAGGTAGCGGATTATTGTCGGCCATCTCTTCTGTATTATTAATATTGTCTTCTTGCTCTTCTTGTATGTATTGTAGGCTTCGCCTTATTTCTCTTCAGTTTCTGCGAGCGGTACCTTCTATATCACTGTAAAAAAGTAATGGTCCTGATGGGTTCCTTCTAGTCATAAACTAAAAGTTCCTGCCAGAAGCAAAGAAAGAAAAATTAGAGAAGTAAAAACAAATAAAAAAGTAAAATTGCAATAAAATATGAATGGCTAAAGTAATAAAAATTTAGCGTTCCTAATATCTTAGTCCCCGGCAATGGCACCAAAAATTTGATGTGTCTCTAACTAACTACGATCACAATCAAGGCAAACACACATATCGTTCAATAGTACAGTTATGGTAAGATCGATAATATTGTATCCACAAGGACCAAGAGTACTAATAATTACTATCTTTTTATTATCTAGCCTAAGAATTGGAGTGATTTCTTTTAAACTAAAACTTAATTAAAAACACGACAGAGAACAAATTGGGAAAATACTTTAGACATCTTTATGAGATAGGCAATACCTAAGGCAGAATCCACCTAGACTTCACTTATTACTTTTGATTCATATTATTTATTCACTCGACTTAATCTGTAGAAATCCATGATTTATGTTAATATCTTTTCAAGACTAAAAACAACTAACTCTAGGTTGATTAATTGAAAATTCTTTCTAATTAAAACCCCTATTGTCGCATTAACTCAATCTATGAATTCCCTTGTTAGTTTTGACTCTAATTCGATAGATTTTCGTTGCCCTATTTCTAGGGTTGCAATCAACCCTACTTAATTGTGTTGATCTACTCTTAAATAGGGACTTTTGCTCCTCTGAATAAGCACATTCAACTTGAATCAATAACCTAAATTATCAAAACAAGAATAAAAACTCACAATTAAGAATAAGAACAAATATTAATCTTATAAATCAAATAATAATAGGATCTGTCTTAGGTTTCATCCCCTTAGGTATCTAAGGGATTTAGATCATACTGATAAAAGGAAACATCTTAAAATTAGGAAAACAACAAAATATAAGAAAACCCAAAAACTTCTAAAGAACTTGATGGGAGATCTTCAGTCTTGATGGAGATCCTTCTCATAAGCTACTTCCGATGGCTGTCTTCGAGTATTTTCTGCCTTCTCATAGGCCTCCCCATTTAGGTTGCCCCCTAGGGTGTTTACATAGGCTTTAGAACACCTCTCTTGGCCCGTGTTTGATTCCTTCGACCGTGCTCGATTTTGCTCTTAATTCACGGCCTTGTGGTCTGCCCGTGTACGTTGATCTAAGTCGTGTTTGATCCTGCTCGTAATACACGGCCGTGTTCATTGGTCCAGGCCGTGTTGATTTCATAGGTACACCCATTGTGTCCCGTTTTAGCCTGTTTCCCGTTCTTTTCGACTCCCTAAGCTCTCCTGAGTGTAAAACATGAAATTAAGAGATTAGGAGCATCGAATTCATCAAATCTAATGAAAATTCATCCAAAAATAAGCCAAGCATAGGATTAAAATATGTATAAATTATGGTTTATCACTATGGAATCACTTGTGCATCTTCAGATTTAGTGAGAGAAGGAGAAGGATTATCTTAATGAGAATGAGTGATTACATTCACATACCCCTGAAGATTTTGGTGAGTTGGAAGAAGATTGTTTTGCACCTCAGTAGTCCTAATAACAACTTCTCTTGCTTGCACTCTTCAATGGAATATCCTTTGAAGATTTCTACATTCAAAAAGTGGATGACCAACCGTTTGGTGATAACAACTTCTCTTCAGTAGTTGGTGAACATAAAACATAGGTCAAATTAATATTTCCATCTTTGGTCCATTTTTGGAGAATCAACATCATTATTTTTCCCTCTTCTCACATTATATCTTCTAGTACTTAGGTCGTAGTAGGCATTTCCTTTCTTTATCTCTTCCTCCTCCTTGAATCACATTAGTTGTAAGAGTATTTCTCCTTCCAAAGCAATTAATCATCTTTTCCTTTAAACTATATTGTTGGTTCTTCTAGCGGCTTCAACTAGTTTAGCAAAAGTCGGAAGAGGAAATGAACCCTATACTCACCAATCATTCCTTGGATGCATACATTCTCCAACTCATTCTCACCATGAGAGTCTTGAATGTCTAACACTCTTTCTCTAAAGCATTAGATATACTCCATAGCTCCTCTCTTGATTTCTAAAGCTTGTTTATCTAGTGCCCTAACTATAGTATATTTATATGTATACTTGTATTTATTCAAACAGATTGACTTAATAAAATTATTCATGAATTAAATTCATATCCTTTGTATATTGTCCTCAATGGTTTTTGCATGCAAAGTAAAATAGATACAAATATTAGCTCACTGGTTATCTAATATTTAAAAAATATTAAATGGTATAACATGATCATATTGTAATACGAAAATACACTTAAACATGTCATTGGTCTAATCGAAAAGAGCAAACCAATTGAAATACTAATATGTCGACTATTAAGTCCAAATGTGGAGATGCTTTGTCTTGAGCATTAGAGCGAATGACTCCCAGAATATAGAGACATAGATGTGACTAACTAGACTGATAGTACATCGAACGAGACCCAAGTAGAATAGATTTTGAATCTGTTTAAGGATTTATTTACTTGTGACATTTATAGTGTGGTATGCCTCAATCTTGAGTGGATTATGTGTAACACCCCTGACCCGGGTTCTATGCCGAAACCGAGCCCAAGGCGTTACCGTACTAACCACTTGATTGCCACTTAGACTTATCATGACTACTCCCTTAAGTCACCTCAACAACCCCATTCTCGACTTACGAGGCCTCACTCATACACACGAGGACTCTCGAGACTATAACGAAACTTTTTCGAATCTTAAAAATTTTCTCTTTTATACAGGGCTCACACGCCCGTGTAAGATGAGACACGCCCATGTGTAGTCATACACGCCTATGCCTTCAACCCGTGGTGAACACTGACTTCACCCACACGATCTCAAAGCTTAGTCACATGTTCGTTTTACTAGCCCGCTCCAAACTACTTTATTCTGCCAATTAGACACAGCCACAACACACGCCTGTGGGCTAGCCGTGTGACTCACATGGCCTAGACACACACCAGTGTGTCTAACCACATGGTCAAGAACAAAGCTATTTGCTAAGCTCTTTACCCCCCTCAAGTTCATATAACATATACTCATTCAACACATCCATAATCAACTCATTAAGAAACATAAACTCTCATGGATATTTTCATCTTCTCGTATAATAAAGTAGCCAACAACTATAGTATTATGCAAATAGATTATCCACCTAAAGGCCAATACATCTTAGCAATTACAACGGAAGTCACTAACTTGTCTAGCCGCTATATATGCCATATAAAAAACACTGAGTTTAATGCACCAAAGTGTGCTAATAGTGTGGGCGGTCCTCCAACTGATTCACGTATCTTGATTCAACGCTTTCTCTATAAGACAAGGGAAAAGAAAAGAGAGTAAGCTTTGAGCTTAGTAAGTTTATACATAAACAATTAAGCATCATAGTATAAGCTAAACAACAATTAGCATTATACTAACATATAATATACAACTATACTTACTCTTTCTATCCCTTACCACATTTCCAACACATCATGACTCATATACTCATAACCATTGAAATGCACCCTTGCATTCAATATCACATTTACACAATATACAACACATCATTATTTCTCGGTAACACATCCACACAAATATACTACTCACTATTACCACCACACAACTAATCCACACAGCTAATCCACAAAGCTAATCCACACAACTAATCTACAAAGCCAATCCACAAAGCTAATCCACACATCTAATGTCCCGGTGGTTCCGCACCTAGCCCACCACAATCAATTAATAAGGTAATATCGCACTTAGCCTACCGCAAAGGTAATCATAGTGGTCTCGAACATAGCCCACTAGACGATATGCCTAACGATAGCATCGCACATAGCCTAGCTCATCGTTGTTAAGCATTAAGATGGTATCGCACTTAGCCCACCATTTAGCATTATCACAACACATTCACAATCTACTTACTCAATCATTCATCCATTCACAATGTCTACCACATTCATTCTACTTGAACCAAATGGGTTCTTAATCATTCTCATTCATGCTACACACTACATAGCATTAAGAATGTGTAAGTATAAATGCTTTATTTACGCATAAACTTACCTCGATACTCAAACTATAAAAAAACGTGAAATTTAGTCCACCACCTTGCTCTTGCCTCGGTTTCGATCCGAGCTTCGTCCTTCTTGATCTATAATGATAAATCAACTCATTCAATACACACATTGACTAAATTAACCATTATCTTATACTTTAGAAAAATTACCATTTTGCCCCTAATCTTTCTCATATTTACACTTTTTCCCCAAGGCTCGTAAAGTGATTTTTATTCAAATTTCTAGCCTTTCATGCTTAGCTAAGTCACTTGCTTAACTAAAGCATTTATCAATTCTCACTAAATCATACACATATGACCAAATTTAAGATTTTTCACAATCAAGTCCCTACATGCATTTTCATGGAAGATCACTTAGCAAAAGATGTTTCTACTACATCAAGCTTTCATATTCTTCCATAAAACATCAAAATACATGCATGTCATACATGACCACATTTTTGAACATCCATTTTAGCTCACCAAATAGCTAAAAATAGCTTACTCATGCTACTAGAACTTCAAAAATACGAAGAATATCAAAAACCAATCTTAGAAGCACTTACTAGCAAGCTTGAAAATTTGACAAACCCTAGCTATGGGTTCTTTGAAATTTTCAGCAGTTTGGAGAAGAAGATGAGTGAATTTTTATCATCTTTTCACCTATTTAATCATTTAATAACTAAATGACCAAAATGCCCTTTTTTGATAAACTTCCTAATTTAACTCTTTCATGCCCAATTTTGTCTAAAAATTAAAAATTGGGAAAATTATTCATTAAGGACCTCTAATTGGTATTCTAAAGCAATTTCACACAAATAGCTTCTAGAACATCACATTTTGCAACTTTTATAATTTATTCCTTTTGGACAATTCGCCGTAATTTCACAAAATTGCTTCATGAAACTTTCACACCAACATGCAAACATAGCAATAACCTCAAAAACTCATACATAGACCTCGGATTTGTGGTCTCACACCACTATTCTGACTAGGCCCTAAATCAAGATGTTACAACTCTCCCCCTTAAGAGATTATCGGCCCCGAAAATCTTACCAGTAAAGAGGTTTGGATATTACTTTCTCATAGTCTCTTCTGTTTCCTACGTAGCCTCTTCCACACCGTGTTTTTTCCATAATACTTTCACTAGTGCTATGCTCTTATTTCTCAACTGTTTCACCTCTCGAGCCAAGATCTTAATCGACTCCTTTTCATAGGACATATCCGATCTTATCTCAATTTTCGTCAAAGGAATCACATCTGAAGGATCGGAGCGATATCGTCTCAACATCGACATATGGAACACATTATGGATCTCTTCCAATTCCACCGGCAAAGCTAACCGGTAAGTTACTTGCCCAACTCTTTCTGTAATCTCAGACGACCCTATGAACCTTGGACTCAAGTTCCCTTTTCGTCCAAATCTCATAATCTTCTTCCATGGGGACACTTTCAAAAACACTTTGTCACCCACCTCAACTCAATTTCTTTTCTTTTTAAATCCGCATACGACTTATGTCGGTCCGAAGCAGTTTTTAGACTAACCATCAATTTGCAGATGGAACAAAAGTACTGAAATTTAACCTAGTACCCATGACTTCTTGCAACTTCTTCCTGAACCTCGAAGTAAACCTCAGATCTCTATCCGATATTAAAAACACAGGCACACCATGTAATTTCATTATTTCTTCAACATACAATTCAGCAAATTTTATCCAGTGAATAATCAACACGTACTGGAATAAAGTGAGCCGACTTTGTTAACCTGTCCACAACAACCCACACAACATCTCTCTTTTTCGAAGTCATCGATAACCACGACAAAATCCATGGTAACCCGATCCCACTTCCATTCGGGTACCATCATTGGTGAAGTAACCCAAGGCACTTGATGCTCAGCTTTCACCTGTTGACAAATCAGACACTTTGCCACAACTATGAAATGTCTCTTTTCATACCCAACCACCAATAAAACTTTCTCAAGCCATTGTACATTATCGTACTGCTCGGATGTACTAACAAACGTCCATTGTGGGCCTCACGCAAAACCTTTCAGATTAACTTCTCATCTCTTGGTACGCAAACTCTGTCAGGGTACAACAATTAACTATTTGAGCTTACTCAAAAATCAGAATCACTTTCTGATCTGCACTTAGCTCTCCTAATTTGCATCCTGCTATCATTTCTTTGAGCCTCACATGATTGTTGAACAAATAGTGGCTTAGCTCTCAGCTCTGCCAAAATAGCACCATCATTAGACAATGCTAAACTCATGCTCATAACTCTTAGAGCACATAAGGATTTCCTTCCTTGAATCTTTTCCACTGGGCCTGATAAGATTGCCCATCAGCCTCTTTCTAGCATGTCGGGCTCCACTCACAACCCTTCTCTTTTCCTTACTCAACTCTTCTACCTTACTTGCCCTTTCTACCAACACAATAAACTCTTTCAACTCCAAAATACCCACTAGGAGTTTGATGTCCTCATTTAGTCCATCTTCGAACCTCTTACACAAGATGGTCTCTTTCAATACACACTCTTGAGTGTTTTTGCTAAGCCTAACAAACTCATGCTCATACTCTGCTATTGACATTCTTCCTTGCTTCAACTCAAGGACTTCCTTCCTTTTTCAATCAGTAAATCGTTGGCTTATATACTTCTTCCGGAGCTCTTCTAGAAAGAAATCCCACGTCACCCGCTCTTTTGGGACCACTAACATTAAAGTCTTCCACCAATGTTATGCCAAATCCCTCAGCAAGGACACAACACATTTCAAGCTCTCTTCAGGTGTACATAGAGTTCATCAAACACTCTCATCGAGTTCTCTAACCAAAACTCCGCCCTCTCAAGGTCATCATCTACCCTTGCTCTAAACTCCTCAGCCCCATGCTTCTTAATCTTTTCCACTGGGGTTTCGATATCCTCACAACATCAATACCTTAAGGAGCCACTGGATTTGGCTAAGGTATAGGAGAAGGTGGAGGAGGTCAAGCATTAGGGTTCACTCGAACATAGTCTGAATACCAATTACTCATCATTTGGAAAAAGGCTTACCGTGCTTCTACTCCTCGACCCCTAGCCTTGGGTCCACTTTATACAGGCACGGTCCCTTGCGCAAAAGCCGGCTCAATACTAACTGCTTCATCAGCAGTCTATGGATTGAAATCTATATACCATATCAAATGAAATTTTAAAAAAATAATCAAAAACCACCATACTATCATTGAACACTTATGGCATATATAGCTAGACTCTTACACCCTCTATGGTAGTTCTAGAACCCACTAAACCATAGCTCTGATACCACTAAATGCAACACCCCTTACCCGGCTTCTACGTAGGAACCGAGCTCGAGGCGTTACCGTACTAACCACTTGATCGCCACTTAGGCTTATCGTGACTACTCTCTTAAGTCACCTCAATAACCCCATTCTTGACTTACGAGGCCTCACTCATACACACAAGGACTCTCGAGACTATATCAGAACTTTGTCGAATCTTAAAAATTTTCTCTTTTATACAGGGCCCACACGTTAGTGTAAGATGAGACACACCCGTGTGTAGTCATATACGCCCATGCCTTCAACCCTTGGTGAACACTGACTTTACCCACACGGTCTCAAAGCTTGGCCACACGCTCGTGTTCAAAACTACTCTATTTTTTCAATTCGACACAGCCACAACACACACCCGTGGGCTAGCCTTGTGACTCACATGGCCTAGACACACACCTGTATGTCTAACCACATGGTCAAGAACAAAGCTATTTGCTAAGCTCTTTACCCCCTCAAGTTCAAATAACATATACTCATTCAACACATCCATAATCAACTCATTAAGAAACATAAACTCTCATGGATATTTACATCTTCTCATATAATAAAGTAGCCAACAACTATAGTATTATACAAATAGATTATCCATGAAAAGGCCAATACATCTTAGCAATTACAACGGAAATCACTAACTTGTCTAGCCCTTATACATGCCATATACAAAACACTGAGTTTAATGTACCAAAGTGTGCTGATAGTGTGGGCGGTCCTCCAATTGATTTACATATCTCGATTCAACGCTTTCTCTATAAGACAAGGGAAAAGAAAAGGGAGTAAGCTTTGAGCTTAGTAAGTTTATACATAAACAATTAAGTATCATAGTATAAACTAAACAACAATTAGCATTATACTAACATATAATATACAACTATGCTTACTCTTTCTAGCCCTTACCACATTTCCAACACATCATGAGTCACATATTCATAACCATTGAAATTTGATAAACCGTAAAAGTAACATATTTTAATCCCACATTTAGTATACTTTTGAATGATTTATCCCTGATTTATGTAAAAATGTGCTATTAATTCTTTCTTTTCATGTCTTATACTCAGGAAAGCACCTAAGGATAAAAAGAACGTAAAACGGGCTTAAAATGGACCAAATTGGGACAACTCAACAAATCGACACGGCCTGGACTTCAAGCCACACGGTCGTTCCTTGCTATTTATTTAGAACACGGCTTCACCCTGATTTACACGGCCGTGCCTCGTCGAAAAAAAGTCTAACACGGTCTGGCCATGACTTTACAGGCGTGTGCCATAGGCGTGCCCCTACCACGGGAATGAGCAATTTTACTCAGATTTGGAAGCTTGAAGCCAAAGAAACATACTCCTAAGTCTACTTAATCACCTTAATAGTAATTCTACTTGAAGGAGGTACTTAAGAGCCAAGTAAAGCATCTAAAGAGCCTATATAAACAACCCAAGGCAGCTGTTCTAGAGAAGGAAGTTTTAGGCAGAAGTTTTCTGCCAGAGCTTTTATTCAGGGAATTACTCGAAGATAGCCAATTGATCCATCTCAAGAAGCCGGAGTTCTACTCAAGACAGAGGATCTCCTCTTCAATTCCTTCAGGGGGTTTTAGGGATTTCTTATATTTTGTTTTATCTTTTCTCTTGAGATGTTTTCTTATTTTGTTATGAATTAAACCCTTCAGATACCTGAAGGGGATGAAACCTATGACGGATTTTATTATTTGATTTCTAAATTATATGATAAGTACTTAGTTTGTTCTTAATTATGTTGCTTAATTTAATCTGATGTGCTTAGGTGGAGGAGGAATAGACCCTGCCTAAGAGTAGATCTAGCATAATTAAGCGGAGTTGATCTCACGCCTAGAGATAGGGTGATGAGATTTTTCCGGATTAGGGTGAAACCTAATATGGGAGTCCATTGATCGATTTACTGCTTCCTTAAGGGGTTGTTATAAGAGAACGAGAGTTCCACTAATTAACCTAAGGTTAGACGTTATTCGCTTCGAGAGAGGGTTTAATATAGGTTAGGGAGTCTCACGGATCAAGCTAAGTAAAAAAGTCATATGAATTAAAAGTTAGATAACAAGAGAAGTCATAGATGGATTCTTCTTGAGGGTATCGTCATAATCAACTGAGTTTTTCCACAGTCTTTTCCCGAAGTTTCATTCTTTTGTCTTTCCATCTAGTTTAGTTTTTCATTAGTTTTTTAGATTAATAAACCAATCACTCCATATTTTAGGCTAAACAATAGAAATAAAGTGAGTAGTAATACTTTTAGGTTCCTTTGGGTTCGATAAAATAATCTTGCCTAAACTATACTATTGTTCGATAGGTGCACTTGCTTCAATCGTTGTCATAGTTAGTCTACAGGTTCGATCATTCTTTATAAATATTAAAACTCGACTGTTTGACATGATCAAAATGCACCCCTACATTCAATATCACATTTACACAATATACAACACATCATTATTTCTCGGTAACACATCCACACAGATATACTACTCACTACTACCACCACACAGCTAATCCACAAAGCTAATCCACACAGCTAATGTCTCGGTGGTTCCTCACCTAGTCCACCACAATCAATTAATATGGTAGTATCGCACTTAGCCTACCGCAAAGGTAATCATAGTGGTCTCGCACTTAGCCCACTAGACGATATACCTAATGATAACATCACACATAGCCTAGCTCATCATCGTTAAGCATTAAGATGGTATCGTACTTAGCCCACCATTTAGCATTATCACTACACATTCACAATCTACTTACTCAATCATTCATCCATTCACAATGTCTACCACATTCATTCTACTTGAACCACATGGGTTCTCAATCATTCTCATTCATGCTACACACTACCTAGCATTAAGAATGTGTAAGTATAAATGCTTTATTTACGTATAAACTTACCTCGATACTCAAACGTATAAAAAAATATGAAATTTAGTCCACCACCTTGCTCTTGCCTCTGTTTCGATCCGGCTTCGTCCTTCTTGATCTATAATGATAAATCAACTCATTCAGTATACACATTGACGAAATTAACCATTATCTTATACTTTAGCAAAATTACCATTTTACCCCTAATCTTTATCATATTTACACTTTTCCCCAAGGCTCGTAAAGTGATTTTTATTCAACTTTCTAGCCTTTCATGCTTAGCTAAGTCACTTACTTAACTAAAGCATTCATCAGTTCTCACTAAATCATACACGTATAACCAAACTTAAGATTTTTCACAATCAACTCCCTATATGCATTTTCATGGAAGATCACTTAGCAAAAGATGTTTCTACTACATCAAGCTTTCATATTCTTCCATAAAACATCAAAATACATGCATGTCATACATGACCACATTTTTTAACAGCCATTTTAGCTCACCAACTAGCTAAAAATAGCTTACTTATGCTATTAGAACTTCAAAAATACGAAGAATATCAAAAATCAGGCTTAGAAGCACTTACTAGCAAGCTTGAAAAATTGACAAACCCTAGCTATGGGTTCTTTGAAATTTTCGGCATCTTGTAGAAGAAGATGAGTGAATTTTTATCATCTTTTCACCTATTTAATCATTTAATAACTAAATGACCAAAATGCCCTTTTTTGATAAACTTCCTAATTTAACTCTTTCATGCCCAATTTTGTCCAAAAATTAAAAATTGGGAAAATTATTCATTAAGGACCTCTAATTGATATTCTAAAGAAATTTCACACAAATAGCTTCTAGAACATCACATTTTGTAACTTTTGCAATTTAGTCCTTTTGGACAATTCAACCGTAATTTCACAAAATTGCTTCATGAAACTTTCACACGAACATGCAAACATAGCAATAACCTCAAAAACTCATACATAAACCTCAGATTTGTGGTCTCACACCACTATTCTGACTAGGCCCTAAACTGAGATGTTACATGATGGACTATGTACGTGTGACTCGTATACTTTGATGTAAGTAAAATTCTGAGTTCAAATAGTTAAGAAACCGACAGTCAGTGCATTAGGTATACAACTTCCCTAATATGTAACATCATTCACAATCTTGGAATTCATAGACCTAGAAATGGGTAAATGATATCTTCTCATTGGCATTACATGATAGATGAAAAATAAACATGCTAATAAATCGTTTGTCTTTGTGATAAATGACTTAATTACTATTTGATAGTAATTGACTTTTCATGAAGGAAGATGTTATTGTTACCATGAGGTAAAATAGGATCATATTGGGAGAATGAATTTATCCCAAATATATTAATGATATATTATGAGGGTAACACACTTATGACAAGGTCATTGAATGAACATTGATCGAGTAGCTTTCGTAATGGTATATAATTGGGGAAAGCTTAGTCACGATACTATAGTGGAATAAATTCGTGGATAAATGAAATTATAATTAATAGGTGAAAAGTTGGAACTTAATTATAAATCATTGGAGCCCTAATCATATACGTCCAATCAGTCCCTCCGCTAACTTGTTGAAACCATAAATAAATTGTATTTAAAATTAAATGAACGTAAATGGATAGAAATGATAAAGTTAGAGAAATGAGTTACATTCAGAAATGAATGTGGTTTTGTACTAAGTATGAAAATGACCTGAGAATTAATTTAAGCTTTTTGAATTATTATTTAAGTAAATAATTGGATTTTGAAAATGAAATTAAATTAATTAGTCATTGTGAATCCGTTAAATGTAGAAATTAAATATATTGTCTCATAAAACTTTTGCGGTAAAGTTATCATGACTTTAACGAAATTAGAATTGAGTTGAAAAAATTATTCAATTCAGAAGTTAATTAATTTAATAATATTTATTTTAGGAAATAGAAAAACATGTATTGGGTTGGATTAAATTATAAAGTGTTGGATTAAAAGTCCAGAAAGTATTTATAATTAAACTCGATATGTGTTGGGTTAAATACACTAGGGTTGTTTCCCCTCTCTCCTAATTCAATTGGTTTTTTTATTAAATAAATATTATTTGTATTTTTCAAAATTCAACTAGGATTCCTCTATCTCCCCCTATAAACTGATGGCACTGGTAGGGCTAAAAATGACACAAATTTGAGATATTTTCTAAAAATAGTGAGAATTTATTTCTAAGTATAAATTATATTTTTTGAAATAACAATTCTATCGGTTTCTATAAGAGAGAGATTTACTTTCCTACTGAAAGTAAGAAAATTATTTTTGGTTCTGTGCTTGATTCGTAATTATTCAAGCCCACACTTGAAACAGTTCGTGGTACGGGAATAATGGAAAAGGTTGTTCGGTTGAAACTTGGGAACATTAAAGATCCATCTCATACAAATACATGTACTTTTTAGGAAAAGTTTATTGTTATAAATATCACAAATTGACTTAGTTTTCAATTTTTTATTTTTCCAAAATAAAATTAAATCAATTTTTAATCAATTTTTTTTCCAACAGTGCTCTCTTCCAAGATCAATCAAAGTAACCTTCTTTTGAGTTGAAAAGAACTTCTCACCAAACATCCTACACATTTGGCTCCATGGCTCAATTGAACAAGGAGTAAGGTTGACATACTAACTATATGTCTTCTCCGTAAAAGACTAAGAAAATTCTTTCAACTTCAGGTCACCATTCAACTTAGCTACTCCAAGTGTTTCCACAAACTTCATCACATGTTTACAGGCATCGCCAGTCTTCCCGTTGAATTGCTAGAACATTGGACTAGTATAGTTCTTGGGATATGGCTTTGCAACTACCATAGCTGGGTATGGTAGCTTGAGATCAAACTCAGAAAACCTCAAGATCTCGTTCTTCTTCTCAAGTAACCTCTGAAGCCCTTCTTAGTGACATAGCCTTGAGAAGTAGTTTCAGAAGCAATCATAGTAGAAGTACTAACAACACCAGTGGAAGCACCAAGAGTAGTGAGAGTAACTCTAGAAATAGTGACAAGAGGATTAGCAACGTTGGTGTTTCCAGATGAAAAAGGATTAGTGGGTATGTTGTTTCCATTTTTGGTGTTCACTCTAGAAGAGTTGTTTTATCAAAAGTATTCCCATCTTCATTCACAAGTTGAATTTGTTGAGTAGAAGAGGAATATGCAAGCTTGGATACAGTTTCCATCATTTGTCTGTTGTTCTTTTCCAAGCTTTGCATCCTCTTCTAAGAGGCTTGAATCTTGTTTATCAATTCTTGGATATAGGTAGGAATAGTTGCGCCTTGGCTTTCAACAAGGGGTCTATTTTTTCCAGTGAAAGATGAGTGGAAAAGTTTCACCTAATACAGTCACTACTCCTCAGTGGAGTCGCCAAAATGTAAAAGGTTCTTTTGAAGGAAAGATGAAGTGTTGTAAAAAAGTGAACATGATATAGCGAAAGAAAGAAAATGGAAAACTGGAGTATATTTGATAACACTGAGCACAACGATAGGTGGTGGTTTGTAAGGTGGAGAAAGGGAAATATGGCTGATGATCAGGCTTAACAAGAAGCAAGTTAATAGAAATTCAGAGAGAATCCTTTGTGAATTCAAAATATTGAAATGAAAAAAGTGTCAAAATTCCTTTCACCTCTCTTATCTATGGTGTTTTAAGAATAAGAGTTACAAAGTTGGTTATTAATGAGAGTGATGATAAATATTTTTCAATTACAATTGCATTAATGAACAAGATGGGATACTGAAAAGAGAAAAAAAAAAACACTCAACGCCACAAGAAAATTTTAAGGGGAGAACTCTCAACTACCTCCATATCTGATCCATTAAGCCAAACTCTTCGAAACATCCCAAAAGTGAAGATAACCCAATAACCTTGTCATATTCCGAGGTTACTTCTAGTTCTTCTACTTTGGCAAAGTAGTACAATGTGAAACATCTTTTGCGAAACATCTCTTGAAATGCAAGACAATGGTTGTTATTGGATGAGAGTTGTTCCTAAATAATGATTAATTTGACTTGTTCCAAACATGAGTTGTTCTCGACATAGAGGTTGTTCCGAATAAGAGTTGTTATGTGGTGATACTTTTCTTTGTACAGCTTGTTCTGAATAATAGCTCTTTTGGAAAGACATAATTGTTCTAAAACAAGTTGTTCCAAACAATGGCTTTTCTAAACATAGTTATTCCTGAAACATTATTATTTTAAATAAGAGTTGTTTCAAACTTTAGTTGTTCTGAACAAGAGTTGTTCTCAAATAACAACTACATTGGATAACAGTTGTTCTAACTAAAGTCTTGTTCTGGACATAATTATTCTCGAACAACAGTTCTTCTAAACAAGAATTGTTGCTCCAAAAGAGAGATGCTTGGTAGCCCAATTTCCTAAAATATTATATTTTTTATTTCAAAAAAGAAATAAAATGTTAGTAACCAAAAAAATTGAGTATCTATGCTCCTCCGTCTTTTCCTCTCATTCTTGTATTGCTTGGATTTTTTTTTTAAACTAGTAATAGATAAATACAATAAATCTGTCATGGCGCAAGTATGAAAACTAGTAAAATATGTATTACTCAGCTAAAAATTTTTGAAATTTTGTTGAAATTATTATTTTAGAATGTTTTTAATATGAAGTAATCTTTTCTCAATTTATATGAAGTTTTGGTCAAGACTACGATAATTCGATAAAATATTATAAATTATGCAATTTGACTTTTTTAAAAAAATTATGAAATCTATATGTATTATTTTTAATTTTATCAAACCCAATAAAAAATAAAATATATGCTAAAAGTAATAATACTCATGTTTTAACCCATAGCACCAGAGGCAGACAATTATGGTACCCAATATTTTGAAAATTTCATTTCTCCTTCAAGTCTTTAAAAAAATTAAATTAACCCCTCAAATTTTGAATATTCTCATTATACTTTTTTTTTAAAAAATTTAATTAAACTCTCTTAACATTTTTGAAAAGTCTTATTAATCTCACAAAAATTTAAAAGTTTAATCTATCAATTTTGTCCTAACTCTAATTTTTTTTAAAAAAATTATTTTTAGCCTTTTATAATCCTTCGACTAACCCATGTAAGATATTAAAATAATAAAAAAAAGAGTATACTCTTTCAAGCCACTTGCAAAAGAATTCTAAAAAGTTGAGATAAAACACAAAAAAATTAGGGTAAGCTACATCAATTATCCCTAAATTTTGTTTAAAATTATATTTCGATCACCCGACTTTCAAAAGTTACATAATAGTCATTAACATTATCGACTTTTTACATTTTAATTACTTGTCCATTAACTACCTTCAAGAGGATGTGGGACAAGCTAATTTAAATATTTAATTAATAATTTAACCTTTAAATTGTAGCTAAAATTTTATTTTCGTACTTTTAAAAAATTAACCATAATTCTAAAAATTTTAAAAAATCTTAAAAATTATAGGAATAGTGTTTTTAAAAATATTAAAATATATATTTTTAAAAATCTACTACCAATGTTTCTATCTTTAGTTATATTTTTTCCTTAATAAATCAATGTCAAATTTCCATTAAAAGAAAATCAAATCAAGTTTTGTTAGCTTAGTTATTATTTTTCCTTAAGAAATCAATGTCGGATTTCCATTAAAAGAAAATCAAATCAAGTTTTATTAACTTAGTTATATTTTTTCTTAAGAAATTAATGTCAGATTTCTATTAAAAGAAAATCAAATCAAGTTTTATTAAAGTAAAACTTGCATTCAAAGAAGCTCTTTTTAGTGAATTATAGTGTTTTTTTTAAAAAATTTGAGCTCTCTATTAATAAGGGAAATATTTCTATTTTCAATAAAATTTTCGATTTGATGAGAACTATCTAATGCAATGAGATACTAATCTTATTTATTGAAGACGCTCTTCAGTACAATTCTAAAGCCACCCATTTCAATAAAATCATGAATTTATTACTTTATAAATACAATCAAACTAAAGAAACAACACATTTACAGTAAACACAATCTTTCGATTATGCTTCTCTTTTTGGCGATGAAGAAGAAGATAAAGACAAAGAGCTCCTTTTGTGCTTCTTCACCTCTAGGGATGTGTTGATGGCTTAAGGGTTTTATTTTAAATTAAAATTCAACTTTTTATATTTTATTCCTTCCCATAAATTTAAAACATTATTTTCTAAAATTTCAAAACCCATAGAGTCATTGTTCAGAACCCAAAAATTTATATTAAAAATTTAAAACCCAAAAATTGTTAAACCCAAAAATTTCAAATTAAAGCTTCTTTAAGTATTAGACAATAAGATCTTCAAATTGAAAAGTTTGTAATAACTAAGGGGATGCGAAAATGAGTAATCGAAATTTTATACACCATTAGGAGATACAAAAGCATAGGAGACAAGAAAAGTAAACATTATATAAATTTTTATGTATCTTTTAGTTGGAAGCATGGGCGATTAATATGAAACCGAGCATAAAAAAATGTGAGAAATTTGAAAGTGAGTAATTAAAACATTTAATTGATTTGTTTTTTGCTTCAATCAAGTTTTTATTTATTTAGTTTTAGCTTCAATCAAGCATGAAATTTTTTTTGGTTTTTCTTGATTTTGTAAAATAGGGAAGAAAGTCTTATAAAAAGGCGATGGTTTTTGGGTATCGACTTGAAAGTTTAATAATTTTTTAAGATTTTTTACGTATATATTTTTAACTTTTAGAAACTTTGCATTTGGAGTTTTAAAATATTTTAACATTATCTTTAATATTTTTAATAATTTATATTTATTTTAAGATTTTTAATTTTTAGAATTATTGTTAAGAAAATTTTAAAAAAAATCAAAATGATATTTTATTTATAGTTTAGGCACCAAATTAGTAATTAACCATTTAATTTAACATTTTACGTCATTATTTAACAAAAATTTAATAGATGAACTAATTTACATGTTTCAAATATATAATATTAATTTATCTATTTTTAAATAAAGAGACCAAAATACAATCTATCTCTAAATAGAGAGATTTCTTTGATATTTTTACCATTGCAGTGGTGATATGGGAAAAAAAACTGTCCAAGTGGATTGGCTACTCTTGTGCATAAATCATATATAGATATGGTAGTTGTGCTTCTTTAACCTATTGGTATACAATCATACATGAGAGAGAGAGAGAGAGAGAGACGGGAAAGGGGGAGGTTGGGTTTGTAAGGTTGGATGATGAAACAAAAAGGCAATAAATATGATATTTATATATGAGTGTGGTTGTAGGTATATCACAGTGGGCTTTGGTTCACCTCCCGTTTTTATTTTCCCCAGCCTTGTGGTGTAAGTCGGGGCAGCAAATAACAAAGGGGCAGCAAATATGATTCATTTCACTTTTTTCTTGTATATCTTTTGCTGAAATTTTTGGATATTAGTAAATGTTATTTGTTACTCATCACCCTACAATTAAAGTTGTGAAGATGAAAAAGGGCAAGATTAAATCCTAAACATTAAAATTAAGAATCTAAAACTCCAGCTTCCAAAAAGGAAAGAAAAGAAACACTCTACATACAAAATGCATGATAATTGACTTCTCATTTTTGAAACTTTAAGTGGACCAGAGAAGAAACCTAATGAGCAAATCGATTTGATTTTTTGATAAAATCTTTATCATCTAACTTATAAATTTTAAGAGATGTTGAACTGAACTTAACAATTAGGTTTCAATCAATTTTAGCGTCTGAACTTGACAATTAAATTTGATAGCGTGACACTCTAAAATTGTGTCATATCATCACTTAAAAATTAAAAATTTTATATGAATTTTTAGGTAATAAAATGGTATAATCTTAGAGTATCACATATAGTGTTTTAATAATCAGATCAATGGTTGAACCGATTAGACCATCAATTCCCGATTCAATCGGTTTGATCATTCAACTTCTAAACCAATAATAATTAAATAAATAATTAAAATTCATAAAAAATTAAAAAATAATCGACTCAACCTATTTAACTACTGATTTTTGTCTTAGTTTTCGATTTTATCAGTTTTGAGCAATTTCTGATTCAATCGGTTCAACCCTTTTGTTTAGACTAGTATACTAATTGTTTTTAGTCTAATCGACCCAACCAACCAATCGAGTTATATTCTAATAACATTAATCACATCATCAAATCTTGATAAAATTTAAGTTCAAGACCAAAATGGATCTAATTGCTAAGTTTAAGTACTAAAGTGAACAAAAAAGAGTATAAGCACCAAAGTGGACTTAATTGCTAAGTTTAGAGGCCAAAAAAGTTGTATTATCCTATTTTTTAGTGATCATGGTATTGTAACTTGTGCGATAAACTACAAGTAATTCATACGATATGATACTATTTGTCATACATGTTAGGTCAATAAATAATTGAAGATCATAAAAATATTCAAAGTATTAAAAAAATCATAAAGCAATTAACATGAAATATATATGGATTGTCATACGAGACATTAAGTTTAAAATTTGATATTTTAATTAATATTTCTATTAAAAATATTTGGAATCTTTTAATAAATTGATAAATAAATTTCACTTAAAAGTATAAATTAAATCGACAAAAAGAATAAATATTAAAAAGTAAATTTATTATTTATGTCTAATATAATATACAAAAAAAAAAAAAAACTCCCAAAAGCACTATCCATTTGTTTTTATTTTCCAAATTTTTGAACAAACATCCAAATAAGCTTTACGTCTGATAAAAGATAAAAGAGTGGTAGGTAGGTATATTTTACGTCATTCAATTTAAGTTTGGCATCAACTTTCACTAGCAAGGAGCAAAAGTGAGCAATAGATTTTTATTTTTATTTTTAAATCAAGGTGTACACCAATTAATTTTTTGGTTGGTGATCTTTTGGAAAGAAATAAATAGTTGATTATAAAATATGTTTTACTTTCATGAGTAGAAATTTAATTTTTAACTTTATGATTAAAAAATAAGATAAATAAACATTATACCTCACCATATAACACCCCTAAAAAACATAAATCATTTCACCATTTTCTTATTATTATATTTTTTTTGGGATTCAGATATTAGTAATTGTTGCTCATCACCGTGCATATTTGAAGTTGTAAATATTTAATGCTCTTCAACTTTCTAAATGGTTGTTTGCCTCTCCCCTCCTTGCCTCTTTCTCATCATCAATGCAACTCAAGTAGAGGGTAAGACCTAAACATCACATCGGAACATAACAAGTACCATCTACAAATAAAAATGAACTCACTCCATTGAATTAACAATAAAGGGGGGGGGGGGGGTATGGATAATTAAGTTTAAAGTGAGACTTGGATAGATAAATGATGTTTGTTTTCAAAATTTTTATATAAAGTCAGCTTGCAAAAAAGTAAAAAAGAGAGAAGAGATGGGGAAAGGTAAGGGTAATAGGAATGCACTTAATGGAGAGAAAAATGATGGATAAACGGTTAATTTAGTGGTTTTTTTAATTCTCCAATTAGTTATTTTTTTTCGAACTTAAACGAAATACATCGTTTTTTAAAAGAGTGTGTGAAAACGCGTCCAACGGTAATTTTTCCAATGACTTTTTAAACATTGGCAACAATAAAATATTTTTAAGGCCAATGGTAATTTCTTTCCTATAAATACCATGCCATTTTTCATTTTTTTACTCAAATTTAACTCTCTCTATTATCACTAAACTCTCAATTCTCTCAACTCTTTCAGTTATCTCTAAACTCTCAATTCTCTCAACTCTTTCAGTCCTCTCAATTTTCTCATGTTTTGTTTGAAATTTTCTTATACATATGTTTCAAAATACTATAGTTTTATTTAAGTATTTCGTATATTCATTTTGATTAAATTTTCATGAATGACAAGCTCTCTAATTCGTTTCGACAACAAGCATATTTCCACCGCTGGTAATGAGAAATTTTAAATTTTGTTATTTTCAATCAAGTTAAATTTAAAGTTTTTAATTTTTTAAAATATTTTAAAATATTTTATTTTGCCGATATAAATAGGCGGATGATCATGTTTAGAGGGGTTCATACATAATTTGTCAAGGACCTTCGACATCAAAATTCGTGGTTATTTGCAAGACACGGGATTTTACTTGTGTCTTGTATGCTCGGGGGCTGCAAATTAGATCCTACACTTATAATTGTGTTGGTGGAAAGGGGAAGACCTGACACACACACATTCCATCTTTCATGCGATGAGTGTACAATCACATCGAGGACATAGCTTTATAACTCGGTTTATCAGTAATGGGTCAGTCGTTACAGGGTCAGCGACCGTTCCCGGTAAAGAGGACCTTTGCGAGCCATTTTTGGAGAAGGTACCGAACAAGTTTCAAGATGGCTAGATAGATATGAAGTGGTTGGAAAATAATTTCAAATAACTTCCTTCGAATGCAACCGACGTCGTCAAAGAACAATACGCCCAAGTATTTATCCTGAGTTTAATCGAGGGCATTCTAATGCTCGATAAATCTCAAATTTTGGTACACATAAGGTGGCTACTAAACCTAGTCGACTTCAAAGAATGTAGACGACTAAGTTGGGGATCAACCATGATGGTGACGTTGTATCAAATGTTGTGTCAGGAGACGAAACTGAATAAGATGTCAATTGGTCGTTGCCTGCTATTGCTACAGTCATGGGCGTGGTGGCGGCTACCATTTCGACATCCCCGAGTGAACGATCCTTATACCTTCTCATTGATTACAAGGTAAAATTCATTTGATCATAATATGTAGTTAAAATAGTAAAAGTTTTTTATTTATAATATGTTTGAATTAACATATTATTTGAATAGGTGGAACCATGAGCCGAGTTATATGGGGCTATCAAAGCAGCTCAAGGATATCTGGCTACTATTAGATCAACACTCAGAAGCCGAGGTTAGTTATTGATTTTTTTCAAACCTATAATAATTATGGAATGATATGAAATTTAAAATTTTGTACATAATAAAATTCATAATTGTGCATTACAGTTTGAATGAATATCATACGCCGATCTAGATATCATAGAATGCGTCTCCCCCTGAAATTTCGGCCATTCAGAGTATGTGAGACGCAAATGTGCCATTAATTGTTTACGCGATGATGGATATGCACAAATCGGATTGAGTGATGCAATAGTTCAGGTGGAGGCAAAAAATTCCACCGCCACTGTAAGACATAGAAGCACTTCACAAGCTTGATTTGTAAGGGAAGACCGACGAAATTGACGATATTACCACAATGAGTACATCGATATTTGGGATCGTAGGATGAAATTCTTACCCATTCACGAACCCTTTTTCTTATCTTACACAGTGGCTTGTTTGGTGTACATGCATTGGTTTAGAGTTGCCAACAAGCCATATCTATTGTCGGTGGAGGTAATGAGTAGACAACTTCGTCCAAAAAGGCCACGATGACCGCTCTAACCTTGTAGGTTTGGAGGAGGTGTCGCGACGGGTTCATCTCCGACTACAACCGAACAAAATGCCACCGATATTTGCACCACATCCTGATTAATTCCCCTAATATATTCTTGTTCATTTCACTAACCCTGTGTTTTATTCACAAGCAACACATTATGCACTACTACACCACCCTGCATCTACACCTCCTATAGGTACATATTTCGGGGAACCTTCATCCCCAATATATTACACCCGATACCAATGTTGATGCTGACGCAAATGCCAACACATGTACTGACACCAATGTCATCATCAATTCCAATATCAATGCCCACATCAATGCTAACGTATATGAGTTTTGCGACATTATACGATTATTCACCGATAGTTTCACGAACACCCATTGCATCATTATTTTATCGAGATGGGACATCATCAAAACCACTTTCTCATGGACTAAAAGACATACGATGAGAGGCTAGGATGGCACCGCACTCAAGTATAGAGGAAGGCGATGGAGACGAAGACGAAAACGGGGGTGGAGATGAAGATGAAGACGAATATGAGGATGGAGATGAAGAAAAGTATGAGGGTCGAGGTGAAGAAGAAGAATATAAGGACGATGATCACGGCTAAGAGAATGACCCGAAACAACAATTTGTACGTAGAAATCCTACTCGCAATCTTTAGCCATCGCCTTGTAGCACACATTTGGCCCAACGACGTCGATGATGTATTTTTCATTTACTTTTTATGATGTAAATATGAATTATATTAACAAAAAAAAAAGATTAATTTTTTTACATTTCTGTTGCAACTCATATTTGTCTTTGTTAAAATCTAATGTAAATTGTACGTAATTTTCCATATACAAGTATTTGATATAAAATATGTAACTTCGGATAAGTACCTTTTTCAAACTAGTGATTAATTAAAGTACAATGACTAAACAGTAAAAATAGTAAAAGTTCATTTGCTAGAAAAATTGTAATTGGTAATTGAAGTAGCGCTTAAAGTAGCAATTTTCCCACTATATGAATGTTAGTAGACGATGGAAAATACAACTGAAATACAAAAAAATAAATGAACGAACAAATTTTGTATAAAAAAAAAAGAAGCATTGTAATCAATTTTTGTACAAAAAAAATGAATGTTGGCGATGTTGAGGCCTCAATGTATCCCTTAATACGAAACATGTTGCCTTTGTATGCCCTGGGTTTCTACAGTACCCACATAACCACTATTGATTGTCTCTCTCCTGAACATCCATATTGGTGCGTATCTGAGTAAAAGCCGGATGACCTTTTCGGGATGCGACGGAGATTATGTTCGAGTCCAACTCGAACGGGGCGCTGGACACTGGTGGCACATACTCTCATCTAGGATGGATGGAAATTTAGATCTCTATACATTGTGCATGCTCTCCAGTCTATATAAATCGTTAATATAAGGTGTGTGATCAATTCGTACATTCGCACATGTGAAAATTACATGTGGGCATAGGAATCGAAGTATCTGGAATCTCTTACAATCATAGGCCCCTTATGGTAGGTCAACACTGTATGATGCTCCTGACATGTCTTCGATGAGCCTAGCGTACTCCGTGACTCGAAATCTCAAGTTTGGACGCAAGTGACACCTTACGTATGTCAAAACCATTTTTAAAGTTTATAAAAAAACGTGGGGATCGACTTTAAAACGAAAATGGAGTCGCCTCCAATCCCTTTTTATTTAGGTGTGATTGGATCACCTTATAAAACGTTTTATTTCAAAGTATTGATTTTGGTCTAGGAAATACAAGAAAAATGGGTTCGGGAGTCGGTTACGTACGAGGAAGGATTAGCACCCTCGTAACACCCAAAAATTGGTACCTAATTGATTAATTAATGTCCAGATGTCGAGAATTTGAAAAAAATTTGAAATATGATCCTTTTATTAGAAAGAAAACCAAAACTTACCTATCTCAAAGAAATAAAATGTTATACCCAGTAAGTTAGGATATAACATCTCATGGCTTTGAAACTGGGCTCACCTCTATTTAGAAAAATTCTTATCTCGAGACACAAAACATTATATCCAATAAGTTAGGATATAACGTTTTGAATTCCCAAGAATAAGTTTTGATTTAGAAATTTATAAATTTCAATTTTAAAAGCAAAGGGATACTTAATATTTTACGTTCAACAATAAAAATCGAAACCCAGTGAGTTAGGGCACAATTCTTCTCGAAGTCCCCAAATATTAGATATCACCATATTTTTTAAAACTATTTGAATAAAATGCACCAATTCAAAAGGTGTTTTTATAAAAATGGCTTGAGTAAGATATTACAACATACATACTTAATAAAAATTCAACATTATATTAACAATAAATAATTAAAGAATAATATAACATGAATAAAGCAGATAAAAGAACTATGCTAAAGTAATAATAAACGAATGAAAGAAAATAGATAAATATGTGGTACAAAATAAGCAATGAAATATATAAAAGAATTTTAAGAAATGAATTCTAAATTCCATAAACAAGATCAAATAAAAATAAGTAAATGATAAATTTAAATGCTCAATGGATATTATGACACAAAAAGAAATAAAAGGAATATGTCAATCTAAAACGATCTAATATATATAATATGATATTTAAAAACTTAAAGTATATGAAAATATAAGGCTATTTACAATTTAATAATTTAATGCATAAAAATATAAATAATATATGATAAAAACGATTATAAGTAAATATTATATGCAAATTTAAAATAGAATATATAGTATAATAATCATAAAAATTAAATATATATTATATAAATAATATAAATAAATTTTATACAAAATAATATTTTAAAAAGAACAATGCATGATATAATAAAATACTATAATATACAAAATTTTAAAAATATATAATATAATATTTAAAATTGTTAAAATAAAAAGTAACATAAAATAAAATTAAAATTACAATAAACAAAGATAGAAGGATTAAATAGCAATAAAAATAAATATAAAAGGATTAAATCGAAATGCACGTCACACTGCAAGGATTAATATGGCAATTATTCCTTCTTTCCAGTCCAAGGATTAAATTGCAACAGAATATAAATTTTAGGGCTAAATTAAAAAAATAAAATACTATTCGGACATAATTGTAAATTAGCAACAATGCGGAAGGGCCTATAGGGCAATTAGACCCTTAAAAAAAACACACAGATCCTCCTCGAGTTTTTGGCTCAACGCGTGGATCCTCCCTTAAAACGACGTCGTTTTATGATTATTGAATTAAGCGAAAACCACGTCGTTTCTATCTCGCCATATAAGTTAAAAATTGGCTGAAAAAAATCATTTTAACTCCTTAAAAAAAAAAGGAATCAGAAGCTCTGCAAAGCTCTCCTCCCTTCGGCTTCTAGGCGATTTTCGACAGGCCTTCCGGCGAGGCTTTGATGCCGTCGCCGCCGTCGGCTACTGTGCACGGTGGCCTGAACTTCAAAAGATGAGTTTCTTTCTCTCCTTTTTTTTACTTATTTTTTTAGACTTTAATACATGTAAAAAAAGGGAAAAAAAAGAACTTAAGGAAAAAAAAAACGGATTCGATATAGAAGGAAAAAAAACCTTTGGTATCGTTTTTTGATTTTTTATTGTATATATGCCTCTGTATCTTTTGTCTGTATATTATTGTCTGTATTCTCTGTGTTCTTGTAGCTATAGAATAGTCAGGCTTTTATAGCCTTGAAAATAAAAATAAAAAAGAAATCACTGTTGTTGCCATTTTTGTTGCTGTTTTCTTTCCTTTCTTGTGTAGGCAATCGACGAAGATCTCGGCGGTGGTGCGGGATTCGCGCGTGGTTTTGGGCTGCATAGGTTTGGGCTTACTGAAACTGCTGAAGATTTGGGCCCCTTTTGGGCCGCATAGGTTTTGGGTTAGTGGGTTAGGTTTAGGTCAGGGTCTGTTTTGGGTCTAAGTGTTGGGCTCGGGTGTGGTTTGTAATTGGGTAATGTTTTGGGCCACTGGGTTTAGTTTAGGCTTTGTAAAAGGACTGTAAAAATAAAAAAAACTGGACATTTTTATTTTTTTGTTTTTATTTGGTTTTTTTTTCAAGCCCGGGCATAAATGGGCTATTACAGCTGCCCTTCTTTGCTCATTGTCGTGTAACGAGAATAGAGCAAAGACAATAAAAGGTCTCATTTTGTCCGGCCTTGTCAAATGGTTGTATCTTTAGGTAGAGAGGCTAGTATCTTCAATCTGCTTCGCTGCAAACTAAGGAAGTCAATATCTGCTATCCTCAATCTGCTCTACTGCATACTCAGGAAGTCAATATCTGCTATCCTCAATCTGCTCTACTGCAAACTCAGAGATGCCAGATTAGTATCTTCGATCTTCATCCTACAACCTTAGGAAGGCAAGATCTGTTGTCTTTTAGCCTGTTCCACTGCAAACACAGGGAGATAAGACTATAATATTTAGCTTGCTCCCTTGCTACCCCAAGAAGATAAGGCTAGTGGCTAAAATCTGCTCCCTTGCTACATCAAGAAGATAAGATTCGCCAAATTTGATCTGCTCCGGTACCGCTTAGGGAGATAAGATCTACAATCTTCAATCTGTCCCACTACTATCTCGAGGGGACAAAATCTGAACTTTTTAGTCTGCTTCCTTACTATTTTAGGAAAACTTCAATCTTCAGTCTGTCCCGCTACTATCTCGAGGGGACAAAATCTAAACTTTTTAGTCTACTTCCTTACTATCTCAGGAAGACTTCAATCTTCAGTCTGCTTCACTACCATCTTGAGGGAACAGAATCTGAACTTTTCAATTTGCTTCCTTACAATCTAAGGAAGACTTCAATCTTCAGCTTCTCCACTACCATCTTGAGGGAACAAAATCTGAACTTTTCAATTTCCTTCCTTACTATCTCAGGAAGACTTTAATCTTTAGCCTACTCCACTACCATCTCGAGGGAACAAAATCTGAACTTTCCAATTTGCTTCCTTACTATCTCAAGAAGACTTCAATCTTCATTCTGCTCCACTACCATCTTGAGGGAACAAAATCTGAACTTTCCAATTTGCTTCCTTACTATCTCAGGAAGACTTCAATCTTCAGCCTGTTCCACTACCATCTCGAGGGAACAAAATCTGAACTTTCCAATTTGCTTCATTACTATCTCAAGAAGACTTCAATCTTGACCGCTCCACTACCATCTCGAGGAACAAAATCGAACTTTCCAATTTACTTCCTTACTATCTCAAGAAGACTTCAATCTTCAGTCTGCTCTATTACCATCTCGAGGGAACAAAATCTGAACTTTCCAATTTTCTTCCTTACTATCTCAGGAAGACTTCAATCTTCAGTCTGCTCCATTACCATCTTGAGGGAACAAAATCTGAACTTTCCAATTTGCTTCCTTACTATCTCAGGAAGACTTCAATCTTCAGTATGCTTCACTACCATCTTGAGGGAGATAAGACTGGTGGCTTAAATCTACTCCGCTGCTTCATGGAGATAAAATTCGTCGTTTGATCTTCTTCCACCACTGCTTAGGGTGACAAGATCTACAATCTTCGACCTATTCCCCTGCTAGCCAAGAAGATAGGACTGGTGAATTCACCGATGTTGCTACACCACCTCTAAAGGACATGTCCTGTAGACTCGAATGTATTGTGGACGACATTTGTATGAATGCAAAATGTCATAAGAATGATCCCATTTTTAATGTATAATGATTTGGATGCAATGATCGGAACGAATCTAATGCTCCTAACTAAATGATATTAGGGATGACATTTTCATTAATGCAGAATGTTATGATAATGATCTCCTACTTTTTCTTTTTCTTTTTTTTTTTATCTACAACGATTAGGACACAATGATCGGGATGAATCAAATACTCCTAATTGGAAGTGTATGAATGATATTTACATAAATGCATGATAATGATCCATTTTTCTAATATTTGTATAACACCCCCAAACCCGGCCCACGAGCCTTGACCGGATCTGGTATGTCACTGTGGAAAACATTTGCGAAGAATTTGTCTTAAAGGTGAAAACGTGAAAATTTGTGAACTTTAATAAAACATTATGTATTTAAAAGCCCATTAAATTTAGTTGTTATAAATTCCCATTAAAACTTTTACATAAGTTATTATAATATAAATCGATTCAAAAATATTTTTCCATTATTAGTTCAATTAATAAAATAAACTTCAAACCGTAAATAAAGTTTCCCAAATACCATAAGTGGTCGTTATTACATCAAATAAATTCCTAAAAATCGATAATATAAAATGTATAAAAATAAGAAAATCAACTTCGCATGGGCCACCTTGTATCCACTCCAACCCGGACCAAGCTTTATGCATCACCGTAAGGTTTGAGAAATATTGGGTGAGTCAAGCGCACTCGGTGCATAGTTATTTCACATGTCTCCATACATATGGGCTTGGCCCATATCCACACAATCCACATAATCACCATGCAAAAATGCATCCCAACCCAACCTAAGTCCATCCGTTACACCCACCTTAGCAGACCTGCTGCTCAAGGCCATGGCTAATCCACCGATCAACTAAGTGATCCCACATATCTTACCTCGCACTGCTGCTCAAGGTCGTGGCTTAGGCCACCGATCACATAAGTGATCCCACATGTCAATCACCCACGGTGATGCACACACTATCAACCGTCGAGATGGGCACCTAGCTAACACCTCCCTTGATGAAGCACATAGCTACCATCAAGCGCTAATGTAGCACAAGGCTAACATTAGACCACGTACATAATGTACACCCTTTCCTTCAATATTCATGTCCCAATCCCCATGTGCATATATTTATCATGACAAGGTAACATTGTAAAGAGTACACATCACATGCTTTACCACAATTCATACACATAACATGTAGTTTAATATCATAAAATATTGACTGTTTAACCTGTTACCCACCATGGTATCCACTAGAGGTGAGCATGGGGTAAGCCAAGCCGGGTTCGAGTCGGCCCAACTAAAATTTAGGCTGTTCATTGGGCTCGGGTCAAAGTAGGGCCCAAAAATGGGCCTAAAATTTTGCCCAAGCCCTACCCATATAAAATACTAAAACCAGTCAGACCTTACCCTTTTATTAATTTTTATATTATTTTATATAATTTTTAAATATATATAATACATCAAAAATATTAAAAAATCAAAATAAATATTTTTCAACAAATTGAAAATAAATTTTAAAAATATGTGGACTTAAATAACATTAAAATAGATACAACTTAACAAGCAAATGCCTCTAAAATAATAACAAAATTAACAAATGTCTTTAAATAATAACAAAATTAACAATAAAATAAGTTTTATATAATATCTAAACAATAACAACAAAATAATAGAAACATAATAGTAAAATGGTAGCAAAATAAAGAGAAAACAATAAGAAAATAATATTTAAAAATAATTTTTTTGCCTTTAATGATTTGGTAGGCCCTGCCAAGAAAATTCTTACGAGGGCTGCCCATTTTTTAAGCGGGCCTCATTTTTCATCAAGCCCATTTTTAGCCTATATTTTTACCCGAACCTCCCATTTTTCTGCGGGGCCTTGGTAGGTAGGTGGCCCAAACCATGCTCACTCTAGTATCCACCATCTTAGCCATTATTTTTGGCTACCATTCACATTATAACATATACATATATAACAACATGCCCAAATAATAGAAGAACAAAGGCGATAACTACGCACCTTACTATTTAGTGAAAACCCAATCTATTCAAATCTAACACAATCTAGGATCCCGAAACTCTTTATTCCTATCGATTTGCCCCTAAAAACCATAATCACAATCGGTCAGCACTCAACCCATAAAATGGCCTTTGGCCGAATGTTGAAAACCACTTACCTGCTTATCTGAATCCCGAAAAACTGCTCATTGCCCTTGAACTGTCGAAATCCTTATATGCCTCATGTTACAATCAGCCATAATCAATAAATCCATAAGAATGGCCTTAGGCCGAATACTACATATTACATTACCTTGAGTAGTTGAACTCACAAGGATCCCTTAATGCTCCCCTATGCTGGATACATACAAACGAACACAAGGTTATGGTACTATAACCATTCGGCCACCTCCAAAACCAAAGTCAATCACTTAATTTCGGCTACCAAAGGAAATGAGTCAAACCGATTGCCAAAGGAGAGGTTACTTACCACCAACGATCGCTTCCCAAAACACTTCCCTATAGAGATTCGGTTGGATAGCTTGCACCAAAAGAAATCGAGAACACCTCCTTCTTTGCTCCTCGAGAGATTCGACCACATGAGAAGGATTATATCGACTACTGATTTGCGAAATATAGATCAAATGAGGGCTACAAGATTCTAAGCAATGGTTCTCAAAAGGGAGATGAAATATTCGGCTATCAAAAGAAATATTTCGGCTTTTGAAAGTAAATAGAAAAAGAAGAGAAAAGGAGAATAAGTACTACACTTTCGGTTTTGGTCAATTGAAGAGAAAATAATGTTGAATCCTTAAGTGTTTTCGACAAAGAGAAAGTGAGATGAAGAAATCAAATTTCGGCACAAAGGAAAAATTAAAGAAGAAGAAAAAAAGATATCAAAGATGATTTCTCTAAAATTCGACTATTTCCTCTTCATGGTGAATATACCACCCCAAAGAGACCCAAAATCGGCTACTACTTCCATTCCTTATCAATCCCATAATAATCTCCTATTTTATCACTTCTAAAAAAATTAATAAAAAATAAAACAACCATTATCCCTTATCATCTTATTCAAAAAAATAATTAAAATAATCCACCCTTATTCAAAATAAATTAAATAACCCCATTCATCCACTATCTCAATATTTAAAACAAATAAAATAAAATCCCCAATTATCTACCCACTTAAAATAAATAAAATAAATCCACACCTATCCCACTCTTTAGCCAAATTTAAAAATAAAAAACCAAGCTTATCCTTACCTAATTAAAAGTCCAAAGCCGTCTAATTTCTTTCCAACTCTCTTGGCGCCAAAAGCCAAAATAAAATAAAAGCACTCCCCCTTGCTGTCCACAAGAGTCGAACCTAGGCCCTTGTCCCGCACTGGCGCCCACGCCACTTTACCACATGATGTTTTGTGGCTTAAATCCCTCACGAATTCCCCTTAAAGCCTCCTTAGCCCAGTTTCCCTTCTTGACGCAAAGAGTAAAAATAAAACACACTCCCATGCCGCCAACGTGATTCGAACTTGAGTCCCCTTTGACGCAACACTCCAAGCCCCTAAGGTAGCGTCCCAAGCCACTCTACCAAGGCGCTTTTTGTGACATGCTTCACCCCAAATTCATTTTAAAACCTCCCCACCAAGCTCCTACTTGACTTAAAAATAAACTCCCATTCGCTTCTCTGCAACTCGAACCAAGGCGTTACATACCAGTTCTAAGTGGTGCCTTGCACCACTTTACCAAGGCTATTCTTATATCCCAAACACCACATAAATTTCCTTAAGCCTTCTTTACCACGCTTCCCCTCTTTAGACTTAAATTCTAAAAATTTTCTAAGGCATTTTTCTATATCCTTGGGTTCTCAAAACCCCTAAAACACACTCAACTACATACTAAGCCTTCTCTTACATGGATTATGCACTAACCGCATAACCCCTAAATCCATGGTATTACAGTTCTACTCTCCTTAAAAATAATTTCGTCCTCGAAATTACTTAGCTAATCGCACTCCTACTCACCACACTATGCTTACGCTGCACACTCTAATCTTATAAAACTATCATACTTCCTATGCACAATCTCTAAGTTCACATACAAGGCTTCGAACACTTTCACTAGAGATACAAGAAAACTCTACAACAATCAGAGCAATTAAGGGTATTCCAGAAATAAGGAACGCAGTTGCCACATCCGCACATCTTCCTCCTCGCGACGGCCACCGTGATAAACCAACCTTGGTTGCCTCGTCTGCACCTTCAAAGATCTCGTTTGGTGTTCCATGACCTCTTCGAACCATGTCCTCCATGGTTGGGACCACACCACCCTTGTCGCTGTCGACCATTCTTGCTGGTGCACTCCTCCTTGACCTTCCGTCTGAGCCCTATTCGGATCCCGAGACGATCCTTAATCAAATGTATCTTAGACTTACATCTAAAACACTCCGATTCGATTCTAGCACTCGCCAACATGATACCTCCCACATTGAGTACATGGACGGTCCGGATTTCCGATGGCGGCTTAGTGCCACGAACATAATTCTCGACCCTCGGTCTTTTTTGAAAGTTCTCAGATGATTCTGACGATCCAAAACTTCTCTTGTCCCAATTTATCTCCTTATCTCTGTTCTGCCTCACAGAGTCCTTAATCCCTTCAGCTACCTTAGCCTTCTCTACTAGCGCAGCGAACTCCCGCTCCTGATGTGGAGCTATCAACAACCTCAAGTCATCCCTTAATCCGTCCTCGAACCGGACACACCGCTCATGCTCCGTAGCCACTACTCCTCGAGCATATTGGCTTAACCTCAGGAATTCAGCTTCGTACTCTGCTACAGATTTGTTCCCTTGAACTAGCCCCAAAAACGCCTTCCTTTGCGCATCGATATAATGCGTGCCAACATACTTCTTCTGGTATGCCACCTTAACATAATCCCAAGTAAGATTCTCAGCTGTGGCACTATCCAGAACTGTGAGCCACCATTGATACGCTTCATCGCGTAGCAGCGCCACCATTCCTTTAACCTTCTCTGCAGCCGTCAGGTCCAACTCATCCATAATTCGTTCGATTGCCTCCAACCAATATTCAGCAGTACTGGGTGCCACATCGATACTCCACGAAACACTTGACTCCATTGGCTCGAGTCGCCAGTCTGAGACTTCCTAGCTCTCATATTTCCACCTGCTCTAGCCACCATCTCAAGAACTCGCAGCACCGCCGGTGATACAGCATCATCCCCCATCTGATCTTGCTGCTCAACACCAAAAGCTGGTGGTAGTGGCGGTGGTACCCATTCTCGGATCCTTGACCCGATCTAACGGGTTTCGACATGACCATTCTTCCTCTCTCTGCGTCCCACGACGACCTCGTCCTCTAGAACTCATATCTAATGTCGCGATTTAATCGATTAAAAAGTTTTGTGCATTAGAAATTTTGTTTCACTTGTTTATCCATGAGCAAATTTTATGAAAGAAGTTTTCAGAAGTAGTTCTTTCGATCGTAATTTCAGTTCAAGTTCACTATTCTAATTCGAGAATCACATTCACATTCACATTCATCCATCTCGATAGAGACACATTCGTTCATCCATAACATTCAATCCTCTTCCATGGGCATTTTTGACCATTCCCACTAGGGGTAATTTTGTCATTTTTCCTATAAGGATATTTTGGTAATAAATCGGGTCAAATTGAAAATCTTCACAAATCGAGGCATTTCAAAATTTTTAAAACTTAAGGGTATTTTGGAAATTTCCAAATTAAAAGTGTCGCAGAAATTTCAAAAATTGAGGGTTATTTTGGTAATTTTACAAGTCGGGGGTATTCTTGTAAATTTTCAAATCTGGGTATCTCAATATTTTGCAAAATAGGATTTTTGATATTTTGTAAAATAAGAATATTTTAATAAAATTCAAGGGTAATATGAATTTTTTTTTAGCCAAGGCATTTTGGTAATTTACAACACGTGGTATTTTCGTAATTTTGTAAATCAAAAATATTTTGAGAAATGTCTTCAAAATAGTTTGTACAAAATAAAAAGGGTAATTTAATGTTTTAAAACTAGGGTTTTATAAAAATTACAGCTAGTTCCTTTAGGGTTTTATTGGGTTTAGCAGTGAATAAGTCCTCTTGGTTAGGGTGAACTGTAACTCACGCACTGGTAGGATTCGAGTAAAGAGGAGGTGAGTCGCTAGGACTGCTTAAATACCAATCTCTTCTGAATCCACTCCTAGACATGCGCACTTGATTACCACACCCTAGCTCTACGACCTAATCACAAGTTTGTTTAATGGTCCTTAAGTCTTATGTACTTGTGTTTGAGTAGACTAGTCCTAGGGTTCAATAGCCCTAATATTCTAATCTACGAGCCCAAATAAGCCTATAACATTTCACATATAAATCACTTTAATAGTCAGAGGTACTTACCGTGGACTTGGCCTGAGGTACAGTGCCATGCCAAAATACCTGAAAAATCTATGAAAGCCCATCTTAAAAAAAAATGTTTTTGGGCCCAAATCCCTCAAACCCAAGTTTGAACCGGGCTCTGATACCAAACTGTAAGACCCCCAAACCCAGCCCACGAGCCTTGACCGGATTTGGTATGTCATCTGCGGAAAACATTTGCGAAGAATTTGTCTTAAAGGTGAAAACGTGAAAATTTGTGAACTTTAATAAAACATTATGTATTTAAAAGCCCATTAAAATTTAGTTGTTATAAATTCCCAGTTAAAACTTTTACATAAGTTATTATAATATAAATTGATTCAAAATATTTTTCCATTATTAGTTCAATTAATAAAATAAACTTCAAACCGTAAATAAAGTTTCCCAAATACCATAAGTGGCCCCTATTACATCAAATAAATTCCCAAAATACTAATAATATAAAATGTATAAAATAAGAAAATCAACTTCTGCATGGTCCACCTTGTATCCACTCCAACCCGGTCCAAGCTTTATGCATCACCGTAAGGTTTGAGAAATATTGGGTGAGTCAAGGACTCGGTGCATAGTTATTTCACATGTCTCCATACATATGGGCTTGGCCCATATCCACACAATCCACATAATCAGTCATGCAAAATGCATCCCAACCCAACCTAAGTCCATCCGTTACACCTACCTTAGCGCACTGCTTTGCTCAAGGCCATGGCTAATCCACCGATCAACTAAGTGATCCCACATATCTTACATGGCGCACTGCTGCTCAAGGCCGTGGCTAGGCCACCGATCACATAAGTGATCCCACATGTCAATCAGTACACGGTGATGCACACAGCTATCAACCGCTGAGATGGGCACTTAGCCAACACCTCCCTTGATGAAGCACGTAGCTACCATCAAGCGCTAATGTAGCACAAGGCTAACATTAGACCACGTACATAATGTACACCCTTTCCTTCAATATTCATGTCCCAATCCCCATGTGCATATATTTATCATGACAAGGTAACATTTTAAAGAGTACACATCACATGCTTTACCACAATTCATACACATAACACAGGTAGCTTAATATCATAAAATACTGACATGTTTAACCGGTTACCCACCATGGTATCCAACATCTTAGCCATTATTTTTGGCTACCATTCACATCATAACATATACATATATAGCAACATGCCCAAATAACAGAAGAACAGTGCGATAACTATGCACCTTACTATTTAGTGAAAACCCGATCTATTCAAATCTAACACAATCTAGGATCCCGAAACTCTTTATTCCTGTCGATTTGCCCCTAAAAACCATAATCACAATCGGTCAACACTCAACCCATAAAATGGCCTTTGGCCGAATGTTGAAAACCACTCTGAATCCCAAAAAACTGCTCCTTGCCCTTGAACTGTCAAAATCCCTATATGCCTCATGTTACAATCGGCCATAATCAATAAATCCATGAGAATGGGCTTAGGCCCAATACTACATATTACCTTACCTTGAGTAGTTGAACTCACAAGGATCCCTTAATGCTCCCCTATGCTGGACACATACAAATGAACACAAGGTTATGGTACTATAACCATTCGGCCACCTCCAAAACCAAAGTCAATCACTTAATTTCGGCTACCAAAGGAAATGAGTCAAAATCGATTTCCAAAGGAGAGGTTACTTACCACCAACGATCAGCTTCCCAAAAACACCTCCCCCCTATAGAGATTCGGTTGGATAGCTTGCACCAAAAGAAATCGGGAACACCTCCCTTATTTGCTCCTTGAGAAATTCGGCCACAGGAGAAGGATTATTAGGCTTAAGGATTTGCGAAATATAGATCAAATGAGGGCTACAAGATTCGGCAATGGTTCTCAAAAGGGAGATGAAATATTCAGCTATCAAAATAAATATTTCAGCTTTTGAAAGTAAATAGAAAAAGAAGAGAAAAGGAGAATAAGTACTACACTTTCGGTTTTGGTCAATTGAAGAGAAAATAATGTTGAATCCTTAAGTGTTTTCAAGACAAAGAGAAAGTGAGATGAAGAAATCAAATTTCAAGACAAAGGAAAAAATTAAAGAAGAAGAAAAAAGATATCAAAGATGATTTCTCTAAAATTCAAGACTATTTCCTCTTCATGGCCGAATATACACCCCAAAGAGACCCAAAATCGGCTACTACTTCCATTCCTTATCAATCCCATAATAATCTCCTATTTTATCACTTCTAAAAAAAATTAATAAAAAAATAAAACAACCATTATCCCTTATCATCTCATTCAAAAAAATAATTAAAATAATCCACACTTATTCAAAATAAATTAAATAACCCCATTCATCCACTATCTCAATATTTAAAACAAATAAAACAAAATCCCCAATTATCTACCCACTTAAAATAAATAAAATAAATCCACACCTATCCCACTCTTTAGCCAAATTTAAAATAAAAACCAAGCTTATCCTTACCTAATTAAAAGTCCAAAGTCATTCAATTTCTTTCCAACTCTCTTGGCGCTAAAAGCCAAAATAAAATAAAAGCACTCCCTTGTCGTCCACAAGAGTCGAACCTAGGCCCTTGTCCTCGCACTGGCGCCCACCGCCACTTTACCGCATGATGTTTTGTGGCTTCAATCCTCACGAATTCCCTTAAAGCCTCCTTAGCCAGCTTCCTTCTTGACGCAAAGAGTAAAAATAAAACACACTCCCATACCGCCAACGTGATTCGAACTTGAGTCCCCTTTGACGCAACACTCCAAGCCCCTAAGGTAGCGTCCCAAGCGACTCTACCAAGGTGCTTTTTGTGACATGCTTCACCCCGAATTCATTTTAAAACCTCCTTAGCCAAGCTCTTACTTGACGCAAAAATAAACTCCCATTCGCTTCTCTCGCAACTCAAACAAGCGCCACATACCAGGCCCTAAGTGGCGCCTTGTACCATTTTACCAAGGCTATTCTTATATCCCAAACTCCACATAAATTTCCTTAAGCCTTCTTTACCACGCTTCCCCTCTTTAGACTTAAATTCTAAAAATTTTCTAAGGCATTTTTCCATATCCTTGGGTTCTCAAAACCCCTAAAACACACTCAACTACATACTAAGCCTTCTCTTACATGGATTATGCACTAACCGCATAACCCCTAAATCCAGGGTATTATAATTTGGGTTGTCACTGCTCATAGTTCATCAATGTTCTATCACTGATGCGTTACCATGCTTTCTCGTTCAGCTGATATCTTTGACAGAAAACCCAAAGAAATGATCATATTTTTCTCAGCAAGCTTGCCCCGCTGCAATTTTAGAGTCCCTTCCCTTGAACCTTAGGACATAAAATTTGTTCCTCCCACTGCAACTTCAGGGGAATAACATTTGGCTTCTTCCATCCATCCAGTTACCACTCAGAGGTATGGAATTTGTATGATCTTCAATCAAGTTGATCTGTTACACCATTCCCTGGGTATAATGACCAGATTTATGTGCCTAAAATTTGCATAAATGCAAGGTATCATTTTTCTTTCCCGAGAATGATCCTCTTTTACACTTGGGTTAACATTACACGTCATTTATCGAGATGGTATCACTGACGAAATTTCTTATCTAATAAAAATCTGAAGAGATAATCATCTTTCAATGTTTCCAACCTTTAGGCTTGGTGAGTTCTAAACAATAGTCCTGTTTCAGATTCTCATATTATTTAGAAGCTTCTAGAGTAATATGCGAAGCTTCTTTTATGAAAGTATTATTAGTCTCTTAATCGTTATTTCAATATAAAATACTTGAAAAAGATCACAACAATGGATGTGAAAGAAACTAATCAGGAGCATAGCTCTAAACAAATAAGTTAATCAAGGATAACCAAGGCAATAAAAGAAAATTGATTGGTGTATCTTGAAAAGATAAAGTAAGCAAAGATAGCTAAGGATATAAAAGAAAATTGATTGAGGTGTATCTTTGAAAAGAAAAAAAATTAATCAAAGATAGCAAATTCAAAAATGGATAAGATAGAAGATAGGCGCCCCAGATATCACAGCATGAGCTTCTCTATACAAACTTCTTGAGGACCATTTTGAGCTCAATACGTGTTTAGAGGATCCGAAGTACTTTGTCAATGCCCCAAGATGTAGCATGATTCCTCATTATTAATTAAAGCATAGAAAGACTACCACATGCCCTATCTTTGATCAAAATGTGAGCCACCATTTTGGGTTTTCGACTCAAAACCCCTTTGGCCCCAAAGCGCCCTTTGCGGGTTTTCGCCTTGGCCTCTCCTTTTTCTTTTCTCTTTTTTTTTGAATGAATTTGAGCTCAAGGCACCCTTTGTGGGTTTTCACCTTGGACCTTCTCTTTTCAAGTAAAATCCTTCTTGACTGAACCTGAATTCTCCAGATTAGGCAAGTCTTTGGCATCCATCTTGGTCAATATCAATGCTCCTCCAGCACAGGCCTTCAACATAAGGTTCTTCCCACTTTGGCATCTACTTTTCTCTGAAATCCTTTTGTAAAAGAAGGATCTGGTTCCCCTCGTGGAATTCTCTAGGATAAACCTCTTTGTCGTAAGCTTCCATCATCTGACCGTGATGGATAACTTTTAACCTTTTCTTCGATTAGGTTCAATTGGAAAAAATGCTTCCATTCCATAAACCAATGGGTAAGATGTTGCCCCGGCAAAAGTCCTGGCCAACGTTCGACAATCATAGAAGATAAATAGTAACTTCTTTATGCCAATCTTTAAAAGTCTCGGTCATCTTTCATTTTTTTGTTTTTTTTCTTTTGACAACCTTTGCTATACTATGATATGCTGACTGATCTTTGAGCAAGCTGTAATTTTTTGACATTGCATAGTTATGCATTATTAAACATGATCCTTTCTAGCATTCTTTGTTGGCGTCTGATCCTTTTTTTTAAAGAATTTAATGACTTTGACCTTATAACATTGGAATATGAAGCTACTTCCACCCTCTTAATGAAGTAAATGACGACCACGACGTTGAACCGATATTGGCTAAAAGCTTTTGACGAATTGGCCCCATCACATCCATGCCCCACATATGGAAAATTTGTGAAGAAATGGAGAAGACACATGAATCTTGTCTCCTTAAATACGACATTTTCGGTATAACTGATGCAATCCCCTTCCATGGTATACCAATAGTGCCCAATCCTCATGTTTAGCCCGCGTCTTATTAGCCCAGGCATGTCTTGATATGATCGTGCAAAAACATCTTTGAATTCTTGAAAATAACTCAATGATGTCTCACCTTAATTCTGTGATGAGCTAGGTTAAAATCTTTACCTCTTTTCTAGGTTCAAAATATCTACTGACCTTTTGTAGAGTAGGGTCTATTTTTCATCTTGTTCTACCATTCTTAGCAAAGCATAAGATAGGTCACAATCTTTGTCATCTTCAAAGTCTTGAGATCCCTCTAGACACATATCTTACTCAAAAGGAGACTCTGAGTCAGTACCAGCGTTGCTCACATCGTTGATACCTGGAGACCTATTGTAGGTTTGAAAGAAGATTCCAAAGAAAAAATGATTCAAAGAATGTTTATTTATATGATCATAAAGAATGCAAGAATACTTGAAAGAAAGTCAAAAAAAAAAAAGAAAAAAAACTAAGAAAAATTGTTTGTACAGTATGAAATGGAAAGAATAAAAGAATGTTTGCTTAAAAGATGCATTTTATTGAAATAAAATTTCAGACACGAGCCTATTTCACAAAAGGGTTCTTATTGCCTCTAGGCTTAAGGCAACAAGCATGTTTTGTATATTACTCTAGATCAGTTCTAAAAATACAGGGATCTCTTCCATAGTCCCATTATTCAAAACACTCCCAAGTACGCAAGGGCTTGGAAACTTCATTCCCCGATTCCCTTTTCAGATATGTCATTAGTGTTCAGATTCCCAATATCAGGTCTTGTACTAAAGCCCTAAACTTGATGCATTCTTGAATCTCATATATCTCACCCTTCACCTAGATGGTTGGGTGATAGATTTTCTTCCTCATAGGGATCATCTAATTTGACAATACCCATTTTGACAAGTCTTTCGATCATCTTTTTAAAAGCGGTGTAGTTCTCGATCGAATGTCCTGTGATTCCCACATGGTATTCGCATTGAGAGTTTGTGTCGTACCATTTAGGGTATGGAGGTTGTATAGGTTTTAGGTAGAAAAGGGATACTACATGTACAACTAACAAAATTTGGTATAGCTCCCTATACGTGATTAGGATGGGCGAGAATTAGGATTTTTCTGAGTTCGGTCTTGGATTGAGTCCTTGCCTTGAGGTGACCTGATTTTGTTGGGATCTGATAGTAAAGGGTACCACTTTTGGATATGCGTCTGGTTGAGTCTAGACGCTTATTAGAGTAAAACCTGGGGGATAGACGAGGTCTTCATTATCATTTCCACTTTTGACTACTAGGCCTTTCCTCTCTTCAAGCCCTTCAACTAGTAAATGACTTAACTGGCCAATCACATTCTTTTGGAATTCCCACATGTCTTGTTAAATTTTGGCCAATTGCTCTTGCATCTGTATTTGTCTTTACTCTAACCTTTTCAATCTTTGTTCCATGTTTTCGAAGTTAACTCACTCTCTTTCTTTCTCATTTCCCTGCTATTAATTTCAACTAATTAGGCCCTCTCTATGGACTCAAATGCATATGATGTGATGTAATGCAATGCAAAGGAATGAAATGCAAAAAGAGAGGTGTTGATTCTGAATTCAATTCCATTAGAAAAACTTTACTAGAAAATAAATTTCTTTACAAAAAAACGGATTACATATGCAGCTGTGTCCTCATAGTCCAAGTGAAAACATCAATCCCCTTCTTCCCAAAGGATGTTATGATCGTGTCCCATGAACTTTCCCAATAGATGTCTCTTCTAGCTCCTTATTACTTAATCCAGGCCGTGACTCTTCACTCACTTATTTCCATAAAGCTCGTTAGCCTCTTCAAGAAAGCCAAGACGTGGTGATGCTCGAATAGTCATTGTCAGCTTGAATCCTTGGGCTGTAACACCCCAAACCCGACCCAAAACGTCACGACCAGATCTGGTATGCTACGGGTTAAATGTTGAAAACTTTGCTTTGGAGGGTTTTGAAAATCTCAGTTCGTTTATGCAGGTATTTATTAAATAAGTGATATTTGTAGAAAGCCTTTGTAGATTTTTTTTCCTTCTTATAATCAAGTCCTTGAACATAAGTTTATAGAATATAAACATTAACAAATATAAATTGATAACCTAAGCTATGGAGGCCTTATTACATAAATAATCCCAAAATTAGAACTTAAAGAAAAATCAGAAATTGTTTATGAAAATAAAAACTTGATGGCCCCTTGAGTCTGCCTTGGCTCCCATGTCCACGATCTACTGCTCATTTGAAAAGTCAGGGAAATAAAAGGGTGAGTCACCAAGACTCAGTGTGCAAATCCCAAAAACACATAAAAAGGGTGAGGCCCACAAACACATTATGGGCCTTGGCCCATACACAATGGCAACAGAATATATACATGCTACATGGCCCATCCCAATCCTATAGTCCATCCTCTACACACTAGCCTGCACCTACCATCACACCTTGGGATTTCTACAATCAACCCTCCATCCGCTACACACCATTTCGAAATTTGGTTGCTTGTCATAAAGACTGATCACAATGTGACCTATGTGGCAGAGCCACTGATCGCCATACGACCTTAATAATATATTGTGGTTTAACCACCGATCACTATGTGACCTATAAATCAGATGTGGCAGAGCCACCGATCGCCATGCGACCTAAATAACATGTTTTGGATTAACCACTGATCACTGAGTGACCTATTAGCATGCTCTTCCCCTTATCATATCAATCCCATCCCATGTATACATACATGCAAAATCAAAACAATATACTATCTAAAAAGATAACAGACTACCACATCCTTCGATAACATAGAGAAGTTTCTATGATTACGTACCTGGCATCCTTTGCCTACCCTTTTCGGGTAACACGACTGTTCATACAGCCTTTTTCTGGCTTTTAGCCCATAACATATATATAGTATGATTAAATAGTGTGATAGAGATCCACACACGATTGCATAAGATGAGACTTTCTATGTCGATACTATCGGGTTCGATACGATCGCTAATCGCCTAAGGTTTTGTTCAAGTCACCCACAACCCGGTGGCCAATCCCGTACGGTTGTCACAGCTCACTTCTTAAATCTAGGGGTTGGATTTACGGATCCAATTCCCTCTTTCATTTGACTGGCATTTGTATCCATGGAACAGATCTTAGTCAACAAATCGGATTAAAATATTAAATTGAGTGCAAACACGAATGTACATTTATAGGGGAGATATCTCTTACCGAGAAATCCCGAAAGAGATGGAGTTTAGAGACTAACAGTTTCTGGCTTTTAGATCTAGACGATCTACTTCGATTCCCGATGTGTCGCCCCAAAATAAGAACACGAGAACAATCAAATTATTACTCCAAAGACAATCTTATCTAGCTTTTCGGCTTTGGTCTCCAAAAACTGGAAGAGAAGAAGTGAAGAGAGAATTCAGCACTTACCTTAACTGACAGATTTGACTAACTCTTAGAGATTCTGGCTTCTGAGAAGATCAAAAGGAAAACATTGAAAAATGATCTATGAAGATTTGGCTATGAAGAAATCAGCAAAGAGAGAATAAAGGAAAGAACAATGATCATTAGGTTATAAGAAAAGAATGGAGAAGAGAAGAGTTATGAGTTTTGGCTTTTGAGAAAAAGATGATTGGGAGAAGAGAACAATGGAAATTTTGACTTTTGCATAAAAGTGGAGATGAGAGGAAAGAAAAAGAGAATAGGGTCAAATACCGGAATTGAAGAGGCATCCCCCCTACTTAAACCAAAATTTCAGCACCTATTGCCTAAAAATCAAAAATGCCCCTCTTTAAAATCAAAAATCAAGAGAAATTTCGGCACCCCTTGAACCTATCAGAACCGATTTCATCTCCCCCTTCAGTATTGGAATTTCGGCCACCACTGTGACCAGTAGATAAATCCAAAATTTTTTCCTTATCTTTATCCGATTACTCATCCACAAAGGTCATGGATAACACCACCTCTTCCTTCCTTTATCAAGACATTATCAACCTTATTATCCATACTAAATAATTCCTAATTTCAAGCATCCAAGCCGAACTCCACTCGCTTCTTTGCTATTGCGAAATTAAATTAAAATAAAAGGTATCATGCGACTCGAACCTTGGACCTCCTTAACTACTTGACACGCCACCTCCTAATCCTTTCATGTCGCCACTGACCACTGGGCCACAAGCCCATTTTTGTGTCTTCACAGATAATATCTTTTAAGCCCTACCCTACCTAACTCTCCACTAGAGTGCCCAAATAGAAAATTTTTGCTAAGGCCTCGGCCCAACTTCGAGCCCATTCTGGACCCCTAAAACATTCTAATAAGCATAATAAGTACAACAATACATCACAGCACGTTACATGCAAAGCCCCATAAATTCGGGATATGACAGTTCTACCTCCTTAAAAAAATTTCGGCCTCGAAATTACCTGATCATAATAGATGCGGGTATTACTACCGTATTGCTTCCTCTGGTTCCCAAGTAGCCTCCTCAGAACCGTGATTCTGCAACAGAACCTTAACTAACAGAACTGTTTTCCTTCACAATACCTTAACATCATGATCCAGGATTCCTACTGGTTCCTCTTCAAAGGATAGGTCAGGTCTCACTTCGATTTCTTCCACAGACACTACATGAGATGGATCCGAACGGTAATGTCTTAACATAGAGACGTGGAATACATTGTGAATCTAGCTTAGCTCAGAAGGTAGCTCTAGCTGATAGGCTACCGACCCTACTCGTTTTAACACCCGATAAGGTCCGATAAATCTGGGACTTAATTACCCTTTCGTCCAAACCTCAGTACTTTCTTCCATGGCGACACTTTCAAGAACACCTTGTCACCCACTGCAAACTCTATGTCTTTACGCTTCAAATCAGTATAGGACTTCTGTCTATCTGATGCTTCTTTTAATCGAGCCCAAATTAACTCTACCTTTTCCTCTGTCTCGGTAACCAACTCTGGACCCAAAATTTGACGTTTCCTTAATTCTGTCCAACAGGTAGGAGTACGACACTTCTGCTCATGCAATGCTTCATAGGGCGCAATCTGAATACTAGACTGATAGCTGTTGTTGTAAGCAAACTCCGCTAATGGTATAAATTCTTCCCAACTTCCTCTGAAATCAATGACACAACCTCTCAACATGTCCTCCAAGATTTAGAGATTCTCAAGAAATGAACTCACCTAATAGGTCCAACTAGCACTAAAGCCGTTCTCTTATTCCTAAGAATTTTAAACGCTCCTACGTCTAAGGCCTAATGGGCCCAATCCTACTAGGCCCAACTTTGGGATGTTACAAATCTACCCTCCTTAAAGAAATTTCGTCCTCGAAATTTCCACTATAGAAACAAATGACATCCTAACCTATCACACTATACTCACGCACAAGACTCGATTCTAAAACAGTAATACACTTTCTAACTTAAGCTTGGAACCTCTTCACACAACCAAATATCTAATACAAAAGCAAATAGGTATTTAACACTCATACTTAAAAAATTTCCATCCAAAACATACACAGAATAAATACAATCATTATGGTATATAATAATAAGTAAGGGGACTTACGGATTTGGTGCCGGAGACTCGGGTGCCATACTTCCAGTAAAGATACTTTTTTTTAAACCAAATTTCAAATAACTTTGAAAAACATTTTTGAACCCATTCCACAACCGATTTTTGCAACCTAGGCTCTGATACCAAAATGTAACACCCCAAACCCTGCCCAAAACGTCACGACCAGATCTGGTATGCTACGGGTTAAATGTTGAAAACTTTTCTTTGGAGGGTTTTGAAAATCTCGGTTCATTTATAAAGGTATTTGTTTAATAAGTGATATTTGTAGAAAGCCTTTGTAGTTTTTTTTCCTTCTTATAATCAAGTCCTTGAACATAAGTTTATAGAATACAAAACATTAACAAATATAAATTGATAACCTAAGCTATGGAGGCCTTATTACATAAATAATCCCAAAATTAAAACTTAAAGGAAAATCAGAAATAGTTTATGAAAATAAAAACTTGATGGCCCATCGAGTCCGCCTTGGCTCCCATCTCCACGATCTACTGCTCATCTGAAAAGTCAGGGAAGTAAAAGGGTGAGTCACCAAGACTCAGTGTGCAAATCCCGAAAACACATAAAAAGGGTGAGGCCCACAAACACATTATGGGCCTTGGCCCACACAAAATGGCAACAAAATATATACATGCTACATGGCCCATCCCAATCCTATAGTCCATCCTCTACACACCAAATTGCATCACCATCACACTTTGGGATTTCTACAATCAACCCTCCATCCGCTACACACCATTTCGACAATTTGTCTTTCATCATAAAGACCGATCACTATGTGACCTATGTGGCAGAGCCACCGATCGCCATGCGACCTTAATAATATATTGTGGTTTAACCATCGATCACTATGTGATCTATTAATCAGATGTGGCAGAGCCACCGGTCGCCATGCGACCTAAATAACATGTTGTGGATTAACCACCAATCACAGAGTGACCTATTAGTATGCTCTTCCCCTTAGTCATATCAATCCCATCCCATGCATACATACATACAGAATCAAAACAATATACTATCTAAAAAGATCACAGACTACCACATCCTTCGATAACATAGAGAAGTTTCTATGATTACGTACCTTGCATCCTTTGCCTACCCTTTTCGAGTAATCCGACTGTACATACAGCCTTTTTCTGGCTTTTAGCCCATAACATATATATAGTACAGATTAACTAGTGTGATAGAGATCCACACACCTGATTACAGACAAGACGAGACTTTCTATGTCAATACTATCAGAAGCCGATACGACTACTAACTGTCTAAGGTTTTGTTCTGAAGCAGGTCCACAACCTGGAGGCCAATCCGTCTGGTGACACATACCGCTTCTTAAATCTAGGGGTTGGATTTACGGATCCAATTCCCTCTTTCGTTTGACTGGCATTTGTATCCATAAAATAGATCTTAGTCAACAAATCGGATTAAAACATTGAATCGAGTACAAACACAAATGTACATTCATAGGGCAGAGATCCCTTACCTAGAAATCCTGAAAGAGATAGAGTTTAGAGACTAGCGATTTTCGGCTTTTAGATCTAGACAATCTACTTCGATTCCCGATGTGTCGCCCCAAAATAAGAACACGAGAACAATCAAATCATTACTCCAAAGACAATCTTATCTAGCCTTTCGACTTTGGTCTCCAAAAATCGAAGAGAAGAAGTGAAGAGAGAATTTGGCACTTACCTTAATCGACAGATTCGACTAACTCTTAGAGATTCTGGCTTCTGAGAAGATCAAAAGGAAAATAGTGCAACAGGATCTATGAAGATTCGGCTATGAAGAAATCGGCAAAGAGAGAATAAAGGAAAGAACAATAATTATTCAGTTATAAGAAAAGAATGGAGAATAGAAGAGTTATGAGTTTTGGCTTTTGAGAAAAAGATGATTGAGAGAAGAGAACAATGGAAATTTTGGCTTTTGCATAAAAGTAGAGATGAGAGGAAAGAAAAAGAGAATAGGGTCAAATGCCAGAATTGAAGAGGTATCCCCCTACTTAAACCAAAATTTCAGCACCTACTGCCTAAAAACCAAAAATGCCCCTCTTTAAAATCAAAACTAAGCTATTTAATCAAGGGAAATTTTGGCACCCCTTGAACCTATTAGAACCGATTTCACCTCTCCCTTCAGTGTTGGAATTTTGGCCACCACTGTGACTAGTAGATAAATCTGAAATTTTCTCCTTATCTTTATCTGATTACTCATCCACAGTGTCATGACCTCTTCCTTCCTTTATCAGCACATTATCATCCTTATTATCCATACTAAATAATTCCTAATTTCAAGCATCCAAGCCGAACTCCACTACTGCTCTTTGCTATTGCCGAAATTAAATTAAAATAAAAAGGTATCATGGGACTCGAACCTTGGACCTCCTTAACTGCTTGACACGTCACCTCCTAATCCTTGCATGTCGCCACTGACCATTGGGCCACAAGCCCATTTTTGTGTCTTACTTCACAGATAATATCTTTTAAGCCCTATCCTACCTGACTCTCCACTAGAGTGCCCAAACAGAAAATTTTTGCTAAGGCCTCGGCCTAACTTCGAGCCCATTCTGGACCCCTAAAACATTCTAATAAGCATAATAAGCACAACAATACATCACAGCACGTTAAATGCAAAGCCCCATAAATTTGGGATGTGACATGGGCAATAAAATCATGTTTTCCTTCATGGACTATCAGTCTTCTGTCATTGTGTTTACTTGGACCATATTCAGACGATCATATTATAATCCACTTTATCAAGAAATCCATTTTCTCATGACCAACTCTTCTATTTAGCAATCGAATTCGAATCAACACCTCCTTTCTATGATGTGAATGCAATGCAATCAAAACTAAAGAAAACACGTTAGTGCAAGAGAAATAAATAACAAAATACTGTACCTATCTGGGTGACCACTATGGTTCAACATAACCCTATCTAGGGTTGGCTCTTAAGGATCACTATATGTGGTTTAGCTCTAAAGTTGAGGTACCCGAACCAGTAGACTCCTCGATCCTCACCCATTATAGGCTCATATAGACCAAGTTCAGTTCAGGGGAATACATTTCCCTATGGCCATGCAGAAGTGAAAACTTCACAAAGACATAGGTACAGATGTATTTCGGAAGCAGTCCACTAGCCCATGCAGAGGTGAAAACCTCATGAAGGCATAGCTTCTCGCTCCCACTTAAGGGTACGACCACAACGGTCATGCAATGCAATGCAGAAATATATATTAAAAATTAGGACCATATGCAATAAAAGGATCATGTTTTTTTTTAAATCAAAATTTTAAATTCGAACAAAAGGACATGAAATTATCGATTTTACGGCTTGACTCTCTTGGTGTCCCCAGCGGAGTCGCCAAGCTGTCGAAACTATTTTTAAAGTTTTATGAAAAACGTGGGGATCGACTTTAAAACGAAAATGGAGTCGCTACCAATCCCTTTTTACTTAGGTGTGATTGTATCACCTTATAAAATGTTTTATTTCAAAGTATTGATTTTGGTCCACGAAAGACAAGAAAAACGGGTTCAGGAGTCGGTTACGTACGAGGAAGGATTAGCACCCTCGTAACGCCCAAAAATTGGTACCTAATTGATTAATTAATGTCCTTATGTTGAGAATTTGAAAATTTTTTGAAATATGATCCTTTATTAGAAAGAAAACCAAGACTTACATTTCTCAAAGAAATAAAATGTTACACCCAGTAAGTTAGGACATAACATCTCATGGCTTTGAAAGTAGACTCACCTTTATTTAGAAAATTCTTATCTCGAGACACAAAACATTATATTCAATAAGTTAGGATATAACGCTTTGAATTCCCGAGAATAAGTTTTGATTTATAAATTTATAAATTTCAATTTTAAAAGCAAAGGGATACTTTATATTTTAAGTTCAACGATAAAAATCGAAACCCAGTGAGTTAGGGCACAATTCTTCTCGAAGTCCCCAAATATTAGATATCACCATATTTTTTAAAACTATTTGAATAAAATGCGTCAATTCAAAAGGTGTTTTTATAAAAAATGGCTTAAGTAAGATATTACAACATACATACTTAATAACAATTCAACATTATATTAACAATAAATAATTAAAGAATAATATAACATGAATAAACAAATAAAAGAACTATGTTAAAGTAATAATAAACGAATGAAAGAAAATAGATAAATATGAGGTACAAAATAAGCGTTGAAATATATAAAAGAATATTTAAGAAATGAATTCTAAATTCCATAAACAAGCTCAAATAAAAATAAGTAAATGATAAATTTAAATCTTTGAATGGATATTATGACACAAAAAGAAATAAAAGGAATATGTCAATCTAGAAAATGATCTAATATGTATAATATGATATTTAAAAACTTAAAGTATATGAAAATATAAGGCTATTTACAATTTAATAATTTAATGCACAAAATATAAATAATAATATATGATAAAAACGATTATAAGTAAATATTATATGCAAATTTAAAATAGAAATATATAGTATAATAATCATAAAATTAAATATATATTATATAAATAATATAAATAATATATGTTATAATATAAATAAATTTTGTACAAAATAATATTTTAAAAAGAACAATGCATGATATAATAAAATACTATAATATAAAAATTTTAAAATATATAATCTAATATTTAAAATGTTAAAATAAAAAGTACCATAAAAATTTTTTAAAATAAACAAAGATATAAGGATTAAATAGCACTAAAAATAAATATAAAAGGATTAAATCGAAACGCGCATCACATTGCATGGATTAATATGGCAATTATGCCTTCTTTCCAAAACGACGTTGTTCTGATTTTTGCCTTTAAGCAGCCCAAGGATTAAATTGCAACAGAATATAAGTTTTAGGGCTAAATTAAAAAAATAAAAAAATATTCGAACATAATTGTAAATGAGAAAAAATGCGGAAGGGCCTATAGGGCAATTAGACCCTTAAACAAAAACACGCGGATCCTCTCCGAGTTTTCAGGTCAACACACGAATCCTCCCTTAAAACGACGTCATTTTATGCTTATTGAATTAAGCGAAAACGACGTCGTTTCTATCTCGCGATATAAATTAAAAATTGGCTAAAAAAAGTCATTTTAACTCCTTAAAAAAAACGAAACAGAAGCTCTGCAGAGCTCTCCTCCCTTCGGCCTCCAGGCGATTTCCGGCAGGCCCTTCGACGAGGCTCTGGCTCCGTCGCCGCCCACCGTGCACGGTGGCTGGAACTTCAAAAGATGAATTTCTTTCTCTCCTTTTTTTACTTATTTTTTTAGACTTTAATACATGTAAAAAAAAAAAGGAAAAAAAAAGAACTTAAGGAAAAAAAATGGATTCGATATAGAAGGAAAAAAAAAAAACCTTTGGTATCGTTCTTTGATTTTTTATTGTATATATGCCTCTGTATCTTTTGTCTGTATATTATTGTCTGTATTCTCTGTGTTCCTATAGTTATAGAATAGTCGGGCTTTTATAGCCTTGAAAATAAAAATAAAAAAGGAAATCATTATTGTTGCCATTTTTGTTGTTGCTTTGTTTCCTTTCTTGTGCAAGCAATCAACGAAGATATTAGCGGTGGTGCGGGATTCGAGCGCAGATCGCGGCGCGACCGAAAACTTAAGTGGGCACGAGGAGTTGATTATGGCACAAGGGGCTGGTACTTGCGGCGCTTAGGGTTTCAGAAAACTCTAGGCTTACTGAAACTGTTGAAGATTTGGGCCCCTTTTGGGCCGCATAGGTTTTGGGTTAGTAGGTTATGTTTAGGTCAGGGTCTGTTTTGGGTCTGAGTGTTAGGCTCTGGTGTAATGGGTAATGGCTAGTTTGGTTTGTAATTGGGTAATGTTGTAGGCCACTGGGTTTAGTTTGGGCTTTGTAAAAGGACCGTAAAAAGAAAAAAAACTGGACATTTTTATTTTTTTTTTGTTTTTATTTGGTTTTTTTTCAAAGCCTGGGCATAAATGGGCTATTACAGTGTACATAGTGTTCGCTCTTTTTGCATTTCGTCTAATTTCTTTCATGACATCCTCGCACCAAACTGTGACTGCCCACTATCTATCCAGTATATGTCATAGCCTACTTTTGGAAATAAGGCAGCCAGGTGAAAGTATGTTTCTTTTACAACTGAGATTATCAAAAAATTACGCGGCTATTTCAGTACGAAATTGATGCATTTCGCTAGGTTTTTCGCCATGTGCTCGTATTGTAGACCCCCGTCATACGATTGTGTATACTATTCAAAAGGTATGTTGGCAAGGTAGTCCACACGGATGTTGTTGATGGCGCACAAGTTATCCAAAATTTTATGGAAACGATGTTGGATGAGCTCGTACCTTGTAAAGAAAAGTATCCTGATGAATGCAAAAATGAACGAAATATGGTTTAGCATGATGTTGGACATGATGGGAGGCTACCTTCCCATGTTGATGTATCGATCTCGCTCACTTTTTGAAGGACATTTTGTATAGCAGTTGGATCCAACAATCGTATACAGTACCTATGGTGTGTGCAATCCCAAAGGCTACCATGTCGTTCAATAGTGAAAAAGATTTCGAGTTCCTTGTCGAATATAACACATGTTGGGTTGCGGGCAAATGTGATGTCACAATCAGGAAAGGAAGAAATCTCAATCATCTACCTTTTTGGGGAGAGTAATTGCAAACGCTATCGAAAAAAATCCTCCGATTACTATCCTAGGCAATAGCCATCAACAACTGATGCTCATACCTCTCATATAGCTAGGTGTCATCAATCTATACTAAAGGCTTGCAGTTCCGGAAAGCTTCCTTACTTTGATCGAAGGTCTAAAAGAATCGGTGGAATACTCTTTTCCTAGGGACCAGACAATCATCGAATTACGTATTGGATCTAGTGCCCTAAGTGTAGTATTTTCATCTAAGTACATTTGTAATTTTTCGAATAGATTGGTTAATAAAACAAATTCATTGATTGCATTATTATACTTTGTATAATTTTTCTCACATAGTTTTTGCACCCCAAAGTAAAATGTAAGCAAATGTTGCTCATTGGTTGTCTAAATATTTAACTAATACCAAACGGTATTACATGGTCAGATCGTAGTACGAAAAGACATATATTATTAGACGAACCTAAACATGTCTTTAGTCTAATCGAAAATGAACAAACTACTTGAAAAACTAATATGTTGTCTATCAAATCCAATTGGGGAGATGTCTTGTCTTGGGCATCGGAACGGATGACTCCCAAAAGATAAAGACATAAATACGACAGACTAGACTGAAAGTATATTGGACAAGACCCAAGCAGAATAGATCCTAAATCCGTTTACGAATTTAGTCACTTGTGATGTTCATAGTATGGCATACCTAATTCTCGAGTGGATGACGGACTATGTATGTGTGACTCGTACACTTTGATATAAGTAAAAGTCTAAGTTCAAATAGATAATGAACTGAAAGTTGGTGCATTGGGTGTACGACTTCAATTGTATGTAGCATTATTCACAATAGTGGAATTCATAGCCCAAAATATGAGTAAATAATATCCTTTCATTAGCATAACATTGTTGATGAAAAATAAACGTGACCATGGATCGTCCCTCTTTGTGATGGATGACTTGATCACTATTTGATAGTGGTTGACTTTTCATGAAGGAATATGTAATGGTTACCATGAGATAAAATAGGATCATATTGGGAGAACAGATATTACTCCAAGGAAATCAAGGATATCTTATGAGGGTAAACATTTATGTTAAGGTCATTGGACGAGTATTGAGTAGTTGCTTTCGTAATGGTATGTCATCGGGGAGAGCTCAATCACGATACTATAGTGGAATGACTTCGTGACTATATGAGTTTATAATTAATACGAAAAAAGTCATAACTTAATTGAAAATCATTTTAGCCTTAACTACATATGTCTTATCGGTCCTTCCTCTAGCTCGTTGAAACCATAAATGAATTGTGTATTTGAATATAAATGAACAGAATAAATAGGAAAAGAAAAATGCGAAACATTCATTAATGATTATGGTTTTCTTCAAAACTGAGAAATGGAATCACTTGAAAATGAATGCAGCTTTCCAAAAATGGAAATGAAAATGATCCATTTGCAATCCTATATGGATTACATAAAAATGACTGGGAGAATGAGCTTATATTTTTGGACAGTTTTGAAGCTTGAAAATAAAAACAAATCATTTGGTCATAGTAAACATGTTAAGTTGTGAAATATTGAATGCATTTTCTCGAAATTTTACCAGAGGCCAATTTGTTAAAATTTTACCAAGGTAAAATTGTAAAAATTTTACTGGGGGTAAAATAGGGATAAGAAAATTAATTTATAAATAAATATTAAAGTTTATTTTGAGAAATAGAAAAATTGAATTGGGCTGGATCACATTATAGAGTACTGGGTTAAAAGGGCTTAGCAAGTACTCGTAATTGGACCTGATGTGAGAGAGGTCCAAAAACCCTCCATGGACATAGATGGGGCAACAACCCTAATAGGAATACTACGGTGTGTTTTCCACCCCAGCCCTATTGTAATTAGGATATTATTTTTCTATTTGAAGTTGCCACATCCCGAAAATAGGGTTGGAAGAATCAAGGTTTCCTAGTAGGGTTAGTGGTTCAATTGGACTTTTAAGTTTATCTTTGCATTTTAGGGATATAATGAGCCTGTTGGTTTACTGGTAAGGTGTTAGCTTACTCTTAGGTCTTGTGTTCAAATCCTTATGTGTTTTTAGTGGAAGTTATTTTTTATTTCAATTCTGGAAAAAATTGATAGGTTATGATTTTGTTTATTTTATTTATTTTATTTTATTTCTAATTTTTGAAAAAAGGAAAAACCTAAAATTCCTCTCACATTTCCCCTTCCTTCTCACGTCACTCCCACTTTCATGTTTTGTTTTCTCAATTTCAAATTTTTACCCTTTTTACTACTATATTTTCTTTTTCCACCATCTTCTTTTTCATTTCTTATTTGTTCTTTAGTTCTTTTCCTTTGTTTCATCGTTAATATATTTTAAACTCTAGTAGTTTTGTGTTGCCCTTTATTGTTTTAATATCATTGTTGATTGCTATCTCTTTAGAGGTTCATCTACTCTTTTGCATCTTCATTCAATTCATATTTGAAGTAGAAGAAGCATCTAAATTGTAGGTGTGTTTCAAACGGTGGTGAGTGCTTAAAATCGGGTTTTCAAGTGTGTGTTCTTAACACTTGTAATGGGTAGTGGTTTTGTGATTTAATTTCATGTTTTGCAGCCATTCGGGTGTGATTTTGGACCACAGGGTCTCCCCACACAAACGTGTGCTACACACGGTCGATTTACACGGTCTTGTGCCACAGTATGCACTAGGTTAATTTTCTGAACACACGGTCCAGGGTAGGTCACACGGGTTTCCACACGACCGTGTGACCTCTGTTGGGAATTTTGTCGATCACACATGACCTGGGGAGTTTTCGTACGGCCTAAGGCATGACCGTGTCTTTCCTACTTCTTAAATGTGAAATTTGACACACGGGCATAGAGAGTTACACGGCCTGCCCACACGACCGTGTACCTTAGTCATAAGGCTGTGTACTCTTGTCACATGGTCTAAACCCTCCCACATAGCCTGGCCACACTGTCGTGTGGTCTTATTTTTATCAATTTTTTGACTTTTTTGCAAATTGATTCATTTTAGTCCTTGAGTGATCCCTTGCTTGTTTAAGAAACTGTAGGACTAATTGGGATACGATTACTGATTGTTGAATAACTATGAAGAGTGTATTCTTATAGGACATTTATATACATGAATACATGTGTTCTAATTTTGTTATTCGTATAGGTTGCTAATATGACTTTGTTATAATAATTTTGTTATATGAGATTGTTTGGATATGTTAATCGGGATCTGTGTATGCTGTTGACTCTGCTAACTTTTGTCAATTAAGAGTATGTTATGGGTTATTGTAAACTGAATATGAGCATGTCTGATTTAGCATATTCGTATGTATTAAGTGATTTGCATATGCATTGTGGTTGGGATTTTGTTATGAAGAGAAGGAAGCTCGATTTGGCAGTTAAACTACATTGACTTAAGTTGCCTGTAAATCCGCAACAATGTTGGCAGCTTGACTGCATAACAATTGAGTCGCAAATGACCACTTTATGGTGTGTACCGGTTGGATCCGTCCACCATAACCCAAATTTATGGTGTAGTGGATGGATGTGTATAGGATGGATGGAGATGGTGTGTAGCAGCTGGATAAGTGAGATTTTTTGCTAAATTACATTTGACCATGAATTGCATAATTGATTAGTGATAACGTATTTTGATTTTCTATTTTGATGCGATTTCTAATTATGATTTGAATTTGGCTATTGTATGTTTGATCGACTGTTGTTACTACATTGTTTACTTTTGTTTTTGACTCACACTGAGCTTTAAAGCTCACACCCTTAGTTTAACCTTTTCAGGAAACCAGCGTGGTTAGGTCTTGGACTCAACAAATCAGAAGTCTCAGAGTTTCTAGTCTCGGTTTGGTTTAAATAAAGGTTTTTTAAGTTATAACAATTGAATTTCAATCGGATTTGTAAATAAGTTTATGAACTGTGGTATGGGTTTTTGGATTTGAGTTAATTAGTGATTTCATGCATGGACATTAGCCAACTGAGCTGTTTCTTTTCTTTAATAATCATTCAACTCTTAAGTAATAATTTATGGATTTTAATTTATAGTAAAATGTTAGATTTTCCTCTACAATACTGGTTTTGAAACTTCAGAAAAACAAAATTTCTAAATTCGATTTGATTACAAAGTTAATACATAAGTTGTCAATTTGGCTTTAATTTAATTTAAGCGACAATTAAACTAATGTTTGCAAAACTTAAGTAAAGCCTACGGTCAAATTTTGTTAAGTGACAATTAAATTAAGATGCCTAAACAGTACTTTGTTCTTGGCCATTTCGATGGCTAATGTGACCTTCAGAATCCGATCAAAACTTCTAAGCCGAGTTTTGGGGTGTTGCAGAAACAAACCACTACAACTCAATAAGGATTCTATATTCTCTTCCTAGAAATAGATGACACTGGTAGAGCTATGAATACAACTTGAGAGATTGTTATTCTGCCAAAAAATAGAGAGAATTTTTTAATCAAATATTACATATATTTTTTCAGAATAATAATTCTACCAGTTTCTATTAAAAAGAGAGAATTTTCGTTTTCACCCCAAAATGAAAGAATTTTTTCTAGTTCTGTGTTTTGATTCAATTGGTTTGAGTTCACACTCAAAGTAGTTCGTGGTACGAGAATAGCAGAGAAGATCATTTAGCTGAAAATCAGGAACAATTAACGCCTACTAAGCCGAAACACATGTACGAATTCGATTAAGGTTTATTGTTATAAATATCACAAACCGGGTTGGTTTTCAAAATTTTAATTTTTTGTTGTGCAAGAAAACTACTTTTAAACCGGGATTTTTCCATCAATAGAGCGTCAGGTTGTGCTATATTTATGGTGTAAACCGGGACCAAATCTCTTTCTTCATCTTGTTTGATTAATATTTGATAAGATATGATATTCTTGTAATTATTCGCATGTTTAGAGGAATGATTGTGAATGAATGCAATATTATATATATTTGTTATATAATTATTATTTTTTGCCAAGGTTGTGGTTCTTAAGAAATAGACCATAGACTATCATCTCCACGTAGGATTAATTTTTATTTATAGAATTCTTGTGAGCTAAAAACGGCCATAGGACATAAATATAATTTTTCCAAAAAATAATCCATGTCGAGGAGAAGATGGAGCGATGGCGATCGAAGACACAAGGAATGCCTTATGGCGAAAAACTATGGGTTTTTTTTATTGTCGAAACCATTTTTTTGTTTTTATAAAAACGGGGGTCGACTTTAAAAAAAATAAAAATAGGAGTCGCCACCAATCCCTTTTGGCTTAGATGTGATTGGATCACCTTACAAAACGTTTTATTTCAAAACATTGATTTTCGTCCACGAAATATAAGAAAACGGGTTCGGGAGTCGGTTACGTATGAGGAAGGATTAGCACCCTCATGGCGCCCAAAATTTGGTACCTAATTGATAATCTCATGTCCTAATGTCGAAATTTTGAAAATTTTAAAAAGAATACGATCCTTCTATTTGAAAGAAAACCAAGACTTACCTATCTCAAAAAATAAAATGCTATACCCAATAAGTTAGGATGTAACATCTCATGATCTCGAAACTATGCTCGCCTTTATTTAAAAAAAATTCTTACCTCGAGACACAAAACATCATATCCAATAAGTTAGGGTACAACGTTTTGGATTCTTGAGAATAAGTTTTAATTTGAAATTTATAGGTTTAAGAAAATGATACTTTACACCTTAAGTTCCACGAGAAAATTAAACCCAAGAAGTTAGGGTATAATTTCTCTCGAAATCCCCAAATATCATATATCACTATTTTTTAAAATATTTGAATAAAATCGTTAATTCAAAAAGTGTTTTATAAAACAATGGTTTGAGTAAAATGCATATATATATATATATATATATATATATATATATTACAAAACATCAATTCCAAATAGCAATTCTTCACTATTACAAATCATATTAAAATTATTAACGGAAGACTAATGTGACATGGCAAATGATATATAATAAATGGACTATGCTAAAACAATATTAAGCAAATAAAAGAACATAATAAACGAATACAAGATATAAAATAAGCAACAACAATTAAGAATCTATATGAAACATAATAATTGAGAAATGAATATTAAATTCTACAAACAAGATCAAATATGAGAAATAAATCAATAATATATTTAAACACCTGAATTATAACAAAAATAAATAAAAAATGATAATTTTCAAAACAATTAATATGTACAAACAATTTATTTTAAATGAATAAAATAAAACTTAGAGCGTATATAAAAAAAATATAGAGATGCTTATAATAAATTTTAATAATTTAATACATATATAATCGATCATATATAATAAAACAATTAATAAATAGCATATAATAATTTCAAATAAAGATATTTAAAGATTACATATATAATATAAACAATATAAATAAAATATGTTATATTATATAAATAAATTTTATACAAAATAAAATTTTAAAAAATATATATGATATAATATAATACTAGATAATATACAAAATTTAAAAATATATAATATAATAACTAATATATAAATTATAAAATAATATGTAGTATATATAGATAATTAAACTAAATAAAATAATAAATAATAATAATTTAATATTTATAAAAATAATATGTAGTTAAGAAAAACAATACACAAAAACTTTATACTATTAATGAATTAATATATATAGATAGTAAAAAAATAATATAGAATTTTTAATGTGATAAAACAATTTAATATAATGTTAAAATAATTTAAAAATAAAATAAAATAAAAAGGTTTTAAAAATAAACAAAGAAACAAGGATTAAATAGAAATAAAAATAAATGTAAAAGGACTAAATCAAAATGCGCTTCGTACTGTAGGGGTTAATATGGCAATTATGCCAAATTTTCATAACGACGTCGTTCTGATATTAGCCTTTTACTAGCCCGAGGATCAAATTGAAACAGAATCAAATTTTCAGGGCTAATTTGAAAAATAAAAGAAAATTCAAATTGGGACAAATTTATAAAGAATAAAATTAAGGGGGGGCTAAAATGGCAAATTTCCCTTTTTAAAAAAACACGCGAATCCTCCCCGGGTCGAGTCAGCACGTGGATCTTACCTTTTTAAACGACGCCGTTTTGGTCATTAATAGCCTACACCAAAATGACGTCGTATGAATGTATTATAAAAACTAAAAATTAGCCCCAAAAATAATTTTGAACACCAATTTAAAAAAAATAGCAGAGGCTCCCAAATGATGCTCTGCCTTCACGGGTCGCTCGACCTCTGGCAGCCTTCGTACACACGCCTCACACGCCTCACGTGCCGTCGCCCACGGTTGCCCAAAGGTAAAAACTTCGCTTTTTTTCATAAACTCGTTTTATTCGTTGTATATAGTGTGATGTATAAAAAAATTCGCATGGATGACAGATTTACACGAAATGAAAAATAAATCGAAAATCACCTTTGTTTTTTCTTTTATTAATTGTGTATTCTGTATATCTTGTGTGTGTCCCAGTTTATAGATTATTTTGGGGTTTTATAGCCCCGAGAAAAAAAAAGAAAAAAGAAAGATTCTATCTCATTTCCATTTTGCTGCTTTTTCGTTCCTTTTTGCAAGTAACTGACGAGGATCTCGGCGGTGATTGGGCGCGACTCGTGCTAACTGTGGCGCGATTGGTGGCTTCAGCGCGAGGAAGGGGCTGCTACTGGGGTACTTGCGATGTAGTGGAAACCTAGGGTTTCCTGCGTCTGCAAATTACTTGGGCGACTTAGGCCAATTCTATTATTAGGCCAGATTAGGTTTTTTAAATGGGTTAGGTCTGTTTTGGGTGTAGTTGGGCTTCAGGTATTGGGCTTGTTTAGAGTTTGGGCCATTGGTTGTAATGGGACTGTAAAAGGAATTTATTAAACTTTGTTTTTGTTTTTTTTTTTTTTTTTGGTTTTTTCTGAATGGAATGGGCCTGGGCAAAATGGGCTGATTACATTTATCATTTATTTTTTAGAAATAGGACCATGGAAACCTTGGCTGACAATTTTATTTTATTACCCATCTCTTTATATTGTGATCAAATGATAATTGGACTGACCTTTGTGGTAGGCATTATCATACAATAGGTCAAGAAATTATATCTTCAAAAGAGGATAACTATTCAAAGCATGCTACTCGGTGAGATTATACCACGATGAGTCATTTGTGGTGCATGATGTGATAGGTGTTGAACTTACGCTTATACACTCAAGATCTCCCAGTTAAGTAACTCCCACAGAGCTCTACTTAAGTTAGAATGATGGCCAAACGTTACATGATTATTAGTACGTGTGAATGCTTAAGGAATTAGGTTTATGTACTAATTGGATGTAAATCCATGTTCTTACTAGTTGATCATGATCACCCCACGGTGGATTGATTCAATGGAGATTGGAATTATCGTTGCAACGGCTTACAAATGTTTTCAAAGTTTAATGTAAGACACATGCATCATCTTAATGCATATCATAATGTTACAAAAAATTTTCAAACATTTGCTTAATATAAAGATATTAATATATGGATGTTTTTATTTTCAGTTCGAAAATGACACCAACTCCCTTACTGAACATACTCACTAAAAACAAACTGAACGAAAACAACTATAAGGAATGGAAAAGGAACCTGATAATGTCCTGGGATGTGAGAAACTTAAAATAGTTCTTGATACTAAGTGCCATCCAACCACTCAAGCTAAGGCTAAAAAATGTTGGGAAGAGTCTGATGAGATAGCTCATTGCTATATGCTGGCAAGCATGACCAACACTCTGTATAAGCAACTAGAGAGTTGTGAGAAGGAGTTGAATGGTACGGTCGAAAGCTAATTCCACATACTGGGCCTTTGCAAATACAACCTCGACTTCCGTATTGCAAATTTGATCATTGTAGTAAATAGTGAATTTCAGTCGTCAACTCATTGCAATTTAAAATGAAATAGATATTTATAACAAAAAAATATTTAGATGGTTATCCAAAGAAATGCGGACGACATTCGCAGTGCAACTCTTCAATATTTGATACAAATTTGCTATGTGTCTAAGTTCTGAATACTTCGGTACTTTAATAGAAAACTAGAACAAGGAAAGAGGGAATCCATGCTTCAAAATGCATTTCAAAATATGCACTTTCATCGAATAATAATGAAACGCTCTTCTGTGCTCGAAAACGTGTTTCAGAAATCAACTAATTTCATTAGACATATGCTTCAAAGGGTATTCACTGCTTCAAAACATACTTCCAATCTTACCCAAGATTCCCGAGGTCAAAGCACTTTTGGTAGACTTTTAGTGAAAATGGTAAGAAAGCTCGTCTAGTTGGACGGGCTTTCCTGCTGACGTGGCAAGAAAGCACGCCAAGCTGTATGTTATTTCTACTAAATACATGAAAAGCGCATCCAGCTAGGCGTGCTTTCTTGCCATGTCAACAAGAAAGCTCGCCTAGCTGGACAAGCTTTCTTACCATTTCCACTAAAAATCTTCCAAAAATGCCTTGACCTCGAGAATCCTGAGTAAGATTTAAAGCATGTTTTTTAGATATTCGATGAAAAAGCCTCTCCCACGATGTGTTTTCAACCACCAGGTTTTTTTCCTTTGTAATCCCACCCATCTCTGCGCCTATGAAAGGGTGGCTCCCCTTCCATACTTCATTATCCCTAAACCATCATCTCACTTGGCCTCCATCCCTCCTCTTTAAAATATTTCTCTCTTAGTTTTCTTTCCTATTTCAGTGTTAAAAATTTTCGTCGTTAATAAAATTTTTGGTTTGAGGTATTATTGAGTCATAGGTGATGTGATATCGCTCCGAGGCACACACATTTCATATATCCTGTCAAGATGGGACCATTACCTTAAAAACCTATCCTGTGGACCTCAATCTTATGTATAGTATATATAAGGTATCATTTATAGGTATCCAAAAAGTTTGAACTCGTGATCGCATAACGACAATTAATTGGACCTTGGTTATACTCGAACCAGTGACTCCATCATGGCTGCTGGCTGGGGCCTCCACTTAGACTTCGACCTGTAACCATATCAAGCATTGTCACCCCAAAGCCTAACTTTCATAAGATGAGTTTCTATGGTAATGATCTTATCCCAACATGACATATGAAACATATGTGTTTTGAGACGTGTTATCGCATACCCAACCCCTCAAAGCTATCTATAAACTTTCACAATTTTACTTTTAAAACCTTAAACCCTAATTACTAATAAAAACCCTAATCCTAACCTTTAACCCTAGCCCTAAACCTAAAAAAATTAAAAAAGAGTCCAAAGAAAGATAGTGAAAGCCCGTCCAGTTGGGCACAATTTCACTTCTCTTTAAAATCGATCTATTTCTTTAAATTAAAAAAAAAAACCTATTTAATAAATTAAAAAATTCAGCATATATACACAATTTAGCATAATTTAGCATGGATAAACCTGCGTATACCCTACCCGACATGCATTAATTGTTTGGTGCCTCACTTGTTTCAATCAGACGGCGCTTATCATCATCACAATCAGTTAGGTTGTTGGCTCTTTTAGCAAATCTTTTTAAATATAGAGATTTAAGGCCTAAGAACGGATCTACCAAAACCAACAACTGAAGTGAAACACTCTCATCCTTAATTCATTCACGGACTCATCATTAAAAGCTCAAATTTAACAAATGTCAAGTATGAAACTTCAGCATCTATATTTATTCTTATTATCAGATTAAAGTTTCATTTTTATATTTATAAAGATTGGGATTTTATAATTACATGATTGTTGTGATCCTAACTGTGGGTTAAGGTTGCAACAATTAGAGTGGGTTGACAAGCAAGCCAGCGCAGCAGCACGTGGATGTCATGTGCTTGGGCGGAGGAACAAAAAGAGAGTTGTCCTAAATAGATAGATGGAGAAGCTGAAGAAGACATTACCTACCTACCAACCTACCTCTTAAATCTTCTGGCTGCATGTGGGACTGTTTAACCTTGGCGGAAGGTCAGTTTCAGACATCCAAATCCCCATCCTCTCTCCTCGACAAACTCACCTTACCTGACCTCAATTTTTCTTATCATTTATTTCTGGTATGCATTATTCATGGGGCACTTGATTCGGATCCTTGTTTTAAATGTTTTTGTTCCTACGGGCGTCAAAATAAAGTGTTTGTAACATACATGTCATGGGACTGTAGATCCATGTGCTTGTTATTTTCTTCCAACTCTTGAATTTTTATCTTCTACGGATATTACCAATATGTTTCGATCTGTAAGAGTAGATATCATGTTAGAGAAAGCTAGCGAGACGATCAGACCAAGCTCGACTATTTGATTAGGGAATAATGCATGTTTTGTTCTAGAGAGACCAAGTAACCTTAGCTTAGGTACCTCATAAAAGTAGCAGCGAATAACTGGATCACCACGGCAGCAGCCCCAGAGACCTGTGCCACTAGTACAATTAGAATAGGGCCTACAAGTTCAAAACGTTCCTTCCGTTATTCTGCATAATCACTGAAGAAACCATTGCATCCTCATCCTGTCTACCATGCATAAGGCAAAAGATTGGCCAAACTTGTAAGAAAAATCACACGAAAAAAGATGAAGTTCAAAGGAAATAGAATGATAATAAATCAATGATAGCTTAATTGAAGATAACATCATGAGAGAACAATAGATGACGCCAACCAACCACTTCAATCAATTTAACCATGTACCAATCTAGGAGTTAGGTATTTACTAGTCTAGGAATCATAGCCGAATAGATTTATTTGCACAATGTCTCGGTCCAAGATTGACTAAATCACCTAAAGATTGGTTGGCATTAGACAATGTTTTCACCCAAATAGATTATGATCATACATAAGCACCATATAGACTCAACAAATTACTAATTTAGAAGCAGCATAGGCTGGTGTCACGGTCACCCAAAGGTGTGGAGCAAGCCACCCTAAGAACAGGTGAAGGCCCTTAGGTGAGAATGGTAGCCACCAAGGGCCTAGGGAGGCCCCCTTAGCTGCAACAGGCCCAAAAAGTGCACATGTGAGAAGAATGGGTCTAGGGGTACCAAAAATCCGGAAGCTCAAGGAAGTGATCCAAACCTTGTGGAATAAAGTAGAACCTTTTGAAAGAGTTGTATAAAATATTCTAAACATAAGTTCTTGATTATCTATTGTATTTGATCGTGACCGTTGGATCAAAGGGGTTTGGCCTATATAAAGGAAGGCACCCCTCCATTTATAACACAAGTTACCTTACTGAGTAATAACAATTCCAGATTATCCCAACTTCCTTTTGTTCTCATTTGATGTGGGTGTGCTTCTCTAGGCCTAGAGCTTTGTTAAGGGACTCTCCGAAGCAAGGATCGGAGGTTGACTTAGGCATTGTTGGTGTAAGACTAGTGCCTAAGGTTGCATAGTGGCAGAGTTAGAGTCTCGACCTATGACAAATGATATCAGAGTTACTAGTTAGCTCTTATGGTGTGTGAGAGATGACTACAAATCAGATAAGATGAGCAAGCAAGCGGAAAGGGTGGTGGAGACTCGAGTGACAATGAAAAGCAAGAAAGGAGGCTCATGAGAGAGCTCAAAGGACTTTGTGGCGATCATGGAGACCTGAATGATCGATGTTGAGTCTGTAGTGAGTGATGTCCCAACTTGACTGGAGGACATTAAGGATTCCCTTGATGAGTTGGAGTCCGACATAGCGAAATCCTACGAGGAGATGAAGGTGTAGTTAAGAGAGGAGCTGCAAGGGGCTATGAAGGAGGCCTTAGGAGACCTTACCGGAAGGAATGAGGCCCTTGAACTGTAATCTGTTAAGAGAGGAGCTGAAGGTGCAATTAAGAGAGGAGCTGCAAGGGGATATGTGGCGCATCATTTTGCCAGACCAAGGACCAATCCGCACTACCATCAAGACATTTATACACTGTAATCGATTTAAAAGTTGCAGAAGCGGACCGAGGACCACCTCCACATTAACCTATCCTTCGAAGCACTATAAGAGGGTAGAAAAACACCAACTATCCGAGCGGCGATATGATGAGTGAGCACTTGTTCAAGCGTTTCCCACGACCACTCACCTCCACAGGTAACCAGTTGCCGAACCAGAGTGCAGTCTTCTAAAGGAACTCCACGGTATAGAACTGCTTCAGCGGGCCAACATCGTCAAGCCACGAATCATTCCACAAGTTGACCAAACGTCCATTACCTATCGACCACTTAATGCCCGCAATAACCTCCACCCCCCCCCCCCCCAAAAAAAAAAAGCGTGTGAAAATGATCACCAAACATGCAAACAACTGCTCCTCGCGATCGACAATGGGCAAATTCCTTGGACATTATTCTTAGCCCGTAAAACCTGAACCCACAGAACTTTAATATTAGTAACAATGCCAAAGCCTAGCTTAAGCGAAAATACCTTGTTCTGGTCACCCATATGCTGTATCCCCAAACCTCCGTTCTCAAGAGGCGCATAACACCTATACCAGCTCATCAACGCAGGCTTCCACGAAACAATTCCTGAGCCCAAATAAAATGCCGCACTAGTCTCTCAATTTCATTTCAAACTGACATAGGAATTTAAGCTGTATTCATGAAATAATTGGGTATAGCATGTAAAACCCATTCGGTCAAGGTGATTTTTCCTACCATGGATTACCGCTTATCATTCCAGCCAGTCAGCTTTCTACGAATCTTATCAACTATAAAATGAAAGGTTTCAGTTGAAACTAGTCGATTAAAAACTGGCATTCCCAAATATCGAACCAAGTCAACTACCCGAGAGAAACCCAAAATCCAACTTGGGGTCAATATTGTACAATATATAAATAATTAAAAAAACTTAGACGGTTTAATAAAATCATAAAAAAATTAGAGTATATTCATAAAAAAATGTATACTTTTAGACCATTTAAAAATTCAGTAAAAGATCAAAATTCAAAAATATATATTTAGAAAATGTTGAAATTAAAATTTGACTAGCATTGATTGAAGTTGACTGGAGTTGGCTAAAAAAATATTTGTAGCTGACTATAATTTAAGTATATTTTCGGCAAAAACAAAAATTGAAGTATATAAATATAAAATATAAGTATGGCTAAGAGCCAGCTTTATACTTAAAACATAATTTTAAAAATAAGACTCCAATCTCCGGAATATGAAATGCCTTATGGATGAAATTTTTATTTTTATCATGTTAAGTCGTTTTATGTGATGGTATTGAAGATCCATGCTAAGCCTATTACTTACTTGTTTTTTTATCTCGGAGAATCTCAATATCAAGTATTTTCTTTGCTGATCCTAGATTTTTCATCTCAAATTCTTTACTTAGTTAGGCTTTGACCATTTTTATCTCTTATTTATCTTTCGTTGCTATCAACATGCTATTAACATAAAGGAGTAGATACACAAAAGAACCATCACTATTTTTCTTAAAGTAAACACAACTATCAAAGCTACTTCTTTTGAAATCATGAGAAGTTATAAAGGAATCAAACCTTTTGTACCACTACCTTGGTGACTGTTTCAAATCGTAAAGGGACTTTTTCAGCAAGCAAACATAGTCTTCTTTTTCTAAGATTGTCAAGCCCTATAGTTGTTGCATGTAAATATCCTCCTCAAGTTCTCCATGTAAAAATGTAGTTTTTACATCTAACTGTTCAAGCTCCAAATTATGCATGGCCAAAATACCGAACAACTCAAATCAAACTATGCTTCACAACTAGGGAGAACACATCTGTGAAGTCCACACCTAGAATTTGACTGTAACCCTTTATAACAAGCCTTACTTTATATCTGGGTTCTTCAACTCGTGGTGTCCCTTCTTTTTTTTAAACACCTATTTACAATGAACAACATTTTTGCCCTTAGAAAACTTTACAAGAACCCATGTTCTGTTTTTGTGGAGTGATTCCATCTCCTCTTGCATAACAAACATCCACTTTTCTGAGTCTTCACAGCTAACCGCCTTAGAATAATTAGATTGCTCTTGGTTTGCATCTATATCTTCAGCCACATTTAAAGCATAAGCAACTAGATCAGCCTCGACATACTTCTTTGGATGTTTAATCTCTCTTCTAGTTCTTTTTTGGCAATAGAGTATTCTGGTGAAGAAGCAACTCTATTCAGAATTTCTATACTGGCTTGAGGAGTCAACTCTATTGTAGATTCTGGATTAATCTGATGCTCCACCTGCTTTTGTTATTCTTTATTGGAAGAGTCTTTATGTAACATCCCAAAAATGGGGTTATTTGGAATTTAATCATTTTTCTTATGTATGAATTGTTGAGACATTATTTATGGAATAATAGAGTTTAATTAAAGGCCTTGAGTTGGCTTTAATGGTAGAAATAAATATATTATTTGCGTAAAAGGTGGATAGCCTTAGTGATTAGGGGTTATAAGAATAAATAAGGGAGCTTTTGTCATAAAAGAGCTTAGAATAAGTGGCAAAGGAGGGCCACTTGGGAGCTACACTTGACGCCATCAAGGAACAAGGAGAACCTTGGTTGAGTCACAATTTTCCCTTTTGGCATTATGTTGAATGACTTAAGGGAGAGTCCTCTCCTTTAAACTCTTCAATTATTATTATTATTATTAATAGATAATATGAGCATTTTATTTTAAAGATAATCAAGAAGATTATGAAGATTAAAAGAATTATTATTGGATTATTATTAGAGTATTCAAATTATTTGAATGGTTTTAAATTAAGTGGCTTGGAGTGATTCAAGGAAGATTGATGGATTTTGGACTCTTGGGAGAAGAGTTGGACGGCAAGGCTACTAGGGGGGGTGTGCCGAATGCTTATAAAAGCACCTAAGTGATCACCTTGATTTTCTTTTTTTTCAATTTGCTTAGCCGAAGATTCAAAGCACTTTCTCCTCATTTTCTTTTATCATTCCATTCTCTCAAAACCATAGCCGAAACCCTCACTACTTCTCCTTGCCGAAACCTCATTCTTTAAATCCCTTCTTCTTCTTTTATTTCCTACTAGCCGAATCACCAATTCCCTATTTACCTTTCTTCTTTCTTTTTCTCACTAAAAGTCAGCCTTGTTTAAAGCCAATCATAGCCGAATCTAGTACCTATCAAAGTGCCGAAAATCTTTTCTCTTACTTGAAGGCACTTTGGCCGAATATCAAAGGTGATACAAGACTTTTCGGGACTAGATTTCCAATCGATTGAGAAGGTAAGGGGTACTAACCGAATGTTTTTAGTATTCACTCTTATGACCTGTCGATTTGGGCTTAAGGAAAAGCCGAAAATTTGGCATAAACTAATGATGGGCTAATCTTGTTGGTTGAAGCCGATTTCACCTAGGACTTCGGGATCTCCAAGCAGTAGGTTGAATCCTCCAAATCTATAGCAATCGGTTTTGGGGTAAGGTGGTAAGATCAACTTTCTTTATTCTTGATATTCATTTAAGCCGAAGGCTACTAATTTGGTTAAGTGCCGATTTTAGGGTGGTGAAACAAAAGGCTGATACTCAAGACTTTTTGGGTAAGGATTCGGGTTCAAAAGGAGAACCCTTTAAATTATTTACTTTGGCCGAATAGGCCATAGGGCTAATCCCATGGTTGGCCGAATGTAGGTACCAAGAGATCTAAGGTGGTCGACTCCTTCATTCGGGATTTAGATCACTCAGTGGTGACAGGTGTGTACATACACACTTATAGCGATTAATATGTGTGATAAATTATATTGCTTGTAAATCGCTTGATGTAGATATGGATTTAGTACCTTAAAAGGTACAAGCAAGGACCTCGTAAGTCTCTATTTATATGAGATTATTATGATGCTTTTGGGAAGCATGATTTATTTAATACATGTGATAAATGTATGATCTCTGTTATGATTGTGATATGGGTTGATGAGTGGAGGGGCAGTATTAATCGTGCGACGGGCACCAAGTGTTTTGGTAACACACCGTGACTATATGTCACCGGAGGTTTGGTACCTCCAGAGGTTTGGCACCTCATAGCGACTTGTCCTGTGGTTAACACCACCGTGGGTTGGCCCCACTTGAGATATGGGATCGCCTCGCGGTGATTTGGTATCACACGATGGGGTCTTTAAGAGATAAGTTAGGTAGCATAACAGTTTCATCAAAAACATCTTTGCTAATCACAACTTTTTTATTTTCAGTACACCATGATAACATGTTTATTTTGCATGATTTCTTGTATTTAGTTTGGTTTATTTCTGAATTAATCCCTGCTAAATTTGTATTTTTATGATTTAATTCTTGTTAGGGATGCAATTGATCAAAAGCATGCTGAAAAAGGCCAAATTGAAATAAAATCATGGAAATGGGGTCAAATAAAAAAGATAGAGGAAGCCAAGGACTCATCAAGCAATTTGACTTTGTAAAAAGCCAAATATGGAAAATCCTATTTTTAGTTTATTTTGTTTTTATTTATTTTTATTTTTAATTATTTAGGATTTTATATTAATTAAGCCTATTTTTAATAAATCCTATGTATATAAATAGGGGTTATTTGTATTTGGATAATCATCAATCAATTCTCTCTTTTCCTATTCCTATTTGGAGTTGTTTTTCTCTCTTTTCCTATTTCAATTTTGAATAGGATTCTTTTATTCTATTTTTCAAGCCAACGTCCAACATTCTGCTTATTTCAATTAGTTTTGTTTGTTTTCCCAAAATTGGTTTAATTGCCTTCAAAACCCATTCCCTTTCCAATTTTCATCATCCTCCACAAAAACACTTTCCACCACCTTCAAGCATGAGTAAAATCATGCCACACTAAACCCCTTTCAGCTTTAAGCCGATATTAACCCCGTCAAAAACCCGTGAGTTACGAACCCGAGCTATTCAACTCCCGATTTCTAATACTTATTACTTCTCCGGATTAAGAGTATGACTTCGTCAATTCACAAACTCAAGTCATGCTAAGTCAAAAAAGACGTCGTTTGAGTTAGTGCGGCTAGACATACAGCTGGAATTCTGAAAGGATCGATTGTCTAATTGGTCTTCTGTGAACACATTGGCGTGCCAAGTGGGGGTTGCTGTTTGGTTCCGTCAAGGGAAGTAGTAACCGGGTTTAAATGTCCCAACGTTTGAGGGCATTGGTTCGAGCTAGGCTCTTTTAGAACGCAAAGCTACCGGAGTTCTAAACCACGAACGTTTCGTAGGTTGTTCGATCGGTAAGGGTTAGTTATAGGACGTTCCATAACTAATTTACACAAGGAAGAGTTGGTGTCCGAGGCGTCCTTGGTAGCTATAGCTAGCTTATTGGAAAAGACGAGTTCATCTAATTTTGAGGATCGGGTCAAAGACGAAAAAACACGCGCTTAAGGTTGAGCTAAGATTAATCGATTTCTTTCCAGATTATTTCAATTTTATTTTTCTATTTAGTCTGTTACTTTTTACGTTTTTATTTTCTGTGTTTATTTCAGGTTTAATATTTTACCCCCCTCAAACGTCGTGGGCACGACAATTGCCCAGACATTAATCTGGTCAAGAGATAGACAATTTTCCAGTAAAACCAGTCTCTGTGGGATCGACCCTACTCCCTATACTGCTTGAATTTGCAACTAGGTGTAGGTTTATATTGGTGGAATCGACAACCATCACACCATAATTTATACCATTTTACACGAGCTTTATAACTAAGAAAAACACATTTAATGGATCTCAGTTCCAATTTTCCATTATCAACATGAGCATACGCAGGACACTCAAAAATCTTTAAATCAGAATAATTAGCAGGATTACCCTACCATACCTCTTGTGGAGTCTTTTTCTCAATGGAAATGGATGGAGATCAGTTGATCAAAAAGCATGTAGTAGAGGTTGTTTCGGCCCAAAACGACTTTGGTAAGTTAGCATTTGACAACATACATCAAACTTTCTCCATGATCGTTCTGTTCATTCGTTCTGCAACTCCTTTAGCTGTGGAGTATGACGAACTGTCAAGTGTCTTACTATCCCTTCTAACTTGCATAGTTCATTAAACTCATTAGAATAAAACTCTAAGCCATTGTTTGTGTGACGGTGTTTTATTTGTTTTCCTGTCTATTTTTGAATCATAGTTTTTCAAGACTTGAATGCGGAAAACACATCGCTTTTCTGCTTCAGGAAGAACACCCAAACTTTTCTAGAAAAATCATCAATAAAAGTTAGCATATAATTAGCTCCACCTCTCAAAGGCACTTTGGATGGCCCTTACAGATCAGAATGAATACACTCCAACGTTCCCTTTGTGTTATGGATTCCTCTGGTGAATCGAACTCTCTTTTTCTTCCCAAAAACACAGTGCTTATAGAACTTCAGTTTTTAAATTCCTTACCCATCAAGAAGTCCTCTTTTGCTCAATTCTACCATGTCATTCTTACTTATATGCCAAATTCTAGTAATATCATCATCTGACAAGGAAGAGTAAGCGACTGTTGCATCACCAATAATAGTAGAATCCTGCAAAACATATAACTTGGCGGTTTTCTCTACCTTTTTCACCACAACGAGGGAACCTTTGGAAATATTCAAAACCCCATTTTCAGCTGTGTATTTGTACCCTTTTGAATCAATAGTACTCAACAAAATTAATTTTCTTTTCAATTCTGGAATGTATCGCACGTCACTAAGTGTTTTGAAAACTTCATCAAACATCTTAACTTTAATTGTTCCAACACCTGCGATTTTACACGAAGTATTATTTCCCATCAAAATAACACCTTCAGACACTGTTTTGTAAGTTGTAAAGCAATCCCGATTGGGACTCATGTGAAAGATGTAACCCGAATCAAAGATCCACTCTCGTTCACTTTAGAATTGTTGACAGAAGCGACTAGAAGCTCACCATCATTGTAGTTTTCTACAACATCAGCTTCACTGGATTTTTCTAGTTGTTTGCTTTTTGATCTACAGCCTCCCTTTTGATCTTGTTTGTAACTTAAAACACTCAGATTTAATGTGTCCCTTCTTCTTACAGAAGTTACAAGTTTTACATATGTTTGAAGATTTCAATCTTCCCTTAGATTTAGCGCGATGATTTCGTTCCTGTGTCCTTCCACAGTCATCATCAGCATTCTGATCTTGTCTCCTATGAATAATAAGACCCTCTCCCTAAGAATCGAGTTTAACCATCAGATGCTTCATCTTATCATACGACGTCAAAGAATCATAAACCTAATCAACTGTGAGAGACTCGCAGCTATATAAAATCGTGTCTCTAAAGGTTGAATAAGACAAGGGCAATGAATAAAGTAAAATTAACCATAGATCATCTTTATCATACTGAATCTCCATGGCCTCTAAGTTTGAGAGAATTTCTTTAAACACTGTTAAGTGTTCGTGTACAAACACACCTTCCTCCAAACGATGAGCATAAAGACGTTGCTTCATATATAGTTTGCTGGTTAGAGTTTTCGACATACATATTTGTTCCAGCCTCTTTCATAATGCAGCTGCAGTCGTCTTCTTCATCACATCCTGTAAAATTTTGTTAGAAAAATGCAGATGCAATGGTGTTAATGCCTTTCGATCCTTATGCTTCTTCTCTTCATACTTCAATGTCGAAGGCATCTTATCTATCCTTAGTAGGGCATCCCCCAAATCCATCTGTGCAAGAACTGTCTGCATCTTAATCTGCCACAATGCGAATCTGGTGTTGCGATCCAACAGTGGAATTTCATACTTCAGCGATGTCATTACCATGATCGAGATAAGCAACTCGGAAAGCTCTGATATCATTTTATTAAAAATAGAATGTCGATAATGACAATGTATCGCAAAGAAAAGAGAAAAAAATAAATAACACACAGATTTTACGTGGAAACCTTTTCAGGAAAAACCACGGGCAAAGGAGAAGATAAATCACTAAGTCGAATTCGAATATTTACAATAGGAGCAGCTATGTTTATTTATAGGCTTGTAAAACCATATTCTAATCAAAATCAAATAGATGAAGTGTAACAAGGTGTCTTATTCTAAAAGAAAAGAAAAGAACTGTAGTTCTATATAGATTTTAATTTTACTTTATTTTACCACTGTATTTTATTTTAATAAGGATTTGGGTCACTTAATTCTATCAGAGAGCTTTAGAAGGATGAAATTGAGACTGGTTTAAAAATCGAAGCTCAAATTTTAAAGATATAACTATTTCAATTTTAGAGACTAAATTGAATAAGATACAAAATTTTAGGGACATTTGAAAATGAAATTGAATAATATATGACTACAATTGGCTGTTTTAAAATATTTGGAATTGATAAACTGAAATAAATTATTATATAGATCAAGATTCGAGTTAATCAGAGGATAATCGAGGAAAAGTCAATTTTTTGGATTAGTCCTTAACGTATTGTGTGTCGTTGTTTTGTCAGGTAAGTTCATGTGGAACTTACTATGTTAATTTTTTGATATGTTTGTTTATATTTAATGTTGATTAATTAGATTAATTATAAATTTGATGATATTGACTTAAAATTGATTATATATCTAACATCGATAGATGATATGCTAGAATTATATAAGTTTGGAATGGAAATGTGGCATAAATAATTTGTACCTTATTAAGTTGGTTTATTTGGAATGGATATACACATGAGAATGTTGTAAGTTAGAAATGGAATGTATATAGGCTTTGATAAGTATAAGAAGTTATTTTGGAATGATGACAATGATGGTTCATAGGTAATACTTGAATTTGAATGTTATATAACATGTATATATATAAGTCTTGTTATGTTTAAGTGTTCACTTGAATGTTGATTATTTGGATCTATCTTGGAGCTAGTAAATTAAATGGTTCATGTCTTGAAACTTTGAATGGTATGTGTGTAAACTAGAATGCCAATGTTTTGAATGCCTTGGTGAATGGTTAATGTTTATTTGGTAAGTATAGGAATGAATATGTAACAAAATGGTGCATAGTTACCTTGGTATATAATGAATTGGGATGGATGCTTGTTTGAATATCATTTACATGTGGCTTTTAATTAAACGATGTTATATTTTCTTGTTAGGTTTAGTTTGGTTGGGAACTTAGTTGATATTAAGCCTATAATATAACTGGCAAATGTTTAATATGCACAAGTTTATTATCATGATAGGGAAGATAACACATGTATTATTTGTATGGGAAATTAGTGATCTTAGCACATGACTTAAATGTTGTGTTAACTTGGTATAACTTTTATCTACAAGTTTTTATATACTATGATGATGGTGTACGCATTTGGTTAAGTATAGGTGAATTATAAATAGGCTTGAATATGATATGAAATGTTATCATAGTAATTGAAATTAGTAGTTTGGGTAAATATGTTAATTAGTATAAATGAGTGATGCCTTTGGTACATGAATTGTTATAAGCCTTGTAAGTCTTGTGCATAATTTGAAGCATATAGAAATGATGTTTGATCTTGAATAGTTTGTAATGCTTATATAACCTTATTGTAAAATGGTGTCAATGAGGCATATTGGTTAGATGATTAGGAAGTTAACACATGACATGTTTTAGCTGAGTTTGAAGTGTTAAGATGATTAATATGTCTTGTTGAGTGGTTGATGATTACATAAGTTGTAAAGCTTAACAAAGTGTCCTTTACATGTGGAATAGCTTGTATGATATTATGGTTGGTTAAATGGATGTAGTACTATGTGTTTAAACTGGTTTTATGCAGGTTTGCATGACCAAATGTGCACCAATTGAGGTATTAGTCTGATTTGGCACGAAATTTGATACTTAATGGCACATTTTTGCACACACGGGCTGGCACACGTACTGGACACGGCCTGTTGAGCCGTGTGACCACTGGAATGTAGGAGTATTTTAGCCACACGGTTCTCAATTGTCATATAAGATGGCCACACGCCCGTGTGAGTACTGTAGATATGGTAAAAATTTGATCCACATAGCTTTAGTTTGTTGCACAGTCTAGCCACACTGATAAACCATAATTTACACATATTTTAACCCCATGCTTAGCTTATTTTTTGATGAATTTTCATTAAATTTGATGAATTCGATACTCCTAATCCCTTAATTTCATGTTTTATACTCAAGAGAGTTTAGGAAGTCGAAAAGAATGAGAAACTGGCCAAAAAGGGACAAAATGGGTCTACATCAGAAATCACACAGCCTGGACTATCGACCACGGGCAGATTACACGGTCATGTGTGGTGAATGGAATCTACCACGGCCGAAGGAGTCCACCACGGGCGTGTCCCTGCCGTAGCGAAGACGAATTCTATTCAGAATAGGGTACTTGTGGACCAAGAGAGGTGTTCTAAAGCCTATATAAACACCCTAGTGGGTAACCTAAAAGGAGACATTGAATAGACGCCGAATAGGAGGCAGAAAATACTCGAAGACAGCCGTCGGGAACAGCTTAGGAGAAGGATCTCCATCAAGACTGAAGATCTCCCATCAAGTTCTTTAGAAGTTTTTGGGTTTTCATTATGTTTTGTGGTTTTCCCTATTTTATGATGTTTCCTTCTATTAGTTTGAACTAAACCTCTCAAATACCTGAGGGGATGAAACCTAAGACGAATCTTATTATTATTTGATTTATAAGATAAATACTTGCTCTTATTCTTAATTGTGAGTTTTTATTCTTGTTTTGATAATTCAGGTTATTGATTCAAGTCGATTGTGCTTATTCAGTGGATTAAAAGTCCCTGTTTAAGAGAAGGTCAACACAATTAAGCGGAGTTGATTGCAACCCTAAAAATAGGGCGACGAAAATCTGCTGGATTAGAGTCAAATCTAATAAGGGGATCCATAGATCGAGTTAATGCGACAATAGGGGTTTTAATTAGAAAGAGATTTCAATTAATCAACCTAGAGTCGATTGTTTTAGTCTTGAAAGAGATATTAACATAAATCGAGGATTTCTACGGATTAAGTCAAGTGAATAAATCATATGAATCAAAAGTAATAAGTGAAGTCTAGGTGGATTCTTCCTTGGGTATTGTCTATCTCATATAAGTTGTCCAAAAGTATTTTCCCAATTCACTCTCTGTCACGTTCACAGTCATTTAGTTAGTTAAATTAGTTAGTTAATTTTAGATTAAAAATAAATCCCCTTAATTATTAGGCTAGATAATAAAAAGATAGTTATTACTAGTAATTTTAGTCCTTGAGGACACGATATTCCAGACTCGCCATAACTGTACTACTGTTTGATAGGTGCGCTTGCCTTTGTCGAAATAATAATTAGTTTCGAGCCCATCACACACAATGTGTAACTTTTAAAAAATTGGAATTTTAATCCACACGACAATAGTGAATTACAAGAGATGGACACACGACCATGTGACCCATATTTTGCACTTTTACCCTTCATTTTGTAAAAGTTTCAAATTAGTCCTTATTAAATCCCAGATCAACCTTAGAGCTTTTCATAAGCTCGTTTTAGACTTGGTTTTGGTTGTATTTCATATTATACATGGAATTATGAAATGATTTCTTAATTAAATGAAATTAATTGTTATAAATTGTAAGTGTTATATTCCAATATTTGTGGTAATATTCTGTAGTTTGGGTTTAGTGATCAGACTCGACAATTGGGATTGGATTATGAAGTGTTATAGATTAGTTTAAAATTTTTATTATTATGAGTATAACGAATTGTCTCTATGAATTGTATGGAAGTAGGAAGAAGAAATGTTGTTTTGTTCACATAACAAGTTTACTATCGAGAATGTTAAGTTTGGTAACTTTAGGTTATAAGTACCTGGTAGATATGTATATATAGATATACACGTTTATCTTGGTAGAATTGTTAATGTTATTACTATCTACTTATGTTATAAAAATAGCACTAAATACTTTACTCAGCATATGGTTTGTTTTCTCTATGCGTAGGTTAGATCTAAATCAGGATCTCCATACATTGACTTCAACATCCGATCCACAATCCCGACCTCAACCATATTTGTTAGTATTCAATAGTTAATTATATTTAGCATGTACCTAATAGGTTAAATTTTGTAGTAGTTGAATGATGTTACAATCAAATGTTATATTTTATATTCTAATAGTAATAAATATATACGGTAGATATGTATACATATAAAGGTATATGCAAATTAAGATTTTGATAGTTTGATTTTATCATACTTAGTGAATATATGTACTTTTAAATTGACTGTAGTTGCTCTAGCAACGAATGTGACACATTGTAATTTAGATCCAACAATTGGGTCGGGTTTAGGGTGTTGCAATAAGCTCCAATTTTTTTTTACATAATCTACATTTGTAAATGGCAAACCAAAGTCCGTTTAGATTCATCCACATTATTTCATCTAACATGTATTAATATGCTTATTTTAAAATTTAAACTTAGTCATTAAAATTATTTATGATTCTAAATTTAAAGATATGAATATATTTTATTAAAAAAGTATTATTTTTATGTTATTTTTATAAAATTATTGTATTATGAACATGGAGATTTATATACCAACAATGATGTAGTGTAGCTTATATCTATGATATCTATTTGCTTCATATATATATATATATATATATATATGGAAGTAAATCTCATAATTAAAATTAACATTTAAAATGTATTAGTTAAATTGAATTGTTAAATATAGAATAAACAAATTCTAAGTATTTGTATAGTATAAGCACCAATTATATTTGGTTAAGCTTGGTCTAATTCAAAATATAGCCTTAAATTTTGCTCTTATATCTCCATGTTTTTAAATTAGATTTTCAACCATTGCTTGATGTTGAATTATTTGATGACCTTGACAACGAATTAGTTAAATAAGATGTGGACTTGATGAGGAGACTACATGATGAATCATTTAGCATGCTCAATAATCAACAATTAAAAATTTATTCTAAAGTTACATTAAAAAAATGGAGGCTTTGTTTGGCCATGGTGGTACATGGGAAATTTTTCTTTACAAAATATGAGTGTATTTTAATATAATATATACGATATGTTATATATATATATATGTGCAAAGTTCGTGCCATTCTATCAATTAAATAAGATAATTTTTTGTACATTGATATGTCTAAGATTTAAGAATCTAAAAGAGATAAAACATTAATGGAGGAAAAAAATTGAGAATGAAAGACCAAGTTGGAAAGAAAGGCAAAGAGGTTTTAGGTACAAGTTAATGCAAACCTTTAAATAAGGTATTTTACGTTTAATATTGAAATATTTATCATATAACACATACTGGTAAAAAATATTATATTTACTATGCTTATGTATTATTTTTCAAATTGTTTACCTCAATCACAATTTATAAACACATTTAAAAAAAGAAAAGAAAAGAAAAACTATACATTATACACTTTTTCAGGATGCAAAATTAAGTTTCTACAAATTTTATTTATTTTAAAGTTAGAAAATAGATTTGGAACTTCAAAAGTAATAAATCATTTACATATGGATATAGAGACAACAAAGAATTGAAATCCTAAATCTTCATTGTATTATGCGTTTAAAAACAACATTAAACACCTTGACCAAAAAAAAAATAACATTAAATATTAAATAAAAATAGATAAATATCAAATTAGGCTCTCTAGAATACTTAATGAAATTGTTTTCAAGCAATTTATGAGTCTTTTCTATACTTTCCATTGGTTTTTAGTTTTCGGTATTAGTAATCGTTTACATTGATGGTTGTTGAAGTGAAGAAGTCATGGTCACTGCCGACTAGGGGTGAGCATTCAATCGAATCGAGTGAAAAAATTTCATTTTAACTGAGTTGACGAGTCCTATTTTATCATCCTAACTTGATTTGAAATTTTTTCGAATCGAGTCGAGTGAAATGAAATTCAAGTCGAGTCGAGTCGAATCAAGTGAAATTATTCAAGTTAAATTAAAAAATTAAACATGTCAAATTAAAATCTTGTTATAGTATAACTAATTCCATAATAGAGCACATAAATTTGAAATCATATATATTCGAGAACATTTTCAAAGCAAAATAAAAATATATACTTTAGTATGATAAACTTGAATCATTAATTTACTTATTTAGGTCCTCAAAATTATTATTCTAGAATAGTTTTACTTTTTAAAATTTTTATATATTTTTTAGAATTTTTTTAGAATTTTTATACTTTTTAAAAATATAAATTTTGGTATTTTATAAATATTTTAAATTTTTGAAAATTATTTTTAATTTTTGTTGAGAGAGAGAGAGACCAATTTGCTCATTTTTAAACTTGATAGGGACCAAAAGGATATTTACACCAATTTGTTATTCAAATTGTAAAATTCAACTCGATTTGAACTTAAAACTCGAATTACCTATTCGAGTTGACTCGAACAATTCAAATAACTTGATTTGATTAACTCAAAATTTAAATTTGTTTTTCAATTTTTTTGAATCGAATCGAGTTTTGCTCACCTTACTATCGACGATATCGCATCACCAGTCAGTCAATGTCACAACATCGAGAACCCCCAGAGCCAAGAGTGTGCCACTGTTGAGGGTGTCGTGGCATTGAAGTCTTGATGTCATGACATTGATGCCTAACGAGGTGAAAAATATTACAGGGGTAGTCTTTTATCCAGCACAAACCCAAGTCAACCTATACACTCCAAAGGTGTTTTTGTTAATTTTAGGGTTGAAATTTTGTCTATATTAAAAATGTTTTGGCTATCAAACTTAAAAGGAGCCACATTTTTATCATCTTTTTAGTTTAGTAGTTATTCTCTCTACCATTTTAGGTTTTAATTATTTACTTTTCTAACCTTAGTGGTTGTAGTTGTTAGTTTTATTAGTTTTTATTATAGTTTTTCTTTTCTTTGCACTTAGATACACAAACTCTACTTTGTATTTTGATTTGTCTTTGAACCTTTTAATATATTTTAGTTTTGTTAACTCTCAAAAATGTAAAATTCCTAACATTAGTTGTACTTTCTTCTTCATTGCTTTTATGCTTTCTTTAATGAATCATTTGAGCATGTATTTGGTTGATGTTGTTATGTTGATGATGGATAGTAATTAAATTTTATGGTGGTTGATTGATGGAACTGTTGCATGTTTAGTTTTTGAATTAGGCACTAAATCGTAAAAATTAGACTAAATCAAATAAATTTCAAAACCTAAAATTGATGCCTCTAGGTGAACAATTAGATAGGTGAGACCGAAAGAAGAGCCTATTAAAGACCAATTTAATTGTCCCGATTTAGCTTGGTGAGTTTGAGAGATAATGTAACAATTTGTTTTTAAATGGTATCGAAAACAGTGGTTTCGAGACCACAATTCTAACGAGTGAGTCCGTAAATATTATTATATAATATTTACATCTTAGATATCATGTTATTGTGAATTTCTATTTTATAGACTTTATTATTTGGTCAGTTAGTCAATGTACAAGTGGTTCGTACCGAAAGTCAATGGTTTTGGAAAAAGAGGTATCGAGACCTCATTTCCATAAAACAAGCCCGTAAATTGTATTATTGAATATTTATATAGTTATTATATTGGTGAATTGAAGATTATTCTAGTATTTTTATGTTTGATTGGTTAATTAAGGTAATAAAACTAAATCGTAAAAACCACAAAAGTTAATCATTATTGATTTCTATTAATTAAATGGCTTAGATGATAAAAGTCGGAGGACTTATATGGCAATTATACCATATTAATATGTCCGACGGTTAATGCATGGTTTTCTTATTTTATATGTTAATATTATATTAAATAAAAATGGTATGTTTAATAAATAAGGAAGCATTAAATCATTATTTTCATCTTTCTTCTTTTTTCCAACCTGAATTCCCCATTAAAGAAGACCAAGGGTTCGACCATTTATTTTCTTTTGCATGTAAGTCCTCCGATCATCCTTTTTCATAAATTTTATATTTTTGAAATTGTTGTAGCTTAATTTAGCTAACTTGTACCTCCGTTGTATATGGACATATTTGAAGTGGGTTTAAAATTTGGAGTTTAAATTTGGAAGATATATTAAGTTCGGTTTTAAGGACTAAATTGAATAAAATGAAAAACTTTAGGGGCATTCAAATAATGAAATTGAGCTAATATTGTTTATAATAGGGTGATATAAGAGGGTTGAAATTTATAAATTGAATTGAATAATTGTATAGATCGGGAATTAGACCAAATCAAAAGTAATTATGGAAAAAGGTAAATTATTGATTAGACCTTAAAGAATTGATAGTTATTTGTTTGTCCCAGTAAGTTCATACGGTATGTTTTTGTAAAGTTGTTATGCATTTAGAATTATAATTGTAAATATGTTTAATTGAAATTTTGATTATTTACGATTCGATACACAAAGGTGAGATAGAGGTTTAAAGTGAATAAGATGTATTGAAAATTGAAATAATTATAGAATTGACCTTAAATTGGACTGAAATAGGATATGTTATGTGATAAAGTGATGATTTGATGAAATAAGCTGAATTGATTCGATTTAGACCGATTGACAGTGATAAGGACCGAACTGAATATATGTGAAAATATAATATAATGTTACAAATGTGAATTGAATTAGTATTGTTATGTGATATGCTATCATATTTGAGAATTGATTATTGGTTGATGAAATTATGTAATGAAATTGAGAAATTGTTACCCTATTAAATGTTTGGGCAAAGTCAGATATAGTTAGCATGTCATAGGATAGGGAGAGTTTAGGGTTATATGACTACGTGTCGGGGAGTGCTGGGCACATCTAGTTATCGATTTTACAGACTACCATTGGGCTCAACATACTATTTCTGATTTATCTGATAGACATTGGGTGCCAAATTGGTGTGATTGGTTGGATTTATGTTTCCGTCTGAATCAGAGTCAGGTTAACAGGGACATGCATGTAAATGGAATAAATTATATTCACACTGATTTGATATGATGATTGGATGATACATATACATATTGTGAATGAATTATACCAGCCTAAAAGGGCCAATATGGAACCATGACAAATTGATGAATGTGATCCGGAATTCGTATTATGAAAGGAAGTAGTGATTGACATTAAATTGACATTTGATGTATATTTGGTATAAAGATGAATTGATATGATATGAGAATGAAGTCTATATGGTTTAATATGTGTCGAAACCATTTTTTTATTTTCATAAAAAAACTGGAATCGACTTTAAAAACGAAAATGGGAGTCGCCACCGATTTTTTTTGCTTAGGTGTGATCATATCACCTTATAAAACGTGTTTTATTTCAAAACATTGATTTTGGCCTATGAAATTCAAGAAAAAGGGTTTGGGAGTTGGTTACGTACGAGGAAGGATTAGCACCCTCGTAATGCCCAAAATTGGTACCGGATTGATTAGTTATTGTCCTAATGTCGAAAATTTGAAAAATTTAAGATACAATCCTTTTATTTGAAAGAAAGCTAAAAATCACTCATCTCAAAGCTAAAACTCACTCATCTCAAAGGAATAAAATACCACACCCAATAAGTTAGGATGTAACATTTTAAGACTTTGAAACTAAGCTTGCCTTTATTTGTAGATAATCTTTACCTCGAGACAACAAAACGTCATATCCAATAAGTTAGGACACAACATCTCGAATTCTCGAGAATAAGCATTTATTTAACCTTTTTTAAAGAGAGTAATAGGTTCTTTAGATTCGAAGAGAAAAATCGAAACCCAGTAAGTTAGATACGATTTCTTTCTGTCCTTAGAACGCGAAGTGTTTGCTTATTTTGAAAATCGGATAAAATGTAATTCGATTATAATAAAATGGAAGATGAATTTAAAATAAAATGTAAAACGATTTACAATGCTAGCTTGTATAACAATATAATAACAATAATAAAGGTAGAAATAAAATACAATAAAGTAAAAGCAAGATAAACAAATGAAATAAAATAAAAGAGAATTGTAACAAAAAATGGAGGCTATATACAATTATTTAATAATAAAATAATAAAAATAATGAAAATAATAGTAAAAGTAATAGTAAAAATAAAAATAGCATTAGTAATAATAATTATGACAATAATAATAATGAAAATAATAATAAAAGTAATAGTAAAAATAAAAATAGTATTAGTAATAATAAAATAATAGTAAAGATAAAATTAATAGTAATAAAATAAAAATAATAGTATATGTTAATATAAAAATAATAATAAAGGTAAAAAACAATAATAGAAATAATGAAAATAACAATAATGATGGTGATACTAAAAATAATAATAATAACAACAATACTAATAATGATAGATATAATAATAATAATAATAATAATAATAATAATAATAATAATAATAATAATAATAATAATAATAATAATAATAATAAATATAGCTATAGTAATAATAATATATAAAAAATAATGGTCATAATAAAATAATAATAATAATACAAATGAATATGATAATAATAAAGTTAATTATAAATAAAAACAAAGAATAAAAAAAGTAGTGGTAATGTTAAAATAATAGTAAAAGCAATAATAATAATAATATTATTATTAATAATGAGAATTAAAAATAAAAATAGTAATGAAATTAATAAACAAAAGAAATAAAAAAAACAAAATTGAACTAAAAATAAAAGTTTGGGGCGAATTTTAAAGAAAACAAAAGGTAAATGACCTATTTAGACACGAGAATAACATAGAGGGACTAAAAGAGAAAATATTCCCTCCCTCCAAAACGATGCGTTAAAAAGGGACTCCAATGAGATCCAAATAAAATTTAAGGGTAAAATTAAAAATAAAAGGGAACTTAATTATAAAACCATAAAAAAAGTAGAAGGGCTAAAAGCGCAATTAGCCCTTCCTATAAAAAACACGCGGATCCTAGGCAGGGCGGGTCGGACCAGGGCAAAACGACGTTGTTTTGAGGCTTTAGGACTCTGGCCAAAATGGCTGCTTTTGAATGGCTATATAAGTTAGAATTTTTTCAAAAAAAAAAAAAATCATTTTCCTCTTCTATTCTTCAAAAACCAAAAAAAATTTCTCCCCCCTCTCTCTCCTTGGAGATTTTCGGCGGGGCTCCGGTGAAGCTTCGGCTCAATCACCGCCGCCCACCGTCGTGCACTGCTGTCGAAATTAAAAAAAAAGGTAAATTTTTTCTCTCTTTTTTTACAGTTTATTAAAATATGCATATAGTTTTTTTAAAAAATAGAAGTGAAGATCTTTATATGATCTTTATATGTATGTTTGCAGATTCAAAAAAAAGGAAAAAAAACCTTTAGGATCCCTGTATTGATTTCGTCTCTCTTTTTTTTTTTTGTATATGCATGTATATTGTGTAAAATCCGTGGTCCATTTACAGATTACAATGGGTTTTTTATAACCCAAAAATAAATTGAGAAATAAACATATTTTGCTGCTACTTGCCATCTTTTGTTGCTTTTCTTTTCTTTTTTGTAGGTTTACAGCGAGGAATTCGGTGGTGGAGCGCTGTCCGTGCGCTGATTACGGCGTGACCGAGGCTTGTTTTTAGTGCTTGCGGCACCTAGGGTTTCAGAAACCTTAGGCTTCTGATTCATGTTTGGCTGTTGGGCATTGGGCTAGACACTACTATTGGGCCATTGGGCCATTAGACTTAGTTGGGTCTGGGTGTAATGGGCTTTGGGTAGTCTGTTTAGTCTAGGCTATTTGTAAATGGACTATAAAATAAACTGGACATTATTATTTTATTTTTTTGTTTTTGAATGGTATGGGCCCGGGCAAAATGGGCTTATTACAGCTGCCCTTCTTTGCTCATTGTCGTGTAACAAGAATAGAGTAAAGACTATAAAAGGACCATTTTTGCCTGGTATTTGCCGAGCCTTGACTTCTTAGTCCTCGTCTTCTTCAAATGGCTTCAAACTCCACTACAACTTCAACGATATTGGAACTTCATCTTGATTTCAATTTTATGAATAAGTCTGATGGCTTCAATCTGCTTCACTGCAACTTCAGGAAGGCAATATCCGTTATCTTTAATCTGCACCACTGCAAACTCAGGGATGCTAGATAGGCATCTTCGATCTGCTTCGCTGGAAACTCAGGAAAACAAGATCTAATATTTTTAATCTGCTCCACTGCAAACTCAAGGATGCCAGATTAGTATCTTTGATCTGCTTCACTGCAATCTCAAGAAGGCCAGTTGCTATTTTTAATCTGCTCCACCGCAAACTCAGGGATGCCAGATTAGTATCTTTGACCTGCTTCGTTGCAAACTCAGGAAAACAAGATCTATTATCTTTAATCTGCTCCACTGCAAACTCAGGGATGCCAGATTGATGTCTTCGATCTGCTTTACTGCAACTTTAGGAATGCCAGATCCGCTATTTTAATCTGCTCCACTACAAACTCAGGGATGCCAGATTAGTATCTTCGATCCGCTTCGCTGCAAACCCAGGAAAATAATATCTACAATTTTTAGTCTTCTCCCTTGCTACATCAGGAAGATAAGACTATAATCTTCAGCCTGCTCCCTTGCTACATCAGGAAGATAAGATTCGCCATCTTCGATCTGCCTCACTGCCATCTCGAGGAGACAATATCTACAATTTTTAGTCTGCTCCCTTGCTATATCAGGAAGATAAGACTAAAATCTTCAGCCTGCTCCCTTGCTACATCAGGAAGATAAGGCTAGTGGCTAAAATCTGCTCCCTTGCTACATCAGGAAGATAAGGATAGTGGCTGAAATCTGCTCTCTTGCTACATCAGGAAGATAAGATTCGCCATCTTCGATCTGCCTCACTACTATCTTGAGGAGATAAGATCTATAATTTTTAGTTTGCTCCCTTGCTACATCAGGAATATAAGACTATAATCTTTAGCCTACTCCCATGCTACATCAGGAAGATAAGGCTATTGGCTAAAATCTTCTCCCTTGCTACATCAGGAAGATAAGATTCTCCAAATTCGATCTGCTCTGCTACCACTTAGGGAGATAAGATCTACAATCTTCAGTCTACTTCCTTGCTACCTCAGGAAGATGAGACTACAAACTGCTCCCTTGCTACCTCAGGGAGATAAGGTTGGTGGCTAAAATTTTCTCCCTTGCTACATCAGGAAGATAAGATTCGCCAAATTTGATTTGCTCCGCTACCGCTTAGGGAGATAAGATTTACAATCTTCAGTCTGCTTCCTTGCTACCTCAGGAAGATGAGACTACAAATTCAACATGCTCCCTTACTACCTCAGGGAGATAAGGTTGTTGGCTTGAATATGCTCCATTGCTGATACTTAGAGATAAGATTCACGAATTCAATCTGCTCTGCTACCGCTTAGGGAGATAAGATCTGTGAATTCACCGATATTGCTACACCATCCTCTGTAGACTCGGTTTTATATGCTTATGTTTATGCCAAATGATTAGGATACTATGACCAGAATGAATCTAATGCTCCTAACTAAATGTATTATGGATGACATTTGCATGGATGTAGAATTTCATGTATAATGATTAGGATGCAATGATCGAAATGAATCAAATGGTCCTAACTAAATGTGTTTTGCATGAATGCAAAATTTCCTAAGAATAATCCCCTTTTAAATGCTTAGGGTTGTCATTGCTCGTTGTTCTTTCAGGTTGTATCACTTGACGTAATATCCTATCTTCTTGCTTGGGTGGTATTTTGACCGAAAACCTGAAGAAACAATCATATTTTGCTCAACCGGTTTGCCCCACTGCAACTTCAGCGCCCCTTCCACTGTACATTGGGGACATAAGATTTGTACCATCTTTAAATCATCCTACTGTGACTTATGGCTATAGGATCTGTATCAACTTCACCTCATCCCACTGCAACTCAAGGGTATAGTATTTGTAACTTGTTTAATCAACTGATCACCCTCAAGGTGACCTAACCAAATGTGTATGCATGATATCTGAATAGATGTAGAATATCATTTTTTAGAGAATGATTCCCTTTTTACTCTTGAGTTAACATTGCCCATTTTTCATCAAGATTGTATCACTGACGCAATATCTTGTCATTTTGTTCAACCAATGTCCCTGACAGAAAATCTGGAGAGAAAAACTCACTTTGGGCTCAAATATTTCCAACACTTAAGCTCGGTGAGTTCTAAACAATAATCCTGTTTCAGGTTCCTATACTATTTAAAAGCTTCCAAAGTAATATGCAAAACTCCTTTTATGAAAGTATTATTAGTCCATTAATCATTATTTCAATATAAATTGCTTAAGAAAGATCAAAACAATGGAAGAGGAAAAAAAATTAATCAGGAGCATAGCTTGAAACAAATAAGTTAATGAAAGATAACCAAGGCAATAAAAGAAATTGACTTCGGTGTATCTTGAAAAGAAGAAAGTAATCAAAGATAGCCAATTCAAAAATGGGTAAGATAGAAGCTAAGTGCCCCAGATATCGCTGCCTGAGCTTCTCTGTTCAAAAATGTGTTTAGGGGATCCGGAGTACCTTGTTGATGCCCCAGGACGTAACATACTTCCTCTTTTTTAATTCAAGCGTAGCAAGACTATTGTATGCCCCACTTTCGATCAAAATTTGAGCAGCCCCTTTTTGGGATTTCAACACAAATCCCCTTTGGTCTCAAAGTGCCTTTTGTAGGTTTTCACCTTGGCCTCTCATTTTCTTTCTTCCTTTTTTTTTTGATCTCAAGGCGCCCTTTGCGGGTTTTCACCTTGGTCTTTCCCCTTTTAGGTAAAATACTTCTTGACTAAACCTGAATTCACCGAATTGGGCAAGTCTTCGCCATCTTTCTTGGTCAATATCAATGCTCCTCTAAAACAGGACCTTTTTACTATATAAGGTCCTTCCTAGTTTAGAATCTGCTTTCCTCTGAAGTTCTTTTGTATGAGTAGAATCCTTCTTAATGCCAGGTCCCCGTCATGAAATTCTCTTGGGCAAACCTTTTATCATAAGCTTGTACCATCCATTTTAGGTACATTCGACCATGAATACTTTCAATCAAACTTACTGGAGGCATTCTGCTTTATCCAATTCAATCAAATCTTGGAGAAAAGGAATTTTAACCTCCTATAATTGCTTCCGTTTCATAAACCAATGGGAAAGATGTTGCCCTGGTGAAGGTCCAGGCTGTCGTTCAAGAAACAAATAGGGTAAATGGTGACTTCTTTATGCCAAACTTTACAAATCTCAGTCATATTTCCATGATCCTTATTTTTTTCTTTTTGGCTGCCTTTGTTGCTCTATGATATAGCGTCTGATCTTTGAACAAACTACAAACTTTTGACATTGTCCTTTTTTACATTCTTTGTCGGTGCCTGATCTCTTTTTTTTTTTGAGAATTTGATGACTATTGACTTTATAACATTGGCATATGAAGCTACTTCCACCCTCTTAGTGAAGTAAATGATGACCACGACGATGAATCGATGTCGACTAGAAGCTTTTGACGAGATCAACCCCGTTATATCCATTCCCCACATATAGAAAATCTATGAAGAAATAGATGAGGCACATAAGTCTTATCTTCATCAATTTGGCATTTTGAAGCAATCTCTTTTTTATGGTTGAACAATAGTACCTGAACCTTATGATTAGCTTGGTTACTGTAGAACCATTATCATGTTCTTTAAACACCTTTATGGATCTCTTTTAAGACTTTCCTAGGCATGTCTTGCTATGATCGTGCGAAAACATCTTTGAATTCTTGAAAATAATTCAATGATGTCTTGCCTTATTTCTGTGGTGAGCTGGGCTTCGATTTTCACCCCTTTCTTAGGCTCGCAATGTATATTGACCCTTTTGTAGAGTAGGGTCTGTTTTCCATTTGTTCTACCATCCTTAACAAATCAAAATATAGGCTACAATCTCTGTCATTTTCAAAGTCCTTAGATCCCCTAGACCTATATTTCATTCAAAAAGGGAATCAATAACAACGTCGCTCATGTCATTGATATCTGGGTACCTAGGTACGAAGGCAAAAAATCCAAAGAATAAATGATTCTAAGGATGATTATTTGTATGGCATGGTCATGAATAAAGAATGAAAGAATATAGTAAAAAAACAAAAGAATGTACAGTATGAAATATTTGCTTAAAAAGATGCATTTTATTGAAATAAAAATTTTGGACAGAAGCCTATTCCACAAAAGGATTCTTATTACCTCTAGGCTTAAAGCAACAAGCATGTTTTGAATATTACTCTAGATTAGTTTTAAAAATACAGGGATTCCTTCCACAGTTCCATTGTTTAAAATCTTCCCAAGTATGTAAGGGCTTGGAAACTTTTATTCCCTGGTTCTCTCTTCGAATATGTCGTTAATGCTTAGATTTCCCAAAATTCCCATCAGGTCCTTGATCTCCTCAATCAAGCCTTGTACTAGGGCTCTGAGCTCGATGCATTCTTGGATCTCCTGCCCCTAACTATCGTGTAACTCAAAATGTTTACCCCTTTAATAGAAAGGTTGGGTAATAAATTTTCTGCACCAGAAGGATCATCGAATTTTACGACACCCAATTTGATGAGTCTTTCGATTATCTTTTTAAAAGCGACGCAGATTCTCGATCTAATGGCTTGTGGTTCCTCCATGGTATTCAGATTGGGCATTTTCATCGTACCGTTTGGGGTATGGGGGCGTATTGGTTCTATATAAAAAGGGATACAACATGTACGTCAAACAAAATTTGGTACAACTCCCTATACATGATTGGTATGGGTGCAAACTGGGGTTTTTTTGAGTTCGGTCTTGGATTAGGTTCTTTCCTTTAGGAGACATGATGGCTGGTAGTTACCGTCCTTGGTTGGCTTACTGTAATCGGCTCTAAATGGCCCTTATTATACCTACTCGTACCATTCACTTCCTTTTCCTTCTTCTTCGGGGCCTTTAAAGTCCACTCTCCCCTTTCCCTTGTTTCTGCTAGAACAACTGGTTTGGCTCGATCATTTTTTGGGTTAAAACCTGAGCCTATTGGGAAGTTCAATAGGACAGAGGTATTAGTCTAACATTGGGGTCCGATAATGACGGGTTCCCCATACGAATGAGTGTCTGGTTGGGCCAAGACACTTATTTGGGAGAAACCTAGGAAATAAACGATGTCTTCATCATCATCCCCACTGTTGGCCACTAGGCCACTCCTTTTTTCAAGTCCTCCAGCTAGTAACTGAGCTAACTGGCCCATCATATTCCTTTGGAAATCTAGCATTTGTTCTTGCATTTCTTGTTGAATTTTGGTCAATTGCTCCTGCATCTGTATTTGCATTTGCTTTATTCTTTCCAACCTTCGTTCCATGTTTTCCAGGTTAACTAAAATAATTTTACCTAATTAGGGTCCTCTTGTAAAAGTCTAATGCAAATGATGCAATGCAATGTAGATGCGTGGAATGAATGCAAAAGAAAGAGAGGCGTTGATTCTGAATTCAATTCGATTAGAAAATTTTTCTAGAAAGTAAATTTTTTACATAAAATGGATTACATATACGGCCTTGCCCTCATATTCCAAGCAAAAACATCAATCCCTTCTTCGCAAAGGTCGAATCTTGCAAACTTCTAATAGATGCCTCAACTAACTCCTTTTTGCTTGATCTGGGCCGCGACTCACCGCTCACTTATTTCCATAATGCTCATTAGCCTCCTCTAGAAAGCTGAGACATGGTGATTCTCGAATAGTCTTTGTCAGCTTGAATCCTTAGGCAATAAAGTCTTGTATTTCTTCACTAACGATAAGTCTTTTCTCATTGTGTTTGCTTGGATCATACTCGGATGACCGTATTGTAATCCACTTTATCAAGAAATCCATTTTCTCATGACAAACTCTTCTATTTAGCAATCGAATTTGAATCAACACCTCTTTTATATGATGTGAATGCAATGAAAAAAAAAAAAGAGAACACGTTAGCACAAGAGAAATAAATAACAAAATAGGGCACCTATCTGGGTAACCACTAGGGTTCAATATATCTCTATCTAGGGTTGGCTCTTAAGGATCACTATATATGGCTTAATTCTAAAGGGAGGGTACCTGGACCAGCAGATTCCTCAATCCTCACCCATTATAGGCTCATATGGATCGAGTTCAGTTCAAGGGAATACATTTCCCTATGGATGCACGGAGATGAAAATCTCACGAAGACATAGGTACGGATGTTTCTCGAAAGCGATTCACTATCCTGCATGGAGGTGAAAACCTCACGAAGGAGTAGATTCTCACTCCCACTTAAAAGGGTGTGACCACAATGGTCGTGCAATGCAATGTAAAGATATTTTATGAAGTTAGAATAACATGTAATAAAAAAAAATCATAATTTTTCAAATCGGATTTTCGAATTTAGACAAAAGGATAGGAAATAATCAATTTTATGGCTTGACTCTCTTATTATGTCCCCAGCGAAGTCGCCAAGCTGTCGAAACCATTTTTTTAGTTTTATAAAAAAAGGGGAATCGACTTTAAAAATGAAAATGGAAGTCGCCACCGATCTTTTTTGCTTAGGTGTGATCAAATCACCTTATAAAACATGTTTTATTTCAAAACATTGATTTTGGCCTACGAAATTCAAGAAAAAGGATTCAGGAGTCGGTTACGTACAAGAAAGGATTAGCACTCTCGTAACGCCCAAAATTGGTACTGGATTGATTAGTCATTGTCCTAATGTCGAAAATTTGAAAAATTTAAAATACAACCCTTTTATTTGAAAGAAAGCTAAAACTCACTCATCTCAAAAGAATAAAATACCACACCCAATAAGTTAGGATGTAACATTTCAAGACTTTGAAACTAAGCTTGCCTTTATTTGTAGATAATCTTTACCTCGAGACAACAAAACGTCATATCCAATAAGTTAGGACACAACATCTCGAATTCCCGAGAATAAGCTTTTATTTAACCTTTTTAAAAAAGAGAGTAATAGGTTCTTTAGATTCGAAGAGAAAAAGCGAAACCCAGTAAGTTAGGAAACGATTTCTTTCGGTCCTTAGAGCGTGGAGTGTTTGCTTATTTTGAAAATCGGATAAAATGTAATTTGATTATAATAAAATGGAAGATGAATTAAAATAAAATGTAAAACGATTTACAATGCTATCTTGTATAACAATATAATAACAATAATAAAGATAGAAATAAAATACAATAAAGTAAAAGCAAGATAAACAAATGAAATAAAATAATAGAGAATTGTAACAAAAAATGGAGGCTATATACAATTATTTAATAATAAAATAATAAAAATAATGAAAATAATAATAAAAGTAATAGTAAAAATAAAAATAGCATTAGTAATAATAATTATAACAATAATAATAATAATGAAAATAATAAAATAATAGTAAAAATAAAAATAGTATTAGTAATAATAAAATAATAGTAAAGATATTAAAATTAATAGTAATAATAATAAAATAATAGTAGTAGTAAAATAAAAGTATATTAATAATAATAAAAATAATAGTATATGTTAATATACAAATAATTGTAAAGGTAAAAAACAATAATAGAAATAATGAAAATAGCAATAAAGATGGTGATACTAAAAATAATAATAATAACAACAATACTAATAGTGATAGATATAATAATAATGATAAATATAGCTATAGTAATAATAATATATAAAAAATAATGGTCATAATAATAATAATAATAATAATAATAATAATAATAATAATAATAATAATAATAAAACAAATGAATATGATAATAATAAAGTTAATTATAAATAAAAATAAAGAATAAAAAATAGTAGTGGTAATATTAAAATAATAGTATAAGCAATAATAATATTAATAATAATGAGAATTAAAAATAAAATTAAGTAATGAAAGTAATAAACAAAAGAAATAAAAATGAAATTGAACTAAAATAAAAGTTTGAGGCAAAATTTAAAGAAAATAAAAGGTAAGGGACCTATTTAGACACGTGAATAACATAGAGGGACTAAAAGAGAAAATATTCCCTCCCTCCAAAACGCTGTGTTAAAAAAGGACTCCAATGAGATCCAAATAAAATTTAAGGGTAAAATTAAAAATAAAAGGGAACTTAATTATAAAACCATAAAAAAGTGGAAGGGCTAAAAGCACAATTAGCCCTACCTATAAAAAACACGCGGATCCTAGGCCGGAGCGGGTCGGATATGGTCAAACCAGGGCAAAACGACGTAGTTTTGAGGCTTTAGGACTCTAGCCAAAACGACGTCGTTTTGAATGCAGAATTTTTTCAAAAAAAAAAAATTCATTTTCCCCTTTTATTCTTCAAAAAACCAAAAAACATTTCTCTCGCTCTCTCTCCCTGGCGATTTTAAGCTTGGGCTCGTGACTCATTGCCAATCCTGCTGCTTCTTAGTCATGCACGGCTGGTAGAAATTAAAAAAAGGTAAATTTTTTCTCTTTTTTTTTACAGTTTATTAAAATATGCATATAGTTTTTTAAAAAATAGAAGTGAAGATCTTTATATGTATGTTTGCAGATTCGAAAAAAAGAAAAAAAGAAGAAGGAAAACAAAACAAAAAAACCTTGAGGATCTCTGTATTGATTTTGTGTATCTTTTTTTTTTTTTTTGTATATGCGTGTATATTGTGTAAAATCTGTGGTCCATTTACAGATTACAATGGGTTTTTATAACCCAAAAATAAATTGAGAAATAAACATATTTTGCTACTACTTGCCATTTTCTCTTGCTTTTCTTTCCTTTCTTGTTGGTTAATGGCGAGGAATCCGGCAGTGGAGCGCTATCCGTGCGCTGATTGCGGTGTGACCGAGGCTTGTTTTTGGTGCTTGCGGCCCTTAGGGTTTCAGAAACCCTAGGCTTTTGATTCATGTTTGGGTGTTGGGCATTGGTCCAGACACTGCTATTGGGCCATTGGGCCATTAGACTTAGTTGGGTCTGGGTGTAATGGGCTTTGGGTAGTCTATTTAGTCTGGGCTGTTTGTAAATGGACTATAAAATAAACTGGACATTATTATTTTATTTTTCTTGTGTTTGAATGGTATGGGCCGAGAAAATGGGCTTATTACAATATGAATTGGATTGAGAATTCAAATTATGACATGAAAATAATGTTTGGCATTACTTTGAAATGGGATGTATTGTGGATAAATGGATTGTATGATATGATTAAGATAGTGAATTGATTAAATGATTATTTGTTTTGTAAATGGTAATTTAAATGTTAAATAAGTGAATTGAAATGTTATATGATTGAGTTACTAAATGGTATGATAAATGTTGAACTCACCTTTTTTATATTTTATTTAACATGATAGGCAAAGTAACATGTAGTGTATAATTATAAACTTAGGTAAGTTACTTGGTTTAATACCTGTGATCTGACTAAGCATTATATATGCTTACCTTATTTATTTTCCATTTTCCTGTAGATTGCCAACTTGTAGAACACGTCAAGTGGATCGTCCGAAGGTTACATTATTCCGGTATTGGTTTGATAGTATTTTGATCATACTAAGGCTTGGTTATGTGTTACATGTGCTTCGGAATTGTTTTGGTTTACTTGTATAGTGATATGGCTTGAAATTCTTGTTGGTGTGATTATGGAGAATATGCTTATTTGAAAACTTATGCATTAATAGATGGATTGAATTGTTCATTTGGTATTTGAAATGACATTTTGAGTATGCAATTATATAGGTAATATGATGTCATGATATGGATTAGTTGGTTTGAAGAGAGAGAGAGAGAGAGAGAGAGAGAGAGAGAGATGATATTTTGGCATGTATATAGAGTTTGTAAATGTATATAGATGATTTATTTTTGGTCAGTCTTGAATGTTGGTACTTTGGTTCTTGAATGTGGTTTGTATTTTGAATGGTTATATGTTATGTACATAAGTGTGAAGGTTGGTAATTGTCATAGGCTATAATTGAAGCATTTGAATAGTAAGTTGGTAATGGAATGCTTGTATACAAAGTGAATCTGAATAGCTAATTGTGTGATTGGGTGATAGATGAAAATTGGCATGTTTTGTTTAAATGGTATGAGTTTATGATTAGCATAGTTTAATGGATTTGAAGGATTGATATGGATGAATATGTTACTTGGATGATTTACAAAGCTTCATGTAATCTTTGTGTTTGAGGTAAAAATTATGGTATATTTGTTAGATGTTAGGAAAGTGGTATGTTTTGGCTTGGTGTTGAGGTGTTTTGTACAGGTTTTAAGTTTGCAAAATTCATGTTTTGAGGTTTTGGTATGGATGGCTTGAACAAGGATCAAAATGGCCTATTTTTGCACCACATGAGCTGGCCACATGGTTGTGTGATTAACACGGGCTGGTGGCATGGCCATATGCTTTTTGGGCTACAGACTCCCGATTGTTACACGGCCTAGGAACACGGCTGTGTGTTCCCTATTTTTCATAAATGTTCTTAACTTTTGAAAATCTTACGGTTTGATCCTTGTTTGTCCTCGGGTCAACTTTAGAGCCCATGTAAACTCGATTAAGACTCGGATTTGGTTGTGTATCATAATATCTAGGTGTTTATAGTATAACTAAATATTTTAAATCTTTATTTATAAAATATTTGATTTGAAATTTTAAGAGTGTTGCAAAAATTCCTTATTTGATCTCAAAATGACTTTTAAGCATTCGTATGCTCATATAAGACCCGATAAAAAATGTTCATATTATTCTATGTTGTAGTATTGATTGATTGCATGATTGATAAAGTGAAATGATGTTTTACATTGAAATTATTAGTAGTTTCTTAGGCAAAAAATGTGACACTCTATTGCTCGGACTCGACGATTAGGTCGGTTAAGGGGTATTACAGATAAACCTGACTAAATCGCCTTGATAGCCCGTTTCCAATGATGTCAAAAATAGTGGTTTTGGGACCACAATTCTAATGAGTAAATGATTATTTTATTATTTATTTAATGTTGATCATTGTAAAATTGTCGAGTTTTAAAATTTATAAAGAGAATGATCGAACCTGGAAACTAACTCTAACAACGACTTAAGGCAAGTGTACCTCTCGAACAGTAGTATAGCTTAGGCAAGACCGAATTATCGAACCCAAAGGAACTAAAAGTACTAATACTCACTTTCTTTCTATTATTTAGCCTAAATATTAAATGATTTGGTTGATTAAATAATTAACTACTAAACTAAGATGCAAAGACAAAAAGAATGAATTGGAAAATAACTTGAAGAGAAACTCAGTTGATCACGATGATACCATCAAGAAGAATCTACCTAGACTTCACTTATTATCTAACACTGAACCATACGATTTATTCACTTGACTTGATCGTAAGACTCCCTAACGTATATTAAACCCTCTCTCGAGGCAAATAACGTCTAACCCTAGGTTAATTAACGGAAATCTCTTTCTCACTTAATAACCCCCTAGAATAGTAGTAAATCGAACTATGGACTCCTATATTAGGTTTCACCCTAATCCAGAAAAATCTCGTCACCCTATCTCTAGGCGCCTGAACGACTCCGCTTAATTATGCTAGATCTATTCTTAGGTAAGGTCTATTCCTCCTCCACCTAAGAATATCCGACTTCAATTAATATCCCGGAAACATTAACACAAGAATTAAGCACGCATAATTAAGAACAAATCAAGTATTTATCATATAACTCAGAAAACAATAATAAGGTTCATCTAAGTTTCATCCCCTTCAGGTATCTGAAGGGTTTAGTTCATAACAAATAAAGAAAACATCTCAAGAGAAAAGATAAAACAAAACATAAGAAATCCCTAAAACCCCCTGAAGGAATTGAAGGAGAGATCCGCCGTCTTGAGTAGAATTCAGGCATCTTGAGATGGACCAACTGGCTATCTTCGAGTGATTCCTACAAAAGTTCTGGCTTCTGCCGAATTCCAAAGGTCTCGGCCTCCACTCCACACCTCCCTTTCAGGTTACAGTTAGGGTGTTTATATAGACTTTTGGAATGCTTTACTTGGCCTCTAAGTGTCCCAATTCAAGTATACTTCCTACTCGGTGTCTGAATAGGCTTTGGAATGTATTTCTTCTCCTCAAAGTATCCAAATCTGAGTGAAATTGCTCTCTTTTGTGGTAAGGGCACGGCCATGGCGCACGCTCGTGTAAATTGACTTCAAAGCGTTTTTCGATTCTATTAATTGAGGCATGACCATGTAAATCATGGTATGGCCGTGTGAAGTAATTTGACGAGACACGATCGTGTGGCTTGAAGTCTAGGCCGTGTTGATTTCCACTTTGGCCCAAATTGGCCCATTTTAAGCTCATTTCTCGTTCTTTTCATCCTCGGGTGCTTTCTTGAGTATAAAACATGAAAATAAAAGATTAAGAGCACCTTTTTACATAAATTAAGGGCTAAATCATCCAAAAGCATGCTAAATAAGGGGTTAAAATATGTTACTTTTACGGTTTATCAAAAATACCCCCACACTTAAGCTTTTGCTTATCCTCAAGAAAAATTCTCAACTTACAATTAAAACGAACTTTCCATAATTCACAATTCCTATCAATAATGCCTCATCATAATTCATAGATAATTTATACATGGATAATTTAACTCAAAGACTCTTAAAGATTCAAACAATAAAAGTTATATATTTGTAGCATGAAAACATAGGTGTCTTCCCTTATTTAAATAATTACCTTTAATTCAAAACCGACAAAGATTGACATCCTCACTAAAGATTCACTCAAAGCACTCGAAGTGTTTAAGGTTCAAGAATAAGCACTCATAAGTCAAACCTGAAAAGCTAATCCCATAGGCTTGCCTGAAAACCAAATCTCCACCACTGTAATATGAGATGATACAAAAATCAAAAGGTCTTTATCAGGGTTGTAACGGGTCTTAGGTTAAAGGTGTGGATAAAGGTTGAATTAGAAGGTTTAGAATCGAGATTGAATTGACAAGTTACCTAAATAGAAACAATGAACTGAAAAATAAATGATTACATCAACTGAAACTTTGAAACTAATAATACTACGAGCTTTTTCTTTGATAATTGAAATTTAAATGTACAAGCTCACTTTTTATACTACTAATACTGAATATACTTTGATTTTTTTTTAGGTTTTATCAAATAGAAACATAATAAAGAAATAACTTTATCGACTGAAATAAACTAATTCGGCAACTGATCAAATCAATTCTCGATAGAAGGGTAGTCAAAAGAATGGTGATAACAAATACAAAGGGTTTTGGGTTAATATTAGCGGGTAAATAAAAGGGTTGTTTGGATCAAATGGGTTCACTAAGGGTTAATTTGTGAAGGTAGGCTTTTTAGTGGAGTGAATGGGTTAAAACCTAGGTGCCTTTATCATCTCAGTATATCAAATCAATTATGTGGTCTCGACATGTATAATCAAGGCAAGTTCTAGAATAACAATTTAGTGTTGACACACTCATAATCAATAAAGTGAGCACGAAAAAGAATATATGCTCTATAAGGCTCAAAATCTCACAAAAATTATAGGTATTTGACATCAATCTCTGTAAATTTCAAACTTCAAGGTAATATTCAAATTCAGTTTAACAACCTAGGAAATTTTTTGATTCTTGAAAAATAGACTTATCATGCTTGATTCTCTAGTATCTTAAAGTATAAATCATCAATGCACAATTTTCAATGACTTACTCAAAAACATATCAATAAAAATCATAAATCATAAAAAATTTCATCCTAATTAATAATATGAGAAAATTACTTAGGAACAAGACTAAAATTTAAGATTTTGGAATAATGCAAAAAAGTTAGGTACTTTTACCCCCCACATTTAAGATGTACATTGCCCTCAATGTACAAAGATGGATAACTAATAATGTAATCAAAAGAGAAGGGGAGAAGTAACACTTCCTAAATTTTGGATGACTCCGGGAGTTGGCAGTGGTCGTGGTAGAAGATGGGGCTTGGAGGAGTGGTGGTGGAGTGTTCTATGGGCCTGGTGGGGTGGCTACCGACAATCTCTGTACTAGATGAAGAAATTGGGGAGCCTGTAAAGATGTAGCCAGGAAATCTAAAGAAACAAAAAATATACTAATAATATAATTAAAAATAAAGAAAATAAAGAGAAGGAGAGTAAGAAGAAAACTGAAATTAAAAGAAAAGACTAATGGACTGAAGAGTCCTTATTGACAGATGGTTCGCGAAGTGGCTGTGACTTCTAAGGTTGCGGAGGGGCTATGGTTGTTGTTCGGTGTGATTCCCAAGCAGCCTTTAGAACCTAAAACCAAGAAACTAAAATGAAATAAACTAAATTAAGCATAAGATAGTCAAAGAAAAGGAAAATAAAGGAGAGGAGAAAAATAAAATGAAAACTAAATAGCCGCTAAGACCCTTGGCTTGTTGAGTCGTTGAAGTTGCCGGCATGAACTCATATGAATTGGTCTCCTTTGAGGAGACTGTGGTTGGCCTCTTACGCTTCTTCGACATAGCTTTGGTGTGGCTCAAGGGTTGGAGAGGCTTGTGATGAAGAAGAAATCTGAGAAGAAGGCGGAAGAGAAGAGGTAGAAAGTAGAAGAATGGGGAGAGGGAGGTTGGTGTTTAAATAGAGGCTTGATTTCTGGTGGTTGCCCACGACCGTGGACCAAGGGTATGTTAATTCACACGACCGGTTCTCAGCCAGCCACGCCCGTGTGTGATAAGTCAATATGTTGGCACGGTTGGGTGGCATGGGTGTGTCTTTTCTGTGTCTGGTAAGTCAGTAGCTTCACACGATCGTAGAACACGGCCGTGCCACTTTGTTGGTGCCCATGGGGGAGTGGTTGGATCTGTGACTTCAGTAGTTAGTTGGGGCTAATTTGTACCATCTCTGCCATATCAGTATGGAGATTCTGTACTTACACATGGCCACGGCCACGATCGTGTGCTAGGCAGTGTGGTCTGGAAATCTACACTTTTGTTTTATTAAAATTCTGGAATAAAAATATAAAGAAATAATCAAAAATAGAAATAAATAGATAGTGTTAGTGCTCGGGTTGCCTCCCGAGAAGCGATTGTTTAAAGTCTTAAGCTAGACTTTCCCTTCGTTTGTATAATCATGGTGGTTTGAAGGTTTGAACATCTTCCCTCATGCTGTCGATTTTATATTCATGATAAATTTTAAGTCGAGAGGCGTTTACCTTAAAAGTGCCGAATGTTGGATTGCTTACCTCGACTGTTTCGTATGGGAAGATATTTCGTACCTCGAAAGGAATGTCTTCGTTTGAACTCAGGGTTGGTGTTGTGATGCGCGGATCTATTTTATCTAACCGTATCTGATCTCCTATTTTGAAGTGGTTTGATGTTTCTTTGAGCTCTTCTAGGGGTTCCTTAGGTTTTACTTCATGCGGTTCCTGTTCTTCTTTGAATTGTGTCTTCCATTCTTTTAGTTTGTCGACCCTAAGGCTTCGTTCCTTATATAATTCTTCTTTGTTGGCACTCGGTCCGTGCTTCGGCTCAGATTCATATCCTTGTGGTGTTTCCTGCAATGAAGGTTGCTCAAATTGATCATCAACTGTGAAACACCCCAAACCCGGCCCACGAGCCTGGATCGGATCTGGTATGTTCCTCGATGTAAACCGGTTCAAAATTCTTTTGTTACTTTGAAAACTGTGTGTTTTTGAAGATAGTTTGTAGTGAGTTGGGCTAGAGTTGAAAACAAGTTTATTTTTATATTGAAAGTCCATTTATTTCAGGTGACAATACATTTAAAGTTTATTTTAAATTAAATTGACTTAATCTTTAAATAACCTAAATTAAGTAGCGTAGTAATAAAACAACAATAAAATCATCACTATGGCCTTATTACATAAAACGAAACCCAAATAAAATTGAAGAGTACTTAAATAAAATAAAATGTCCAAATTAAATAAAACTTCAAGCTGAGCATGGCCACCACAAGTTCTGCCAGTCCGGTCCATCCTTTATTCATCACCAAACATGTTCCCACAATGGGGTGAGTCAACAGACTCAATGTGTAACCAACACTAAAACTTAATAGATTTAGGCATACCATACATATCATGTTCACATGATAATAATGATGCAATCCCGAACCCACACCTAGATACCATCCGCTACACATCCCCGTACCAACCTGCACACCGTGGGGACTACTAAGTCAACCCTCCTTCCGCTACACTCCATCCAAGGCAGTCGCTGTAGTCGACGTGCTCATCGCCCATATAAAATTTGTGGCATAGCCACCATATTAAATAATTGTGTCATGAGACACCACATTCAGATAATGTAACCGAAGTTACCACATTCAGATAATGTGACCGAAGTCACCACATTCGAGATAGTGAGACCAAGTCACCACATTCACTTCCCTTTCTCATATAACTTGAATGCCCCATATTTTTCATATTATGCATATCATACTTAAATTCACATTCATGTCACTTTTCACATGTTAAAATATGACATATTTAGTAATCCTAGTAGGAGTAGGAAGCGTGCACTGAGTACTTTGTACCATAACATGGTACCTTAGCCATATTCACATTCTTATAAACATGCATATATTTATTATAGCCATGAATCTTATTAAAAGTAGTGTAGGGTACACACGGTACCTTAGCCATATTCTTACACTTTCATATTAACACATATAATGAATTAAAACCGTAAATCTATTGAGATTTAGTGTGGGGTACACACCTGATTCGCTTAACAATTTCACTTGAAATCCCGAAACTCGATCTACTGCCTTAGATCTTTAGCTCCCTACATTCGGCCCATATTAAAGGTTTAACGAAAAAATCATTTGGTCATAAAACCAAATCCTAGTAGGATTTGTGCACTAAAATTACCTTGTTGCCGATTGAATTAAAAATCAAATCCCGAAAACTTGTATTCGTCCCCTTTGAAATAGGCTACTCACTAGATCCCTTGAATCAGTTAGTTTTCGGTTAAAACAAATAGATCTAAGTACTTAAGATAGGGCCTTGGCCGAATAAGTAAGTACACTTACCTTGAAATTCTCAAATCCTGAAACTTTGCTTATGCTCCTTCCTTGTATTCGGCCAACTCTAGATCCTTTTAACATATTAGTTTTTGGCTTTTAAGATAATAAAAGATAGATCCAAACACTAAAATAAGCCTTGGCGAATGCTATAGGTACTTACCTTGTGAATTTTAAATCCAAACTCACCGAATAACTAGGGAACACGCGCCTATGGTGTACCTTCGAGAAAAGAACTTCTCCTTCCTTGTAGTCGACACTTAGTAAATCCCAAAAGATATCTTAAAGGTTTGGCAACAATATATTGAGGTATTAGAATCTTAATTTGACGGACTTAAATGAAATAGAATGAGAATCGAACCTAATCTTACCCTTCTTGAAGAATTGATGGAACTCTTGCTTGAACCCTTAGCACTATTCGGCCATGGCCCTGATATGTATCACGATTTCGATTCTTGAGGCTTAGTGAGAAATCGGCTAGGGCTATTGGTACCTTCAGCTTTTGATTGTGTTTGTAATCGAAGAAGAAAAGAAAAAAGAGGAAGAGAATAATGGCAGAGAGAATTCGGCAGAGGAAAGAAAGAAGAGAATGTAGAAATTTGCTAGAGAATTTCGGCAGAGGCTTCCTTGAAGAGAAAAGAATGAATGAAGAATGGCCTTATTTTCCATCTATTGCCGAAATTCCTAGGCTAGAGTCCCCTACTTGGCCACCGCTCTTCCTATGTGATAAATTTTTATCTTTTAATTATCACTTTATTTAATAATCCACTTAAAGTAATCTAATATTAAATCAATTATTTATCCCCTATTTAGCAGAAATTTTAAAGGAATAAAACTCCTCTTTTAAGAGCCATAATGCCGATCCACCTCTCTTACGGAAGCAAAATAAAATTTCTTTTATTTGCTTCCCAAGTGACTCGATCCCAGCCCAAATATACAAGCTTGTGGCGTCACTTGCTGGGCTTTTAAGTGGTGCCTTCAAGCCACTTTGACAAGTCTATTTGTGTGTCAAATTCCTCCTATTAATTTTCTTAAGGCCACCTTGCCTTAGTTTCCTCTTTTGAAACTTAACATTTCCATACATTTCCAGGTTTCCAAAATGTTCACTTTCCTCTTTTAACTTAAGTTTCCAAAATGTTCACTTTCCTATTTTAACTTGACATTTCCAAGTTTCCAAAAATATTCAAAATACATTCAAAACACATAAGACAAGTCATTTCGTACAATTAAACCGAAAATGCATAGGCCCTTTTCAGGATGTTACAAACTGAATTGACTTTCTTGCCTTCATCGGTTGTAGTCCTGGTCGAGTCAAAAGCTTGAAGACTGATTGATTCATCACCTATATGAAGAATGAGTTCTCCTGTGGCAACATCAATTTTAGTTCTGGTGGTTGCTAGGAAGGGTCTTCCTAAAATCAAGGGGAATGAATTATCCTCATCCATGTCTAAGACAACAAAATCTACTGGGAAAACGAATTTGTCAATTTTTAGAAGAACATCTTTGATAATACCCCTAAGAATTCTAACAGTTTTATCAGCTAATTGAATACTCATCCTAGTTTGTTTGGGTTTCCCTAAACCTAGCGGCTTAAACATTTTATAAGGCATGACATTAATGCTTGCCTCTAAATCAGCTAACGCATTATCAACACTTAAACTACCAATTAAACAAGGAATTGTAAAACTCCCTGGATCTTTTAGCTTCCGTGGTAGTCTATTTTGTAGAATTGCTAAGCACATTGCGTTCAATTCCACATGTGGCTCCTCGTCTAACTTACGCTTGTTCATCAAGAGTTGTTTTAAAAATTTTCTCGAATCTGGCATCTGAAAAAGAGCTTCAAGAAGTGGTAAGTTAATATGTAATTTCTTTAAGAGTTTAAGAAACTTACCGAACTATTCCTTTGTATCGTCTCTGTTTATTGCTTCAGGGTAAGGTATGCGGGGTTGGTACTCTTTGATTACCGATTTTGGCTTTTGTGTTACCTCAATTTTGCCTTCTTTGTCCTTGTTTTTGCTTGTTGAGATGAGTTCATCTGACCTTACATTTTCCTGAGGTATTATGGCTTGGATTTGCTCCTTTGGGTTGATCTCAGTGTTGCTTGGTGGACACCCTTGCGGTTGTTCGGACATTAATTTTGCAAGTTGTCCGACTGCTTTAGTGGCTTCCCCTACTGACTTAGTAATTTCCCCTAATTGGTTCTTGGTCTCTTCAGTCGATGTTTTTTCACTTCTAAGTTTTTTTCAGTATCTTGGAGATGATTTTCTGTGCTTGCCATGAATTTTGCCAACATCTCTTTGAGGTTTGGCTTCTTCTCTTACGGATATGGCTGAATTTGGAAATTTTGAGGCAGTTGTTGTCTTTGATTTCCTTGACTTCCTTGACCTCCCCATGAAAAGTTTGGGTGGTTCCTCCAACCTGGATTGTAAGTATTACTATAAGGATTATTATTGGATCAGAAATTATTACCTATATAGTTCATTTGTTCACTTTCTGTGCTCGGTTGGTAGGGTGGGTATTCAGGATTAGCCACAGTTCCACTTGTGTCATACTGCATTACTGGATGTACCTGCGAAAAACACAAACTATCAAGCTTTTTATTCATCATCTCTACCTGATTCAATAGCATGGTTACTGCATCGATGCTGACAACTCTGGCCGATCTTGTCGGTTTTGTCCTTGTAACTTGCCACTAATAATTATTCATTGGCATCTCTTCAATAAATTCGTAGGCTGCTTCAGGAGTTTTGTTATTCAGAGTTCCACTGGCGGCTGAATCAATTAGTTACCTCATTGAGGGATTCACACCGTTATAAAAAGTTTGGACTTGTAGCCACAAGGTTAAACCATGGTGTGGACACCTTCTTAAGAGATCCTTGTATCTCTCCCATGCGTCGTATAATATCTCTAAATCCATCTGCACAAAAGAAGAGATATCATTCCGTAATTTGGCCGTTTTGGCCGGTGGGAAATATTTTAATAAAATTTTTTTGGTAATTTGGTCCCATGTAGTGATTGACCCTCGTGGTAATGAGTTTAACCACTATATGGCTTTATTCCTTAATGAAAAGGGAAATAACCGAAGACGAATGGCATCATCAGAAACGCCATTTATTTTGAAAGTATCATAGAACTCTAAAAAATTAGCTATATGATTATTTAGGTCTTCGTCCTACAAACCATCAAATTGAACAAATTGTTGAATCATTTGTATTGTGTTAGGCTTTAATTCAAAATTATTAGCAGCTATCGCAGGTCTAACAATACTAGATTCTGCTTCTGTTAAATTAGGTTTAGCATAAGCATACATAGTACGCGGAGCATTATTTTTTGCCACATCTCGTGGTGGATTATTGTCGTCCATCCCTTTAGTAGGATTGGATTCACCATGTTGTTGTTCTTTTTGGTAATTTAAGGTTCACCTGATTTCTCTGCGATTCCTACGAGCGGTAGCTTCAATATCACTATCGTATACTAGAGGTCCTGTCGGGTTCCTTCTAGTCATAAACTAGAGGTACCTGCTGTAAAAGGAAGAAATAAAATTAGAAAAAATAAAATCAATTGCGAAAATAAAAATAAAAATAATGGCTAAAGTAATAAAAATAGAGTTTTCTTAATATTTTAGTTCCCCGACAATGGTGCCAAAAAACTTGATCGTTGTAAAATTGTCGAGTTTTAAAATTTATAAAGAGAATGATCGAACCTCAAACTAACTCTGACAACGACTTAAGGCAAGTGTACCTATCGAACAATAGTATAGCTTAGGCAAGACCGGATTATCGAACCCAAAGGAACTAAAAGTACTAATACTCACTTTCTTTCTATTATTTAGCCCAAATATTAAATGATTTGGTTGATTAAATAATTAATTACTAAACTAAGATGCAAAGACAAAAAGAATGAATTGGAAAATAACTTGAAGAGAAACTCAGTTGATCATGATGATACCATCAGGAAGAATCCACCAAGACTTCACTTATTATCTAACACTGAAACATACGATTTATTCACTTGACTTGATCCGTAAGACTCCATAACGTATATTAAACCCTCTCTCGAGGCAAATAACGTCTAATCCAAGGTTAATTAACAGAAATCTCTTTCTCACTTAATAACCCCCTAGAATAGCAGTAAATCGAACTATGGACTCCCATATTAGGTTTCACCCTAATCGGCAAAATCTCGTCACCCTATCTCTAGGCGCGCGAACGACTTCGCTTAATTATGCTAGATTTATTCTTAGGCAGGGTCTATTCCTCCTCCATCTAAGAACATCTGACTTGAATTAATATCCCGGAAACATTAACACAAGAATTAAGCACACATAATTAAGAACAAATCAAGTATTTATCATATAATTCAGAAAACAATAATAAGGTTCATCTAGGTTTCATCCCCTTCATGTATCTGAAGGGTTTAGTTCATAACAAATAAAGAAAACATCTCAAGAGAAAAGATAAAACAAAACATAAGAAATCCCTAGCACCCCCTGAAGGATTTGAAGGAGAGATCCGCCGTCTTGAGTAGAATTTTGGCTTTTTGAGATGGACCAACTGGCTATCTTCGAGTGATTCCCACAAAAGTTTCAGCTTCTGCCAAATTTCGAAGGTCTCGGCCTTCGCTCCACACCTCCCTTTCAAGTTACACTTAGGGTGTTTATATAGACTTTTGGAATCCTTTACTTGGCCTCTAAGTGTCCCAATTCAAGTATACTGCCTACTCGGTGTTTGAATAGGCTTTGGAATGTGTTTCTTCGCCTCAAAGTATCCAAATCCGAGTGAAATTGCTCTCTCCCGCGATAGGGGTACGGCCATGGCACACGCCCGTGTAAATCAATTTCAGGCCGTGTTTCGATTCTGTTAATTGATGCACGACCATGTAAATTGTAGTATGGCCGTGTGAAGTAATTTGACAAGACACAGTGATGTGGCTTGAAGTCCAGGCCGTGTCGATTTCCACTTTGGCCCAAATTGGCCCGTTTTAAGCCCGTTTCTCGTTCTTTTCGTCCTCGGGTGCTTTCCTGAGTATAAAACATGAAAATAAAGGATTAAGAGCACTTTTTACATAAATTAAGGCTAAATCATCCAAAGGCATGCTAAATGTGGGGTTAAAATATGTTACTTTTACAGTTTATCAAATGTCTAAGGGATTATATTAAAGTTGTATTAAAGTTTCGTTAAGAAATTTTGATGTTTAATTGGTTAATTAAGTAAATAGGACTAAATCATAAAAAGTGTAAAAGTTGGGTTCTATTTGTTAAAAGGGTTCAATGGTTATGAAATCTTAAACTAAAGAACTTGAATGGTAAATATACCATTTAATGAGTTAGTGGATAGTTATGGACAAGGTTTTAATGAAATTTTAATAGTTTTAAAAGGTTAATTTGGTAAATTGATAATTAAGTTAAAATGATAAGTAGTTAAAAGGTAAAAAGATATCATCTTCTTGTTCTTTTCATGCCAAAATCGTTTCCTACCATTAGAGAAGAAAGCTAGGTTCTTCCAAGTTCCTTTGATGCATGTAAGTGAATTCAAGCCTCCTTTTTTTATGATTTTTATGTTTTTGAGTCCGTTTTAGCTTAATCTAGCTAGCTCGGGGGTTAATTTACAAAACTGTTAAATGTTAAGGGACTTGACTTGAATGTTTTTGAATGAGTTTTGATGTTAGTTGGTTGTGATCTGAGAGTTTTAATATTTATATAATGAATGATCGAGCCGAGAAACTAACTATCACCACGATTGAGGCAAGTGCACCTATCGAACATTAGTATAGCTTAGTGGTAAGATCGGAATATCGAACTCAAAGGAACCAAAAGTACTAGTACTGACTTTCTTTCTATTATCTAGCCTAAAATAAAGGGGATTTTATCTAACTAATTACTAAGCTAAAGATGCTAAGACACAAAGAACGAATTGGGAAATTACTTTTGGGAAAATCAATTGATTAAGACAATACCCGAGGAAGATCCACTTAGACTTCACTTGTTATTTAACTCTAAACCAAACGATTTATTCACTTGACCTTGTAACATCATAAATAGGGGTCTTGCATGTTTGTGTTATTGCACGTGTTGTGCTTGATAAGCTTGTTATTTGGGTGTGTTTGGGGGTCCTGGGGAGGCTCGGGTTCGAGCCCAAGCCGTGGTGAAATTTTGGTTTTTGGGCACTTTAGTAGGGTGAGCTAGTGGAAGCAGGACTTAATTTTAATTGGTTTTATTTTGTTAACACAAGGAAGCATGTGGCATTGTGGTGTGGCGTCACAAGAGGAACCTAGAGGAAGGGAGTTCGAGTCTCTTAGGCTGAAAATTGTGGCTTTTATTTTGTGCTAAGCAGGTGGAGGAAGGAGAGTTCAGCTTGGACTCTACAAGGAAGTTGGAGACTCAGTCAAATTAGTTTGAATGAGTGATGGAGAGTGAAGTAGGGAGAGATTCATGGAGAAAATCATGGGATTGGTGAGTGTAGGGAGTTGGCCAAATGTGGGGTTTGTGTAGGAGAAATTTCGGCCAAAGTTTTGGCTTCCTTGATGTACACATTCGGTCAAGTGAGGTAGTGCCATTTTTTTCTCACAAGGTGCTTTTGGTGTGTTGTTTTGGCCTTTTTTTTCCAGCTAGATCAGTTTGGGGTCCTCTTTTTTAGCATTTCATTTCTTTGTCTTCGAGTTGTACACTTTTCTTCCCTCTTTCTTTCTTCCAATTGTGCTTGGCCGAATCTGCTCGTGAGATTGACCACTCTTGCATTTGTCTTCCTCAGCTTTTTTTCTCCTCTCTTTAAACCGAATAATCCCATCTCCTTTTATTCATTTTTTCATCATAGCCGAACCCCCTCTTACTCATTTACTTCTTCTCTCTTCTTAGAACAATAGCCACTCTACCTCTACTTGGATTTCTTTAGTCGATTGCCTGGTAGCTTGAGGCATGGTGTTTTCTCTTTAGGTGCATAATCTCTTTTTTTCCATTCGGCTTCTCTCTGATCAAAGGCCGAATCTCTTCTTCTCATACGACTCATCTCTAAACTGAGGCCGGATCTATTAGAGTGCTAGCATACCTCATATCGCCTTGCTAGTCTTGGTTTCGAAGGTTGGTTAGGACTCGGCGGGTGTAAACCAAGAGAGCGTTTATACAATCCTCCCTTGCAGTGGAAGTCTAGGGTTTTTGGGGTGTTTGGAAAAAGTGCTGAGTACTGTAAATCACAAACAGGTGTGTAATCTCACACCCATTTCGATGGTTGTTTGTGATGTTCTGTGACACGGCTAAAAGTCGAAAAGCTAAAAAGTCGGGAACTGAGACCACTCAAGCGTGCAGGCGCTCGAAGTGGTAAATTGAGATACGAGTCATGACGTTAAGTCGTTTAGAGTGCCATGAACACTCTTGTGATACTAAGGCTATAACGGGCCTAACCGGGCCTAAACGAGCCAAGTGGGCCAAATGGGCTATCCGGCCCATTGGGCAAAACTGTTGAAAAACTAGCAAATGATAAGTCCTAATGTGAAATCTACAAATTTGAGGCCGAAATCATGCGAAATGGGCCACACGAGCTGTGGGTTCGATTGGGACTAAGATGGATTTTAGGCCCAATAATTCCGTAGAGACCCAAAAAGGGTCCTGTGTCGCTCGAGGCAATAGTAAGCCTTCGAAAATTTTGTTGGATGAGAAAATTACCAAAATACCACTGGAGGGTAAATTACCAAAATACCATCGGTGGTTAAAATTACTGTTATCCCATAGGGGTTGATTAGCATGATTGTGTGAATTCTGTTTATCTGGTTATGATGGTAATTTATTTCATACATCATTTTTGATATATGCTTTCATACATGACATTCTGCATGAGATTGGCTTATTGATGATCGGAGGAAGTGTGATCTAGTGGCTCTGCCACATCTTCGTAATTCACCGAACCTGATTTTTACTATAAACAAATTTTCAGAGATGATGATGATAACAACGTTTTTACAAGAAAACCATAAAAACAAATCTGGTTTTTCACAAACAACAAAGCTCAAATTTTCAGAAAGAATGTGAACTTTTTAATGAACGCGTAACTTTTCAAACAACCCTTCTATGTGACATGCTAGATCTGGTCATAACATCTAGGCCGAGTTTAGGGTGTTACATTTTGTAGTATTAGAGCCCGATTACAAAACTCGGCTGTGGAATGGGTTCAAAAATGTTTTTCAAATTTGTTTGAAATTTGGTTTAGAAAAATGTATCTTTATTGGAAGTATGGCACTCGAGTCTCGGCACCAAATCTGTAAGTTCTCTTACCTTATATCTGATGATATGATGAAATGACTTCAATGAAAAACTACGAGAGTTAGTGGTAGTATATTGAGACTGCTAGGTATAAGAGCTAAGACTGTAGAGACTGAAACATTAGAAAATTTGATCTACGAGAACAACTCTTATATCTGCTTTCCATAAATCATTTGTTAATAAACATTGGAATTATATACTGATTCATAAAATTCTTAATCAGATTAATTTGATTCATTGATATGAGTACAAGAGGGCGTGAGCGTGGTAGGCGGGCCGTGGTAGGGCCGAGTCTTTGAAATTGGTCCATGACATCGGGACATATGCCTAAAATAAAATTACTGTATCCTTTGGTGGCCGTCTGAGGACTCATGATCGAGCTAGAGGGGACGACGCTCTATCTCAAGCAATGTTGCGGGTCTTAGAACGGGTTGTTAGAGCAAGTACTGGTTCGGCAGCTCGTGGGTCTATTTCTGAGTGGCTCCGGTCAAACGGGGCTGAAATTTTTAGGGGCATTTCTAGTGTGGCCCCAAATGTAGCGGAGTACTGGTTAGAGGCTGTGGAACGAATTATGGATGACTTGGATTGCACTACTGAATAGAAATTGAAAGGGACGGTGTCTCTGCTAAGAGATGAGGCATACCAGTGGTGGCTCATTGTGAGGGAAGGTACTCAAGCGGATCGTATCACCTGGGACTTCTTTAAGTCAGCGTTCCAAGGAAAGTATGTCGGGGCTAGCTATGTGGATGCTCAGAGGAAATAATTCTTGAATTTGGTTCAAGGAAACAAATCAGTAGCAGAATATGAGGGGGAATTCCTACGCTTGAGTCGTTACGCACAGGGTATAGTTGCGACCGACTATAAGCGCTATGTGCGGTTCGAGGATGGTTTGCGGGATGAGCTGCAGGTACTGATAGATCCGCAGAGAGAAAGAGATTTTGCCACTTTGATCGAGAAAGCAATTGTCGAAGAGGTGAAATGTTCTGAAAGGCAAAATTGAGATAAGGAAAGGGGCAAGAATAAGAGAGGTTTTGGGTCATCGGGTTCTTTTGGGGGTTTTCAAAAGAGGCCTAGGTTGGATGGGCCAGCTCGAGTTAGGATGCCAGTTGATGTGGGTCAGTTGCAACCTTGTATGCAATGTGGGAAAACCCATCCGAGGGAGTGCTGGAGAAGATCTGGTGGGTGTTTCAAATGTGGGTCTAGGGATCATCAGATAAAGGACTGTCCGTGGGAGCCTATTAGGGTGCGATGGTAGGTCAGGGATTTGTGCAGCCAGGGAGAGGTGGTCAGCAGCCATTGAGAGGTTATGGCCGGCCAGAGGGGGAAATGGATTTGGATGAGGTCGTGGAGCATCGGGCAGAGGTGCTGATAATACAGATGCAAGGCAGTCGGGGTTGGTTTATGCGGCCCGACGTCGAGAGGATGGCGACGCACCAGACATCATAACCGGTACGTTTCTTATATTTGATGTGCCATTTACCACTTTAATTGATATTGGGTCTACCCATTCATATGTTGCTTGTACTGTATCTGGGACTCTGGGTATAAAATTTGAGATTGCTGCTAGAGAAATGTCTGTGATTAGCCCTTTAGGATAATAAATGGTAGTGGACAAGTTGTTTAGGAATGTGCCTCTAGAAGTTCAAGGAGTATTGTTCTCGGCTAATTTGATGGAACTGTCGTTCAGCGAGTTTGACCTTATTCTATGCATGGACTGGCTAGTTAAGCATCGTGCGAACTTGGATTGCACTGCTAAGCATATGGTATTAAAGACTCCAGAAGATGATGAGGTGATTGTGATAGGAGAAAGAAGGGATTATCTGTCTCATGTGATTTTAGAATTAAAGGACGAGAAGTTGGTGTGTAAGGGGTGTGAGGTGTTTCTAGCTTTTGTCAGCGCATCTGATGCTAAGGAATTGTCTATTGGGGATGTCCGAACCGTGAAAAATTTCTCAAACGTTTTTCCCGAAGAGCTTCAGGGATTGCCTTCAAATCGCGAGGTCGAATTTGGCATTGAACTGTCTGGGAACGGCTCCTGTGTCAAGGAGCTGGTAGAACTAAAAGCTTAGATCCAAGAGCTGTTGGACCGTGGATTTGTCCAACTAAGTGTATCTCCATGGAGAGCGTCGGTATTGTTCGTAAAGAAGAAGGATGGGTCAATGCATATGTGCATTGACTATCGTCAGTTGAACAAGTTAACTATTAAGAACAAATACTCGCTACCAAGGATTGACGATCTGTTTGATCAACTACGAGGAGCTTCGGTCTTCTCAAAAATAGATTTGAGATTAGGGTACCATTAGCTAAGGGTCAACGAGGAAGATATTCACAAGACTGCTTTCCAAACTCGTTATGAGCATTACGAGTTTCTGGTTATGCTGTTCGGATTAACATATGCACCAGCCGCTTTTATGGATATGATGAATCGGGTTTTCCAACCCTATCTAGATCAGTTCATGGTGGTATTCATAGATGACATCTTGGTGTACTCAAGAACTAAGGAGGAGCATGATTCGCATCTTCGGGTTGTTCTGCAGATATTGAGAGAAGCAACTTTACGAAAAATTTAGTAAGTGCGAGTTTTGGTTGAAGAAAGTGAAGTTTTTGGGACATGTTGTGTCTGCGAGGGGATTAGGGTTGATCCTCGAAAAGTTGAAGCTGTATTGAATTGGAAGCCACCGAAGTCGGTATCAGAGATCTGAAGTTTTCTTTGTTTGGGTAGATACTACAAGCAGTTCGTTGAGGGGTTTTCTTTAATTGCCGCACCTCTAACTAAATTGCTACGTAAGGGGGTACCGTTTGTGTGGACAGATAAGCAGCAAGAGAGTTTTGAGAAACTAAAGAAGATCCTGATAGAAGCAGTGGTTTTGATTCAGCCTGATGCTGGGAGAGAAATTGTTGTTTATTGTGATGCGTCACACACAAGTTTGGGATGTGTGCTGATACAAGAAGGGAAGGTAGTGGAGTATGCATCTCGTCAACTTAGGCCACATGAGGTGAACTACCCCACTCATGACTTGGAGCTAGCTGCAGTAGTATTCGCTCTAAAGATATAGAGACATTACCTGTATGGGGAAAAGTCGATTATCTACACCGACCATAAGAGCCTAAAATATCTCCTTACCCAGAAAAAGTTAAACCTCAAGCAACGGGGGTGGATAGAGTTGCTGAAGGACTACGACTGCTTGATCGAATATCACCCGGGTAAGGCCAATGTGGTGGCAGATGCACTAAGTAGTAAGGTGGTATCTGATTTGAGAGCAATGTTTGCTCATCTAAGCCTTTATGAGGATGGTAGTTTATTAGCAGAACTGTAGGTGAAACCAATATGGGTTAGTCAGATTAAGAAGAAGCAGTCGTTGGACGATTCGTTGGGTTCTCATCTTTAGAAGGTGAAAGGTGGGGAGACAGTGGATTTTGGGTTGAACAGCGAAGGGGTATTATGTTTCCATGGAAGAGTTTGTATGTCAAAGGACTCTGAGCTAAGACAGATGATTCTGTGGGAGGTGCATAGTAGCCTTTATGCTATGCAACCTGGTGGAAACAAGATGTACCGATACCTGCGTGAACAGCACTGGTGGCCAAGGTTGAAACGTGAGGTTACCGACTTCGTGAGCATGTGTTTGACATGTCAACAAGTGAAGGCGAAACATCAGTTGCCTTCGGGATTGCTGCAACTGGTGAAGATTCTACTTTGGAAGTGGGAGAGGATAACGATGGATTTTGTTAGTGGGCTACCCTGACGCCTACTAAGAAAGATTCAGTGTGGGTAATCGTTGATCTGTTGACTAAGTCCGCTCACTTCATACTGGTTCGCACTGACTACTTGCTACAGAAGTTGGAAAAGTTGTATGTGGCAGGAATTGTGAAGCTGCATAGGGTACTAGTGTCTATTATCTCGGACAGGGACCCAAGATTCACATCTCGGTTTTGGAAGGCATTACATAAAGCTTTGGGTACAAGACTAGACTTGAAAGACGTTCCACCTGGTGATGGTCGATCGAAAGGGTAATCCAGATTCTGGAAGACATGTTAAGGAGCTGTGTGATCGACTTCAGAGGTAGTTGGGAAGATTATTTACCTTTAGCAGAATTCGCGTATAATAATAGCTACCAATCCACCATTCAGATGGCACCCTATGAGGGTTGTATGGTCGTAGGTGTCGTACCCCTACTTGTTGGACAGAATTGGGTGAGCGGTGGTTGTTGGGTCTGGAATTGATTTTAGATATTGAGGAAAAGGTGAAGTTGATTCGGGGTTGGTTGAAATAAGCTTCCAATAGACAGAAGTCGTATGTAGATCTTAAGCGTAAGGAAATTGAGTACACAGTGGGAGACTATGTCTTCTTAAAGGTCTTACCTTGGAAAAAGATTTTGAGTTTGAACGGAAGGGTAAGTTGAGCCCCAAATTCATTGGGCCTTATCGGATAGTGAAGCGTGTGGGACCGGTCACCCACCAGCTTGAGTTGCCTCCGGAGTTGAACTGGATACATAACGTATTTCATGTTTCTATGTTGAGGTGCTATCACTCAGATCCTTCTCATATAGTACCAGTAGAAGAAATTGAGGTTAGACCTGATCTGTCATTTGAAGAAGAACTAGTGCAGATTTTGGATCGAGATGTTAAAATGTTGAGGAAGAAGTCCGTCCTGCTGGTCAAAGTGTTGTGGCGTAATCACAGTTCGGAGGAAGCCACATGGGAGCCAGAGGAGGCAATGCGACAGCAATACCCTCACCTCTTTTAATTAGGTAAATTTCGAGGCCTAGTTTTCTTTAAAGGGGGTATAACTTAACATCCTAAATAGGGGTCTGGCATTTTTGCATTATTGCATGTGTTGTGCTTGATAAGCTTGTTATTTGAGTATGATTGGGGGTCCTGGGGAGGCTCGAGTTCGAGCCCAAGCCCTGGTGAAATTTTAGTTTTTGGGCACTTTAGTGGGGTGAGCTAGTGGAAGCAGGACTTAAGTTTAATTGGTTTCTTTTGTTAACACAAGGAAGCATGTGGCATTGTGGTGTGGCGTCACAAGGGGAACCTGGAGGAAGGGAGTTCTAGTCTCTTAGGCTACAAATTGTGGCTTTTATTTTGTGCTTTGCAGGTGGAGGAAGTAGAGTTTAGCTTGGACTCTACGAGGAACTTGGAGACTCAGTCAAATTAGTTTGAATGAGTGATGGAGAGTGAAGTAAGAAGAGATTCATGGAGAAAATCATGGGATTGGTGAGTGTAGGGAGTTGGAAGAATGTGGGGTTTGTGTAGGAGGAATTTTGGCCAAAGTTTTGGCTTCCTAGATGTACACTTTCGGTCAAGTGAGGTAGTGCCATTTTTTCTCACAAGGTGCTTTTGGTGTGTTGTTTTGGCATTTTTTTCAACTAGATCAGTTTGGGGTCCTCTTCTTTAACATTTCATTTCTTTGTCTTCGGGTTGTACACTTTTCTTCCCTCTTTCTTTCTTCTAATTGTGCTTGGCCGAATCTACTCGTGAGATTGACCACTTGTGCATTTGTCTTCCTAGCTTCTCTTCTCCTCTCTTTAAACCGAATAATCCCATCTCCTTTTATTCGTTTTTCTTCACCATAGCCAAACCCCCTCCTACTCATTTACTAATTCTCTCTTGTTATAACAATAGCCACTCTATCTCTACTTGGATTTCTTTAGCCGATTGCGTGGTAGCTTGAGGTGTGGTGTTTTCTCTTTAGGTGTCGATTCTCTTCTTTTCCATTCGACTTCTCTCTGATCAAAGGTTGAATCTCTTCTTCTCATACGACTCATCTCTGACCTGAGGCCGGATCTGTTGGAGTGCTAGCATACCTCATATCGCCTTGCTAGTCTTGGTTTGGGAGGTTGGTTGGGACTCGGCGGGTGTAAACCAAGGGAGCGTTTATACAATCCTCCCTTGCAGTGGAAGTCTTAGGTTTTTGGGGTGTTTGGAAAAAGTGATGAGTGTTTACACAATCTATATAGTGGCCACACCACGTATATTTTGTTATTCTGGTAGCTTTGCCACAAATTCTGTGATGAGCAGCTTGTCTACTATCGATGTGTGTAGAGGATGGACGGGTCGATTTAGAAATCCCCACAGGTGTGTTGGGCTGGTATGGGTTGTGTGTAGCGGATGGATTATTAGGTTGGGCTGCATACATTATCTGTTTTGCCATGCTAATAGGGCTAAGGCCCAGTCTGTTTCTGTATGGGCTTCAGCCCAGTTTGCTTCTGTATGGGCTCACACCCAGTTGGTGACCGTTTAGGGGATTACACACTGAGTTCTCGTAACTCACCCCTCTACTTTAATCTTGCAGGTGATCCCCAGCATTGAGGATTTGGAGCTGAGGAGGACTCTGTGGTGGCCATACATCGTAACCTTAGTACATTTCCGTTTTATCTTATTTTGAGTTTTATTTTGATTTGGGTTTAATTTTATGTAATAAGGACATTGGTTTTTAATTTTCCTTTAAAAATTTCAATTCGGTCACTTTTAATTTGTTAGAGGTTTGAATACTATGTTTTCTTAAAACGAAAATAACTGTTTGCAAAATATCACATCTTCACAATTCACCGAACCTGATTTTTGCTATAAACAAAGTTTCGGAGACGATGATGATAACAACTTTTTTACAAGAAAACCATAAAAACGAATCTGGTTTTTCACAAACAACAAAGCTCGAAGTTTCAAAAAAAATGTGAACTTTTTAACGAACATGCAACTTTTCAAACAACCCTTCTATGTGACATGCTAGATTCGGTCATAACGTCTAGGCCGGGTTTGGGTGTTACAGACCTGATCCGTAGGATTCCATAATTTATATTAATACCTCTTTCGAGGCTACTAACATCTAACCCTAGGTTGATTAATTGAAATCTCTTTCTAACTAAAACCCCTAGTGTTGCATTAACTCAATCTATGGACTCCCATATTAGGTTTGACCCTAATCCGGCAGATTTTTGTCATCCTATCTGTAACACCCCTCACCAGGTCCGTCACCAGAACAGGATACGAGGCATTACCAGACATGATCCAAGCTATTGTGCAAAATTTAAAAATGTAAAATCCGTATAATTTTAAAACTTTTCCATACATAGTCATCAATACCCATGAGCAAAATAACCATTCGTTACTACAAATAACAAAACAATTAATCCTTCTATACATGCCATAATTTCCAAAATATTGTTTTCAAAATACCAAAAGAAGGCTGATAGTGTGGAAGGATCTCCGACGATCACCGTATCCCGAGCTAGCTTGATGACACTATAGAACAAGGAAAAGAAAAGAGAGTAAGCATATAGCTTAGTAAGTAAGTATATAAATTATTTATAATGGATTTAATATGTTTACAAAACAACACAATCAAATCTACAATCAAATTCATTATTTATTCAAGTTTGGAGCAAGCTGTCTATTCGAGTCACATTCAGTAAATATTTTTTATCTGAAGCTACGAAACTCCAAACGAAGATCCATAAATTTTACCTGAAACAAGACTCATTTATATTCTTACCATAAAAGTTTTAGAATTTTTGGTCTTTCCAATTAGTACAGTTTATTCATTAAAATTATCTTGTTTCGCTATTTGACTGCTCTGACCACTTTTCACTTCGAACCAATTTTATAATTGTACAGAATTCATATGATGGAATAATTTATTTAATTTGAAAATAGACTCATTAAGTATTTCAATCATATAAATTATACCCCATAATTATTTTTTTACAATTTATAATGATTTTTCCAAGACAAAACAGGGGATTAAGTAACCATTCTGAACCAGTCTCACAAAAAATTTAAATATCTCAAAGTATACAAATACTTTGCTTGTTTTGTTTCTTTTATATGAAAATAGACTCAAAAATTTTAAATAAATATCTCATAAAACTTATAATTCAATTTCTACCATTTTTGGCGATTTTTCAAATTCACGTCACTGCTGCTGTCCAAAACAGTTTTATTGTAAATTTTTGCACTCTCTCACTTTAGTTGTGTTCATCACTTGCCTATACGAATCTTTCCAATTTCCGATTCCATATCGAGCATATTGTTCATACGTTACTCATGCATATACATATACTTACCACTACAAATTCTCACATAATTTCACTTAGTTGATTTTCCCGTTGAACGTTTTGGAATAATAACGAATACGCGGTGGTTTCGCACAAAGCCCGCCTTTGAAATCGAAGCTCTCTTGTACACATAGTGGCCTTCACTCAGTACCACTCATGTGACCTAGCTCGATTGTACTCATAATTCTGGCACTCTTGTACATATAGTGGCCTTCACCTAGCACCACTCATATGACCTAGCCTTCTCGTAGCTCTCTTGTACACATAGTGGCTCACACCATATACCACACATGTGACCTAGCTACGTATAGCTTTCTTGTACACATGGCATACTCTCGGTACTACACATGTGACCTAGCTACATATATGTAATCTCTTGTAGCTCTCTTGTACACATAGTGGCTTACACTTAGTACCACTCATATGACCTAGCTACATACCAATTACATCTTTCGATTCCAAAGGTTCAAACGGGAAATAACTCACTTTTTAATACTTTATTTCATTCCTTTAATAGTCAATTATGATTAAAAAATCAGATATAATACATAAAACATGCTGAAATATAAAAAAAAAATCAATAAGATAATGAATTATTTACATACTACTTACATCGGTGCAAAATATGGCAAAATTTACAATTTAGTCCTTAAATATGCCTTTACCTCGTTCAAGGTCGATTCCACGTTCTTCTCGATCTATAATAACACATTTATCTTATTTAATATTTAAACTATTTAATTCAATCCAAAAATAACATTATGGAAAAATTACCATAACTTTCACAAAATTATGATTTTACCCCTAGGCTCGAAAATTAAACTTCATCCTATTTTCTTATATTTTATGACATGCTGAAAATTTTTCCCTTCTATGGCAACATCAAATTCTCACTCTAACATGTACTTATGAACATTAGGTATTTTTATCGATTATGTCATTTTACTCGTTTTCACGTAAAATCGCTTAGCAAAAGTTGTTTAACATAATTTCAGCCTTCATATTCTATCATAAAACATAAAAATAAACACATTTCACCTATGGGTATTTTTCCAAATATGAACCCTAGGTTAAAATATTGCTAGAATAAGCTAAACCGAATTATCGAGATTTCAAAAACGTAAAGAACATGAAAAACGAGGCTTGGATTGACTTACTATGGAGCTTGGAAGCTTGGAAACCCTAGCTATGGAGTTCCCCCTTGAAGATTTGGCCCTAGGAAGAAGACATCCTTTTTCCATCTTTTTCCCATTTAATTTCTTTTATTTGACATTTTACTAAAACACCCTTCATTAAAATTTTAGTTATTTCTACCTATGCATGTCCATTTTTGTCCATAAAAATATAATGGTCTAATTACCATTTAAGGACCCCTACTTTAGATATGCACTTCAATTTAATCCTTTAGAATCTAGAACTCTCATTTATCAACTTTTACAATTAAGGCTTAATGAGCAAATTAGACATGAAATTCATAAAATTTTCTATCGATACTCTAACACATGCATCCAATCAATCGATAAATCATAAAAAAATTAATCAAAATAAACTTTTCTATCTCGGATTCGTGGTTTCACAACCATTATTTTATTTAGGCCCTATTTCGGGATGTTACATTTCTCCCCCTTTAGGATTTTGTCCCCGAAAATCTTACCTGTGAAGAGGTTTGGGTACTGTTTTTGCATAGCCTCTTCGGGCTCCCATGTAGCCTCGTCTACCCCATGTCTATTCCATATTACTTTCACAAGTGCGATATTTTTGTTCCTTAGTTGCTTGACCTCTCGAGCTAAAATCCTAACTGGTTCCTCTTCATAAGTCATATCTGGCTGAATCTCAACCTCCGTCTAAGAAATCACATGTGACGGATCAGAATGGTAACAACGTAACATGGATACATGGAACACATTATGAATCTTCTCTAACTCAGTTGGCAAAGCTAACCGATATGCTAATGGCTCAACTCTCTCAATAACCTCAAACGGTCCAATAAATCGTGGACTTAGTTTGCCTTTCTTGCCAAATCTGAGGACTTTCTTCCACGGGGATACTTTTAAAAACACTTTTTCACCAACTTGATACTCAATCTCTTTTCTCTTCAAATCTGCATATGACTTCTGTCTATCTGAAGCTGCTTTCAAGCAATCTCTGATGACTTTTACTTTCTCTTCTATTTCTTTAACTAAATCAACCCCATGAATGTGATTTTCCTTAAGCTCTATCCAATATAAAGGTGTACGACATTTGTGTCCATACAAAGCCTCATAAGGTGCCATTTTCAAACTCGACTGATAACTATTATTGTAGACAAACTCCACTAATGGTAATACTTTTCCCAACTGCCTTGAAATTCTAATACACAGCATCTAAGCATAACTTCAAGAACCTGAATTACTCTCTCTGATTGACCGTCGGTCTGAGGATGAAAAGCTGTACTGAAACTCAACTTTGTGCCCAAATTTTCCTGTAACTTTTGCCAAAACCGTGAAGTAAATCTTGGATCTCTATCTGAAATGATCGATAATGGTACCCCATGTAGTTTGACTATCTCCGAGATATATCATTCGGCCAACTTATCAAGTGAATAATCCATATGAACTGGGATAAAATGAGATGACTTTGTTAGCTTATCAATTACAACCCATACTGCATCTTTCTTTCTCGATGTCAATGGCAATCTTATCATAAAATCTATAGTAACTCGATCCCATTTCCACTCAGGGATTAGCATAGGCTGCAATAAACCTGAAGGCACCTGATCTTTGGCCTTTACTTGATGACAGATCAAGCATTTTGAAACAAACTCTAAAATATCTCTTTTCATTCCTACCCACCAATACATTTTCTTCAAATCATTATACATCTTTGTACTACCTGGGTGTATAGACAAAGAACTACTATGTGCTTCCTCTAATATCTTCTTAATAAGCTCGTCATTCGTCGGTACACATACTCTATCTCTAAACAACAAACAACCATGAGAACCAATCTGAAAATCAGACTCTGCACCTGACTTGCACTTAGCTCTTTTAGCTTGCAACTCAATGTCATCTTTCTGAGCTTCACAAATTTCTTCAAGAAACATCGGTTTAGCTCTCAACTCAACTATAATGAAATCGTCATCTGATAAAGCCAAGCTAGTATTTAAAGCTCTCAATACAAATAAAAATTTTCTACTCAAAGCATCAGTAACAACATTTGCTTTACCCGGGTGATAATCGATCACTAGCTCATAATCTTTAATCAACTCTAACCATCTTCTTTGCCTCAAGTTCAAGTCTTTTTGAGTCATCAAGTATTTCAAGCTTTTATGATCAGTGAATATTTGGCACTTCTCACTATACAAGTGATGTCTCCAAATTTTCAAAGCAAATACAATGGCAGGTAGCTCTAAATCATGCATCGGATAATTTTTCTCATGCAGTTTTAGCTGTCTAGAGGCATAAGCAATTACTTTACCTTCCTGCATAAGTACACAACCCAATACATGTAAGGATGCATCACTATAAATCATAAACTCTTTACCTGGTTCTGGTTGTACTAAGACAGGAGCTTCAGTCAACAATGCCTTTAACTTGTCAAAACTCTGCTGACACTTCTTACTCCACTCAAATTTGACATCTTTCTGTAGCAATCTCGTCAATGGGGTAGATATCATGGAAAATCCATCTACAAATCATCTATAATAACCAGCTAATTCCAGAAAACTTCTAACCTCAGATACATTCTTGGGAGGCTTCCACTCAACAATGGCTGAGATCTTGCTCGGGTCAACTCTAATGCCTTCACCCGAGATAATGTGTCCAAGGAATCCAACTTCTCGAAGTCAGAACTCACTTTTACTAAATTTGGCATACAACTGATTATCTCTCAAAGTCTGTAAGATAGTTCTTAAATGCTCTGCATGCTCAGTTTCATCATGAGAATAAATTAAAATATCATCAATAAACACGACTACAAACTTATCCAAGTAAGGTATGAATATTCGGTTCATTAAGTCCATAAAAATTACAGGAGCATTAGTCAAGCCAAATGGCATCACAAGGAACTCATAATGACCATACCTAGTCCGAAAAGCAGTCTTCGGAACATCTGACTCTTTAACTCGCAACTGGTAGTATTTGGATCTCAAATCTATCTTAGAGAACATAGTGGCTCCCTTCAATTGATCAAATAAATCATCAATTCTAGGTAGTGGATATCTGTTCTTTATTGTTACCTTGTTAAGTTACCGATAGTTTATGCATAATCTCATCGAACCATCTTTCTTTTTCACAAATAGGACTGGTGCACCCCAGGGTGAACAACTAGGTCTTGCAAAGCCTTTATTAATTAATTCCTGCAGCTGAGCTTTCAATTCTTTCAATTCCAACGGGGCCATTCTATATGGAGCAATAAAGATGGATGTGGTACCTGTAATTAACTCAATACCAAACTCCACTTCTCTAACAGGAGGCAAACCTGGTAGTTCTTCTGGAAACACATCTGGATACTCACATACTACTGGCACTGACTCAATTTTCAGCTCTAGATCTTGAGTGTTTAACACAAAAGCAAGATAAGCTTCATACCCTTTTCTTAAACATTTCTGAGTAGACATAATAGAAATCACAGCAAATGAACTATCTGACTTATCTGAGTTAAGCCAAAGAATTTCACCAGTTTCACATTTCAGCTCGATAAATTTATTCCCACAATTCACTATCACATCATGTGCAGTCAGCCAATCCATATCAAGAATCACATCAAACTCATCAAATGGCAATAGCATGAGGTCGGTCGAAAAATAATGACCTCTAATCATTAAAGGGCAATTTCTACATACTTTATCTACTAACACATGCTTGCCTATGGGTTCGATACTTTAATCACAAATTCTGTAGATTCTATAGGCATACTTATACTAGGCATCAATTTCAAGCAAACATAGGAATGGGTCGAACCCGGATCAATCAAAGCAACAACATTAATATGATGTAGAGAAAATGTACCCGTAATTACATTGGGGAGGATGCCTCTTCACGAGCTCAGATGGCATATGTCCTGGAAGGTGTTCTAGCTTCTGATATCGCAGCTGGGTCTTTCATCACACTTTTATCGCTAGCTCTACTTCCAGTATTTCTCGAAGGTCTACCTCTATTAGCAGTGTTAGTCTTCCTAGCACTCTGAAATTTTTCTTCCTTAGCTTTCTCTAGACAATCTTTAATAAAATGCTCGCGAGAACCACACCTAAAATAGGCTCGACCAGTACCCCAACACTCACCAAAATGTTGCCTACCACAATGCTGACACTCGGGTTTACTAGACTTCACATTGCCCACACTTGCCACTGAAGTAGCTTAAGTTTTTGAGCCCAAATTCGATTTCCCATGGTCTCGATGTGAATACTCACTGAAGCTGTCCTTCGAGAATTCATCTCTCTGGAGCCTTTTGACTAGGTTTAGAATGACTTGCTCATCAGTCTCTTTCTTGTATCTCGGGCCTCAATAGCAGCTTTCCTTCTTACTTTGTTTAATTCCTCAACTTTAAGGGCTCGGTCGACCAATACCACAAATTCTTTCAGTTCTAGAATTCCCACAAACATTTTAGTGTCTTTATTAAGCCCATCTTTGAATCTCTTGCACATAATAGCTTGGGTGGACACACACTCCTGGGCATACTTACTGAGTCTAACAAATTCACGCTCGTACTCTACCACAGACATCTTGCCCTGCTTCAATTCAAGGAACTCTTTTCGTTTCTGATCAATAAATCGCTGACTTATGTATTTCTTTCCAAATTCTTCCTGGAAGAAATCCCAAGTAATCTTTTCTTTTGGCACAACTGCTACTAAAGTCTTCCACCAATGGTAGGCCGAATCTCTCAGAAGTGATACAACACATTTTAAACACTCTTCCGGTGTACACGAGAGCTCATCAAACACACGGATAGAATTTTTGAGCCAAAACTCTGCTTTCTCAGGATCATCATCAATGTTTACTTTAAACTCTTCTGCTCTTTGTTTCCTAATTTTTTCGACCGGAGGCTTGTTCATTCTTACCAAATCCATGCCTTGGGGAGCTACAGGAACCGTCTGAGGTATGGGAGGGGGTGGAGGAGGTTGAGCATTCGGGTTTGCTTGAATAAACTCAGTTTACCAATTACTCATCATTTAGAGGAAGGCTTCCCGAGCCCCCTCTCCCTGTCCACGTGTTTTAGATCTATCCTCTACTAGTACGGTCCCTTGCGCGAGAGCCAGTGCATTACTTTCACCATCGTCAGTGGTAGCTCGGTCAGGATCCATTTACTATAAAAAACATTTTAAATTGTCAGGAGTCATCACACTATCACAATATATTTATGGCATGTATAGCTAGACTTTTACACACACTATGTTAGTCCAAGAACCGACTAAACCTAAGCCCTAATATCACTAAATGTAACACCCTTCACAAGGTCCGTCGCCGGAATAGGATACGAGGCTTTACCGGACATGATCCAAGCTATTGTACAAAATTTAAAAATGTAAAATTCGTATAAATTCAAAACTTTTCCATACATAGTCGTCAATACCCATGAGAAAAATAACCATTCGTTACTACAAATAACAAAACAATTAAGCCTTCTATACATGCCATAATTCCCAAAATATTGTTTTCAAAATACCAAAAGAAGGCTGATAGTGTGGATGGATCTCCGACGATCACCGTATCCCGAGCTAGCTTGATGACACTATAGAACAAGGAAAAGAAAAGAGAGCAAGCATATAGCTTAGTAATTAAGTATATAAATTATTTATAATGGATTTAATATGTTTACAAAACAACACAATCAAATCTACAATCAAATTCATTATTTATTCAAGTTTGGAGCAAGCTGTCTATTTGAGTCACAGTCACTAAATATTTTTTATCTGAAGCTACGAAACTCAAAATTAAGATCCGTAAATTTTTCCTGAAACTAGACTCATTTATATTCTTACCATAAAATTTTCAGAATTTTGACCTAGCCTTCTCATAGCTCTCTTGTACAGATAGTGGCTCACACCATATACCACACATGTGACCTAGCTACGTATAGCTTTCTTGTACACATGGCGTACTCTCGGTACTACACATGTGACCTAGCTACATATATGTAATCTCTTGTAGCTCTCTTGTACACATAGTGGCCTACACTTAGTACCACTCATGTGACCTAGCTACATACCAATTACATCTTTCGATTCTAAAGGTTCAAACGGGAAATAACTCACTTTTTAATACTTTATTTCATTCCTTTAATAGTCAATTATGATTAAAAAATCAGATATAATACATAAAACATGCTGAAATATAAAAAAAACCATCAATAAGATAATGAATTATTTAAATACTACTTACATCGAGTGCAAAATATGGTAAAATTTGTAATTTAGTCCTTAACTATGCCTTTACCTCGTTCAAGGTCGATTCCACGTTCTTCTCGATCTATAATAACACATTTATCTTATTTAATATTTAAACTATTTAATTCAATCCAAAAATAACATTATGGAAAAATTATATTTTTGCCCCCTAACTTTCACAAAATTATAATTTTGCCCTAGGATCGAAAATTAAACTTCATCCTATTTTATTATATTTTAGGACATGCTAAACATTTTTCCCTTCTATGGCAACATCAAATTCTCACTCTAACTTGTACTTATGAACATTAGATATTTTTACCGATTATGTCGTTTTACTCGTTTTCATGTAAAATCGCTTAGCAAAAGTTGTTTAACATAATTTCAGCCTTCGTATTATATCATAAAACATAAAAATAAACACATTTAACCTATGGGTATTTTTCCAAAGATGAACCCTAGGTTAAAATATTGCTAGAATAAGCTAAACCGAGTTACCGGGATTCCAAAAACGTAAAGAACATGAAAAACGAGGCTTGGATTGACTTACTATGGAGCTTGGAAGCTTGGAAACCCTAGCTATGGATGTCCCACTTGAATATTTGGCCCTAGGAAGAAGATGACAACCTTTTTCCATCTTTTTCCCATTTAATTTCTTTTATTTTACATTTTACTAAAATACCCTTATTTAAAATTTTAGTTATTTCTACCTATTCATGTCCATTTTTCTCTATGAAAATACAATGGTCTAATTACCATTTAAGGACCCCTACTTTAGATATGCACTCAATTTAATCCTTTAGCATCTAGAACTCTCATTTATCAACTTTTACAATTAAGGCTTAATAAACAAATTAGACATGAAATTCATAAAATTTTCTATCGATACTCTAACACATGCATCCAATCAATCAATAAATCATAAAAAAATTAATCAAAATAAACTTTTCTATCTCGGATTCGTGGTTTCGCAACCACTATTACATTTAGGCCCTATTTCGGGATGTTACACTATCTCTAGGAGTCCGATCAACTCTGCTTAATTATGCTAGATCTACTCTTAGACAGGGACTTTTTCTCCTCTGAATAAGCACATGAATACTTGAATCAATATCCTAAAATATTAAAAAAAGAATTAAGAATACATAATTAAGAACAAACCAAGTATTTATCATACAGTTTAGAAAACAATAACAAGATCCGTCTTAGGTTTCATCCCCCTCCGGTATTTGAGGGGTTTAGTTCATGCTCATAAAAGAATACATCTCAGAAGAAAGTAAATAACAAAACATAAAGAAAAACCCTAAAACCCTGAAGGAATTAAAGGAAAGATCCTCAGTCTTGAGCATGATTCCGGCTTCTTGATATGGATCAACTGTCTTTCTTCGAGTAATTCCCTGTATTCAGCCCTCTCTGGCTTCACCTCCTTTGGCTCCGATAGAAGCCATCTGTCGAACTCCCCATTTAAGTTGCCTCCTAGGGTGTTTATATAGGCTTCGAGATGCCTTTCTTGGCCCACACCGAATAGAATTCATCCTTATTTCGGCAGGGGCATGCCTGTGTGAATCAAGCCTAGGCCATGTTCGAGTCTGCTAAAGTGGCACGGCTTTGTGGTGAACTCTAGGCCGTGTTGATTTGTCACTTTGGCCCAATTTCTCCGTTTTTGGCCCGTTTCTCATTCTTTTCATCCTCCTATGCTCACCTAAGTATAAAACATGAAATTAAAGGATTAGGAGCATCGAATTCCACAATTCAAGGGATAAATCATCCAAAAGTATGCCCAATGTGGGATTAAAATATGTATATATTACGATTTATCAAATACCCCCACACTTAAGCATTTTCTTGTCCTCAAGCAAAATCCTCAACTCATAATTAAAATTCATTCTTCTTAACTTATAAGTCCTATCAATAATGTTTTGAAATAATCCATAGGTAATCATACATTGAGAATTCAACTAAAAGAACATCAAAGTTTCAAACAAATCCAAGTTGAGCATTTTATTCATAGAAAACATAAGTATCCCCCTTATCTAAGTAACCACCTTTGATTCAAAACATCACAGAGTTAACATGCTCATCAAGGGTTCACTCAAATCACTCGAAGTGTTTAAGGAACAATAAATTAAGCACTCAATAGTCAACATGAAAAGTTAATCCCATAGGCTTGCATGAAAATCAAGTCTCCACCTTGTAAATTGAGATGATACATCGATCAAAAGGTCTTTAAGAAGGGTTGTAACGTAGCTTGGTTACGAGGTGGGGTTACAGGCTGAAAGAGAAGGTTAGAATTGAGATCGAATTGACAAATTACCTAACTAGAAAAATAGACTAAAACTGAATAATTACAATAATAACACGAGCTTCTTCTAAAGATGTGAAATTTACTATTTAAGCTCATAAAAACATAGAACTAATGAAAAATATACTTTCAACTTTTTTTTAAGAACAAATCAAGTAATAATTACATACTGAAATATAGAACATAGTTAGGAAACTAATCAAATCAAATCTCGACAAAAAGGTTAATACAATAGGAAAATTCTTAATGAATCAAAAGGGTAAATTTTGGTTAATATTGAGGTAAATCAATGAATGGTTTGTTAGGATCAAAGGGTTCACTAAGGGTTAGTTATGAAGGTAGGCCTTTTGGGAATTAAGTGGGTTAAATCCTAGGTGCCTTTATCCTCTCAGTATATCAAATCAATGATGTGGTCTTGACATGCATAATCGAGGCAAGTTCTAGAATAACAGATCAATATTGACTCACTCAAATCAACAATAAAGTGCACACGAAAGAATGTTTGCTCTAATGGCTCAAAATCTCACAAGAATTTTTGGCTTTTGATGTCAACCCTATGAACTTTAAACTTCAAGATAATACCTAAACTCGGGGAAATAACCTAGCAAATTTTTAATTTTTCAAAAATCAACTTATCATGCTTGATTCTCTAAAGCCTTCAAGTTTAAACAATCAATGCACAACTACCTATGTTTTAATTCAAGACATATCAATAAAAATCATAAATCAATCAGAATTTGTTCTAATAGTGATATGAGAAAGAAAATACAAAATTCAGGGAATTGAGAATAATGCAAAAAGTTTGGAACTTTTCTGAATAAAATTCACCCCCCACATTTAAGATGTACATTGCTCTCAATGTACAAAAATAGATATCTAGAGATTAATAGCATGATATCATAAGAGAGAGGTAGAAATGAAACTTCCTGAATTTTGGATGGATTCCTTGAGTTGGAAGTGTGGAAACTTGATTTGGAGGTGTAAGATAAGTTCGAGGAGGCTATTCTGGTGGAGGTGGATACTAGGGTCGTGGTATGGTGATTCCCTAGCAGCCTTTTGAACCTAAATCAAACAAAACAAAATATACTAATATAAAGTAGGGACAGGAAAGATAAAGGGAAAGAAATAAAAAATAATAATAAAAGAAAAAAATAAATGGACTCAAAGGTCCTTGTCTTGTCGAGTTAATGAAGCGGCCGGCACGGACATGGTAGTGGTGTACGGGCGTGGTGGTCTTACACGGGCTAAAGGCACGGGGCGTGTTGCATGCCCGTGTGACTTTTTTAGTATCAACCACGGCCTCCTCACACGGCCGTGTCGGTTTATCTCAACCTGTGTTCTTTAGGCAGTTTCGACCACGGTCGCATCACACGACCGTGGCATTTTATCGTAGCCCGTGTTTTGGGGAAAGTTTCTGTCCTTGGACCGTACGGTCTCCGCCACGCCGATGTGTCTAATTGTGGTGTGGTAGGGAAATCTGTATTTTATTATCGTGGTTAGTTTTTAGTTATATGCTAAAAATCAGAAATAATGACATTAGTGAAGTTAGTGCTCGGGTTGCCTCCCGAGAAGCGCTCGTTTAAAGTCTTAAGCTAAACTTACCTTTCATTCGCATAATAATGGTGGTTTGAGGAGTTGAAAATCCTTTCTCCTGCTATCAATTCTACTATCAATATATAGTCGAGTCGAGTAGTGTTTACCTTAAAAGTGTCGAATGTCGGATTAGTTACCTCGATTGTTCCGTATAGGAAGACATTTAATATCGTGAAAGGGATCTCTTTGGTTGTATTAAGGTCTGCAGTGGCGATCCTAGGGTCTTTCTTATCCAACAATACCTGATCTTCGATCTTAAATTGTGTTGTCCCATCCTTAAGTTTGACATGGTTTTGCTTTGGTTCATCATGTTTCACTGGTTTCTCCTTGTAATGTATCTTCCACTCGTCTAGTTCATCAATCTGAAGCCTCGCTCCTCATGAGTTGTTTCTTTGTTAGCACGAGGTCTAGGATCTGACTCAGTTGTGTAATTTCGTGGTGTTTCCTAAAAACAAAGTTGAACCAAATGGTTATTAATGGAATTTATGTTCTCACCTTTATTACTTGATGTCCTAGCCGAGTTAAGAGCCTAAAGTGTAATAACCCGATTTAGGGGCTAGTCAGAATAGTGATCTTGGGATCACTATTTCAAGATTGGAGAAATTATTTTCATGATATATTATGAGTTAGAGCATGATAGCATATGAGCATTAAAATTTTAGTATTTTAATTTTAACGTTTTCGTGTTTAATTTGCGAAAAAGGACTAAATCGCATAAAGTGCAAAAGTTCCATTCTATATGCTAGGAGTACCAAATGGTTATGGATTGTTAAATTGGGGTATTTAAAAGGCAATTTAGCCTTTGAAAGAGGCTTGGTCGGCCATAAGAGAGCATGGGAGACAAAATTTTCAATTAGTGTCAAAGTTAGTAGTAGTAGGTGGACTAATTTAACTTTTAATAATAGAATAAGGAGAGAAAAGTTATCATCTTTTTCTCCTATCATCCTCCACCTAAAATTTGCAGCAAATAAGGGGTAGAAACCTTCAAAAATTTTAGCAAACTCTCATCCATTCAAGTAAGTGTTCTAGTGAACTTTTCTTGAAAATAATTATACTTTTGAGATCCCTAAAGCTTAAGCTTTCAAATGAGGGGACTATTGTGCAATGTTGTGAAAGGTTTAAAGTTTTACCATGAGAGCTACTTTAGTTGTTTGCTGCATTTTAAGGAAGAACTTGAGTCTTAGTTGTTAGATGAAAAACTTTTAAAAAGGGTGTTAGCATGAGGACACTAAATAGGACCTTAATGAAAAGGTTATGAACTTAGTAGTAAGTATGTGAAATATTGATTGTTGATGATAGCTTTAAGAGCATTAAATGTTTGCCTAGGCTTGTTGAAGATAAAAATGTGATTAGAATTAATTTTTGAGCCTAGGGGAAAAACGGTCATTTTACCAAAATCTAGGGGTAAAATGGTAATTTTGCCTAAGTAGGACTATTGAGATGCTTATATTAATAAAATGATTAAAATGAGCTAATTTGCTATTATAGAGCAAGAGGAGACGAGAATTCACCTCAATCATGGAAAGGATAAAGTCGTGGACTAAACCGAAGAACTAACTCATTTTGAAAACGAGGTAAGTTTGTATGATTTCTAAGCTTTATGATCACTATCATTGAATTGCTTAGTATAATATACATTGCTATTTTGTAATGCCTATCATTTTTGTGAACAAAGAGATTAAACATGAGCAACCCCCAATTGAATATGGATTCCCCAGGATACCCGATATACCACACAAGATATCATGTAAGTCCAAGGCAAGCTTGGCATTGATTAAGATATCAAGTAAGTCCAAGGAAAGCTTGGCATTGATCAAGATATCATGTAAGTCCAAGGCAAGCTTGGCATTGATCAAGATATCATGTAAGTCCAAGGCAAGCTTTGCATTGATCAAGATATCATGTAAGTCCAAGGCAAGTTTGGCATTGATCAAGATATCATGTAAGTCCAAGGCAAGCTTGGCATTGATCAAGATATCATGTAAGTCCAAGGCAAGCTTGGAATTGATCAAGATATCATGTAAGTCCAAGGCAAGCTTGGCATTGATCAAGATATCATGTAAGTCCAAGGCGAGCTTGGCATTGATTAAGATATCATGTAAGTCCAAGGTAAGCTTGGCATTGATCAAGATATCACATAAGTCCAAGGCAAGCTTGGCATTGAGTAAGTTATCAAGGGCAAGACTTCCTGTAAGTCCATGTCAAAACATGGCCTTGAAACCAAGATGAGAAATTCCATGTAAGACCATGCCCAAGATATGGCTTTGGTGGCATGTTAAGTGGGAAGAGATCTAGTATCCTTGGGTATTCGAAGAAGCTTATCAGGAAAACAAGTAAGGTTAATAATGAGGTAACAAGAGGGCTAAGAAAGCAAATCTAGCATCAAAATGAATTAAATATTACTCATGTTATGAGTGAAGAATTAGAGATCATAATGATTATTGTTTAAGTACGCTGATCAATGTGATGAAGTGACACAGGTATCATGTTTACTTTACAAAAATGAGAAGTAAGTTTTAGAGCTAAAATTACGGTACTGTTGTTATGCTAAATGGTTTTTATTAAGTAAGCTTATTGACATGTGCTTTACATGCAAACTTACTAAGCTAAATGCTTACGTATTTGATTGTTTCTTTCTATGTAGTCCCCCTAAGCTAATTTGTGGATCATCAGAGTCGAAGCTCGTAGCACACTATCAACTCTTATTTTGGTATAGCCAAGTTACTTTACTAAGTATGGCATGTATAGGAAACATTCATTTCGTGGACATGTTTTTAGAAGGGCCTTTGTAAAAGCTATCAAGTTTATTATTCTTTTGTATATGGCTAAGTGATTGCCAAACTAAGTATTTATGTTTATTAATATCAATGAAGCATGTAGTATTATTCATAAAATTGGGTTGTTATTGCATCTTTGAATTGTGTATGGATATGATCTTCATTTCAGGGTGGCTAACGGCTTGGTAAATAGCCTATAAATGCCCACACGGTTGGACACACTGGCATGTGTCAAGGGAGTCTTATCCCTGCACCTTAGTATTATGAATCAGAATAGGCCACGGGTAAATTCCACGATCATGTGTATAGGCCGTGTTATACACACGGGTTGGACATGGGCGTGTGCCTAGACTGTGCTGATTTAGTCAGTATATCAAGGATTAGCACGGTCTAAGCCCACTAACGTGTCATGGTCATGTGAAATTAGTTAGTAGCCTCTCACGGTTGGAAGACACGGGTGTGTCTAAGCCATGCGAAAATAGTCAGTAGCTTCCCACAGTTTGAGGGTATGGGTGTGCTTAAGGGTACATGGGCATGTTCCAAGTCACACGGGCATGTGAACCCTGCTTCAAAAAATGAATTATTTGATTTAGTTCCAAAAGTTTTTAGACACGAGTTTAAGGCCTCGTAGGACCTTGTAATGTATGTGTTGACTAAGAAAGTGAAATTTTTAAGTTGGAACAAAATTTTATAGCTCATAAGTACATGTTCAAGCATAGTAATGTCTCGTATCCAGATCCAGTATCGATCTTGGGTGCAGAGCGTTACATTTAATGGTATCAGAGCTACGATTTAGTCTGTTCTAGGACTAACGTAGCATGAGCATGAGTTTAGTTATACATGCCATAGGTAAAAATGTTTCTATATTGATAGTGTGACAACTCCTGATGATTTTAAATTATGTTTATACATATAGAAATGGATTCGAAGGGAATGTGGCGGATGACGTAGAAAGTAATGCATTAGCTCCCGCTGAAGGGACAATGCCGAGCGAAAATGAGAATAAACCCACTACGGTGAGTCAAAGGGGAGGAGAAGAGGCTAGAGAAGCGTTCTTCTACATGATGAACACATGGTATACAGAGTTCATTCGGGCGAACCTGAATGCACAACCCCCTCCACCCCCACCTGTTCCACAAGCTACTCCAGTGGCCCCTCAAGTAGTAGAGGTGGTAAGAGGAGGTAAACCCCCAATTGATAGGATCAGGAAGCATGGGGCAGGAGAATTTCGAGCCAGAAAAGAGGATGATCCAGAAAGAGTTGAATTCTGGTTAGAAATTACCATCAGGGTATTTAATGAGTTGTCATGTACCTTTGAAGAATACATGAAGTATGTAATCTCTCTCTTAAGAGATTCTGCTTACCAATGGTGGGACACCCTTGTGTCAGTTGTACCGAGAGAAAGGGTCACATGGGAATTCTTCCAAGAAGAGTTTAAGAAAAAGTATATCAGCCAGAGGTTTGTAGACTAGAAGAGAAAGGAATTCCTAGAGCTGAAGCAAGGCAAGATGTCGGTGACAAATTATGAGCGTGAGTTTGTACGACTCGGCAAATGCACTCATGAATGTATATCTACAGAGGCTATTATGAGTAAAAGGTTTGAAGATGGGTTGAATGAGGACATCAAACTGGTTGTTGCTGTCCTAAAATTAAAGGAATTTATCGTGTTAGTGGAAAGAGCTTGTAAAGTCGAAAAGCTAATAAAAGAGAAGAAGTTTGAAATGGAGTCTCGTGACTCTAAAAAGAGACCGTGGAATAAGCCATTCCAATCTTCACACAAGAAGTCAAAAGATTTTCCTACCTGATCGGCTACTTCCACCGGGTTTTCCAAGAAGGACAAAAGTAAACAGTATTAGGGAACAAAGCACAGATGACTTCAGTTACAAGTGTCAAAAATTTTAGATCCAACAAATTTGAATGCCCACAGTGTGACAGACGCCATCTGGGAGAATGCTGGGCACATGAAAATGCATGTTTTAGACGTGGTTCGCAAGACCACTATATAAAAATTATCCCGAGAAGACGAAAGAAGGAAGAGCTCAGGACCCAGAATCCGGGAGTATGATCAGAGGAAGACCGCAAAGAAACCCAAGAAGTGGGGCAAGTGGAAGAGGTAATCCGAGAGACCAGGCCGTGGACCCGAGGGTAGAGCGCCTGCAAGGACTTATGCCGTTCGCGCTCGCGAAGAGGCGTCTTCTCCTGATGTTATTACGGGTACCTTTTCTCTTTAGAATACTAAAGTTATTGCTTTAATAGATCCCAGATCCACGCACTCTTACATTTGTATGTAATTAGCATCCAGTTTGAGCGTGCCTATAGATGCCACCAAATTTGTAATTAAGGTGTCTAATCCATTAGGCAAGAGTGTGTTAGCTAATAAAGTTTGTAAATATTGTCCATTGATGATTAGAGGTCATTGCTTTAAAGCAAATCTTATGTTATTACCATTTGATAAATTCGACCTCATTCTTGGAATGGACTGGTTGACTACTTATAATGTAATTGTTAATTGTGGGAAGAAATGCATTGAGATGAGATGTGAGAATGGGGATACTCTTCATGTTGAATCAGATGAACAAGATAAATCGCCACTGATAATTTCCCATATGATGGCACAGAGATGTTTAAGAAAAGGGTATGAATCATATTTGGCCTTTGTGTTGAATGATAAGGAGACAGAGCTAAAAATTGAGTCAGTACCGGTAGTATGTGAATACATGGATGTATTTCCCGAAGAATTACCCAGACTATCGCCAGTTAGAGAGATTGAGTTCAGCATTGAAGTAGCTCTCGGTACTCTACTGATATCCACTACTCCTTATAGAATGGCTCCAATAGAGTTGAAAGAGTTGAAGTTACAGTTGCAAGAGTTGACAGATAAGGGCTTTACAAGATCAAGTTGTTTACCATGGGGTGCCTCGGTTTTATTTGTGAAAAAGAAAGATGGTACCATGAGATTGTGCATAGATTACCGCTAGCTTAATAAAGTAACAGTAAAGAATAAGTACCCCTTGCCTAGGATTGATGATCTGTTCGATCAATTGAAAGGAGCGACTATGTTCTCCAAAATAGACTTGAGATCAGGGTACTACTAGTTGAGAGTAAAAGACTTAGATGTATCCAAGGTAGCCTTTCAAATAAGGTATGGGCGTTACGAATTTTTAGTCATGCCCTTTGGGTTGACCAATGCTCTTCGGTGTTCATGGATTTAATGAACAACATCTTTAGACCATACCTCAACAAGTTTGTAGTTGTTTTTATTGACGACATACTAATTTATTCCCAAGATGAGAAAGAGCATGCTGAACACCTACGGACAGTTTTACAGATCCTACGAGAGAATCAGCTGTATGCTAAATTCAGTAAAAGTGAATTTTGGCTCAAAGAAGTAGGATTCCTGGGACATATTGTCTCGAGGGATGGAGTCCAAGTTGATCCTAGTAAAATCTCGGCCATAATGGACTGGAAGCCGCCTAAGAACATTACTAAGATTAGAAGTTTTTGGGCCTAGCCGGCTACTACAGACGATTTGTCAAGGGGTTTTCCATGATCGTAACCCCGATGACTAAACTGTTGCAGAAAAATGTGAAGTTTGAGTGGACAGAACAATGCCAACAAAGTTTTGAGAAGTTGAAAGCAGTGTTGATAGAAGCTCCAGTCTTAGTACAACCCGAATCAGGGAAGGAATTTATAGTCTACAGTGATGCATCCTTAAATGGATTGGGCTGTGTACTCATACAAGAAGGCAAGGTGATTGCTTATGCCTCCAGACAATTGAAGCCTCATGAAAAGAATTATCCGACGCATGATCTAGAATTGGCCACCATAGTCTTCGCTTTGAAGATTTGGAGACACCATTTATATGGTGAAAAATGTCAGATTTTTTACCGATCACAAAAGTCTGAAGTACTTGATGACGCAGAAAGAGTTGAACTTAAGGCAAAAAAGATGGTAAGAGTTGATAAAAGACTATGAGTTGGTCATCGATTACCATTCAAGAAAGGCGAATGTAGTCGCTGATGCTTTTAGCAGGAAGTCTCTATCTACTTTAAGAGCATTGAATTCAAGGATATCCTTATCCAACAATGGCTTCTTTTTAGTTGAGTCGAGAGCTAGACCAATGTTTCTTCAAGAGATCTTTGAGGCCCAGAAAGAAGATAGTGAGTTGCAAATCAAGAGAGCTCAATGCGAATCAGATGCTGAATCTAACTTTTGGATTAATTCTGATGGATACTTGATGTTTAGAGATAGAATTTGTGTATCGAGGAAAGAGGGGCTTATTCAGATAATTTTGTACGAAGCACATAACGGATGGTTGTCTGTACATCCAAAAGTACAAAGATGTGTAGTGACTTGAAGCAATAGTATTGGTGGCCAAAAATAAAGAAAGATATTTCAGAGTTCGTTTCAAGATGTCTTATTTGTTAGCAAGTAAAGGCTGAACACCAAGTGCCTTCGGGTTTACTTCAGCCTATCTTAGTCCTCGAATGAAAATGGGACCGTATCACCATGGATTTCGTAATGGGTTTACCGTTGTCTCCGAGCAAGAAATATGCTGTTTGGGTAGTGGTTGATAGACTCACAAAGTTAGCCCACTTTATACCTGTACGAGTGGATTACTCCCTAGACAAGTTGGCAAACTTGTATGTTTCAGAAATAGTAAGACTTCACAGAGTTCCCTTATCGATCATATCGGATAGAGATCCAAGATTCACATCCAGATTTTGGAAGAAGCTGCAAGAAGCTTTGGGTACAAAATTGAGTTTTAGCATAGCTTTTCACCCTCGGTCGATGGTCATCGAAAGGTTAATTCAAGTACTCGAGGACATGCTCAAATGTTGTGTTTTGGAATTCCAAGGCAGCTGGGAAAAGTTTCTTCCATTGGTAGAATTTGCCTACAATAATAACATTCAGTTGAGCTTAAAGATAGCGCCTTATGAGGCTCTATATGGGCGTAAGTGCAGAACCCCTTTATTTTGGACTGAACTTAAGGAAAATCAAATTCATGGGGTTGATTTGGTTAAAGAAGCTGAAGAAAAAGTAAAAGTGATACAAGAATGTTTAAAAACTGCATCAGACAGACAGAAATCCTATGCAGATTTAAAGAGGAAAGAGATCGAGTACCAAGTTGGGGATAAAGTCTTTTTGAAAGTATCACTATGGAGAAAAGTTCTCAGATTTGGCCGTAAAAGCAAATTAAGTCCACGTTTTATTGGACCTTACGAGATTACTGAGAGAGTTGGGTCGGCAGCTTACTTTTTGGCGTTGCCATCAGAATCAGAGAGGATACATTATGTTTTTTTACGTGTCATTGTTGCGACGCTATAGGTCAGACCCTTCACATATAATTACTCCATCAGAAATAGAGATCCGCCCTAACATGACTTATAGTGAAGAACCAGTCAAAATATTGGCCCGTAAAATCAAGCAGTTAAGAAATAAAAGCATAGCCCTAGTGAAAGTCCTATGGCAAAGGCACGGAATAGAAGAGGCTACATGGGAATCCAAAGAAACGATGAGAAATCAATACCCTAATCTTTTCACTGGTAAGATTTTCGAGGATGAAAATCCCTAAAGAGGGAGAATTATAAAAGCCCAATTTAGGGGCTAGTCGGAATAGTGATCTCGAGATCACTATTTCAAGATTTGAGAAATTATTTTCATGATATATTATGAGTTAGAGCATGATAGCATATGAGCATTAAAATTTTGGAATTTTAATTTTAACGTTTTCGTGTTTAATTTGCAAAAAAGGACTAAATCGCATAAAGTGCGAAAGTTCCATTCTATATGCTAGGAGTACCAAATGGTTATGGATTGTTAAATGGGGGTATTTAAAAGGTAATTTAGCCTTTGAAAGAGGCTTGGCCAGCCATAAGAGAGCATGGGAGACAAAATTTTTAATTAGTGTCAAAGTTAGTAGTAGTAGGTGGACTAATTTGACTTTTAATAATAGAATAAGGAGAGAAAAGTTATCATCTTTTTCTCCTATCATCCTCCACCGAAAATTTGCAGCAAATAAGGGGTAGAAACCTTCAAAAATTTTATCAAACTCTCATCCATTCAAGTAAGTGTTCTAGTGAACTTTTCTTGAAAATAATTATACTTTTGAGATCCCTAAAGCTTAAGCTTTCAAATGAGGGGACTATTGTGCAATGTTGTGAAAGATTTAGAGTTTTACCATGAGAGCTACTTTAGTTGTTTGCTGCATTTTAAGGAAGAACTTGAGTCTTAGTTGTTAGATGAACAACTTTTAAAAAGGGTGTTAGCATGAGGACACTAAATAGGACCTTAATATAAAGGTTATTAACTTGGTAGTAAGTATGTGAAATATTGATTGTTGATGATATCTTTAAGAGTAGTAAATGTTTGCCTAGGCTTGTTGAAGATAAAAATGTGATTAGAATTAATTTCTGAGCCTAGGGGCAAAATGGTCATTTTGCCAAAATTTAGGGGTAAAATGGTAATTTTGCCTAAGTAGGACTATTGAGATGCTTATATTAATAAAATGATTAAAATGAGATAATTTGTTATTATAAAGTAAGAGGAGATGAGAATTCACCTCAATCGTGGAAAGGATAAAGTCGTGGACTAAACCGAAGAACTAACTCATTTTGAAAATGAGGTAAGTTTGTATGATTTCTAAGCTTTATGATCACTATCATTGAATTTCTTAGTATAATATACATTGCTATTTTGTAATGCCTACCGTTTTTATGAACAAAGAGATTAAACATGAGCAAGCCCCGATTGAATATGAATTCCCCAAGATACCCAATATACCACACAAGATATCATGTAAGTCCAAGGCAAGTTTGGCATTGATTAAGATATCATCTAAGTCCAAGGCAAGCTTGGCATTGATCAAGATATCATTTAAGTCCAAGGCAAGCTTGGCATTGATCAAGATATCATGTAAGTCCAAGCAAGCTTGGCATTGATCAAGATATCATGTAAGTCCAAGGCAAGCTTGGCATTGATCAAGATATCATGTAAGTCGAAGGCAAGCTTGCCATTGATCAAGATATCACATAAGTCCAAGGCAAGCTTGGTATTGAGTAAGTTATCAAGGGTAAGACTTCATGTAAGTCTATGTCAAGACATGGCCTTGAAACCAAGATGAGAAATTCCATGTAAAACCATGCCTAAGATATGGCTTTAGTGGCATGTTAAGTGGGAAGAGATCTAGTATCCTCGGGTATTCGTAGAAGTTCATCAGGAAAACAAGTAAGGTTTAAAATGAGGTAACAAGAGGGCTAAGAAAGCAAAGCTAGAATCAAAATAAATTAAATATTACTCATGTTATGAGTGAAGAATTAGAGATCATAATGATAATTGTTTAAGTACGCTGATCAATATGATCAAGTTTCACAGGTATTATGTTTACTTTACAAAACTGAGTAAGTAAGTTTTAGAGCTGAAATTATGATACTATTCTTATGCTAGATGGTTTTTATTAAGCAAGCTTATTGATATGTGCTTTACATGCAAACTTACTAAGGTAAATGCCTATGTATTTGATTGTTTCTTTCTATGTAGTCCCGCCAAGCTAATTTGTGGATCATCGGAGTCGAAACTCGTAGCACACTATCAACTCTTATTTTGGTAGAGCCAAGTTACTTTACTAAGTATGGCATGTATAGGAAACATTCATTTTGTGGACATGTTTTTAGAAGTGCCTTTGTAAAAGCTATCAATTTTATTATTCTTTTGTATATGGCTAAGTGATTGGCCAAATTTGACTAAGTATTTATGTTTATTGAGATCAATGAAGCATGTAGTATTATTCATAAAATTGGGTTGTTATTGCATAATTGAATTGTGTATGGATATGATCTTCATTTCAGGGTGGCTAACGGCTTGGTAAATAGCCTATAAATGCTCACACGATTGGATACACGGGCGTGTGTCAAGGCCATGTTAACCCTGCACCTTAGTATTATGAATCAGAATAGGCCACGGGTAAATTCCACGGTTGTGTGTATAGGCCGTGTTATACACACGAGTTGGACATGGGTGTGTGCCTAGACCGTGCTAATTTAGTCAGTATATCAAGGATTAGCAAACGGTCTAAGCCCACGGGCGTGTCATGGCCGTGTGAAATTAGTCAGTAGCCTCCCATGGTTGGAAGACACGGGTGTGTCTAAGCCGTGCGAAAATAGTTAGTAGCTTCCCACGGTTTAAGGGTATGGGCGTGCTTAAGGGTACAGGGCGTGTTCCAAGTCACACGGGCATGTGAACCTTGCTTCAAAAAATGAATTATTTGATTTAGTTCCGAAAGTTTTCAGACACGAGTTTAAAGCCTCGTAGGCCCTTGTAATGTATGTGTTGACTAAGAAAGTGAAATTTTTAAGTTGGAACGAAATTTTATAGTACATGTTCAAGCATAGTAATGTCTCGTATCCAGATCCAGTATCGGTCTTGGGTGCGGGGTGTTACATGAAGAGTGTTTGTTTCGTCACCTGCACAAAGTGTGAGTTCACCTGAACCAACATCAATTCTAGCTTTAGCAGTTGCTAAAAAGGGTCTTCCTAAAATTAAAGGAACATTGTTGTCCCCATCCATGTCTAAAACAACAAAGTCTACTGGGAATATGAATTTATCAATTTTCACAAGTACATCTTCAATTATACGCCTAGGAATTCTAATAGTTTTATCAGCTAATTGAATGCTCATCCTAGTTTGTTTGGGTTTCCCAAGACCTAGATATTTAAACATTTTATAAGGCATAACATTGATACTTGCCCCTAAATTAGCTAAAGCATTATTAACCGATAAACTACCAATTAAACATGGAATTGTAAAACTCCTTGGATCTTTTAACTTTCATGGTAGTTTATTTTGTAAAATTGCTGAGCACACTGCATTTAGTTCTACATGCAATGTATCGTATAACCTCCGTTTGTTTGTCAGAAACTCTTTTAAAAATTTCCTTGAATCTGGCATCTCTGAAAGAGCTTCAAGAAACGATTTCTTTAGAAGTTTAAAAAATTTACCAAATTGTTCATTTGTGTTGTCTTTCTTCATCGCATTGGGGTATGGCACACGAGGTTGGTACTTTGTAATTACCGATTTTGATTTATCACGGCTTACCTCAACCTTACCTTCCTCTACCATATTCTCTTACCTCGATTTTGGTTCATCTAACCCTTCACTATCGTGAGCAGTTATTACTTGAAGTTGCTCCTTTGGGTTATTTTTAGTGTTACTTAGTAAGTTGTCCTAATTGGTTCTTCACCCCTTGAATCGATGCTTCTTAATTTTTGAGTGTTGTTTCGGTGTTTTGGAAATGGGTTTCTGACACCGCGATAAATTTTGTTAGCATCTCTTCAAGGTTCGACTTCTTCTGTTGTGGGTAGGGTTGCTGTTGAAAGCCTGGGAGGGGTTGTTGTCTCTGATTTCCTTGGCCACCCCATGAGAAGTTGGGGTGGTTCCTCTAACCTAGATTGTAAGTGTTATTATAAAGGTTATTTTGAGGTTTAGAATTGTTGCCCATATAGTTCATCTGTTCATTTTCTATGCTACGGTTGTAGGGTGGATATTCTGTATTGTTCATCCCTCCTCCGTATGTATTACACTGCATAATTGGATGTACCTGCGAAGAACCACACAAACCATCAATTTTTTTATTTAACAATTCTACCTGATTTGATAGCATGGTTACTGCGTCGAGGTTGAAAATATTGGCGGCTTTTGTTGGCCTTGTCCTTATAACTTGTCACTGAAAGTTATTCAGTGGCATCTCCTCTATAAACTCATAAGCTGCTTCAGGGGGTTTTGTTATTTAGGGTTCCACCGGTGGCTCAATCAATTAACTGCCTAGTTGAGGAGTTCACACCATTGTAAAAGGTTTGAACCTGTAGCCATAAGAGTAACTCATGGTGAGGGCACCTTCTTAGTAGATCCTTGTATCTCTCCCATGCATCGCAAAGTGTCTCTAAATCGATCTGTACAAAAGAAGAGATATCATTCCTCAACTTAGCTATTTTAGTCGGCGAAAAATATTTTAATTAAAAATTTTCGGTCATTTGTTCCCATGTAGTGATTGATCCTCGTGGTAACGGTTCAACCACTGTTTAGCTTTGTTTCTCAACGAAAAGCGAAACAACCGAAGGCGAATGGCATCATCAGAAATGTCATTTATTTTGAAAGTGTCACAAATTTACAGGAAATTTTCCAAGTGGATGTTTGGATCCTCATCCTACAAACCATCAAACTGAACAAACTGTTGAATCATTTGAATAGTGTTAGGTTTCAATTCAAAATTATTTGTAGCTGTAACATCCCGATTTAGGGCCTAGTCAGAATAGTGGTGCGAGACCACAAATTTGAGGTATATGTACGAGTTTTTAAGGTTTATGCCATGTTTTCATGTTACTGTGAAAGTTTCATGAAGCAATTTTATTAAATTGCGGTTGAATTTTCCTAAAGGACTAAATTGCAAAAGTTGTAAAATGTGAGATTCTAGAAGCTATTTGTGTGAAATAGTTTTGAATTATCAATTAGAGGTCCTTAAATAGTAATTTTCCCAAATGATAATTTTTGGACAAAATTGGGCATGAATGGGTTAAAATTTAAAAGTTTGACAAAAATGGCATTTTGGTCATTTGTCAATTAAATGATTAAAATGGGAAAAGATGATAGAATTTCATCCATCTTCTTCTCCAAGCTGTCGAAAAATGAGAGAAGCCATTGTTAGGGCTCTTCAACTTTTCATGCTAGCTAGTAAGTGTATTCTAGCTCTGTTTTTGATATTCTTCGTATTTTTGAAGTCCTAGTAGCATGAGTAAGCTATTTTTAGCTATATATTGAGCTAAGATGGATGTTAAAAAATATACCCATGTATGACATGCATGTATTTTGATGTTTTATGGAAGAATATGAAAGTTTGATGTAGTAGAAACATCTTTTGCTAAGTGAATTCCATAAAAAAATGCATGTAGGGACTAGTTTGTGAAAGTCTTGAGATTGGTCATACATGAGTGATTTAGTGAGAATTGATGATTGCTTTAGTTGAGTAAATATTTCGACTATGCATGAAAGGCTAGAAAGTTGAATGAAAATCACTTTACGAGCCTTGGGCCAAAAGTGTAAATATGAGAAAGTTTTAGGGCAAAATGGTAATTTTTCTAAAGTATGAGATAAGGGCCAATTTAGTCAATGTGTGTATTTAATAAGTTGATTTATTCATTATAGATCAAGAAAGACGAAGCCCAGATCGAAACCGAGGCAAGAGCAAGGTGGTGGACTAAATTGCACATCTCTATACTTTTGAGTGTCGAGGTAAGTTTATACGTAAATAATGCATTCATACTTACAATTTGTTGATGCTGGTTAATGTATAGCATGACTGAGAATGATTGAGAACCAATGTGGTTCAAGTGGAATGGATGTAGTAGATATTGTGAATAGATGAATGAATTGTAAAATAGACAACTAAATGTGTAGTGATAATACTTGATGGTGGGCTAAGTGCGATACCACCCTAATACTAAACGGCAATGAGCTGGACTATGTGCAATGCTAACGTTAAGTATATTATCTAGTGGCTAATTGTGGAACCACTATGATTACATTGTTGGTAGGCTAAGTGCGATACTACCCTATAATTTGATTGTGGTGGGCTAAGTGCGAAACCACCGAGAATTTAGCGGTGTGGATGTATTATTGAGTAAATTAGTTGTGTGGATGTATTATTGAGTAAATTAGCTGTGTGGATGTATTATTGAGTAAATTAGCTGTATGGACGTATTATTGAGAAATAACGATGTGATGTATTACGAGTAAATGTGATATTGAATGCAGGGGTGCATGTCAATAATTATGAGTATGCGACTCATGATGTGTTGGAAATGTGGTAAGGGATAGAAAGAATAAGCATAGTTGTAATGTGAATTTATTTGATAGTACAATGCTAATTGTTGTTTAGCTTATACTAGAATGCTTAAATTGTTATGTGTAAACTTACTAAGCTCAAAGCTTACTCCCTTTCTTTTCCCTTGTCTTATAGAGAAAAAGTGTTGATTCGAAATACGTGGATCAAACGGAAGATCGTCCACACTATCAACACACTCCGGTACATTAGACTCAATGTTTTGTATATGGCATGTATAGGGGCTAGACAAGTTAGTGAATTTTGTTGTAATGGCTAAGATGTGTTGGCCTTTAGATGGATAATCTATTTTGTATAATGCCATGGTTATTGGCTATCTTATTATATAAAAAGATGTAGATAACCATGTGAGATTATGTTTTAATATGAATTGTTTATGGATGAGTTGAATGAGTATATGTTGTATGAACTTGAGGGGTGAGAAGAGCTTAGCACATAGCTTTGTTCTTGTTCATGTGGATAGATACACGGACATGTGTTATGCCATGTGTGACACACGGCTAGACCACGGGCATGTGCCTTGGCCGTGTCTTTTGATAGTTTCAAGTAGCATAGGCCACGGGCTAGCCACACGGGCGTGTGTCTAGACTCTAGGCCGTGTAAGGTAGTCAGTGTTCACCACGGGTGGTGAGCACGGGCGTGTGCCCTAGCCATGGGGCATTGGCAGTATGCTTGGCTTTTCATGCACAGGTTGAGGGCATGGGCGTGGGTGACCTCTACGGGCGTGTCTCACCTTACACGGACCTGTAGTCCCTATTTAGGTGGAGAAATTTTAAAATCGTAGAAGTTTTTGATAAGGCCTCGAGAGCCTTTATGAGTTTGAGTGAGGCCTCATAAGTAGAGAATGAGGTTGTTGAGGTGACTTAAGAGAGTAGTCACGATGAGCCTAAGTGGCGACCATGTGGCTTTAATATAGTAACGCATCGGGCTCAGTTTTGGCAGGAATTACGGGTAAGGGGTGTTACACTTAATGGTATCAGAGCTATGGTTTAGTCAGTTCTAGGACTACCGTAGCGGGTGTAAGAGTCTAGTTATACATGCCATAAGTGTATAATGGTAATGTGGTGGCTTCTGATGATTTTGAACTTTTTTATATAGTGAATGGATCTCGATCAATTGACTGTTGATGATGCAGCTTGTAATGCGCCGGCTCCCACGCAAGGGACCGCGCTTGTGCAGATTGAACCAAGAATGAAGGTCAAGGAGACGAGGCTCGGGAAGCCTTTCTCCAGATGATGAGTAACTGATACTCGGAGTATGTTCGAGCAAACCCTAATGCTTAACCTCCTCCATCTCCTCCTATACCTCAGCCAGTTCCAGTGGCTCCTCAAGGTATAGAAGTAGTGAGAGTAACGAAGCCCCCGTTGGATAAGATTAGGAAACACGGGGCTGAGAAGTTTAGAGCTAAGGTGGATGATGACCCTGAGAGGGCAGAATTCTGGCTAGAGAACTCAATAAGGGTGTTCGATGAAATTTTATGTACACTTGAAGAAAGCTTGAAGTGTGCTGTATCTTTGCTGAGGGACTCGGCATACCATTGGTGGAAAACGTTGATGTTAATGGTCCCGAGAGAGCAGGTGACATGGGACTTCTTTTTGGAAGAGTTTCAAAAAAAGTATATAAGCCAACGATTCACTGATCGGAAAAGGAAGGAATTCTTTGAGTTGAAGCAAAGAAGAATGTCAGTAGTAGAATATGAGCGTGAGTTTGTTAGGCTTAGAAAATACGCTCAAGAATGTGTGTCGACGGAGACCATTTTATGTAAAAGGTTTGAAGATGGACTAAATGAGGATATCAAACTCCTGGTTGGTATTTTGGAATTGAAAGAGTTCGTAGTGTTAGTTGATAGGGCAAGTAAGGCCGAAGAACTGAGTAAGGAAAAGACAATAGTGGTGAATGAGGCCCAAGATGCAAGAAAATGACCTATAGGCAAATCGCACCAAGCTCAATCGAAAAGATCCAAGGAGTGAATCCTCGGACCACTACATCAGTGGGATATTCACCTCGAGATCAAGGCAACACTCGTTCAGGTTTAAGAGTCCAAGCCACCTCTATAGAAAGTGTGGGCAATCTGAAGAATAAATCAGAGTGTCCAAGTTGTGGTAGATGTCACACTGGAGAGTGTTGGGGTAATAGTCGAAACTGTTATAAGTGTGGTTCCCCGACCATTTTATTCGAAATTGCCCCGAGAGGGATAACAAAGAAGAGAAGCAAAAGATAAGATCTAGCAATGTACCTACGAGGGGTAGGCCACCAAAGAACTCGGGAGGGGGAACTAGTGGTAGAGGTGCGTCACGAGATTTTGTTGTGAGATCGGAGGGTCAGGCACCTGCAAGGACGTATGCCATTCGCGCTCGCGAAGAGGCGTCCTCCCCAGATGTGATAACGGATACTTTTTCTTTCTATGATACCTTTGTTATTGCTTTAATTGACCTAGGGCCTACCCATTCCTATGTTTGCATGAGACTGGCATCTAGTTTGAGTATGACCATTGAGTCTACGGACATTGTGGTTAAGGTGTCAAACCGTTAGGTAAGCATGTGTTAGTGGACAAGGTGTGTAAGAATTATCCTTCGATGATTGAGAGTCATTGTTTTCCGAAAAATCTGATGTTGTTGCCGTTTAATGAGTTTGATTTAATCCTTGGCATAGATTGGTTGACTACACATAGTGTCTTAGTGAACCGTGGTAGTAATTTTATCGAGCTAAAATATGAGGGTGGAGATGTTATTCGGGTTGAATCAGGTGGATCGAATAGTCTACCAGTGATGATTTCTTCCTTAGTGGCTGAGAAATGCTTGAGAAAAAAGATGTGAGTCCTATCTCGCGTTTGTATTGAATACTCAAGAGTCTGAGGTGAAGAGTGAATCAATGCCGGTGGTATGTGAGGATCTGGATGTATTTTCGAAAGAGTTACCCGGATTACCTCCAGTGAGAGAGATTGAGTTTGGAATTGAGTTAATTCCGGGAACGACACCTATTTCAATTGCTCCGTATAGGATGGCACCTGTAGAGTTGAAAGAACTGAAGGTTCAGTTGCAAGAGTTGATGGATAAAGGTTTTGTGAGACCGAGCTACTCACCGTGGGGTGCTTTGGTATTATTTGTGAAGAAGAAAGATGGGTCGATGAGATTGTGCATAGATTACGGACAACTCAACAAGGTGACAGTGAAAAATAAGTGTCCTTTACCAAGGATTGATGATCTTTTTGATCAACTGAAGGGAGCTTCAGTGTTCTCCAGATAGACCTAAGATCTGGTTATTATTAGCTGAGAGAAAGAGAGCAAGATGTGTTGAAAACTGCATTTTGAACAAGGTATGGCCATTACGAGTTTCTGGTTATACCGTTTGGTTTAACGAATGCACCTGAAATTTTTATGGATCTGATGAACCATGTCTTCAGACCGTATGTGGACAAGTTTGTGATTGTCTTCATTAACGACATATTGATCTATTCTCGGAATGAGAACGATACTTGATTCAGTTCCTGTTAAATTACTTGATTTAGTTCCTGTTACAACAGCAATAGCAGGTCTAACAATACTGGATTCAGTTCCTGTTAAACTAGGTTTAGCATAATCATACATAGTATGAGAAGCAGGATTTTGATTCACTGGATTTGCGGCAACCATAGGAGGTAGCGGATTATTATTAGCCATCTCTTTGGTTTCTGTGAACGGTTGCCTCGATCTCACTATCAAAAAGCAATGGTCCTGACGGGTTCCTTCTAGTCATAAACTAGAATTACCTGCCAGAAGCAAATAAAGAAAAATTAGCAAAGTTAATAAAATAAAACTAAATTGCAAATAAAAGCAAGAATGGCTAAAGTAATAAAATTTTAGTTTTCCTAATATTTCAGTTCCCCGAAAATGGCACCAAAAACTTGGTCTTGATCTGAGAGTTTTAATATTTATATTATGAATGATCAAGCCTAGAAACTAACTATCACCACAATTGAGGCAAGTGCACCTATCAGACAGTAGTATAGCTTAGTGGCAAGACCGGAATGTCGAACCCAAAGGAACCAAAAGTAATAGTATTGACTTTCTTTTTATTATCTAGCCTAAAATAATGGGGATTTTATCTAACTAATTACTAAGCTAAAGATGCTAAGACATAAAGAACAAATTGGGAAATTACTTTTGGGAAAATCAATTGATCAAAACAATACCCGAGGAAGAATCTACCTAGACTTCACTTGTTATTTAACTCCGAACCAGAAGATTTATTCACTTGACCTGATCCGTAGGATTCCCTAATTTATATTAATACCTCTTTTGAGGCTACTAATGTCTAACCCTAGGTTGATTAATTAAAATCTCTTTCTAATTAAAACCCCTAGTGTTGCATTACCTCGATCTATGGGCTCCTAAATTAGGTTTGACCCTAATCCGGAAGATTTTCATCGTCCTATCTCTAGGAGTGCGATCAACTCCGCTTAATTATGCTAGATCTACTCTTAGACAGGGACTTTTGCTCCTCTGAATAAGCATATCAATACTTGATTCAATATCCTAAAATATTAAAACAATAATTAAGAACACATAATGAAGAACAAATCAAGTATTTATCATACAGTTCAAAAAAAATAACAAGATTCGTCTTAGGTTTCATCCCTCCAGATTTGAGGGTTTAGTTCATGTTCATAAAAGAATACATCTCGAAGAAAGTAAATAAAAAACATAAAGAAAAACCCTAAAACCCTGAAGGAATTAAAGGGAAGATCCTCAGTCTTGAGCGTGATTCCGGCTTCTTGAGATAGATCAACTGGCTTTCTTCGAGTAATTCCCTGTATTCAGCCCTCTCTGGCTTCGCCTCCTTTGGCTCCGATAGAAGCCTTCTGTCGAACTCCCCGTTTAAGTTTCCTCCTAGAGTGTTTATATAGGCTTCGAGATGCCTTTCTTGGCCCACAAGTATCCTAATCCGAATAGAATTCATCATTATTTCAGCAGGGACATGCCCGTGTGAATCGAGCCCAAGCCGTGTTCAAGTCTGCTAAAGTGGCACGGCAGTATGGTGAACTCTAGGCCGTGCTGATTTTTCACTTTGGCCCAATTTCTCCGTTTTTGGCCCGTTTCTCGTTCTTTTCATCCTCCTATGCTCACCTAAGTATAAAACATGAAATTAAAGGATTAAGAGCATCAAATTCCACAATTCAAGGGATAATTCATCCAAAAGATGCCAAATGTGGGATTAAAATATGTATATATTATGGTTTATCATTAGTTGATAGATTATGAATCCTTATTGTAAAATAAACATGTTTAGTTAAGTGATTTTTTGTGAAATTACATTTAGGGATTAAATTGTTAAAAGTATAAATTCATGAGTTTTATTGTGAAATATTGGTAATAGTGGGTTGTTTCAATGTCCCTTCCAACTTTGGTTAAGTTGGATTTAGGTTAAAATAATTAGATTTCACGTTATGAGCTCAAAGAATAAATTGTGAAAAGTCAAAGTATTAGGGGCAATTTTATAATTTTTATTAAATATGAATTATGGATTAAATTGAATTCTAGAAGTACTTAATTGAATGAAGTTATTTATTTAGATCAAGATAAACTACAATCGAACTTAAATCGAGGAAAAGTTAAAGCTTCAGATTAGTTCGAATTCTACTTCTACACCCTAGTTATCAAGGTAAGTTTGTATGAACTGTGATTGTTTTAATTTTAGCTAAATTGAATGTTTACTATATTGTTTTAAAATAAATGAATCTATATATATAATGTATCCATGTTATGATGAATTGAAGGATAATGAGTCCCGGTTGAACCTTAAGAATTTTTAGGATACAAATGACATGTCATTAAGGATTTCATGTTTCGGGTGCTGGTCTTGAATGTCCTACTGATGGCTAAGGTCCTGCATTTTTTGTGGATTCTCCAGCTCATGTGAGCAGCATCATGTAGCTTACATTTTGACCCACAGCTCGTGTGAGCATTGATGTAAAAGAAAGGTTACAGTTATATGTAAAGGCACACTATGTGTGAGCTTTCCCGAATATCTGATGTAATTCTAGATGGTTCAATAGGTAAGAAAAGGAATGGAATGGTAAGTAATTTAATGGAAATGTTCATGACTTTATGAAATGGTTGATGCATATGTAATATATCTTATGAAATCTACTTATGATATAAATGAGCTTATATGTAATGTTGATGAATCTACTAACATGTGAGCTTGATGATGCTTGAATAGGCTTATACTAAGTCATGGCATTGGTAATGGTTTATGCTTAATCTATGAATTGTGTTATTGAGGTGGTAAGTTATGTTTAAGTTTATATGAGCTTACTAAGCACAAGTTGCTTACGTTGTTGTTTTGTTTTATAGATTATCAGAAGCTCGATCGGTTAGAAGCTTGTAGGAGACCTATCATGCTATCCAACAACCATTTCGATAGTTTTTGAATAATTTGGCCAAGGTTAATAATGGATTGTATAGGATGTTTTGTGATGGTATTTTGTGAATGTATTAATGGTGATTTGGTATGTATATGCATTGAAGTTTATGTTTGTTTTGGTGAAACTTAACATCTCACCAAGTTATGTCATTTTGGTAACTTTAAAATGCTTGTAAATAAGGTTTTTGGTTGGTATATTTGTGGTGACATGCAAATGAACATATGTGATGTTACTTGGTAGATAAGGATCTAGGTTGGTATGTTTGAGAGACGAAAATATTAGCATGTTTTGGTAATTGATGTTTTGATACAATTGTGGTGCCTTTGAATGGCATATTGGTTAGGTGATTTAGGATGCTTGAAATGGTATGTTTATGTAATTTTGGATGGTGTTCGAATCCCTTGAACGTGTGCCCAAATGTTTTGAATGTTTAGGTATAAATTGGACTTGAAATAGCTTGATTTTAGGTAAATTTTTGGGTTCACGTGACCTGGGACACGAGCTGTCACACTGCCGTGTGACACACATGACCATGTGTCATTTAAAATTTTTTTACTGTTTCAAGCCAGTGAGTTACACGGCCTATCACATGGCCTGGCACACGGGCGTGTGTGGCAACTGAGAAAGTTACACGGCCTAACACACGCCTGGCACAGGGGTGTGTAGGGCAACTCAATAAGTTACACGGGTGAGGACACGGGTTGGGGCATAGCCGTGTGTCCCTTGTTAGAATGTTACACGGCCTCAGCTATGTCACACAGTCGTGTGACCCTTGTTTTCACATTTTTGCATTTTTTCTTAAAACTTTTATTTTGTTTCGAATTAGTCCCAAATTGCTTCTAAGCTATTTTTAGGGCCTTGAAGGCTCGATTTAGGGACAAAATGTATGTGAATGGTTAGTTTACAATAAACTTAATTAATTTTATGTTATGATGTTAAATGATTTCTGGTTGAACAGTAATGCTCCGTAGCCCTAATCTGGTAAAGGAGACAGGTTAGGCGTGGTAAAATGGTGACCGAAAAGTAAATTTTAACCAATTAGGAGTTTGAACCCTTTAGATCCCTATTCCAAGAATTAATTAGCAACGTGGACGTCAATTGGCCACTTTAGCTTTTTGAATTGATTTTTGGGCACTTTTGATTATTTTGCAATTTAGTCCTTCTTGGTACTAGATAGTGTATTTAACTATTGATAATGATTTGTTGTACTATAATACTTTGTGAGTAGCTAGCTAGACTTTTTGTTTGCATGCATTTTCATTGTTGATCACTTTACCACTCAAACTCTCTTGGGTTCAATTCTTGGAATACTTTGTGTTATGTTATAACACAAAAATATTACAATTGGCTTGTTACACTTGCAGATAACCGCCATATTTTTTATTGTATTTGTGTTGATTTCATAGCCTCGGCACATGCACGCTCGGACGCGGTCACATCTCTAAAAACTTATCTTATTCATATTATAGAAACAATCAATCGTAACTAATAAATCAAACTAAATTTCTATTAATTTAATTCATTATAAATCGAAAATTATTTATCAATACAAACTATGAGATTTATGTAGAATAATATAAAATAAATAGAATAAAATTCAAAACAACCATAGATCTAGAAATATAAAATATTGTTAAAAGATTATATTAAAAATAGAAAATGAAATCCAAAAGTATAAATTATAATTTTAAAATTGGCAAAATGAAGCATATACAATAAAATCTCTATAAAATAATATCCTTGGGAGCGAAAAAATTACTATTTTATCGAGGTTATTAATTTATTGATAAATGAATGTTTTATTAATTTAGAGAATATTTCATACTTTATGCATGGTTTTTTTTATTATCAAAATCCAATAAGCATGTAGGTGCAACGAATCAAAGTTAATTGGTTCATGTAACCAAAAGACAAAAAGAGTTAAATGGTTTCAAAATCCAATACATATATATTCATTGGATAGATTAAAGATTTTATTATACATAAACACATGTACGTATCATAATATTATAATTCATATAATCATTTCCTCCATGGCTTCCTATTTGAAAGGTGTAAAAAAGACCACATTGATAGATGAGATGAGAAAAGCATTATGTGAGTACAAAAATGAGCATTCCTTTTCAAGTCAAAAAGTTTTGCAACAGTGGGTTCAACAAACATTTGATCTCTCTGTTAGTCAATCAACAATATCAAATACTCTTAAAAGGTCATATGAATATTTGTCAAAAGAAATAAATAATAGCAATGTTAAAAGGCATAAATCAGCCAAATATCCCAAATTAGAGAAGGTATTGTATGAGTGGTTTCTCTAATATCAAGAGAAAGTATATGATTGGAGAAATGATTCAAACTATAGCAAAAGAGTTTCTGCAAAAAATGTATGGTTATGCAAATTCCAAATTTAACTTCTCAATTGGTTGGCTAAAACGATTCAAGGCAAGACATGAGATTAAGTCTTATAGAAGATTTGGTGAAAGTGGTTCAGTTGTTATGGAGGATATTGAAGATGCTTTACCTCAAATAAGAGCTAAATTGGAAAACTTTGATTGGAAGGATATCTAAAATATGGATAAAATTGCAAGCAGATCATTCATTGGCTGCAAAGCATTAGAAGGACGAACAAAGGACAAGGAATGACTTACTATTGTGGTTTGTTGTAATGGGGATGGTTTAGATAAAGTGCCTCTTTGGGTTATTGGTATGTTTGCTAATCTTAGATGCTTTAAAATTGTGAATATTTACAATCTTAATTGTTATTATCAAGCCAACAAAAAGGCATGGATGACTGGATTACTTTTTCAAGATTTTTTCGTTGGTTTGATGCTAGAATGATTGGTAGAAAGGTGTTGCTTATAGTAGACAATTGCCCAGCTCATCCTAAGGTCATTGAAGGCTTAAGAAACACTGAATTATTCTTTTTACCTCCAAATTCAACATAAAAAATTCAACCATGTGATGCTAGAATTATTAGAGCAGTTAAGATTTATTATTGGCGTTGCTTTTATTTTAGAAAATTGGAAGGTTACGAGAAATGAGAAATAAATCTTGAAAAGATTAATGTATTGGATGTAATCCATTTTATTAATGCTACTTGGAATATTGATGTGAAGCCTACAACTATTGCAAATTGTTTCCGACATTGCAAAATTCGATCCAAGGAGGATATGCTTCTCGAACAAGAAATTGGTGATGTTGAAGGCATTCATAAATTAAAAGAAGTAATTTTTGATTTACACTATAAAAATGCCATGGATGTTGAGCAGATTTGAATTATCCAAGTGAAAATGAATCTTTGAGTCACCTACGGATGAAGAAATTATTCAAGGAGTAATGGATGTGCCAGCTGATGACGAGAAAGAGCCAAATGACAGTAGTGTCTCCAAAAGAGGCTTTTCTAGCTGTGGATACCTTGAAGAGTTATTTACTACAACACAGAAGAATATACCAGATTTGGTTTATGCCCTTCTAAAAGTTAAAGATGAAATTGTATTTGATTCACATGCAAAGAAGCAATTAACTATAGATGCATATTTTAGCAAAGAATAAAATTGAAAAAAAATAAAAGTTGTCTGAAAGCACTTTGGTTTTATGTATTGTATATAAAATTTTCAGTATATTTAATGAATTATTATTTTATATTTTTATTAGGCCCTTAAGGATTTTTTCAAAATTATTATCTTATGCATTTAGCGAAGTTATTATTTTATCCCTTAGCCCAAGTTGAGACCGAAAAAACTATTATTTAACCGAGATTATGAATTTATTGAATATTTCATTTATCAAGATTTTATTATATTCTTAATTTTCTTTCCAAATTGATTTTGAGAAAAAATATAAGATATAGAGAGAGAGAACGTCATTCCTAATAGCATGTAAAAAAAAAAAAAAAAAAAAAAAGGAGAAAATACATGAGAAAAAAAAAAGTAATTAGATTTATGTAAAATCCATGCCAAAGCATGAAACCAAATCAAGTTATGCGAAATCATCTACATCTTCAATGCTTAATCTAGTGAGATTTGTCTTAAGATGTCCAAGACAAACATAAAGTATAATATTATTGCTTTTGAACTTTGTTGACTATAGAAAAATTGATCCAAAGATTGTATATACATGTAACTTTGGCTATTGCAAGACGAAAACAATTCCGGAATAAGTAGATAATATGACTGCAATGATGATTGAGAGCCACCAATCATGGAATTATGGACATTTGACACAAATTCCTTCCGACATTCTCGGGGAAACAATTGGATCTTTTTATTGCTTTGGTCAATTTAGAATAGGAAAAGTTGACGGTTCAACCATGACATTTCAGACTCTACTACCAATCTTTCGTAGATGAAAACAGTCACTTCCAAATTGATGTTACTGAGAGAGAATTTTTTTTTTTGAGAAATAAATATTATGATTAAAATGATAATTACGAATTTTATCTACACATCTTTCAGAAAAAATTAAATTAAAATAACGACGATATCCCTATTAATTTTTTTAATGACTCCAAAAGAAATAGATTTATATATTATATATTATATATTATATACATAAAATTAATATTAAAATGTAAAATTCACTTTTGACTAAGAAACTAAATACAATAATTAATCAATAAAAATCAAATTGAAATTCGAGAAAAGAACAATAATTTTGAGATTCAACCATTAAATCATTAACGTTGATGCTTGTCTTAGAAAATTGCATTTTCTTCATTTTAATAGTTTTAAAAATTCTTCGTCTTTGTAATCTCTAAAATTTTATTTATGCTTATTCATGTAGAAAGTAAAACATTTATAATCTTCTCCGTTTTTTATACACAATCGAATTGAAATATAATGTGAGATAAAAATACTCTATTAACAAAATTCCTATGATTTGAGAAGGAGAATTTACATCTCTACTACAATTCAAAATTGAAAATGAATAAGTAAAAAAAAAATACATAAAAACGAAAGTCATGCACATGAATAAAAACAAAAGCATAAATAATACTTGGATGAATGAAGCAACAAAAGTGAATCTAATAAAAGGAAAAGAAATTCTATGGATTTAAGGGTTTTTAAGATGTAATAACAAATAAAGAGAATAAATCATTTATAAAAGAGGTAATCAACAAATTGAAAATGTAACCTAAAATTTTAAAAATTAAGGATAAGATACATTATAAAAATTAAATGTCAACATTTTTATTATTTTTAGGGAGCATTTTATTTTAAATATCACATATCTACCTCATCCCCAATTATCAAAAAAGAAAATTGTTGATAAACTTAAAAATTAAACTAAAATTTGTTTTACTTTATTAAATCTAAAGGATTAAGAGGGAATATAAAATGCTTTATATAAAAATTATAAATATAAATATTTATTAATTTTAGTTATTTGTATCGATTTTTTATAACATTTATTAAATCATTGTATTATTGTTTGCTTCTTCTATTTTGTTTTGCTTAGTGGCGATGTCAGCCTCCGGGTTGGCTATCGCCATCTTTTTTCCATTTTTTTTTCCTTTTTCTCATTCACTACTCACGTCTTCTCTCTTTTCAGTTTGAAGATCTATTTTGTAGATATCTTTGTTATCTTCACAAGTTGTAATGCACAAATGATGGTGCATGTTGTTCGTTAAAATTCCACCGGCCACCAGTAGTTTTTCCTGGAAAGTGGGTGGCTCTTCGTCAACTTTTTAATTTATTTTTGGTTTGAGAGTATTTCAGAATAATAAATGATTTCATGTGTCGATTTGGACCTATGTTGTCTTAAGTTTTATATGTTTTTGCTTGTTTTTCCATTGTTTAATAAATATTCAGTTTTAGAAGTTTTTGTCTACTCTTGTAGCACATTTTTTAGTCTTGCTTATTCTTGTAATTTTAGTTTTTACAAGTGATTGTAGAGATGATTTTGTTGTCGTCCTCTTTAGTTTGGTGAATGCTCGATTCTTTTTTTGATTTTTGCTAGCCGTTTTGAACCATCCAGGGCTGATCTAATTATCGTATTAAGTGCTTGTAATCACTCCAGATATGTCATGCTTGAGTAGAGACAAAGCCAATTGTCAACGTGCTATAATGTTCTGTTGATGCTGAGGCTAAACCCTTTGTTGTGTTGATGGAGCTGGTCCTTCACTATCTACGATGAGTGTTTGTTATTTTTTTCTCTTTGAATTATATGGTTCATCCATTGAATAAATTAATGAATTTACCTTTCAGAAAAAACTAATACAACTATTTTATATTTTATATTTTTATATATACGTAATTAATAAAAAAAAGTAAAATATATAAAAGAGAAAGATCTATTATAGCTTTATTTATGGGCTAAATTATCTAAAAAGGCTAATTTTTTAAAAAAAACTAATGGAATAGGTCGATTTTGGAGAGAGAATGTGAAAGTGTGTCCATTGGACGTGCTTTCTATTGACTGTGCGGGAAAACATGTCCAGCTGGATGCATTTTTCCCCAACGGTAACATCCCCCAACAGTTGAATTCCCCAATGGCCATAAAATGACTAGTTTTATTTGTATATAAACCCAACCATTTCCCTTATATTTTCATTCAAATCCATTTCTATCAATTCTCCCAATTCTCTCAAGATTTTAGTTTTGAAATGTTAATTAAAATTCTCTCAAGTTCATCTTGATTTAATTGTGTATTTCTATTTTTATTCATTTTAATTGAATTTTGTAATGAAAAATACTCTTATTCATTTGGATGGCAACCACATTTCCACATTCCGATTGCAAATGGTAGGTGATAAACCATAAAAGTAACATATTTTAATCCCATTCTTGGCATGTTTTTGGATGATTTATTATATAATTTAGTAAATTTGATGCTCCTAATCCTTTAATTTCATGTTTCAATACTTAGGAGAGCATAGGGAAGCAATAGGAGCGGAAAACGGCCCAAAATCGGACAAAACGAGATATTTTCAGGAACCACATGGCCTAGGCATTCCCGCACAGGCTGAGCACACGCCCATGTGCCAGCCCATGTCGATTTCGAACCCTGTTTCCCTAATACAAAGAAAAAGCCAATTTTTAGGTTTTCTGAGCATTCTAAAGTTTATAAATACACACTAGAAGAAGACCTAAAGGAGCACGCAGAGAAGAACAAAGAATTTACTCGAAGAACGCCAATGGATTCAACTCAGAAGCGGGATCTCCTTCAAGATTAAAGATCTCCATTCAATTTCTCTAGAAGTTTTTGGGTTTCTTTATGTTTTGTTGTCTTCCTAATTTTGAGATATTTTCCTTCCAAATTATGAACTAAATTCCCTAGATACCTAGGGAAGATGAAACCTATGATGGATCTTATTATTTAATTTCTGAATTACATGTGTCGAAACCATTTTTATATATATTTTTTAAAACGGGGATCGACTTTAAAAACGAAAATGGAGTCGCCACCAATCTTTTTTCGAGGTGTGATCGGGCCACCTTGAAATTGATCATTTTAATAAAAAAACATTTGGATTTATTAAAACAATGATTTTGGTCTACGAAATTCGAGAAAATAGGCTCGGGAGTCGGTTACGTACGAGGAAGGATTAGCACCCTTGTAACGCCCAAAAATTGGTACTTAATTGATTAATTAATGTCCTAATATCAAAAATTTGGAAAGATTTTAAAACACAATCCTTTTGATTTTTAAAACTTATGTCCTTTAATTTTAAATGGACATTCAATTATTTGGATTTTAAAAGAAAAATTGAAACTTCGGTAAGTTAGAGCACGATCTTTGAATTTTCCAAACATCGAATATCCTTTGCTTTTAGAAATCCTTGCCTCGAGATGACAAAACGTCGCATCCAAAGGAGTTAGGACACCACATCTTAAATTCTCGAGATAGGTTTTTTATTTGAAAATCATATATTTTAATTCCAAAAAGGTATTTGATCATTTAGACTTAATGAGAAAAATTGAAGCCCGATGAAGTTAGGCATGATTCCATCAAAGCTTCAAATGTCAAATATTGCCTTATTTTAAGAAATAAAGTTTTGGATAAAAGTGGCAATTAAAATAATTTAAAATAATTAAAATAAATGAATAAATAATGATTAAGCAATTAAATGGATAAATAAAAAAATTTAAAAAATGCATAAGTCAACCTAACTCTCGCAATATGAGGATTCGACAAAATTCCTCCACCAAAAACTAACTCGAACGGAAGCAACTCAAAAAGAAAAAAAAGATGAGCGAAGAAAAAAATAAGAATAAGCCACAGAAAATAAGAACGCAAAAGAGAGAGAAATTTGAGAGAATGTTCTCAAGAATTTTTATTACTCAAAACTCAAGTGTGTTTTACAATGAAGGGAGAGGCCTCTATTTATAGTTGAGCCTCCCCAAATCCAACGGTACAGATCAATTACATCAACGGTTAAGATTAAAAGGAATCTACAAATTAAATATCTAAGATTACAAAATCATATCTTCTAAGATTGCAAACCATATCTTCTAGGATTGCATATCATATCTAAGATTTGCATATCATATCTAAGATTGCATACCATATCTTCTAGGATTGCATATCATATCTAAGATTTGCATATCATATCTAAGATTACATACCATATCTTCTAGGATTGCATATCATATCTAAGATTGCATAGCCTTGAAGATTGTGTTCCCATATACGTCAAGCTTGTAGATGGACCTTCAACCTTTTAATGGGTCATTCTGATCGGGCCAAATGATATATTTTGGACTGGACAAAGACTTCATTTTATTATTTTGGGTTTATTATTTTTTGTATGGGCCCAGGCTAAATTGGCCTATTACAGTTGCCCCTCTTTACTCATTGTCGTGTAACGAGAATGGAGCAAAGACTATAAAAGGACCAATTTTGCCCGATCTTGCCGAGCCTTTACTTCTTGATCCTCATCTTCTTCAAGTAGTCTCTAACCCAACTGCAACTTCAAGTAGATTGAATCTGTAGCTTTAATCTTATTCTACTGCAACTTCATCGGTATTGGAACTTCATCTTGACTTCAATAAGTCTGATGGCTTCAATCTGCTTCACTTCTTCAGTCCGCTCCATTGCCAATACATGGAGATCAGACTTGTAATTTTCAGTCTGTTCCACTACTGCTGAGGGGGTAAGGCTGGTGGTTTGAATCTGCTCCCCTGCTACCTTAGAAAGATAAGATTTGTCATGTTTGATCTGCCCTACTGCTATCTCGAGGAGACAAGATCTACCATTTTTAGTTTGCTCTCTTGCTACCTTAGGAAGATAAAGCTAGTGGCTAAAACCTGCTCCCTTGCTACATCAGGAAGATTCACCAAATTCGATCTGCCACTACTATCTCGAGGGGACAAGATCTACAATTTTTAGTCTGCTCCCTTGCTACATCAGGAAGATAAGACTAGTGGCTAAAATCTACTCCCTTGCTACATCAGGAAGATAAGATTCGCCAAATTCAATCTGCTCCGCTACCGCTTAGGGAGATAAGATCTACAATCTTCAGTCTGCCCCACTACTATCTCAAGGGGACAAAATCTAAACTTTTCAGTCTACTTCTTTACTATCTCAGGAAGACTTCAATCTTCACTCTACTCCACTACCATCTCGAGGGAACAAAATCTAAACTTTCCAATTTGCTTCCATACTATCTCAGAAAGACTTCAATCTTCAATCTGCTCCACTACCATCTCGAGGGAACAGAATCTGAACTTTCCAATTTGCTTCCTTACTATCTCAGGAAGACTTCAATCTTCGGTCTGCTCCACTACCATCTCAAGGGAACTAAATTTGAACTTTTCAATTTACTTCCTTACTATCTCAGGAAGACTTCAATCTTTAGTGTGCTCCACTACCATCTCGAGGGAACAAAATCTAAACTTTTCAATTTGCTTCCTTACTATCTCAGGAAGACTTCAATCTTCAGTCTGCTCTACTACAATCTTGAGGGAACAAAATCTGAACTTTCCAATTTGCTTCCTTACTATCTCAAGAAGACTTCAATCTTGAGTCTGCTCCACTACCATCTCGAGCGAACAAAATCTGAACTTTTCAATTTGCTTCCTTACTATCTCAAGAAGACTTCAATCTTCAGTCTGCTCTACTACCATCTTGAGGGAACAAAATCTGAACTTTCCAATTTGCTTCCTTACTATCTCAGGAAGACTTCAATCTTCTGTCTGCTCCACTACCATCTCGAGGGAACAAAATCTGAACTTTTCAATTTACTTCCTTACTATCTCAAGAAGGCTTCAATCTTCAGTATGCTCCAATACCATCTCAAGGGAACAAAATCTGAACTTTCCAATTTACTTCCTTACTATCTCAAGAAGTCTTCAATCTTCTGTCTTTTCCACTACCATCTCGAGGGAACAAAATCTGAACTTTCCAATTTACTTCCTTACTATCTCAGGAAGACTTCAATCTTCAGTTTGCTCCACTACCATCTCGAAGGAGATAAGACTGATGGCTTAAATCTACTCTACTGCTTCATAGAGATAAAATTCACCATTTGATCCTGTTCCACTACTGCTTAGGGTGACAAGATCTACAATCTTCGACCTATTCACTGTTGGTTAGGGAGATAGGACTGGTGAATTCACTGATGTTGCTACACCGTCCTCTAGAAGACATGTCTTGTAGAGTCGAATGTATTATGGATGACATTTGCATGAATGCAGAATGTCATGGGTATTGTCACTTTTTTAAATGTAAAATGATTAGGATGCAATGATCAAAATGAATCAAATGCTCCTAACTAAATGATATTATGGATGACATTTGCATGAATGCAGAATGTCATGAAAATGATCTCCTTCTTTTTCTCTCTTTTTTTAATGTACAATGATTAGGATACAATGATCGAAATGAATCAAATGCTCCTAATTGGAAGTGTATGAATGATATTTACATGAGAATATCCCTTTTTAATGTTTGGGTTGTCACTGCTCATAGTTCATCAAGGTTTTATCACTGACGCGTTACCATGCTTTCTCGTTCAACTGGTATCTTTGACAGAAAACCCAAAGAAACGATCAGATTCTGCTCAGCAAGCTTGCCTCGCTGTAATTTCAGAGTTCTTTCCACTGTACCTTTTGGGACATAAAGTTTGTATGTCCCATTGCAACTTCAAGGGAATAACATTTGGTTTCTTTCATCCATCCTGTTACCACTCAGAGGTATGGAATTTGTATCATCTTCAATCAAGTTGATCTGTTACACCATTCCCTGGGTGTAATGACCCGATGTATGTACTTGAAATTTGCATGAATGTAATGTATCATTTTCTTTTCCCAAGAATGATCCCCTTTTACCCCTGGGTTACCCAATAAAAATCCGAAGAGATAATCATCTTTCAATATTTCCAACCCTTAGGCTTGGTGAGTTCTAAACAAAAGTCCTGTTTCAGATTCTCATATTATTTAGAAGCTTCCAGAGTAATATGCGAAACTCCTTTTATGAAAGTATTATTAGTCCATTAACCGTTATTTCAATATAAAATGCTTGAAAAAGATCACAACAATGGACGTGAAAGAAATTAATCAAGAGCATAGCTTGAAACAAATAAGTTAATCAAAGGTAACCAAGGAAATAAAAGAAAATTGATTGGTGTATATTCAAAATATAAAGTAAGCAAAGATAGCTAAGGCTATAAAAGAAAATTAATTGGGGTGTATCTTTAAAAGAAAAAAAAGTAATTAAAGATAGAAAATTCAAAAATGGATAAGATAGAAGATAGGTGCCCCAGATATTGTAGCATGAGCTTTTCTGTATGATCGTGTCAAACAGTCGAGTTTTAATATTTATAAAAAGAATGATCGAACCTGTAGACTAACTATGACAACGAAAGAGGCAAGTGCACCTACCAAACAGTAGTATAGCTTAGGCAAGAATATCTTATCGAACCCAAGGGAACGTAAAAGTACTACTACTCATTTTCTTTTTATTATTTAGCCTAAAATATTGAGTGATTGGTTTATTAAACTAATGAAAAAAACTAAACTAGATGCAAAGACAAAAGAATGAATGGGAGAAAGACTTTAGGAAAACTCAGTTGATGAAGACGATACCCTCAAGAAGAATCCACCTATGACTTCACTTATTATTTAACCCTAAACCATATGATTTCTTTACTGATCTTGATTCGTGAAACTCCCTAACCTATATTAAACCCTCTCTCGAGGAGAATAGCGTCTAACCTTAGGTTAATTAGTGGAACTCTCGTTCTGTTATAATAACCCCCTAAAGAAGCAGTAAATCGATCAATGGACTCCCATATTAGGTTTCACTCTAATCCGATAAAATCTCGTAACCCTATCTCTAGGCGCCCAATCAACTCAGCTCAATTATGCTAGATCTACTCTTGGCGGGGTCTATTCCTCCTCCACCTAAGCACATCAGTTAAATTAAGCAACATAATTAAGAACAAACTAAGTACTTATCATATAATTTAGAAATCAAATAACAAAATTCATCATAAGTTTCATCCCCGGTATCTCGAGGGTTTAGTTCATCTTGAAATAAGAAAATATCTCAAGATAAAGATAAAAAAAACATAAGAAATCCTAAAACCCCGGAAGGAATTGAAGGAGAGATCCTCCGTCTTGAATAGAACTCAAACTTCTTGAGATGGATCAATGGCTATCTTCAAGTGATTCCCTAAAAGATGAAAGCTTGATAAAAGCCTCTGCAAAAGTCATCTGTTTGCTTCATCGAACTCCCTTTTTAGTTGCTACCTTAGGTGTTTATATAGGCTTTGAGATGTTTTACTTGGCTCCTAAGTATCCTAATTCAAGTTGAATTCCTCCTAGGATGTTTAAGTAGACTTAGGAATGTGTTTCTTTTCCTCCAAGCATCCAAATTCGAGTAAAATTACTCTTTCCCGTGGCAGGGGCACGACCAAGGTACATGCCCGTGTAAATCGTCTTCAGGCCGTGACTCGATTCTGTCGATTGGGGCACGGCCGTGTAAATCGTGGCATGGCCGTATGAAGTAATTTGATGAGGCACGGTCGTGTGGCCTGAAGTCCAGGCCATGTCGATTTCCTCTTTGGACCAAATTGGCCCGTTTTAAGCCCGTTTCTCATTTTTTTCATCCTTATGTGCTTTCTTGAGTATAAGACATGAAAAGAAAGGATTGAGAGCACCTTTTTACATAAATCAGGGATAAATCATTCAAAAACATACTAAATGTGGGATTAAAATATGTTACTTTTACGGTTTATCAAATATCCTAATAAACCGTAAAAGTAACATATTTTAACCCCATATTTAATAGGCTTTTGGATGACTTAGCCCGTGAGTTCTGTAAAAAGATGCTTTTAATCATTTCTTTTCATATTTATATTCAGGAAAGACCCGAGGATAAAAAGAACACAAAACAGGCTTAAAACGGAGTAATTGGGCCTTAGCAGGAAATCAACACGGCCTGGCCCAAATCCTACACGACCGTGCCTCGCCAACTACTTAGAGCACAGCCTCAACTCCGTGACACATGGCCGTGCAGCATCCAATTATCACACGGACGTGCCTGGTGATCTATATGGTCGTGCCCAAATCGATGAGACACAAGCACGGCTAAATCTCGACTTACATGGTCGTGCCCAAAACGACAGAATCGAGACACTACCAACCACGAAGTTACACGGGCATGTGCCATGGCGCGTGCTCCTGCCACGAGAAAGAGTAATTTCACTTGGATTTGGATGCTTGAAGCCAAAGAAACATACTCCTAAGTCTACTCCAACACCCTAATAGTAATTCTACTTGAAGGAGATACTTAGGAGCCAAGTATAGCATTCCAAAGCCTATATAAACAACCCAAGGCAGACATAAAAGGGGCCTTTTTGTAGAGGCTTTGGCCGAAGCATTCATCTTTTAGGGAGTCACTTGAAGATAGCCAGTTGATCCATCTCAAGAAGCCAGAGTTCCATTTAAGACGAAGGATCTCTCCTTCAATTCCTTTAGGGGGTTTTAGGGATTTCTTATGTTTTTTCTATTCTTTACTCTTGAGATGTTTTTGTATTTAGTTATGAACTAAACCCCTCGATACCAAGGGATGAAGCTTATGATGGATTTTGTTATTTGATTTCTAAATTATATGATAAGTACTTAGTTTGTTCTTAATTATGTTGCTTAATTTAATATGATGTGCTTAGGTGGAGGAGGAATAGACCCCACCCAAGAGTAGATCTAGCATAATTGCGGAGTTGATGGGCGCCTAGAGATAGGTTTACGAGATTTTCTTGATTAGGTGAAACCTAATATGGGAATCCATTGATCAATTTACTACTTCCTTAGGGGTTATTATAAGAGAACGAGAGTTCCACTAATTAACCTAAGGTTAGACGTTATTCACCTCGAGAGAGGGTTTAATATAGGTTAGGAGTCTCACTGATCAAGCTAAGTAAAGAAATCATATGGTTTGGGGAATGAATAATAAGTGAAGTCATAGGTGGATTCTTCCTAAAGGTATCGTCTTTATCAACTAAGTTTTCCTAAAGTCTTTCTCCCATTCATTCTTTTGTCTTTGCATTTAGTCTAAGTATCTCATTAGTTTAATAATCCAATCACTCCATATTTTAGGCTAAATAATAGAAATAAAGTGAGTAGTAGTACTTTTAGGTTCCTGGGTTCGATAAGATATTCTTGCTCGAGCTATACTACTGCTCGATAGTGCAATTGCCTCTATCGTTGTCACAATACCATGTGTTCGATCACTCTTTATAAATATTAAAACTCGACTATTTGACACGATCAAGTTTTTGGCGCCGTTGTCGGGGAACATCTAAAATATTAAGAAAGCTCTATTTCTATTACGTTAGCCATTATTTTTATTTTTTAAATTTCTCTTTTATACATATATTTGTGTCTTTGTTTTTCTAAATTTCTTTCTTTCTTTTCATAGCAAGTACCTCTAGTTTATGACTAGAAGAAATCTGAGAGGACCATTAGAATACAAAAGTGACATTGAAGCTTCCGCTCGCAGAAATCGCAGAGAAATTAGACGAGCCCTAGACTATCAAAGAGAAGAACAGCAAAAATCCAATCCTACTGAAGGGATGGATGAGAACAATCCACCAAATGTGCAAGAACAAAATGCTCCGCGTACTATGTATGATTATGCTAAACCTAATTTGACAGGAGCAGAATCTAGTATTGTTAGGCCCGCTATAGCCGCTAATAATTTTGAATTAAAGCCTAACACAATACAAAAGATTCAATAGTTTATTCAATTTGATGGTTTGCAGGATGAAGATCCAAGCACACATATATCTAATTTTTTATAATTCTGTGATACCTTCAAAATAAATGGCATTTCTGACGATGCCATACGTCTTCGATTATTTCCTTTTTCATTAAGGAACAAAGCAAAGCAGTGATTGAACTTGTTACCACGAGGGTCAATCACCACATGGGATCAAATGACCGAAAAATTTCTTTTAAAATATTTTCCACCAGCCAAAACGACTAAATTTAGGAATGACATATCTTCTTTTGTGCAGAATGACGTAGAAACATTATATGATGCATGGGAATGATACAAGGATCTCCTAAGAAGATGCCCACACCATGGATTACCTTTGTGGCTTCAAGTCCAAACTTTTTACAATGGTGTGAATTCTCCAACTAGGCAAATGATTGATTCATCAGCCGGTGGAACTTTGAATAATAAAACTCCTGAAGTGGCTTACGATTTTATTGAGGAGATGTCGTTGAACACCTATCAATGGCAAATTACAAAAGCTAAACCGATAAAATCAGCCGGAGTTTTTAACATAGACGCAGTGACAATGCTGTCAACACAGGTGGAGTTAATGAATAAAAAACTTGATAATTTATGTTCTTCACAGGCACATCCAGTCATGCAATGCGAAGCAAGTGGGAATGTGGCAAATTCTAAGTACCCACCCTACCAACCAGGAGTAGAAAACGAGTAGACAAACTATATAGGTAACAATTTTCGATCTAATAATAACCCTTATAGTAACACTTATAATGCAGGTTGGAGGAGCCACCCAAATTTTTCGTGGAGAGGACAAGGAAATCAAAGGTAGCAACCTACTCTAAATTACCAAAATCAGCCCTATCCACAGGAAAAGAAATCAAACCTTGAAGAGATGTTGACAAAATTCATGGCAGCTACAGATTCTCGTCTCCAAAAGACTGAAGCAATACGTGATGAACAACAAAAATCGATCAAAGGAATCGAGAATCAACTAGGAGAACTTACTAGGTCATCGAGACATCTCACAAAGGTTATTTCTGAACGTCAACAAGGATGTCTACCAAGCAACACAGAAATAAACCCAAAAGAGCAAATCCAAGCCATCACAGCTCAAGAGGATACAAAAGTAGACGAGCCCACCTCAGTACAAGAAATTAAGGAAGAAAAAGGTAAAATAGAGGTAGCACAAGAGAGGCCAAAACCGGTAATCAAAGAATAACAACCTCGCATACCTTATTCTAAAGCATTGAAAAAAGATGATTCAGAGGAACAATTCGGTAAGTTTCTAAAACTTTTAAAGAAATTACATATTAACTTACCTCTTCTTGAAGCTCTTTTTCAGATGCCCGACTCAAGGAGATTTTTAAGACAGCTCTTGACGAATAAATGCAAAATAGATGAAGAGTACCATGTGGAACTTAACGCAACATGCTCAGCAATGCTACAGAATAAACTATCATAGAAATTAAAAGATCCAGGGAGTTTTACGATTCCATGTTTAATTGGTAGTTTAACTATTGATAATGCGTTAGCCGATTTAGAGGCAAGTATAAATGTCATGCCTTATGAACCGTTTAAACGACTAGGTCTAGGGAAGCCCAAACAAACTAAGATGAGTATTCAACTACCTGATAAAGCTGTTAGAATTCCTAGGGGCATTATTGAAGACGTTTTAGTAAAAATTGATAAATTTATTTTCCCAATAGATTTTGTTGTTTTAGACATGGATGAGGAAAATTCAATCCCTTTAATTTTAGGAAGACCTTTCCTCATGCATCGCCAAAACTAAAATTGATGTTGCCACAAGAGAACTCATACTTCGCGTAGGAGAAGAATCAGTCAATCTTCAAGCTCTCGACTCAGCCAAAATTGTTCAAACTATTTCAATAGGTAATCAAATTGTTCAAAATTCATCGCAAGAAACATCACAAAGCATCAAAGCTGAGCCAACTCATAGTCCCAAGTCGTCATAGAAGAATCACACCAGAAACAAAACCAGAAGACCGACAAATTAGAAGAGCAAAAATACACACTAAAGAAAAGTCGGATCCACACGAAGTAAAACCTAAGGAACCACCAGAAGAGCTCATAGGGACATCAAATCACTTTAAAATAGGAGACTAAGTGCTGTTAGACAAAGCCGATCCTCACATCACTTCAACAAACCTGAAGAAAAAGGAAGAAATACCCCTTCAGGTATACGATGTTTTCCCACACAAAATAGTCGAGGTAAGCAATCCAATATTTGGCAATTTCAAGGTAAACACTTCCCGACCTAAACTTTGTCACGAAAATAAAACTGTCAGTAGGAGGGAAAATATTCAAACCTTTAAACCTCCCTAAAATTTTCAAAGTCTAGGGCAGTCTAGCTTAAGACTATAAACGAGCGCTTCTCGAGAGGCAACCCGAGCACTAACACTTCTTATTTTTCAAAATTATTTTTTTCTTTTCTTTCCTTCTCTCTTCTCTCTCCACATTTAAAATAAAGATACAGGTTTCCAGGCCACACGACCTTACACACGGCCGTGCTCGTTGCCGTGTGGACCACCAGAATCATCACACTGACAGAGCAGAGCCATGCAAGTTAGTCCAACCACTCCCCAACGTCACAGATCCAATCACCCACAGCACAGGCACAGACAAAAATAGCACGGCCGTGCCTTACAACTGTGCTAAGATACTAACTTATTAAGCACGGGCAGACCATGCCTGGGCAGTCCAACCGTGCTTACATACTAGCTTTCTAGAAATGAACGTGCCAACCGACAAATGGGCGTGGAAGAACAACACACGCCACAACACGGCCGTGCGAGGCAGCCGTGTGAGTTGACACACCCTCGGCACACTGGCGTGGGAACGTGCCAGATTTGAAATCTTATTTAAATCCCCACATCCTTCCCCTCTCTCCCATCTTCCTTCTTCCTTTTCTTTCTTTAAAATTCTTCTCTGTTCATAGAAAAGGTCCAAGACTCTTAAGCAACACAAAAATCATACCGAAGAAACATAAGAAGATAAGCAATGTCTCCTCAGAAGAGACCGCAACATGAGTTCATGCTAGTAGTTTCAGCTAATTGACACGCCAAGGGTCTCGAAAACCTCTTCGATTCTATTTTTCTTTTCTCGTCTCCTTTATTTTCCTTATCTATACTTCTTTTTTGCTTAATTTAATTTATTTCATATTAGTTTCTTGGTTTTAGGTTCTAAAGGTGCTAGGAATCACGCCACTTCCACCATCACCAATACTTCATGACCTTAGAAGTTATACACACCTCACTTAACCATCTGTTAATAAGGACTTCTTAGTCCATTAGACTTTTCTTTAAATTTTAGTTTTCTTCTTAGTCTCCTTCTCTTTATTTTCTTAGTCTTTAATTGTATTATTAGTATAGTATTATTATTTCTCTAGATCTCTTGGCTTTATCTTCGCAGGCTACCCAATTTCATCAACTAGCAAACTGCTTTTCGGTAGCCACTCCACTAGGCCCATAGAAAACACCATCACCACCACCAAAGACGCCAGGGATCATCCAGATTTCAGGGAGTATTACTTTCCCCACTTATCTCTTTGATTTGGCATCAAATTATCATTATCTATCTTTGGACATTGAGGGCAATGTACATCTAAAGTGTGGGGGTAATAGTGCCTAACTTTCATAATTCTCAAAACCCTAAAATTAATCTTGATCTTAAGTATTTTTCTCATATTATTAATTAGGGTGAAATTTCTAATGATTTATGATTTTTATTGATATGTTTTAGAATAAGTCATAGATAATTGTGCATTGATGATTAAATTTGAAGAAATACTAGAGAATTGAGCATGATAAGTCTACTTTCTGAAAATTAAAATTGATAGGTTGTTAAACTGAATTTGAGTATCACCTTGAAGTTCAAAATTTATAAGGATTGATGACAAAACACCCATAATTTTTGTGAGATTTTGAGCCTTATAGAGCATATATTCTTTTTCGTGCTCACTTTTTTTTTATTATGAGTGTGTCGACTTTCAATTTTTATTCTAGAACTTGCCTCGTTTATGCATGTCGAGACCACATTAATGATTTGATATACTGAGATGATAAAGGCACGTAGGTTTTAACCCGTTCACTTCACTAAAAAGCCTACCTACATAAATAACCCCTAGTGAACCCCGTTGAATCCTAACAACCTTTTTAGTGACTCACCTACTAATGTTAATCCAAAATCCCTTTGTATTTGTTATCAACATTCCTTTGACTACCCCTTTATCGAGAATTGATTTGATCCATTGCCGAATTAGGTTATTTCAATCACCAAAGTTCCTTCTATTAGGTTTTTTTTTTAGTTTGTTCTTAAAAAACAAAAAAATCCAAGTATATTTAATATTAGTAGTATATAAAAGAGCTTAGAGCATTTAAACTCCAATTGTTGAAGAAAAAGCTCGTATTAAAATTATTATCAAAATACTCCTTATTATAGAGTAATTATCAATAATAGATATTGTTAGTTTTCATTCGATGTAAATATTCATATTTAGTTCATTATTCTTAGATTAGGTAATTAGTCAATTCAATCTCGATTCTAACCCTCTAATTCAGCCTGTATCCACACCCTTAACCTTAGCCCCGTTACAACTCTGATTAAAGACCTTTTGATTTATGTATCATCTCATATACAGTGGTGGAGATTTGATTTTCAGGCACGCCTATGGGATTAACTTTTCAGGTTCGACTTAGAGTGCTTATTCTTGAACCTTAAACACTTTGAGTGATTTAAGTGAATCTTTAGTGAGGATGTCAGTTCTTGTCGATTTTGAATTAAAGGTAATTACTTAGATAAGGGAAGACACCTATGTTTTCGTGCTATAAAGGTATAACTTATCATAATTGAATCTTTAGGGTTCTTTGAGTTGAATTATCCATGTATAAATTATCTATGAATTATGATGATACATTGTCGATAGGAATTATGAATTATGGAAAGTTCGTTTTAATTGTAAGTTGAGAATTTTGCTTAAGGACAAGTAAAAGCTTAAGTGTGGGTGTATTTGATAAACTGTAAAAGTAACATATTTTAACCCCATATTTAATAGGATTTTGGATGATTTAGCCCGTGATTTCTGTAAAAAGGTGTTTTTAATCCTTTCTTTTCATATTCATACTCAGGAAAGCACCCGAGGATAAAAAGAACACAAAATAGGCTTAAAACAGAGTAATTGGGCCTTAGCGGTAAATCAACATGGCCTGGCCCAAATCCCACACGATCGTGCCTTGCCAACTACCTAGAGCACGGCCTCAACTCCTTGACATACGGCCGTGCAGCATCCAATTATCACACGGACGTGCCTGGTGATCTACATGGCCGTGCCCAAATCGGCAGACCTAAAGCACGATCTGAATCCTGACTTACACGGCCGTGCCCAAAACGACAGAATCAAGACATGGCCCAACCACGAGTTACACGAGCGTGTGCCATGGCTGTTCCCCTGCCACGGGAAAGAGCAATTTCACTTGGATTTGGATGCTTGAAGCCAAAGAAGCATACTCCTAAGTCTACTCCAACACCCTAATAGTAATTCTACTTGAAGGAGATACTTAGGAGCCAAGTATAGCATTCGAACACCTATATAAACAACCCAAGGCAGACATAAAAGATGGGCTTCTTGCAGAGGCTTTGGCTGAAGCTTTCATCTTTTAGGGAGTCACTTGAAGATAGCCAGTTGATCCATCTCAAGAAGCCAGAGTTCCATTCAAGACGAAGGATCTCTCCTTCAATTCCTTCAGGGGGTTTTAAGGATTTCTTATGTTTTGTTTATTCTTTACTCTTGAGATGTTTTCGTATTTAGTTATGAACTAAACCCCTCAGATACCTGAAGGGGATGAAGCCTATGATGGATTTTGTTATTTGATTTCTAAATTATATGATAAGTACTTAGTTTGTTCTTAATTATGTTGCTTAATTTAATATGATGTGCTTAGGTGGAGGAGGAATAGACCCCGCCTAAGAGTAGATCTAGCATAATTAAGCGGAGTTGATCGGGTGCCTAGAGATAGGGTTACGAGATTTTGCGAATTAGGGTGAAACCTAATATGGGAATCCATTGATCAATTTACTACTTCCTTAGGGGGTTATTATAAGATAACGAGAGTTCCACTAATTAACCTAAGGTTAGACGTTATTCACCTCGAAAGAGGGTTTAATATAGGTTAGGGAGTCTCACGGATCAAGCTAAGTAAAGAAATCATATGGTTTGGGGAATAAATAATAAGTGAAGTCATAGGTGGATTCTTCCTGAGGGTATCATCTTTATCAACTGAGTTTTCCTAAAGTCTTTCTCCCATTCATTCTTTTGTCTTTGCATTTAGTCTAAGTATCTTATTAGTTTAATAATCCAATCACTCCATATTTTAGGCTAAATAATAGAAAGAAAGTGAGTAGTAGTACTTTTAGGTTCCCTTGGTTTCGATAAGATATTCTTGCCTGAGCTATACTATTGTTCGATAGGTGCACTTGCCTCTATCGTTGTCGCAGTCAGTCTACAGGTTCAATCACTCTTTTATAAATATTAAAACTCAACTGTTTGACATGATCATACCCCCACACTTAAGATTTTCCTTGTCCTCAAGCAAAATTCTCAACTTACAATTAAAACGAACTTTCCATAATTCATAATTCCTATTGACAATGTCTCATCATAATTCATAGATAGTTTATACATGGATAATTTAACTCAAAGAACCCTAAATATTCAATCAAGATAAGTCATACCTTTGTAGTACGAAAACATATGTGTCTCTCTGTATCTAAGTAATTACCTTTAATTCAAAACCAACAAGGATTAGCATCCTCACAAAAGATTCCCTCAAATCACTCGAAGTGTTTAAGGTTCAAGAATAAGTACTCATAAGTCGAACCTGAAAAGTTAATCCTATAGGCTTGCCTGAAAATCAAATCCCCACCACTGTATATGAGATGATACACAGATCAAAAGGTCTTTATCAGGGTTGTAACGGGGCTAAGGTTAATGGTGTGGATACAAGCCAAATTAAAGGGTAAAAATCGAGATCGAATTGACTAATTACCTAATCTAAAAACAATGAACTAAATATGAATATTTACATCGAATGAAAACTAATAATGCCACTATTGAGAATTACTCTATAATAAAGACTATTTTCATCACTTAAATAATTCTTTAATACGAGCTTTTTCTTCAACAATTGGAATTTAAATGCTCTAAGCTCTTTTATATACTACTAATATTGAATATACTTGGGGTTTTTTTTTAGAACAAACTAAAATATTACATCATAAATGATAAATGTAACTACTGAATTTATATAATTTGGTAACTTAATCAAATCAAACCTCGATTAAGGGGTAGTCAAAAGAATGATGATAACAAATACAAAGGGATTTTGGGTTAATATTAGTGGGTGAGTCAATAAAAAGGTTGTAAGGATTCAACGGGGTTCACTAGGGGTTAATTTGTGAAGTTAGGCTTTTTATGGAGTAAGTGGGTTAAATCCTAGGTGCCTTTATCATCTTTGTATATCAAATCAAAAGTGTGGTCTCGACATGTATAAACGAGGCAAGTTCTAGAATAACAGTTCAAAGTTGACACACTCATAATCAATAAAGTGAGCATGAAAAAGAATATATGCTCTATAAGGCTCAAAATCTCACAAAATTATGGGTGTTTTGACATCAATCCTCAGAATTCAAACTTCAAAGTAATACTCAAATTCAGGTTCAACGACCTATTAATTTTTAATTTTAGAAAGTAGACTTATCATGCTTGATTCTCTAGTATCCTTCAAATTTAATCATCTATGCACAATTAACTATGACTTACTGTAAAATATATCAATACAAATCATAAATCAATAGAAATTTCATCCTAATTAGTAATATGAGAAAAATACTTGAAAACAAGACTAAATTTAGGATTTGAGAATAATGCAAAAAGTCAGGTGCTTTTACCACCCACACTTAAGATGTACATTGCCCTCAATGTACAAAGATAGATAAACAATTATGTAATAATCAAAAGAGAAGGGGAGAAGTAACACTTCCTGAATTTTTGGATGAAGTCTATGAAAAGAAACCGAAAAAGATTGGAGGTGAACGTGGGGAAGCGTCTCGAACCGTTTGAAATTGAATCCTTGAAGTAGCCGACTTGGTTTTATTGTATCCTAAGCTAAATCTAAATGCCACAAGGAATAAGAAGAAGAAATTAAAATAAAATAAAGTAATAATAATGATGAAATAAAATAAAAACAAAAATAAATAATGGAGAAAAATGGGGAATGAGGTTTAAATAGAGATGTAGCCCGTGTTTTGGGATTTTGAATTTTGAACGCATTCAGGGTGTTCGGGCATGGCTGTACGTGTCGTGGCACGCTTGTGTCTTTCTTCAAATGGTCATTTAATACGGGCGTGCCCCTCCCGTGTTTGATAAGTCAGAATGTTGGCACGGTTGAAAGGCACGACCGTGTTTAACCCGTGATTGACAAGTCAGTAACCTCGCACGGGGCGTTGGCACGGGCGTGGACTATTATTGCCATCCGTGTTGGGAAAAGAAATTTTTCTATGTCATGCACGGCTACTGGCACACCCATGGTTTATCCCCTGGCTTCCACACAACCACGGGCATGCCCGTGTGTAGGGCCGTTTGGCCTAGAAATCTGCTCTTTGGTTAGTTTATGGTTAAGTGCTAAAAAGAAAAAGAAAAGAAAAAAATAAAAAATAAAAAATAAAAAAATGTAAAAATGGGGTTAGTGCTCGGGTTGCCTCCCAAGAAGTGCTAGTTTAAAGTCTTGAGCTGCGCTCGTTTAAAGTCTTGAGCTAGACTTACTTGTTGTACGCACAATCATGGTGGTTTGAGGAGGTGGAAATCCTTTCTCATGAGATCAACTCGGTTATGGATATAAAGTTTAAGTCGAGTAATGTTTACCTCAAAAGTGTTTAATTTAGGATTGCTTACCTCGACTGTGCCGTATAGGAAGACATTAAGTACCTCAAAAGTGTTTTCTTCTTTTTTCTTAAGTTCTGAATTGGTGATTCGAGGGTCTTCCTTATTCAACAATACCTGATCCTCTATTTTGATGTGATTTGTTGTTCCCATCAGCTCGTCTGGGGTTTCCTTCGGTTTCACTTCATGTGGTTCTAGTTCCTTATGTAATTTTTCTTTATTAGCACGAGGTCTATAGTCCGGCTCAGGTTTGTAGCCTTGTGGTGTTTCCTACAATGAAGGTTGAACAAGTTGGTTATCAACTGAATTTACTTTCTCACCTTTATCACTTGATGTTCTGGTCGACTCAAGAGCTTGAAGAGTGACTATCTTGTCGCCTACATGAAGTATGAGTTCTCCTGCATAGATATCAATTTTATTTCTGGCAGTTGCTAAAAAGGGTCTTCCTAAAATTAAGGGGATCGTGTTGTTCTCATCCATGTCTAAAACGACAAAGTCTACTGGGAATACGAATTTATCAATTTTGATTAGAACATTTTCTATTTTACCCCTAGGAATTCTTATAGTTTTATCAGTTAATTGAATGCTCATCCTAGTTTGTCTGGGTTTCCCTAGACCTAGTTGTTTAAACATTTTGTAAGGCATAACATTGGTGATTGCCCCTAAATCTGCTAACGCATTATCAATGGATAAACTACCAATTAAACATGGAATTGTAAAACTCCTTGGATCTTTTAATTTTCGTGGGAGTTTATTTTGTAGAATTGCTGAGCACATTGCGTTTAGCTCCACGTGGTGCTCTTCGTCTAATTTGCGTTTGTTGGTCAAGAGCTGCCTTAAAAATTTCCTCGAGTCTGGTATCTAAAAAAGAGCTTCAAGGAGAGGAAAGTTAATATGTACTTTCTTTAAGAGTTTAAGAAACTTACCGAACTGTTCCTCTGAATCATCTCTTTTCATTGCTTCGGGATAAGGTATGCGAGGTTGGTACTCCTTGATTACCAGTTTTGGCTTTCTTGTGTTACCTCTACCTTACCTTCGTCTACCTTGTTTTCTTGTATTGAGTTTGGTTCATCTAACCCCTTACTGTCTTAAGCTGAGATGGCTTGAATTTTCTCCTTTGGGTTAACCTCGGTGTTACTTGGTAAATGTCCTAGCGGTCGTTCTGACATTAGCTTTGCGAGATGTCCCACTGACCTAGTAAGTTCTCCAACTTGATTCTCAATCCCTTTGATCGATTTTTGTTGTTCATCAAGTGCTACTTCATTCTTTTGGAAATGAGAATCATGAATTTCGTCAGCATCTCTTCAAGATTTGACTCATCTTCTTATTGGTGAGGTGGTTGTTGAAAATCTGGAGGAAGTTCCAATCTTTGGCTATTTTGATCATCCCACGAGAAATTGGGATGGTACTTCCAACCTGTATTATAAGTGTCACTATAAAAATTATTTTGATATCTAGAATAGTTACCTGTATAGCGAGCTTGCTTGTTTTCCATGCCATATCCGTAGGGTGGGTACTCAGGATTCGCCACGCCTCCTAGATTCAAATCATATTGTATTTCTGTATGTACCTGCGAGGGACTATACCAATCATCAGTCTTTCTATTCATCATCTCTAACTGATTAGATAACCTGGTGACCACGTCGAAGTTGAAGACACTGGCTGTTTTAGTAGGAATTGCCCCCATGCCTTGCCACTGATAATTATTCAGTGCCATCTTTTCCATAGACTAAAATTTTCTGCCAAAAGCAAAATATAGGAAAAAATTAGCAAAGTAAAAAGAAATAATAATAAAGAATAATATAATAATAATAAATTGCAAATAATTTTTTTGATAAAGTAATAGAAGTAGAGCTTTCTTAATATTTTAGTGTTCCCCGGCAACGGCGCCAAACACTTGATCGTGTCAAATAGTCAAGTTTTAATATTTATAAAAAGAATGATCGAACCTGTAGACTAACTATGACAATGATAGAGGCAAGTGCACCTACCGAACAGTAGTATAACTTAGGCAAGAATATCTTATCGAACCCAACGGAACCTAAAAGTACTACTACTCACTTTCTTTCTATTATTTAGCCTGAAATATTGAGTGATTGGTTTATTAAACTAATGAAAAAACTAAACTAGATGCAAAGATAATAGAATGAATGGGAGAAAGACTTTAGGAAAACTCAGTTGATGAAGGCGATACCCTCAGGAAGAATCCACCTATGACCTCACTTATTATTTAACCCTAAACCATATGGTTTCTTTACTTAGCTTGATCCGTGAGACTCACTAACCTATATTAAACTCTCTCTCGAGGCGAATAACGTCTAACCTTAGGTTAATTAGTGGAACTCTCGTTCTCTTATAATAACGCCCTAAGGAAGTAGTAAATCGATCAATGGACTCCTATATTAGGTTTCACCCTAATCTGGCAAAATCTCGTAACCCTATCTCTAGGCGCCCGATCAAATCAGCTCAATTATGCTAGATCTACTCTTATGCAGGGTCTATTCCTCCTCCACCTAAGCACATCAGATTAAATTAAGCAACATAATTAAGAACAAACTAAGTACTTATCATATAATTTAGAAATCAAATAACAAAATCCATCATAAGTTTCATCCCCTTCAGGTATCTGAGGGGTTTAGTTCATAACGAAATAAGAAAACATCTCAAGAGAAAAGATAAAACAAAACATAAGAAATCCCTAAAACCCCCTGAAGGAATTGAAGGAGAGATCCTCCGTCTTGAATAGAACTCCGACTCCTTGAGATGGATCAACTGGCTATATTCAAGTGATTCCCTAAAAGATTAAAGCTTTGGTAAAAGCCTCTGCAAAAGCTATCCTATTTCGGCTTCTGTCGAACTCCCTTTTTAGTTGCTACCTTGGGTGTTTATATAGGCTTTTAGATGCGTTACTTAGGTCCTAAGTATCCTAATTCAAGTAGAATTCCTCCTAGGATGTTTAAGTAGACTGAGGAATGTGTTTCGTTGCCTCCAAGCATCCAAATCAGAGTAAAATTGCTCTTTTTCGTGGCAGGGGCACGACCAAGGTACACGCCCGTGTAAATGGTCTTCAGGCCATGTCTCGATTCTTTCGATTAGGGCACGACTGTGTAGATCGCTTGACACGCCCGTGTATGGTAATGAGATGATGCACAACCATGCAACTCATGAGTTGGGCCGTGCTCTAGGTAATCGTCGAGACACGGTCGTGCAGGCTTTGTGCCAGGCCGTGTTGATTTCCTACTAAGGCCCAATTACTCCATTTTAAGCTCGTTTGTGTTCTTTTTATCCTCGGGTGCTTTCCTAAGTATAAACATGAAAAGAAAGGATTAAATGTGTTTCTTTACCTACAAGCATCCAAATCCGAGTAAAATTGCTCTTTCCTGCGGCAAGGGCACGACCAAGGTACACGCCCGTGTAAATCGTCTTCAGGCCGTGTCTCAATTTTGTCGATTGGGCCACGACTGTGTAAATTGTGGCATGGCCGTGTAAAGTAATTTGACGAGGCACGGCCGTGTGGCTTGAAGTCCAGGCCGTGCCAATTTCCTCTTTAGCCCAAATTGGCCCGTTTTAAGCCCGTTTCTCGTTCTTTTCGTCCTTAGGTGCTTTCCTGAGTATAAGACATGAAAAGAAAGGATTAAGAGCCAATTTTTTTTACATAAATCAGGGATAAATTGTAACACCTCTACCCCATACCCGTCGTCGAATTAGGGTTATGAGGCATTACCAAATTCGACTTAGATCATCACAATCATTTATCACAAATCATACATTTATCAAACCCAAAAGAGACTTAATTCATGCTTGTACAATTCAAACCATAGAATCATCAAATATATGTTATTCAAATGTTCGTTACAAGTTTGAGTATGCACTTTTCACTTTATACATATAAAGTAAATATAAATACATTTATTACTTATTCAGTTATCAACTTATCATTTCACATATTGTACCCATATACCTATTTAAACATAAACTCTCAAAGACTCTATGGTGTATCCATTCATCTATGAAAGATTCAGGTCTAGGTTCGCATATAACATAACCAACTTCTTTCATTTTCATTTATAACATTTAAAACATATATTTTCAGGCATTTTTAACCCGAACCTGACTATTCAAATGGTGTAGCTGAACATACAATACATGCACATATATATATACCAACTTTCCCTATTATAATAAGGATATCTCATAACTCATAGATTCATGGAACATAAATCTAAGACTTGACCTTTCAATATCATATCATGCAAACTGAGACATTTGTTCATCTTTACACCCAACTTTTATCATACAATACACTTCCAAATAAGTTCATTTCATAACCGAACCACCATATTACTATTTACTACTTAAAACTTACTTATAACCCAATCATTTCAAGTATATAAGTTATAAAGTCTACCTGTTTAGCATGAAACACATATGAATATGAGTATGTACATATATATAACACATACTCATTCATTTCCCAAACCAAACATACACGCATCTCACATCAAAGATAGATTATATCATCGAACATTAACATTAAGAACTAGCCACTTTCGCATGGCTTTTATACATTATCAAAATATCATTCAAAAACTTAGCTAGCCTATACATGCCTTATGAACCAAAAGTCTAAGCATTTTAGGTACCAACCAGAGTAGATAGTGTGAATGACTTCGTTGACGATCCCCCCTGAGCTCGTAGCTTGATCAAAATCTATAAAACAGAACGATGAACACATGGAGTAAGCTAATTTAGCTTAGTAAGTCTTAAGCAGTCATGATATACCAATTGTACATTCAAGCATTAAAAAAAAAACAATCAAGTAATAACGTTGAATAAATTAGCTTAACTCGAAGGTCCTCCAAAACCGAATGCCTTTACCTCACTTAACATAACGTTTATCATTTCCTTACCATTAACATCCAACTTACCCACTCAGCATTTTAACCAAAATATAAAGCATCCTCTCTTTATGATCTATTCATAACATGCACATATGAAACTCAATAGGTTCACATAATTATTCGAACAAGTAAAGGGCCACGTACATCTAAATCGCCTCTTTAATTACATAAACACAAGTTCGTTTAGCTTAACCATCATTACTATTTTACCTTTAAACCTCCATTTATAATCTCATCATATAATTCACAAATAGATTAAATACTCGTTTCCAACTACTCATATTTCGATACACATATTTCCATAGGATCACATATATATATGTATATACAATAAGTATATACTTTACACTTAGTAAATTTCACATAAAAGGAAATATATTCACACACACATATATATATATGTATATCCATTTGACATTTCATACATTCGTATACATGGCATAAAAGTAATCCCAAGATGTCACGTAAACATAAGCATAAGGCCAAATATATAGGATCAATTTGTATCATTCATATCAATATACTTATACGATTACCTTTAACCACATTATGCTTTCATATACCAATTTCCTCATGGCATAGTTTATACACAATTTGCATCTATCGATTGTATATCACATTTCCTTCATCAATTCATTTACTTATCATCATTACATATATATATGTATAATACATGAATATGAATAGCACATACCTTGTAGCCGAATTAACAAATTCATTTTCAAACGCTTAGGCTCACTTGATTCATTTCATGACTTTACTAGTACACAATCTAAGCTTGGAATTTCAACTCACCAGTATAAAAACCTACTTGGCATTTGCCCGAATCTCACATATTGGCATTAGACTTGCTAGACTCAAGGTCCGTAGTTCAAACACCGGCATTTAGCCTGCTAGGCAATAAGCCCGAATATGTCACCGAAGACTAAGCCTACTAGGCACGAGCCCGAATATGTCACTGACACTAAGCCTGCTAGGCATGAAGCCCGAATATGTCATCAGATCGAGCACGCTGAGGCACGAAGCTGAATATGTCACCCAGACTAAGCCTACTAGGCACGAAGCTCGAATATGTCACCTAAGCACTAAGCACGCTGAGCACGAAGCTTAGAATATGTCACCAAGACTAAGCACGCTAGGCATAAAGCCCGAGTATCAATGTAGTCAATCATTCCACACACATTTCATAATTTATCACATATCCGATTCAACTAAGCTTATTCACATTACACAAATAGAATCATTACGTCATTGTAAAACCCACAATTCATATCGAGATACTCATTCATATCACATTATTAAATTATGCATTCAATCTAATTTACTTATATACATTCGGCTATGACATAAACATGTACTCAAATTTATCGAACATCATCATTTAATATGTTCATAAATAATTCTTTGATATATTTCAACAGGACTTACCTCAAATATCGATGGACTGACGAAGACCATATTATTCGATAACCTTCGCCTTTCCCCGATCCAAATGCTTTTTCTTTGTTCTTGATCTAAACATATTTAAAATAAGCTCATTCAAGTACATTTCATCTCAATTTAGTCCCAAAATACATAAATGGGAAAATTACCATTTTACCCTTATTATTTCACATTTTACAATTTAGTCCTATTTGCTTAAAACACAAAATACACACAATTTGTATAAATACCTTAAGGGCGAATATCTATAGCATTCATACAAATCCATATATTTTATTTATTTCACGTTTAAGTCCTCTAAAATTTTATTTTCACAATTAAGCCCTTATCTCTCAAAATCACCAAAATCCAAAGACAAAACATATCAATCTAACATATATCTTTCATAATCCATCAACTAACATCATAAAACTCATGAAATCATCAATGGTACATTTCAAAATATTGATCAAAATAAAAATTCAAGCATGGGTCTTGAAGTATTCAAGCAACGATTTCAAAAGCGTAAAAATTATCAAAACGAAAACTACATACCTTAATCAAGGTAATTTGTTGCCAAAATTTGAAGCTTTTCTAAGCTCTTTTCTTTAGCTAACATTCACTAAGAGAGAAGCAAAATGATAATGGTTTCTTTTCATGCAATTTTAACATATATTAATCATTTATTAAATTACTATTTTAACCTTTTAATAAATAATAAACTTAAGGTCATATTAGACCTTTGCGCCCACTATCATTGAAAATGGGCTATTTTCCTATTAGTACCTCATAGTAAAAGCCACTATCACTTTAGCACTTTTCACTATAGTAAGCAACTTTTACACTTTACGCGATTTAATCCTTTTTGTCAAATTAAACACTCAAACGATAAAATTTTCTTACGAAACTTTCACACACATTAATTCACATATAATAAACACCAAAAATAATATCTAAAAATTTTTCGGACTCAAATTTGTGGTCTCGAAACCACCGTTCCAATTAGGGTCAAATTCGGGCTGTTACAACTCTCCCCCCTTAGGGATTTTCGTCCCCGAAAATCTTTCCGCTGAACAATTTCAGATATTGTTATCTTATTGAATCTTCAGGCTGCCATTTCTTATTTCTCAACTCCTTTATCTCACGGCTAAGATATGGATCAACTCTCTTCATATGTCATATAAGATCGGATCTCTGTTTCAGATGGGGCAATCACATGTGACGGATCAGGCCGATATTTACGAAATATTGAAACATGAAATACTTTATCGTCGATCTCAAATTCTATATTTTTTTCGTTTCAAGTCTATAAAGGATTTTTGACGATCAAATACTGCTTTCAAACAATCTCAGATCTATTTCACTTCCTGTTCTGTATCCTTTATCAAATCAACCTCGTGTAACTTATTCTCACTGAGTTCAGTCTAATACAGAGGTATACGATTTTTACGTCTGTACAAATCTTCATACGGTGCCATTTTGATATTCATCTGAAAACCACTATTATACGCAAATTTTTAATCAATGGTAGATACTGTTCCCATGAGCCATAAAACTCTAATATGCAACACCTTAGTATATCTTTAAGAATCAATAGTTTGTTGATTGATTATCTGTTGCAAATGAAAGGTCGCCTTTGAAATGCAATTTCGTGCCCAAAGCTTCTTGCAAATTCTCTAGAATCGTGATGGGAATCTCATACCTCTATCGACACAATAAATAGTGGTACCCGTGCAATCTCACAATCTCATTAATATAAAACTCGGTCAATCTCTAGTGAGAAATCGACCTAACCTAGGAATGAAATGGGTAGATTTAGTTAATCGGTCAATTACGACCCATATCACATCTTTCTTTATCGGAGTCAGGGCCAATCAGAGACAAAGTCCATTGTTACTTTATCCCATTTCCACTCAAGAATCAAAATTGGCTGTAATAATCCAGATAAAACTTGATGTTTAGCTTTCGTTTGCTGACAAACTAAACATTTTAAATCCAAATCAGAAATGTCTCGTTCCATACCAAACCACCCGTAGTGTTGCTACAAATTATGATACATATTAGTACTTCCCAGATGAACAGTTAAATGACTATTATGTGCTTCATTCAAATCGATGGAATTAACTCTAAATTTCTCAGAATACAATCATGATCTTGGAATCTCAGACAATCATCAAAAATTTTGAAATTCAGACTCGGAATTCACTTCACACTGAGCTCGATTCACTAACAATTTATTATCAATTTTCTGAGCTTTATATATATATCTGTTGTAAAAACATCGGTTCTGCTCTCAATTCCTCTATTACAAAACTATCATAAGACAAGTCCAACTGAGTATTCAAAGCCTGTAATGTAATGATGACTTTCTATTCAGACCATTAGTCACAACATTTGTTTTACCCGAATGATAATCTAACAATAGCTCATAATTTTTCAATATCTCAAGCCATCTTCTCTGATGCAGGTTCAAATCTTTTTAAGTCATAAATTATTTTAAACTTTATGATCTGAATAGACATGACATTTCTCCCCGAACAAGTAATAACGCCAAATCTTCATCGCGAATATAATAGCTGCTAGTTCCAAATCACATGTCGGGTAATTTCTTTCATGTGGTTTCAATTGTCTCAAGCGTAGGCTACGACTTTGCCTTCTTGCATCAAAACACAATCCACAAAGAAGCATCACTAAAATAACAAATTCTTTACTCGATTCAAAGCTAAACTAACACCGAGCTTCAATCAAAAAGGCTTTCAACTGATCGAAACTTTTCTAACACTTTTCTGACTATTCAAACCTGACATCTTTCCAAAGCAGTCTAATCAACGGAGTAACTATCATCAAATCTAATCTGATTCCAAAAGCTGACATAATATGTCCCAGAAGACTAACTTCGTACAATCAAAATTCACATTCTCTGAATATCATATATATAATTGTTCTTCTCTCAAAGTTTGCAAGAAAATTCTCAATGTTCAGTATGCTCCTTTTCATCAAGTGAATAAATAAAGGGATCATCCACAATTTCCACAACAACTCAATAACAGATTTAACTTCACGAATCAGAGGCAACCCGGTAACTCTTCAAGAAACATATCAGAAAACTCACAAACAATAGGCATTGATACTTTCAAATCAATCACGTAGGTAAAATATGCCTCATAACCCCTTTTTTTCATATAATTCTGAGCTTTCAAAATAGATATTACAGTAGTCAATCTACTCAAACCATTAGACTCAATTCGTACTTTCTTATCTTTTAGACATCTCAAATTTATAGTCTTTCTTTTGCAGTTCACAACAACATCATGCATAACAACCAATCCCTTCCCAAAATAATATTAAACTCATCAAATGGTAAAAGCATCAAATCAGCGGGGAAACAGATATCTCAAAACATTAATGGACAGTTCTTGCATACTTTATCAACCATGACACTTTTATCTAGGGGTTCAATACTTTTACAGCAAACTCAGAAGATTCTGCAGTCAAAGTCTTACTGAATACTAAATTCATGCATACATACGGATATGTAGAACCAAGGTTTATCAAAACAATCACAGAAGTATCATAAAGAGTAAATGTACTAGTTATGACATCAGGTGATGAGGCATCCTCTAGAACTCGAATAGCATACACTCTGACTGGCACTCTAGCTTCAAATATGTTAATATTGTCTTCTAATGAAGATATGGTACACTTTAAACATTGATCCGGAATATAAGATAGCTCGTTGAACACACAAATAGTATTGTCAAACCACAACTCAGCCCGCTCCGCATCATTATCATCATCATTAGTTTTAAATTCTTCGGCCCTGTGTTTCTCAATTTTATCTATAGAAGGCCTGCCAAATCTTATCAGATCCACTATCGGAGGTACCATAGGTATCGGAGATGGATTATTCGGGGGTGGAGGTTGTTACACAGTCGGGTTAGTCCAGATATATTGAGTAAACCATTCGTTTATCATCTGGTAGAAGGCTTACTTAGCCTTCCCCCTCATGACTACTCGAGATAGGTCGAGAGTCTACCGACGCTGACCTATATACGGAATCAGGTGCTACGCTCTCAACATCATCAGCTACGGCTCTTTTGGGATCCATTTACAATATAAAATCACAATTCAGATGTCAGAAGTCACCACACTATCGTATTTTAATTTAAGGCATGTATAGCTAGACCCACACGTGCTACGCTAGTCTTAGAATCGACTAAATCGTAAGCTCTGATACCAATCAAATGTAACACCTCTACCCCATACCCGTCGCCAGATTAGGGTTATGAGGCATTACCAAACTCGACTCAGATCATCATAATCATTTATCACAAATCATACATTTATCAAACCCAAAAGAGACTTAATTCATGCTTGTACAATTCAAACCATAGAATCATCGAATATATGTTATTCAAATGTTCGTTACAAGTTTGAGTATGCACTTTTCACTTTATACATATAAAGTAAATATAAATACATTTATTACTTATTCAGTTATCAACTTATCATTTCACATATTGTACCCATATACCTATTTAAACATAAACTCTCACAGCACTCTATGGTGTATCCATTCATCTATGAAAGATTCAGTCTAGGTTCGCATATAACATAACCAACTTCTTTCATTTTCATTTATAACATTTAAAACATATATTTTTAGGCATTTCTAACCCGAACCTGATTATTCAAATGGTGTAGCCGAACATACAATGCATGCACACATATATATATACCAACTTTCCCTATTATAATAAGGATATCTCATAACTCATAGATTCATGGAACATAAATCTAAGACTCGACCTTTCAATATCATATCATGCAAACTGAGACATTTGTTCATCTTTACACCCAACTTTTATCATACAATACACTTCCAAATAAGTTCATTTCATAACCGAACCACCATATTACTATTTACTACTTAAAACTTACTTATAACCCAATCATTTCAAGTATATAAGTCATAAAGTCTACCTGTTCAGCATGAAACAAGCATGAAACACATATGAATATGAGTATGTACATATATATAACACATACTCATTCATTTCCCAAACCAAACATACACACATCTCACATCAAAGATAGATTATATCATCGAACATTAACATTAAGAACTAGCCACTTTCGCATGGCTTTTATACATTATCAAAATATCATTCAAAAACTTAGCTAGCCTATTCATGCCTTAAGAACCAAAATTCTAAGCATTTTAGGTACCAACCAGAGTAGATAGTGTGAATGACTTCGTTGACGATCCCCCCTGAGCTCGTAGCTTGATCAAAATCTATAAAACAGAACGATGAACACACGGAGTAAGCTAATTTAGCTTAATAAGTCTTAAGCAGTCATGATATACCAATTGTACATTCAAGCATTAAAAAAAACAATCAAATAATAACGTTGAATAAATTAGCTTAACTCGAAGGTCCTCCAAAACCGAATGCCTTTACCTCACTTAACATAACGTTTATCATTTCCTTACCATTAACATCCAACTTACCAACTCAGCATTTTAACCAAAATATAAAGCATCCTCTCTTTATGATCTATTCATAACATGCACATATGAAACTCAATAGGTTCACATAATTATTCGAACAAGTAAAGGGCCACGTACATCTAATTCGCCTCTTTAATTACATAAACACAAGTTCATTTAGCTTAACCATCATCACTATTTTACCTTTAAACCTCCATTTATAATCTCATCATATAATTCACATATAGATTAAATACTCGTTTCCAACTACTCATATTTTCGATACACATATTTCCATAGGATCACATATATATATGTATATACAATAAGTATATACTTTACACTTAGTAAATTTCACATAAAAGGAAATATATTCACACACACATATATATATATATCCATTTGACATTTCATACATTCAGTATACATGGCATCAAAGTAACCCCAGATGTCACGTAAACATAAGCATAAGGCCAAATATATAGGATCAATTTGTATCATTCATATCAATATACTTATCGATTACCTTTAACCACATTATGCTTTCATATACCAATTTCCTCATGGCATAGTTTATACACAATTTGCATCTACCGATTGTATATCACATTTCCTTCATCAATTCATTTACTTATCATCATCACATATATATATGTATAATACATGAATATGAATAGCACATACCTTATAGCCAAATTAACAAATTCATTTTCAAATGCTTAGGCTCACTTGATTAATTTCACGACTTTACTAGTACACAATCTAAGCTTGGAATTTCAACTCACCGGTATAAAAACCTGCTAGGCATTTGCCCGAATCTCACATACTGGCATTAGACTTGCTAGACTCAAGGTCCGTAGTTCAAACACCGGCATTTAGCCTGCTAGGCAATAAGCCTAAATATATCACCGGCACTAAGCCTGCTAGGCACAAAGCCCGAATATGTCACCGGCACTAAGCCTGCTAGGCACGAAGCCCGAATATGTCATCGACACTAAGCCTGCTAGGTACGAAGTCGAATATGTCACCTAAGACTAAAGCCCGCTAGGCACGGTTAGAATATGTCACCAAGACTAAGCCTCGCTAGGCATAAAGCCCAGTATCAATGTAGTCAATCATTCCACACACATTTCATAATTTATCACATATCCAATTCAACTAAGCTTATTCACATTACACAAATAGAATCATTACGTCATTGTAAAACCCACAATTCATATCGAGATACTCATTCATATCACATTATTAAATTATGCGTTCAATCTAATTTACTTATATACATTCGCCTATGACATAAACATGTACTCAAATTTATCGAACATCATCATTTAATATGTTCATAAATAATTCTTTGATATATTTTAGCTTAAGGACTTACCTCAAATATCGATGGATGTCGAAGACCGACTATTCGATAACCTTCGCCTTTCCCCGATCCAAATCTGTTTTTCTTTGTTCTTGATCTAAACATATTTAAAATAAGATCATTCAAGTACATTTCATCTCAATTTAGTCCCAAAATACATAAATGGGTAAATTACCATTTTGCCCCTATTGTTTCACATTTTTACAATTTAGTCCTATTTGCTTAAAACATAAAATACACACAATTTGTATAAATACCTTAAGGGCCGAATATCTATAGCATTCATACAAATCCATATATTTTGTTTATTTCATGTTTAAGTCCCTCTAAAATTTTATTTTCACAATTAAGCCCTAATCTCTCAAAATCACCAAAAATCCAAAGACAAAACATATCAATCTAACATATATCTTTCATAATCCATCAACTAACATCATAAAACTCATGAAATCATCAATGGTACATTTCAAAATATTGATCAAAATAAAAATTCAAGCATGGGTCTTGAAGTATTCAAGCAACGATTTCAAAACGTAAAAATTATCAAAACCGAAAACTACACATACCTTAATCAAGGTAATTTGTTGCCAAAATTTGAAGCTTTTCTAAGCTCTTTTCTTTAGCTAACATTCGGCTAAGAGAGAAGCAAAAATGATAATGGTTTCTTTTCATGCAATTTTAACATATATTAATCATTTATTAAATTACTATTTTAACCTTTTAATAAATAATAAACATAACATATAACTTAAGGTCATATTAGACCTTTGCTGCCCACTATCATTGAAAATGGGCTATTTGCCCTATTAGTACCTCATAGTAAAAAGCCACTATCACTTTAACACTTTTCATTATAGTAAGCAACTTTTACACTTTACGCGATTTAATCCTTTTTATCAAATTAAACACTCAAACGATAAAATTTACTTACGAAACTTTCACACACATTAATTCACATATAATAAACACCGAAAATAATATCTAAAAATTTTTCAAACTCAGATTCGTGGTCCCGAAACCACCATTCCGATTAGGGTCAAATTCGGACTGTTACATAAATCATTCAAAAGCGTACTAAATGTGGGATTAAAATATGTTACTTTTACGGTTTATCACTATACAAACTTCTTGAGGACCATTTTGAGCTCAATACGTGTTTAGAGGATCCGAAGTACTTTGTCAATGCCCCAAGACGTAGCATACTTCCTCACTGTTAATTCAAGCATAACAAGACTACCACATGTCCTATTTTTTATCAAAATTTGTGCCGCCCTTTTCGAGTTTTTGGCTCAAAACCCCTTTGGTCTCAAAGCGCCCTTTGCTAGTTTTTGCCTTGGCCTCTCCTTCTTTTTCTTTTTTCTTTCTTTTTTTCTTTTAAATTTGACTCAAGGCTCCCTTTGCGGGTTTTCACCTTGTCCTTTTCCTTTTCAGGTAAAATACTTATTGAATGAACCTGAATTCACCAGATTAGGCAAGTCTTTGGCATCCATCTCGGCCAATATCAATGCTCCTCCAGAACAGGCCTTCTCTACAACATAAGGTCCTTCCCAGTTTGGCATCTTCTTTTCTCTAAAATCTTTTTGTAAAAGAAAGATCAGGTTCTCCTCGTGGAATTCTCTAGAATAAACATCTTTGTCGTAAGCTTACATTATTTGACCATGATGAATAACTTTTAACCTTTTCTTTGATTAGGTTCAATTGGAAAAAATGCTTTCATTCCATAAACCAATGGGTAAGATGTTGCCCTGAAAAAAAGTCCTGGCCAATGCTCGATAATCGTAGAAGATAAATAGTAACTTCTTTATGCCAATCTTTATAAGTCTTGGTCATCTTTTCTACAATCTTTGTTTTTTTTTTTTTGGTTGTCTTTGTTGCTCTATAATATGGTGTCTGATCTTTGAATAGTCTACAAACTTTTGACTTTGTCATTTTTAGAATTCTTTGTCGGCGCCTGATATTTTTTTTTTGACTTCGAGCTTGTAACATTGGCATATGAAGCTACTTCCACCCTCTTAGTGAAGTAAACGATGACCACGATGATGAATCAATATCGACTAGAAGATTTTGACGAGATTAGCCCCATAATATCCATGCCCTACATATAGAAAAGTCTGTGAAGAAAATGGAAGAGTCACACAAATCTCGTCTTCTTCAATTCAGTATTTGTGGTATAACTGATGCAATCCCCTTCCATGGTAGACCAACAGTGCCCAATCCTCATGTTTAGCCCGTGTCTTAGTAGCCTAGGCATGTCCTGATATGATCGTGCGAAAACATCTTTGAATTCTCAAAAATAACTCAATGATGTCTTGCCTTATTTCTGCGATGAGCTGGGCTTCGATCTTCACCCCTTTCCTAGGCTCATAATATCCACTGACCCTTTATAGAGTAGGATCTGTTTTTCATCTTGTTCTACCATTCTTAACAAATCAGAAGATAGGTTAAAATCTCTGTCATCTTCAAAGTCTTGAGATCCCTCTACAAACATATCTTACTCGAAAAGGAGACTCTGAGTCAGTAGCAGTGTTGCTCACATCTTTGATATTTGGAGACCTATTGTAGGTTTGGAGGAAGATTTTAAAGAATAAATGATTGAAAGAATGATCATTTGTATGGTCATAAATGAAGAATGAAAGAATACTTGAAAGAAACAAAAGAATGTATAATATGAAATATAAAGAATGAAAAAAATATTTGCTTAAAAAAAAGATGCATTTTATTGAAATAAAAATTCTGGACATAAACCTATTTAAAAAAAGGATTCTAATTGTCTCTAGGCTTAAGGCAGCAAGCACGTTTTGAATATTACTCTATATCAGCTCTAAAAATATAAGGATCTCTTACATAGTCCCATTATTCAAAACACTCCCAAGTATGCAAGGCCTTGAAAACTTTTATTCCCCGATTCCCTCTTCAGATATGTCATTAGTGTTTAGATTCCCAATATCAGTCTTTCACTAAAGCCCTGAACTCGATGCATTCTTGAATCTCATAGATCTCACCCCTTCACCTAGATGGTTGGGTGATAGATTTTCTGCCCCAGAGGGATCATCGAATTTGACAATACCCATTTTGACAAGTCTTTCGATCATCTTTTTGAAAGTCGTACAGTTCTTGATTGAGTGTCCTATGATTCCTGCATGGTATTCGCATTGAGCGTTCGTGTCATACCATTTAGGGTATGGAGGTTGTATAGGTTTTAGGTAGAAAGGGGATACTACATGTGCATCAAAGAAAATTTGGTACAGCTCCTTATACGTGATTGGGATGGGCGAGAATTGGGATTTTTCTGAGTTCGATCTTGGATTGGGTTCTTGCCCTGAGGTGACCTGATGCTGTTGGGGTCTGATAGTAACGGGTACTACTTTTGGATATGCTTCTTGTTGAGTCTAGACGCTTATTGGAGTAAAACCTAGGGGATAGACAAGGTCTTCATTATCATCTCAACTGTTAATTACTAGGCCTGTAACACCCTAAAAATTTGAGTATTTAAATTTGCATAATTTTGGTGTTTAGATTTTAAAGGAAAAATCTTTTATTTTAATTTGGTGTTTATTGAAATCTTGAGAGGGTAAAGCATAATTTGGAGAAGAAATAAAATTTATTAAAGTGAGATTTATGGAAGTGAAACAAAGGTGATTAAGACTTAAGCTAAATTAGTGCTAAAAAGTGTCATAAAATGAGCATATGGCATGGTGGAGATTGGCGCATGGGTTCAAGTAAGAGGGAAGAGGTTCGAATCCCTTGTATAGCACCTAGATAAAATTTTGTTTTAATTTTCTGCTCATGGCTATGAAGTGTCTGCAAGGGACATATAAGGAAGGTGTTGACCATGTATTTTTGGTTAGTGTATCAAGGGATTAAGGTAACAACTAACATATGGTATGAAATCAAAAGTTTAAGGAAAGATAGGGGGACATAAGGCACTTATCAAGGGAAAATTTGAAAGAAATAATGGCCAATTGACCATAGGTGGGACGGCAATATTGGTAGGGGGAGGAGAGCCAAAATTTTGTTAGTTTGGCAAAAATCTCATTCTTTTCTCTTTGGTTAACCTTTGCACTTTGTGCAGAATTTTTATTCCTCTCCTTTCAATATCCCTTTTTGGCCGAATTTTGCACTTGGTTAAGCCAATATCTCTTGACCATTTGGTCACTTTTATTCATTTTGTTAACTTTCTTTTGTATTCTCCTTGTGCCGAAATCACCTATACCAAAATCAATCTCTTTCTTTTTCTTTGCCATGGCCGAATATACCAGCACCTAAGTTCATATTTTTCTTTTCTTTTTCTTCTAATCTCCTTGAAATCAAAACATCATCACCATCATCCTTTCGTTCTTATACTATTTCTTTTCAATCGAAAATTTTCTCCATCTTCACTCTCTTGGCCGAATGTTATTGTGCCTATAAGCCAAAAATTATTTTTCCATTCTTAATCATTTATAGCCGAATCTTTCATCAATTTAGACACCATTCTCCATCCTTTTCTTTTCGATTGTGGATCATAGGTAAGGGGTTTTTCTTTTCCATTTTTCGTTTTAATAAGTGATATTATGGCCGAATGTCATTAGATTATTGAAGGTCTTTTTGGATTGATATGGCATTCATATTAATAACGTTTTTTCGTTATTATTTAGTGCAATAACGAGATCGGAACTCAAGAGATCGGGAGAAACGTTGAGACGTTTTATTTTGGTAAGGAAATCAAATCTCTTTAAATCTCTAGTATTATTGATATTATTTTAGATCTAACTAAATTCTTTTGGATCTTGAAGACCGCCAAGATAGGGAAGAAAAGGCGGTGTTTAGTTATCGTAAGAGGGTGGATCTGTAAATCCCCATTCAAACGAAGAGCGGTTTCTCGCAATCGGGATTTTCCACGGGTTGTGGGCCATCTTCCGAAAGAAGTCCATTATTCAAGTAGTACGAACCTCTGAGTAGTTATACGTTGGTGGATTTCTCGTGCTAGTGAATCGATAAACGAAGGAAAACCGAAAATCAAGTGATTCAAAATCAAGAGGGTAAGATTTTGGATCCATTAACAAATAAGATTATTTTTGTAATTAGTTGTCTAACGAATCGAAATATATTTTAGGTGCTTAGGAGCGAGAAGGGATAATACTCACGATCGAGGTGTGTAATTTCACCCTCATTATTTTTGGGTTGTATGTCAAATTTCTAAGTATGGTAGAAAAATCGTAAAACGACTAGATCGGTAAAAGCACAAAAATTGATATTTTGATGAAATACGTAAAAACGACTAAATCGTGAAAATTACGAAAACGCCCACAAGAAATTAATTGTTATTATGAAAATTTGATGTTTCGTGAAAATGGGCCGTAAATACTCTAGTTCGTGAAAATGGGCCGTAAATACTCTAGTTCGTGAAAATGGGCCGTAAATACTCTAGTTCGTGAAAATGGGCCTTAAATACTCTAGTTCGTGAAAATGGGCCGTAAATACTCTAGTTCGTGAAAATGTATTACATAAATCATTCAAAAGCATACTAAATGTGGGATTAAAATATGTTACTTTTAAATTTATCACTATACAAACTTAGTTGAGGACCATTTTGAGCTCAATACGTGTTTAGAGGATCCAAGTACTTTGTCAATGCCCCAAGACGTAGTATACTTCCTCACCGTTAATTCAAGCATAACAAGACTACCACATGTCCTATTTTTTATCAAAATTTGTGCCGCCCTTTTCGAGTTTTTGGCTCAAAACCCTTTGGTCTCAAAGCGCCTTTGCTAGTTTTTGCCTTGGCCTCTCCTTCTTTTTCTTTTTCTTTCTTTTTCTTTTAAATTTGACTCAAGGCCCTTTATGGTTTTCACCTTGTCCTTTCCTTTTCGTAAAATACTTATTGAATGAACCCCGAATTCACCAGATTAGGCAAGTCTTTGGCATCCATCTCTACCAATATCAATGCTCCTCCGCATGTGCCTTCTACAACATAAGGTCCTTCCCTTGGCATCTTCTTTTCTAAAATCTTTTGTAAAAGAAAGAAGTTCTCCTCGTGGAATTCTCTAGGATAAACATCTTTGTCGAAGCTTACATTATTTGACCATGATGAATAACTTTAACCTTTTCTTTGATTAGGTTCAATTGGAAAAATGCTTTCATTCCATAAACCAATGGGTAAGATGTTGCCTCGAAAAAAGTCCCGCCAATGCTCGATAATCGTAGAAGATAAATAGTAACTTCTTTATGCCAATCTTTATAAGTCTTGGTCATCTTTTCTACAATTTTTTTTTTTTAGGTCGCCTTTGTTGCTCTATAATATGGTGTCTCGATCTTTGAATAGTCTACAAACTTTTGACTTTGTCCTTTTTAGAATTCTTTGCCTGCTACCGATATTTTTTTTTTTTTTGACTTGAGCTTGTAACATTGGCATATGAAGCTACTTCCACCCTCTTAGTGAAGTAAACGATGACCACGATGATGAATCAATATCGACTAGAAGATTTTGACGAGATTAGCCCCATAATATCCATGCCCTACATATAAAAAAAGTCTGTGAAGAAAATGGAAGAGTCACACAAATCTGTCTTCTTCAATTCATTATTTGTGGTATAACCGATGCAATCCCTTCCATGGTAGACCAACGAAAGGCTCAATCCTCATGTTTAGCCCGTGTCTTAGTAGCCTAGGCATGTCCCGATATGATCGTATAAAACATCTTTGAATTCTCAAAATAACTCAATGATGTCTTGCCTTATTTAATGCGATGAGTCTGGGCTTCGATCTTCACCCCTTTCCTAGGCTCATAATATCCACTCGACCCTTTATAGAGTAGGATCTGTTTTCATCTTGTTCTACCATTCTTAACAAATAAGATAGGTTAAAATCTCGTCATCTTCAAAGTCTTGAGACCTCTACAAACATATCTTACTCAAAAGGAGACTCGAGTAATAAATGTTGCTCACATCTTTGATATTTGGAGACCTATTGTAGGTTTGGAGGAAGATTTTAAAGAATAAATGATTGAAAGAATGATCATTTGTATGGTCATAAATGAAGAATGAAAGAATACTTGAAAGAAACAAAAGAATGTATAATATGAAATATAAAGAATGAAAAAATATTTGCTTAAAAAAAGATGCATTTTATTGAAATAAAATTCGGACATAAACCTATTTAAAAAAGGATTCTAATTGTCTCTAGGCTTAAGGCAGCAAGCACGTTTTGAATATTACTCTATATCAGCTCTAAAAATATAAGGATTTCTTCCATAGTCCCATTATTCAAAACACTCCCAAGTATGCAAGGCCTTGAAAACTTTTATTCCCCGATTCCCTCTTCAGATATGTCATTAGTGTTTAGATTCCCAATATCAGTCTTGCACTAAAGCCCTGAACTCGATGCATTCTTGAATCTCATAGATCTCACCCCTTCACCTAGATGGTTGGGTGATAGATTTTCACGCCTGCAGGGATCATCGATTTGATAATACCCATTTTGACAAGTCTTTCGATCATCTTTTCAACTCTTGATTGAGTGTCCTATGATTCCCGCATGGTAATTAGTTCGTGTCATACCATTTAGGGTATGGAGGTTGTATAGGTTTTAGGTAGAAAGGGATACTACATGTGCATCTGACTCCTTATACGTGATTGGGATGGGCGAGAATTGGGATTTTTCCGAGTTCGATCTTGGATTGGGTTCTTGCCCGAGGTGACTGATCTTTGTTGGGGTCCGATAGTAACTGTACTACTTTTGGATATGCTTCTTGTTGAGTCTAGACGCTTATGGAGTAAAACCTAGGGATAGACAAGGTCTTCATTATCATCTCAACTGTTAACTACTAGGCCTTTCCTCTCTTCAAGCCCTTCGACTATTAAATGACTTAACTGGACAATCACATTCTTTTGGAATTCCCGCATGTCTTGTTGAATTTTGGTCAATTGCTCTTGCATCTATATTTGTCTTTACTCTAATCTCTCCAATCTTTGTTCCATGTTTTCCAAGTTAACTCACTATCTTTCTTTCTACTTTCTTCTGGGATAATTTTAACTAATTAGGCTCTTTCTATGGACTTAAATGCATATGATGTGATGTAATGCAAATGCATGAAATGCAATGCAAAGGAATGAAATGCAAAAAGAGAGGTGCTGATTCTGAATTCAATTCCATTAGAAAAACTTTACTAGAAAATAAATTTCTTTACACAAAATGGATTACATATGCGGCTTTGTCCTCATAGTCCAAGTGAAAACATCAATCCCCTTCTTCGCGAAGGATGTTATGGTCGTATCCCATGAACTTTCCTAATACATGCCTCTTCTAGCTCCTTGTTACTTGATCTAGGCCATGACTCTTCACTCACTTATTTTCATAAAGCTCATTAGCCTCTTCAAGAAAGCCAAGACGTGGTAATTCTCGAATAGTCTTTGTCATCTTGAATCCTTGAGCAATAAAATCTTATTTTCCTTCATGGACTATCAGTCTTCTCTGGTCATGTTTACTTAGACCATAGTCGAACGACCGTATTATAATCCACTTTATCAAGAAATCCATTTTCTCATGACTAACTCTTCTATTTAGCAATCGAATTTGAATCAACACCTCTTTTCCATTATGTGAATGCAATGCAATCAAAACAAAAGAAAACACGTTAGTACAAGAGAAATCAATAACAAAATAGGGTACCTATCTGGGTGACCACTAGGGCTCAATATAACTCTATCTAGGGTTGGCTCTTAAGGATCACTATATGTGGCTTAGTTCTAAAGGGTGGGTACCTGAACCAGCAGATTCCTCAATCCTCACCCATTATAGGCTCATATGGATTGAGTTCAGTTCAGGGGAATACATTACCCTATGGCCATACGGAGGTGAAAACCTCACGAAGACATAGGTACGGATGTATCCCGAAAGTAGTCCACTAGCCCATGCTGAGGTGAAAACCTCACGAAGGCATAGTTTCTTACTCTCACTTAAAAGGGTGTGACCACAACGGTCATGCAATGCAATGCAAAGATATTTAAAAAAATTAGAACCACATGCAATAAAAAGGATCATAAATTTGGACAAAAGGATAGGAAATAATCAATTTTATGGGTTGACTCTCTTATTGTCACCAGTGGAGTCGCCAAGCTGTCAAAACCATTTTTATATTTTTAAAAAAAAATAGGGATCGACTTTAAAAATGAAAATAGATCGCCACCAATCTTTTTTCGAGGTGTGATCGGGTCACCTTGAAATTGATCATTTTAATAAAAAATTTTGATTTATTAAAACAATGATTTTGGTCTACGAAATTCGAGAAAATGGGCTAGGGAGTTGGTTATGTACGAGGAAGGATTAGCACCCTTATAATGCCCAAAAATTGGTACCTAATTGATTAATTAATATCCTAATGTCAAAAATTTGAAAAGATTTTAAAACACGATCCTTTTGACTTTTAAAACTTATGTCCTTTAATTTTAAATGGACATTCAATTATTTGGATTTTAAAATAAAAATTGAAACTTAGTAAGTTAGAGCACGATCTTTCGAATTTCCAAACACCGAATATCCTTTGCTTTTTAGAAATCCTTGCCTCGAGATGACAAAACGTCACATCCAGTGAGTTAGGACACCACATCTTAAATTCTCGAGATAGGTTTTTTTTATTTGAAAATCATATATTTTAATTCCGAAAAAAGGTATTTGATCATTTAGACTTAATGAGAAAAATTGAAGCCAGTAAGTTAGGGCACGATTCCATCAAAACTCCAAATGTCAAATATTACCTTATTTTAAGAAATAAAGTTTTGGATAAAAAGTGGCAATTAAAATAAATTTAAATAATTAAAACAAATGAATAAATAATGATTAAGCAATTAAATGGATAAATAAAAAAAGTTAAAAAATGCATAAGTCAACTTAACTCCCACAATATGAGGATTCGGCGAAATTCCTCCACCAAAAACTAACTCAAACGGAAGCAACTTAAAAAGAAATGAAGATGAACGAAGAAAAAAAAAAGAACAAGCCATAGAAATTAAGAATGCAAAAGAGAGAGAAATTTGAGTGAATACTCTTAAGAATTTTTATTACTCAAAACTCAAGTGTGTTTTACAATGAAGAGAGAGGCCTCTATTTATAGTTGAGCCTCCCCCAAATACATCAACGGTTAAGATTAAAATCAATTACATCAATCTCTAAGATTACAAAAGGTATCTACAAATTAAATCTCTAAGATTTCAAAATCATATCTTCTAAGATTGCATCTTCCATATCTTCTAAGATTGCATATCATATCTAAAATTTGCATATCATATCTAAGATTGCATACCATATCTTCTAGGATTGCATATCATATCTAAGATTGCATATCCTTGAAGATTGTGTTCCCATATACGTCAAGCTTATAGATGGACCTTCAATCTTTTAATAGGTCATTTTGATCGGGCCAAATGATATATTTTAGACTGGACTTGGACTTTGTTTTATTATTTTGGGTTTATTATTTTTTGTATGGGCCCGAGCTAAATGGGCCTATTACAACATGATAAATATTTGATTTCTTGATCTCAATTATGTGTACTTATTCCATGTTTTAATGTTTTCAGAATATTAATTCATGATTGATATGCTTATTCAGTGGAGCAAAAGTCCCTGTTTAAGAGTATATCTAGCATAATTGAGTGGAGTTGTATGCAATCCTAGAAATAGGACGACATAAATCTATTGGATTAGAGTCAAATCTAATAGGATAATCCATAGATCGAGTTAATGCGACAATAGGGGTTTTAATTAGAAAGAGATTTCAATTAATCAACCTAGAGTCAGTTATTTTTTCTCTCGAAAGAGATATTAATATAATTTAGGGATTTCTACGGATCTAGGCAAGTTAATAAATCGTTTAATTCAGATTCAGAATAATAAGTGAAGTCTAGGTGGATCCTTTCCTAGGTATTGTCTCTTTCATTGGTTCATTCGAACATTTTCTTACTTAATTCTCTGTTGTGTCTTAATAATTAGTTTAGATAATTTTAGATTAAAAACAATTCCTTCGATTTATACGGCTAGATAATAAAAAGATAGTAATTACTAGTACTTTTGGTCCTCGTGGATATGATATTCCCGACACACCATAACTATACTGCTATTCGATAGGTGCGCTTGCCTTTTTTGTGATTTTAGTTAGTTAAGTGAATCATCATCAGTAAGAAAATATTTCTAATTTTTACAATTTTATTTAAGTTCATTATTAATTTGTTAAAAATATCTTCTTTTTTTGTTTTTTATAATCAGGCCGAAGATTGGATTTTGAAGTCATATATACACATTTTATATTCGAGGCCATTGCCTATGATTGAATCGTATTTGGAAGATATGAGATTCTTACACATGTCTCGTATGCTTGGGGGTGTAAATTAGATCCCACACTTATCAACACATTGGTCGAAAGATGGAGATTTGAGACACACACATTTCATCTTCCATGCAGTGAGTGTACAATCACACTCGTGGGCATTCAATTACAACTCGGTTTACTGGTAGATGGGTCATTCGTTACGGGACTAATGGTCATTGGTGATTAGAGCAGTGTTTGAGAGCAATTGTTAGTCAAGGTGTAGGACAAGTTTTTCGATAGTCGGATAGAGATGAAATAGTTGCAAGAAAATTTCGATTATCTTTACGAGAGTTCGAGTCCCATTGAAAGAGAACAACACGCTCGAGCGTACATCCTAAGGTTAATTGGAGGTGTTCTAATGCTCGATATATAACAGCCCAATTTAGGGGCTAGTCAAAATAGTGGTTTCGAGACCACTAAATCGAGGTCGGGAAATTTATTTTGATGTTATTTTATGTGTTGTAGCATAATTATAAGGCTATGTGAAAATTTTGGTGCATTAATTTGAGTGATAGCATGCTTAATTATGAAAAAGGATTAAATCGTATTAAGTGCGAAAGTTCTATTTTATATGGTAAAGATACCTAATAGCTGTAAAATGCAATTTGGAGGTCTTTAAAGTGAAATTAGGCCATTTATCTAGTGATGGCCGGCCATATAGGAGCTAGGGAGACAAGATTTTAATGTTGGTCAAAATTTGATGGATATTAGGTGATAAAAATGAATAAAATAATATGAATAAAGATGTTATCATCTTTTCACTATTCATCCACCTTCATCCACCAAAAATTTGAAGAGAAAACAAGGGTTTTGAAGCTCAAACTTTAATCCAACATATTCCCTAGCAAGTAAGTGATTTTTGAAGTTTTTCTTGATGATTTTTGTGTTTTTGGAGTTCCCAAAGCTTAAGCTAGCTAATGAGGGGACCAATTTGCAATATAGTTGAAAGTATATGTACTTGCAATGAAAGATTTTATGTTGTTAGCTGAGTTTTTATGGAAGAAAATGAATGTTAGGAATATGAGAAACAACTTTTGTGGAAGGTGTTAGCATGAAAACACCTAAATAGGACTTAAATGCAAAGAATAAATTTGTGTCATAAATGCATGAAATGGTTGGAATGGTGAGTAGTTGTAAGAGAAATAAATGTTCAGCTAGGCTTGTTTATTGATAAAATGTTTTGAAAAATGATTTACGAGCCTAGGGGCAAAATTGTAATTTTGCCATAGTGTAAGGGCAAAATGGTCATTTTGCCTAAGTGTAGATTTTGATGCATTATGATCATTAGATGATCTAAATGAATGAATCTTATTGTTATAGATCAAGAAGAATGCGGAATTAACCTTGACCGAAGAAAAGGCAAGGTTACGGAGTAAACCGCAATTCAATACGTTTTGCACCGAGGTAAGTTTATGTATAAATGATGCATTTTATATATACATTCGTGTTGCTAATTAGTGCATGGCACAATTGAGAACATGTATGATTCAAGTGGATAGAATGTGGTAGTTATTGAATAGCTCTAGTGTGAATGATAGAATGGATATGTAAGTGTAGTATATTAATACTTGACGGTGGGCTAAGTGCGATACCACCTTAATACTTAATTATGATGGGCTATGTGCGATACCATCGACTATTTATCATTTGGTGGGCTATGTGCAATATCACCATAACTAACCTCTTTGGTGGGCTATGTGCGATACCACCCTAATAAAGGCTGATGATGGGCTATGTGCGATACCACCCTAATAAAGACTGATGGTGGGCTAAGTGCGAAACCATCGACTAATTTGATTATGACTAGTTGATTGAAAGATTGTGACATGTTGTATTATGTGAGATTGTGGTGCTAAGTGCAGGGAGGCATGCTAATAAATGTATACATTAAGCTTGTGATATGGTTTGGATGTGGAAATGGAAGAAATGAGTAAGCATGATTCTGAATGTGGAATGTTTCTTGTTTGGTATGTAATGCTATTTATTGTTTATCACATACTATAATACTAATTGTTTACATGTAAACTTACTAAGCTTAAAGCTTACTCCCCTTTTCTTTTCCCTTGTTTTATAGAGTTTAAGAGTTGAGCCAAGATACACCGATAACCAGAAGATCGCTCACACTATCAGCTCACCTCGGTATATCTAGACTTAGTGATTTTATATATGGCATGTATAGGGGCTAGACTAGTTAGATTATTTTGATATTTTGGCCAAAAGTGTGTTGGTCCCTTATCAAGATAACTACATTGTATATTGCCATGATTGATGGCTCACCTTGTCATTTATGAAAATATAAAGTTATTCATGGAAGTTCATATTGCAATTAATGAGTTGTTTATTGATATGTTGAACAGATTCATGTGGTGTGATTTAGAGGGGTGTAAAAAGCTTGGCAAATAGCCTCATTCTCGTCCGCATGGGTAGGCACACGGGCATGTGTCTATGTCGTGTGTGACATAAGGTCAGTCCATGGGCGTGTGTCCAAGCCGTGTGAAGTCTGCACTTAGGATTTGGAATTTAAATTGACACACAGTAGATGCACACAGGCGTGCGACAGTCGTGCGGATTAATCAGAGGCGATCATGGGCCAGCCACACGTGCGTGTGCTTTGGCCATGTGCTAATTAAGGGTTGATGATGTCATAGTCAGAGAGCTTTATGGGTAGAGCACAAGGGCATGTCTAGGCCGTGTGAATTAAGTCAGTGTCATCCACGGGCATCGAACACAGGCGTGTGAGATGATACACGGGCGTATTCTTAGACCAATGATAAACCGTAAAAGTAACATATTTTAATCCCACATTTAGCATACTTTTGGATGATTTATCCCTTGATTTATGTAAAAAGGTGCTCTTAATCCTTTCTTTTCATGTTTTATACTCAGGAAAGCACCGGAGGATGAAAAGAACGAGAAATAGGCCTAAAACGGACCAAATGGGTCATATCACAAAATCGGCACGGCCTAGACTTAAGCCCACACAGGCGTGCCTCTTAAGATAAGTCCGAACACGGCTTGACCATGATTTACACGGCTGTACCCCATCAACAGGCTTGCACACAACCTGGCCACGAAACACACGGGCGTGTGCCCATGGGTGTGTCCCTGCCACTGCCAAGAGGAGTTCTACTCGGAATAGGGTACTTAGAGGCAAAGAAACACATTCCAAAGCCTATTCAAACACCCGAGTAGGAACTATACTTGAATTAGGATACTTAGGGGCCAAATAAAGCATTCCAAGAGCCTATATAAGCACCCTAAGCATAACCTTCAAAGGGAGTTCGGCAGAAACCTTCTGTCAGAGCCAACGATTAGCTAGGCCAAGGAGCCGAGCCAGAAAGGTCATATTTGTGGGAATCACTCGAAGATAGCCAGTTGATCCATCTCAAGAAGCTAGAATTCTACTCAAGACGGCGGATTTCTCCTTCAATTCCTTCAGGGAGTTTTAGGGATTTCTTATGTTTTGTTTTATCTTTTCTTCTGAGATGTTTTCTTTTATTGTTATGAACTAAACCCTTGAGATATTCAAGGGATGAAACCTAAGACGGATCTTGTTATTGTTTTCTAAACTATATGATAAATATTTGATTTGTTCTTAATTATGTGTGCTTAATTCTTGTGTTAATATTTCCGGGATATTGATTCAAGTCGAATGTGCTTAGGTGGTGGAGAAAAAGTCCCTGCTTAAGAGTAGATCTAGCATAATTAAGCGGAGTTGATCGCGCGCCTAGAGATAGGGTGATGAGATTTTTTCGGATTAGGGTGAAACCTAATATGAGAGTTCATAGCTCGAGTTAATGTGATTCTAGGGGTTTTAATTAAAAAGAGATTTCAATTAATCAACCTACGGTTAGACGTTATTTCACCTCGAGAGAGGGTTTAATATAAATTAGGGAATCCTACGGATCAAGTCAAGTGAATAAATCATCTGGTTCAGTGTTAGATAACAAGTGAAGTCTAGGTGGATTCTTCCTAAGGGTATCATCTTAATCAACTGAGTTTTCCCAACAGTATTTCCCCAATTCATTCTTTTTGTCTTTGCGTCTTTAGCTTAGTAGTTAATTAGTTTTAGATTAAACAATCAATCACTTAATATTTAGGCTAAATAATAGAAAGAAGGTTAGTATTAGTACTTTTAGTTCCTTTGGGTTCGACAATCCGGTCTTACCTAAGCTATACTCATCGCTCGATAGGTGCACTTGCCTTAAGTCGTTGTCGAGTTAGTTTCGTGTTCGATCATTCTCTTTATAAATTTTAAAAATCGACAAAATAGCGTTCAAGTTTTTGGCGCCGTTGCTGGGGAACTAAAATATTAAGAAAGACCTATTTTTATTACTTTAGCCATTATTTTTATTTTCCACAATTTATTTTTATTTTTATTTTTATTTTAGTTTTTAATTTTCTAAATTTTCTTTCTTTCTTTTCCAACGCAGGTACCTCTAGTTTATGACTAGAAGGAACCCGACAAGACTCTAATATATGATAGTGATATCAAAGCTACCGCTCGTAGGAATCGCAGAGAAATCAGGCGAGCCTTAAATTACCAAGAAGAACAACAACAAGGCAGATCCAATCCTACTGAAGGGATGGACGAGAATAACCCACCACCATAAGATGTGGCAGAAAACAATGCTCCACGTACTATGTATGATTATGCTAAACCTCATTTAACAGGAGCAGAATCGAGTATTGTTAGGCCTGATATAGCTGCTAATAATTTTGAATTAAAGCCTAACACTATACAAATGATACAACAATTCGTTCAATTTGATGGTTTGCAGGACGAAGACTCGAATACTCATATAGCTAAATTTTTAGAGATCTGTGATACCTTTAAAATAAATGGCATTTCTGATGATGCCATACGTCTTTGGTTATTTCCCTTTTCATTAAGGAATAAAGCCAAGCAGTGGTTGAACTCGTTACCACAAGGGTCAATCACTACATGGGATCAAATGACCGAAAAACTTTTATTAAAATATTTCCTACCTGCCAAAAAGGCCAAATTACGGAATGATATCTGCTCTTTTGTGCAGATGGATTTAGACACATTATACGACGCATGGGAGAGATAAAAGGATCTCTTGAGAAGGTGTCCACACCATGGTTTACCCTTATGGCTCCAAGTCCAAACTTTCTATAACGGTATAAACCCCTCAACGAGGCAACTAATTGATTCAACCGCCAGTGGAACCCTGAACAATAGAACTCCTGAAGCAGCCTACGAGTTTATTGAAGAGATGTCACTGAATAACTATCAGTGGCAGGTTATAAGGACAAAACCAACAAAATCAGCTGAAGTTTTCAACCTCGACGCAGTAACCATGCTATCAACACAGGTAGAGATGATGAATAAAAAGCTTGATAGTTTGTGTTCTTCACAGGTACATCCAGTAATGCATTGCAATGCAAGTAGAACTGTGGCAAATCCTGAGTACCCACCCTACCAACCGGGCACAGAGAGCAAACAGATGAACTATATAGGTAATAATTTCAGATCTAATAATAATCCTTATAGTAATACCTATAATCCAAGTTGGAGGAACCACCCAAATTTTTCATGGGGAGGTCAAGGAAATCAAGGAAATCAAAGATAACAACCTCCTCAAAATTTCCAAAATAAGCCATATCCATAAGAAAAGAAGTTGAACCTCGAAGAGATGTTGACAAAATTCATGGAAGCAACAGAAAACCGTCTCCAAGACCCTGAGGCAACACTGAAAACACAACAAACATCGATGGAAGGGATCAAGAACCAAGTTGGGGAACTTACTAAGTTAGTCGGGGAAGTTACAAAGTCAGTTGAACAACTTGCAAAGTTAATGTCCGAACGACCACAAGGGCGTCTACCAAGCAACACCGAGAGCCATAACAGCTCAGGAAAATGTAGGGTTAGATGAACCCAATTCAATTCAAGAAAGTGAGGTAGAAGAAGGTAAAATTGAGGTAACACAAGAAAAGCCAAAACCGGTAATCAAATAGTACCAACCTCGCATACATTATCCCAAAGCATTAAAGAGAGACAATACAGAAGAACAGTTGGGTAAGTTTCTTAAACTTTTAAAGAAATTACATATTAACTTACCACTTCTTGAAGCTCTGTCACAGATGCCAAATTTGAGGAAATTTTTAAAACAACTCTTGATGAACAAGCGTAAGTTAGACGAGGAGTCGCATGTGGAGCTAAATGCAATGTGCTCAGTAATTCTACAAAATAGACTACCACGGAAGCTAAAAGATCCAGGGAGTTTTACAATTCCATGTTTAATTGGTAGACTAACTGTTGATAATGTTTAAGCAGCTAGGTCTAGGGAAACCCAAACAAACTAGGTTGAGTATACAATTAACTGATAAAACTGTTGAAATTCCTAAGGGTATTATCGAAAATGTTCTTGTAAAAATTGATAAATTCGATTTCCAGCAGATTTTGTTGTCTTAGACATGGATGAGGATAATTCGATTCCTTTAATTTTAGGAAGACCCTTTTTAGCAACTGCCAGGACTAAAATTGATGTTGGCATATGAGAACTCATTCTTCGTGTAGGTGACGAATTGATTAGTCTACAAGCTCTTGACTCGACCAAGACATCAATAGATGAAGGTGAGAAAGTAAATTCAGTTGATGACCAATTTGTTCACCTTTTACCACAGGATCCACCAAAAAAGCCGTAGACCTGAGTCGGATCATAGACCTCATGCAAATAAAGAAGAACTATATAAGGAACGAAGCCTTAAAGTCGACAAACCAGATGAGTGGAAAACACACTTTAAAGAAGAACCTGAACCACACGAAGTAAACCCAAAGGAGCCCCCAAAAGAACTCGTAGGAACATCAAATCACTTCAAAATAGGAGATAAGGTATGTATGCACAAAGTAGATCCTCGAATCATCCCATCAGACCCAAATAGAACCGAAGGAATCCTTCTTGAGGTACGCAATATCACCCCATACGGAACAGTAGAGGTAAGCAATCCAATATTCGACACTTTTAAGGTAAACTCTTCTCGACTTAAACTTTATCATGAAAATAAAACATCAGCATAAGGAAGATGTTCAAACCTTCAAACCACCATGATTATACAAATGAAAGAAAAGTCCAGCTTAAGACTTTAAACGAGCGCTTCTCGAGAGGCAACTCGATTACTAGCTTGAAGTACTTTACATTTTTTTATGTTCTTTTATTTTCTTTTCTTCTTTCTGAATGCCTAGTTGTAAACTAACCAAAAGCGTAGATTCCCAGGTCACACGACCTTGCACGCGACCGTGGCTATGGCCGTGTAGAAGTACAGTATCTCCGTACTGACAATGGTAGAAGAGGTACAAGTCAGAGGGAATCAAATCTTCGAGCCACGAACTTCAAACACCACCCCACGAGCACCGAAAAAATGCCACGGCCGTGCAATGCAGCCGTGGACAACTCTGACTTATCACCAATGGGCATGGCAATATGAAAAACGGGCGTGGGTGAACCAACACGCTTAGACACATAGATGTACGAGGTGGCCGTGTGAATCGACACGCCCACGGTACACAGGCATGGGGAAGTACCAGACTTGAAATTATTTAAAGCCACCCCTCTTCCCTTCCTTCTCACCTACCCCCATCTTCTTCCTTCCTTCTTTTTCTCAAATTTCTCTCCTCTCCATAACAAGTCTCTAAGCTCTTGAGCCTACACATATCCATGTCAAAGAAGTGAAAAAGCCAAGCGCAGTCACCTCAAAGAAGACCGATCTACATAAGTTCATGCCAGCCACTTCAACACTCCAACACACTAATGGTCTTCAAGACATTTTCGGTTCTATTTTTCTTTTCTCTTTTGCTTCAATTTCCTTATCTTTACTTCTCTTCTGCTTAATTTAGTTTATTTTACTTTAGTTTCTTAGTTTTAGGTTCTTCAGGCTGCTTGGGAATCACACCACTTTCGCCACCGCCAGCATCTCTGCGGCCTTAGAAGTCACACCCACCTCGCGAACCATCTAACAATAAGGACTCCTCAGTCCATTCATCTTTTATGTTAAATTTATCTTACTTTCTGTTTTCTTTCCCTTTAGTTTTCTTTTCCTTAAATATATAATTAGTTTATTTTAAATATGTCTTAATAATTCTTGGCAAATCCGTCATGAGTTTTCCAATTTCTTCATCTAGCACAGTGACTATTGGCATCCACCACAGCACCACCGCCTCTTCCTCCAAATTGGGCCAGGAATAGTGATCCCCAAAAAAAAAATTAAGAAGTGTCACTTCTCCCCTTCTCTTTCGATTTAGTATCACATGATTATTTATCTATCTTTGTACACTGAGGGCAATGTACATATTAAGTGTGGGGGGTAAAAGTGCCTAACTTTTTGCATTATTCTCAAATCCATGAATTGTATCTAGTTCATAAGAAATTTCCTCATATTACTAATTAGGATGAAATTTCTGATGATTTATGATTCTTATTAATATGTTTTTGAGTAAGTCATAGTTAATTGTGCATTGATGATTTAAATTTTAAGATACTATAGAATCAAGCATGATAAGTTTATTTTTCGTAAATTAAAAAAATTCTAGGTTGTTGAACTAAATTTGAATATTACCTTGAAGTTTGAAATTTACAGGGATTGATGTCAAATACCCATAATTTTTGTGAGATTTGAGCCTTATAAGAGCATATATTCTTTTTCATGCTCACTTTATTGATTATGAGTGTGCCAATAATGAATTGTTATTCTAGTACTTGCCTCGATTATACATGTCAAGACCACATTTTTGATTTGATATACTGAGATGATAAAGTGTAACGCCCTAAACCCGGTCAACACACCACGATCGAATCTGGTATGTTACAGGGAAAAAAGATTTTGAGAAAATAGGTTTAAGTTTAGATGTTTGATGAAAACACTTCGCGAAATTGTGTATTTGAAGAAAAACTCGAGTAGGCTTGATTAAAATCTGATGATGTATTTGAAAACCCAAAAATTTTGAAAACTTAATCAGATGTGTGGGTAAAACAAGTTTATCTCATTTAGAAGTTGAAGTTGTTTCTTATTATTACTAAAGCATTTTGACTTAGTAGAAAATCGAGGCTAAGTAAAAAAAAAACATTTGAGTTCTCTTTATCCCAAATCATAGTGTGATACCCGATGGTATAGTTTTAAAATATCGCTTTTGTAGTTTGAAATCATTGTCCTTCCAAGTTTTAGCGAATTTTAACCCAATTAACTTGTTAAGGCATATTATAAATCTACTTTAAACATAACCATAGCAAAACATAATTTTAAAAGGCCATTTACAAACCCAAATAAACCCAAATAGAAATAAATAAGCTAATGTACCAAATTTTATAAAGTCTGAGCAAATCCTTATTTAAGCATGGCATGAGCACCTCGAGTCCATCCCGACTCCATGTCCGCGTCTAAGTGTCACCAAATGTCAAAGAGAGAGAGTGAGTCGCAAGACTCGGTGTGTAAATCCCTCCCAATAATACAACATGCTAACACACATCATAGCAAAGCAATACAATTAATGCACCTGCTCCTAACCATCCATTACACCTTCTCTACCCCTGTGGTACCAAACCACCGGTGGTGCTAAACCACCGTGACCCAAAGTCACGATATCCATAATGTGGTGCCAAACCACCGGTGACCAAGTCACGAATAATCCAATGATGGGGCCAACCCATCGTGTGATACCAAATCACTAGCGACAATCCCATATCTCATAAGTGGGGCCAACCCACGGTGGTGTCAAACCACAAGGACGAGTCGCAATGAGGTGCCAAACCTCCGTGTCCCAAAGACACAAGCAGGATACTAAATCACCGTGACCGCAATACAATCCGATGATGGGGCCAACCCATCGTGTGATACCAAATCACCGGCTTCAATCCCAGATAATCAATCGTGGGGCCAACCCACCGTGGTGCTAAGCCATCGACGAGACGCCGAGGTTCCAAACCTCTGTGACCCAAAGTCACAAAATATCATTTGTGGTACCAAACCACCGGAGGTGCTAAACCTCCGTGTCCCAAAGACACAAAGTGTCCCAAAGACACGGATATCATACTCCCCTCCTCTCATATTACCCATACATGTCATATCGATGCAAATCATGCCATAGTGCAAACATGCTAATATAGTATCACCTCACATATTACATACATCAGAATCATGCTAGCATATACCCTTAAGAGAACTCGCAATGGAACGAACTTACCGGATCCAACACATACCCCATAGGGTACCAGCAATCATCATACTGTTCCACTAAATACACGAACATATTATCATTAACATATTACTAGGTAATCAGTGTGTTAGTTACACACCTGGTAAAAGTGAAAGTTTTAATCCTAAGAATTGGTCTACATCCCTTGATCACCTCGACAACCCTGATCCTACAATCGGCCAACAAGGAATTAACACTTATCCCATTCAGCCAAAACCATTTAACCCAAAGGGTATATCGATTAACCCTTACCTTGCAAACGTTTGGTTTCCTACCAAACCCGAATCGACAATGGTTCCTTTTTTAACAATCTGCACACCCTATTAAAAGAACAGTTAATCCATTGAAACTTTGGCTTATAGAATTCTAAAAGAATAGACTAATAAGATAACCTCTTACCACTACTTACCACTTGACTTCTCCAATCGGCTGCTTCGAAATCCAAAGGCCCTATATGAAAACGATTACCAAAACTGAACGTTACTCCTTTTTAGCAGATACCAACATTGGCTCTCAAACACCAAAGATTGACAAAGCACAAGAAAGATGAGAAATGGCCATTCGGCCAACCACTTACCCCTTACTAGATCGATTGAACAAGACTCCAACAAGGTCACACTCCCCCTCTGATATACGGCAATAAAGAAACTATAGGAAGAAAGAAGAGATTCAGCTAGCACCCTTAATCAAAATGGGAAAGGAGGTTCGGCCTAAGAGCAATGAAAGAAAACGATTGGGAACAAACGGCTAAAGGGTTTGGAGAAGAAAAGAAGAAGATAAAAGGATGAATAGAGGGGTCCTTTCGGTTTTGTGTGAAAAGAAAAGAGAGTATAGATGAGAAGAAATGGGTTGATATTCGGCCAAGAATCGAATATGGAAAGAAAGAAAGTAGAGAAGCACCTTCGGTTCTTTCTTGGAAAAGAAAAGGAAATGGAGAAGAAAATTTTGGGGAGACTTTCGGCTATCAAGGTTTCCAAAAGAGAAAAGAGATGAAAGTGGGATGCTAGGTTTGGCTTGTTCAAATGAAAAAAAAAAGAAGAGAAGAAACAAGGCAAAATTGGCAACACAAATGTTTTGGGTTTTCGGTTCCAAGAAAAGAAAAAATATGAGCAGAAAAGGAGAGTCAAAGGAGCTAGTTTCGGCTCAAGTTGAAGAGAAACAAAATGCTGGTTTCGGTTTTGGCAATAAGCTACTTGAACATTCAGTTAAAGGAGAAAAAGAGAAGAAGTATTTTGAGGTTTTTACTAGCTTTTGACCAAGAGAAAATTGGCTTCCCTAAAGAGCTTGTGACCGAAAATGCACATTTGCCAAAGGCAAATTTGGCACACCCCTACAACACCAAAACCGGCCACTCATTTCCCTCTCCCAAAATCTCTCCAAACCACCAAATTCCCCAAACACTCTCCAACAACCGCCAAACTCCCCAAACACTCCCAAGCCACCAATTCAAATTACTTTGACCAAGTCTTCCTCCACAATTTGCTCTCCACCCACCATTCAAATAGGAAGACTTAGTCCAAGGCGTAGTTTGAACCGCCACAACTCCTCCCTCCATGCCAAATGGAACAAAATGGAGCACTCTGCAGCTTGAACTCAAGACCTCTCCCCTTGCACTTGACGCCACACACAAGCTCTAAGTGGCGCATGCTTTGCCACTTTGCTAGCTCTTCACTTGTGCAACAACTCCCCAAATAAAATACATAAGACCCACTCCTTCAAATTTCTATCACATAAAGCCCAAAACAAAAATTTTTCCTACCCTCGAGCTTACACCTAGCTTATAACTAAGCCCCAACAACATCGAAATAACAACATAACACATCAAGCACATGCAAGAAAGCCAAAATAAAATAGCCCTTAACCCGGATATTACGCTTCTACCCCTTAAAAATAATTTGGCCTCGAAATTACCTCGATCGTAAGAGTTGCGGTATTGTTGTCTCATCATATCCTCTGTTCCCACGTAGCTTCTTCCACGCCATGATTCCGCCAAAGAACCTTAACCAAAGGCACAGACTTCCTACGCAGAACCTTCACATCCCGATCTAAAATCAGACAGCTCTTCCACCATAGTCAAACTGGTTTACCTCGATCTCTTCCATCGCCACCACGTGCGATGGATCGAACGATAACGCCTAAGCATCAAACGTGGAACACATCATGGATCCGACTTAGCTCACTGGTAACTCAAGTCGATATGCAATCGTCCCACTCGCCTCAAGACTTTATACGACCCAATAAACCTCTGACTTAGCTTGCCTTTCCTTCCTAACCTTAACACTTTCTTCCACGGTGAGACCTTCGTAAAAACTTGATCTCCCACAAGAAACTCTATATCTCTTCGCTTAAGATCGGCATAAGACTTCGCGGTTCAAGCTTCCTTCAATCGAGCCTCAATCAACTTAACCTTGTCTTTGGTCTCAAAGAACCAACTCGTCCCAACAACCGACGTTCACTTAACTCTGTCCAACAAGTAGGTGAGCGACACTTCCACCGCATAACGCCTCATATGGTGCCATCTTGATGCTTGCTTGGTAACTATTGTTGTAGGTGAATTCAGATAACGAAAGATACTCCTCCCAACTACCCTCAAGTCCAAAACACACCCTCGTAACATGTCCTCCAAGATCAGATAACCTTTTCGATCGCCCGTCACCATGCGGATGAAATGTCGGTTGAAATCCAACCGCGCACTCCAGAGCCTCGATGCAACGCTTTCTAGAACCTTGACGAATCTGGATCCCTATCCAAATGATCGACATCGCACCCGTGCGCCTCACAATCTCGACACATACTTCGCCAACCTCTAAAGTGAGTAATCCACCTCACCGTAATAAAGTGAGTGATTTAGTCATCGATCCACAATTACCCAAATCAATCCTTCTTGCTCGGTGTAAGCAGTAATCCACCGACGAAATCCATAGTTATCCTTTCCCACTTCCATTGTGGAATCTTCATCGGTCAAGCAACCTCGACGGAATCGATGCTCACCTTGACACCGACATGTCGACACTTCCTACAAACTCGTCACCTCCTTTTTCGCATCTTACCACCGTAATCGTTCTCCGAGATCCCTATACATCTTACTACCTCTAGGATGCATAGCGTAGGGCTACTATGTGCATCCCAAGGATCTCCGCTTAACTCGGTGTCTCAAGATACAAGCCTTCCTCGAAAACACAAAGACCCCATCACTAGACAAATCAGAACCTCCAAACCACTATTCGCACTTGTGCCCTCCACAAGACTCAAAACCTCATCCATCGACCGCTTTTTCTCTCGATCCGCTCAACCTAAGTAGGCTTAACCGCAGCCGCGAGAATACTCCGTCGTCATACAAACTCAAGTGGGCAAACATTGCTCTTAAACCAAATAACCTTACGGCTCAACGCGTTCGCCACAACGTTAGCCTTACCGGATGATACTCAATTGAGCAATCGAGTCTTTCAGCAGACTCAATCCATCCGCTACTGCCTCAAATTAAGTCTTTCGAGTCGGAAGGTACTTCAGACTCTTATGATCCGTGTAGACTATCGATCTCTCTCCGCATAAGTAATGCCTCCATATCTTCAAGGCAAAGACTATACCGCTAACTTCAGATCGTGCGTTGATAATTCACCTCATGTGGCCTCACCGCCGAGATGCATAAGCCACAACCTTCCCTTCCGCATCAAGACACAACCCAAACTCAGATGTGATGCATCGCGAAGACACTATGAATTCCTTACTAGCCTCAAAGTTGAATTAGAACCGAGCTTGGTCAAAATCTTCTTCAACTTGTCGAAGCTCTCCGCCGCTTCTCACCAAATGAACGGAACCCTTTTCTTAATAATTTGGTCATCGGTGCTTTCACGATCAATGAAAATCCTCTACAAACCTTGGTAGTATCCCGCCAAACCCGTAAAACTCAATCTCGCCATCGACCTAGGCGGCTTCCAATCCAAAATCGCCTCAATCTTTCGAGGATCCACTCTAATCCCTCACCGATACTACATGACCCAAGAACGCCACCTCCTAAGCCGAATTCGATTTCTTGAACTTCAGATAGAGTAAGCTTTCTCCTCGAATCAGTAATACTACCCGCAAATGCGCATCATGTTCCTCCTCGGCCCTTGAATATACCAAAATGTCGCCGATAAAAACCACTACGAATCGATCCAAGTAATCGTTAGAACACCCTATTCATCATATCCATGAAGGTCACGCAAGCATTAGTCAACCCAAACGGCATAACTAAGAACTCAAAGTGCCCATACCGAGTACAAAATGCCATCTTGCAGATATCCGCTTCCTTCACCTTTAATCGGTGATACCTGCATCTTAAATCGATCTTCGAGAAAATCGACGACCTTCACTGATCAAACAAGTCGTCTATCCGAGGCAATGGATACTTGTTTTTGATCGTCACTTATTCAGTTAGCGATGAGTCTATACACATCCGCATAGTACCATCTTTCTTCTTGACAAAGAGTACCAAGGCTCTCCCAAGGCGTAAACACTTGGCCCGATAAAGCCTCGGTCCAACAATTCTCGGATCTGGGCCTTAAGCTCCACTAACTCTTTAGGCGCCATCCTCAGACGGAGCTATAGATACGGGCCAGCTTCGCAATGATCTATCCGAACTCTACCTCACGATCCGTGGCAAACCCTAAGCTCCTCAGAAACACATCAACAAATTCCCTAATCAGTCGAACTGTCTCCACAAGCAGACTCTTTAGCCTCCAAGGCATACACATGAACCACATAAGTTTCACAATTTCCCTTCGACCATCTTCTCGGCCAGAAAGCAGATACCACATTGGATGATAATTTCTCCTATTACCGATCGTAACTACCACATCCCCTTAGTTTTGTAACCATGCGCTTAGTCAAGACATCCAACTTCGCCGGTACTTAACCACCACCATCCCGAGAATCGATCGAACTCCCCAAACGGCAGCTCCATCAAATCACCACAAACACTACCCCTTGAGTTCTAGAGGTACGCCTCTATACAAACTTATCTACAATTACAGAGTGACCTGAGGGCTTATTACGGTCATCCGCCTAGAAGATATCTCAAAGTCTAAATCCATGGTCTTCACTATGCTACTTGCAACATATGAATGTGTTGAACCCACATCAATCAAAGTAGTAAATGGAGAACCAAAGATTAAAACGCGTCTGGGTTATGACGTCCGGTGCGGCCGTCCTCCTCTCGGCGCCCGCGATACACTAGCCCCTACCGTCGGCCTCAAACTACTACGAACCTCCGCCCGGTGCTCCACTACCACCAAAACCATTACCTCCTCGCCATTACCTCCCCTCTACGGTGGTGGTCCGTTATTCTGTCAGATCGAGTACGCCCTCGACTCTTGGATGAATCCTAGCCAACTTGCGCGGACAGGTCCCTCTCACAGTGGTCCAATGAGCCACACTCAAAACAAATTTTTCCACCCGGCCCAACATCCTCCCCAATGAGCTTTCCCCAACGGTTACATCATGGCGGTCCTCGCTAGCAAAGAATAAACCTACCGGTGATTCGCCCACTCGGTCTAGCCCTTTTTCATGGATTACCGATGACCCAAAAGATCCAAAACTCCTATTGTGCTTGCCTATCCATGCCTTGCCTCACGACTCTTTAATACCCTCGACCACCTTTGCCTTTTCAACCGTAATAAAGAATTTACCCTCCCGCCGAGGCTAATCAACAACCTTAGTTCATTCTCGCAGACCATCCTCAAACGAACGCACCTCTCATGTTCAAGAGCCACCATACCCCGCATACCGACTCATTTCGTAAACTCGCCTTGTACTTTGACACCGATTTACTCCCCGAACTAACCTCGTAAATGCTTTCCGCTGCTCATTAATGTAGTTAGCTCCAACGCATTTTTTCTCGATAAGCGACTCAAATAGTCCCAAGTCGATCTTCCATTGCAGTATTATCCCGAATCGTGAGCCACCACCGGTATGACTCATCTCGAGAAGTGATACTATCCCTTTAACTTTTCTTGTTGATCAGTCTAGATCGTCCATGATCCGCTCTGTCGCTTCCGGCCGAAGATTCAAGCAGAGCTAGGAGCAACACCGAGACACCCCAAAAGAATTCGGCCCCGCTTGCCCAAAGTCGCCAGCACGATTTCTAACTCCTGCGCCCCACCTACTCCAACTACCCTTTCTAAAACTCGCAAGATCGCTCGTGACACCTGCGTCATCCCGACCGATCTTGAAACTCACCACCTCCACTGGTGGCGAAATCCAGATCTCATTTTCGACCGACCGTAACCTACGGGTTGTAAATTGTCATCTCATCGCGACCTCATCCACGACCACGCCGACCTCGGTACTCATGACTAAATCTCATCCGATTTAAAGAATTTTATGTATCAGTATTTATTCCACTGTTTTAAAGCAGAGTCTTATGAATATTAAAGGAGCTTTGTTTTCGCGAGTCCACTCAGTCCTATCAGTTTTAGTTTCTAAAGTGATCTTACTAGCCATCCAATCATATCTCATCAATATCATTATCACAACCAATAGTAAGAGGTACTTACCTGGGCGGATTGGTGCCGGAGACTCAGTGCCATGCCTTTCACACCATACTTTTTAAAACATAACACTTAAAAACCAGAATTTTAAAACATTTTGGGCCTCGGACCCACAGTCGAGCCTTTGAACTTGGCTCTGATACCACAATTGTAACACCCCAAACCCGGTCAACACACCACGACCGAATCTGGTATGTTACAGGGAAAAAAGATTTTGAGAAAATAGGTTTAAGTTTAGATGTTTGATGAAAACACTTTGCGAAATTGTGTATTTGAAGAAAAACTCGAGTAGGCTTGATTAAAATCTGATGATGTATTTGAAAACCCGAAAATTTTGAAAACTTAATCAGATGTGTGGGTAAAACAAGTTTATCTCATTTAGAAGTTTAAGTTGTTTCTTATTATTACTAAAGCATTTTGACTTAGTAGAAAATCGAGGCTAAGTAAAAAAAAAACATTTGAGTTCTCTTTATCCCAAATCATAGTGTGATACCCGATGGTATAGTTTTAAAATATCGCTTTTGTAGTTTGAAATCATTGTCCTTCCAAGTTTTAGCTTAATTTTAACCCAATTAACTTGTTAAGGCATATTATAAATCTACTTTAAACATAACCATAGCAAAACATAATTTTAAAAGGCCATTTACAAACCCAAATAAACCCAAATAGAAATAAATAAGCTAATGTACCAAATTTTATAAAGTCTGAGCAAATCCTTATTTAAGCATGGCATGAGCACCTCGAGTCCATCCCGGCTCCATGTCCGCGTCTAAGTGTCACCTAAAATGTCAAAGGAGAGAGAGTGAGTCGCAAGACTCAGTGTGTAAATCCCCCTCCCGATAATACAACATGCTAACACACATCATAGCAAAGCAATACAATTAATGCACCTGCTCCTAACCATCCATTACACCTTCTCTACCCCGATGGTACCAAACCACCGGTGATGCTAAACCTTTGGTGACCCAAAGTCACGATATCCATAATGTGGTGCCAAACCACCGGTGACCAAGTCACGAATAATCCAATGATGGGGCCAACCCATCGTGTGATACCAAATCACTAGCGACAATCCCATATCTCATAAGTGGGGCCAACCCACGGTGGTGTCAAACCACGTGGATGAGTCGCGAATGAGGTGCTAAACCTCGGTGTCCCAAAGACACAGCATGTGATACTAAATCACCGTGACCGCAATCACAAATCCGATGATGGGGCCAACCCATCGTGTGATACCAAATAACGGCGTCAATCCCAGATAATCAAGCGTGGGGCCAACCCACCGTGGTGCTAAGCCATTGGGACGAGACGCCGAGGTGCCAAACCTCCGTGACCCAAAGTCACAAAATATCATTTATGGTACCAAACCACCTGGAGGTGCCAAACCTCCGTGTCCCAAAGACACAAAGTGTCCCAAAGACACGAATATCATACTCCCCTCCTCTCATATTACCCATACATGTCATACTGATGCAAATCATGCCATAGTGCAAACATGCTAATATAGTATCACCTCACATATTACATACATCAGCAATCATGCTAGCATATACCCTTAAGAGAACTCGCAATGGAACGAACTTACCCGAATCCGAACACATACCCCATAGGGTACCATAGCAATCATCATACTGTTCCACTAAATACACGAACATATTATCATTAACATATTACTAGGTAATCAGTGTGTTAGTTTACACACCTGGTAAAAGCGAAAGTTTTAATCCTAAGAATCGGTCTACGTCCCTTGATCACCTCGACAACCCATGTCCTACAATCGGCAAACAAGGAATTAACACTTAACCCATTCGGCCAAAACCATTTAACCCAAAGGGTATATCGATTAACCCTTACCTTGCAAACGTTTGGTTTCCTACCAAACCCGAATCGACAATGGTTCCTCTTTTAACAATCGGCACACCCTATTAAAAGAATAGTTAATCCATTGAAACTTTGGCTTATAGAATTCTAAAAGAATAGACTAACAAGATAACCTCTTACCACTACTTACCACTTGACTTCTCCAATCGGCTGCTTCGAAATCCAAAGGCCCTATATGAAAACGATTACCAAAACCGAATGTTACTCCTTTTTAGCAGATACCAACATCGGCTCTCAAACACCAAAGATTGACAAAGCACAAGAAAGAGGAGAAATGGCCATTCGGCCAACCACTTACCCCTTACTAGACCGATTGAACAAGACTCCAACAAGGTCACACTCCCCCTCTGATATACGGCAATAAAGAAACTATAGGAAGAAAGAAGAGATTCGGCTAGCACCCTTAATCAAAATAGGAAAGGAGGTTCGGCCTAAGAGCAATGAAAGAAAACAATTGGGAACAAACGGCTAAAGGGTTTGGAGAAAAAAAGAAAAAGATAAAAGGATGAATAGAGGGGTGCTTTCGATTTTGTGTGAAAAGAAAAAAGAGTATAGATGAGAAGAAATGGGTTGATATTCGGCCAAGAATCGAATATGGAAAGAAAGAAAGTAGAGAAGCACCTTCGGTTCTTTCTTGGAAAAGAAAAGAAATGGAGAAGAAAATTTTGGGGAGACTTTCGGCTATCAAGGTTTCCAAAAGAGAAAAGAGATGAAAGTGGGATGCTAGGTTCGGCTTGTTCAAATGAAAAAAAAGAAGAGAAGAAACAAGGCAAAATCGGCAACACAAATGTTTTGGGTTTTCGGTTCCAAGAAAAGAAAAAATATGAGCAGAAAAGGAGAGTCAAAGGAGCTAGTTTCGGCTCAAGTTGAAGAGAAACAAAATGCTGGTTTCGGTTTTGGCAATAAGCTACTTGAACATTCGGTTAAAGGAGAAAAAAGAAGAAGTATTTTGAGGTTTTTGCTAGCTTTTGACCAAGAGAAAATTGGCTTCCCTAAAGAGCTTGTGACCGAAAATGCACATTTGCCAAAGGCAAATTTGGCACACCCCTACAACACCAAAATCGGCCACTCATTTCCCTCACCCAAAATCTCTCCAAAACCGCTAAATTCCCCCCAAACACTCTCCAACAACCGGCCAAACTCTCCCAAACACTCCCAAGCCACCAATTCAAATTACCTTGACCAAGTCTTCCTCCACAATTTGCTCTCCACCCACCATTCAAATAGGAAGACTTAGTCCAAGGCAGAGTTTGAACTGCCTACAACTCCTCCCCTCCATGCCGTCAAAATGGAACAAAAATGGAGCACTCTGCAGCTTGAACTCAAGACCTCTCCCCCCTTGCACTTGACACCACACACAAGCTCTAAGTGGCGCATGATTTGCCACTTTGCTAGCTCTTCACTTGTGCAACAACTCCCCAAATAAAATACATAAGACCCAGCTCCTTCAGCCCCTATCACATAAAGCCCAAAAACAAAAATTTTTCCTACCCCTCGAGCTTACACCTAGCTTATAACTAAGCCCCAACAACATTGAAATAACAACATAACACATCAAGCACATGCAACAAAGCCAAAATAAAATAGCCCTTAACCCGGGATATTACATAAAGGCACCTAGGTTTTAACCCATTCACTCCACTAAAAAGCCTACCTTCATAATTAACCCTTAGTAAACCCCGTTGATCCTAACAACCATTTTTATTGATTCACCCAATAATATTAACCCAAAACCCCGTTCGTATTTGTTATCACCATTCCTTTAACTACCCTTCCATCGAGAATTGATTTGATCAGTTGTCTAATTACTTTATTTCAGTTGATAAAGTTCTTTCTTTTATTATGTCTTTATTGATTTGTTGTTAAAAAAAATGAAAGATATTCATTATTAGTTCTATGTTCTAAAAGCGTACATTTTTAAATTCAACATCTTGAAGAAGAAGCTCGTATTATTAGTATTTTAAATTTTCGTGTGATATAATTATTCAGGTTATTAGTTCACTTTTTCTAAGTTAGGTAACTTGTCAATTCAACCTTGATTTTAACCTTCCAATTCAGCCTTTATCCACACCTTTAACCCAAGCCCCATTACACCCCTTAAAAGACCTTTTTGATTTGTGTATCATCTCATATTACAGTGGTGGAGATTTGATTTTCAGACAAGCCTATGGGATTAACTTTTCAGGTTCAACTTATGAGTGCTTTTTCCTAAACCTTAAACATTTCGAGTGCTTTGAGTGAATCTTTAGTGAGGATGTCAATCCTTGTCGATTTTAAATTAAAGGTAATCATTTAGATAATAGGAGACGCATATGTTTTCGTGCTACAAATATATGGCTTAGACTTGTTTGAATCTTTAGGAGTCTTTGAGTTAAATTATCCATGTATAAATTATCTATGAATTATGATGAGGCATTTTTAATGAGAATTATGAATTGTGGAAAGTTCATTTTAATTGTAAGTTGAGAATTTTGCTTGAGGACAAGCAAAAGCTTAAGTGTAGGGGTATTTGATAAACCATAAAAGTAACATATTTTAATCCCACATTTAGCATACTTTTGGATGATATATCGCTTGATTTATGTAAAAAGGTGCTCTTAATCCTTTCTTTTCATGTTTTATACTCAGGAAAGCATCGGAGGATGAAAAGAATGAGAAACGGGCCTAAAACGAACCAAATAGGCCATATCACGAAATCAGCACGGACTAGACTTAAGCCCACATGGCCGTGCTTCTTAAGAGAAGTCCGAACACGGCCTGACCACAATTTACACGGCCGTACCCCATCAACAGGCTCACACACGGCCTGGCCACGAAACACATGGGCATGTGCCCATAGGCGTGTCCCTGCCGCGGCCAAGAGGATTTCTACTCGGAATAGGGTACTTAGAGGCAAAGAAACACATTCCAAAGCCTATTCAAACACCCGAGTAGGAATTATACTTGGATTAGGATACTTAGGGGCCAAATAAAGCATTCCAAGAGCCTATATAAACACCCTAAGCATAACCCTCAAGAGGAGTTCGACAGAAACCTTCTGCCAGAGCCAACGGTTAGCTAGGCCAAGGAGCCAAGCCAGAAAGGTCAGATTTGTGGGAATCACTCGAAGATAGCCAGTTGATCCATCTCAAGAAGCTGGAATTCTACTTAAGACGGTGGATTTCTCCTTCAATTCCTTCAGGAAGTTTTAGGGATTTCTTATGTTTTGTTTTATCTTTTCTTCTGAGATGTTTTCTTTTATTGTAATGAACTAAACCCTTCAGATACCTGAAGGGGATGAAAACTAAGACGGATCTTGTTATTGTTTTCTGAACTATATGATAAATATTTGATTTGTTCTTAATTATATGTGCTTAATTCTTGTGTTAATATTTTTGAGATATTGATTCAAGTCAAATGTGCTTAGGTGGTAGAGTAAAAGTCCCTACTTAAGAGTAGATCTAGCATAATTAAGCGGAGTTGATCGCGCGTCTAGAGATAGGGTGACGAGATTTTATCGAATTAGGGTGAAACCTAATATGAGAGTCCATAGCTTGAGCTAATGCGATTCTAGAGGTTTTAATTAGAAAGAGATTTCAATTAATCAACCTAGGGTTAGACATTATTCGCCTTGAAAGAGGGTTTAATATAAATTATGGAATCTTACGATCAAGTCAAGTGAATAAATCATTTCGTTCAATGTTAGATAACAAGTGAAGTCTAGGTGGATTCTTCCTAAAGGTATCATCTTAATCAACTGAGTTTTCCCAACAGTATTTCCCCAATTCATTCTTTTTGTCTTTGCATCTTTAGCTTAGTAGTTAGTTAGTTTTAGATTAAACAATCAATCACTTAATATTTAGGCTAAATAATAGAAAGGTTAGTATTAGTACTTTTAGTTCCTTTGGGTTCGATAATCCGGTCTTGCCTAAGCTATACTACTATTCGATAGGTGCAATTGCCTTAACTCGTTGTCAGAGTTAGTTTCTAGGTTAGATCATTCTCTTTATAAATTTTAAAACTCGACAAAACGACAATCAACCAACACGGGCGTGTGGCCCCTGTTTTGATGAAAAGTTTCTCAGGTTCGTAAAAGTTTCGGGATTAGTTTCGAAGCCTCTCAGAGGTATGTTTAGGGCCTCGTAGGCCAAGATTAAGCTTTGTGATAGGTTTAACCGCGATTTATAGCCCGATTTGAGACGTTAAGTAGGATAAGTTAGGTAATGCCTCAAACCTAGTTCTGGCTTCGGCTACAGGTAAGGGGCGTTACACGATAAATATCAAACTCTTGTATGTTTAAGGTAGCTACTACAACTCGTTGACTTGAAAGAAGCAGACGGACTCAGTTGGGGATTAGTCGTGTTGGTGACGTTTGTACCTAGAGATGTGTCAAGCGACCAACCACAAAAAGTAAAAATTGGTGGTTGCGTACTTCTTTTGCAGTCATGAGCATGGTTTTAGCTACCATTCTTATGTCCCCGAGTGAACTACCCTTATACTTTCCCACTCGTAACAAGGTAAAATTAATTTGATAATATAGTTATCATAATATTATTTCATCATTATATATTTGAAAAAAAACATATTATTTGAATAAGTGGAACCATAGCTCAAGTTATGTGGAACTACCCGAGGAGCTTGAAGATATCCGACTACTATTAGATCAACGATCAAAAGTCGAGGTTAGTTTTTTAAAAATTTTAATTATATAATATTTATGTAAGGATTTCAAAAGTATTAAGTAGATAATAAACTTTATTATTTCGTACAATAGTTTGAATGGACGCTATACTCCGATCCGAGAATTAAACAATGCATCCTATCTGAATTCTTGGTCAATCCTAATATCTGACACATGAAAGTGCCATTGATAGTTTATGCCACGATGTAGATACGCGAATCCGATCAAGTGATGTAGTAGTTCAGGTTCAAGAAAACTATTCCTCCGCCACCTCAAGACATCGGGGCATTGCACAAGATCAACTTGCAGAGGAGAGCCGATGAAAATTGGCTTAAATTCCATGAGCAATATATCAACAATTGGGAGCATAGGTATAATTTCTTACCTATTCACGAACTAATTATCACTCGGGAATTGGCTATTGCTCTGGAATCCATGACATGGTTTAGACACCACGACAAGCCATATTTATTGTTGAAGGAGGCAAGGGGTAGGTAACTTCATACGAGGAGGCCACGACAACTGCATCGAAATCTAAGGTCTGGAGTAGGTGCCGAGATGAGTTCATCATCGGCTCCAACCCCACAAGAGGCACCAATGGCTGCACCACCTTTTGATCAGGATGACTCAACTTATTCTAGTACTTTCACTAACCTCATATTTTTTACACAAGCACCACACTGTGCACCATCATACCATGTTTCAATACCTTTTGTAGGTACATTTTTGCACCATCTCTGTCCACAGCATATTACACGCCAATGCCGATGAAAACACCAACATATCTACCACCTCCGACAGTTCCACCATATTATCTGTAACTGGTGTATGCGACACCATACACTTATAGGTCAATAGTGTCGTAAACACTCCTGACATCATTATTCTACCAAGGTGGCTCATCATTGTAACCACATGTTCATAGAATGAAGGAAACATGATGATAACCTAGGATGACACCGCACTCAACCACAAAGGAAGGAGATGAAGATAAACATGACGCTCAAAGTGACGATGAAGATGAAGAAGAGGAGGAGCTGAAACCCAAACTTGTATGAATAAGAAATCCATCTCGCAACCGACACCCAATTGGTTGTGGCACACATTTAGCCTGATGATGTCGATGATTTTTTTCAGTCTTCTTATGTAAATTATGTAAATCAAAATTTCTAAGTGACAATTTGTTTGAAATAGTTGTAAGAGAGAAACTTTTAAATCTATCTTTCAAGGAATTAGAAAATTGTCAATAAAAAATAAATTAATCAAACTTTTGTTTATAAAAAATTGAATAAATTGACTATAAAAATTAACAATTTTCCTATAAAAAATTTATAAATTTTTTAACGAGGTCTTGTCCTTAATTTGTCCTCCATCTGTGGACATGTTAACTTAGTATACCCTAGGTTCCTATAATAATTGCATAACTTCAATTGGTATGTCTTCTCCCAAATAGCCATATTGTCACGTATTCGAGTAGAATTTAGCCAACCTTTTAGGTTGCGATGCAACAAAATATTCTATACCAACTAGAATAGAGCACTCGAAATAGATGACCATATACGTTCATCCAAGACCAGTGTGAATTCAGATTTCCACACGTTATACATGTGTTCTAGTTTGTACACTTCATCCACAAAACTCATGCAATCCAAACATGCTAAGGTACATGCAACAATTATATGTGTGCATGGATAATGAAGTGCGTCAAATCTCCTATAGTTGAAGGTCTATCGTCTCAAGTTGATACGATACGCTCTTCCGAAAATACCTTGGTTAGGTCTGTCAAACTCTGTAACTCAAAACGATAGATTTGGACATGAATGACACATTGCAGACATACAGTTTGCTCATTCTGCATTCTCTCTAATTTTCTTCATCACATCCTCGCACCAAACATGATCACCATTTATTTGTCCATCATATTTTTTCGCTCATTTTGGAAAGAACGCTGCCAAGTAGAAATATGTTTCATTCATTGCCAAGGTTCTAGCAAATGACGCATCTCTTTCAATATGAAATTGATGTATTATGCTAGGTTTGTTGTCATGTGCTCGTATCATAAACCCAAATCACACGATTAATTCCATTAGTCGAAGGGTATGTTATCGAGGTACACCGAACCGCAGTCATTGATAGCCCGCAGGTTCTCCAACATTTCATGAAAATGATGTTGCACGAGCTCGTACCCTGTCGAAGAAAATAAATAGTTTATCCATGAATAAACTAACACAGCCAAGCGGTTAAAGCATGATACTTGAAATAGTGATGAATATATACCCATGTTAATGACTTGTGTACACTGACTATCCAAATGGTGTTGTCCGTAGTAGTTAGCAGCTACATGTCTTATACAATACCTATGGTGTGTGTAGTTCCAAAGGCTTCCATGTCGTTCAATTGTAGGCAGTATTTCGGGTTCCCTACCAAAGATGACCTATATATCGGGTTGTGGGACAATACACCTTCTCAAGTTAGATAGGAAGAAATTTTAATCATCTGCATTTTCTCTCAACGTTATTGCAAAGGCTAAAACCTACAACCCAAAAATAAACTATAAACCCTTAAAACCTTAAAATCTATTTATTACCCTAAAAATCCCAGACTCGACGAAGGAGAGAGTTGTGTTTTCACCTTTTCTCTCCAAAATCAGACTATTCCAGTAAATATAACAAAAATCTACATATTCCGTTACTTTTTTAAAAAAATTATCCTTTTTTGCTAATTTAACCTCATTTATGCTCCATTTACTCTTAATGCAATATTATATAATATGTATAACTAAATCTAATACGTCTATTTTGTTCCTTTATTTAATTTAATATACTTCTAGAATATAGATATATATATTTAATAAGAAAAAATTAAATTTTATAAATAAATAGATGAATTTTTACAAAATAGCTAAATTGCTCGTATTGTTATGAATATTTTATTAAGTGGATGTCCATCAAGATCAAGATAAGTTTTGATGTACTTTAAATCAGAATAGTGATTAGAAGTAGATCTCTACTTCATCTATACTTCTTATATCTATAAATAGAGACTTTGGAGAAGCATTGTAAACATTATGATTGACCAATAAAATACACTCTCTCTTTTTTGCTCTCCCATTTTCTTTGTTCTTTACTCTATATCTTTTATTTTGTAATACGTTATCAGGACGATTCTTTTTTATATCCCAAAATTTACTATTGTCGATTGCCTCTTAGAGCTATTGCTATTTCAATTGAGGTATGCGCACTATGGGTAATCATTAGAGCCTTTAACCATTCAACCAGGGTGATAGCAATAGTGTTAAAGAATCTCAGGTATATTTTACTATAATTTATTTATTATATCATGTTAATTATAATTTGAGACTAATCATGACAACATGAATAGATAAATTTTGATTTGAAATCCACGCATGTTTTCGATAGTGATTATGAAATAAAGAATCTACTGGGACATTTATAAGTTCATCCTAGTAAATCTATTGCATTCTGCGAAGTGAACGCAAGCATAAAAGAAAATATAAATCAATATTATTCCAATATTTGGTAATAAAAAAATTAGTCGAAAGCTCCAGAAGAGCTAATATATTAATATCTTGTGATGGTTAATCCATTGATTTTAAAAGATATTCATAATGGATCTCATATTGAGATTGTGAATGAAGAAAAGATTATATTTCATATGAATCACTATTGCTATAAATATCTATTTTGAAAGGATGAAAAAGGGGAGGATTGAGTTATTGATTACTCTTGTTGAATTAATTGTCACTATCTTTGTGATCTTTTGTCATCATCCCCATTAAGAGGTTGGAAGCAAAATATTTGACTATGAAAGATCTACTTATGAGCAATAGAATATGGTAATTCTATCTAAAGCGCCTTATGGTTGGATGCACCTGATTTTGCAAGTGGTTTTTTTTTTTTTGCAAGTGTCTCAATTAAAATTACGTGGAAAAATATACTGATGGGAACTTGCAAGAGAGAAAACTTATGCATGAAAAGTCATTGCTTATGTACTTGTACACTTGGAAGCTAATATCCACTTTCAAAGTTTTCTATTAAATTTATATATATATATATTTGAAGATTTTCGCATATTCCCTGAAGTGAATATTGAATAAAATTATTTGGAAATTATATTTATTTTGTTGACTTAGTGACTAATCTGCCATGATTAGGTGTAGTAGATTAAACTATTTTTCACATCTAAGGAGCTTCAGTACAAGCATTGTCATTGTGTTTTAATTAAATTTTTTTTAGTTTTATTTGCATTCTATAAAATGTGCACATTGAGTCTTTTATTAAAGTTAAGGGCCAAATGAGGCCTAAAGGAAAGCTAACGCACTTCGTAAGTGTGTAGGAGACCATTAGAAGGCATTTTAGGTCAATACTGGACATTAGGATGCAACATGGGAGATCCTATGTCGCAACATAGAGAGCAAAATAGTGAAAGCGAGAAACTGCCTTCAATGTCGCAACATAGGCTGAGGGTGTAGCGACATACCCCTGAAGACAACTGCAGAGGAGTAGGCTGCTTGCTATGTTACAACACAGGCCCTGGTGTGTTGCAACATCGACTCTATGACGAGAATAAAACACAAAGCAAGGGCGTTTTAGTCTACACAATCAAACTTAAAGCTCGCAAACGTTTACTAACCTATGGTTAAGGACGATGGCAACCTGAAGACTATATATAGGCTCATTTGGCACACATCCTGGACACACCTCATTAGCTTAGATTCTCTTTTTAAGTTTTAGGTTTTGTTTTCTTACTTCCTTTAGGTTTTCATAGTTTTAGTTATTTGTTTTCTTCAGGAGATCTGATTGTGAAGGAGATCAACTCTCGTGGATTCACATTATTCATCAATATCAATCAGGCTTTCTTAAACTCTCTATTTCAATCCATTCCTTATGATTGATTCTTCCATTCTTTCCATGTTGTTTATGAAAGCCATGATGAACTAATCCTTCTATGGGGGTTAACAAGTGTAGTCATGATCTCTTAACTATTTTGTAGGGTTACTCAATGGATCAACTGTTTAGAAAAGGAAGAACGTGAAACAAACCTTAGGCCTAACAACCCTAGGAAGTCATCAAGGTGGGAATTAACCCAAAATTGGTATTGCCCATTCATGAACAACTTTACCTCAAGCTAGTCTGGACTGTGAGGTCAGAAGATAAGTAGTTCTTACTGACTCATTTTTTTAGAGGAAGATCGGAAGATCCTGCTAGGGTAGCGACTAGTTGGTTAACATGGAACCCATGAAAAAAGTTAATTGGAATTGCCGAAGCGAGCTAATCACCCATCTTCAAATTTGATTTACTTTATTTATCTCTATCTTTTGCAGTTTTAATTTCTTTTTCTAATATTTTATTTTTTTTTATAAACCACATAAAAATACTTCTTATTTTACTCTCGTACTATAATTAACTTAAAGTATTAATTAGATATTTAATTGTTTAAGTTAAGATTGATTTAGTACTTGCCTCCCTTGGGTACGATCCTTGGAGTACTTATCTACTTCGTTGTAAAATCTATATTACAACTTGACCCGTATACTTGTGGATACTGCCTCATAACTCTCTATTTTAAGTCTTCACATTCTATATGTTAGTACGTCCGGAGGGGGTCAAGTTGTTAGTTCTATTATCGGGGAGGCAACGTCACTAGGTTAATTTTAACTTTAACACTTTGATGGAATAATTAAGAAATTTGTAGGCTATAGTTATGATTTTATTCCATTTATTGCTACTAACCTCCTTTTTCTTTGTTTAGTGTATGACTCGTAGTAAGGGCACACCTATTGTAGGAGCAATAGATCCAAAGAAAATAATCTGAAGGAATTTTTGACAGCAGCAATAATAGATGCAAGAACAACCACTACCCGTTGCAGGTAATGTACCACGTGACAATCCATTGTTCGATGACGCTGATGATAACACCCTAAGAGATCCACCAACACCAAAGTTACCCACAAACGTGCATATGGCTTAGAATGAGAAAACTTTACAGGACTATGCCCTACCAAGTTTAGATATGGTTTAGGAAAGTATAGTGAGGCTGACGATTACAACCAATAATTTTGAGATCAAACCGGCGATGATACAAATGATCCAAAACAAATTGAAATTTAAGGGCACTATGATAGAGGACCCTAATCAACATTTGAAACATTTTCTTCAACTTTATGATACTTTTAAGTATAACAAGATTACTAATGATGCTATTCATCTTCGATTGTTCTCCTTTTCTCTAATTAATAACGCCTTTCCTTGGTTAGACTCACAGGCTCCAGGATCCATCAAGACTTGGGATGAACTTGCTGGAAAATTCTTACAGAAGTTTTTCCCGATTAGTAAAGTAGTCCAATTAAGAAGAGAGATTGTTGTCTTTAGACAGATAGAAGGAGAAAACTTTTAAGAGGTTGGGAACACTTTAAAATGTTGATTATACTCGTACCATAGAATTTCAGAGTGAATGAGATTGCAGATATTTTATAATGGGTTTGATGCAAATGTAAGATCTGGACTAGAAAGAGCATGATGAGGAGCCCTTATGAATAGGATGTACGAGGATGCGTAGAAATTACTAAAAATATGACATTGAACACCTGTCAGTGGCCAACTAAACGATTCACATATGGCCAAAACCCGCTACGATCAAAGCTACACAAGAGGATGATAAGTATCAGCAAATAGTGGATAGACTCAACCGTATTGAATCTGCTTGGACATTGTCTATGCATCGAGGAGACAAACAATTCTTCCATTATATCAATAATCCTACTGAAGATATAAATTACATTAGGAATAGTGGTGGAAACCATTATTCAAACATATACAATCCTGGCTAGAGAGATCACCCAAACTTAAGATGGGGAGGAAACCATTGAGAAGGTAACAATTCATATCAAGTTAAAAATACTAATTACCAACCTCCTTATTTGCAGAAACCCCAGGAAAAAACCAACCCAAGTGACCATATTGCATGTGGTTAACATCTAGATAGAATTGAGAAAGAGATGCAGTCAATGAGAACAGATGTCAAGCAGATGCAATCTGAGTGCACTAACTCAACGAGAACATTGACTAAGCTCGAAGATCAAATGAGCCAATTGATGAGCATGATGGGTGATATTAAAAGACAAATTAGCATACATATTCCTAGCAATACAGAGGATAATCCATGGATGGATGGTGAAGAGCATGTGAAAGCTATACCACTCCGATCGGTCAAGGTATTGAGTAGTCCAAAATACCTATCTAGAGGAAACTGTGGATGATATTGATGAACCTCAAGAAAATTCCCTAGAAGTGGAAAATAGACCTAAACTAGAGGGGGAGAATGCGTCAACGGCTAAGATGGAAAAAGAGACACCTAAATATGCTGAAATCATGAAAGTCTCATTTCCATCAAGATTAGAAGGAAGAAAAAAGTGGGACGAGGATGAATTTATAAGTTTTTTAAATTTTTTCAAAACTTTAAATGTTAACCTACCTTTGATTAAGTTAATTGAGAAGGTTCCCACGTATGCCAAGTTTTTAAAGGAGATGATGACAAGGCATAAGAAAATCAAGGTAGGAGAACTTGTCAATTTAAGTGCTTCTTGTAGTGTAATTATTTCTAGACAAGTACTGCAAAAATTGAAAGACCTGGGTAGTTTTACTATTCCTATAGAAATAGGGAGTATTCACTTTAATATAGCCTTATGTGATTTAGGAGCTAGTATTAATTTAATGCCCTTATTAATTTTTGAGAGACTTGGGTTAGGGAATCTTAAAGCAACTCAAATAACATTGCAATTGGTTAATAGGTCTTCAGTACACTCGAATGGGGTACTAGAAGATGTGTTAGTCAAGGTGCGAAACATTATCATTCTTGTGGGTTTTATAGTACTTGATTTTAAGGAAGATCATGAGATACCAATCTTACTAGTAAGACCTTTCCTGGCCACTTCTAGATCCACTATTGATTTAGAGAAAAATGAGTTGACAATGAAAATTAATGGTGAGACTGAAATCTTCAAATATAATAGTTCAATTGAACGAGGAAAATAGGAGGAAATTATGGTAGCATTGCGAAAATTTATCTATTTCTGACATTCCCAAATCAAGGGAAATGCTTCCTTTTATGGATATAGAAAGACTAAACAGGTTCAAGGAATGAGACGAACAGGCAAGAGTAGAATGGCACAACGGATGGTAGACCGATGCTAATAGAATAAAAAGATTGTCCACGGGTGAATTGGCAATATTGCTAGATAAATCTGGAAGTATAACTTAAAATTTTTGAATTGCTGCATGATATTTGTAAATTATTATATATCTAAATAACCATGTAGTTTAGATTTTAACCTTTATTTGATGTAGGTTTATCCTGGATCAAAACATCTTTAAGATGGAGTTTTGGGCTGAAATAGAGTCGTTGTCGTGACATCACAATAACAAGTCGTAAGTCCTTGTGAATCTCTAAACTGGCAGATTTGTCACGACACGGGACCCTTGTACCACGACATCGCTGTAATTTTCTGTAGGGTTAACCCGACCTATTACGCAACCCGACAGCTTAAACATAAGTTTTACCCAATTTTTAACCCTTTAAAACCCTAATTTTATAACCTAAAACTATATTTACTACTAATTAAAACATCTTTTAACACTTACTTCCTTAAACTCTTTCAAATCTCTCAACACCTCCTAAACCCTAAACCCTCAATTTCTAAAATTTCCTTTCACAAACTATTTAATCATCTTCGATGAAACAAGGAATGGAGACACCACAGGCAAGCAATGAATTAAAATGATTGACGACTATACAATCAAGGTTAAGAGTTCTTAAACTCAAAAATTTTACTGTTCCATTGAATCATTTATTTAGTAAATTATTAGGATTGAAACATCATGCCTCCTACGAAAGTTAGGCGAACAATGGAAATGGAGTCGTTGATGTTTTAAACCCCCTCTAATTTTCCAAATCTGAATGTTCAAAAGTATTCAATGAACTTCAAGGGAAAATATTCATTCAGGAGAGGGGATTTGATCCATCGATGATTTTGTGTAAAGAAATTTGGCCTTTGGTCTGATATCATCGATATGAACATTTTTGGACGATCTCGAAGGAGAATGTCGTGGTCCCGTTGTCCAAGAGTTCTATGCATCTATACGGGACCACGTGTTTAAAAATACTTAAGGTCATATATGAGATACAGTACTTGTGCGAGGGAAAGAGGTACAAGTAACCCATAGATTAATTTACGACTTTTATAATGCTCAATACTATGAGAATGATTTCATTGATAAAACCAACTTGGTATATTTTAAAGACATAGATATGGATAATATCATAAACTTTATAACTAAAGGAATTAGTGAATAGAAGTATCGCGCAATACCAATATCCCAGTATTTTTCCATCAAGCTATTATGTTTCCCGAAGCTAAGATGTGGATTCAATTCGTTTGCACACGAATTATACCTACTTTAAATGTTTCTAACATTAATGCCTTTAGACCAATTTTACTCTATGCTATTTTGTAGAAAAACAGGTATGTGTTGGCAAATGGATCCACCAAAACATGGAAAGATACATTAGTAGCCTGAAGGTGAGAGTATTATTTCCCCATCTAGTGACGACTTTACGCAAAAAGGCGAGTGTACATATGACATCCACTGAGCAGTCGTTGAAACCATTTCAAAGTATTATTGTAACACCCTAAATTAGGGGCTGTTTGAAATTAGATTATTTGTATTTGTTCCCATGTGTGTGTGCTTGAAGAAATTAATATTATGATTTATTTGGCATGATTCTAAGGTCTAGAATTAAACCCGAGCTAGGCCTGACTTAGGGTTAAAAATTTCTTTTTAGGTACCTAAAAGGAAGGAAGCTAGGAGTTAGGGGTTAAATAAAATTTTGGGTGAAATGTGTCACAAAGAGTGGCATGGCTAAGTGGCTTTCACATGCCACTTAGGTGCCTTGGAGGTGGCGTCAAAGGAGGTCCTAGGGTTGAGTCTCACAGAGAAACAAAAAGGGGAGTGTCTTTTTTTGTGGTTTTGTTGGCGGAAAGAGAAGGGGCCCAAGTAATGAAGGCTTTAAAGAAAATCGGGCAAGATTCATGGCATGAAAGTGAGTTGGCGGAGTGGCTTGGGCTTGAGGTGGCAATTAGCGTGTCAGGTTCGAGTCTTTGGAATGGATTTTTGGTTTTTTTTGTTTTTGGGGGTAATCGCCTAGGAAGGCCTTATAATTAAAAGGTTGAGAGCTCATGACATGAAAGTCTAATAGGTGGAGTGGCATAAGGCGTGAAGGGGGAGGGCTGTGGCGTGAGGTCTTGGTTTCGAACCAAGGCAACTGCAGTAGTTTCTTTTATTTTTTTGCTGCTGGCATATGGAAGAGTATTGGCATGAGTGTGGACTCTTTAAATTGATAAAGATAAGGTTTTATTTTTGCAAAAATTCGACTGGAAGGGGGGATTATTAGTAGTTTAATTGCTATTAATTGTTGAAGGTGAATAAGGGATTAAATGTTGGATAATTTTGCTTTGTTTTGTGATAAATAAAAGCTGGAATTTATCACCTAAAAGGGAGGAATTGGCCAGCATTGGGACTCCTTGGGGGGCTGTTCAAAATTAATTTTTGTACAGCAAGAAGTGCCCAAAAATTCCAGCAACTATTTCTTCTTCTTTTTCCTCTGCTGCTGCCGATTTTCCCCTAGGAAATCCTTCAAAATTTTCTAGCATCTTCCTCTTTTACTTAGCTGAAAACCACCATTGATTTCCCCTACATATTTTCTTTTTCTTTTCTTCCCCCATTAGCCGAACCCCTACCACCTTGTTGCCGAAATTTCCTTAGACAAATTGCCCAAAATTATTCAAAATTCCAGCATCTCTTTTGTTTCTCTTTAGCCGAAACCCCCTCCCTATTTGCTGTAGTTTTGGCCGAATATCAAAGCAAAGGGTGCTCTCTTCTTCTCCAATCGATTTGAGAGGAAGGTAAGTGTTGGTAAGGATCTATTTTAGTAAGTTATTTAGTTAAGTGATTGAAAAGCCGAAGGCTTGGGAGGCTAACTATTTTGTGTCTTAAGGTGTGGCCGATTGTCAGAGGTAAACCATCGTTTGGCTCGAGATTTGGTAGGAAGCCAAATCATTTGTAAGGTAAGGGTGGAGTTTAACCCTTTGGATTTATGAGGTTTGGCCGAATGGCTTCAGACACTAACCTTATGTTTGGCCGAATATAGGGATAAGAAGATCTTGAAAGGCCGATTGATTCATCGGGATTTAGGGGCTATCGATAGTAACAGGTGTGTACATACACACTTAATAATTAATTAATGTGCTGAATATATTACACTAAATTGGATTGTGTAGAATTGGATTTTATACCATCATGATATAAGTAAGGAATTAGGTAAGTCCTTGATATTATGAGTTACTTAATGATGCTTTTGGGAAGCATGACGTATTTGGTATGTTGTTAAATAAATGTGTGGGCATGATTCCTATTATATGCATGTTATTGATTGTTGTGGGTTGAATGAGAGGAGGGGGAAGTAATGCTCGTGTTGAGGGACACCAGTGGTTTGGTACCACATTTTGTGACTACGGTCACCAGAGGTTTGGCACCTCCAGAGGTTTGGCACCTCATAGCGTCTCGTCCCAGTGGCTTAGCACCACAGTGGGTTGGCCCCACGGATTATATTATGGGATCGACGCCAGTGATTTGGTATCATACGTGGGTTGGCCCCACCAGTGGTTTGGCACCACAATTATTGATGAATATCGTGACTATAAGTCACCGGTGGTTTGGCACCACCAGTGGTTTGGTACCACACGAGGTAGAAAAAGGTGTTCGGATGGTTAGGTTAGGTGCATGTTAAATTAATTTGTGATTTGTGTGTATGATGATGCATTAAACCGGGAAAAGGGTTACACACTGAGTCTTGGTGACTCACCTTTTCCTTTAACATTTTCAAGTGACATGTAGATCATGGATGAGAAGCGGATGGACTCGAGGTGGCCATGCAAAGGAAATTTGAGTTTATTTTAAGTATTTTTATTTTATTTTAGTTTTAATTGTTCAGTTGTAATAAGGCCTCCTAAGATTATTTTTATTATTTTACATGTTTGGGATAAATTATTTAAATTGTTTAATAACTTTAAAATGGTTACACAAGTTTCTTAAATTCAAACGTAAATGATTTTCTTTCGTACCATCGGGTACAATGACGAAATTGGTAACAACTTGACTTAATATATTTTTAAATGAACTAAGTATTGCTTCCTTTGTAAACTTCAACTGTTTTTAAATAAGACAACACCTTTTACTCTAAAATAAAATCGGCTAAAAAGGGTTTTCAAAATGTTTTCATCTGTAACATACCGAATTTGACAATAACATTTGGGCTGGGTTTAGGGTGGTACAATTATCGGGGACACCTTGTTCCTACAATACATCGAGCTGCAAGCTAAATAGATAAAAGACTGGAACAAGCGATAGTAAGAAACGACAGCTACACCAACTTTGTCAAAAAGGTTGGCACTAGCTCAACAAGATGTTGATGAGAGCAGTCATCCAAAGTTAGATTGGATGATTTATTGGATGTAAGAATCAGGGCCAAAATTTGCTAGAGTTTGCTAGGCAAAATAACATCCAAGTCCCCAATTATAAACCAGATATGTTTGATCTGAAGAGTATTGAACAATAAGAAGAAGTGTTGGAACACGAAACGGAAGGAGAAGAGGAGGAGGATAACGGAGATGAGGAGACAGATAATGAGGAGGAGGATTGAACTATTTTTAATTTTATAGAGATTTGTATTGCTATTGGGGTAATTTTAGTTTAGACTTTGTAGGAGTAGGATTAATAAGTAATTTTTAGTATGTTGTCGTCTGTTTAAATTTTCTATGTAGGAATCCAACATGAAGGAGACACAAACAATTCGTCAAAGGAGGAAGCACCCACCATTAGCAATTGGAGCGACTACGATCAATCGGGTAACTTCCTTCCTAATCTATTATTGGGCTACATATTGAGGACAATGTGTCAACTAAATTGTGGGGTTTTTACATTTTCTTTGGTTTTTCTTGTGTTTTGTATGCTTGGGCTTGTCGAAATACAAGTGATTGGTTAAGAGCATGTAAATAGGTTGCTTGTGTTTGTGAATAAATTTGGCATGATGATAGGTGATTTTAAATTTTTTATTGTTAGACTACAAAAGTTCTATATGTTACACTGTAAATAGATATTAAGCTACCATTTGTACCAAGTGATATATAGAATACAAGGAAACGAGCATGCCAATATGAATGATAAATGGTTGAATTTGTGTTTTTTTGGTTGATTAAATTTGTGTATGATGAGATATTTAGGGATGACCTGAGGCATTGTTTGGGAAACATCTAGAGCCAAAAAGCTATCCTATTTAGAATTCACCTTTAATACCAAATTGAAGCCTTTTAACACTTCTTGATGAACCACATTACAAACCCGCCTGAAAACATTAATTTGTATATGCCATTTTTCTTTGGTCCTATACCGCACGATTATAGACACTTGGCTATACGTATTGAGGGTTAAGTAGATACATCATAACAGAGTTTGTAAAATTAGAGTGAAATAAGAAAGATGAGTGTGATATAAGAACCATAAGTTTACCTAATGTGCAAAACAAAAAGAAAAATCCAAAAAGAGAATTAGTACGAGTAAAAAAAATCTTAAACTAGCGAAAAAGCATTCATGAGTGAGATGTATTGAAAAAGAGAAAAGTCACAAAGTCACAAAAGAAAGAAAAACTCGTTCATTAGTGAACAAAAACTCATAAGGCTTGCCATAGTTACTATGTCATGCTATGAGTTCCTATAGATGGAGAGACAAAGAAAGCGAGAGAAAGAAAAATAAGGCAGAGAGTGGGTAAAGGTCAGTAAAGGGGAAGAATAGGGACCAATACAATGTGCCGAACTATTTTCTTGTTTGTAACCTTTTAATACTTACTTTTTTTGAATTTCATACCTATCTTAAGCTTCAGAATGTTACAAGCCGAAAAGCCCCATGTGACCTAAGTATCCTTATACATGAATGGACATCATATTAAACATCCACATAAATGAATATTTGCATTCTACTTGGAAAATCAGAGTACATGTATGATTTGTTGATGGATCCCTATAGGTGAGAACCTTAATACATGTATATTTTGTAGCATACTGAACTTAGATGTTTGTGATCCAAAGTGGTTGGTCGACTACTCATCATGTTGAAATTGTTAATAAGCATGAAATGCCTAAGTCATATGCTCTGAAATTAATACTTGTACCATACTTTTTCAAATGTCATCATTTTTATTTTGTCATTTTTTTATGTAGCTTGAGGCCAATAAATGACTTAAGTGTGGGGGAGTTTGATCTGCCGTGATTCAGTGTAGCAGATTTAACTAGTTTTCAAATTTAAGGAGATTGAATACAAACATTTTCATTGTGTTTTAATTAAGTTTCTTTAGTTTTATTTGCATTCAATAAAATGTGCACATTGAGTCTTTTATTAACCTTAAGGGTTGAATGAGGCCTAAGGGAGAGCTAAAGCACTTCGTGAGTCTGTAAGAGACCATTAGAAGACATTTTGAGTCATGTCGCAACATAGGAGATCTTATGTGTAACAGCCAATTTTCAATGAAATCGAAATAGTGGTTTCGGGACCACAAATCTGAGCCGAAAAGAAAAATATTTTAATATTATTGTATAGTTTGCATTATGATAGGAATGTCATATGAAAATTTCGATAAGAAAATTTTACCGATTATGTGTTTAATTAGGGAAAAGACCAAATTGCATAAAATGTAAAAGTTGAATTCTAGTAGCTATAAGTATCAAATAGCTATGGAATTCAAAAGTTGAGGTCCTTATATGGTAATTAGACCATTAAAGAAAAGTTAGTAGATATTTTTGATGAATCATCCATGGAAAAATTAGAAAATGCTAAGGACTAAATTGAAAATCAAAATAATTAAAAGATGATAAATAATTAACTAGAAATATCATCTTACTTTATATCATCTTCTTCCCCAAAAATACATGGAAACCCTAGGAAAGAGAAAACAAGCTTTCTTGGATTAATTGGGTAAGTATTCTTGCCCCGTTTTTAGTAATTTTTATATTTTTGAGATTGAAATAATTTAATCTATCTATTTTGGGGATTAATTTGCAAAGATATCAAAGTATAGAAATTTTCCATGGATGAATATGCTGAAATTTTGAATTTTATGGTAGAAAATGGAAGGTTGTTGATAGATAAACAACTTTTACAAAGTGAATTTGGATGAAATTATGATTTAGGGACAAAATTGCAAAGATGTAAAAGTTATGGAAAATTTTTGAATTTTGTGAAATACATGTGCTATAAATTTATATGAAATTTTTTTAGGCATGGAAAAGGATTAAATTGCATGAATTTCATTTTCCGAGACTAGGGACAAAATTGAAATTTATGAAAAGTTAAGGGCAAATTGGTAATTTTTCCTAAGATGTAAATTGAATCTAATTGAATATGAAATGTGATAAATTGATGATTAAATTCATTTATATAGATCTAAAAATATCAAACACAAAATTAGATCGAGGAAAACAAAAAGTGTCGGATTAGTAGAATTTATTATACGAACAATTATCGAGGTAAGTTCGTGTAACAGAATTGTGTTTATTTATATGCTTGAATTGAATGTGGTATGTGATTGTATGAATTATATAAATTTTAAAAAATAAATGAAATAATCATATGTTCAATCATATGAGGAAAATTATTAAGTTCCGTTTGAATAATGAAATTTGATGCATATATGTAATTTCCCATATTACATGTGGTCCATCATATGTTGCAGACAGAATTTAGCTCGGACGAGCAATCCTATTAAAGCCCTCTCGAGCATCCTGTTAAATAGTTCTTGCGAGCATACTGATTGGTAGTGATTCTTCATGTGTTGCGCACTACCGCAGCTCTGTGTGAACGTCCTGTTATATGGTTTGATCGGTTGTGATCCAGCGTATAATGCGAACACAAACGCAGCTCTACGTGATTGTCCTGATATAAGCTCTTATGGGCTTCCTGACATGGCTAGCTTGAACTCTCTGTTACCTTATCCAGTGCTCCCTAATATTAACTCTTCGTAGTTACCTGTTAAGCTCTACGAGCTCCCTGAGTAAAACTTTTATGAATTTTCCTGTTTAGCTCGAATAAGTGTCCTGTTACATGGCTCATATGAGCATCCTGATATATGGCTTGAGAGTATGCTCCCTGATTAAGTGCCCTAATGGGTACCCTTGATTGTGAATTGATGGTTTACAATTTTATACACCTTGTGTGTACTACCTGAGTATCTATCGAAATTTCAATAACTCAACGGATAAATTTCCCGAAATGAGAATCTATGAGATTAAATGAACCATATCTCAAATTTTTTTGAAATTTATTGAAAATTTGAAATATGATGAGTTCATCTATGTTTACTTAATGTATATGTGAATTATGTGACTAACTTGTTTATTTGAGCATGTGTAATTAGGCAAATTTGCTAATTTGTTTGGAAGCATGATATTGTTATGCTTATTTAAATGAGTATGATTTATAAGTTTAATTCATATTATACAAACTTACTAAGCATTAAATGCTTACTAGGTTTTATTTTCTTTGTTTTATAGTGCTCGAAAGCTCGCAAAGGTTGGAGATCAGTCGGAGAATCATCACACTATCCACTAGCTCGTTTTGGTATAAATAGTAAACTTATTTTGGTATAATGGCATGTATAGGTTAACTTGGCCAAATGATGGCTTGTAAATGGATGTTTGTAAACTAGCCATTGGTATGGCTAGTGATGTCTGGTTTAGTATATTATGAGGTTATGTATATATCATATTTAACATATATGTATGTGTTTGGTTAGAATGAATTAAAGTAAAATATAAGGCTTTATTAAAAGGTAGGTTTGATCATGATAATATATGTGATGTTATTTCATACATGTTATTGATGTTTGCTGGATTTATATGACTTGAATTGGTTTCTCTCTCTCTCTATCTATATATATATATATATATAAGTGATGTTATAGGTTGATGGAAAAATTTGGGTAAGAAATAAAGCTAGGAAATGGCTTTATTTTGTCCACACAGGCGTGTGTCTTGACCATGTGTCACACACGGCTTGGCACATGGGCATGTGGTTTGGCTGTGTGTTCCCTGCATCCTAAAATTAAGAAATAGAATGCTCAAAATTGGGCACACAGGCGTGTGTCTCAGCTGTATGAGCCCAAAATTTCCCAGCCCACTAAACCCATTAACAGGCCATTTTTAAACCAAACAGATTAACCCAAGACCCAATAACTAAACCTTACCCAAAATCGTGAGCCCAAAACAACAGCCCAATAAACAAACTACCCTAAGCCCATTACAAACCCAAAATCAAAAAAGAAAAATGACAACCCAAACCCTAGGTGCGCCGCACCTAGGGTCTTCTGACGCCGCCAGCAGTCCCATCCACCGCCTCTGGCCACCGACCCCTCCACTTGCACCGAGCACCTGCGAACATTAAACGAGAAAGGACAGAAAGCAAAGGCATTTTCAGCTATAAAAGCCGATCCAAAAAATTATATTGTTTCCAGATCTTTTATCAATAAAAAATAGAGAGCTCAGATCAAAAAAATAAACAAAAACAAAGAAAAAATAGCAAACCTAGATTAAACACTAAAATTCGAAAGCAGAGGCCAAAAAAGAAGTTGATTTCGCACTTTTATTTTTTTATTTTGAATCTTTCTTTAAAGATCTATTTGTAATACAAAAAAGGAGGGGTCGATAGAGAATCACTGTTGAAAGCCAAGGAAAGTACGACGTTTCGACTTCCTACGACAAATGATGTGGCGATCCAATGATCGAGGCGGTCTTTAATTCCCTTTGTAGAGAAAAAATGAAAAGGAGAGGTTTTTTTAAAAAAATCAGCTGAAAATGATTTTTTTTGGGATTTTTTTACTTTTATAGGCATATAAAATGGTGTCATTTTGGCCGGCGCCCTTAAGCCCCAAAACGACGTCGTTTTGGCCTAACCCAACCCGATCCGACCTGCTCCAACATCAAGATCCGCGTGTTTTCTTAAAAAGGGATATTTATGCGCGCAGTCCTTCCGCTTTTTATTACTTTGCAATCAGGTTTTTTTGGCTTTCAATCCGTGCCCTATAATTTGTTGCGCTTTTCAATTTGGTCCTCATGGTAACAACGTCGTTTTGGAAGGTAGGGGAATTTTCCCTTTCGCCCCCTCCAGTTTCTTCGCGTGTGTAAATAGGTCCCCTAATCATTCTTTATTTCGAATTGATCCCTCTTTTAGTTATTTTGTAATTTTTATCATTATTACTATTATTATATCATTATTTTTATATATACCTATATTTTTTTTACTATTTATGTAACACCCCAAACCCGGCCTATGCGTTAAGGCCAGATCTGACATGTCACATGAATTGAATATACTTTTAAGTCCCTTTTCATTTGTGCGTAAATAGATAATGACTTAAATTTTAGTAAAATAGATTCCAAAATTTTGACGAAGTATTATTGAATAAAAGATTGATTTATAAATCGATAAATTTGAGATATAAAGATCTTATAAACCATGTCTTTGAAAATATCGCTAATAGTTCAAGAAGATTTAAAAGAATTTTAAATAAAATATATTTTTGAAAGTTTATTATGAAACCCTTTGTATATCCATTTTAGAAAACGTTTATTTAAGTTTTAGAAAATCTCAATTTGAAGTAATCTTGTAATATCCCGGGTTAAGGGTTAATTTATTTTGGCATTGTTGCATGATTATTGGTGAGCTATTATGTTGTTTGTATGGTTTGGGACTTAGATGAAGGCTAGGAGTGTGCCCTGAGTAGGTGGAAAATTTTGTTTTGGGCCTTGGGGATAGGAGCTAAAGGAGATGGGGTTTTAATTAAATTAAGTGAATTTAAAGCACAAATAAGGAGCTAGCAAAGTGGCAAGCATGCGTCACATGGAGAGTGTGTGTGGCGTCATCTACAAGGGGGAGGTCTTGTGTTCAAGTCGCGAGAATCCCTCCTTTTGGCTCCCATTTTGGACGGCATGGAGGAAGAGGTAGAAGGCAACTTGAACTCTAGCTTGGACTTAGTCTTCACATTCAAAGAGGGTGGAGAGTGAAAGTAGGAGGAGACTTGGTCATGGGATTTGAATTGGTGGTGTGAGAGCAAATGGGGAAGGTTGGCGGTTTTGAGGAGTGTTTGGGGAGCTTGGGAAGTGCCAAACTCCTTGGTCCTTTAGGTGTATTTTCGGTCTTAGGGGGGAAACAATTAAGTTTCTTTTTTCTTCTTTTCTTTGTGTCAACAAGCTGATTCTTAGTTAGTCAAAAGCTTGCAAAGAAATTCTCTTCACTTGCAAATAGCCTAAGCCGAATCTCACCCATTTTGCTGTGCATTTTTTTTTGAAACCGAAACCCCAGGTGTTGCCGAAATTGCTTGCTGTTTTGTTTTGCTTCTTCTCTTTGTGTTATTTAACCAAGCACTCCATTATCATTTTCTCCTTTTGAAAACCTTGTTAATAATGCCCTCCTACCTCCTTTTCTTTTTCAATTTAGTTAAGCGAAACCTCTAGCACCTTATTGCCGAAAGTATACCTTGTTTCTTCCTTCTTCTCTTCATTATGCAAAGCAAACTAGAGACCCTTTCTTCTCACTTCTTCTTTTGTTTCATAAACCTTGTGCCGATTTCCTTTGTTCCATACCATCTCTTTTAAACCGAAACCAGCCTTTGTTCTTCATCATCTTTGAGTAGAACCTAGCATGTTCTTTCTCTTTTCTTAAAGGATAGTAGCGAAACTAGTTCTTCTTCTAAACACACCGTATTCATTTCTTTCCTTTCAAACCGAAAGTGACCCTTCATTCATCTATTTTTATTTTCTTGTTTTTCCAAACTGCTATTTAATCATTCTCCTACTCGTGTTGGGTGGCGAATATTGGGTGTGGTTGGTGCTGGGTCCCAACCGATTGGTAGTGGGTAAGTGTTGGCCGAATGGCCTTTCTCCTTTCATTGGTACTTTGCCGATTCTTGGTATGTTAAGGGCTAATATTGGTATTGGTTAAAAAGGTGTTAACTTCTTGTTTAATCTTTTCGTATAGGATCTTTGGACTTTGGAAATAATCAAAGGGAGTCTTCCAACTTTTTTAGCCGATTGTTAAGTGGTGGTAAGAGGAGTATTTTGTTAATCCATTCTTTTAGCCTCGTTAAAACAAGTCTCAATGGATTAATGGACTTTCTTTTTAGGTGGAGGCCATTTGTAAAAGAGAAACCTTTGTGGTTCGAGTTTGGTAGGAAGCCAAACGTTGCAAGGTGAGGACTATTTGATAAACCCTTTTGGTTTAATGCTTGTGGCGAATGGTATGATGGTTAATCCATTTGTTGGCGATTGTAGGATTCGAGTTGTGGAAGTGATCAAGGGGCGTAAATCGATTTTGGGATTAATACCTTCACTAATTGGTGTGTAAACTAACACACTTACATTTAGTAATATGATTGATAACACGTGTGATGATTAATGAAACAGTGATGATTGATGTGATACCCTAATGGGTATGATTACGGACTCGGGTAAGTCAATTATTATTATTATGAGTTCTTGATGATCTATATGATACCATGGTTGTGGATATATGTGACATGGGGTATGAGATTAGACATATTAGCATGATATGCATGATTATATGATATGCTTGATTACATGAGTGTGGTATGTTGATGGGTGATACGAGTGGAGGGGCGGTGATATTTTGTCTTGACGAGCACCGGTGTTTTAGTAACACACTTTGTGACTTTGGGTCACGGAGGTTTAGCACCTCGGAGGTTTGGTACCTCAACGTCTCGTCCTGTGGTTAACACCACCGTGGGTTGGCCCCACTTGTGAGATATGGGATTGGCGCCTTGATGATTTGGTATCACACGATGGGTTGGCCCCATCATTGGATTTGGATTGCGGTCACCAATTGCTTTGGTAGCACAATTGTGTCTTTGGGACACCGGTGGTTTGGTACCACATTGGCGGATATTGTGTCTTTGGGACACCGGTGTTTTGGTAACACATTGTGACTATCGTCACCGTGGTTTGGCACCACCGGTGGTTTGGTACCACAGGGGTAGAAAAGCGATATGGATGGTTAGGATCGGGTTGCATTAATTATGTTGCTTTGTATGATGTGTGTTAGCATGTTGTTTTTTGGGGGCGAGATTTACACTTTGAGTCACTCGACTCACCCTCTCCTTTGACATTTGGTGACTCGTGACGCGAACACGGGCCGGGATGGACTCGGGGTGCACATGCCATGCTTTAATAAAAGTGTTGCTCGGACTATTGAATTTGGGTACTTTAGCTTATTTACTTTACTTGGGTTTTATATTGGATTTGTAAAAGGCCTTTAATTTATGTTTTGTGATGTTTATGTTTTAATTAGATTTTTAATATGCCTTAACAAAACAAGTTGGTAGGAATTTTCTAAAACTTGGAAAGATAATGATTTCAAAATTATAACATAATGTGTTTTTAAACCATACCATCGGGTATCACACTATGTCTTTATAGTAAGCAAACTCAAAAGATTTTCAAATCAAACTTGTATTACTCCTAAGTCTAAAAGGTTTTAAGTAACACTAAGAAACTATTAAGGTTTAAATGGGTTAAACTCGTTTAACCACACATTCAGTTAAGATTTCAAAATCTCGGGTTTCAAATACACCATCGATTTCAAACAAGTCTCTTGAATTGTCTTCAAAATACCATTGTGTTTTCACTCGGCTTTTAACGAAAAATTTAACCTCTCACAAACATGTTTCCCGTAACATACCAGATTTGGACGTGGTGTCTTGTCCGGGTTTGGGGTGTTACAAGTACTTAGAGCAAAATATAAATACGTCAAACATAAAACAAAGCAAAAATTTATCCAGGGGCTTTATTACAACCTTAATTCAAATGGTAAAATAAATAGGTGAACTAAAAGAAACCCAAAGCCCAAATAAAACCGTTTTTGTAGTATGGCCTCCACCGAGTTATCCATGGCCCAAGTCTCCATTCTTGGCGTTGCACGAAAGGAATAAGGAAGCGGGTGAGTTACTAGAACTCGATGTATAACCCCCTACTGATTGTCCTTTGGGCCATAATCCCATTTAGCAATAATTTGGGCTAAGCCCATTTACAATAATAATGTATCAATTATATCATCATATGTAATGCAATTCCCAAACCAAACCTAGTAATCCATCCACTACACACCACCCGTGCCAATCAACACACTGTGGGATCAAGTCAACCCATCCCGCCAACACACCAATCGCAGCATTAAGCCATTTATAACAAATTTAATTGTGGACAAGCCACCGAATAACAGAATATCATTGGCATTGCCACTATCTGATTTGTGGCGAGCCACCAAAATATGTGGCGAGCCACGAACTTCTCTCAATATTATCCCATCCCATGCAAAATCATGTATATAATGAATAACAAATCATGATTTTTACAATATAACAACAATAATTTATTTGGATATTCATTACAATAGTACGGCCCATTATATCAATTTATCAAAAAAGCACATTAAGCAAAATATCAGATTGGCCCATTTGGCAAAATATCAGATCGGCCCATTTAGCGAAAATATCAGATCGGCCCATTTAGCAATATGTCTATTCGGCCCAATAGGCAATATGTCAATTCAGCCCATTAAGCAATTTCGTATTTCGGCCCTTTAGGGGGTATTCTCACAATTTGCACAATGATACTACCAATTTCGTCAATTTATTCAAAATAATATATATTAGGCCATTTTTTTTTGATTCACGCCCTATTACGATTTTAGTCATAGCGATATGTTTCCGATACTATATCCACCTTAAACCCACGAAAAACGGTGTGAGATTACACACCTGATTACGGTAAGCACTAGGCCTTCTTGATCGTCGACACCTAAGATATCGTAACACTCGATTAGTCGACATTCATGATTTATTAATCAACTTTAAAATGAGCGATCTATGGTGCTTACCCTTGGAATCGTGAATGACCACGATTTGTCGATTTTCCTCGGATGACGGTCCACAACCGGTGGAAAATCCCGAACAACCGATACTACCCTTCGTTTGAATTTAGGGTAGGGATAGCCAATCCGCTCCTTTTGAGTTCTCCACCGACTTTCCTTTTGAATCGATACCACAAGCCTCCATTCAATTAGATCTTATATAGATCAATATTACGATAAAATATGGATTGTCAAAGGGTAAAAGATCGACTTACCACTAATTAGAGTGATCAACGGCGGATAGATCGGCGATTAAAACCGTAAATTTTATAATTGGTTAATCATCACTATACCAATAACATCTTAACGAATAAAAATGATTCCATAGAATCCGTGAAGAACTCCTTACCTTAAAGATTTTAGGATCGATTCCCAACGATTATCGATAACCCGGAAGAATCAAAGTTTGACCTTCCACTATGTCTCTGAAGAAGAAAATGATCTCGTTTGAGAGAGAATAAGGTAATGGTCTCGGTCAATATGACCATCCCAAACCAAAGCATAAATTGACATTAAGAAAGAAAAATAAAATGTTGAAAAGAATACTTACCGATTGATCAAGGAATGAGTGTTAATCTGAGATGAGAAGAAAAGATAGAGAAGAGATAAAGGTTGGTTATAGAGGAATATTGATATTCAGCTATGGAGGATTATCATACAAGAAGATGTGATCTTATGGTGGTGTCGATTTTAGAGAAGAGGAAGATTGAAGAAATGGTTAAAAGAAAAGAATGGAAGGTTGGATGGATGCTAGGTGATTCACTATCAAAGGAAGATGAACAAGAGATGAATGTTTTGACCAAACAAAAGAAGAAAAATGCACAAATGTGCTAGGAGGTTTCGGCAATGAGAATAACAATTTGGAGAAAATGAAACAATTGATGCTAAAGGATTTGCCCAAAATAAGCACTAAAGCTTTACCAAAAGACCAAGAAAATTTTGGCTACCTCCTCTACACCCAAAACCGTCCACATTCATGACAATAATGGTCAAAATTGGCCAACCACACTTTCCAAAACAATTTCCTTGAAAAAGGCCACATGTTCCCCTTACTTTCCCCTTTCTCTTGATTTCTTTCCTCACCTTCATCCTTTCCTATTTTCCTTAGCCATCTTGCCAAAAATAATAAAAGTCCACCTTGCCTTATTTACTTGCTTGGCCGACACATAGGGAAAGAATGCAAAAATAATAGTCAAAATTTGCACACAATGGGATTTCAACCCATTCCCTTAAAGTCCTTCACTTGATGCCATAACCTCTCTACTAATTGCTCATTTATGCTAGCAATTTACTCATTTATTCCATAACCTTTGAGGTCACTTACTATATCTCCTTAAAGTGCTAAATGCCAAAATTTTTATTAGAACCAAATAACCCCTAGCCTTCTCAGGATCCCCTAAACATACACAATTAATAATTTAACTAGCTTAGCACGAAATAATGCAACACATAAAATTCCAAATTTTAGGATGTTACAATTCTACCCTTAAAGAAAATTTCGTCCTCGAAATTTACTTGATTAAAAGAGATGAGGATCTTTCTTTGAATCGCGTCCTCGGGGCTCCTATGTAGCTTCCTCCGATCCGTGATTACGCCATAAAACCTTGACTAACGGCACAGTCTTCCTTCTCAACACCTTAATGTCTCGCTCTAAAATTTGCTTGGCTCCTCTTCAAAAGACAAGTCAGGTCTTATCTCAACTTCCTCTAGGTACTATATAAGACGGATCCAATTGATAACGCCTTAACATTGAGACATGAAATACACTATGTATCGACTCAATTCAGGAGGTAACTCAGTGATAAGCCACGGCCTAACATGCTTTAATACGGTATGGTCAGGTGAACCTAGGGCTCAACTTGCCTTTCTTCCAAATCTAAAGATCTCACGCCAAGGTGAGACCTTTAGAAAGACACGATCTCCATCGTAAACTCAATATCCTTACGCTTGGATCTGCATAAGATTTTGTCTATCTGAAGCTTCCTTTAACTTTACTTAGAATTACCTTTACTTTTTCCTTTGTCTCGAGATATCATTTCGGGACCCAATAAGCGGCGCTCCCCATTTCGATCCAACAAGTCGACACCTACGACCATACAGCGCCTCGTAGGGTGCCATCCGGATCTTTGGATTGATAGCTATTGTTGTACACAAACTACGCAGCGGTGAAAATCCTCGACTACCTCTCAAGTCAATCACTGACCCTTAACATGTCTTCCGAATCTGGATTACTCTCTCGGTGACCATACATGCGAGGATGAAATGTCATCTTTGAAATTAAGCTTGGTTCCCAAAGCTTCATGTAAGGCTTTCCAAAACCGTGATGTAAACCTAGGGTCCCTGTCCAAAATAATGACACTAGTACCCCATGTAACCTCACGATCTCTGCTACATACAACTTGGCCAACTTCTGCAATGAGTAATCCGTACGAACCGGTAGGAAATGAGCAGTCTTCGTCAACCGATCTACTATTACCCAAACAGAATCTTTCTTAGTAGGCGATAAAGGTAACCCACTAACAAAGGCCATCGTTATCCTTTCCCATTTCCATAATAGAATTTTCACTGGTTGTAGCAATCCCGACGACAATTGATGTTCCGCCTTCACTTGCTGACATGTCAAGCACCTACTCACGAAATCGGTAACTTAAGTACTTAGAGCAAAATATAAATACGTCAAACATAAAACAAAGCAAAAATTTATCCGAGGCTTTATTACAACCTTAATTCAAATGGTAAAATAAATAGGTGAACTAAAAGAAACCCAAAGCCAAAATAAAACCGTTTTTGTAGTATGGCCTCCACCAAAGTCATCCATGGCCCAAGTCTCCATATCTTGGCGTTCGAAAGGAATAAGGAAACGGGTGAGTTACTAGAACTCGATGTATAACCCCCTTACCGTTGTCCACTGGGCCATAATCCCATTTAGCAATAATTTGGGCCTAAGCCCATTTACAATAATAATGTATCAATTATATCATCTGTATGTAATGCAATTCCCAAACCAAACCTAGTAATCCATCCACTACACACCACTCGTACCAACCAACACACCTGTGGGGATCAAGTCAACCCATCCCGCCAACACACCAATCGCAGGCATTAAGCCATTTATAACAAATTTAATTGTGGACAAGCCACCAGAATAACAGAATATACGTGGCATTGCCACTATACAGATTTGTGGCAGAGCCACCAAAATATGTGGCAGAGCCACCAGAACTTCTCTCCAATATTATCCCATCCCATGCAAAATCATGTATATAATGAATAACAAATCATGATTTTTACAATATAACAACAATAATTTATTTGGATATTCATTACAATAGTACGGCCCATTATATCAATTTATCAAAAAAGCACATTAAGCAAAATATCAGATTGGCCCATTTGGCAAAATATCAGATCGGCCCATTTAGCGAAAATATCAGATCGGCCCATTTAGCAATATGTCCATTCGGCCCAATAGGCAATATGTCAATTCAGCCCATTAAGCAATTTCGTATTTCGGCCCTTTAGGGGGTATTCTCACAATTTGCACAATGATACTACCAATTTCGTCAATTTATTCAAAATAATATATATTAGGCCATTTTTTCTGATTCACGCCCTATTACGATTTTAGTCATAGCGATATGTTTCCGATACTATATCCACCTTAAATCCACAAAAAACGGTGTGAGATTACACACCTGATTACGGTAAGCACTAGGCCTTCTTGATCGTCGACACCTAAGATATCGTAACACTCGATTAGTCGACATTCATGATTTATTAATCAACTTTAAAATGAACGATCTATGGTGCTTACCCTTGGAATCGTGAATGACCACGATTTGTCGATTTTCCTCGGATGACGGTCCACAACCCGGTGGAAAATCCCGAACAGCCGATACTACCTTTCGTTTGAATTTAGGAGTAGGGATAGCCAATCCGCTCCTTTTGAGTTCTCCACCCGACTTTCCTTTTGAATCGATACCACAAGCCTCCATTCAATTAGATCTTATATAGATCAATATTACGATAAAATATGGATTGTCAAAGGGTAAAAGATCAGCTTACCACTAATTCCGAGTGATCAACGAGCGGATAGATCGAGCGATTAAAACCGTAAATTTTATAATTGGTTAATCATCACTATACCAATAACATCTTAACGAATAAAAAATGATTCCATAGAATCCGTGAAGAACTCCTTACCTTAAAGATTTTTAGGATCGATTCCCAACGATTATACGATAACTTCGGAAGAATCAAAGTTTCGGCCTTCCACTATGTCACTACGAAGAAGAAAATGATCTCGTTTGAGAGAGAATAAGGTAATGGTCTCGGTCAATATGACCATCCCAAACCAAAGCATAAATTCAGCATTAAGAGAAAGAAAAATAAAATGTTGAAAAGAATACTTACCGATTGATCAAGGAATGAGTGTTAATACAGATGAGAAGAAAAGATAGAGAAGAGATAAAGGTTCGGTTATAGAGGAATATTGATATTCGGCTATGGAGGATTATCATACAAGAAGATGTGATCTTATGGTGGTGTCGATTTTAGAGAAGAGGAAGATTGAAGAAATGGTTAAAAGAAAAAAATGGAAGGTTGGATAGATGCTAGGTGATTCAGCTATCAAAGGAAGATGAACAAGAGATGAATGTTTTGACCAAACAAAAGAGAAGAACAATGCACAAATGTGCTAGGAGGTTTCGGCAATGAGAATAACAATTTGGAGAAAATGAAACAATTGATGCTAAAGGATTTGCCCAAAATAAGCACTAAAGCTTTACCAAAAGACCAAGAAAATTTTGGCTACCTCCCTCTACACCCAAAACCGTCCACATTCATGACAATAATGGTCAAAAATTGGCCAACCACACTTTCCAAAACAATTTCCTTGAAAAAGGCCACATGTTCCCCTTACTTTCCCCTTTCTCTTGATTTCTTTCCTCACCTTCATCCTTTCCTATTTTCCTTAGCCATCTTGCCAAAAATAAAAAAAGTCCACCTTGCCTTATTTACTTGCTTGGCCGACACATAGGAAAGAATGCAAAATAATAGTCAAAATTTGCACACAATGGGATTTCAACCTCTTCCCTTGAAGTCCTTCACTTGATGCCATAACCTCTCTACTAATTGCTCATTTATGCTAGCAATTTACTCATTTATTTCCATAAGCTTTGAGGTCACTTACTATATCTCCTTAAAGTGCTAAATGCCAAAATTTTTATTAGAACCAAATAACCCCTAGCCTTCTCAGGATCCCCTAAACATACACAATTAATAATTTAACTAGCTTAGCACCAGAAATAATGCAACACATAAAATTCCAAATTTTTAGGATGTTACAATTCTACCCCTTAAAGAAAATTTCGTCCTCGAAATTTACTTGATTAAAAGAGATGAGGATACTGCTGCTGAATCGCGTCCTCAGGCTCCTATGTAGCTTCCTCCGATCCGTGATTACGCCATAAAACCTTGACTAACGGCACAGTCTTCCTTCTCAACACCTTAATGTCTCGCTCTAAAATTTGCATTGGCTCCTCTTCAAAAGACAAGTCAGGTCTTATCTCAACTTCCTCTACCGGTACTATATAAGACGGATCCAATCGATAACGCCTTAACATTGAGACATGAAATACACTATGTATCTGACTCAATTCTGGAGGTAACTCAAGCTGATAAGCCACTGGCCTAACATGCTTTAATACACGGTATGGTCCGATGAACCTAGGGCTCAACTTGCCCTTTCTTCCAAATCTAAAGATCTCCTGCCAAGGTGAGACCTTTAGAAAGACCTGATCTCCCATCGTAAACTCAATATCCTTACGCTTCAGATCTGCATAAGATTTTTGTCTATCCAAGCTTCCTTTAACTTTGCCCGAATTACCTTTACTTTTTCCTTTGTCTCAGATATCAGCTCAGGACCCAATAACTGACGCTCCCCCAGCTCAGTCCAACAAGTACGACACCTACGACCATACAACGCCTCGTAGGGTGCTATCTGGATGCTGGATTGATAGCTATTGTTGTACACGAACTCTGGCAACGGTAGAAAATCCTCCCAGCTACCTCTGAAGTCAATCACACAGCCCCTTAACATGTCTTCCAGAATCTGGATTACTCTCTCTGACTGACCATCTGTCTGAGGATGAAATGTCGTGCTGAAATTAAGCTTGGTTCCCAAAGCTTCATGTAAGGCTTTCAAAATCGTGATGTAAACCTAGGGTCCCTGTCCAAAATAATGACACTGGTACCCCATGTAACCTCACGATCTCTGCTACATACAACTTGGCCAACTTCTGCAATGAGTAATCCGACGAACCCAGTAGGAAATGAGCGATCTTTCACAACCGATCTACTATTACCCAAATGTAATCTTTCTTAGTAGGCAATAAAGGTAACCCACTAACAAAGGCCATCGTTATCCTTTCCCATTTCCATAATAGAATTTTCACTGGTTGTAGCAATCCCGACGACAATTGATGTTCCGCCTTCACTTGCTGACATGTCAAGCACCTACTCACGAAATCAGTAACTTTCAGTTTCAACCCTGGCCACCAATACTACTCATGGAGGTCTCGATACATTTTATTTCCCTTGGGGTGCATAGCATATGGGCTACTATGCGCCTCACGCAGAATCATTTCCCTCAATTCTGAATCTTTGGGCATACAGATTCTTCCACGGAAACACAATACTCTATCACTATTCAATCCAAAATTCCCTATTACACCACCTTTCACTTGCTGAAGTAAGGAACCCAACCTTTCATCTAATAATTGCTTTTCCTTAATCTGGCTTACCCACGTAAGCTTCACTTGAAGTTCGGCTAGTAGACTACCATATTCATACAAGCTGAGATGAGCGAACATCGCTCTCAATTCTGATATCACCTTACGACTCAACGCATCTGCCACCACGTTAGCCTTTTCGGGATGATACTCGATTGAGAAGTCATAATCCTTCAACAGTTCTATCTACCTCTGCTGTCTTAAGTTCAACTCTTTTTGGGTAAGGAGGTACTTTAGACTCTTATGTTCCTTATAGATGATCGACTTCTCACCGTACAAGTAGTGTCTCCAAATCTTCAAAGCAAACACCACTGCAGCCAACTCTAAATCATGAGTGGGATAATTCACTTCGTGAGGCCTTAACTGACGAGATGCATAAGCCGCCACTTTTCCACCTTCCATCAACAGACATCCCAAGCCCGTGTGTGACGCATCACAGTAAACAATAAACTCTTTTTCAGCCTCAGGTTGAATCAATACTGGCACTTCTATCAGAATCTTTTTCAATTTCTCAAAGCTCTCTTGCTGTTGATCTGACCACACAAATGGTACTCCCTTGCATAATAGTTTAGTTAGGGGTGCAGCAATCAACGAAAACCTCTCAACGAAACGCCTGTAATAACCAGCCAACCTTAGGAAACTTCGAATTTCGACCACTGACTTCGGTGGTTTCCAATCCAACACAGCCTCTACCTTCCGAGGATCAACTCTAATTCCTTTGGCCGACACAACATGCTCCAAAAAGGTCACTTCCTTCAGCCAAAATTCACACTTACTGAATTTGGCATAAAGTTGTTTTTCCCGCAATATCTGCAATACTACCCGCAGATGCGAATCATGCTCTTCTTCATTCTTTGAGTACACCAAGATGTCTCTATGAACACCACCACAAACTGATCTAAATAGGGTTGGAAGACCCGGTTCATCATGTTCATAAATGCACTTGGTCATAAATGCACTTGGTGCATTAGTCAACCCAAACGACATCACCAAGAACTCATAATGCCCATAACGAGTTCGAAATGCAATCTTATAAATATTCGCCTCCTTGACCTTAAGCTGGTGATAACCCGATCTTAAATCTATCTTCGAGAAAGCTGAAGCTCCTCATAGTTGATCAAATAGATCGTCGATTCTCGACAACAGATACCTATTCTTGATCGTCAATTTATTCAACTGCCTATAATAGATGCACATACGCATCGACCCATCCTTCTTCTTGACAAACAAGACCGGTGCTCCCCAAGGTGACACACTCGATTGAATGAATCCCTGATCCAACAACTCTTGAATCTAAGCTTTAAGCTCCACTAACTCTTTTAGCGTCATTCTATAAGAAGCAATGGACACTAGAGCCGTTCCGGCAATAACTCAATGCCAAACTCTACCTCCCGATCCGGAGGCAATCCAGGATGTTCCTCGGAAAAGACGTCCGAAAACTCTTTCACCTTTCTAACACCTTCCACCGATAATTCCTTGGCATCCAACGCACTAATGAAGGCTAGGAATGCTCCACACCCTTTTCGCACCAACTTTTCTGCCTTTAAAGCAGATACCACATTTGATAGATAATTTCTTCTTTCACCTATCATCATCACTTCCTTATCCTCCAAAGTTCTTAGTATCATCTGCTTTGCAGCACAATCCAAGTTCGCACGATGTTTCACCAACTAGTCCATGCCCAAAATAAGATCGAACTCACCGAATGGCGGTTCAGCAAATCTGCCAAAAAAGTTTCTCCCTAAATTTCTAGGGGCACATCTCTAAACAATCTATTACTATCACAGACTATCCTAAAGAACTAATTACCGCCATCTCTCTTGCAGTAATATCAAATCTAATGTTTAGATTTCCAGATACAGCGCTAGCAACATACGAATGGGTGGATCTGATATCTATCAAAGTAGTAACAGGTACATCAGATATGAAGAACGTACCTTTATCACATCAGGTGCATCGCCATCCTCTCAACGTCTGACCACATAAACCAACCCTGGCTGTCTCGCCTCCGTGTTACCTCTAAAACCAGTACCCCTACTCGGTGCACCCTAACCTCGTCTTATGCCATTACCACCTCGACCTGGGCCACGGCCTCTCGGTGGCTGCTAAGCGCCTCTTCTCGGGTCAAGATCATAGTTATGAGCATCCCGAGCTGAAGCGAGCAATTGTCGAGGATAATTTTTAAGCTAATGGTCCTTGGAACCATATTTGAAACAACCACCGGTTCTCTTTCAGCATTCATCCAGGTGTCATTTTTCGTAATCCGCGCATGGCTGTATCTAATTGGTAGCAGCTAGTACTTTAGCTTGAGCTGGCTCATCATTCTTTGGCCTCTTCTGAAACCCTCTAGCAGGACCTGAGTACTTAAAGTCCCACTTGCTCTTGCCCCTATCTTTTTCTTGGTTTTGCCGCTCCAAGTTCTTAGCCTCTTTAGCTATCTTCGCTTTCTCTACTAATGTGGAAAAATTTCTCTCCTTTTGTGGGGCTATCAGAACCCGTAACTCATCACGTAACCCGTCCTCAAAACTCACATAGTGTTCGTAGTCAGTTGGCACTATACCCCAGGCATACCAATTCAGACGCAGAAATTTTGCTTCGTAAGCTGCCACAGTCTTACCTCCTTGAACCAGATTTAAGAATTCCTTCTTTCGGGCATCCATATAGCTAGCTCGACATACTTTCCTTGGAATGCAGTTTTGAAGAAATCCCAAGTAATATGATCAGCCTGAGTGCCTTCCCAAACAGTGAGCTACCATTGATACGCCTAGTCTCTCAACAAGGACACAGCTCCCTTTAGTTTTTACTTGGTGTGCAATCTAGATAGTCCATGATTCGCTCCACAGCCTCAAGCCAATACTCCGCTACATTTGGGGCTACACCAGAGATACCCCTAAAAACCTTAGCACCATTTGATCTGCATCATTTCAAAATTGACCCACGAGCTGCTGGCCTAGTTCTAGCCCCAGCAACCCTTTCCAAGACTCGTAACATTGCTTGAGACAGAGCGATGTCCTCCCTCATACGATCATGTGATCCAGCTTCAGTCACAGGTGTCGCAGGTGCGTCCATTTTCAACATATGTCCCGATGCTTTAGACGCAACTCTAGCGCCTCGGCCTTTACCACGGCGACGTCTACCGCGTCCACGTCCTCTAGCGCTCATATTGGCTAATCTAATTTAATCTGATTAAAAGTCTTATGAATTCGTATACTATTTCGGTGTTTATTAAACAATATTTTATGAAATATAAGAAGTGAAGTTGTTTTCATAAACGCATCCTACAGTCTCAATCTCTATAGTTTCAATACCTAAAACTAGAAGTTCTAGAGTATTCCTACAGTCATATCACAATCATTATAATCATACAATAACATACGCTTACTTGACTTGGTGTTGGATACCCGTGGTGCCATACTTCTTTTAAAACATGCATTCTAAATTTTACATTTCAAAACAACTTTTAAAAAAATATTTTTGAACCCAAACCACAGTCGAGTTTCGAACCGAGCTCGATACCATAAAATGTAATACCCCAAACCCTACCTATCGTTAAGGCGGATCGACATGTCACATGAATTAAATATACTTTTAAGTCCTTTTTCATTTGTGCGTAAATAGATAATGATTTAAATTTTAGTAAAATGATTCCAAAATTTTAACGAAGTATTATTGAATAAAAGATTGATTTATAAATCGATAGATTTGAGATATTAAGATCTTATAAACCGTGTCTTTGAAAATATCGCTAATAGTTCGAGAAGATTTAAAAGAATTTTGAATAAAATATATTTTTGAAAGTTTATTATGAAACCCTTTGTATATCCATTTTAGAAAATGTTTATTTAAGTTTTCGTAAAAATCTCAATTTGAAGTACTTAGAGCAAAATATAAATACGTCAAACATAAAACAAAACAAAAATTTATCCAGAGGCTTTATTACAACCTTAATTCAAATAGTAAAATAAATAGGTGAACTAAAAGAAATCCAAAGTCCAAATAAAATCGTTTTTGTAGTATGGCCTCTACTGAGTCATCCATGGCCCAAGTCTCCATTACTGAGCATTACCTGAAAGGAATAAGGAAACGGGGTGAGTTACTAGAACTCTGTGTATAACCCCCTTACCGTTGTCCACTGGGCCATAATCTCATTTAGCAATAATTTGGGCCTAAGCCCATTTACAATAATAATGTATCAATTATATCATGTGTATGTAATGCAATTCCCAAACCAAACCTAATAATCCATCCGCTACACACCACCCATACCTACCAACACACCTGTGGGGATCAAGTCAACCCACCCCGCCAACACACCAATCGCAGGCAATAAGCTATTTATAACAAATTTAATTGTGGACAAGCCACCAGAATAACAGAATATACATGGCATTGCCACTATACAGATTCGTGGTAGAGCCACCAAAATATGTGGCAGAGCCACCAGAACTTCTCTTCAATATTATCCCATCCCATGCAAAATCATGTATATAATGCATAACAAATCATGATTTTTACAATATAAAAACAATAATTTATTTGGATATTCATTACAATAGTACGACCCATTATATCAATTTATCAAAAAGGCCCATTAAGCAAAATATCTGTAACACCCTGAATTTGGGGCTAGAATAAGTGGGTTCGTGTGTTGAGAGAATGGATTTTGTCGTTAAAAAAATTATTATTGCATGTTTAGTTTAATTTTTAGGAGGTTTAGGAAGGGTTGGTAGTGTTGGAAAAGTCCTAGGCTCGATCTAGGGCTTTAGCAAAAATGTTGTTTTTTTTTTAGGGAGGTTGGTGGTAGTCATAAGGCTTTTAAAATATTGTTGGGTTAAAACATATCACAAAGAAGTAGGTTCTTTGGTGGCTTGGGGTGCTTGAATAAGCTGGTGGTCAAAGGTTCAAGTCCTGGACTTGGCAAAAAACTTTTTATTGTGCATAAGTGGTATGAAGGCCAGAGTTTAGGCCTTATAAATAGTTGGGACTGTTTTATGACACAAGGAAATGCCTGGCCCAGTGGTTAGGAGTTGTAGGGGGAGCATGGTTCTAGTCGTGGCGTGCGCATGTTATGTTTTTTTTAAGTAAACACGAGTGCGATGAAGGTTTATAATTAATTAGGTGAAATATAACACAAATAAAATACGTGGCGTAGTGGTAAGGGGCGTGGACCATCGTGAAGAGGTCGAAGGTTCGAATCTGGATGTTGGCTAATATTTTTAGATTCCTTTAGATGATTCAGTCGCTGGAAAATATGCTTTAAAAGAAGTCGAGAATGGAACATGTCACAAGCAAAGTTGTGGTGCAGTGGCAAGAAGCGTGTTGTGGCTCTTCCAGGTCGCGGGTTCGAGTTGCCTTGTCCACATTAACTTGTTATTTTGCTGCAGGCGTGTGTAAATTGGTCGCTGGAAAGTATACCTTAAAATAAGTTGATAATGGAATATATTACGAGAACGGTTGTGGTACAGTGGCAGGGGGCATGTGTTGGTGCTTGGAGGGCTTGGGATCGAGTTGCCTTGTGCACATTAACTTGTTATTTTGCTACTGGCGTGGGGAAGGTATTTGAATGTAATTCAAATTGAATTTTGGCTAAATAAAGGAATTTAATTGGTGATAATTTTGAGTCGATTAGGGAGTGTAGATTTATTTATTTATTTATTTTAGTATAAATATGGGTGCCGAAATTCGCTTTAAATAGAGAGGGATATCTCTTCAATTTCGCATTTGAACCCCATTCTCTCAATCTTTTCTCTCCTCTCTTCTACAAGCCAAAACCCTAGTTGCTTTACGCAATTTTTTCTTTTGAATTCTTCAAAAGTCAAACCTTTATTTCATTCTCTTCTCCATTCTTTTCTCTTGTGCCGATTTCTCCATTGTCGAAAGATGGAATCTAATCCCATTAGTATTGTTTGGCCGAAACTTTGAAGGGGGAATTTGGGATTTGGTTGTGTCGACTACAAGTAGGAGATCACTCGGGATTCCAAAATCTAAGGTAAGCAAAGTGTGGATTAGGTCAAGGCCATTTATTCAAATGTTAGGATTGGATCTAACATAGTCTATGTAGGATTTCGACAAAGACCAAGGACAAGTGATAATTAGGATTTAGATCCACAAGGTAAGTGCTTAAGATATTCGGCCAAGGCCCTATTTAGTGAATTAGATCTATTTACTATTTATTCAAAAGCCGAAAACTAACCAAATCAAGTGATCTAGTGTTAGCTGATTCCAAAGGAGAAAGACTACGAAATTTTGAAATTTGATTAGTAGTGAAATCAGCACCAAGGTAAGATTTAAGTTGTGATAAATCCTTCGGGATTTGATTAATTAGCCGAATGGCTTTTTGCTAAAGTACTTAAGGTTGGCTGAATGTAGGAATTAAGGATCTAAAGCATTAGATCGGGTTTTCGGAATTTCAGTGAAAGCGTTAAGTGAACCAGGTGTGTACCCCACACTAACTCTTAATAGATTTATGGCATCAATTAATATATGTGTTTATAATAATGTGAAATATGGCTAACCATGCAATGGTACAAAGTACCCAGGTATGTTTACCTACTCCTACTATGAGTATAATATGATCTGTTATAGCATATATGTGAAACTATAAGAATGTGAATAAGGAATATGACATGGCTAATGCATACTTGTATGACATGGGGCATATGGGTGATATGTAAAAGGGAAGTGATTTGGTGGTTTTATACCACAATATCTGAATGTGGTGACTTATGTCACGAAATCTGAATGTGGTGACTTATGTCACGAAATCTGAATGTGGTGACTTATGTCACAAAATATTATCTAGTGGCTATGCCACGAAATTATAAGGGCGATGAGCATGTCGTCTGCAGTGACTGCCTTCGATGGTGTGTAGCGGATGGAGGGTTGACTTAGTAGTCCCCATGGTGTGATGGTTGGTACGGGTGATGTGTAGCGGATGGTTATCTAGGTTTGGGCCCGAAATTGCATCATTACTTATATTTGCTATCTGTACATGTTTGAACTGATGTGCCTAAATTTGTTGGGACTTAGTGTTGGTTGTTACACACTGAGTCTGTTTGACTCACCCCGTTGTGGGATTATTTTTTTAGGTGACACACAGTAATAGACCAAGATCGCCAGCGGAGCTCAAGGGTGGCCATGCTTAGCTCAGAGACTACTTCATTTCTATTAGTTTTATTATTTAAGTTTTGAATTTATTTGGGTTTCCTTTGATGTAATAAGGCCATAAGTATTAAGCAGTTTATGCATGCATTTTAATTATTTTAGTATGATCGATTTTATTAATTTAAAGTTAAAGTCAATTTTTCTTATATATAAATATTGAATGTTTTGGCACCTAATCAACACTTGTTTTTAATTTTGAATCCAACCCAAATCAATGGTTCTTCAAAATACACAAGATTTTAGCAAAGTCCAAATAGTAGTTTGAATGGTTTTCCTCTAGAAGCATACCAGATCCGGTCGTGGCTTGTGAAATTTGGGTTTGGGGTGTTTCAATATCAGATTGGCCCATTTAGTAAAATATCAGATCGGCCCATTTAGTGAAAATATCAGATCGGCCCATTTAGCAATATGTCCATTCGTCCCAATAGGCAATATGTCAATTTAGCCCATTAAGCAATTTCGTATTTCGGCCCTTTAGGGGTATTCTCACAATTTGCACATTGATACTACCAATTTTGTCAATTTATTCAAAATAATATATATTAGGCCATTTTGTCTGATTTACGCCCTATTACGATTTTAGTCATAGCGATATGTTTCCGATACTATATCCACCTTAAACCCACAAAAAACGGTGTGAGATTAAACACCTGATTACGGTAAGCACTAAGCCTTCTTGATCGTTGACACCTAAGATATCGTAACACTAAATTAGTCGACATTCATGATTTATTAATCAACTCTAAAATGAACGATCTATGGTGCTTACCCTTGGAATCGTGAATGACCACGATTTGTCAGTTTTCCCCTGATGACGGCCCACAACGAAATAACGAAATAACGAAATAATTTGAAAGTCCTTGATAGAATTCGATTTCTAGCGAGTCACTATGATTACGAATACTCCGAGTTCGGCCTTCTCTAAAACACTATTAAGATGAATAGGATTGTTTAAAGGAAGAATAAGGAATGCTATTTTTCGTTCAAAAGACATTCTTAAACAATATCTATATTCGGCCAAAGGCAAAGAAGAAGAAAATAAAGAAATGAAAAGGGTTCTTACCACTTGGTTGAAATGAAAGTTGAAAGAATGATTGTCAAGAGAAAAGAAATATGTGAGGAGAAGGTTCGGTTAAGAAAACAATTTTGATGGATAAGATGCTAGCAACATTCGGCCATGGAGAAAAGTAGAAGAGAGAAAATGTGTTTCGGGTTTTCAAGGATGAATAAGAAACAAAGGGAGGGATTTGGGACAAGAGAGCATTCGGCCAAAGAGTAGAAAAGAAAGAAAAGAAAAGGAAAAAAATGGTCTTTGTGCTATGGTGATTTCGGCACTAGAGAGGAAGAGCTTGAGAGAATAGGCAAAAATTGAGACCAAATGGTAAGAAAACAAGAATGCTCACAATGCACCATTTGCATTCGGTTATGGAGAAAAAAAATGAGAAGAAAGTTTTGTGAAAAGAAACACCAAAATGACCAAATGGGATTACACACTAACTACACATCCTTACCAAAGTCTACCACAAAAATTCAGCCACCCCCTAGTCCATAAAACCGTCCATGTTCATCGACATGGTTGGCCATTCAATAGTTTCCAAAACATCTCCCATGATTCAAGCCTTATGTCCTCCCTTGATGCCTTTTTAAAAAGATTATTTTCCTTAAGTTTTTTTTTTTTTTACCTTTTTCCTTTAGTCTTCTTACCATAATATTTGAAATCAACTCATCCTAAACCTTATCCATAACCGAAACTATGGAAGAGGAAACAAAAAAAACAAAACTCACATGTTCAACAAGGATTGAACCTCTTCCTCTAAGAATGCTTATGGCGCCAACTCCACCTTGCTACTAGTTCATCTTATACAAACTTTTACCAATTAAATTCCCTTAAACATCAGAGTCACTTGTTCCACTTCAATAAAGTACTCATTACTAAAATTTATTCTAATACCGAATAAATCCCAAGCCTTCTCAAGACTATACAAGCACACAAATTTAATCATTCAGAAGTTAAACACCAAAAACATGCAACATACCGATACTCATATTTTTAGGATGTTACAACTCTACCCTCCTTAAAGAAAATTTTGTCCTCGAAATTTACCTAGTTTAAAGAGGTGAGGATATTGTTGCCGAATTGTGTCCTTAGGCTCCCACGTAGCTTCCTCCGCTCCGTGATTACGCCAAAGAACCTTAATCAACGGTACAGTCTTCTTTCTTAGCACCTTAACATCGTGACCTAAGATTTTCACTGGTTCTTCCTCAAAAGACAAGTCTGACCTCAACTCCACTTCTTCTACTGGTATTATGTGAGACGGATCCGATCTATAACGCCTCAGCATAGAAACATGGAAAACACTATGAATCTGACTCAACTCCAGAGGTAATTCAAGCTGATAGGCCACTGGTCCTACACGCTTCAACACACGGTACGGTCCAATGAACCTAGGGCTCAACTTGCCCTTCCTTCCAAATCTGAAAATCTTCTTCCAAGGTGAAACTTTTAGAAAGACTTAATCTCCCATCGCAAACTCAATATCTTTACGCTTCAGATCCGCATACGACTTTTGTCTATCCGAAGCTTCCTTTAACCGGGCTCGAATCACCTTTACCTTTTCTTCCGTCTCAGATATCAATTCAAGACCCAACAACTATCGTTCCCCAACTCAGTCCAACAAGTAGGGGAACGACACCTACGACCATATAATGCTTCATAGGGCGCCATTTGGATACTGGATTGGTAACTGTTATTATACGCGAACTCTGCCAATGGTAAAAAATCTTCCCAACTACCTCTGAAGTTTATCACACAACCTCGTAACATGTCCTCCAAAATCTGAATTACTCTTTCTGATGACCATCGACCGAGGATGAAAAGCCGATCTTGAAGTTTAACTTTGTTCCCAAAGCCTCATGTAAAGCTTTCCAAAACTATGATGTAAACCTAGGATCCCTGTCCGATATGATAGACACTGGTACCCCATGCAACCTCACGATCTCAGAAACATACAGCTTAGCCAACTTTTGAAGCGAGTAATCCTACGAATTGGTAGAAAATGAGCAGTCTTCGTTAATCGATCTACTACCACCCAAACAGAATCTTTCCTAGTAGGTGTTAGGGGTAACCCACTAACAAAATCCATCATTATCCGCTCACATTTCCATAGAGGAATCTTTACTGGTTGAAATAAACCCGATGGTAGTTGATGTTTCGCCTTCACTTGTTGACAATTCAAACACTTCCCCACAAAATTAGTAACCTCTCGCTTTAACCTTGGTCACAAGTACTGCTCACAGAGATCCCTATACATCTTATTTCCTCCAGGGTGCATAGCATAAGGGCTACTATGCGCCTCTCGAAGAATCATTTGTCTCAAATCTAAATCCATGGGCATACAAACTCTTCCACGAAAACACAGCACGCCATCCTTGTTCAATCCAAAGTCCCCTATTATACCACTTTCAACTTGTTGCATTAAAGGACCCAACTTCTCATCTGATAACTGCTTTTCCTTGATTTGCTCCAACCACAGAGGCTTCACCTGAAGTTCCGCTAGCAGACTGCCATCTTCATACAAACTTAGATGAGCAAACATTGCTCTTAACTCCGATACTACCTTACGACTCAATGTATCTGCCACCACGTTAGCCTTTCCAGGATGGTACTCGATTGAGAAATCATAATCCTTTAACAGCTCCACCCATCTCCGTTGTCTCAAATTCAACTCCTTTTGGGTAAGGAGATATTTAATTATGGTCCGTATAGATGATTGACTTCTCACCATAGAGATAGTGCCTCCAAATCTTTAAGGCAAACACCACCGCAGCCAACTCCAAATCATGAGTAGGATAGTTGACTTCATGCGGCCTCAACTGACGAGAAGCATAAGCCACCACTTTTCCACTTTGTATCAGTACACATCCTAAACTCATGTGTGACGCATCACAGTAAATGATAAACTCTTTTCCAGCCTCAGGTTGAATCAAAATTGGCGCTTCCGTCAAAATCTTCTTCAGTTTCTCGAAACTTTCTTGTTGTTTATCGGTCCACACATACGGTACTCCCTTTCACAATAGCTTAGTTAGGGGTGCAGTAATCAATGAAAACCCCTCAACAAAACGTTTATAATAACCAGCCAAACCCAAGAAACTCCAAACTCAGCCACTGACTTCGGCGGTTTCCAATCCAACATTGCCTCTACCTTTCGAGGATCAACTCTTATTCCTTCGACTGACACTACATGACCCAAGAAAGTCACTTTCTTCAACCAAAATTCACATTTACTGAATTTGGCATAAAGTTGCTTATCCCGCAAAATTTGCAACACGATGCGCAAATGTGAGTCATGCTCATCTTCATTCCTCGAATATACCAAGATGTCATCTATGAACACCACTATGAACCGGTCTAGATAGGGTTGAAAGACTCGATTCATCATGTCCATTAATGCAGATGGTGCATTGGTCAAACCAAATGGTATCACCAAAAACTCATAATGTCCATAACGAGTTCGGAATGCCGTCTTATGAATATCTGCCTCTTTCACCTTGAGTTGATGATAACTCGATCTCAAATCAATCTTGGAGAAATCTGAAGCTCCTCTCAATTGATCAAACAGGTCGTCAATTCTCGGCAATGGATACCTATTCTTGATCGTCAACTTATTCAACTGCCTATAATCAATGCACATACGCATCGACCCATCCTTCTTCTTGATGAACAAAACCAGTGCTCCCCACGGAGACACACTTGGTCGGATAAATCCCCGATCTAACAATTCTTGAAATTGAGATTTAAGCGTCGCTAACTCCTTCGGCGCCATTCTATAAGGAGCAATGGACAACGGAGCCATTCTGGAGAGAAGCTCAATACCAAATTCTACTTCCCGATCTGGAGGTAATCCAGAAAGTTCTTCGGGAAAGACATCTAAAAATTCTTTCACCATTCTCACACCTTCCACCAATAATTCCTTGGCATTCAAAGCACTAACGAAGGTTAAAAATGCTCCATACCCTTTCCGCACCAACTTTTCTGCCTTCAGAGCAGATACTACATTTGCCAAAAAGTTTCTTCGCTCACCAATCATAACTACCTCCTCATCATCCACAGTCTTTATTGACATCCGCTTTTTGGCACAATCCAATTGCGCCCAGTGCTTCACCAACCAATCCATGCCCAAAATAAGATCAAATTCACCGAAAGGCAATTCCATCAAGTCTGGTAGAAATATCTCTCTTTGAATTTCCAAGGGCACGTCTCTAAATAGTTTATTCACTATTACCGACTGTCCTAAAGGACTAATCACCGTCATCTCCCTATCGATAATCTCAGATCTAATATTCAGGTTTCCAGATATAAAACTAGCAACATACGAGTGGGTAGACCCGATATCTATCAAAGCAATAACAGGTACATCAAAGATGAAGAACGTACCAGTTATCACATCAGGTGCATCACCCTCTTCACGTGCCTAACCGCATAGACCAATCGACTGTCTTGCCTCCGCGCTACCTCTAAAACCATTACCTCGACCCGGTGCACCTTGACCATGTCCGTTACCATTACCACCACGACGTCCACGGGTCCGGTGGTCTTTGAGTACCCATAAGTGGTGAGCATTAGGGTTACGAGCTTCATGAGTCGTATCAGTCCGTCGAGGGCAATTCTTATACTAATGATCCTTGGAACCACATTTATAGCAGGTACCAGTTTTCCTCCAGCATTTTTGGGGTGTCGTCTTCCACAGTCGGCACATTTTCGACTCTGATTGGTAGTCACAAGTGCTCTAGCTTGAGCTGGCTCATCATTCTGTGGCCTCTTTTGAAACCTTTTAGAAGAACTTCTGTACTTAAAATCCCTCTTACCTCTGATTCTTTCCTGGTTCAGGCGTTCTGAATTCTTAGCCCTTTCGGCTATCTTGGTTTTCTCTACAAGCGAGGTAAAAGTCTGTACTTGTTGTGGGGCTATCAGTACCCGCAACTCATCATTCAGCCCATCCTCAAAGTGTACACAATGCTTATGATCAGTCGACACTATTGTCCGAGCATAACTGCTCAAGCGAAGAAATTCTGCCTCGTAAGCTGCCACCATCTTACTTTCTTTAACCAAATTCAGAAATTCCTTCCTCCGGGCATCTACATAACTTGTCCCGATGTACTTCCCTTGGAAAGCAGCTTTAAAGAAATCCCAAGTAACCAATGCAGCCTCGGTGCCTTCTCTAACAGTAAGCCACTATTGATAAGCCTCGTCCCTTAGCAAGGACACCGCTTCTCTCAGCTTCTACTCGACGGTGCACTCCAAATCATCCATAATCCATTCTACAGCCTCAAGCCAATATTCTGCAACATTCGGAGCTACACCAGAGACACCTCTAAAAACCTTGGCACCACTTGACTTGAGCCGTTCCGATATTGATCCACGAATTGCTGGACCAGTTCTAGTCCCAACAACCCTCTCTAGGGCTCACAACATTGCTTGAGTCAAAGCATTATCCTCTCTCAAATGGTCATGTGATCCAGTTTCACTCCCGGGTGATGCAGGTGCATCCATTTTCGGCATATGTCCCGGCATTTCAGACTCAACCCTAGCACCTCATCCTCTACCACGGCCACGTCTACCGCATTCACGACCACGTCCTCTAGTGCTCATAATGACCAATTTGATTTTATCTAATTACAAGTTTTATGAATCAGAATACTATTTCAGTGTTTATTAACGATATTTTATGAGATATAAGAGATAAAGTTGTTTTCGCAATCACATCCTATAGTCTCAATCTCTACCATTTTCAACACATAAAACTAGAAGTTCTAGAGTGTTCCTATGATCATATAACAATAGTAAACATTCAATATATAAATACTTACTTGACTTGGTGCCGGATGCTCGTGGTGCCATATTACCTTTAAAACATAAGGTCTAGAAATTTAAACAGTTTTTAAAACAAAATTTGTTGTTGAACCCAAACCACAGTCGAGTTTTAAAACTGGCTCTGATACCATAAAATATAACACCTCAAACCCGGCCTATGTGTTTAAGACCAGTCTTGGCATGCCACACAATTCAAACTTTCATCTAGTCATCAATGCTTTTAATGAAAACAATTCTTCAAAATGATTTTGAAGATGGAGTTTATCAAAAATCGAGATTTATTTGAAAACCATGATTTTAAAACATGAGATTTTACAATTTGATTTTCAGAGAAATAATTGGTTAAAATAAATTTATAAAAGAGTTTTCACGAAATTTTACGAGTAAGTGATATTTAAGAAAAACATTTTTTTTTATCGTAAGTTGAAGAAAACATTTATAAGAATTAAATGACCCCATTTAAGTAACTAAGACATATTAAAATCCATCCACGAATAAAATCCATAAAAATAATACCAAAGGCCTTATTACATCGCAATTGAAAAAGTACTTAAATAAAAATACTTAAAAGAAATTCAAAGTTTTATAACTCATCATTCGTAATATGGCCTCCACACGAAGTAATCCCTACCAAGCCTCCATCAATTATTATTACCCGAGAAGGGTAAGAAAAATGGGGTGAGTTACTTAGAACTCAATGTGTAACCCACTTACCATGTTCCTTTGGGCCAAAACCATTTAAGCAATTAGCTAGGCTTAAGCCCATTTACAAATGTACAATAAAAAATAATGCATATGATATGCAATTCCCAACCAAGCCTAATTTCCATCCACTACACACCACTCGCACCAACCAACACACTGTGGGATCAAGTCAACCCACCTCGCCAACACACCAATAGCGGGCATTAAGCCAATTATAATATTTACGTAGAGCCACCGAACTAGATTTTTGGCAGCAGCCATTGTGTGAAGTTATCGAACTAGATTTTTGGCATCGTGCCATTGTGACAGTCAGAACTATATTTTTGGCAGCAGCCATTCTTCTCTTCGTCAATTATCCCAACCCATGCAGTCATGTATATATATAGATAATGCATAACAATATATTCATAAGGTAAATTTCAACAAAAAGCCCATATTACAAGTTATCAATTTGGCCCATTCGTCAAAATAACAATTTTGGCCCATTTAATGATCTAGCAGACCTCGGCCCATTTAGCACATGAGGCCCTTTTCACAATATTCTCACTTGGCCAATTTATCAAAATAATCATATGGCTCAAAATATCACTTTTTAACAAAATAACCCATTAAGGGCAAATCCATAATTTCTTTTTCACAACCTTAATTCTGGTTTCATGCATTCACACAAAAAGTGCTAATATACCGTATTTTTCAATTTTACCGGATTTATGATTTTTATTCTAACGCTTACGGTATAATATAACCCATGAGATAAGTGTGAAGTTACACACTATAACATCCTGAATTAGGGGTTGTTTGAAAATTTGATTATTTTTCCATGTGTGTGCTTGAAAGAGTGAATACTATGATTATTGACATGTTTTAGGGTCTAGAAAAAACCTGAGCTAGGCCTGACTTATGACTAAAAATTTCTTTTTAAGTGTTTAAAGGAAGGAAGCTAGGTGAGATAGGGATTAAGTAGAATTTAGGGAGAAGCATGACACAAAGAATTAATTGGCAAAGTGGCTTCCATGCGCCACTTAAAGGCTTGGGGGGGACGAATGGGCAGGTCTTGGGTTCGATTCATGGGAGTTGCAAGGGGGTGAGTTTTATTTTTTTGGGCTTTTTGGCATTAAAGGAAAGGGGGCCAAGTAAGAAGGCTTTAAAGAATTTTGTGGGTAAGGTTTAGACATGAAAGTTGAGTTGGCTAAGTGGCTACCGTGCGCCACTTAAGAGCTGGAGGAGAGGATGGGCGCAGGTCACAGGTTCGAGTGGCTGGAGGGGCGTTTTGTGTTTTATTTTTATATATATGCGGTGATGGGCTTAAGTTGGAAGGCTTTAAAATTAAATGGTGAGGGTTCATGACATGAAAGTCAATTGGGAGAAATGGCTTGGAGCGTTTAAGAGGGCTGCGGCAGTTTGCCTCCACCAGGTCCTGGGTTCGAACCAAAGAAGTTGCAGGAGGGATTTATTTTTTCATGCACATTAGGCATGAAGAAGGCTGAGTTAGTAGCCTGATTTTGGACTCTTGAATTGATAGGTTGAAGCTTAATTTTTGCTCTAGAATTCGGCTGGAAGAGTAAGTATTAGCAGTTTATTTTCATTATAATTGTTGAAGAAGTGGATAGGAGATAAATGAAAGATACACCTTGCTTTATCTTTTGATAATTAAAAGCCAAATTAATCACAAAAGAAAGGTGATGGCCGGTTATGGGACTCCTTGGGGGGCCATCTACATTCGGTTTTATCACTAAGGAGGTGCCAAAATTTCATCAAAGCTGTTTCTTTTCTTGTTGCTGGCTGAAATTCCCCCTAGACAATTGCCAAGATTCTTCAAAATTCTTAAGCTTCTCTTCTTCTACTTAGCCGAACCTACCCCCTCCTTCACTAAAAATTTGCACCTTCCATTTGTGTTGGCCGAATCTCCTTCCCCCCTAACTAAGGTGCTGCCAATTTCAATAGTGTGGTAAGGACTCTCCCTGTGTTAATCATTTATTCTTGTTATGGCTAGTGAAACCATGAGGCTTAACCATGTATTTTTGTGTATGACTGAATCTATCCAGGGTCTTGGATTTGTAACCCTTCTTAGAAGCCAACATTAAGGAGAATTGAGAGGTCTTCCGGGATTTAAGGTAAGCATGGTAGGAAGGCTATGACATTCGGCCATAAGCCTTGTTGATATATAATTGAGCAAGCCGATTCTAACTAGTGTTTTGGTAGGGATCTCGACAAATCAAGTGACGTTTTCAGGATTTGTTTGGAGACAAAATCTATTTAAGTTAAGAGCCTTTGGTATTAAGTTGATATGGCCGAATAGGCCTATGGTACTAACATTGATGATTGGCCGAATTTAGGGTCAAGGATCTAGCATCGTAGATCGACTCTTCAGGATTTAGGAATTTCGGTAGAAATAGGTGTGTAAAACTCACTACACACTTTATTAGTTTACATGATTATATTGTTGCTTTTTATCATTTTGGTAGTGCTTGTGAACATAAGCATGGATTTCGGGTAAGTCCCCTATCTCATGATCTATGATGTATGTGTATGCCATCATATCTTTATTAAATGCATGATATATGATATTTGTGATATAAGCATGATGATGGTGGGATTGATGAGAGGAGGGGGATGATTTTATGGATGTCACCGATGGTTTTGACCACAAGATGGGTTGGCCCCATCGATTTATTATGACTTGGTCACCGGTGGTTTTGACCACACCGATGATAATTGTGACTAAGTCCGGTGGTTTGGTACCATTAGTGGTTTTGACCACATTATGATATTTTGTGACCTATGGTCATCGATGGTTTTGACCACACAATGGGTTGGCCCCATCATTTAAATTGTGACACTAGTCACGGTGGTTTTGACCACGGTGGTTTTGACCACACGGGGTAGTTAAGGAGTACGGATGGTTAGTGGGGTTGCATATTTGCATGTTAAATTAATAATCTGTGTATGAGTTGTATTTTTCGGGTGGGGGATTTACACACTGAGTCTTGGTGACTCACCCCTTCCCAAACTTTTTTGCAAATGAGTAGATCGCGGAGATGGAGCCGGAGAGGACTCGAGGCGGCCATGCTTATCGATGGATTTGAATTTATTTTATTATAGTTAATATTATTTATTTTCTAAGTCTTTTTATTTTGGGATTGTAACAAGGCCGCTATTTATTATTTGGATGATATTTTATTTTACTTATGTTATGTTACAAATGAAGTTTTTAAATGTTAAGTGAACCGGCTAAAAGTAACTTTTCAAACTTAATAAACTTCTACGGGTTTTTTTTTAAAGATGTTACCATCGGGTAACAAAAATAAACCAAGTCAACTATAACTTTGACGATTTTAAAATGTACATGATCAAATGTTTTCAAAAGGGTTTATCAACACAACCATGTTTTTAAAAAGCCCAACTGAGTTTTCAAACACTGTTTTTATACCTTAGCCACATTTTAACAAATTTTCACCAGACACCCAAATCATTTCAAATTATTTTACCCCGTGACATACCAGATCCGGTCAGGACTCATGGACCGGGTTTGGGGTGTTACATTTTTGGTATCAGAGCTCGGTTCAAAACTCGGCTGTGGGGGCCCAAGGCCCAAAATGTTTTGTTTATGTTAGTAGGCCTTATTGGAATATTTTGAAACTGTTTTTGGCTTGAACAGCATGGCACCGAGTCTCTGGCACCAATCCGCCCAGGTAAGTAATTCTATCTATTTTCTTTGTGAACATTTGATGAGGGGTAGAAGGGTAAATTGGGAACGTAGACTATTAGAATAGAAATTGTTGAACCCTAAGGTTAGCATACCCCAACAAACCATGCATAAGACTTAATAATTTCTTAAACAACCCTGTGAGTTGTCACTGAGCAAGGGATGTGGCAATCGTTATACGCATGCCTAGGATTGGATTCGGTGGGAGCCGGTATTTAAGCAGTCCTCGTGACTCACCTCCTACTCACTCGAATCCTACCTGGTGCGTAGTGACGGTTCATCCTAGCTGAGACGACACACTCATAGGCTAAACCCGATAACTAAAACCCAAAAGGGACTAGCCGTTCTATTTTTGAAGTACTTAAAACCTTGTTTTAAAAAGAGAGAGAAAAAAAGACCAAAAATACCCCTGGCTTGTAAATTACCAAAATACCCTCCTTATGAAAAAAAATTCCAAATAGAAAATTTTCAAAATATCCTCCTTTTGTGAAATCAACTAGAACCAAATTTTGGAAATCTTTTTATGAAAAATTTCTAAAATACCCCTAGTGGTGAAATTACAAAATTGCCCCTAACCAACAAAATTACTAGAATGACCCTAATTTTCAAAACTTCGTAATATCACTGTTTTAGAAAATGCAATTCTCAAAAAGAGCCCCAAAGATTTACAACTTTTGAAATATCCCTGATTTATTAAATTTTACAAATTCACTCGATTTGCAAAAAATTACCAAAATACCCTTGAACTTCAAAATTACCGAAATACCCCAAATTTTAAAGTTTTTCAAAATACCTCAAGAATTTAAGAGTTCCAAAATACTTTTTGACAAAATCATCCGAGAACTTTTATTTTTGAAAAATTACAAAAATACCCTTGTAGGACAAATTACGAAAATACCCCTGGGTAATGGAAAAACAATCACCATGAAAACTACAACGTCTCTTTGAATGAATGAATGGAAAACTGTGTGCATGTATGATTGCGAAAGAACCACTCCTAAAACTCCTATCATAAAATTTCTTCGCGAATAATCAAGTGAAACAAAGGTACTAATGCATAAAATTCTTAAACAGATAAACACAATCGTTAGAAATGAGTACAAGAGGTCGTGGATGTCTGCCCCGTGGCCGCAGTAGAGGTAGGATGACCTTGTCGGAGCCAGCAGGGTCTGGTCATGGGTCTAAAAATGAGATGCCGGATCTATCGGTGGCGAAAACTGAGTTTCAAGATCAGACGGGTGGTAACGATGTCGTATCTCAAGCTGTATTATGGGTATTGGAACGAGTTGCTGAGGCAGGCGTGGGTGTAGGAGCCCGTAAATCCGTGGTTAAATGACTCCAAGCTAACAGAGCAGAGGTGTTTAGAGGAGTTTTCGGAGTGGCACCCAGTGCGGCGGAGTACTGGTTGGAAGCAATAGAAAGGATCATGGATGACCTAGATTTTACAGCTGAGAAGAAATTGAAGGGTATAATTTCTTTGCTTCGGGATGAGTCATATCAGTGGTGGCTCACTGTAAGGGATGGAACAGTGGTAGAAAATCTCACCTGGGAATTCTTCAGGGATGCCTATCAAAAGAAGTATAGCGAAACTAGCTACGTGGATGCACAGTGAAAGGCTTTCTTGAACCTGGTTCAAGGCAATAAGACGGTGGCTGAGTATGAGGCTGAATTCCTCCGGTTGAGTAGATATGCTCGTGGTATTATGGGTACCGAGCATGAACGCTGTGTTAGAATCGAGGATGGGCTTAGAGATGAGCTGAGGATGATGATAGCTCTACAACAAGAATGGGAGTTCGCTGTCTTAGTGGAGAAATCGAAGGTTGCTGAAGGGGTAAGACAGTCGGTTAGACGGAATCAAGTTAGAAATTGGAATAAGAGGAGCTCCGGACCTTCAAAGTTTTCTAGTAATCAGCAGAAGAGGATAAGGTTTGGTGGGTCGGATCTGTCGCTAGGGCCTTCGCTGCTAATCCTCAATAGCTACCACGGTGTGCTCGGTGTGGCAAGTCTCACACGGGAGTGTTGGAATGGTGTCGGGATGCTTGAGTGTGGGTTCTTAGAGCATTGAGTTAGAGCGTCCAAAAAGGTAGCTAGACCGAGATCGGAGGGCGGGATCGTGCTCAGAATAAGCGAGGATAATCAATACCCGGTGAGGGGTCGTGGTGCGGGAAGGGAGGTAATGGAGTGGCAGAGGTCGGGGCACCGAGGGGAGGTACCGGTGGTACTGAGGCTAAGCAACCTGGTCTAGTCTATGCCGCGAGGCGTCAAGAGGAGGGCGACTCACCGGACGTCATAACCAGTATGTTATTGATCTTTGGTGTGCCCTATAATACTTTGATTGACATTGGCTCAACCCACTCGTACATTGCTAGTAGCGTAGTGGAAACTCTGCATCTAGACTCTGAGCTTACTTCTAAGAAGATGACTGTATTAAGTCCTTTAGGTCACTCTGTAGAAGTAAGTAAACTCTATAGGAACGTACCCCTAGATCTCCAAGGGGTCGTGTTCTTGGCAGACTTGATGGAACTACTGTTCCGAGAGTTCGATCTAATCCTCGGGATAGATTGGCTAGTAAAGTATCAAGCTAGCTTTGATTGCACAGCTAAACGCATGGTATTAAAGACAGTGGAAGGTGATGAGGTGATGATGATAGGTAAAAGGAGGGATTACCTATCTAATTTGGTTTCGGCATTAAAGGCGGAAAGGATGGTTAGGAAGGGTTGTGAAGCTTATGTGGTACATGTCTGTGCCTTGGAAGCTAAGGATGTTGCTGTGGGAGATGTCCGGACTGTAAGGGACTATGTTGATGTGTTCCCAGAGGAACTTCCAGGTCTACCTCCAGACCGTGAGGTTGAATTTGGTATAGACTTATTACCCAGAATTGCGCCCGTATCTATAGCTCCGTATCGGATGGCGCCTAAAGAATTGGTAGAGTTGAAGGCGCAGATTCAGGAATTGTTGGATAGAGGGTTCATCCGACCAAGTGTATCGCCATGGGGAGCTCTAGTGCTTTTTGTCAATAAGAAAGATGGGACAATGAGGATGTGTATAGACTATCGGCAGCTGAACAAGTTGACAATAAAGAACCGGTATCCTTTGCCCAGGATTGACGATCTGTTTGATCAACTCAAAGGTGCATCGGTATTTTCTAAGATTGACCTTAGATCAGGGTACCATCAGGTTAAGGTGAAGGAGGCTGATGTCCACAAGATGGCATTCCGTACTCGGTATGGACACTACGAGTTTTTGGTAATGCCTTTTGGTGCAACGAATGCAAGCGGCATTTATGGACATGATGGTGGGTTTCCAACCCTATTTGGACCGGTTCGTCATGGTCTTCATAGATGACATTTTGGTGTACTCGAAGTCTGAGGAGGAGCATGACGCACATCCTCATGTGGTTCTACAAGTTCTAAGGGAGACACAGTTGTACGCTAAATTCAACAAATGTGAGTTCTGGCTCAAGGAGGTAACCTTTCTAGGGCATGTTGTTTCAGCCGAGGGAATCAGGGTGGATCCCCGTAAGATTAAGGCGGTATTGGAGTGGAAGCCACCAAAGTTGGTTATAAAAATTCAGAGTTTTCTGGGGTTGGCAGGATATTATAAAAGATTCGTGGAAAATTTCTCCTTAATCGCAGCACCATTGACTAAGCTGCTGAAGAAAAGAGTTCCGTTTGTGTGGGCTGAGAAGCAGCAAGAGAGTTTTGATAAGCTGAAGAGGATCTTGACAGAAGCACCAGTCTTAATTCAGCCAGAGGCAGGGAAGGAGTTCACTGTATATTACGATGCATCACATACCGGTTTAGGCTATGTATTGATGCAAGAAGGAAGGTGGTTACTTATGCGTCACGGCAGTTGAGGCCTCACGAAGCTAACTACCCGACACATGACTTGGAATTGGCTACTGTGGTATTTGCCTTGAAGATTTGGAGGCACTAACTGTACGGGGAAAAGTCAATAGTGTACACAGATCATAAGAGTCTAAAGTACCTCCTGACTCAGAAGGATTTAAATCTGAGGCAGCGGAGGTGGATTGAGTTGCTGAAGGACTACGATTGCTCAATCGAATACCATCCGGGGAAGGCTAATGTGGTAGCTGATGCATTGAGCCGAAAGGTGGTGGCAGATTTGTGAGCAATGTTTGCTCATCTAAGTCTCTCTGAGGATGGGAGCCTTTTGGCGGAATTGCAAGTGAAGCCGTCTTGGATTGATGAGGTCAAAGAAAGGCAGATGATCGACGGAGCTTTGAGTACTCGGAGGTTGCAAGTACAGAGTGGTGAGGCCGAAGGTTTCAGTTTGGGTAGTGATGGAGTGTTGTACTTTCAGGGGAGAGTTTGCATGCCTAAGGATGATGAGTTGAGGCAGCGAATCCTTAAAGAAGCTCATAGCGGTCGTCGTTATGCACAGAAGCGACAAGATGTATCGAGATTTAAGGGAGCGATTTTAGTGGCAAGATGCAAGCGGGAAGTAACCGAGTTAGTGGCAAGTGTCTGACATGCCAGCAAGTTAAGGCTGAGCATCAATTGCCATCGTGGTCACATTCTGACCGATAAAGATCCCACAATGGAAGTGGGAGGAAATTACTATGGATTTTGTAAGTGGGTTTCCCTTACACCTAGTAAGAAGGATGCAGTTTGGGTGATAGTAGACCGGTTGACTAAGTCGGCCCATTTCATACCGGTAAGGGTAGACTATTCGCTTTAAAGGCTAGCTAAGTTGTATATAGCAGAGATAGTACGGTTGTATGGAGTACCAGTGTCCATTATCTCGGATCGAGATCCTCGGTTAACGTCGAGATTCTGGAAGGCTCTACATCAGGAGTTAGGCATGAGGTTGAATTTTAGCACAGCTTTTCACCCACAGTCTGATGGACAATCTGAGAGGGTAATCCAAGTGTTGGAAAACATGTTAAGGGGCTGTGTTTTAGATTTCCATGGTGGTTGGGAGGAGTATCTACCTTTGGCAGAGTTCACTTATAACAATAGTTATCAGCTTAGTATTGAGATGGCACCGTATGGGGCGTTGTATGGTTGAAAATCGTACTCCTACCGCTGGATGTAACTAGGAGAATGTCGGATGTTGGGTCGAGTTAGTTGCGAGATGCGAAGATAAGGTTAAAGTAATTCGGGCTCGTCTTAAGGAGGCGTCGGATAGGCAAAAATCCTCACGCCGATCTTAAGCGCAGAGAGGTTGAATATGATGGGTGATAAGGCCTTCTTGAAGGTATCACCTTGGAAGAAGGTCTTGAGGTTTGGTAGGAAGGGCAAGCTAAGCCCTAGATTCATCGAGCCGTACGGTGTTGAAGCGTGTGGGATCGGTAGCTTACTAGCTTGAGTTCTTGACAAAATTGAGCGGATCCATGATGTCTTCCATGTTTCGATCTTTGGCGCTATCGATCAGATCCCTCACACGTTGTGCCGGTTGAGGAAATTGAGGTGAGCCCGGACTTGTCTTTCGAGGAGGAGCTAGTGCAAATCTTGGATCGAGATGTCAAAGTTCTACGTAGGAAGTCAGTGCCTTTGGTAAAGGTGTTATGGCGAAATCATGGTACGAAAGAGGCCACATGGGAACCCGAGGATGTGATGCGGCAGCAATACCCCTAACTCTTCTGAACCAGATAATTTCGAGGCCGAAATTCTTTTAAGGGGGTAGAACTTTAACATCCTGAATTAGGGGTTGTTTCAAAATTTGATTATTTTTCCATGTGTGCTTGAAAAAATGAATACTATGATTATTGACATGTTTTAGGGTCTAGAAAAAACCCGACCTAGGCCTGACTTAGGACTAAAAATTTCTTTTTAAGTGTTTAAAGGAAGGAAGCTAGGTGAGATAGGGGTTAAGTAGAATTTAGGGAGAAGCATGACACAAAGAATTAATTGGCAAAGTGGCTTCCATGCACCACTTAAAGGCTTAGGGGGGACGAATTGGCAGGTCTTGGGTTCGATTCTTGTGAGTTGCAAGGGGGCAAGTTTTATTTTTTGGGATTTTGGCGTTAAAGGAAAGGGGGCCAAGTAAGAAGGCTTTAAAGAATTTTGTGGGTAAGGTTTAGACTTGAAAGTTGAGTTGGCTAAGTGGCTACCGTGCACCACTTAAGAGCTGGAGGAGAGGATGGGCGCAGGTCACAGGTTCGAGTGGCTGGAGGGGCGTTTTGCGTTTTATTTTTATATATATGAAGTGATGGGCTTAAGTAGGAAGGCTTTAAAATTAAATGGTGAGGGTTCATGACATGAAAGTCAATTGGGAGAAATGGCTTGGAGCGTTTAAGAGGGCTGTGGCAGTTTGCCTCCACCAGGTCCTGGGTTCAAACCAAAGAAGCTGCAGGAGGGATTTATTTTTTTATGCACGTTAGGCATGAAGAAGGGTGAGTTAGTAGCCTGATTTTGGACTCTTGAATTGATAAGGTTGAAGCTTAATTTTTGCTCTAGAATTCGGCTGGAAGAGTGAGTATTAGCAGTTTATTTTCATTATAATTGTTGAAGAGGTGGATAGGAGATAAATGAAAGATAAACCTTGCTTTATCTTTAGATAATTAAAAGCCAAATTAATCACAAAAGAAAGGTGATGGCCGGTTATGGGACTCCTTGGGGGCCATCTACATTCGGTTTTATCACTAAGGAGGTGCCAAAATTTCATCAAAGCTGTTTCTTTTCTTGTTGTTGGCCGAAATTCCCCCTAGACAATTGCCAAGATTCTTCAAAATTCTTAAGCTTCTCTTCTTCTACTTAGCCGAACCTACCCCCTCCTTCACTAAAAATTTGCACCTTCCATTTGTGTTGGCCGAATCTCCTTCCCCTAACTAAGGTGCTGCCGATTTCAATAGTGTGGTAAGGACTCTCCCTGTGTTAATCATTTATTCTTATTATGGCTAGCCGAAACCATGAGGCTTAACCATGTATTTTTGTGTATGATCGAATCTATCCAGGGTCTTGGATTTGTAACCCTTCTTAGAAGCCAACATTAAGGAGAATTGAGAGGTCTTTCGGGATTTAAGGTAAGCATGGTAGGAAGGCTATGACATTCAGCCATAAGCCTTGTTGATGTATAATTGAGCAAGCCGGTTGATATATAATTGAGCAAGCCGATTCTAACTAGTGTTTTGGTAGGGATCTCAATAAATCAAGTGACGTTTTTGGGATTTGTTTGGAAACCAAATCCGTTTAAGGTAAGAGCCTTTGGTATTAAGTTGATATGGCCGAATAGGCCTATGGTACTAACATTGATGATTAGCCGAATTTAGGGTCAAGGATCTAGCATCGTAGATCGGCTCTTCGGGATCTAGGAATTTTGGTAGAAATAGGTGTGTAAAACTCACTACACACTTTATTAGTTTCCATGATTATATTGTTTTTTTTTTATCATTTTGGTAGTGCTTGTGGACATAAGCATGGATTTCAGGTAAGTCCCCTATCTCATGATCTATGATGTATGTGTATGCCATCATATGCTGTTAAATGCATGATATATGATATTTGTGATATAAGCTTGATGATGGTGGGATTAATGGGAGGAGGGGGATGATTTTATGGACTGTCACCAGTGGTTTTGACCACAAGATGGGTTGGCCCCATCGATTTATTATGACTTCGGTCACGGTGGTTTTGACCACACCGATGATAATTGTGACTAAGTCCCGGTGGTTTGGTACCACCGATGGTTTTGACCACATTATGATATTTTGTGACCTATGGTCATCGGTGGTTTTGACCACACGATGGGTTGGCCCCATCATTTAAATTGTGACACTAGTCACCAGTGGTTTTGACCACCAGTGGTTTTGACCACACGGGGTAGTTAAGGTGTACGGATGGTTAGTGGGGTTTTTTTTAAAGATGTTACCATCAGGTATCAAAAATAAACCAAGTCAACTATAACTTTGACGATTTTAAAATGTACATGATCAAATGTTTTCAAAAGGGTTTATCAACACAACCATGTTTTTAAAAAGCCCAACTGAGTTTTCAAACACTGTTTTTATACCTTAGCCATATTTTAACTAATTTTCACCAGGCACCCAAATCACTTCAAATTATTTTACTCCGTGACATACCAGATCCGGTCAGGACTCATGGACTGGTTTTGGGGTGTTACACACACTTGATTGCGGTGAGAACTATACTTTCCCACTCGTCGATATCTAAACACGCATCACGATGGATTAAAACACTAATACTTATTTGCAAAACTATTCTTAAAAAAAATAAGCGTTCTAAACTTTTACCCTCGAAATTTTGAACAACTTCTATTTGTGGTTTCTCCCCGATTGATGATTCTTTACCCGTTGAATATTCACGAACAAACAAAGGTTCAGGAGTACAAATGACTTAAAATAATTGATTTTTGTCGGATGAGGGTCCACAACTCGGTGGAAAATCTTGGATTGCCGAAACAACCCTTTGTTTGAATTTAGGGGGGATAGCGGAACCACCCCTCTTCCAAACACTATTCACCACTCTTTTCGAACCTATCTTGTTTGCCTCCATTGACAAAAGATTATTAGTCCAACTTATTAAATCGAAAGATTAAGACTAAATGTCTTAAGACAAAATCGGCTTACCACAAAAATATCTTTGCGCTCACGAGATGATAATCGAGCGTTAACATCCCTAAGATAGAATCAATTAATAATTCACCTTCAACGAAATAACGAAATAATTTGAAAGTCCTTGATAGAAATCCTTACCTTAACACTTCGATTCGATTTCTAGCGAGTCACTATGATTACAAATACTCCGAGTTCGGCCTTCTCTAAAACATTATTAAGATGAATAGGATTGTTTAAAGGAAGAATAAGGAATGTTATTTTTCGGTCAAAAGACTTTCTTAAACAATATGTATATCCGGCCAAAGACAAAGAAGAAGAAAATAAAGAAATGAAAAGGGTTCTTACCACTTGGTTGAAATGAAAGTTGAAAGAATGATTGTCAAGAGAAAAGAAATATGTGAGGAGAAGGTTCGGCTAAGAAAAAAATTTTGATGGATAAGATGCTAGCAACATTCAGCCATGGAGAAAAGTAGAAGAGAGAAAATATGTTTCAGGTTTTCAAGGATGAATAAGAAACAAAGGGAGGGATTTGTGAGAATATTCGGCCAAAGAGTAGAAAAGAAAGAAAAGAAAAGAAAAAAATGGTCTTTGTGCTATGGTAATTTCGGTACTAGAGAGGAAGAGCTTGAGAGAATAGGCAAAAATTGAGACCAAATGGTCAAAAACAATGACCAAAAGAAAAAAACAAGAATGCTCACAATGCACCATTTGCATTCGGTTATGGAGAAAAAAAATGAGAAGAAAGTTTTGTGAAAAGAAACACCAAAATGACCAAATGGGATTACACACTAACTACACATCCTTACCAAAGTCTACCACAAAAATTCAGCGACCCCCTAGTCCATAAAACTGTCCATGTTCATAGACATGGTTGGCCATTCAATAGTTTCCAAAACATCTCCCATGATTCAAGCTTTATGTCCTTCCTCGATGCCTTTGTCAAACGATTATTTTCCTTAAGTTTTTTTTTACCTTTTTCCTTTAGTCTTCTTACCATAATATTTGAAATCCAACTCATCCTAAACCTTATCCATAACCGACACTATGGAAGAGGAAACAAAAAAAAACTCACATGTTCAACAAGGGATTCGAACCTCTTCCCTCTAAGCATGCTTATGGCGCCAACTCCACCTTGCTACTAGTTCATCTTATGCAAACTTTTACCAATTAAATTCCCTTAAACATCAGAGTCACTTGTTCCACTTCAATAAAGTACTCATTACTAAAATTTATTCTAATGCCGAATAAATCCAAGCCTTCTCAAGACTATACAAGCACACAAATTTAATCATTCAGAAGTTAAACACCAAAAACATACAACATATCGATACTCATATTTTTAGGATGTTACAAATTTGCTCCTTTTGAGTTCTCCACTCGAATTTCCTTTCGAATCGATACCACAAGCCTCCATTCGATTAGATCTTATATAGATCGATATTACGATAAAATATGGATTGTCAAAGGGTAAAAGATCGGCTTACCACTAATTCTGAGTGATCAACAAGCAGATAGATCGAGCGATTAAAACCCTAAAATTTATAATCTGTTAATCATCACTATACCAATAACATCTTAACGAATAAAGAACAATTTCATAGAATCTGTGAAGAACTTCTTACCTTAAAGATTTTTAGGATCGATTCCCAACGATTATACGATAACTTCAGAAGAATCAAAGTTTCGGCCTTCCACTATATCACTACGAAGAAGAACATGATCTCGTTTGAGAGAGAATAAGGTGATGGTCTCGGTCAATATGACCATCCCAAACCAAAGCATAAATTCAACATTAAGTGAAAGAAAAAAAAAATGTTGAAAAGAACACTTACCGATTGATCAAGGAATGAGTGTTAATACGGATGAGAAGAAAAGATAGAGAAGAGATGAAGGTTTGGTTATAGAGGAAAATGAATATTGATATTCGGCTATGGAGGATTATCATAGAAGAAGATGTGATCTTATGGTGGTGTCGATTTTAGAGAAGAGGAAGATTGAAGAAATGGTTAAAAGAAAAGAATGGAAGGTTGGATGAATGCTAGGTGATTCAGCTATCAAAGGAAGATGAACAAGAGATGAATGTTTTGACCAAACAAAAGAGAAGAAAAATGCATAAATGTGCTAGGAGGTTTCGGCAATGAGAATAACAATTTGGAGAAAATAACACAATTGATGCTAAAGGAATTTTGCCCAAAACAAGCACTAAAGCTTGACCAAAAGACCAATAAAATTTCGGCTACCTCCCTCTACACCCAAAACCGTCCACATTCATGACAATAATGGTCAAAAATTGGCCAACCTCACTTTCCAAAACAATTTCCTTGAAAAAGGCCACATGTTCCCCTTACTTTCCCCTTTCTCTTGATTTCTTTCCCATCTTCATCCTTTCCTATTTTCCTTAGCCATCTTGCCAAAAATAAAAAAAGTCCACCGTGGCTTATTTACTTGCTTGGCCTAAACATAGGGAAAGAATGCAAAAATAATAGTCAAAATTTGCACACAATGGGATTTCAACCTCTTCCCTTAAAGTCCTTCACTTGATGCCATAACCGCTTTTCTAATTGCTCATTTATGCTAGCAATTTACTCATTTATTTCTATAAGCTTTGAGGTCACTTACTATATATCCTTAAAGTGCTAAATGCCAAAATTTTTACTAGAACCAAATAAACCCCGAGCCTTCTCAGGATCCCCTAAACATACACAATTAATAATTTAACTAGTTTAGCACCAGAAATAATGCAACACATAAAATTCCAAATTTTTAGGATGTTACAATTTATTATTATCATTATTTTATTATCACTATCATTATTGTATTTATTTATTTACTTATTTTATATTTTTTTTATTTTTACTATTGTTTTGCTTATTATTATCTTTATTATATTTATTATTATCATTTCTATTATTGTTTCGTAACCATATTATTACTATTATTACTATTACTTGATGATAATAATAATAATAATAATAATAATAATAATTATTATTATTATTATTATTATTACTATACTATACTATTATTAGTATTATTATTGTTATTTTTTATTATTACCATTATTTTATTTTTATTATTTGATTATTATCACTATTATTATTTTATTTTCATTATTATTATTATTATTATTATTATTATTATTAGTATTTTTATTACTATATTTCATCTAAAGGTTTTTTTAATAATGCAATGTTTTTTATTTACAAATTCGGAGAATAGTGCCCTAACGTGCTGGGTTTCGCTTTTTCGTTTGACTAAATAACTAAACATCCTTTTAAAAAATTTCGTAAATCATGAGATGATTTTGATTACAAGGGTTTAAAATATCGTGCCATAACGTGCTGGATGTGATGTTTGTATCCTTTCAGAACAAAAAAATCTCAAATTTTAACTCAATTTGTTCACGTTTTTAAAGAAATCATGTTTTCAAATATTTTCAAATTTTTGACATTAAGACATGAAATTATCAATTAGGTACCAATTTTGGGCATTACGAGGGTGCTAATCCTTCCTCGCACGTAACCGACTCCCGAACCCATTTTCTCAAATTTCGTAGACCAAAAACATTGTTTTAGTAAACCAAAATGTTTTATTAAAACAAAGGTGACCCGATCGCACCTAATAAAGATCGGTGGCGACTCATGTTTTTATTTTCACTTTTAAAATCCAAGCCGACCTCCGTTTTTCCAAAAAATGGTTACGATAGCTTGGCGGCTCCACTGGGGACCACTAAGAGAGTAAGGCCGTAAAGTGATTATTTTCTGTTCTATGTCGAAAATTTGAAAGTTCAATTTGAAAATCTAAAAATATGATTTGAAAAACTATGATCCTTTTATTGCATGTGGTTCTAATTTTATCTCTGTATTGCATTGCATGACCATTGTGGTCGCACCTTTAAATGTGAGTGAGAAGGTATGCCTTCGTGAGGTTTTCACCTCCGCATGGGCTAGTGGATTACTTCTGGGATACATTTGTACCTATGTCTTCGTGAAGTTTTCACTTTCGCATGGCCATAGGGAAATGTATTCCCCTGAGCCGAACTCAGTCCGTATGAGCCTATAATGGGTGAGGATCGAGGAATTTGCTGGTTCGAGTACCTAAAATTTAGAGCTAAACCACACGTAGAAAATATAAGAACCCACCCTAAGTAGAACTATGTCAAACCTTAGTAGTTACGTAGTTAGGTGTTTGTTTATTTTCCTTACTTTATATTTTATTCTGCGGTACTAATTTGTTATGTTTTATTTTTGTGCATGTCATTTCATATTTTAAGAGGTATCGATTCATGATCAGTTTCTAAGTTAGAAAGCTAGTTATGGAGAACGAATTCCTTGATAAAGTGGAAGACAATGCAGCCGTCCGCATATGGTCAGAGCAAAGGCAATTAAAGAAAAAGGACAGCTTAGTTGAGGGGTATGTGTCGGAACTATAGGATTTTACTCGTATTAGCATCATGCAAAATGAGTTCTGTGAGTTGAAAGAAATATGGAACCAGTGGGACGATGAGGCAAAGCAGATGTTTTATCATAGTTATGGTGATCTACCCTACTTGCTCGACATTAAAGTAGATAAGCATCCATTTCGGGCTATGACTCAGTTTTGGAACTCCACTTTGGGAAAGTAGATTTAGTGCCCACGGTGGAGAAATATACAACCTTACTTTGCTGTCCAAGGGTCCAAGCCGATAAAGCTTATTTTAGGGCTGTCAGCGTCCCAACTTTTGTGAAGAAGCTAATGAGTATCACAGGGATGAGTGAACAGTGGGTTGCAGCCAGAATTCAAGAGAAAGATAAGGGTAAATACATACCTTGAGTGAGTGATCGTTGTAAAATTTTCGAGTTTTAAAATTTATAAAGAGAATGATCGAACCTAGAAACAAACTCTGAAAATGACTTAAGAAAGGTGTACCTATCGAACAGTAGTATAGCTTAGGCAAGAAGGAACTAAAAGTACTAATACTCACTTTCTTTCTATTATTTAGCCTAAATATTAAATGATTTGGTTGATTAACTAATTAATTACTAAACTAAGATGCAAATACAAAAAGAATGAATTGGAAAATAACTTGAAGAGAAACTCAGTTGATCACGATGATACCATCAGGAAGAATCCACCTAGACTTCACTTATTATCTAACACTGAACCATACGATTTATTCACTTGACTTGATCCGTAAGACTCCCTAACGTATATTAAACCCTCTCTCGAGGCAAATAACGTCTAACCCTAGGTTAATTAATGAAAATCTCTTTCTCACTTAATAACCCCCTAGAATAGCAGTAAATTGAACTATGGACTCCCATATTAGGTTTCCCTAATCCGAAAAAATCTCGTCACCCTATCTCTAGGCGTGAGAACGACTCCACTTAATTATGCTAGATCTATTCTTAGGTAGGGTCTATTCCTCCTCCACCTAAGAACATCTGACTTGAATTAATATCCCGAAAACATTATCACAAGAATTAAGCACACATAATTAAGAACAAATCAAGTATTTATCATATAATTTAGAAAACAATTATAAGGTTCATCTAGGCTTCATCCCCTTCAGGTATCTGAAGGGTTTAGTTCATAACAAATAAAGAAAATATCTCAAGAGAAAAATAAAACAAAACATAAGAAATCCCTAAAACCCCTAAAGGAATTGAAGGAGAGATCCGCTGTCTTGAGCAAAATTCCGGCTTCTTGAGATGGATCAACTGGCTATCTTCGAGTGATTCCCACAAAATTTTTGGCTTCTGCTGAATTCTGAATGTTTTGGCCTCCGCTCCACACGTCTTTTTCAGGTTACACTTAGGGTGTTTATATAGACTTTTGGAATGCTTTACTTGGCCTCTAAGTATCCCAATTAAAGTATACTTCCTACTCGATGTTTGAATAGGCTTTGGAATGTGTTTCTTTTCCTCAAAGTATCCAAATCCGAGTGAAATTGCTTTCTCCCGCGGTAGGGGCACGGCCATGGCACACGTCCATGTAAATTGACTTTAGGCCGTGTTTTGATTCTGTTAATTGAGGCACGGCCATGTAAATCATGGTATGGTTGTGTGAAGTAGTTTGACAAGACACAGTCGTGTCTTGAAGTTTAGGCCGTGTCGATTTCCACTTTGGCCCAAATTGGCCCATTTTAAGCCCGTTTCTCATTCTTTTCATCCTTGGGTGCTTTTCTGAGTATAAAACGTGAAAATAAAGGATTAAGAGCACCTTTTTACATAAATTAAGGGCTAAATCATCCAAAATAATGCTAAATATGGGGTTAAAATATGTTACTTTTACGGTTTATCAGTGACTTTGAGGGACCTGATCCTAACACATCCAGATGTAAAGAAAAAGATTGATGTCTTTACCTTGTGTATTTACGGTTTGGTAATCTTCCCTAAAGCTCTGAGACATGTAGATGAAGTAGTTACTGATTTATTCAACTGACTTAACAAAGGGGTCACACCTGTACCTGCGATCTTAGCCGAGATGTTCAGATCTTTGAACGCATGTCGGAGAACTGGTGAAGGTAGATTCATTGGATGCTCACAGTTATTGTTGGTTTGGTTTCACAGTCATTTTTGGAAGGTTGATAAGGTTCCTTATCGAGTGTTCTCTAAAAGTTATTCCCCTTTAAAGGAGGCCACAATTACGACAAGGAGGGACGATATATCGGAGCAAAGGTGGATAGAAATTCTTCAAAACCTCCGAGAGGAAGACGTTGAGTGGAAAGCCCCTTAGATGGTGCCCGACGAAGTCCTTTATCGGTGTGAAAATTTTGATTGGGTACCTCTGCCTGGAATCTGAGGAGCTGTTGGATATAAACTGTTGCTTGTACTGAGGCAATGCAAAGCAAAGCAATTCATATCGGTGGCATATGGGTTAGCTCAAAGTGAATTCTCATATAAGGGGGATAATTATAAGAAGAAGATTCAGGAGATTTCTGAGGCTTGGAAGTAGGCTCATTGTATGAAGATATTGACTGGAGGACTGGCAGCAACCTCAGAATATAGGGAATGGTCGAGCAAAAGGATCAATGATAACATCCTTGGGCCAAACTTGGAGGGTGCTCGATCGATGAAAGAGTATTTACAAGTGGTCCCATCGGAGCTAGAGATTATAAAGCAAGACTTTGAGAGGCAAAGTTTAAAGCTTGAAAAGAGGATAGAGAAGTTGGAAGAAGAAAAGATGCACCTAAGTTTAGATGCGGATGTTCAGAAAATGGAAGCCAAGAAATTAAGAAAAGAAAAGAAGAAGATAGAGGAAGATCGAGATAGCTTGAAGACAAAATATAAGAGGATACGTCTGACGATGAAGAACGCTGGATTGGAAAGACTTCGGAACAATGGCGACAAGAGATTCAAGCGGAAAAAGCCAAAGCTAACTATTGGGAGAGGAAGTTTCAAAAAATGCAAGCACAAAAACGAGGCTTTAGAGAAGAATTTGGCAGATAGCCAAAAAGAGAAAAGTGGATTAAAAGCTAGAGTGGCTGAACTTGGGCGGTCGCTTCATCACCATCGAAGTCGTAATTCTGAAATCGAACTAAAATCAAGTCTAAGAATGATCGAGGAAATGAAGGGTAAGATTGAAGAGTTAGAATCAGCATTGCACAGCTGTGAACTTCGGGTTGAGCTTCTTGAAACAAGAGAAGGAAGTTGAAAGGAAGAGCTTCACCATTCTCTTGATCAAGTTAGAAATCGGGATTGCCTCATGGGGGAAACAATAGTTCAGATTCATGAGGTAGCTGATCACCTACAGACTTTGGTAGCACAAGCTGATATATTGAGCATGAAGTATGAGCTACAGTCGGATCGTAATCAAGAGCTAACCTCTTTGTTAGGGAAAATCAAAACTTTAGGCCTTAGGGCGAAAGCATACTTGTAGTCCGCTTTGTGTAAAGGATTTTGTTTTCTAATAAAGTCTTCTAAAATGAAGTTGAATCTGAATCGATACCTCATTGCATTCATGCATTTGCATTACATCACATCATATGCATTTAAGTCCATGGAGATAGCCTAATTAGTTGAAATTAATACAGAGAAAAAGAGAGAGAATAGGAAAATCTAGAAACTGGGCATTGTTACGGTACATGATGCAAGACTAAAGTAATGGATAAAAGACTAGAAAGGTTGGAACAAATATAGAAAGAGATGCAAGAACAGATGCAAGTACAAATACAGGAGCAGCTGGTTAAGATCCAGCAGGACATGATGGACAAATAATGGAATCTCAGAGAAATATGATGTTTCAAATGACTCAGATGACGCAGCCATTGAATAAGCTTATGGATAAAGGAAAGAGTACCATGGTTAATACAGAGAGGAATACTGAGTATCCTCACTACCCCTTGGGTTTTACCCACCGCATACACAGGCACAATCCAAGATAAATCCACAAACAGCATCTGTCACTATCAGGCCACAATAATTCTAGGCCGAAGCCTCGATACCGATAAATTTTCAAGCTGGCTCAGGCTCAAACCCAGGAAATAATTCTAATAATCCAATTGTTCCCAATTTGGATGAAGTGATAGAGGAGGAAAGAACGAAGATGGAATCACAAAAATAATTGGAGGAACGGTGTAAGTGGTTGGAGGAAAAGTTTAAAGCAATGGAAACCATTGATTACCGTTGCGGGATCGATGCAAAGGAATTAAGCTTGGTCCCAGATCTGGTCCTCCCACCGAAGTTTAAAACTCTGAATTTTGAAAAGTACAATGGGACTAGTTGTCCCGAAGTGCACATCAGGATATTCTGTTGACGGATGGCGGGACACGTTAATAATGACCAATTGCTGATTCACTATTTTTAGGACAGTCTGGCCGTGATAACCATAAAAGTAACATATTTTAACCGCATATTTAGCATGCTTTTGGATGATTTAGCCCTTGATTTATGTAAAAAGGTGCTCTTAATCGTTTCTTTTCATGTTTTATACTCAGGAAAGCACTTGAGGATGAAAAGAACAAGAAACAGGCTTAAAACGGGCCAATTTGGGCCAAAGTGGAAATCGACACGGCCTGGACTTCAAGCCACACAGTCGTGCCTCATCAATTAACTAGAACACGGCCTAACCATGATTTACATGGCCGTGCCTCCATCAACAGACCCAAAACACGGCCTGAAGTCGATTTACACCGGCATGTGCCATAGTCGTGCCCCTGTCATGGAAAAGAGGAATTTTACTCGGATTTGGATACTGTGAGGTAAAGAAACATATTCCAAAGTCTATTCAGACACCCGAGTAGGAATTATACTTGAATTAGGACACTTAGGGGCCAAGTAAAGCATTCCAAAAGTCTATATAAACACCCTAAGTGTAACCTGAAGGAGGGCGGTCAATTAGGCAGTCAGCTAGGCCAAGGAGCTGAACCGGAAGGCCAGATTTGTGGGAATCACTCAAAGATAGCCAGTTGATCCATCTTAAGAAGTCAGAATTCCACTCAAGACGGTGGATCTCTCCTTCAATTCCTTCAGGGGGTTTTAGGGATTTCTTATGTTTTGTTTTATCTTTTCTCTTGAGATGTTTTCTTTTGTCATTATGAACTAAACCCTTCAGATACCTGAAGGGGATGAAACCTAGATGAATCTTGTTATTGTTTTCTTAATTATGTGTGCTTCATTCTTGTGTTGATACTTTCGAGATATTAACCCAAGTATGATGTGCTTAGGTGGTGGAGCAAAAGCCCCTGCTTAAGAGTAGATCTATCATAATTAAGCGGAGTTGATCGCACACCTAGAGATAAGGTGATGAGATTTTTGCTGAATTAGGGTGAAACCTAATATGGGAGTCCATAGATCGAGTTAATGCAATTCTAAGGGTTTTAATTAGAAAGAGATTTCAATTAATCAACCTAGGGTTAGACGTTATTTGCCTCGAGAGAGAGGGTTTAATATAAACTAAGGAGTCTTATGGATCAAGCTAAGTGAATAAATTGTCTGGTTTAGTGTTAGATAACAAGTGAAGTCTAGGTGGATTCTTCCTAAGGGTATCGTCGTAATCAACTGAGTTTTTCCAACAGTGTTTCCCCAATTCATTCTTTTTGTCTTTGCGTCTTTAGCTTAGTAGTTAGTTAAATTTAGATTTAAATCAACCAAATCATTTAATACTCAGGCTAAATAATAGAAAGAAAGTGAGTATTAGTACTTTTAGTTCCTTTGGGTTCGACAATCCGGTCGTGCCTAAGCTATACTACTGTTCGATAGGTGCACTTGCCTTAAGTCGTTGTCAGAGTTAGTTTCCAGGTTCGATCATTCTCTTTATAAGTTTTAAAACTCGACAAAACAACGATCAAGTTTTTGGCGTCGTTGCCGGGAACTAAAATATTAAGAAAGCCCTATGTTTATTACTTTAGCCATTATTGTTATTTTTTTGCAATTTATTTTTATTTTTATTTTTATTTTTATTTTAGTTTTAACTTTGCTAATTTTTATTTTATTTGCTTTTGATAGATAATTTTAGTTTATAGAGGAGATGGCACTAAATAACTATCGGTGGCAAGTTATGAGGACAACGCCAACAAAAATAGCTGATATTTTTAACCTCGACACAGTCACCACGTTATCTAAACAGGTAGAGCATTTAAATAAAAAATTTGATGATTGATATGATTCTACACAGGTACATCCACTAATACAGTAAGATACAAATGGAGGAGGGATGAACAACACAGAATATCTATCCTACAACTAGTGGTGAGCAAAACTCGATTCGACTTGAAAAAATCGAAAAAAAAATTTGAATTTCGAGTTAAACGAATCGAATTATTCGAGTTAATCGAGTTATTCGAGTCAACTCGAATTTTTTTCGAATTTCGAGTTCGAATCAAGTTGAGTTTTCGAATTCGAATAACTCGAATAATTCGAATAATTTGAATATTAAAATATAATATTTTATATTATTACCCCAAACTCCCAAACCATTTTACTTTTCCCTCAAAATTTTTAATACTTCCCACTTTTCCCCCAAAACTTTTATTCCCCTCCCATCCCAACCTTCCAATCTACCCAAAATCTATTTCCCACCAAAATTTTACTCTCTCATTTACTTTTCTCAAAATTTTACTCCAAAAACCCTCAAAACTTTTTATTCCCCCAAATTTTTACTCCTCCTACTTTTCCCTAAAACTTTTACTCCCATCTACCCCAAACCCATCCCCCCAATTTTTTTTTATATTTTCCTTCCAAAATTTTACTCCCTATTTATTTTCACTCAAACTTTTATTCCCAAAACTTTTATTTTCCCCTAAACTTTTACTTCTCACCTTTTACTCTCAAATAAAAATCAAAATTATCCACAAAAATCACTAAACATAAATAGCAATAATTTTATTTATATCTACTATTTATATTATTAAATTAAATTTCACATTTTATATTATTTATATTATTGAATTGTTTAGTCATATTAAATATTTATATTAAATTGAATTATTAATTATACCATAAAATATTAAGTATTAAAATTTTATATTGATATCAATTTCATATTTTTCTTTAAAATAACTTTTATTAAAAAATCACATTTTTACATTTAATATATATTTTAATTCCAAAATACATAGTGACAAGAATCTGAAGATAATTGAAATAACTAAGCAAGCAAAAAAGCTAACCCGTATATAAAATATTAATAAATAAATTATGAGGTGATGAAAGTTAATAAAAATTTGATTAAGGTGGACAAATTTTATTACGATGGGTGATAGTGGTTACAAGGACCCAAAATTATTTTTTAAAATTTAACTCGAACAAATATATTCGATTCGATTCAATTCGATTCGAATTCCATCTCACTCGACTCGATTCGAGAAAATTTCAAATCAAATTAGGATGATAAAATATGATTCATCAACTCGATTAACTCGAAATTTTTTCATTCGATTCGATTCGATTCGATCAAACGCTCACCCCTACCTACAACCCTAGCACAGAAGACAAACAAGTCAACTACATGGGTAACTATTCTAGACCACCAAATAATTTTTATAATGACACTTATAATCCAGGTTGAGGTACCATCCCAATTTCTCTTGGGATGATCAAAATAGCCAAAGACTGGAACTCCCTCTAGAGTTTCAACAACCACCTCACCAACAGGAAGAGGAGTCGAACATTGAAGAGATGCTAGCAAAATTCATGGCAGCCATAGATACCCATATCTAAGACACTGAGACCACCCTTAAGAATCAACAAACATGGATTGAAGGGATCAAGAACCAAGTTGGTGAACTTACTAAGTCAGTTGGGGAAATTACTAAGTCAATTGGACAACTTGCTAAGCTGATCTCAGAACTACCACAAGGAAGTTTGCCAAGCAATACCGAGATTAACCCAAAGGAGTAAATCCAAGCCATAACAGCTCAGGAAAATGTAAGGTTAGAAGAACCCAATTCAATTCAAGAAAGTGAGGTAGAAAAAGGTAAAGTTGAGGTAACACAAGAAAAGCCAAAACCGGTAATCAAAGTGTACCAACCTCGCATACTTTATCCCGAAGTATTAAAGAGAGATGATACAGAGGAACAGTTCGATAAGTTTCTTAAACTTTTAAGGAAATTACATATTAATTTACCACTTCTTGAAGCTCTGTCACAGATGCCAGAATCAAGGAAATTTTTAAAACAACTCTTGACGAACAAGCGTAAGTTACACAAGGAGCCACATGTGGAATTCAACGCAATATGCTCAGCAATTCTACAAAATAGACTACTACGGAAGTTAAAAGATGTAGGGAGTTTTACAATTCCATGTTTAATTGGTAGTTTAACTGTTGACAATGCTTTAGCTGATTTAGGGGCAAGTATAAATGGCATTCCTTATAAAATGTTTAAACAACTAGGTCTAGGGAAACCCAAACAAACTAGGATGAGTATACAATTAGCTGATAAAACTGTTAGAATTCCTAGGGGTATTATCGAAGATGTTCTCGTAAAAATTGATAAATTCGTTTTCCCAGTTGATTTTGTTGTTTTAGACATGGATGAGGATAATTCAATTCCTTTAATTTCAAGAAGACCCTTTTTAGCAACTGCTAGGACTAAAATTGATGTTTGTACAGGAGAACTCATTCTTCATGTAGGTGACGAATCAATTACTCTACAAGCTCTTGACTCAGCCAGAACATCAAGTGATGAAGATGAAAAAGTAAATTCAGTTGATAACCAACTTGTTCAACTTTCACCACAGGAAACACCAAAAAGTTACAAATCTGAGCCGGATTATGGACCTCAAGCCCAAAAAGAAAAAGAATATGAGGAGAAAAGCCTTAGGGTCGATAAACTAGAAGAATTGAAGACACACTTTAAAGAAGAACCGGAACCACAAGAAGTAAAGCCAAATGAGCCCCCAGAAGAGCTCATAGGAACATCAAACCATTTCAAAATAGGAGATCAGGTATGGTTCGATAAAGTACATCCTCGCATCACCACACCAAACCTAAATTCAAACACGGACATCCCTCTCGAGGTACGAAATATCTTCCCATACAGAACAGTCGAGGTAAGTAATCTCATATTCGGCACTCTTAATGTAAATGCTTCTCAACCTAAAATTTATCATGAAAATAAAACTGATAGCATGAGGAAGGATATTCAAACATTTAAACCACCCTGATTTTTCAAACACAAGGAAAGTCTAACTTAAGACTTTAAACAAGCGCTTCTCAGAAGGCAACCCGAGCACTAACACTATCTCTTTATTTCTATTTTTGGTTATTTCTTTTCTATTTTTATTTTTCTCCTTCTCTAAAATTTTAATGAATCAAAAGTGCAGATTCCCATACCACACGGCCTAGCACACGACCGTGGCCGTGGCCGTGTGGGTACTTCGGATCACCATACTGACATGGCAGGGATGGTACGAGTCAGAACGAGTCAATTTTTCAAAGTCACGGACCCAACAACCATGCCATGGTCGTGCGATGTGGCCATGGCCGACACTGAGAGTTCATACACGACCGTGGCAAACTACATATGGGCGTGTAATAGCCCGATTTAGGGGCTAGTCAGAACAGTGATCTCGTAATCACTAATTTGAGGTTAGAGAAAATTATTTTCATGATATGTTATGTGTTATAACATGTTTATAAGGATGCATGAAAATTTTAGTGCCTTAATTTTAGCGATTTCTAGCTAAATCGCGAAAAAGAACTAAATCGCACAAAGTGCAAAAGTTCCATTTTAATTTCTAAGGGTGCCATATAGCTATGGAATATTAATTGGAGGTCCTTAAAGTGAAAATAGGCCATTGGGGGAGTGATGGTAGGCCATAGGGGACAAAGAATTGACTTCGTCAATGGTTAGGTGGAAATTTGGTGATAAAAGATTTATTTTTATCATAAAATAAAGAAAAGAAAGCTATCATCTTTTCTCCATCTTCTCTCCACCAAAAATGAGCAGCAACAAGGGGGTTTCAAAGCTTAAAAATTTCAGCAAGCAATCCTCCTCTCTAGTAAGTGATTTTCATATTTTTCTTGATAAAAATTGTACTTTTGGAGTCCCTAAAGCTTAAGCTTTCTAAAGAGAGGACTATTTTGCATTATGGAAAAAATTTTAGAAATTTTCCATGTGAGATTATAAGTTGTTAGCTGAGTTTTTATGGAAGAAAATGAATGATAGGATGATGAGAAACAACTTTTGTGAAAGGTGTTGCCATGAAAACGCCTAACTGGGACTATAATGCAAAAGCTGTAATTTGTTCATTAAAGCATGAAATAGTTGAAATTAGAGATAGTTGTAAGAGGATTAAATGTTTAGCTAGGCTTTTTTAACAATAAAATGTGATAAAAATTTATTTACGAGCCTAGGGGCAAAATTGTAATTTTGCCAAAGTGTAGGGGCAAAATGGTCATTTTTGCCTAAAGTGTGTATTATGGTATTTTATGATCTAAAAATGAATAAATTAGTAAATTTCATTATTCTAGATCAAAGAAAATGAGTTTCAGACTTAGAACGGGTGAAAAGAGAAGTGTGGGCAAATAGTCCTTTTCGGCTATTTAGACAACGAGGTAAGTTCATGTACAATTATTGAAATTATGTATGAGTTTATGTAAGTATTCCGATGTTATATGGATGTATGAAATATCTTTTGATAAAATGTCATGAGAACAGAGTCCAAGAGTAATGAGAAATGCATGTAGAATGTTGAGACGATAGTTAAAGCCTCGTATAAGACCATATTGGATCATGGCCTCGATGTAAGAATTCCTATAAGACCTTGTCAGAGACACGGCATCGATATGTTAATCCAAGTAAGACCCTATTGGGGTATGATTTCTATGAGACTTCGTGTGTATGAGACTCAAGAGAATTATTTTATAACTTGAGTATTTCAATGAATATGTTGAGGGTATTTGGTTGTACTATGAGTAGTACAAGTATGTGTTAGAACTGAATAAAGATGAATTCAATATATAATGAACCCCTAGTGGGGTATGTGTAATTGACGCACTGTGTGAATGCGAACGAGTATCTTAGAAAGTTAAGTAAGAATAGAAGTATATGAGGATGTTATCGAATGAACATTTGAAATAGAGATATACTTGTGGATTATTATCCATAAATAAATAACGGTGAGCTATGTACGATATCACCTGATTGATGGTAGTGATGGGCTATGTGCGATACCATCAACCATATAATTATCGGTAGGCTGTGTGCGTTACCACCTGAGTAACTAATAATCGATGGGCAGTGTGCGATACCATCGCTTATAAATGATTGGTGTGCTAAGTGCGAAAACACCATAAGTGTTATGATTGGTGGGTTGTGTTGGATACTGCCTTATTAGAGAGTTAATGGTGGGCTAAGTGCGAAGCCACCGAGAGATAAGTAGTTTATTGATAATGCTTGATGTATTGTTTTATGAAATTACATGACAATCAGTGCAGGGATGTATGCTAGTTAAACGAGCAATTGGCTTGTGGCATGGTAAGAATGTGGTGAGGGATAGAATGAGTAAGTTTTAAGAGTGGTTGAGTAAGCAACCATGAGTTAATGGGAAAAACCGAGTGTAATACCTGGTGGTTATCCATATTTAATGAATATCAGTATTTATCAGTTATGCAGATGAACTTACTAAGCATTATTGCTTACTCCGTTTCTTTTCCCATCTCTTATAAGATATTTTGACTAGCTCGGGTTGAAGGCCGAAGGAGATGTTTTCATACTATCGGATAAATGCTTAGTATGGTGTTCCAAGTCCTTATGAGTCATGGCATGTATAGGAATTCTTTTAGAGTTGATTAAGTCATTGTTGATGTAGCCAAATTGTGTTGGCCTAAGAGAACTTATGTTTGTTTTTGTATAGCCAAATGATGGCCTAATTTATTTTTACTTATATGGGGAAAAGTTCTCCCTAATGTATGGGGTAAAGACCTTATTTCTTTTATAATCAAATGTTTTTAATTCAAGAGTAATATTGATACTATGTGTAGTTATTTGATGAGGTATGAAATGTATGTAGATGTGGGTGGAGAAAGGCTTGGTAAATAGCCTCTAAGTGCCTACACGGTTAGACACATGGGCGTGTGTCTAGGCCATACGTACTCTGCACCTTATTATTATTAGAAAGGATAGACCACGGGTGAGTCCCACGGTCGTGTGCATAAGCCATGTAAGACACACGGTTCGAGCATGGGCGTGTTCCCAAGCCGTGTGGATTAAGTCAGTAGCTCCCCACAGTTGGACGACATGGGCGTGTCAAGGCCGTGTGGACCAAGTTAGTAGCTCCCCACGAATATTGGACACGGGGGTGCCTCAGAGGTGCACGGGCGTGCCCCTAGACTAGCATGGACGTGTGCCTTGGTCGTGGAGCATTTGGCAGAATGCTCAAGTTTTAAGCATGGTTTGGAGACATGGGTGTGTGTGCGTCTACACATGGGCGTGTATCAACATGCACGGGCGTGTGAACCCAGAACAAAAAAAATTTAAGAATAGAAAAAGCTCTGTGATAGTCTCGAGAGCCCTCGGGAATATGAGTGAGACTTCGTAAGTCGAAAACAAAGTTGTAAAGGTGGCCTAAGTGAGTAGTCACAACAAGCTTAAGTGGTGATCATGAGGTTTTAGTACTGTAACGCCTCGGGCCTGGTTTCGACGTAGAACCCGGGTAAGGAGTCTTACATTTAGTGGTATTAGAGCTATGGTTTAGTCGGTTCTAGGACTAAGCTAGCGAGAGTAAGAGTCGTCATATATCGACTGTGATAGTGTGATGTCTCCTGCCTCTAACGAAATTGTTTTGTTAAGACAGTAATGATTCCAACCGAGCTAATTTCAGTAAGTTTGTATGATTTTCAAGATTCATGAATATTTCATTGAATTGCTTGTGATGTTATATGCACACTATTTCGATGAAAATGTTTAATGATTTATTAAACAAAGAGGTCACTAAGAGTACGTATATGAAAGCCCCGAGTGAAGATGAATTACTTAGGATACTCAACCTACCACATGAGGCAAGAAAGCCCGTGTAAGGCCAAGCCGAGGGCATGGCATCGGTAATCAAGCAGAGATATCATGTAAGTCCAAGAACCCAAGCTTGGCATTAAGCAAGTTATCATATAAGTCCAAGGTAAGCTTGGCATTGATTCAAAAGAGATATTCCATGTAAGCCCATATCTAGGATATGGCTTTGGTATCAAGTTATATGTGGAACGAGATTCAGTATCTCAGTTATTCATAGAAATCCATCGGGCACAAGAGTAAAGCTTTACTGAGATAGCAAGAAAGGTAGTAGCAAAGTTGATATTATGTAATGCTAGTTAAGGCTGACTAACAAGTATAATTCATGTTGCGAATAATGATGCTGAGATTATGTTTATTATGGTAAAGCATACTGATCTTTGTGATCAAGTGTTACAGGTACCTTGTTTACCTTACAGAGATGATAATAGTAAGCACCATGATGTATGCCAGAAGCAGTAAGAGCAAGAAACCACCCATATTGTGGTATGAGAGCTAAAATTGAGAAGTTTGACTGAGTTGAATGCAGGAGATGAGTACGGTCGTTCCATGATAAAAAGATGAAAAAGACCATTGTTGGACCATGGCAATGAGAGGGCCAGTGTAAGACCATGTCTGGGACATGGCATCGGCCATGATATGAGAGCCAGTGTAAGACCATATCTAGGATATGGTATTGGTATTGGTATGATATTAGGTGTAAGACCATAGCGAGGCTATGGCATCGTGATGACATGTAAAGAAATAGATGGGTCATGATGTGGTAATGCGAGTAAGACCATAGTTGGACTATAGCAATCAGGTAAACGACGTACTCAAATCCGTAAGACATTCTTATATTGATAAGTGACGGTAAGAGAAAGTAGAGTTAAATGTTGAGTACTCAAGTAGATAGTAATGTAGAACTTGAGTAAGTGAATACATTATTCTAATGTATTTGTGATAGAAACAATTGTAGCGTGATAAATGTGAAAACTCACTTGAGATGGGTTGTATGACTATGATGATATTTTATTAATGATGAATCGTCAATCATATGCATGTAGTCACGAGAGTCAAGTTAAGGAGCTCTATGATCTCACCCTCCTTACCACTACTGAATTATGATGAGATGTTATGAAAGTCAAATTGAATAAGTTTATATGTGATTAATGCAGTACCTATGTTAGCATTTTGAAAACGCTTTGTTTCACATTGATACATGATACTTTACTAGGTAGAGTAATTGTTATTGAACATGAGGTTGAAGTCCTAGGGGACTATCATAAAAAGGGCTATCATTGAGATATGAAATAGATAAAGTCCCGTATAAGACCATGCTCGAGGCATGGCCTCGGCACCAAGTTACGATTCCATATAAGACCATATCTAGAATATGGCTTCGAAAATGGATATGAGAATCGAGTAAGACCATATTGGAATATGGCATCGATACCTGATGCGAAAGTCCATACAAGACCTTAACCTGAGTCATGGCATTGACATTTAGAGGTGACTCCATATAAGACCACCTCAGGGATGTGGCATTAGTTTCGCACTTACTTGAATGACAATAAATTTGCGTCTTTGATTATCCCTAGTGATCAATAGAACAAATAGACGAGTCTAGAGGTAGAAATGAAAATTGTACTAAAGCCATGTGAATGGGTAAATATACGCATTTGTGAACGAGTCATGAAGAAATGAGTACGACGTGTGGCACAGTAGGTGCTTAATAAAGGCAATTGTAAGAAAGTATGTCCGAATGCTTTAACGATTGTATTGATTATACAATGTTATGAACAAAAGAAAGTTAGCCTAGGCTATTGACTCAAGTGAGTAGGAAGCCTGAGGTGTATGTTTATCAAGATCTTCTTAAATTGATGTTTATTAATGAAAGGAATTGTTAAGGAGTTTGAGGATGAAATGGTTAAAGAAACAATGTTGAAATGTGAGAGTGTTCAATTATGATTACCATAGTTGTATGGATCATAATAATCTCTTTAAGTGTTACACGTTAATGACTTTTGCCTTTCAAGGGCGATGTAGTTGTTTATTTCATGAATTGAGATTGTGTGAGAATGTTAGCCGATTGTGAATATAGATCAAATGATTGTCGAGTTAGTAATTGGAATTGACATTCCTTCATCTCCTCGTAACCTCATTCAGGTACTTTGAGGAGGGTGTTGGTGATGAATCTAATATAAGAAGTGAAATCATGAGTTTCACGTTGTGTGATGAGTACTCGGGCAAATCAAATTGAGCCAATAATTTGATAAAGATGTCCCTTCTATCATGAGATATGACGATAGTAAAGGTTTTAGACTAGCATAGCAAGAGAAACTCAGATGAGGGTGTGCTAGAAAATGTTCTCGGTGTGGAGAAAAAGTAGATTATTGTATTGAGATATGATTCAAGTTTTGTGTATGTTCAGGCATGAGTTAGTAAAGAGAATAATTTCTGTGTGTTCATGAATGGGGAGCATATTACAGAGATATGCTCATCGAAACGTTTAAACCACGATGGTTGAGTTGAAAGCTATAGAATGAGTTATCGATTGAAAATTCTAGTACTGAGTTCAGTCTGTATTGAAAAGATAGTTGCGAGATTGGTAATCCTGAGACGATCCCTTTCGTATCTGTATGAGAATTGGATGTGTTGTAATGATCTATGGAAAACCAATGAGTATTTTCTGAAATTTTCTTGAGTGAGAACATCTTGTGACATTGAGATAGTGGAAACGACTTGAGCTATTACCATAGTGGGTATAGTTATTATGATACTTCACAAATGGTAGTCATAGTACAGGTGTTTAAAGGAAAGCTCTATGTTAAGCAGTGTGAGTTAGCTAGTCGGTGATATCATAATTTCAGTGAGGTTAATGTCAAGAACGAGTTTTCTTTTCAGAACAGAAGAGTTCAGGAGTGAGATAGCAAATGGTATTTTCAAATAAGCTCCGAGTTAGTTTATTTAAGATGGTAAGATACAGGTTGCATGAGTTTTCTATTGTTGATGTTTTCTCGAAATAGAACTGGGATGATGATGAATCCAGAACTTATTCAAAAGTTTTGGCATGAGATTTAGTACTAGCATATCTACTAATGCAAGAATAAGGAAATGCAGTCATGTGCACAAATGTTTGACAACAGAGTGCCTTTCATGAGATGAATGAGCTTATGGTCAGAAGTAGTTGACCACAAAAAGCTGAGTTTTCAAAGCGTTCAAGTCAGGATTGTTATAACTGGTGAATGCTTTAATGAGAAGGTAAAGTAAAGGCATATAGATTTCAAGTGTGATTAGACAAAATTCCCAAGAAGGGGAATGATCAATTGGACGTGTGCAGAGTGCTAAATTAGTAGATTACTGAGTATGCTTGTGTATGGTAGCTTAAAGGTTGTTGACAAAATAAACTTAAGGATAAGTAGATTTGTGATTTTGAAGAATTTATAGAAACATTTAAAGAATGTTGATAGCAAATCCTCCTGATAAGATTTTCGGGGACGAAAATCCCTAAGGGGGGAGAACTGTAACAGCCTGATTTAGGGCTAGTTGGAACAGTGATCTCGTAATCACTAATTTGAGGTTAGAGAAAATTATTTTCATGATATGTTATGTGTTATAACATGTTTATAAGGATGCATGAAAATTTTAGTGCCTTAATTTTAGCAATTTCTAGCTAAATCGCGAAAAAAGACTAAATCGCATAAAGTGCAAAAGTTCCATTTTAATTTCTAAGGGTGCCATATAGCTATGGAATATTAATTGGAGGTCCTTAAAGTGCAAATAGGCCATTTGGGGAATGATGGCCGGCCATAGGGGACAAAGAATTGACTTTGTCAATGATTAGGTGGAAATTTGGTGATCAAAGATTTATTTTTATCATAAAATAAAGAAAAGAAAGCTATCATCTTTTCTCCATCTTCTCTCCACCGAAAATGAGCAGCAACAAGGGGGTTTTGAAGCTTAAAATTTCAGCAAGCAATCCTCCTCTCTAGTAAGTGATTTTGATAATTTTTCTTGATAAAAATTGTACTTTTGGAGTCCCTAAAGCTTAAGCTTTCTAAAGAGGGGACTATTTTGCATTATGGTAAAAAGTTTAGAGATTTTCCATGTGAGATTATAAGTTGTTAGCTAAGTTTTTATGGAAGAAAATGAATGATAGGATGGTGAGAAACAACTTTTGTGAAAGGTGTTGCCATGAAAACACCTAATTGGGACTATAATGCAAAAGTTGTAATTTGTTCATTAAAGCATGAAATAGTTGAAATTATAGATAGTTGTAAGAGCATTAAATTTTCATCTAGGCTTTTTTAACAAGAAATTGTGATAAAAATTTATTTACGAGCCTAAGGATAAAATCATAATTTTGCCAAAGTGTAGGGGCAAAATGGTTATTTTTGCCTAAAGTGTGTATTATGGTAATTTATGATCTATAGATGAATAAATCAGCAAATTTCATTGTTCTAGATCAAAGAAAACGAGTTTTGGACCTAGAACGGGTGAAAAGAGAAGTGTGGGCAAATAGTCCTTTTCGGCTATTTCGACAACGAGGTAAGTTCATGTGCAATTATTGAAATTATGTACGAGTTTATGTAAGTATTCCGATGTTATATGGATGTATGAAATATCTTTTGATAAAATGTCATGAGAACAGAGTCCAAGAGTAATGAGAAATGCATGTAGAATGTTGAGACGATAGTTAAAGCCTCGTATAAGACCATATAGGATCATGGCCTCGATGTAAGAATTCGTATAAGACCTTGTCAGAGACACGGCATCGATATGTTAATCCAAGTAAGACCCTATTGGGGTATGATTTCTATGAGACTTCGTGTGTATGAAACTCAAGAGAATTATTTTATAACTTGAGTATTTCAATGAATATGTTGAGGGTATTTGGTTGTACTATGAGTAGTACAAGTATGTGTTAGAACTGAATAAAGATGAATTCAATATATAATGAACCCCTAGTGGGGTATGTGTAGTTGACGCACTGTGTGAATGCGAACGAGTATCTTAGAAACTTAAGTAAGAATAGAAGTATGTGAGGATGTTTTCAAATGAACATTTGAAATAGAGATATACTTGTGGATTATTATCCGTAAATATAAATAATGGTGAGCTATGTGCGATATCACCTGATTGATGGTAGTGATGGGCTGTGTGCGATGCCATCAACCATATTGCTATCAGTGGGTTGTGTGCATTACCACCTGAGTAACTAATAATCGATGGGCTGTGTGCGATACCATCACTTATAAATGATTGGTGTGCTAAGTGCGAAAACACCATTAGTGATATGATTGGTGGGTTCTGTGCAATACCGCCTTATTAGAGAGTTAATGGTGGGCTAAGTGCAAAGCCACTGAGAGATGAGTAGTTTATTGATAATGCTTGATGTATTGTTTTATGAAATTACATGACAATCAGTGCGGGGATGTATGCTAGTTAAACGAGCAATTGGCTTGTGGCATGGTAAGAATGTGGTGAGAGATAGAATTAGTAAGCTTCAAGAGTGGTTGAGTAAGCAACCATAAGTTAATGGGAAAAACCCAATGTAATACCTAGTGGTTATCCATATTGAATGAATATTAGTATTTATCAGTTATGCAGATGAACTTACTAAGCATTATTGCTTACTCCGTTTCTTTTCCCATCTCTTATAGGATATTTTGACTAGCTCGGGTTGGAGGCCGAAGGAGATGTTTTCATACTATCGGATAAATGCTTGGTATGGTGTTCCAAGTCCTTATGAGTCATGGCATGTATAGGAATTCTTTTAGAGTTGATTAAGTCATTGTTGATGTAGCCAAATTGTGTTGGCCTAAGAGAACTTATGTTTGTTTGTGTATAGCCAAATGATGGCCTAAGTTATTTGTACTTATATGGGGAAAAGTTCTCCCTAATGTATGGGGTAAAGACCTTATTTCTTTTATAATCAAATGTTTTTAATTCAAGAATAATATTAATACTATGTGTAGTTATTTGATGAGGTATGAAATGTATGTAAATGTGGGTGGAGAAAGGCTTGGTAAATAGCCTCTAAGTGCCTACACAGTTAGACACATGGGCTTGTGTCTAGGCCGTGCGTACTCTGCACCTTATTATTATTAGAAAGGATAGACCACGGGTGAGTCCCACGGCTGTGTGCATGAGCCGTGTAAGACACACGGTTCGAGCATGGGCGTGTGCCCAAGCCGTGTGGATTAAGTCAGTAGCTCCCCACGGTTGGACGACATGGGTGTGTCAAGGCCGTGTGGACCAAGTCAGTAGCTCCTCACGAACATTGGACACGGGGGTGCCTCAGAGGTACACGGGCGTGCCCCTGGACTAGCACGGATGTGTGCCTCGGCCATGGAGCATTTGGAAGAATGCTCGAGTTTTAAGCACAGTCTGGGGACATGGGTGTGTGTGCGTCTACACACGGGCGCATTTCAACATGCACGGGCGTGTGAACCCAGATTAAAAGAAAAAAAATTTAAGAGTAGAAAATGCTCCGTGATAGTCTCGATAGCCCTCGGGAATATGAGTGAGACTTCGTAAGTCGAAAACGAAGTTGTAAAGGTGGCCTAAGTGTGTAGTCACAATAAGCCTAAGTGGCAGTCATGAAGTTTTAGTACGATAACGTCTCGGGCCTAGTTCCACGTAGAACCCTGGCAAGGGGTGTTACAGGGCATGGGAAAAACGATATGCCCCAAACCATAACCGTGCGATGCGACCGTGGTCAACACTGACACGGGCAATACAATTCACAACACGGCCGTGAGAGTTGGCCATGTGCCTCGACACGCCCATGGTACACGGGCGTGGGACAGTGTCAGGATCCAAAACTCTATTTAAACATCCCCACCCCTCCCTATTTCACCCATTAAACCTTCATTCCTACCTTCTTTCCCTTAGATTTCTCTCCTTTTCTCCTATCATTCTTACAACTCTTGAGACACCAAAACCATGCCAAAGAAGCGTAAGAGGCCAACCACAGTCTCCTCAGGAAGACCGATCTACATAAGTTCATGCCGGCCGCTTCAACCCTTCAACACGCTAAGGGTCTCCGAGACCTTTTCGTTTCTATTTTTCTTTTCTCTTTTGCTTCAATTTCCTTATCTTTACTTCTCTTCTGCTTAATTTAATTTATTTTACTCTAATTTCTCGGTTTTAGGCTCTAAAGGCTACTAGGGAATCACACCGGAACCATGACCACCAGCTCAACACAGCCTTAGAAGTCACACCCATCTCGCGAACCATCCAACAATAAGGACTTTTCAGTCCATTAATCTTTTCTTTTACTTTTATTTTCCTTCTTAGTCTCCTTCCCTTTATTTTTCTTGTCCTTAAATACATAATTAGTTTATTTTGCATTTTTCTTTTTAGTTCATGGCTAATACGTCACGAGTTTCCCAATTTCTTCATCTAGCACAGTGACTGTTGGCATCCACCACAGCACCAACGTCTCCTCCTCCAAATCAGGCCGAGAATAGTGATCCCAAAAAAATTCAGGAAGTGTGCGAGACCTCATTGAGTTACTCTAAGAATTTAAATATGTATTCGCATGGTCGTATCAAGACATGCCCGGGCTAAGTACTGATATCGTGGTACACCGGCTACCCATAAAAGAGGAGTACAAGCCAGTTCAATAGAAACTTCGAAGGATGAGGCCAGATGTTCTGCTGCAAATAAAAGAAGAGGTTAAGAAGCAATTTGATGCAGGTTTCTTGTAAGTGGTTAAATACTCAGAATGGGTAGCCAATATCGTCCCCGCTCAGAATAACCCCTAACCCGTAAATCACACGGATTAGGGTTACAAGGCATTACCAAACATAGCATGTGTCATAACAATTATTTTCTGTTCATACAGTCCTATTTGAATGCAACATGATTAATACACTTCCATGGCATGTTTAAACAACATCGTACATATCTTAAAAACCATTATCCAAATTCATTTATAAGCATTAAACTAGCCTATACATGCCTTAAGATGTTACGTCCAAACTTTAAAAGTACCAATATGAGTCGATAGTGTGGTTGACTTTGCTGACGATTTCCCGAGCCCGTAGCAAGACCAAAATCTATAAAACAAAACATTGAACCACACAGAATAAGCTTACTAGCTTAGTAAGTCTCAAGCAAATAATAATATAACACTCAAACCTTTAAACATTTTATTCTTTAAACTTATGACATTGAATATAAATATTTCCATAAAAAATTTATGCGGTAGAATACAAATAGTTCATTAACCTAAGCATTTACACTTCATTACCATAATTTCAGAACTCATCGAACCGTAGTATAAACATATATTACATGAATCACATGCTCCAAGTCACATAGGACAACATCCATATCAACTATATTATCACATTCAAAGTCTTTTCACTCTTAGCATTTCTACTTGTAACCGAACCTCCCAAAATAGTACATTTAAGCTCAAATTCTATCTTATACCATTCATACACATCGATCAATAAGCTCAATCACACATAGCACCATTCTTAACATAATATTTCAACTCTAGTAACATTAATCACAACTTACCTTATTTCGATTAATTTAATGAGACTTAAGCTTACCGAGTTAAACATATAGTCTATCATTGCGAACTCCAATACCTCATTTAACTTAACATTTATCACTATTTTGCCTTTAACAAATAAATTACCATTTCTAAGATAAGGTTCAAATGGAAAATATCAACTTTCAACCATCTACTCATTACATATGCATATCATTCAATAAGGCCACATAAATGAACATATATACACTTGTCCATTCAACATTTCATATATCCAAGTGTTCAATATCAATGTAATAACAATATGACCACATAACCAAAAGTCCAATATATATATATGGTCTTTAGTCACATTTCGCCCAACTAAATTCACATATATGCTTATCTATTTGATCGAACATAGAAACTTAATTAAATAACTCATAGGCACTTACCGTATGGTCAATATAAATAACTTGTATTATCAACATACTTACTCAATAAACACATCATGATGTAGTCTCATAAACCACAAGTTGATATTTCATCACTGGTATAAAACCTGCTAGGCACGAAGCCCGATAAATCCCCCGCCACAAGCCCTGCTAGGCACGAAGCCTGAATATATCACCAAAGACTAAGCTCGCTAGGCACGAAGCTGAATATATCACCAAGACTAAGCTCGCTAGGCACGAAGCTCGAATATATCACCCAAGACTAAGCACTGCTAGGCACAAAGCTCGAATATATCACCCAAGACTAAGCGCTAGGCATTTAGCCCGATAAATAACACCTAAGACGAGGCCTACTAGGCTTAAAGCCCAAATAACCACATAATTAATCCAATCTTTCAATACACATTTTTAAATACTAATTTCACTAACACATTATATATATCTCATATTACTTTCACATATCATATCAAATACAATTATTCATATCACATTTACAAAATGTATATTCAATCCAATTCAACACTTTTAAGTTCGGCTAACTCATAGTTTTATACTCAAGATTATCAAATATCATTATTTAATATATTCATAATTGACTCTTTAATAGATATTTGCTTAAGGACTTACCTCGGTTGTCGATAGGCCGTGTAAATCGGCTATTCGAGAACCTTTGTTTTTCCTCTATCTAGTTCTTTCTCTTTTTGTTCCCGATCTAAGAAATGTCAAATAAGTTTTATTCATTTTCATTCTATCCATTTGCTCAACTCAAAACAAAATGCACATAGTTTAATTTAAGAAAAACTAAGAACCGAATTTCCTACTTCATTTATTTAATTTAAAACAATAATCACACAAAAATTTAAGCATTCAACTTATCCAATTTAACCCATAGTGCACCGCAATACAAATTGCAACAAATTGGGATTTCTCCTCAATGGTTGAATGGTCACTAGGTCCCTACGATTCTCTATAATTCTTCCTTCTATCGTTTTAACCCTTCCACTATTTAATTCAAGCAATTGACTCTTCATACTTATTTCACCCAATGACTATATCTAAGTATAACCATTCATCCATGGCCAATTTCACTATATATGTATAACCGAACATCAAAACAAGAGAAAAGAAATCATAAATGATTATCTCACATTCGGCCAAATATAAGGGTATCCTCATGCATAAATAAAAGAAAATTTTCTTACAAGCTCAAGCTACTTCTTCTCATTTTATCTAAATTTTTTAGCACAATAGGTAATAAATTTTCACTCATGGCCGAACCTCATCATGCCTAATATCAACAAATTTTCTTACTAGCTTTCAATGGTGATCAAAGAAATCAACCCAATTCAAAGATATATTGTTAATTTAAAGTTCAAAATCTTACCTTGCCTAACACATGCAAATGGCCGAATGGAGAAGATGAATTTCTTCTCTCCTTTTGAAGGTGAAATCGGGGAAGGAGATGAATGAGGAGAGAGGATGAAATTTCTTTTCTATCTTTATTAAGTTAAAACATATAATACATAAATTTATTATCATAAAATATTACTATTAGTATTATAAAAATATAAAACAATCTCCTTCCTCCATCATTTACCGTCCACTTGCATGGAAAGTGGAAATTTGACATGCAAACCCTTAAATTCAACAAACAATTCACTTCACCCTTTTATTTCATGCTCACAAGCTAATAATCGCCATGAGGAATAAAGAAGATAGTGGCCTTATTTTATGTTTTAATTAACATGTACTCTAACATTATTTCTTTATAAAATACTAACATAAGCATATAATTAAAATTTAACTAAACTAACATATATATCTAGCTAACTTGGCCCATTGTCGCCCATCCCTATGGTCAATGGGCTAATTGTCCTTTAGGACACCCACTTAAAAAGCCACAAGCAATTTAGTACATTACACCTTCGATGCAACTTTTACGCTTTTTATGATTAAAATCCTTTTATCAAATTAAGCACTTAAACGATAAAATTTTTCTACGTAACTTTCACCCATATTAATTCACGATAATAAACACGAATAAAATATTAAAATATTTCTTGGACTCGAATTTGTGGTCCCAAAATCACCGTTTCGATTAGGGTCAAATTCGGTCTGTTACAACTCTCCCCCCTTAGGGATTTTCGTCCCCGAAAATCTTTCCGCTGAACAATTTCAAATATTGTTATCTTATTGAATCTTCAGGCTGCCATTTCTTATTTCTCAACTCCTTTATTTCACGGCTAAGATATGGATCAGCTCTCTTCATATGTCATATTAGATCGGATCTCTGTTTCAAATGGGGCAATCACAAGTGACGGATCAGTCGATATTTACCGAAATATTGAAACATGAAATACTTTGTCGTCGATCTCAAATTCTATATCTTTTCGTTTCAAGTCTATAAAGGACTTTTGACGATCAAATACTGCTTTCAACCAATCTCTGATCAATTTCACTTCAGCTCAGATCCTTTATCAAATCAACCCCTGTAACTTATTCTCACCGAGTTCATCTAATACTGAGGTGTACAATTTTATGTCCGTACAAATCTTCATACAAAGGCCATTTTGATATTCATCGAAAACCACAATTATACAAAAAAATTTAATCAATGGTAGAATCTGTTCCCATGAGCCTTAAAACTCTAATACGCCAGACCTTAGTATATCTTTAAGAATCAATAGTTTGTTCAGATTGATCATCTGCTTGCAAATGAAAGGTCAGACTAATCCAGATGAAACTTGATGTTTGGCTTTCGCTTGTTGATGACTAAACATTTTAAAACCAAATCAAATGTCTCATTCCATACCAAACCACCCGTAGTGTTGCTACAAATTATGATACATTTTAGTACTTCCAGATGAACAGTTAAACGACTATTATGTACTTGATTCACATCGATGGAATTTACTCAATTTCTCAAATACAATCATGATCCTAGAATCTCGGACAATCATCAAAATTTTGAAATTGGACTCGTAATTCACTTCACTCGAGCTTGATTCACTAACAATTTATTATCAAATTTTGAGCTTTATATATATCTCGCAGTAAAAACATCGGTTCGCTCTCAATTCCTCTATTACAAAACTATCATAAGACAAGTCCAACCGAGTATTCAAAGTTCGTAATGCAACGATGATTTTCTATTCGCACCATTAGTCACAACATTTGTTTTACCGAATGATAATCTAACAATAGCTCATATTTTTTTTATCAATATCTCAAGCCATCTTCTCCGATTCAGTTCAAATCTTTTGACTCACCAATTATTTTTAAACTTTATGATCCGAATAGACATGACATTTCTCCCTAACAAGTAATAATGCCAAATCTTCATCTCGAATATAATAACCGCTAATTCCAGATTATGAGTTGGATAATTTCTTTCATGAGACTTTAAGCATCTCAAGCATAAGCTACTACCTTACCTTCTTGCATTAAAATGCAACCCAAACCATTCAAAGAAGCATCACTATACACAACGAATTCTTTACCCGATTAATTTGAATTAACATCGAGCTTCACCAAAAGAGCTTTCAACTCTTTCAACTCAAGAGGTGCCATTCGACACGGAGCTATCGAGATCGGAGTCGTCCCGGTATTAATTCAATGCCAAACTCAATTTCTCGTCTTGGTGGTAAACCCGTAATTCTTCAAGAAACACATTTAGGTATTCACCCACAACCTGCATTTGATTCAATCTATTTTTTTTTTGCTCTTCACTTTGCAAGCTCATTGGACCAGCAGACCACAAACTCTTTAATCTCAATAATGCCCACAAATAACTTTATGTCTTCATTCGACCGCCTTCAAATCTTCTCGCACATAATAGCTTCAAGAAACACACTTTCTAGCATATCCGCTAAGTCTAACAAATTTTCGCTCATATTTCATCACGGTCATTCGCCTCGCTTCAATTCAAGAAATTCTTTACTTTTTTTTTTACATACTTTCGTTAACATCGAGGATATTATCGAGGTAACCCACCTAAATCATCGGATTCAACTCAATGCTCTCACCGCTCGTGTCTCAAATCAATAATCTTTCTTTTGTAATTCACCACGCATCATGCGGTTAACCACCCATTCCCAAAATTATATCAAACTCATCAAGGGCAAAAGATTAAATTGACGGGAAACAAAAATTCAATCATCAACGGCAACCTTTACACTCAGACAACAAATACACATCTACCCAAAGGGTTGGACACACGAATCACAAACTAAGTAAACTCAATCGCGTAGTCTTACCGAATACTAGAGTTTTACACACATATGAATGGGTTGAACCAGATCAATCAATGCAATCACAAGAGATCATAAATGGTGAAAGTACAGGTAATGACATCCGGAGAAGAAGCATCCTCTCTAGTCCTTATAGACAAGCTCTAGCTGGTGCTCGAGCCTCAATCGAACCGCAATATCTTCGCTCCTCCCCGATCGCCACCTATATTCCCGTAATGTCGGGTGGTTCTACCTCATGCTAACGCGTTGTTCTATTTAGTATTCGAGTAGTATTTTGCTCGGCTAACATCGGGCACTCTCGAATGAAGTGATCTGACGATCCACATTTAAAACAAGTCCAATCCCAAAATCTACAACTCCCAGAATGCCATTTTCCACAATGCTTGCACTCAATCCGATCTTGTTGAACATTGCCAACACTAGCCATCGAAGTGGCTCGAGAACTCATCGGAGGTCGATCTCATCTAGACAAGTCGAGTAGTCTTATGTCGATTAAAGTCATCTCGAGCTTCTTAGATGTTGAATGGAAAGTTTTACTCAATGATCTTTTACGAGTATTTCTAGCTTCATCTCACTTTTTTTTTGAATCTCGGTCGATATATTTCTTTTCTAACCTAATCAAAGAAGTCCCAAGTCACTTTTTCTTTCTAAGCATCGATACTAGGGCTTTCCACCAATGGTAGGCGTAGTTCAAGAAGAGATATAGCACACTTTAGGCATTCCTCCAAGTACAGGATAACTCATCAAGTACCGAATGGTATTATCAAACCACATTTCGCTTGCTCAATCATCATCATCATTAGCTTTAAATTCTTCTACTTACATTTTTCGACTTTATCAATGTGAGGCCTACTAGATCTCATCGGATCTATCGTCTGGTGTCAAGGTATCGAGTTAGATTATTCAGGGTAGAGGTTGTTGTACAGTACGGATTTTCCGAACAACTGGTAGACCATTCATTTATCATTTGGTAGAAGGCTTGTTTAGCCTCCCCTCGTGGTTACCTCGAATCGGTCGAGAGTCATCGCACCGATCCGCATGCACGGTCAGCACTACACTCTCTACATCATCTGTTACGGCTCTATCGGGATCAAGATCCATTCATAATATAAAACACAGTTCGAAATGTCAGAAGTCACCACACTATCAAATATATAATTAAGGCATGTATAGCTAGACTCACACGCACTACGGTAGTCCTAGAATCGACTAAACCGTAAGCTCTGATACCAATAAAATGTAACACCCCTAACCCGTAACCATCGCCGGATTAGGGTTACAAGGCATTACCAAACATAGCACAGGTCATAACAATTATTTTCTGTTCATATAGTCCTATTTGAATGCAACATGATTAATACACGTCCATGGCATGTTTAAACAACATCGTACATATCTTAAAAACCATTATCCAAATTCATTTATAAGCATTAAACTAGCCTATACATGCCTTAAGATGTTACGTCCAAACTTTAAAAGTACCAATATGAGTCAATAGTGTGGTTGACTTTGGTTGACGATTTCGAGCCCGTAGCAAGACCAAAATCTATAAAATGTAACATTGAACCATTACGTAATAAGCTTACTAGCTTAGTAAGTCTCAAGCAAATAATAATATAACACTCAAACCTTTAAACATTTATTCTTTAAACTTATGACATTGAATATAAATATTTCCATAAATAAATTTATGCAGGTAGAATACAAACAGTTCATTAACCTAAGCATTTACACTTCATTACCATAATTTCAGAACTCATCGAACCGTAGTATAAACATATATTACATGAATCACATGCTCCAAGTCACATAGGACAACATCCATATCAACTATATTATCACATTCAAAGTCTTTTCACTCTTAGCATTTCTACTTGTAAGAACCTCCCAAAATAGTACATTTAAGCTCAAATTCTATCTTATACCATTCATACACATCGATCAATAAGCTTAATCACACATAGCACCATTCTTAACATAATATTTCAACTCAAGTAACATTAATCACAACTTACCTTATTTCTGATTAATTTAATGAGACTTAAGCTTACCTGAGTTAAACATATAGTCTATCATTGCCAAACTCCAATACCTCATTTAACTTAACATTTATCACTATTTTGCCTTTAACAAATAAATAACCATTTAAGCATAAGGTTCAATGGAAAATATCAACTTTCAACCATCTACTCATTACATATGCATATCATTCAATAAGGCCACATAAATGAACATATATACACTTGTCCATTCAACATTTCATATATCCAAGTGTTCAATATCAATGTAATAACAATATGACCACATAACCAAAAGTCAAGAATATATATATATGGTCTTTAGTCACATTCGCCCAACTAAATTCACATATATGCTTATCTATTTGATCGAACATAGAAACTCAATTAAATAACTCATAGTGTAACAGCCCAAACCCGGCCCAAACGCTTAGACCGAATTTGGTTTGCTACGGAGAAAACATTTTGAAATCTTTTAAAACTGATTTAAGTTTTTAATAAAAGATAGCGTTTTGTAAAAAAACAGTTGAGGTGTACAAATCTCATACTTGGATTTATTTTGAAAATATTTGTTACGTCAAGTTATTATGTATATTTTATATGTACCCGATGGTACTTGAAACCCTTTTTCGATTACTTTGGAAAATATGTGGTTTCATTCTTATAAATATAATGTGTAAAACGGATATTCGAGCATATAATGAATAAAATAATTTTAGGAGGCCTTATTACAACCCAATTAAAGTCAACCAAAATAAAGAAAAGAAATGTAAAAGAACCAAGTTTAAGTCTAGTAAACTAAAATCCCTTTGCATGGCCACCTCAAGTCCCTCCTACCCATATCCGCGAACTATGTGTCACTTGAAAAAAATAAAGGAGAAGGTGAGTCACCAAGACTCAGTATGTAACCCTTCCCCCGGGTAAATACCACATCATACAAACTATATAACAAATTAATCATGCATTAAGACATGTACCCCACCTAGCCAACCAAATGCCTCTGCTTCACCCCATTGTGGTACCAAACCACTGGTGGTGCCAAACCACCGGTGACGTATAGTCACAGATGTGATACCAAATCACTGGAGGTGCCAAACCTCTCGTGTCCGAGGACACAAATCGGTTGATGGGGCCAACCCATCGCGTGATACCAAATCACTAGCCTCAATCCCATATCTTAAAGTGGGGCCAACCCACGGTGGTGCTAAGCCATTGAGGGACGAGACGCTATGAGGTGCCAAACCTCCGAGGTACCAAACCTCTGGTGACCGTAGTCACAAGCAGTGTTACCAAAACACCGTGTCCGTCGACACAATATAACCGCCCCTCCACTCATCAACCCACATCAAACAGTTATGAATGAGTTTAAGTCAACATACATTTATTACTTGTATCAAATAAGCCATGCTTCCCAAAAGCATATTTAACAATCACATATTGACAGAGACTTACCGAGATTCTCGCTTGTACCATTAAGGTACTAATTCCGTATCTACATAAAGCAAATTTACACATAGCATGCATTTAATCAACTATTATAAGTGTGTATGTACACACCTATCACCCACTGAATGCTCTAAATCCCGAAAAGAGATGTTGATCACCACGTTCTCTCGCACCTATATTCGCCAACATAAAATTAGTACTATGGCCTAATCGGCCAACCCAAATATTTAAAAGGGTTCTCCTTTGAACCCGAATCCTTACCCGAAAGTGCCTTTAAATAATTACTCCAAGCGCTCGCTTCCTATTAATCGGCAACCTTATGTTAGTAATCTTGACTTAAACACTAACTAAATAACTTGCTTAAATTAGATCTTACCATTACTTACCAAAATCAAATACTAGAGATCGTATTCTAATCGACTGCTTTACGCTTCCTACGCACTCTAGAAGAGATCGATTACCAAAAGTGTTTAGGAGCCCTCTCTTGAAATCAATACTTTATTCTTGTAAAAAGTCGATGTAACATGAGTGAAAAGAACAATAGGTATTCGGCCAAGGTACTCACCTTCTTAAATCGCTTGCCAAGGAAGATTCAAGGAGATCTACCCTACTCTAATATTCGCCAAGATGGGTTCAAAGAAGGAAAAGAGATTCGCACACAAGTGAAAAGTAGATTCGGCTATAGTTTGGAAAGAAGGAAAATAATGAGGAAGAAGGTGTTAAAAGTTTGACTAAGGGGATTTTGAGAAGAGAAGGTGTAAAGAGAAGGTGGTTTCGGTTTGGCAATAATGAAGAATGAGAGAAGAGAAAGGAAAGAGTAGGTGTTTTGGTCGAGATCAAAAGTAGAAGAAGAGAAAGATGGTGATGTAGAAATCGATTTTGAGAAGGAAAGAAAAAGAATGGTAATTGCTAATAAAATTAAGAATAAAAGACTTAGAAAATTTAAGACTATCCCCCTTTTACTTGTCATTCACTCCTTCCAAAGGAGTTCAAATTCATCCCACTACCTTAATTTACTCTAGGCCACTTGTTTGATTTAATTCAAAATAACTTGAATTAATCCCCATAATCAATTAATAATCCAAATAATATCCCTTTTATCTACTATTATCTTATTATCTAAATAATAATAATATTATCCTTGATTATCTCTTATTATCTTATTATCTAATACTAATAAATAAATAAAAACAAAACAAGACCATGTGCCCATCAACTAGCCGAACAAGGAACCCCATGTGCAAAGCCAACTCCTTTCACGCCACCTTGCAAAATAAAATCCACCATTCTTTGATGTCGGGTTCAACATGGGACCAGGGGAATCCAAAGACCAAGTAGCGCCTGTGCCATTTGGCCAACTGCGTTTATGTCAAAAAGCCCCAACATTTATTTTTAAATCCTTCCTTCTTTAGCCCATCACCACATAACAAAATAAAGACGCCAAAAATGCCGCTCCAGCCCTCGAACCTACGCCCTTTCTCTCCTCCAGCGCCTAAGTGGCGCATGAGAGCCACTTTGCCAACTGGACTTTCATGTCCACCAACTCGCCATTAATTTTAAGGCCTACTTAGCTCAATCCTTTGGTCGACGAAAAATAAAACAAAATTGCTGCCTTAGCAATCGAACCCTGCTCCCTTAGGCGCCACCTTCCAAGGCTCAGCAAGCGCCCCATGCCACTCCACCCAACCTTCTTGTGTCCTAAATTCCACCAATTAATTTTAAGGACTTCTTGCCCTATTTCCCTTTTTACACTAAAAATCAAATTTTCCAAAGCCTTCTCCTTTCATCCAAGCATTCTTAAATCCTCTAAACACATCCAAGCACACCCAAAACCTTCCAACACCTAAATTATACTCAAACCGCATAGCCCCTAAACCTTGGATGTTACAATTCTACCCCTTAAAAATAATTTCGTCCTCTAAATTACTTACTATCGCTCAATCGTATCCTTAACTCGTCATCCCACGTTATCACAAGACTCGATCTTAAAGAACTATCATACTTCTAGGTACAGATTCATCATACTCAAGGTACATACTTTACGAGCAACAAAACAAACAACCACCCAACGAACAAAACAACAAAGAATATTCCAAACATAAGATACTTACTCATTGTCATGTCCGGCACATCTTCCCTCATGACGGCCAATCACGTAAACCAACCTTGGTTGCCTCGCTCTACACCTTCAAAGACCTCGACCACGCCCATTACCATTAGCATTACCTCTAGCCGCACCTCGACCCTCCGTGGTGGTCCTTCATTTCTAACACGGGCACAGTTCGACCTCCGTTGATTCCTAGCTAACTTTCGAGGACAATCCTCACACGGTGATCGAATGACCCACATTCAAAGCACCCTTTACTTCCGACCAAACATTCTCCGAATGGAATTTCCGTGATCTAACACACCGAGGTGGCTAACGAAGTGCTTTGTGGTTCTTTCTGATTCCCCAAATCTAGCCCTCTTCTCCACATTACTGCCCAATCCAAGCGATCCAAAGCCTCTCTTCTGGTTGTTCCTATCATGCTTCTGTCTTACGGTCTCCTTGATCCCTTCGGCTACCTTAGCCTTTTCCACTAGAGATGAAAACTCACGAACCTACTGTGGAGCGATTAGCAGCCTCAAATCATCTCTAAGCCCATCCTCAAAGCGCATACGGCTACCATGTTCAGAGAGCCACGATGCCTCTAGCATATCTACTCATTTTAGGAATTTCGCCTCATATTCGGCACACCTGACTTAGTTCCTTGTACCAACCCCGTAAAAGCTTTTCTCGTAAGGCGATGTAGTAGTGGTACCCACATACTTTTTTCCGAAAGTAACTTTAAAGTACTCCCATGTAAGGTCCTCTCATTGTGGCACCATCCCGAACAAAGGAGCCACCATCGATATGCTTCATCCTTCGGTTTACATCGCTCCTTTCACTTCTCCTCATTGGACAAAGTTAAGATCACTCCCGACACACCGGAACACTTCCACTCCGTTGGACCTAATTCGCTCGGGAACAAATTTTCGAGCTCCCAGATTTCCACCATTTCAGCCTACTAACTCGAGAACTCGCAACACACGACTTATGAGCATCGCCTCACCCCCGTCCGATCCTCGCTCCTCACCCAAAAGTTGGGGGTGGTGGTGGTATGGTACCTCATTTTCGAACCTTGACCCGACTGACGGGTTCAGACACTGATCATCCTACCCTACAAGCGTCCACGTCGGCCACGTCCTCTAGAACTCATTCTATCTAACGCGCTTTTAATCTGATTAAGAAAAATTTTATGGATTACTAATTTGTTCCACTTGATTATCCGAGACGAAATTTTATGAAGAGGTTTAATAAAGATTCTTTCGATCAATCAATGTTTTAAGTCTGCTACCCTAGTTCACACAAAAGGCCACATTCATTCCCTAATACTTTCCATACCTATTCACTCTTCGGACATTTCATCTGTTTCTATCCCAGGGGTGTTTTCGTCATTTCCCTATAGGGGTATTTTTGTAATAAAATCGAGAGATTTCAAAACTTTAATAAAGCAGGTCACTTTGAAATTCCCAAAATTGAAGAGCATTTCTGAAATTTGTAAAATTTGAAGTTATGGCATCCTTTTAGAAACTAGGGGTATTTTTGTAATTTTTCCAAAAATACAGGTTCCCGGATGATTTTGTCAAAAATTATTTCAAAACTCCTAATTTCCCGATGTATTTGGAAAATTTCAAAATTCAGGGGTATTTTAGTGATTGTAAAACTCAGGGGCATTTTGGTAATTTTCACAAATTAGGGTGAATTTGTAAAATTTGATGAATCAGAGATGTTTCAAAAGTTGTAAATCTTTGAGGGCTCTTTTTGATGATTGCACTTTCCAAAATAGTGATGTTTGCAAAATTTTAAAAGTTAGGGGTCTTCTGGTAATTTTGTAGGTTAGGGGCAATTTTGTAATTTTACAAAATCATATTGTTTTTGAATTTTACGATTTTTGGGCACTTTTCATGTGATGAAATTTTTGGATTAGAACCGTGGGCATTTTGGAAATTTCATACTTCAAGGGCGTTTTTGAAATTTTACCCCTAAGGGTATTTTAGTAATTTTACATAATCAAAGTTATTTTCACAAAATAATTTCCAAAATTGGGTTCTAAGAGATTTCACAAAAGAAAGATGTTTTGAAGATTTCTATTTGAAAATTTTCATACGGAGGGTATTTTACAAACCGTGGGTATTTTGGTCATTTTACAAACTAAGGGTTTTTTTAAATTAAAATTTTAATTATTCCCAAAACAAAGCGGCTAGTCCCTTTCGTGTTTTAGTTATTGAATTTAGCTTTGTGAGTGTGTCGTCTCGCCTAGGATGAACTGCTACTACGCACTGTAGGATTCAAGTGAGTAGGAGGTGAGTCACGAGGATCGCTAAATACCGTGCCCTCACCGAATCCAATCCTAGACATGCGTGATAACGATTGCCACATCCTTTGCTCAAGGACAACTCATGTGGTTTGTTTAGGTAATAATTAAATTTTATGAAATTCTTGTTGGGGTATGCTAGCCCTAGGGTTCAATAGTTTCTACTCTAGTAGTTCTACGTTCCCATTTTACCCTCTACCCTCATCCAAAGAATTCACGAAATTGATAGAGGTACTTACAGGCGGATAGGTGCCTGAGACTCGGTGCCATGTCGTTTCAAGCCAAAATAATTTCTCAAACATTATAATAAGGCCTACTATCCAAAACAAAACATTTTGGGCCTTGGACCCCCCACACCGAAGTTTTGAACTGGCTCGATACCAATTTGTAACATTTCAAACCCGACCCAAACGCTTAGACCTAATTTGGTTTGCTACGAGAAAACCTTTTGAAATCTTTTTAAAACCGTTTAAGTTTTTAATAAAAGATAGTGTTTTGTAAAAAAAGGTTGAGGTGTACAAATCTCATACTTGGATTTATTTTGAAAATATTTGTTAAGTCAAGTTATTATGTATATTTTATATGTACGATGGTACTTGAAACCCTTTTTCATTACTTTGGAAAAACATGTGGTTTCATTCTTATAAACATAATGTGTAAAGCGGATATTCGAGCATATAACATAATAAAATAATTTTAGGAGGCCTTATTACAACCCAATTAAAGTCAACCAAAATAAAGAAAAGAAATGTAAAAGAACCAAGTTTAAGTCTAGTAAACTAAAATCCCACCGCATGGCCACCTCAAGTCCCTCCTACCCATATCCGCTAACTATGTGTCACCCGAAAAATAAAGGAGAAGGTGAGTCACCAAGACTCAAGATGTAACCCTTCCCCGGTAAATACCACATCATACACACTACATAACAAATTAATCATGCATTAAGACATGTACCCCACCTAGCCAACCAAACACCTCTGTCTACCCCATTGTGGTACCAAACCACCGGTGGTGCTAAACCACCGGTGACGATAGTCACAGATGTGATACCAAATCACTGGAGGTGCTAAACCTCCGTGTCCGAGGACACAAATCGGTTGATGGGGCCAACCCATCGCGGATACCAAATCACCGCGCCAATCCCATATCTCAAAGTGGGGCCAACCCACGGTGGTGCTAAGCCACGTGGACGAGACGCTATGAGGTGCCAAACCTCTGAGGTACCAAACCTCGGTGACCGTAGTCACAAGCAGTGTTACCAAAACACCGGAGTCCGTCGACACAATATAACCGCCTCCACTCATCAACCCACATCAAAAAAGCTTATGAACAGAGTTTAAGTCAACATACATTTATTACTTGTATCAAATAAGCCATGCTTCCCAAAAGCATATTTAACAATCACATATTGACAAAGACTTACCGAGATTCTCGCTTGTACCATTAAGGTACTAATTTCAGATCTACATAAAGCGATTTACACATAGCATGCATTTAATCAACTATTATAAGTGTGTATGTACACACCATCACCCAATCGAATGCTCTAAATCCCTAAAAGAGATGTTGATCACCACAGCTTCTCTCGCACCTATATTCGCCAACATAGAATTAGTACTATGGCCAAATTGGCCAACCCAAATATTTAAAAGGGTTCTCCTTTGAACCCGAATCTTACCCGAGTGCCTTTAAATAATTACTCCAAGCATTCGCTTCCTATTAATCGGCAACCTTATGTTAGTAATCTTGGCTTAAACACTAACTAAATAACTTGCTTAAATTAGATATTACCATTACTTAGCAAAATCAAATACTAGAGATCGTATTCTAATCGATCGCTTTACGCTTCTCGCACTCTAGAAGAGATCGATTACCAAAAGTGTTTAGGAGCCCCTCCGCCAAATCAATACTTTATTCTTGTAAAAAGTCGATGTAACATGAGTGAAAAGAACAATAGGTATTCGCCAAGGTACTCACCTTCTTAAATCGCTTGCCAAGGAAGATTCAAGGAGATCTACCCTACTCTAATATTCTACCAAATGGGTTCAAAGAAGGAAGAGATTCGCACACAAGTGAAAAGTAGATTCGCTATAGTTTGGAAAGAAGGAAAATAATGAGGAAGAAGGTGTTAAAAGTTTCGGCTTAAGGGGGATTTTGAGAAGAGAAGGGTGTAAAGAGAAGGTGGTTTCAGTTTGGCAATAATGAAGAAGGAGAGAAGAGAAAGGAAAGAGTAGGTGTTTTTGGTCAGAGATCAAAAGTAGAAGAAGAGAAAGATGGTGATGTAGAAATCGATTTTGAGAAGGAAAGAAAGAAGAATGGTAATTGCTAACCAAAATTAAGAATAAAAGACTTAGCAAATTCGCACTATCCCCCTTTTTACTTGTCATTCACTCCTTCCAAAGGAGTTCAAATTCATCCCACTACCTTAATTTACTCTAGGCCACTTGTTTGATTTAATTCAAAATAACTTGAATTAATCCCCATAATCAATTAATAATCCAAATAATATCCCTTTATCTACTATTATCTTGTTATCTAAATAATAATAATATTATCCTTGATTATCTCTTATTATCTTATTATCTAATACTAATAAATAAATAAAACAAAACAAGACCATGTGCCCATCAACTAGCCGAACAAGGAACCCCATGCAAAGCCAACTCCTTTTCACGCCAAATTTTGCAAAATAAAATCCACCGCCAAGATGTCGGGTTCGAACATGGGACACTGGGAATCCAAGACTAAGTAGCGCTTGTGCCATTTCGCCAACCTACGCTTTTATGTCAAAAGCCCCAACATTTATTTTTAAATCCTTCCTTCTTCACCCATCACCACATAACAAATAAAGACGCCAAAAATGCCGCCCAACCCTCGAACTCGCGCCCTTTCTCTCCTGCGGCGCCTAAGTGGCGATGAGAGCCACTTTGCTAATCGGACTTTCATGTCCACCAACCTAGACATTAATTTTTAAGGCCTACTTAGCCAAATCCTTTATCGATTTAAAATAAAACAAAATTGCTGCCTTAGCGGCTCGAACCCTGCTCCCTTAGGCGCCACCTTCCAAGGCTCCAAGCAACGCCCATGCCACTCCACCCAACTGTTTCTTGTGTCCTAAATTCCACCAATTAATTTTAAGGCCTTCTTGCCCTATTTCCCTTTTACACTAAAATCTGAAATTTTCCAAAGCCTTCTCCTTTCATCCAAGCATTCTTAAATCCTCTAAACACATCCAAGCACACCCAAAACCTTCCAACACCTAAATTATACTCAAACTGCATAGCACCTAAACCTTGGATGTTACACATAGGCACTTACCTGTATGGCCGAATATAAATAACTTGTATTATCAACATACTTACTCAATAAACACATCATGATGTAGTCTCATAAACCACAAGTTGATATTTCATCACGGTATAAAACCTGCTAGGACGACGGTCGAATATATCACCAAGACTAAGCTCGCTAGGTACGAAGCTTCGAATATATCACCAAGACTAAGCTCGCTAGGCACGAAGCTTGAATATATCACGGCACTAAGCCCGCTAGGCACGAAGCTTGAATATATCACCAAGACTAAGCCCGCTAGGCATGAAGCTCGAATATATCACCAAGACTAAGCTCGCTAGGCATTTAGCCCGATAAATAACACCTAAGATGAGGCCTACTAGGCTTGAAGCCCAAATAACCACATAATTAATCCAATCTTTCAATACACATTTTAAATACTAATTTCACTAACACATTATATATATCTCATAGTACTTTCACATATCATATCAAATACAATTATTCATATCACATTTACAAAATGTATATTCAATCCAATTCAACACTTTTAAGTTTGGCTAACTCATAGTTTTATACTCAAGATTATCAAATATCATTATTTAATATATTCATAATTGACTCTTTAATAGATATTTGCTTAAGGACTTACCTCGCTTGTCGATAGGTAGTGTAAATCGGCTATTCGAGAACCTTTGTTTTTCCTCGATCTAGTTCTTTCTCTTTTGTTCCCGATCTAAGAAATGTCAAATAAGTTTTATTCATTTTCATTCTATCCATTTGCTCAACTCAAAACAAAATGCACATAGTTTAACTTAAGAAAAACTAAGAACCGAATTTCCTACTTCATTTATTTAATTTAAAACAATAATCACACAAAAATTTAAGCATTCAACTTATCCAATTTAACCCATAGTGCACCGCAATACGAACTGCAACAAATTGGGATTTCTCCTTAATGGCCGAATGATCACTAGGTCCCTACGATTCTCTATAATTCTTCCTTCTATCGTTTTAACCCTTCCACTATTTAATTCAAGCAATTGACTCTTCATACTTATTTCACCCAATGACTATATCTAAGTATAACCATTCATCCATGGCCAATTTCACTATATATGTATAACCAAACATCAAAACAAGAGAAAAGAAATCATAAATGATTATCTCACATTCGGCCAAATATAAGGGTATCCTCATGCATAAATAAAAGAAAATTTTCTTACAAGCTCAAGCTACTTCTTCTCATTTTATCTAAATTTTTTTAGCATAATAGGTAATAAATTTTCACTCATGGCCGAACCTCATCATGCCTAATATCAACAAATTTTCTTACTAGCTTTCAATGGTGATCAAAGAAATCAACCCAATTCAAAGATAGATTGTTAATTTAAAGTTCAAAATCTTACCTTGCCTAACACATGCAAATGGTCGAATGGAGAAGATGAATTTCTTCTCTCCTTTTGAAGGTGAAATCGGGAAGGAGATGTATGAGAGAGAGGATGAAATTTCTTTTCTATCTTTATTAAGTTAAAACATATAATACATAAATTTATTATCATAAAATATTACTATTAGTATTATAAAATATAAAACAATCTCCTTCCTCCATCATTTACCGTCCACTTGCATGGAAAGTGGAAATTTGACATGCAAACCCTTAAATTCAACAAACAATTCACTTCACCCTTTTTATTTCATGCTCACAAGCTAATGATCACCATGAGGAATAAAGAAGATAGTGGCCTTATTTTATGTTTTAATTAACATGTACTCTAACATTATTTCTTTATAAAATACTAACATAAGCATATAATTAAAATTTAACTAAACTAACATATATATCTAGCTAACTTGGCCCATTGCCGTCCATCCCTATGGTCAATGGGCTAATTGTCCTTTAGGACACCCACTTAAAAAGCCACAAGCAATTTAGTACATTACGCCTTAGCATGCAACTTTTACGCTTTTATGATTAAAATCCTTTTATCAAATTAAGCACTTAAACGATAAAATTTTTCACGTAACTTTCACCCATATTAATTCATGATAATAAACACGAATAAAATATTAAAATATTTCTCGACTCAATTCGTGGTCCCGAAATCACCGTTTCGATTAGGGTCAAATTCGGTCTGTTACAACTCTCCCCCCTTAGGGATTTTCGTCCCCGAAAATCTTTCTGCTGAACAATTTCAAATATTGTTATCTTATTGAATCTTCAGGCTGCCATTTCTTATTTCTCAACTCCTTTATTTCACGGCTAAGATATGGATCAGCTCTCTTCATATGTCATAGTAGATCGGATCTCTGTTTCAAATGGGGCAATCACAAGTGACGGATCAGGTCGATATTTACGAAATATTGAAACATGAAATACTTTGTCGTCGATCTCAAATTCTATATCTTTTCATTTCAAGTCTATAAAGGACTTTTGACGATCAAATCGCTTTCAACCAATCTCCGATCAATTTCACTTCGCTCAGATCCTTTATCAAATCAACCCCTGTAACTTATTCTCACCGAGTTCGTCTAATACGAGGTGTACAATTTTACGTCCATACAAATCTTCATACGGTGCCATTTTGATATTCATCTGAAAACCACAATTATACAAAAAAAATTTTAATCAATGGTAGATACTGTTCCCATGAGCCTTAAAACTCTAATACACCGCACTTTAGTATATCTTTAAGAATCTGAATAGTTTGTTCAGATTGATCATCTGTTTGCAAATGAAAGGCTGTACTAATCCAGATGAAACTTGATCTTCGACTTTCGTTTGTTGATAGACTAAACATTTTAAAACCAAATCCGAAATGTCTCGTTCCATACCAAACCACCCGTAGTGTTGCTACAAATTATGATACATTTTAGTACTTCCCAGATGAACAGTTAAACGACTATTATGTACTTGATTCACATCGATGGAATTTACTCAATTTCTCAAATACAATCATGATCCTCGAATCTCGGAAAATCATCAAAATTTTGAAATTCGGACTCGAATTCACTTCACTCGAGCTTGATTCACTAACAATTTATTATCAAATTTTTGAGCTTTATATATATCTGCTGTAAAAACATCGGTTCTGCTCTCAATTCCTCTATTACAAAACTATCATAAGACAAGTCCAACTGAGTATTCAAAGCCTGTAATGCAACGATGATTTTCTATTCAGACCATTAGTCACAACATTTGTTTTACCCGAATGATAATCTAACAATAGCTCATATTTTTTTTTATCAATATCTCAAGCCATCTTCTCTGATTCAGGTTCAAATCTTTTTGAGTCACCAATTATTTTTAAACTTTATGATCTGAATAGACATGACATTTCTCCCTGAACAAGAAATAACGCCAAATCTTCATCGCGAATATAATAACTACTAATTCCAGATTATGAGTTGGATAATTTCTTTCATGAGACTTTAACTGTCTCGAAGCATAAGCTATCGCTTACCTTCTTGCATTAAAATGCAACCCAAACCATTCAAAGAAGCATCACTATACACAACGAATTCTTTACCCGATTCAAATTTGAATTAACACTAGAGCTTCAATCAAAAGAGCTTTCAACTCTTTCAACTCAAGAGGTGCCATTCGACACGGAACTATCGAGATCGAGTCGCCCCCAGATTAATTCAATGCCAAACTCAATCTCTCGTACTGGTGGTAAACCTGGTAATTCTTCAAGAAACACATTTAGGTATTCACCCACAACCGGTACGGATTCAATCTTTTTTTTTTTTTGCTCTTCAGCTTTGCAAGCTCGCCGGACCAGTACCACAAACTCTTTAATCTCAATAATGCCCACAAATAACTTTATGTCTTCATTCAGACCGTCTTGAAATCTTCTGCACATAATAGCTTCAGAAGAAACACACTTTCTAGCATATCTGCTAAGTCTAACAAATTTTCGCTCATATTCTGTCACGGTCATTCGCCCCTGTTTCAATTCAAGAAATTCTTTACTTTTTTTTTACATACTTTCGGGTTAACATCGAGGATATTACTGTAGGTAACCCACCTAAATCACTGGATTCAACTCGAATGCTCTCACCGTTCTGGTGTCTCAAATCAATAATCTTTCTTTTGTAATTCACCACTACATCATCGCGGTTAACGGTCCATTCCCAAAATTATATCAAACTCATCAAGGGTAACAAAGATTAAATTGATCGGGAAACAAAATTCAATCATCAACGGCAACCTTTACACTCAGATTAACAAATACACATCTACCCAAAGGGTTGGACACACGAATCACAAACTCAATAAACTCAATGGCGAGTCTTACCGAATACTAGAGTTTTACACACATATGAATGGGTTGAACCAGATCAATCAATGCAATCACAAGAGTATCATAAATGGTGAAAGTACCAGTAATGACATCTGGAGAAGAAGCATCCTCTCTAGTCCTTATAGCACAAGCTCTAGCTGGTGCTCGAGCCTCGACCAAACCGCAGATCTTCGTTCCTCCCCGATCGCCACCTACATTCCCGTAATGTCTGGGTGGTTCACCTCGTGCTAACGCGTTGTTCTGTTTAGTATTCTGAGCCGTATTTTGCTCGGCTAACATCGGGCACTCTCGAATGAAGTGATCTCACGATCCACATTTAAAACAAGTCCAATCCCAGAATCTACAACTCCCAGAATGCCATTTTCCACAATGCTTGCACTCAATCCGATCCTGTTGAACATTGCCAACACTAGCCATCGAAGTGGCTCGAGAACTCATTGGAGGTCGATCTCATCTAGACAGGTCAGGAGTAGTCTTATGTCGATTAAAGTCATCTCAGAGCTTCTTAGATGTTGAATGGAAAGTTTTACTCAATGATCTTTTACGAGTATCTCTAGCTTCTGTCTCAGCCTTTTTTTTTTTTGAATCTCTGGCTGATATATTTCTTTCTAACCCAATCAAAGAAGTCCCAAGTCACTTTTTCTTTCGAACCATCGATACTAGGGCTTTCCACCAATGGTAGGCGAGTTCAAGTAGAGATATAGCACACTTTAGGCATTCCTCCAAGTGCAGGATAACTCATCAAGTACCGAATGGTACTATCAAACCACATTTCGGCTCGCTCGTCATCATCATCATTAGCTTTAAATTCTTCTACCTACATTTTTCGACTTTATCAGTGAGGCCTACTAGATCTCATCGGATCTATCGTTGGGAGGGTGTCAAGGTATCGAGTTAGATTATTTAGGGGTGGAGGTTGTTGTACAGCCGGATTATTCTGAACAATCTGGGTAGACCATTCATTTATCATTTGGTAGAAGGCTTGTTTAGCCTCCCTCATGGTTACCCAAAATCGGTCAGAGTTCATCGCACCGATCCGTGCAGTACGGTCAGCACTACACTCTCTACATCATCCGTTACGACTCTATCGGGATCAAGATCCATTCATAATATAAAACACAAATGTCAGAAGTCACCACACTATCAAATATATAATTAAGGCATGTATAGCTAGACTCACACGCGTTACGGTAGTCCTAGAATCGACTAAACCGTAAGCTCGATACCAATAAATGTAACACCCTAACCCGTAATCGTCACGGATTAGGGTTACAAGGCATTACCAAACATAGCACAGTCATAACAATTATTTTCTGCTCATACGGTCTATTTGAATGCAACATGATTAATACACTTCCATGGCATGTTTAAACAACATCGTACATATCTTAAAAACCATTGTCCAAATTCATTTTTAAGCATTAAACTAGCCTATACATGCCTTAAGATGTTACGTCCAAACTTTAAAAGTACCAATATGAGTCGATAGTGTGGTTGACTTTCTTGACGATTTCCGAGCCCGTAGCAAGACCAAAATCTATAAAATGTAACATTGAACCATTACGTAATAAGCTTACTAGCTTAGTAAGTCTCAAGCAAATAATAATATAACACTCAAACCTTTAAACATTTATTCTTTAAACTTATGACATTGAATATAAATATTTCCATAAATAAATTTATGCAGGTGAATACAAATAGTTTATTAACCTAAGCATTTACACTTCATTACCATAATTTCAGAACTCATCGAACCGTAGTATAAACATATATTACATGAATCACATGCTCCAAGTCACATAGGACAAGATCCATATCAACTATATTATCACATTCAAAGTCTTTTCACTCTTAGCATTTCTACTTGTAACCGAACCTCCCAAAATAGTACATTTAAGCTCAAATTCTATCTTATACCATTCATACATATCGATCAATAAGCTCAATCACACATAGCACCATTCTTAACATAATATTTCAACTCAAGTAACATTAATCACAACTTACCTTATTTCTGATTAATTTAATGAGACTTAAGCTTACCTGAGTTAAACATATAGTCTATCATTGCGAACTCCAATACCTCATTTAACTTAACATTTATCACTATTTTCCTTTAACAAATAAATTACCATTTAAGCATAAGGTTCAAATGGAAAATATCAACTTTCAACCATCTACTCATTACATATGCATATCATTCAATAAGGCCACATAAATGAACATATATACACTTGTCCATTCAACATTTCATATATCCAAGTGTTCAATATCAATGTAATAACAATATGACCACATAACCAAAAGTCCGAATATATATATATATGGTCTTTAGTCACATTCTGGCCCAACAAAATTCACATATATGCTTATCTATTTGATCGAACATAGAAACTCAATTAAATAACTCATAGGCACTTACCGTATGGCGAATATAAATAACTTGTATTATCAACATACTTACTCAATAAACACATCATGATGTAGTCTCATAAACCACAAGTTGATATTTCATCATCGGTATAAAACCCGCTAGGCACGAAGTCGAATATATCACCCAAGACTAAGCACGCTAGGCACGAAGCTCTGAATATATCACCAAGACTAAGCTCGCTAGGCACGAAGCTCGAATATATCACCAAGACTAAGCCCGCTAGGCACGAAGCTCGAATATATCACGGCACTAAGCTCGCTAGGCATTTAGCCCGATAAATAACACCAAGACGAGGCCTACTAGGCTTAAAGCCCAAAATAACCACATAATTAATCCAATCTTTCAATACACATTTTAAATACTAATTTCACTAACACATTATATATATCTCATATTACTTTCACATATCATATCAAATACAATTATTCATATCACATTTACAAAATGTGTATTCAATCCAATTCAACACTTTTAAGTTCGCTAACTCATAGTTTTATACTCAAGATTATCAAATATCATTATTTAATATATTCATAATTGACTCTTTAATAGATATTTGCTTAAGGACTTACCTCGGTTGTCGATAGGCCGTGTAAATCGGCTATTCGAGAACCTTTGTTTTTCCTCGATCTAGTTCTTTCTCTTTTTGTTCCCGATCTAAGAAATGTCAAATAAGTTTTATTCATTTTCATTCTATCCATTTGCTCAACTCAAAACAAAATGCACATAGTTTAATTTAAGAAAAACTAAGAACCGAATTTCCTACTTCATTTATTTAATTTAAAACAATAATCACACAAAAATTTAAGCATTCAACTTATCCAATTTAACCCATAGTGCACCGCAATACAACTTGCAACAAATTGGGATTTCTCCTCAATGGCCGAATGGTCACTAGGTCCCTACGATTCTCTATAATTCTTCCTTCTATCGTTTTAACCCTTCCACTATTTAATTCAAGCAACTGACTCTTCATACTTATTTCACCCAATGACTATATCTAAGTATAACCATTCATCCATGGCCAATTTCGCTATATATGTATAACCGAACATCAAAACAAGAGAAAAGAAATCATAAATGATTATCTCACATTCGGCCAAATATAAGGGTATCCTCATGCATAAATAAAAGAAAATTTTCTTACAAGCTCAAGCTACTTCTTCTCATTTTATCTAAATTTTTTAAGCACAATAGGTAATAAATTTTCACTCATGGCCGAACCTCATCATGCCTAATATCAACAAATTTTCTTACTAGCTTTCAATGGTGATCAAAGAAATCAACCCAATTCAAAGATAGATTGTTAATTTAAAGTTCAAAATCTTACCTTGCCTAACACATGCAAATGGCCGAATGGAGAAGATGAATTTCTTCTCTCCTTTTGAAGGTGAAATCGGGAAGGAGATGAATGAGAGAGAGGATGAAATTTCTTTTCTATCTTTATTAAGTTAAAACATATAATACATAAATTTATTATCATAAAATATTACTATTAGTATTATAAAAATATAAAAAAATCTCCTTCCTCCATCATTTACCGTCCACTTGCATGGAAAGTGGAAATTTGACATGCAAACCCTTAAATTCAACAAACAATTCACTTCACCCCTTTTTATTTCATGCTCACAAGCTAATGATCGGCCATGAGGAATAAAGAAGATAGTGGCCTTATTTTATGTTTTAATTAACATGTACTCTAACATTATTTCTTTATAAAATACTAACATAAGCATATAATTAAAATTTAACTAAACTAACATATATATCTAGCTAACTTGGCCTATTGCCGTCCATCCCTATGGTCAATGGGCTAATTGTCCTTTTAGGACACCCACTTAAAAAGCCACAAGCAATTTAGTACATTACACCTTAGCATGCAAGTTTTACGCTTTTTGCGATTAAAATCCTTTTTATCAAATTAAGCACTTAAACGATAAAATTTTTCTGCAGAACTTTCACCCATATTAATTCACTTATAATAAACACAGAATAAAATATTAAAATATTTCTCGGACTCGAATTCGTGGTCCCAAAATCACCGTTTCGATTAGGGTCAAATTCGGTCTGTTACACCGTCCCTAAGAAATATGGAAATGTACAAATGTGCGTAGACTACAGGGATCTAAACAAGGTTAGCCCGAAAGACAATTTCCCGTTGCCTCACATCGACACCTTAGTGGACAATATGGCAGATATTTGCTGTTCTCTTTCATGGATGGCTTTTTAGGATATAACCAGATAAATATGCATCCTGAAGACATGGATAAGACCACGTTTGTAACCATGTGGGGAACGTTTTGCTATAAGGTGATGCCATTTAGGCTAAAAAATACGAGAGTGACATATCAGAGAGCCATGGTAACCCTATTCCATGGTATGATGCACAAAGAAATTAAAGTTTATGTCGACGATATAATCGCCAAATCCCGAACTAAAAATGAGCATGTGCAAGTCTTAAGAAAATTATTCTTGAGGTTGAGGAAATTCCAGCTAAAGCTTAATCCAACAAAATGTACCTTCAGAGTCAGGCCAGGGAAACTGCAAGGATTTATAGTTAGTGAAAAGGGGATTGAGGTTGACCTAGACAAGGTCAAAGCTATACAAGAACTGCGTCTGTCGTGCACTCAAAAAGAAGATCGAGGTTTCTTAGGAAGATTAAATTACATTGCTTCATTTCACAACTAACTGAGAAATGTGACCCCATATTCCGTCTTCTTAAGAAACACAATCTAGGTTCATAGGATGAAGAATGCCAGAAAACCTTTGACAAAATGAAGCAATACTTGTCCAATACCCTAGTGTTGAAGCTGCCTAATCTAGATAAGCCATTAATCCTGTATTTGATAGTGCTTGATAATTCAATGGGATGTGTGCTAGGCCAACACGATGAGTCAGGAAAGAAAGAAAAAGTAATATACTACTTTAGTAAAAAGTTCACTGAATGTAAAATAAGGTACTCACCAATTGAGAAACTGTGTTGTGCTTTGATTTGGACAACTCGGTGATTAAGGCTGTATATGTTGTAGCATACAACTTGGCTCATCTCGAAACTAGACCCTCTGAAATATATGATAGATTCGACTGCTTTGAATAGAAGGATGGCTCGATGGCAAATTTTGCTTTCTGAGTTTGACATGGTTTATGTGAACAAAAGGCGATGAAGCGGAGTGCAATAGTAGATTTTCTAGCCAGTAGAGCTCTGGAAGATTACGAGCCTTTGGACTTTGATTTTCCTAACAAAGATTTAATGTATGTGGTAATCGCCGAAGAAGGTAGCCCAAAAGATTGTCCTTAGAAACTGAACTTCGACGGGGCATCGAATGCTATGGGCAATAGAATTGGGGCAGTTCTGATATCCCCAAACGGAGATCATTATCCATTTACTTGTAAATTAGATTTTGATTGCACAAATAATATGGCAGAATACGAAGCATGTATCATGGGCATCCGTGCTGCTATAGAACGCAAAATTAGGGTACTGGAAGTATATGGAGATTCTGCATTGGTAATTTATCAAATCAAAAGGGAATGGGAAACAAGAGATCCCAAGCTAGTTGACTACAAAAGATTGGTCCAAGAATTGATCAAGGAGTTCGATGACATCACTTTCAGTTATCTGCCAAGAGACGAAAATTAGATGGCTGATGCTTTGGCCACCTTGGCTTCCATGCTCCGAGTAAACAAAAATAAGGATATGAAACCTATCCAAATGAGTATTTATGAGGCCCCAGCCCATTGCCACAATGTCAAAGAAGAAGAGAAAGATGATCATCCATGGTTCCACGATATATTGCAATACGTGAAAAATCATGAATTCTCTGAGCAAGCAACTGAGAACGACAAAAGGATGTTGAGAAGACTAGCTTGTGACTATGTCTTAGATGGAGAGATCATGTATAAAAGAAGAAAGGATCAAGTACTACTGAGGTGTGTGGACACTGCCGAAGCTAAAAAATTCAAGAAGAAGTCCATGAGGGTGTCTGTGGAACACATGCCAATGGTTTCACAATGACTAGGCAAATCATGAGATTTGGGTATTATTGGTCTAGCATGGAAAGAGATTGCATTGCTTATGCCAAGAAATTTCATAAGTGCCAAATTTATGGGGACAAGATTCATATACCACCTTCACCTCTACATGTTATGACCTCCCCATGGCCTTTCTCTATGTGGGGCATGGACGTCATTGGACCAATCTCGCCAAAAGCTTCCAATGGACATCGGTTCATCTTTGTGGTAATCGACTACTTCACTAAGTGGGTAGAGGCCGCTTTATATGCTAATGTGACAAAATAAGTAGTCAGCAAGTTCTTAAAAAAGGAATCATATGTCGATATGGAATGCCTGAGAGGATCATATCCGATAATGTATTAAATTTGAACAACAGCATGATCGCAAAAATCTGCAGGCAATTCAAGATCAGACACCACAATTCGTCACCATATCGTCCAAAAATGAATGGTGCAGTGGAAGCAGCAAATAAGAACATCAAGAAGATAGTGGGGAAAATGACTGAGACTTGCAATGATTGGCATGAAAAGTTACTATTTACCCTTTTCGCCTATCGAACGGCAGTCAGAACCTCCACCAGGGCAACTCCTTTCTTATTAGTCTACGGAATGGAGGCAGTTTTACCCATCGAAGTTGAAATTTTATCCCTTCGAGTCTTGTCTAAATTGAAGTTAGACGAAACAGAATGGATTCAAGCTCGATATGATCAGTTAAATTTGATTGAAGAGAATAGGCTGAAAGATATCTGTCATGGTCAGATGTACCAAAAGCGAATGATACGAACGTACAACAGAAAGGTGCGCCCAAGAGAATTCCACGAGGGAGACTTAGTTTTGAAAAATATCCTCCCCATACAAAAGGATTTCAGAGGGAAATGGATGCCAAATTGGGAAGGACCTTATGTGGTGAAAAAGTCTTTCTCTGAAGGAGCACTAATCTTGGTCGAGATGGACGGGAAAAACTTATCCAATCCTATAAATTTAGATTCAGTCAAGAAGTATTATGCCTTAAGAGGAAAAAGGGAAAGTGAAAACCCGCAAATGGCGCTTTAAGACCTTTTTAATAAAAAAATCGGAGAGGCCAAAGTGAAAACCCGTAAAGGGCATTTTGAGACCAAAGGGGTTTTGAGTCGAAAACTCGAAAAGGGCGGCTCAAATTCTGACAAAAGAAGGGGTGTGTGACAATTTTGTCCTCTCAGAATTAGTAAGAAAAGGAGGAATGTTACACCTCAGGACATCTACAAAGCACTGCAGATCTCCCGACATCCATTCAGCTCAAAATGATCTTCAGAAAGATTGGATGGTGAAGCTCAGACTACGATATCTGGGGCACCTACTTTTCTTTTTGCCCATTTTTATATTCCAATAATGTTTGCTTCTGTTGAATAATTCAATTATATTCTTCATAAATTCCAATGTTATTCGTCATATAAATCTTTTATGCAGTTTGCAATTGAAATAACAGTTATGGACCCATAATGCTTCCATAAAAGAGTTCTACCTATCACTCTGGGAGCCTCTAAACAGCGCAGGAAACTAAAACAGGACTATTGTCAAGAACCACTACGCCTAGGGGTTGGAAACATTCGAGAAAGAGGAGTTTAAAATCATGACTATCTCCCCAGATTCTCTGTCAAAGATATTAGTCACATGAGAAGATGAGATATTGCATCCGTGACACAACCTGGACGAGTGAACGAGCAATTACAACCCTAATCATTTATGAGGGATCATTCTCATGACATTCTATATTCATGCAAATGCCATCCATAATATCATTTAGTTAAGAGCATTTGATTCATTCCGATCATTGCATCCTAATCATTATGCGAGGGATTATTTTCATGACATTCTGCATCCATGCAAATGATGTCCATATTACATTTAGATAGGAGTGTTAGATTCATTCCGATCATAGCATCCTAATCGTTTGGCATAAACATAAGCATATGAAATTGATTATAAATGACAGGTTCTCTAGAGGATAATGTAGCAACATCGGTGATTCACCGTCATATATCCCTAACCATCAGTGGAATAGGTCGAAGATTGTAGATCTTGTCACCCTAAATAGTAGTGGGACAAAGATCGAAGGTAAATTTTGGCTCCCTAAACAGTAGGGAACACGATTTAAGCCACCATCCTATATCCCTGACCAACAGTGGAATAGGTTGAAGATTGTAGATCTTGTTGCCCTAAACAGTAGTTGGACAAGGTCGAAGGCAAATATTGGCTCCCTAAACAGTAGGGAACACGATTTAAGCCACCGTCCATTATCCTTGACTAGCAGTGGAATAGGTCAAAGATTGTAGATCTTGTCGTCCTAAATAGTAGTGGGACAAGGTCGAAGGCAAATCTTGGCTCCTAAGCAGTAGGGAACACGATTTAAGCCACCGTCCTATATCTCTGACCAACAGTGGAATAGGTCAAAGATTGTAGATCTTGTCACCCTAAACAGTAGTGGGACAAAGATCGAAGGCAAATATTGTCTCCCTAAATAGTAGCGGAACATAATTTAAGCCACTATCCTATCTCCCTGACCAGCAGTGGAATAGGTCAAAGATTGTAGATCTTGTCGCCCTAAACAGTAGTGAGACAAAGATCGAAAGAAAATCTTGTCTCCCATACCAGCAGTGGAATAGGCTGAAGATTGCAAATCTTATCTTTTGGGAGATACAGTGGAGCAGATTAAAATTATCAATTCTCACCTCTTTAAAGTTCAAACGGAGAAGGTCGAGGCTATAAATCCCTTCTCTCTGAAATCACAATGGAGCAATTTAAAATATACAAGTCTCATCCCCTCGAAGTTGCAGTAGGGGCAAATTGAAGCTACAGGTCCTATCTCTCTGAAGTAGCACTGGAGCGGATCAAACCAACAAGATGCGATTGGAATGAGGCTACCTGAAGAAGAGGAGTACCAAAGAAGTCAAGACTCGACGAGACCGGGCAAATTTGGTCTTTATTTAAGTCTTTGCTCCATTCCCATTGCACGACAATAAGTAAAGAAGGGCAGCTGTATGAGCCCAAAATTTCCCGTCCCACTAAACCCATTAACAGGCCATTTTTAAACCAAACGGATTAACCAAAACCCAATAACTGAACCTTACCCAAAATCAAGAGCCCAAAACAACAGCCCAATAAACAAACTACCCTAAGCCCATTACAAACCCAAAATCAAAAAAGAAAAATGACAACTCAAACCCTAGGTGCGCCGCACCTAGGGTCTTTTGACGCCTAGCTTCTGACGCCGCCAGCAGTTCCATCCACCGCCTCTAGCCACCGACCCCTCCATTTGCACCGAGCACCTGCGAACATTAAACAAGAAAAGACAGAAAGCAAAGGCATTTTCGGCTATAAAAGTCGATCCAAAAAATTATATTATTCCCGGATCTTTTATCAATAAAAAACAGAGAGTTCAGATACAAAAGAACAAACAAAAAAAAGCAAAAAATAGCAAACCTAGATTAAACACTAAAAGTCGAAAGCAAAAGCCCAAAAACAAGGTGATTTCGCACTTTTATTTTTCTTATTTTGAATCTTTCTTTAAAAATCTATTTGTAATATAAAAAAAAAAGGAGGGGTCGAAAGAGAATCACTGTTGAAAGCCAATGTAACATCCCCAAACCCGGCCCATGCGTTTCGACCAGATCTGGTATGCTAAGAGTTGTACATTGAAAACTTTTGCTTTGTTCGTTATGGAAATCGTAAGTTAATTGGACATTATTTGGATACATAAGTGACAATTTGAAATTTAAAATCCCTTGTATTACTATTATTAAGTATAAATAAACCTTATCATGAATTCATAAGTTGCATAACATTGAAAACTTCTTAGTTGAATAAAACTAGGGGCCTTATTACATAAATATTCCCAAATAAAATAAAATAAAATTTAAAGGAATCCCAAAAAATAATTTGTAGAAATAAAACTTGATGGATCCTCGAGTCCATCTCGGCTCCCATGTCTACGATCTACTGCTCATCTGGAAGAGTAGAGAAAAGGAAAGCGTGAGTCACCAAGACTCAGTGTATAAATCTCAAAACACAAAATGACCCGAGCCTACAAACACATTATGGGCCCTGGCCCATATATGAAGGTAACAATCATAATCACATGGTAAACTATAAATAATGAATAACCCAACCCATCCTAGGTTTCCATCCTCTACACACCAACCCGTACCAACCATCACACCTTGAGGATTTCTACATTCAACCCTCCATCCGCTACACACCAAAACGACGGTCGCACTGCCTATTCCTATTAATTAGGAATCATTGAATGTGGCATAGCCACCGATCACTATGTGACCTAACATTTGTATATGTGGGATTTCCACCACCGATCACCAAGTGACCTATCATGCACTTCCCCTTCAATATCATATTCCCACCCCATGCATACACATAAAGAAAACATCATGCAGTCATATATATTTTTCGATACACATAGGGAGTTCTATGTTTACGTATCTGGCATCCTTGCCTAACCCTTTTAGGGTTCCATTCGACTGTCTATACAGCCTCATTCTAGCTTTTAAGCCCATAACATATATATAGTCATACATATAGGTTTATTAGTGTGTTAGAGATCTATACACCTGATTACCGATAAGATGATGCTTTCTATGTCGACGCTATCCTTAGTCGACACTCATCGCTATCCGCCTAAGGTGTTGTTTAGAAGTCGGTCCACAACCAAGTGGCCAATCTCGAATGGCGAATCGCTCTTTTCTTAAACTTAGGTATTTTCTCCTTTGCCTGATCCATATTTAATTCCATCACAAGTCCTTATCAGAACTACTATCACAATATTTAATCATTAATTCTCATTATAACCTTAAGATCTTACATATAATGATCAAATCTAATAGAAATCTAGGGAAATCTTCTTACCTTAAAAATCCCGAAAGTGGAGACTAGCTATTTTTGGCTTTTAGATCTAATTGACCAAGCTTCCTTCAAATCCCGAATTGCGTCCCATCATAAAACCATTAAACTATTAGCTTTCAACTTTTGCCTTTCAAAAATCGGGAATAGATCATGAAAACTAATCAAAAATCGACACTTACCTTAGCATAGGAGATTCAGCTAGCACTAGAAAGAGGATTCGGCAATGCCAATGGAAGATTTAAATGCCAGAAGTATAAAACTAATTCTCAAATAAGATGAATAAAAGAGAAGACTATGGATGCTTCGGCTTTTTAGAGAAATCGGCACAAGGAGGAAAAAGTGAAGTAGAGTTTGGCTTTTGAAGAAATTGGAGAAAAGAAATTGGAGAAGGAGATGCTAAGGAATTTCGACACAATGGGAGAAGAAATTAGGGTTTTCAATGTCAGAATCAAGGAGCTATCCCCCCTATTTATAGATTTTTCGACACCTCATCGCTAAAACCAAAACGCCTTAAATTCAAGCTAAAAGAGAGGGGAAATTCGGCACCCTCTTTGCCATGCAGTAGCTGAATTTTACACTCATCATCAATCAGAACATCACATACACGCATCAACCACATAAGCAACATCCATGAACTCATATTCCTCTTTGGGGTATTTTTGTCTTTTCACTACCCAAGGGTATTTTTGTAATTTTAGCCTATAAGGGTATTTTTGTAATTTTCAAAATAAGGTGTCTTAGTGATTTTTCAAGATAAGGGTATTTCGGTAATTTTACAAATTAAAGGTATTTTGGTCATTTTACAGATTAGGGGTAATTTGGTAATTTTACAAATCGTGGGTATTTAGAATTTTACAAAACTAGGGCATTCTAGTAATTTTGTGAAAATAGAGTGCCCGATCCTTTCTAGTTTTAGTTAGAACTTTGGCCTGTTAACAAGTCCTCACAATTAGAGTGAAGCGACCACAACGCACTGTAAGATTCCGGTGAAGAGGAGGTGAGTCACTAAGACGCTTAAATACCAAGCTCTTGGGATCTATTCCTAGACATGCAGATGCTGTTGCCACACCCTAGTCTTGAGACTCGTTCATGGGTTTTGTTTAGTGAGGTTAAGTCTTATGAAATTTAAGGAGTTGTTTCAATAAGCCTAGAGTCCATCAAGTTCTAGATCTAATTAGTCTACGTCCAATAAAGCCCATCAAGCCCACATAGATATATAACACATGAGAGTTCGAATACTTACTGCGTGGATCGGGTCTTGATAGACTCGAAAGCCATATCCTCAAACCGGACATTTTTCTAAAATTTTTTCCAAAACACCTCTAGGCCCATTTCACGCCCAAGTTTTGAACTGGCTCGATATAAAATGTAAAACCCTAAACTTGGCCCATGCATTTCGACCGGATCGGTATGCTACGAGTTGTACATTGAAAACTTTTACTTTGTTCGTTATGGAAATCGTAAGTCAATTGGACATTATTTGGATAAATAAGTGACATTTTAAAATTTAAAATCCCTTGTATTACTATTATTAAGTATAAATAAACCTTATCATGAATTCATAAGTTGCATAACATTGAAAACTTCTTAGTTGAATAAAACTAGGGGCCTTATTACATAAATATTCCCAAATAAAATAAAATAAAATTTAAAGAAATCCCAAAAAATAATTTGTAGAAATAAAACTTGATGGCCCTTCGAGTCCGTCTCAGCTCCCATGTCCACGATCTACTGCTTATCTGGAAGAGTAGAGAAAAGAAAAGCGTGAGTCACCAGACTCGATGTATAAATCTCAAAACACATAATGACCCGAGCCATTAAACACATTATGGGCCCCGCCCATACATGAAGGTAACAATCATAATCACATGGTAAACGATAAATAATGAATAACCCAACCCATCCTAGGTTTCCATCCTCTACACACCAACCCGCACCAACCATCACACCTTGGGATTTCTACAATCAACCCTCCATTCGCTACACACCAAAACGACATACCAAGACCGCCTATTCCTATTAATTAGAAATCATTGAATGTGGCATAGCCACCGATCACTATGTGACCTAACATTTGTATATGTGGGATTTCCACCACCGATCACCAAGTGACCTATCATGCACTTCCCCTTCAATATCATATTCCCACCCCATGTATACATATAAAGAAAACATCATGCGGTCATAGATATTTTTCGATACACATAGGGAGTTCTATGTTTACGTACCTAGCATCCTTGCCTAACCCTTTTAGGGTTCCATTCATTGTCTATCTGACCTCATTCCGACTTTTAAGCCCATAATATATATAGTCATACATACGGGTTTATTAGTGTGTTAGAAATCTACACACACGACACCGATAAGACGATGCTTTCTATGTCGACGCTATCCTTAGTCGACACTACTGCTATCTGCCTAAGGTGTTGTTCAGAAGCCGGTCCACAACCAAGTGGCCAATCTCGAATGGCAGATACTGCTCTTTTCTCTCCTTTGTCTGATCCATATTTAATTCCATCACAAGTCCTTATCAGAACTACTATCACAATATTTAATCATTAATTCTCATTATAACCTTAAGATCTTGCATAAAATGATCAAATCTAATAGAAATCTAGGGAAATCTTCTTACCTTAAAAATCCCGAAAGTGGAGACTAGCTATTTTCGGCTTTTAGATCTAATTGACCAAGCTTCCTTCAAATCTTGAATTGCCGCCCATCATAAAACCATTAAACTATTAGCTTTCGGCTTTTGCCTTTCAAAAACAGGAATAGATCATGAGAACTAATCAAAAATCGACACTTACCTTAGCATAGGAGATTCGACTAGCACTAGAAAGAGGATTCGACAATGCCAATGGAAGATTTAAATGCCGGAAGTATAGAACTAATTCTCAAATAAGATGAATAAAAGAGAAGACTATGGATGCTTCGGCTTTTTAGAGAAATCGGCACAAGGAGGAAAAAGTGGAGAAGAGTTTCAACTTTTGAAGAAATTGGAGAAAAGAAATTGGAGAAGGAGAGGCTAAGGAATTTCAGCACAATGGGAGAAGAAATTAGGGTTTTCAATGTCAGAATCAAGGAGCTATCCCCCTATTTATAGATATTTCGGCACCTACTGCTAAAAATCAAAAACACCCTTAAATTTTAGCTAAAAGATAGGGAAATTCGGCACCCTCTTTGCCATGCAGTAGCCGAATTTTACACTCCTCTAGGCAGTGGATTTTCGGCCATCACCTCCCTTGTAGATAAGCTCCTAACTTTTCTCCTTTTTATCTACTATTTTATCAATTATCAAATCCATCTAAATCTTCCTATTTTTGAGCCTTGTAGCCATCCACCTCATCAAATCTTAATGCCTAAATTTAGCTCACTTAAATTAAAATATTTGGGCTTTATTAAACTTAAATTTTGGGCCCCTAACTCCTTGTGTGTGGCGTCACTCCTTGCTTCATTTTAGTTGCCGAAAATGGCCCTAAAAACATGGGCTCCTTGCGGCCAAAACTTGGGCCTCTTTTATTGTTAATGACGCCACCTTAAAATAATTCAATCAAGGCCTTTGCCTAATCCTAAGCCCAATTTTGAACCCCTATCACTTAAATTAACAAATTAAACATATCCCCACACTAAATGCATAGGCCCATAAATTTAGGATGTTACAGCCAAAGAAAGTGCGACGTTTGACTTTTCGTACACAAGCACCAAGATCTTAAAGATGTATGCGTGGTCCAATGATCGGGTGTCTTGGAGTTCCCTTTGTAGAGAAAAAAATGAAAAGGAGAAATTTTTTTAAAAAAATCAACTGAAAATTATTTTTAGGGATTTTTTACTTTTATAGGCATATAAAACAGCTCCGTTTTGGTCGGCGCCCTTAAGCCCCAAAACGGCGTCGTTTTGGACTAACCCGACCCGATCCAACTTGCTCCAACATCAGGATCTGCGTGTTTTCTTAAAAAGGGATATTTATGCGCGCAGTCCTTCCGTTTTTTATTACTTTGCAATCAAGTTTTTTGGTTTTCAATTCGTGCCCTATAATTTGCTGCACTTTTCAATTTGGTCCTCATCGTAACGATGTCGTTTTGGAAGGCGGGGGTATTTTCCCTTTTGCCCCCTCTAGTTTCTTCACGCGTGTAAATAGGTCCCCTAATCATTTCTTATTTCGAATCAGCCCCAAATTTTTGTTTTAAATTCAAATTGATCCCTCTTTTAGTTATTTTGTAATTTTTATCATTATTACTATTATTATATCATTATTTTTATATATACCTATATTTTTTTACTATTTATTATTATTATTACTATTATTTTATTATCACTATCACTATTGTATTTATTTATTTACTTTTTTTTATTTTTAATTTTTACTATTGTTTTGCTTATTATTATCTTTATTATATTTATTATTATCATTTCTATTATTGTTTTTGTAACCATATTATTACTATTATTATTATTATTATTATTATTATTATTATTATTACCATTATTATTACTATACTATACTATTATTATTAGTATTGCTATTGTTATTTTTATTATTTGATTATTATCACTACTATTATTTTATTTTCATTATTATTATTATTATTAGTATTATTATTACTATATTTCATATAAAGGTTTTTTAATAAAGCAATGTTTTGTATTTAAAAATTCGGAGAATAGTGCCCTAACGTGCTGGGTTTTAATTTTCCATTTGACTAAATAACTAAACATCTTTTTAATAAATTTCATAAATCATGAGATGATTTTGATTATGAGGGTTTAAAATATCGTGTCCTAACGTGCTGGATGTGATGTTTGTATCCTTTCGGAACAAAAAAATCTCAAATTTTAACTCAAATTGTTCACGTTCTTAAAGAAATCATGTTTTCAAATCTTTTTGAATTTTTGACATTAAGACATGAAATTATCAATTAGGTACCAATTTTAGGTGTTACGAGGGTGCTAATCCTTCCTCGTGTGTAACCAACTCCCGAACCCGTTTCTCAAATTTTGTAGACCAAAAACATTGTTTTAGTAAACCAAAATGTTTTATTAAAACAAAGGTGACCCGATCGCACCTAATAAAGATCGGTGGTGACTCCCATTATTATTTTCACTTTTAAAATCCAAATCGACCTCCGTTTTTCCAAAAAATGGTTTCGACATTAGCTATGTGTGCTACACGAGCGTATGTCTTGGCTGTGTGAAACCTGCACCTAATTAATGAAAATTAAATTGACCACACGGCCTAGAACATGGGCGTGTGGCAGGCCGTGTGGCACAAGTCAGGGAGTTGCACGGGTAAGGACACGAGCTATAACACGGCCGTGTGTCTCGCATCGAATGCCCACACAGCTTGAGAGGGCATGTCACATGGCCGTGTGAGCCACACGGCCTACCCATACAAGCATGTGACCCCTGTATATAAGAAAATTTTTGAAATTTTGCAAAAAAATTTTTGAATCTGGTTTAGTCCCGACTTGATTCTAATATTTAAATTGGACCTACACCGGGGACAACAAAGTGTTTGACGATTAGGTCCAATTCTACTATTTTTGTACGAGGTAATTTCGTATGTAAATAATGCATTGTTATATGTTTTAAATGCTTAAATATTGTATGAATTGTGATTGACTCTTTGGACGTATTCGACAAAGTTTCGACAAATGAGAAATCCCGATTGAACCTTAGTAATAGAATAGGATACAAGTGACATGTCACTAGGAACTCATGTGTATATACGATTATGTGATCTGAGTACTGGTCTTGTACGTCCTACCAGTGGCTGGGTAGTCCAGCATGTGTTGAGGATACCTGACAGCTTGTGTGAGCAGCACTGTGTAGCTACGTCCTGACTGACAGTTTGTGTGAGTAGGCCCGTAAATAGCTCGAAAGTGAGCCTATGTGTATTATGAGATATGAGGTAGCTTTAGCTACATATATGGCACTTATGTACAAGATTTTCGAGTATCCGTTAATATTCTGAGTGTTCAACAGGAATGTCAAGGTTGTGAAAGAATATGGCTATGATGCGAGTTGGTACAGGTATGTTCGTAAAACTCATAAATAATGAGCTCAATTTGTGATGAACCCTTGGTATGGTGGTGATTGAGTAAGTTATGATTATAAGATTTTAATAACATTCATGCTCATTTTTATCATGTAAATTGTATGTTAAATGTGTGGTTATGATGCTTATTATTTGCATAGGAACTTACTAAGCTATATAGCTTACTCCCTTTCTTTTCCTTGTCTAATAGTATCACCAAGCTAGCTCGGGGTTCGGAGATCGTTGAAGATCCATACACACTATCAACAATTATTTTAGTATCAATGAATTCAACATTTTGAGTTATGGCATGTATAGATGTAACACCCTAAATTAGGGGTTATTTGTAATTTAAATAAATTCCAATGTGTGCTTGAAGAAATAAATATTTTGATTGCTAGACATGTTTTAGGGTCTAAAAATAATCCCGAGCTAGACCTGACCTAGTATTAAAAATTTTCTTTTTAAGTGTGTAAAAGGAAGAAGCTAGGTGAGTTAGGGCTTAGGTAAAAATTAGGGGAGGTATGACACAAAGAATGGGCTTGGCACATTTGGCTTGGGGCATCAAGAGAGTTTGCAAGGGAGGAGGTTCGATCCGTGGAAGTAACAAGGGGATATGTTTTTTTTCTTTTTCTTTTAGGGCGTTAAAGGAAGGGCCCAAGTAAGGAAGGCTTTAAAGAAATTTCGGGCAAGGTTCATGGCGGCTTGGGGCGTCACTCAAGGGCTTTGGTTTAAGGTCTCGGGTTTGAGACATAAAGGACGCAAGGAGTTTTATTTTTTAGGCTTTGGAATAAGAGGAGCTCGGGACCTTTAAAGTTTTCGGGTAATCAGCAGAAGAGGACAAGGTTTGGTGGGTTGGATTAAACAGCTAGGCCTGCTGCTGCTAATTCTCAATGGCCGCCATGGTGTGATCGGTGTAGGAAGTCTCACAAAGGGAGTGTTGGAATGGTAATCGTGAATGCTTTGAATGTGGGTCTATGGAGCATCGTGTTAGAGACTGTCCGAAGAAGGCAGCTAGGCTGAGAACGGAAGGTCGGGATCGGATGCATCAATGAAGGGATAACCAATGACCTCGGAGGGTCGTGGTGCGGGAAGAGGAGGTAATGGTACTGGCAGAGGTCGGGGCACCGAGGGAAATACCCGTGGTACTGAGGCTAGACAACCTGGTTTGGTCTATGCCGCGAGGCATCAAGAGGAGGGCGACACACCGGACGTCATAACCGGTATGTTCCTGATCTTTGGTGTGCCTTATAATACCTTGATAGACATTCGCTCAACCCACTCGTACATTTCTAGTAGCGTAGTGGAAACTTTGCATCTAGACTCTGAACTTGCTTCTAGGAAGATGACTGTAGTAAGCCCTCTAGGTCACTCCGTAGAAGTAAGTAAACTTTATAGGGACGTACCCCTAGAACTCCAAGGGGTCGTGTTTTTGGCCGACTTGATGGACTACTGTTCCGGGAGTTTGACCTAATTCTCGGGATGGATTGGTTAGTGAAGTATCAAGTTAGTGCGGATTTGCTTGACTAAGCGCATGGTGTTAAAGACCGAGGAAGGTGATGAGGTGGTGATGATAGGTAAAAGAAGAGATTACCTATCCAACTTGGTTTCTACTTTGAAGGCGGAAAGAATGGTGAAGAAGGGTTGTGAAGCATATATGGTTCATGTCTGTGCCTTGGAAGCTAAGAATATTACTGTGGGGGATGTTCAGATGGTAAGTGACTATGTGGATGTGTTTCCAGAGGAACTTGGGTTTACCTTCGGATCGAGAGGTTGAATTTGGGATAAATCTGTTACTCGGAACCACGCCAGTATCGATAGCTCCGTATCAGATGGCGCCGAAAGGATTGGTAGAGTTGAAGGCGCAGATTCAGGAACTGTTGGATAGAGGGTTCATCCGACCAAGTGTATCGCCGTGGGGAGCTCCAGTGCTATTTGTCAAGAAGAAGGACGGGACAATGAGGATGTGTATCGACTATCGGCAGTTGAACAAGTTGACTATAAAGAATCGGTATCCTTTGCCCAGGATTGACGATCTGTTAGATCAACTTAAAGGGGCATCGGTGTTCTCTAAGATTGACTTTAGGTCAGAGTACCATCAGCTTAAAGTGAAGGAGGCTGATGTCCACAAGACGGCATTCCGTACTCGGTATGGACACTACGAGTTTCTGATAATGCCTTTTGGTTTGACGAATGCACCGGTCGCGTTTATGGACATGATGAATCGAGTTTTTCAACCCTATCTGGATCGGTTCATCATGGTCTTCATAGATGACATCTTGGTGTACTCAAGGTCAGAGGAGGAGCATGACGCACATCTTCATGTGGTTCTGCAAATTCTAAGGGAGAAACAGTTGTACGCTAAGTTCAGGAAATGTGAGTTCTGGCTCAAGGAGGTAACTTTTCTAGGGCATGTAGTTTCAGCTGAGGGCATTAGGGTGGATCCCCGTAAGATTGAGACGGTGTTGGAGTGGAAACCACCAAAGTCGGTTACAGAAATTCAGAGTTTTCTGGGGTTGGCCAGATACTATAGGAGATTCGTGGAAAATTTCTCCTTAATCGCAGCACCGTTGACTAAGCTGCTAAGGAAAGGAGTACCGTTTGTGTGGTCCGAGAAGCAGCAGGAGAGTTTTGATAAGTTAAAGAGGATTCTGACAGAAGCACCAATTTTAATTCAGCCTGAGGCCGGAAGGAGTTCACGGTGTACTGTGATGAATCGCATACCGGTTTAGGGTGTATGCTGATGCATTGAGCCGAAAGGTGGTAGCAGATTTGCGAGCAATGTTTGCTCATCTAAGTCTATATGACGACGGGAGCCTTTTGGCGGAATTGCAAGTGAAGCCATCTTGGATCAATGAGGTCAAAGAGAGGCAGTTGACCGACGAAGCTTTGAATACTCGAAGGTTACAAGCACAGAATGGTGAGGCCGAAGGTTTCAGTTTGGACGGTGATGGTGTATTGTACTTTCAGGGGAGAATGTGCATGCCTAAGGATGATGAGTTGAAGCAGCGAATTCTTAAAGAAGCTCATAGCAGTGCGTACGCTATGCACCCGGAAGTAGCAAGATGTATCGTGATTTAAGAAAGTAATTTTGGTGGCCGGGTCTTAAGCGTGAAGTTACCGAGTTGGTAGGCAAGTGTCTGACATGCCAGCAAGTTAAGGCTGAGCATCAATTGCCATCGTGGTCATTCTGACCAAGAAAGATTCCACAGGGAAGTGGGAGGAGATTACTATGGATTTCGTAAGTGGGCTTCCCCTTACGCCCAGTAAGAAAGATGTAGTGTGGGTGGTAGTAGACCGGTTGACTAAGTCGGCCCATTTCATACCAGTAAGGGTTGACTACTCACTTCAGAAGTTAGCCAAGTTGTACATCACTGAGATAGTACGGTTGCATGGAGTACCAGTGTCCATTATCTCGGATCGAGATCCTCGGTTCATGTCAAGATTTTGGAAGGCCTTACATCAGGAGTTCGGCACTAAGTTGAATTTCAGCACGGCTTTCCATCCGCAGTCCGATGGACAATCTGAGAGGGTTATTCAAGTGTTGGAAGACATGCTGAGGGGCTGTGTTTTGGATTTTCGTGGTAGCTGGGAGGAGTACCTACCCTTGGCAGAGTTCACTTATAACAATAGTTATCAAGCGAGCATTCAGATGGCACCGTATGAGGCGTTGTATGGTCAGAAATGCCGTACTCCTACCTGTTGGACGGAACTAGGAGAATGTCGGATGTTGGGTCCAGAGTTAATGGCAGAGATAGAGGATAAGGTTAAAGTAATTCGGGATCGTCTTAAGGAGGCATCGAGACAGGCAGAAATCCTACGCTGATCTTAAGCGCAGAGAGGTGGAATATGCAGTGGGTGTTAAGGTTTTTCTGAAGGTATCACCTTGGAAGAAGGTGCTAAGGTTTGGCCGGAAGGGCAAGTTAAGCCCTAGATTCATCGGACCGTATACAGTGCTGAAACGCGTGGGACTGGTAGCTTACCAGCTTGAGTTGCCGGCAGAATTGAGCCAGATTCATGATGTCTTTCATATTTCAATGCTGAGGCGCTATAGATCGGATCCATCACACGTAGTACCGAAGGCGGAAATTGAGGTGAGCCTGGACTTGTCCTTTGGGGAGGAATCAGATGCATTTTGGGCGGGATGTCAAAGTTCTTCGAGGAAGTCAAGGTGCCTTTGGTAAAAGTGCTATGATGGAATCATGGTACGGAGGAGGCCACATGGGAACCCGAGGATGTGATCTGGCAAGAATACCCCAACTCTCGATCTGTAATTTCGAGGTCAAATTTTTAAGGGGTAGAACTGTAACACCCTAAATTAGTGGTTATTTGTAATTTAAATAAATTCCTATGTGTGCTTGAAGAAATATATATTTTGATTGCTAGACATGTTTTAGGGTCTAAAAATAATCCCGAGCTAGACCTGACCTAGTATTAAAAATTTTCTTTTTAAGTGTGTAAAAGGAAGAAGCTAAGTGAGTTAGGGCTTAGGCAAAAATTAGGGGAGGTATGACACAAAGAATGGGCTTGGCACATTTGGCTTGGGGCGTCAAGAGAGTTTGCAAGGGAGGAGGTTTGATCCGTGGAAGTAACAAGGGGATATGTTTTTTTTCTTTTTCTTTTGGGGCGTTAAAGGAAGGGCCCAAGTAAGGAAGGCTTTAAAAAATTTGGGCAAGGTTCATGGCATGAAAGGCGGGTTAGCGAGTGGCTTGGGCGCCACTCAAGGGCTTTGGTTTAAGGTCTCGGGTTCGAGACATAAAGGACATAAGGAGTTTTATTTTTGGGCTTTGGCGTTAAAGGAGTAAGGGCAGGAGGAAGGCTTATAACTAAAAGGTGAGGGCTCATGACATGAAAGTCTAATGGGAGAAGTGGCTAGGGGCGCTTAAGGGAAGGTATGACATGGGGTTCCGTGTTTGAACCCAAGAAGAAGACTTTGGTTTATTTTTTTTTCTCTTTTTCTTTCTTTGGCGTGAAGGAGGGGTGTTGGCAAGATATTGGACTCTTAATTGATAAGAGATAAGGCTTAATATTTTTGCATATAATTGGCTAGAAGGGGGAGCTATTAGTGTTTTATTTGCTATTAAATTGTTGAGGGGATTAGGAGATTAAAAGTAAGATAAAGCTAAATTTATTTGTGATAATTCAAGGTGGAAATTATCACAAAATAGAGGGTGTTTGCGAAATTTGGACTCCTTGGGGCTGTCCATATTTGATTTTGTTCTGACATAGAAGTGCCAAAACTCCAAACAAATTTTTTCCTCTTTCTCTCCTCATTGTCGCCGAAATTCCCTTATACAATTTCCCAAAATTGTTCAAAATTCTCTTCCCTCTTGCTTCTTTTTAATTTAATATACCCCTTTTAAGAGAAAATTTCCAGCCCTACTGTCTTGCCTTGGCGAATCTTCCTTGAGGAAAAGATCTTGTTTTGATTCCTTTCTCTTCTAAAAGGGTGTTTAACCCCCACAACAATAAGAGGTCTTGACTTGTGGTGCTATAGTGACATAATCATTAAGGTAAGTGATAATCACCTCTTTTAGGCACAAGGTTATGGCCGAATGGCCTATGATTCTTACTAATATGATCAAATCAATTGTAGGGAGGCCATAGTCGATTTAAGGGAGCTTTCGGGATTTGTTTTCCTAAGATAAAGAGGTAAGTGACATTCGGCCATAGGCCTTGATTATGAGTGTTTGTGCAAGTTGATCTTTAACATGTGTTTTGGTAGGGATCTTGAAGACTCAAGTGATATTTTGGGAATTCGGTAAGTGGGGTAAGTGAATAAGCCACATTCGGCCAAGGGCCATATTTGGATTAAAGTTGCAATTAAGTCCTTCGGGATTACTAATTTGGCCGAATAGGCTTTTGGTATTAACACTGACAATTGGCTGAATGTAGGGTCAAGATCTAGCATCGTAGATCGGCTTTTCGGGATCTAGGAATTTCGGTAGAAACAGGTGTGTAAGATCTCACTATTCACTTTATTAATTTACATGACTTTATTGTTTGCCTTAATCTTTTGGTTGTGATTAGCTTGTGGCATAATCATGGATTTCGGGTAAGTCCCCTAACTTGTGATTTTTGATATACGATTTGCATGCCATCACATGATGTTAAATGCTATGACATGATATATGATAATTGATGTATAAGCATGTGATGGTGGGATTGATGAGAGGAGGGGGATGATTTTATGGACTGTCGTCAATAGTTTTGACCACAAGATGGGTTGGCCCCATCAGATTATTTGTGACCTAGGGTCATCAGTGGTTTTGACCACATCGATTGATTACTTGCGACTAAGTCCCAGTGGTTTGGTACTACCAGTGGTCTTGACCACACTTGATTATTTGTGACCTATGGTCATCAGTGGCTTTGACCACACGATGGGTTGGCCCCATCATTTAATTTGTGACTCTAAGTCATCAGTGGTTTTGACCACACGGGGTAGTTAAGGAGTATGGATGGTTAGATTGGGTTGCATATTTGCATGTTAATTAATATCTTGTGTATGAGTGCTTTTCCCAAGGGGATTTACACATCGAGCCTTGGTGACTCACCCTTTCCCTTAACATTTTGCAGATGAGTAGATCGCGAAGATGGAGTAGGAGAGGACTCGAGGCGCCATGCTTGTCGTTGGAGTTATTTTTACTTTGCTTTAGTTAAAATTATTATTTTCTAAGTTTTTATTTTGGGATTGTAATAAGGCCACTATTTATTTTGTGGATGTTATTTTATTTTACTTATGTTATGTTACAAAATGGAATTTTATAAATATTAAATGAACCGGTTAAAAGTAATTTTTCAAACTTAATAAACTTCTACGGGTTTTTAAAAGATGTTACCATCGGGTAACAAACTATACCAAGTCAATTATAGCCCTGATTTATTAAATGTTACATGATCAGATGTTTTCAAAGGATTTATCAACCCAATGTATTTATAAAAACCCAACTGAAGTTTTCAAACACCCTTTCTACACCTTAGCCCAATTTTATCGAATTTTCACCAAACTTCCAAAATGACTCAAATTATTTTTACCCAGTAACATCCAGATCCGGTCAGGACTCGTGGGCCGAGTTTGGGGTGTTACAATAGAGGACTTGGTCATTTTGTTGTGTGTCATAATTGATTTGGCCAAATGTGTTGGCTTATGTTGGTTAGAAGTTACTTTTGTATAAGGCCATTTGAAATTGGCTAATACTGGTATAAGTTCATATGATGATGCCTTTCATGAATGAGGAAACTTGCATGATTTAACTTGATAAGTTATGTGATGTCTATGTATGATAGATGTAACACCTTTAACCCGTATCTGTCATCAGATTAGGGTTATGAGGCTGAAACACCCCAAACCTGGCCACGAGCCTTGACCAGATCTGGTATATTCCCCGGTGTAAACCATTTCAAATTTTTTTGTTACTTAGGAAAAACTTGTGTGTTTTGAAAGAAGGATTGTTTTGGGTTGGGCTTGAGTTGGAAACAAGTTTATTTCATTATTAAAATCCTTTACTTTAGGTGATAAAATGTTTAGGCTTTGTTTTAAAATAAATTTACTTAATCCTTTAATGAATAAAAGTTTGTAAGTTTAATAAATAAAAGCAAAGTAAAGTAGATCTACTATGGCCTTATTACATCAAATAATTCCTAAAAAAATAAATTCAAAGTACTTAATGAAATAAAATCCAAATTAAATAAATTCCTTCTTGTGCATGGCCACCTTTAAGCTCCTCGCTTGACCCGGTCCATTCTTGATCGTTACGAAAAATAATCCCACAAGGGTGAGTCAAGCAGACTCAATGTGTAACCAACACTAAAATTTAACAATTTAGGCATATGTTTACATATTACATGCATATTCATATAATAGATAGGAAATAATGATGCAACCGAACCCAAACCTATATACCATCCGCTACACATCACTTGTATGCAGTCCCGCACACCGTGAGGACTACTAAGTCAACCCTCCGTCCACTACACACCATCGAAGGCGTCACATAATGACGTGCTCATCCTCTTATAAAATTCGTGGTCTTAGGTCACCACATTCGGATATCGTGGTCTTAGGTCACCACATTCGAGATATCGTGGTCTTAGGTCACCACATTCGATTATCGTGGTCTTAGGTCACCACATTCGAGATACCGTGGTCTTAGGTCACCACATTCACTTCCCTTTTCATATAACCCATATGCCCCATATCATACATATCATGCATTAACATGCCAAATTCTTATTTCACATTCTTATAATGTCATATGTGTGTCGTAACAGATATTTAACATAATCCTAGTAGGAGCAGGAAACGTACCTGAGTACTTTGTACCATGACATGGTACTTAGCCATATTCACATTCTTATACACATACTTATATTAAACATTGCCATAAAGCTTATTAAGAAATAGTGTGGGGTACACACCTAATTTACTTAGTGCTTTAATGAAGATCCCGAAAATCCCAATCTAAGCTTTAGATCCTTAACTGCCTATATTCGGCCAACATATAGTTAATTTACTAAGACCCATTCGGCCATGAAACCAAATCCCACTAGGATTATAACTCAACACTTACCTTGGTGCTGATTTGCTTATCACTCAAATCCCGAAATCTTTGCTATACTCCTTCTTGTATTCGACCAAACACTAGATCTCTACATAGGTTAGTTTCGGCTTTTAAACGTGTAAGAAATAGATTTGAATGTCAAAATAGGCCTTGGCCGAATGTTCATATGGACTTACCTTGTAATTCTCAAATCTCGGAATCCTTGTATACCTCTATCGAAATCCCTATAGACTCATATATTAGATCCGATTTCCAATCACTTAAATATGATTAATGGCCTTTGACTGATTGACTCACCTTAGATCCTTGAAAGTCCCAAAAGATCTCCTCTTGTAGTCGATGACTACTAAATCCCGAAAACTCCCTTCCATAATTCGGCCAAGATTAATAACAGGGATTAGTCCTTAAATTTTGATAAGTTTTAAGAATATAAAGGAATGGAAACTGAATTTGGATCTTACCCTTACTTGAAGAAATCGACAGCACCTTCCCCTTTTTATTACTAAGCTATACGGCCACAGGAGAGAACTAGATCAAGGTTTCGATTTTTAAAAGAATTATGAAAGAAAGGAAGAGAGGAAGAGAGGATTCGGCTAACAAAATAAAAGAAGAGTATTGGGGAAAGGGATATAGATTGACCAAGAACAAGTAGAGAAGAGGAATGAAACACAAATGGCTTTTTGCACAAGGGAAAAATGGCACAAGCAATGGGAAAAAAATATAAAAGATGATCACTTGCTTCACAATTTCGGCTAGCAACCTTCCTCCCCTCAAATTCCAAAGTTAACTCCTATTTTAACTCTTTACCACTTTATCAAATAAAACAAGCCATCACATTATCTCTTATCACTAAAAAAAAATTACCAATAATTATCCATCACTTATCCATCTATTTGCCGAATTTTAACAAAAATAAAACACCTTCCTTTTAGTTCCTTAATGCCGTCCACTTCCCCCCTTAATGCCGAAAAAAATAAAACTCCTTATTGCTTTCCTTGTGGCTCGAACACAAGCCCAATTGCACATGTAGGTGGCGTCACATGCTAGGCCCTTAAGTGGCGCCTTATAGCCACTTTTCCCAAGCCCAATTGTATGTCAAATTCCCTCTATTAATTTTCTTAAGGCCACCTTGTTTTAGTTTCCTCTTTTAAACTTAACATTTCCAAGGTTCCAAAAATGTTCACTTTCCTCTTTTAAACTTAACATTTCCAAGTTTCCAAAAATGTTCACCATACATTCATAACACATAAGACATGCCATTTCGTATAATTAAATCAAAAAAAAATGCATAAGCCCATTTTCAGGGTGTTACAGTTCTACCCCCTTAAAATAATTTAGTCCTCGAAATTGCCTGGCTAAAATAAATGAGGATATTGCTGTCGCATTGCCTCTTCTGGCTTCCACGAAGCTTCCTCCGATCCATGAGTGCGCCACAACACTTTGACTAGGGGAACTGACTTCCTCCATAATATTTTCACGCCTCGCTCCAAGATCTCGAATCGGCTCTTCCTCGTTGGATAAGTCCGCCTTAGCTCCACTTCTTCAACCGGTACCACATGAGATGGATCCGATCGCAGAGCGACGTAGCATGGATACATGGAATACGTCGTGCATCTATCGCAACTCGATGGCAACTCTAGTCGGTATGCCATGGTCCAACTCGTTTCAACACTCGATAGGGTCCTATAAACCTTGGACCTAACTTTCTTTATGATCAATCTCATCACCTTCTTCCAAGGCGAAACCTTAAGGAATACCGGTCTCCCACATCAAATTTGATTTCCTTCGCTTAAGATCTGCGTCGACTTCTACCTATCGATGCTTCCTTCAACCGCATACTAATTATCTTAACCTTCTCTTGGACTCTGCTACTAATTCCGGTCCAAAACTCGACGTTCCCTAATTCACCCAACACGAGGAGTTCGACACCTCCGACCATACAACGCTTCATACGGTGCCATCCGAATGCTAGCTTGATAGCTGTTGTTGTACGCAAATTTCGCTAGAGGCAAATATTCTTCCCAACTTCCTCTGAAATCCATCACACAGCCCCTCAACATATCTTCTAACACCTGGATTACCCGTTCAGACTGCCCATCTGATTGTGGATGAAAAGCCATAGTGAAATCTAACTTAGTGCCTAAAGCTTGATGAAGTGCCCTCCAAAATCGAGACGTAAATCTTGGATCTCTATCCGAAATGATAGACACCGGCACTTCATGTAGCCTCACAATTTTCACCACATATAATTTAGCCAATTTCTAAAGAGAATAATCAACTCTTACCGGGATAAAGTGCGCAGACTTGGTCAGACGGTCCACTATTACCCATACCGAGTCCCTCTTAGTAGGCGTAAGGGGAAGCCCACTAATGAAGTCCATGGTAATTCTTTCCACTTCCATTGTGGAATCTTGATTGGTCAAGCAATCCGATGGAACTTGGTGTTCACCTTAACTTGTCGACATGTCGACATTTCCCATGAATTCAAGAATTTCCGCTTAAGATCGTGCCACCAAAAGCTGTTCCTTAGATCCCTATCTGACTTGGTGCCTCCGGATGCATAGCATAAGGGTTACCATGCACTTCCCGAAGAATCCTCTGTCTTAACTCCTCGTCCCTCGGCATACAGACATTTCCTTTGAAGCACAATACTCCCTCATCACTAACACCATAGTCCTCTAACTCTCCATTCTGTACTTGTTGTAACTTAACACTTAGATCCTCATCCACCAACTGACTTTCCTTTACCTCATTCAACTATGTTGGTTTGACTTGCAATTCTACCAGCAGACTTCCATCATCATACAAACTCAAGTGTGCGAATAACGCCCTCAGATCCAACACCACCTTCCGACTTACCGCATCTGCTACCACATTTGCCTTGCCCGGGCGATACTCTATCGAACAGTCATAATCCTTCAGTAATTCCACCCACCTTCATTGCCTTAAATTTAACTCCTTCGAGTCAATAGATACTTAAGGCTCTTGTGGTGCATGTAGATTATCGACTTTTCTCCATAAAGATAGTGCCTCCACACCTTCAAAGCAAAGACATCGCCGCCAACTCCAAGTCATGGGTTGGGTAGTTAACCTCATGCGGCCTTAATCGCCGAGACGCATAAGCGACTATTTTACCATCCTGCACTGTAACACATCCTAATCCGTGTATGCGAAGCGTCAAGACACCACAAAATCCTTTCCTGCCTCCGACTGAATCAACACTGGAGCTTCAGTCAAAACCCTCTTGAGCTTTTCAAAGCTCTCCTTCCTTAACAACTTCGTTAAAGGCGCTGCTATTGACGAAAATCCTTCCATGAACCTTCTGTAATAGCCTACCAATCCCAAGAAACTATGAATCTCTGCCACCGACTTAGGTGGTTTCCAATTCAACACTGCTTCAACCTTCTTAGGATCCATCCTTATTCCTTCTGCTGACACCACGTGCCCTAAGAATGCAGCCTTTTTAAGCCAAAATTCACACTTGTTAAATTTGGCATACAGCTTCTTCTCTCTTAACACTTACAGCACAATCCGGAGATGTTCATCATGCTCCTCTTCAGTCTTGGAGTACACTAGGATGTCGTCGATGAACACAACGACAAACCAATCTAAATAGGGTTGAAAAACCCAATTCATCATATCCATGAACGCGGCTGGGGCATTGGTCAACCCAAACGGCATTACTACAAACTCAAAATGGTCGTATCTTGTCCTAAAGGCTGTCTTATGGATATCCACCTCCTTTACCTTCAACTGATGATATCCTGACCTTAAGTCGATCTTTGAGAACACTGCCGCCCCCTTAAGTTGATCGAACAAGTCATCAATCCTTGGCAAAGGATACTTGTTCTTGATGGTCAGCTTATTCAATTGACGATAATCTATGCACATTCGCATAGTTCCATCCTTCTTCTTCACAAACAAGGCCGGTGCTCCCTACGGAGACACACTGGGCCGGATAAACCCACGGTCAAGTAATTCTTGAATTTGAGCCTTAAGCTCAACTAACTCTTTTGGCGCCATTCGGATGGAGCGATTGACACAGGAGCTGTTCCCAGTAACAAGTCTATTCCAAATTCCACCTCCCTATCTCGGGGTATTCTGGGTAACTCCTCCGAAAAAACATCCATGAAGTCCCTTACCGTTCTAACTCCACGAATTCCCCCTTCCTTCACATCCACAGCACTAACAAAGGCCAAAAATGCCTTGCATCCTTTCCGAACCATTTTCTCCACTTTCAATGCCGAAACTACATTAGACAAGTAGTTTCTTCTTTCTCCTATCATTACTACCACTTCATCTTCTTGGGTCCTTAGTTCCATTCGTTTAGCCGCACAATCCAACACTACCGGTGTTTCTACTAACCAATCCATACCAAGTATGAGGTCAAATTCTCAAGGGTAACTCCATTAAGTCACCAAAGCTCACTCCACAATTTCTAGGGATACACTCTGAAAGATCTTATCCACCACTACAGTTTGGCCAATGGGCTTACTACAGTCATCTCCCTATCAGAAAGTTCAGAGTCTAGGCCTAGTGTTTCCACTACACTACATGCAACATAAGAATGGGTCGAGCCCACATCAATAAGAGCAAAATAGGGCTTGCCATGAATGAGGAACGCGTCGATTATAATATCCGGTGCATCTCTATCCTCCCTACGGTGTACTGTGTAAACCAAACCCGGCTATCTTGCCTCAGTATTAGCAGCACCTCAACCTGGTGTTCCACGTCCTCTATCGGTACCATTTTCTCTGTTATTCGGACCATGACCTCGCTGAGGCTGATCCAGCCTAATTAACATTTTGAGCTACTGGGTGATTCTCATCCGGTTTCCTCGGCAGTTCTTAATCATATGGTCCTTTGACCCACATCTGAAACATCTACTTGTCTTCTTCCAGTATTCTCCTAAGTGCTTCTTTCCACACTGATCACAAGGACGACATCGCCTCCCCGCATCAACTTGTCGACCCTGCGCCCATCACTTTGGGCCTTTTCTGCACATTTCCCAACGATCCTGACGACCCATAACCCCTCTTGGGTCTATTCCTATCAGAGCTCTGCTTAACCGAGTCCTTGATTCCCTCGGCTACCTTAGCCTTTTCTACCAACGCGAAAAACTCTCGCTCCTGATGTGGAGCTATCAATAACCTTAGGTCATCCCTTAAACTGTCTTCGAACCAAACACACCGCTCATTTTTCGTAGCTACTACTCCTCGAGTATACCGGCTCAGCCTCAAAAATTCAGCTTCGTACTCTGCTACGGACTTGTTCCCTTGAACCAGTCCCAGAAATGCCTTCCTCTATTCATCAGTATAACGTGTACCGACATACTTCTTCTGATATGCCATCTTAACATATTCCCAGGTCAGATTCTCAGCTGTGGCACCATTCTGAACTGTTAACCATCATTGGTACGCTTCATCGCGAAGCGATGCCACCATTCCTTTCAACTTCTCCTCGGGGGATGATCGAGCTCATCCATAATTCGCTTCGGTCGCCTCCAACCAAGATTCACCATCTTGGGTGCCACACCAGATACTCCACGGAACACCTCAGCTCCGTTGGCTCGGAGTCGCTCAGGTACCGACTTTCGAGCTCCCATATTCCCTCCAGCACCAGCCACCATTTTAAGAACTCACAAGACCGCCACGATCTAAACATCTTCTCCCGTCGATCTTCTTGCTCAACACCAACAGTTGCTGGTGGTGGTGGCGGTGGTACCTCATTCTCAGATCCTTGTCCTGATCTAATGGGTTCTGACACGATCATTCTACCTCGATCGCATCCTCGTACATTGCGACCACGTCCCCTTGAGCTCATTTTTACGATCACGCTTTAGTCTGGTTTAAGAAATTTTATGAATTAGCCCTTATTCCATTGATTATTCACAAGAAGTTTTATGGCAGGAAGTTTAATAGGGGTTCTTTCGATCATTCAAAGTTTCAAGTCTTCTATCTTAGTTCACAGAAAAGCACATCCATTCCATAGTATCTCACATACACATTCACTCTTCGGACATTTCTGTCTGTTCCTATCCTAGGGGTATTCTCGTAATTTATCCTACAAGGGTATTTTTCATGATTTGTCAAAATAAGGTTCCTTGGTGTTTTTGTCAATAAGGGTATTTTGGAAATTTTGCATTTCCAAGGGTATTTTGAAAATTTTGAAATTCGAGGGTATTTTGGTAATTAACCCGGGTAAATTTGTAAATCTTGATAAATCAAGGGTACTTTGGAATTTACAAAACTTGAGGGTTATTTTTGAGAATTTGTTTTCCAAATTAGTGTTGTTGCAAAAATTTTTAAAGATCGGGGGTCGTTCTGGTAATTTAGTAACTTGGGGTATTTCGGTAATTTGTAGGTTAGGGGTAATTTCGTAAAAAAAATTTTCTTTCCATAATCAAGGTATTTTGATATTTTGAAAATTTAGGGTTCCTTTAAGCAAAGTAGTGAAATTTTGATAAGAACTGTAAGTATTTTGAAAATTTTCATAAACCGAGGGCATTTTTGTAATTTAACCACTAGGGGTATTTTTTGTAATTTTATAAATCAAAAATATTTTTGAAAATTTTCCAAAATAAGTTTTTGCTACTATTCAAGGGGTAATTTGGTGATTATAAAACTAGGGTTTTCATAAAAATACTACTTAGTCCCTTTCGGGTTTTAGTTAGGGGTTTAGCAGGTGTATAAGTCCTCTTGGTTAGGGTGAACCGAGGCTACGCACCAGGTAGGATTCGAGTGGAGAGGAGGTGAGTCACATGGAATGCTTAAATACCAAGCTCCCACCAAAACCAATCCTAGACATGCGCACCATGGTTGCCACATCCCAACTCGGCGACTTAACCACAGGTTTGTTTAATTAGGCATTTAAGTCTTATGTAATTGTTGGGGTAACTAGTCCTAGGGTTCAAGTTCTTATCATGCTAATCTATGTTCCCTTCCATTTCTACCCTTCTACAAGTCATAATAGAAATCACACAGGAGATAGGGGTACTTACCTGGTGGACTTCAGGTCGGAGACTTAGTGGGCCATGCCAGAAAAACCTGCTTAATTCACAAAAATTCTTTTCGGGCTCAACTTTGAAAACATTTTGGGCCTTAAACCCAAGGCCGAGAGTTTAAAATTGGGCTCTGATACCAAACTGAAACACCCCAAACCCAGTCCACGAGCCTTGATCGGATCTGGTATGTTCCTCGGTGTAAACCGTTTCAAATTCTTTTGTTACTTAGGAAAAACTTGTGTGTTTCGAAAGAAGGATTATTTTGGGTTGGGCTTGAGTTGGAAACAAGTTTATTTCATTATTAAAATCCTTTACTTTAGGTGATAAAATGTTTAGGCTTTATTTTAAAATAAATTTACTTAATCCTTTAATGAATAAAAGTTTGTAAGTTTAATAAATAAAAGCAAAGTAAAGTAGATCTACTATGGCCTTATTACATCAAATAATTCCCAAAAAAAAATAAATTCAAAGTACTTAATGAAATAAAATCCAAATTAAATAAATTCCTTCTTGTGCATGGCCACCTTTAAGCTCCCGTCGACCCGGTCCATTCTCGATCGTTACGAAAAATAATCCCACAAGGGTGAGTCAAGCAGACTCAATGTATAACCAACACTAAAATTTAACAATTTAGGCATATGTTCACATATTACATGCATATTCATATAAAAGATAGGAAATAATGATGCAACTCGAACCCAAACCTCTATGCCATCCGCTACACATCACCCGCATCATCACCGCACACCGTGGGACTACTAAGTCAACCTTCCATCCATTGCACACCATCGAAGGCGTCATTTGAAGTCAACGTGCTCATCGCCTTATAAAATTCGTGGTCTTAGGTCACCACATTCGATATCGTGGTCTTAGGTCACCACATTCGAGATATCGTGGTCTTAGGTTACCACATTCGATTATCGTGGTCTTAGGTCACCACATTCGGATATCGTGGTCTTAGGTCACCACATTCACTTCCCTTTTCATATAACCCATATGCCCCATATCATACATATCATGCATTAACATGCCAAATTCTTATTTCACATTCTTATAATGTCATATGTGTGTCGTAATGGATATTTAACATAATCCTAGTAGGAGTAGGAAACATTCTCGAGTACTTTGTACCATGACATGGTACCTTAGCCATATTCACATTCTTATACACATACTTATATTAAACATTGCCATAAAACTTATTAAGAAATAGTGTGGGGTACACACCTAATTTACTTAGTGCTTTAATGAAGATCCTAAAAATCCGATCTAAGCTTTAGATCCTTAACTGCCTATATTCGGCCAACATATAGTTAATTTACTAAGACCCATTCAGCCATGAAACCAAATCCCACTAGGATTATAACTCAACACTTACCTTGGTGCCGATTTGCTTATCACTCAAATCCCGAAATCTTTGCTATACTCTTCCTTGTATTCGGCCAAACACTAGATCTCTACATAGGTTAGTTTCGGCTTTTAAACATGTAAGAAATAGATTTGAGTGTCAAAATAGGCCTTGGTCGAATGTTCATATGGACTTACCTTGTAATTCTCAAATCCCGAAATCCTTGTATACCTCTTTCAAAATCCCTATAGATTCATATATTAGATCCAATTTCCAATCACTTAAATATGATTAATGGTCTTTGACCGATTGACTCACCTTAGATCCTTGAAAGTCTCAAAAGATCTCCTCTTGTAGTCGATGACTACTAAATCCCGAAAACTCCCTTCCATAATTCAGCCAAGATTAATAACAGGGATTAGTCCTTAAATTTCGATAAGTTTTAAGAATATAAAGGAATGGAAACTGAATTTGGATCTTACCCTTACTTGAAGAAATCGACAGCACCTCCCCCTTTTTATTACTGAGCTATACGGACACAGAAGAGAACTAGATCAAGGTTTCGGTTTTAAAAGAATTATGGAAGAGAGGAAGAGAGGATTCGACTAACAAAATAAAAGAAGAGTATTGGGGAAAGGGATATAGATTCAGCCAAGAACAAGTAGAGAAGAGGAATGAAACACAAATGGCTTTTTGCAAAAGGGAAAAACGGCACAAGCAATGGGAAAAAAAATATAAAAGATGATCACTTGCTCCACAATTTCGGCTAACAACCTTCCTCCCTCAAATTCCAAAGTTAACTCCTATTTTAACTCTTTACCACTTTATCAAATAAAACAAGCCATCACATTATCTCTTATCACTAAAAAAAATTACCAATAATTATCCATCACTTATCCATCTATTTGCCGAATTTTAACAAAAATAAAACACCTCCCTTTTAGTTCCTTAATGCCGTCCACTTCCCCCCTCAATGCCGAAAAAATAAAACTCCTTATTGCTTTCCTTGTGGCTCGAACACAAGCCCAATTGCACATGTAGGTGGTGTCACATGCTAGGCCCTTAAGTAGCGCCTTATAGCCACTTTTCCCAAGCCCAATTGTATGTCAAATTCCCTCTACTAATTTTCTTAAGGCCACCTTGTTTTAGTTTCCTCTTTTAAACTTAACATTTCTAAGTTTCCAAAAATGTTCACTTTCCTCTTTTAAACTTAACATTTCCAAGTTTCCAAAAATGCTCACCATACATTCATAACACATAAGACATGTCATTTCGTATAATTAAATCAAAAAAAATGCATAAGCCCATTTTCAGGGTGTTACAGAGGCATTACCGAACAAGACATAGTTTAGCACAATCATTTATTTATTAAACCAAATACACATATTTCATTTACAATAATAAACAAATTCAATAATTTGTATAAAATATGGCTCATACATAACCCATACTACTATTTCATACCAATCAAGATTTAAATTACAAACCATGTGTCATAATTCAATTACATCATTACTCATAATTTATACAAGTTTCAAAACAAGCTTTCATATATCAAAACCATATTGCACATGTTTCATATTTCTCAAGTCCAAATCATATCACTTCTATGACATTCGAATACTTAGAAATATCCAAGCATGTATCATTCTTTTCACTTATTAAATACATGTCAATACATCTTTTTCATTAGTCAAATATCAACATACCATTTCCTACTTTTTGCAATTGTGCATATTAAAACAAAATAACTCATATTAATCTATTAAAATTTCATTCACATATGTGCCATTCGAACATTATAGCATGACCGAACATACCCATCATGCTATTATAGTATGCGCATAATTCTTAATACGAAGCCATGTCAAACCATAATTATCAATTCAACATTATCTCATTTTATTTTGTAATATCCGGATTTAGGGGTTATGCATTTTCACTTAAATGTATGTGGTAGCATGCTTATGTATGTTTTGAATGTGTTTTGGGGGCTTCGGGAACCTTGGGATGTAGGTAAAAGCCTTAGAAAAATATTTGATTTTTAAGCCTAAAAAGGGAACTAAAGGAGCTAGGCCTTAAGTAGAGGTGTGTGAGGGTTATGACACAAGTAAAGCCCTGGTAAAGTGGCAAAGAGGCACCACTTAAGGTCTTAGGAGGTGACGCCATAGGGAGTGTGAAGGGACCCAGGTTTGAGCAGTAAGGAAAGCATTTTGGAGCTTTTATTTTTTGGCAAGGAGGTGCAGTGATGGACGGCACAAGGACTCTAGATGGATGAGGTGTAGATTGGGTCTGACAGCTCAAAGATTTAGCTAAGTAGGAGGAAAAGAAGGGATTGGGAGGAGAGAGGAAGAGTTGGCCAGCAAAGGGACTTTGAAAGGGGCATATTCGATCATGCATAGGGGAGCTAGTGCCGAAATTTCTTAGTCTCTTTACTCATCCTTAGACCGAACCAATCTCTCTCCCTTTTCTTCTCTTTTATTTTGCTAAGGCCGAAACTTCTCTTTCATTCATTCCCACCATTGCCGAAACTCTTAAGGTCCCAAACATCTCTTCTCCATTCTTTTGACAAAAGCCGAATCATTCTTATTGATTCCTTTTCCATCTTTTCATCTTGAAAAGCCGAAACCCCTTTGTGTTCTCTTCTATTCTTTCAAGTGTTTGGCCAAATATCCTTGGCCTTATTTCTTTCTCTTCTCACGTGCTCTAAACTCTATACTCAATGCTGAATCTATCTCTAGTTAGCTGAATCTTCTGGTAAGTAAACCTCCTACTTCTCTTCTCTTCTTGACTGATTTGATTAGTGTCGAAATCTAGGAATCTAATCCCTCTTATTTTCTTTTGGCCAAACCATGAAGGAGATCTTTCAGGATTCTTGTAGCCGACGATTGAAATGTGAATTTTTCAGGTTTTGAGATCCAAGGTAAGCAGGAGGTAACATTTGGCCAAGGGCCATTCTTATCGATCCTATGCAATAATTCGAATCTGGCATAAGTTATGTAGGGATTTCGACATCTTCAAGGTCAAACGATAGTTTCGAGATTTAGGCAAGCGAGGTAAGGGTTTTAGCATATAGATCTGTTTCTTTTTCATTCAAAAGCCGAAGGCTAATCGTTTGTGTGTATTAGTGTTTAGCCGATTACAAGGAAGGTTCATCACATAGCTTTGGGATTTGGTTGGAAGCCAAATCGGCATTTAGGTAAGGATTATAGTTGTGCGTTAACCTTTCAGGATTTGTTTGTATAGCTGAATGGTCTCTTTGCTAATGATCTTAGTGTGGGCCGAATGTAGGGAAGGGATCTCTGCGTTAGATCGAGATTTTCGGATTCAAGAATCGCGTTAGTAACTGTGTGTGTAACCCACCCTCAATTCTCGATTAGTAGTAATATTGTTATGTATATGTTAATAAGGCAATGAATGAATATGGCTAAGGGTACCATTCAATGGTGCAAAGGTATTCGTGTATGTTACCCCTTAATACTCGTTAATAATGCTTATAAACATGGATATGAGAAAATGTGAAATTTCGTTATGGATATGGGGTGAGGTAAATTGCATGATATTTGTATGTTTTGTATGATGCATGAGCATATGGGTGATAATGATAAAGGGGAAGTGTTCCGGTGGTTTTTACCACATTATCCGGTGACTTATGTCAACTATTATGAATCCGGTGACTCTGTCACATTATTTGGTGGCTATGCCACGATTATAAGGGTGATGTGCAGTTGACTGTAGCGACTGCCTTCGATGGTGTGTAGCGGATGGAGGGTCGATTTAGTAATCCCCATGGTGTGATTGGCAGGTACGGGTGATGTGTAGAGGTTGGATATCTAGGTAGGTTTGGGTTGCATCATTGTCTATATTTGTTTTACGTGATTTAATATGCCTTGATCGTTTGGGAGTCTATGTTGGTTGTTACACACTGAGTCTGTTGACTCACCCTTCGTGGGCTAACATTTTGCAGGTGATACTCAGTAAATGGACCGGGTCGGCAGGGACTTAGTGGTGGCCATGCTCAGCTCAGCATTTTCACGTTTTCTTATTATGTTTTTGGGTTTTATTCGGGTTTTGTTTTTGTTGTAATAAGGCCATTATTATTTAACTATTTTATTTATGCGTTTTAATTTTTATTCTGGTACGATCAACGTTAGATAAGTGGTTAAACAATTTTTCGTAAAACAACTTCAAATGTTTTAACACATAAACACCTATGATTTTCAACTTAATGATAAGCTCTAAAATTGACATTTCTTTAAACTTGTAATTTCTGAAATATGAAGATAACGTTTTAATACAAAATTAAATTACAACCCGGCTTTTAACTTGAGAATAACCCAAATCTATTTTCTTCAAAACCACCAAGTATTTCAAGATGACATAACGAGATTTAACTACGTTTTACTCAAGAAGCATGCCAGATCTGGTCAGGGCTTGTGGGCCGGGTTTGGGGTGTTTCAATTTTGTATCAGAGCCCGATTCAAAACTCAGCCTTGAGGGCTTTTGGGCCCAAAACATTTTTTTAAAATTGAGTTTTACTAAAGGATGAGCAAGTTTTCTGGCATGGCACCTGAGTCTCCGGCCCGAAGTCCACCAGGTAAGTACCCCTAACCACTGTGTGATTTGTATGTGGGTATTACGAGATCGTAGATTAGTAGATTAGGAGCTATTGAACCCTAGGATTAGCTTACTCCAACACAGAATTACATAAAATTTAAAGCCTAATCAAACAAACCTGTGAGTGAGTTGCCGAGTTAAGGGTGTGGCAACCGTTGTGTGCATGTCTAGGATTGGATTCAGGGGGAGCTTGGTATTTAAACAGTTCTAGTGACTCACCTCCTCTTCGTCAATCCTACCAGTGCGTAGTGACGGCTCACCCTAACCAAGAGGACTTATTCACAAAGCTAAATTCAATAATTAAAACCCGAAAGGGACTAGCTACACTGCTTTTATAAAACCTTAGTTTTAAAATCCTCAATTACCCTTTGATTTGTAAAAACTATTATAAATTTTGAAAAAAATTTGAAATATCCCGGTTTATAAAATTACCAAATACCCTCGGTTTGTAAAATCACTAAAATACCTCAATTTATAAAATTGCCATACTACCTCAACTTTTATCAAAATATTCCTATTTTGTAAAAATACCAAAAACCCCTATTTTTTAAAATATCAAATACCCTAATTTGGAAAATTACCAAAATACCCCTGTAGGACAAATTATAAAAATACCTCTGGGTTGGAACAGACGAAAATGTTCGAGTGGTGAGTGTGTGTAGTAGATACTATTAAATGAATGTGATTCTCTGAATTAGGGTAGAAGATTTGAAACGAAAACCCTGAAATGATCGAAAGAACTACCATTAAACTTTTTTACATAAAACTTGTTCGTGGGTAATCAATGGAACAAAAACTGATGTATAAAACTTTTTAAAGTAGATTAAATCGCGATCGTAGGCATGAGTTCTAGGGACGTGGTCGTAATGTGCGAGGCGTGGTAGAGGAGAATAATGACCGATCGGAACCCGTTAGGTCCGGTCAAGGGTTCGAGTGAGATGCCACCACCACCAGCTGTTGGTGTTGAATATCAGGATCAGACGGGGGATGATGCAGTATCGTAGGCGATGCTACGAGTTCTTGAGAGGGTGGCTAGAGCATGTGGAGGTATGGGAGCTCGAAAATCTATACCCGAGTGACTCTGAGCCAATGAAGCAGAGGTATTCGAGGTGTATCTGGTGTGGCGCCCAATACGGCTGAGTATTGGTTGGAGGCAACGGAGCGAATTATGGGCGATTTGGACCTGACTGCTGAGGAGAAACTGAAATAGGTGGTGTCATTTCTCCGTGATGAGTCATACCAGTGGTGGCTCACGGTTCGGGATGGTGCTGCAGCGGATGATCTCACTTGAGAGTATTTTAAGGTGGCGTATCAAAAGAACTATATTGGGACTAGCTATATTGATGCACAGAGGAAGGCGTTTCTGAGGCTAGTTCAGGAATAAGTCCGTAGCGGAGTACGAGGTAGAATTCTTACGGTTGAGCCAGTATACTCGAGGTATCGTGGCCACGGAGCATGAACGATATGTCAGGTTCGAGGACGGATTGAGGGATGACCTGAGATTGTTGATTGCTCCACAGCAGGAGCGGGAGTTTACCGTGTTGGTAGAGAAGGCTAAGGTAGCCGAAGGGGTTAAGGAATCTGTGAGACAGAATCTAGATAGGAATAGACAAAAGAGAGGTTTTGGATCATCAAGGTCATCCGAGAATGTTCAAAAGAGACCTAGAGTTGATGGGCCGCGAGGTCAGCAGGTTGTTACGGGAGGATAGTACCGTACTTGTGCTCAGTGTGGAAAGATGCACCTGGGAGAGTGTTAGAAGAAGACAGAGGGATGTTTTAAGTGTGGATCCAAGGATCACATGATTAGGGACTGTCCTATGAAAATAGACGGGAGTCGACCAATAAGTCAGGGTCTTAATCATTTGGAAGAGGAGGACAAGAACTTCACGGGGTCGTGGTCCGGCTAGCGGAGGTAATGGGTCCGAAGGGGTCGGGAACAAAGAGGTGTTGGTAACACAGAGGCGAGACAGCCAGGTCTGGTGTATGCAGTTCGTCGGAGCGAGGATGGTGACGCACCAGACGTCATAGCCGGTACGTTCCTTATAGCTGACAAGCCTTACTTTACTTTAATTGATGTTGGCTCAACCCACTCATATGTTGCATGTAGAGTAGCTAAAACATTAGGTGTAGCATCTGAACTGTCTATTAGGGAGATGACTGTAGTGAGCCTGTTAGGTCAAACGGTAGTGGTGAATAGGATATTCCGGAGTATGCCTCTAGAGATTCAGGGGGTGGTATTTCCTGCCGACTTGATGGAACTACCTTTTGGGGAATTTGATCTCATTCTAGATATGGATTAGCTAGTGGAACATCGGGCTAAATTGGATTGCGCAGCTAAGCGAATGGAGTTGAGGACTCCAGAAGATAAGGAGATAATTATGATGGGAGAAAGAAGAAATTATTTGGCTAACGTAGTCTCCACATTAAAGGCTGATAAGATGGTTCAGAAAGGGTACAAGGCATTTTTGGCCTTCGTGAGTGCTTTGGATGCAAAAGAAGAAGGAGTTAGTGGAATGAGAACAGTAAGGGAATTCGTGGATGTCTTTCCAAGGAGTTGCTCGGGTTACCCCGGACGAGGAGGTGGAGTTCGTAATTGATTTATTGTCAGTGCTGACTCCGTGTCAATTGTTCCATACCGAATGGCGCCAAAGGAGTTAGTAGAGCTTAAAGCCCAGATCCAAAAGTTACTCGATCGTGGGTTTATTCGACCTAGTGTGTCTCCATGGGGAGTACCGGTCCTATTCGTGAAGAAGAAAAATGGGACTATGCGTATGGCATAGATTACCGACAATTGTGTAAGCTGACCATCAAGAATAAGTACCCATTGCCGAGGATAGGCGACTTGTTCGATCAGCTTAAGAGGGCCACGGTATTTTCAAAGATAGATCTACGGTCGGGATATCATCAGCTTAGGGTGAAGGAAGTAGATATCCATAAGACAGCTTTCTGGACAAAATATGGGCATTATGAGTTCTTAGTAATGCCGTTCGGATTGACAAACGCCCCAGTTGCATTCATGAATATGATAAACCGGGTTTTTAACCCTACCTAGATCGGTTCGTCATTGTGTTTATAGACGACATCCTAGTGTATTCCAAGTCTGAGGAAGAACATGATGAGCATCTCCGGGTGGTATTGCAAGTGTTAAGGGAAAAGAAGCTATATGCCAAGTTTAGTAAGTGCGAATTTTGGCTAAAGGAAGTTACGTTCTTAGGGCATATGGTGTCTGTGGAAGGAATAAGGGTGGACCCTCTAAGATTGAGGCAAGATAGATTGGAAACCACCTAAGTGCGTGGTGAGGTTCATAGTTTCTTGGGGTTAGCGAAGCTACTACGGAGATTTGTTGAAGGGTTCTCATCAATAGCAGCACCTCTGACGAAGTTGTTAAGAAAGGAGGTACCTTTCGTATGGGCGGATAAGCAGCAGGAGAGTTTTGAGAAGCTTAAATGAGTATTGACAGAGGCTCCAATTTCGATTCAGCCGGAAGCAAGGAAAGACTTCATGGTGTATTGTGATGCTTCCCATACAAGATTAGGATGTGTCCTTATGCAAGACGGGAAAGTGGTCGCTTATGCGTCTCGGCAGTTGAGGCCACATGAGGTTAACTATCCAACGCATGATCTGGAGTTGGCTGCAGTAGTGTTCGCTCTAAAAGTGTGGAGGCACTATTTATATGGAGAAAATCGGTGATTTACACGGATCACAAGAGTCTGAAGTATCTGCTAACTCAGAAAGAGCTAAATTTGAGACAGCGAAGGTGGGTGGAGTTGTTGAAAGACTACGACTATTTAATAAAGTATCACCCGGGCAAGGCAAATGTGGTGGCAAATGCCCTAAGTCAGAAAGTGGTGTCGGATCTGAGGGCGATGTTTGCACATCTTAGCCTTTATGAGGATGAAAGTTTGCTAGCGGAGTTGCAAGTGAAGCCAACATGGCTAAGTCAGGCAAAGGAGAAACAATTGGTAGATGGTGAACTCAGTGCTAAGCTGCTACAAGTACAAAATGGAGAGTTGGAAGACTATGGTGTAAACGATGATGAAGTGCTGTGTTTTTTGGGCAAGGTCTGTATGCCAAATGATGAGGAGTTAAGGCAAAAAATTCTTTAGGAATCGCATAGTAGCCCTTATGCTATGCATCCTGGAGGAATTAAGTTATATAGGGATCTACGGGATCAGTTTTGGTGGCCTGGTCTTAAGCGGAAAGTTACAGAATTTGTAGGGAAGTGCTTAACGTGTCAGCAAGTCAAGGCTGAACACCAAGTACCATCAGGATTGCCTCAGCCGATAAAGATTCTGCAATGGAAGTGGGAGAGAATTACCATGGACTTCGTTAGTGGGCTTCCCCTTACGCCTACTAAGAAGGACTCGGTATGGGTGATAGTAGATCAGTTAACAAAGTCTGCACATTTCATACTAGTGCGGGTGGACTATTCCCTGCAGAGATTGGCAAAATTGTATGTAGCAGAAATCGTGAGGTCGCATTTGAGTGCCAGTGTCGATTATCTCGGATAGGGATCCAAGTTTACGTCTCAATTTTGGAAAGCACTACATCAAGCATTGGGCACTAGGTTGGACTTCAAGACAGATTCCATCCGCAATGACGGCCAATCTGGCGGGTAATTCAAGTGCTAGAGGATATGTTGAGGGTTGCGTGATAGATTTGAGAGGAAGTTGGGAGGAGTTCTTGCCTTTAGCGGAATTTGCGTACAATAACAGCTATCAAGCAAGTATTCGAATGGCACCATACGAAACACTGTATGGAAGGAGGTGTCGCACTCCTACGTGTTGGACAGAATTAGGGGAACGTCATGTTTTAGGTCCGGAGATGGTGGCAGAAGCGAAAAAAAAGGTTAAGGTAATTCGGGCATGGCTGAAGGAGGCATCTGACAGCAGAGGTCATATGCAGATCTTAAGCGGAAGGAGATAGAGTTTGCAAAAGGAGATCAAGTGTTTTTAAAAGTTTCGCCATGGAAGAAGGTGATGAGATTTGGTCGCAAAGGAAAGTTAAGTCCCAGGTTTATAGGACCTTATCGGGTTTTGAAGCAAGTTGGACCAGTGGCATATCAGTTAGAGTTACTTTTGGAGTTGAAGCAGATGCACGATGTGTTTCACGTTTCGATGCTACGGCATTACCGATCAGATCTATCTCATGTAATATCGGTTGAGTAGGTGGAGCTAAGACCAGTTTGTCCTATGAGGAAGAGCCGATTCAGATTCTAGAACGGGATGTGATGGTGCTTCGGAAGAAATCAGTTCCTCTAGTCAAAGTGTTATGGCGTAACCATGGATCGGAAGAAGCTTCGTGGGAGCCAGAGGAAGCAATGCGATAGCAATACCATCACTTATTTCAGCCAGGTAATTTTGAGGTCAAAATTATTTTAAAGGGTAGAATTGTAATATCTGGGATTTAAGGGTTATGTATTTTCACTTAAATGTATGTGGTAGCATGCTTGTGTGTGTTTTGAATGTGTTTTAGGGGCTTCGGGAACCTTGGGATGTAGGTAGAAGCCTTAGAAAAATATTTGATTTTTAAGCCTAAAAAGGGAACTAAGGGAGCTAGGCCTTAAGTAGAGGTGTGTGAGGGTTATGACACAAGTAAAGCCCTGGTAAAGTGGCAAAGAGGTGCCACTTAGGGCCTTGGGAGGTGACGCCACAAGGAGTGTGAAGGACCCAGTTGAGCTGAGAAGGGAAGCGTTTTGGAGCTTTTATTTTTTGGCAAGGAGGTGCAGTGATGGACGACACAAGGACTCTGGATGGATGAAGTGTAGATTGGGTCTGATAGCTCAAAGATTTGGCTAAGTAGGAAGAAAAGAAGGGATTGGGAGGAGAGAGGAAGAGTTGGTCGGCAAAGCGACTTTGAAAGGGGCATATTCGGTCATGCATAGGGGAGCTAGTGCTGAAATTTCTTAGTCTCTTTACTCATCCTTAGACCGAACCCATCTCTTTCCCTTTTCTTCTCTTTTATTTTGCTAAGGCCGAAACTTCTCTTTCATTCATTCCCACCATTGCCGAAACTCTTAAGGTCCCAAACATCTCTTCTTCATTCTTTTGACAAAAGCCGAATCATTCTTATTGATTCCTTTTCCATCTTTTCATCTTGAAAAATCGAAACCCCTTTGTGTTCTCTTCTATTCTTTCAAGTGTTTGGCCAAATATACTTGGCCTTATTTCTTTCTCTTCTCACGTGCTCTAAACTCCATAATCAGTCGAATCTATCTCTAGTTAGCCGAATCTTCTGGTAAGTAAACTTCCTACTTCTCTTCTCTTCTTGACTGATTTGGTTAGTGCCGAAATCTAGGAATCTAATCCCTCTTATTTTCTTTTGGCCGAACCATGAAGGAGATCTTTCGGGATTCTTGTAGCCGACGATTGAAAGGTGAATTTTTCAGGTTTTGAGATCCAAGGTAAGCAGGAGGTAACATTCACCAAGGGCCATTCTTATCGATCCTATGCAATAATTCGAATCTGACATAAGTTATGTAGGGATTTCGACATCTTCAAGGTCAAACGATAGTTTTGGGATTTAGGCAAGCGAGGTAAGGGTTTTAGTGTATAGATCTGTTTCTTTTTCATTCAAAAGCCGAAGGCTAATGGTTTGTATGTATTAGTGCTTGGCCGATTACAAGGAAGGTTCATCACATAGCTTCGGGATTTGGTTGGAAACCAAATTGGCATTTAGGTAAGGATTATGGTTGTGCGTTAACCTTTTGGGATTCGTTTGTATAGCCGAATGGTCTCTTTGCTAATGATCTTAGTGTGGGCTGAATGTAGGGAAGGGGATCTACTGCGTTAGATCGGGATTTTTGGGATTCGGTAATCTCGTTAGTAACCAGGTGTGTAACCCACCCTCAGTTCCCGATTAGTAGTAATATTGTTATGTATATGTTAATAAGGCAATGAATGAATATGGCTAAGGGTGTCATTCAATGGTGTAGTGTATTCAGGTATGTTACCCCTTAATACTCGTTAATAATGCTTATAAACATGGATATGAGAAAATGTGAAATTTTGTTATGGACATGGGGTGAGGTAAATTGCATGATATTTGTATGTTTTGTATGATGCATGAGCATATGGGTGATAATGATAAAGGGAAGTGTTAGGTGGTTTTACCACATTATCCAGGGACTTATGTCACCTATTATGAATCCGTGACTCATCACATTATTTGGTGGCTATGCCACGATTATAAGGGCGATGTGCAGTTGACTGCAGCGACTGCCTTCAATGGTGTGTAGAGGATGGAGGGTCAATTTAGTAATCCCCACAGTGTGATTGGCAGGTACGGGTGATGTGTAGAGGTTGGATATCTAGGTGGGTTTGGGTTACATCATTGTCTATATTTGTTTTATGTGATTTAATAAGCCTTGATCGTTTGGGAGTCTCGTGTTGGTTGTTACACATCGAGTCATTGACTCACCCTTCGTGGGCTAACATTTTGCGGTGATACTCAATAAATGGACCGGCCTGGCAGGACCGGTGGCCATGCTCAGTTCAGTATTTTCACGTTTTCTTATTATGTTTTCGGGTTTTATTCGGGTTTTGTTTTTGTTGTAATAAGGCCATTATTATTTAACTGTTTTATTTATGCGTTTTAATTTGTATTCTGGTACGATCAATGTTAGACAAGTGGTTAAACAATTTTTCGTAAAACAACTTCAAATGTTTTGACACATAAACACCTACAATTTTCAACTTAATGATAAGCTCTAAAATTCGGCATTTCTTTAAACATGTAATTTCTGAAATATGAAGATAACGTTTTAATACAAAATTAAATTACAAACCGGTTTTCAACTTGAGAATAACCCAAATCTATTTTCTTCAAAACCACCAAGTATTTCAAGATGACATAACGAGATTTAACTACGTTTTACTCAATGAGCATGCCAGATCCGGTCAGGGCTTGTGGGCTGGGTTTGGGGTGTTTCATATTTAACCAATTTTATGTCTATGCCAATTCACCAGTTATGCATATTAATCTAGGTTAAGTAATCCACACGACATAGTAAGCATATATATAAGCATTTAACATGAACCCACATTAGCTCAAAATTCAAAGTTCAAACCAACATATACATATTACGAACAAGGTCATTTATGCATTAGTTGACTAGCACTTAAACTAAGCCATTTTCGCATGGTCAAAACTTACATCATTAAAGTGCTACTAGGTAATTATCTAGCCTATACATGCCTTAAGTTCAAACCCAACTTTTAAAAGTACCAGAACGAATCGATAGTATGGATGGCTTCGTTGACGATTCCCTGAGCTCGTAGCTTGATCAAAATCTATAAAATAGAACGTTGAACACATAGAGTAAGCTAATTTAGCTTAGTAAGTCTTAAGCAATTATGATATACCTAATGAATGTTCAAGCATTTTCAAAACAATCAAGTAATGACATCAAATAACATAGCTTAACTCGAAAGTCCTTCAAAACCAAATGCCTTTACTTTAATTAACATAACATTTATCATTTCCTTACCATTAGTATACAACTTACCAACTAAACATCAAATTCAAAATATAAAACATCCTTTCTTTATAATATCTTTATAATACACAAACATGAAACTCAATAAGTTCACATAAATATTCGAACTAGTAAAGGCCATGTACATCCGAATTACCTCTTTAATTACATAAACACATATTCATTTAAATTCTCATATATCCAAGCATCTAATATCAATATTTCAAAGCTTAGTACTTAAATGATCTTCTAACGATGAATGCTAATGCTCATTTAGCTTATCCATCATCACTATTTTACCTTTAAACTTCAATTTATAATCTCATCATATAGTTCACATATAGATTGAATACTCTTTTCCAACTACTCATATTTTCGATACACATAATTCAATAGGATCATATATATCGTATATACAATAAGTATATGCTTTACACTTAGTAATTTCACATAAAAGGAAGTATATTCACATATATTTATATATATATATATATATATCCATGTCACATTTCATACATTCATATACATGGCATCAAAACAATCCAGAATATGTCACGTAAACATGAGCATAAGGTGAATATACAAGATCAATTAGTATCATTCATATCAATATATACTTATACGAATACCTTTAACCACTTTATGCTTTCATATAACCAATTTCCTCATGGCATAATTTATACACAATTGCATCTACCAATTATATATCACATTTCCTTCACCAATTCATTTACTTATTATCATCATATATATATATATATATATGTATATATATGTATAATACATGAATATGAATAGCACATACCTTGCAGCTGAATTAACAAATTCATTTTCAAATGCTTAGGCTCACTTGATTCATTTCATGGCTTTACTAGTACATAATCTAAGCTTGAAGTTTCAACTCACCGATATAAAACCTGCTAGGCATTTGCCCGAATCTCACATACTGGCACTAGACATGCTAGACTCAAGGTCCAAGTTCAAACACCAAGATTTAACCTACTAGGCAATAAGCGATATAATTCATTCAAGACAAGGCCTGCTAGGCATTAAGCCCAATAAAGATCACCAGACAAGGCACGCTAGGCTCAAGCCGATATAAATCACCAAAGACAAGGCACGCTAGGCAATAAACTTGATAATCTTTCACCTAAGACAAGGCTGCTAGCTCAAGCTGATATAAATCACAAAGACAAGGCACCGCTAGGCAATAAGGTCGATAATCTTTCACCCAAGACAAGGCACGCTAGGCTCGAAGCCCGAACATTCATATTATTGAGTCATCTCATTCACACCACATACTATCAATCATATATATTTCATATAATTCAATATCACTTTCACATAACAACCGAGCATATCTATTACACATTACTTTCAACAATTAAAACTCAATCCAATATCATATCCCTACATTCGGCCATTTGATATATTTATGCTTAAAATATTCAAATTTCATCATTTATTATATTCACAAATAATTCTTTGACTTATATTTGCTTAAGGACTTACCTCGACTGTCAACGGACAACGTATACCGGCTATTCGATAATCTTCGCCTTTCCCCGATCCAAATTTGATTTCTTTGTTCTTGATCTAAACATATTTAAAATAAGCTCATTCAAGTATATTTCATCTCAATTTAATCCCAAAACACATAAATGGGAAAATTACCATTTTGCCCCTATTATTTCACATTTTTACAATTTAGTCCTATTTGCTTAAAACACAAAATACACACAATTTGAATAAATACCTTAAGGGCCGAATATCTATAGCACTCATACAAATCCATACATTTCGTTTATTTCACATTTAAGTCCCTCTAAAATTTAATTTTCATAATTTAGCCCTAATTATTTAAATTTATCAAAAAATCAAGAACAAAATGTGTTCATCTAGCACCTATCTTTCATTTAACATCAATAACCATAAAAAAGCTTAAAATATCATCAATGGCATATCAAACAAACATTATCAATTCACAAAATTAGTACATGGGTTTGATAGTTCTCAAGCAACGATTACAAAACGTAAAATTATCAAAATCGAGCAAAACATATACCCGATTTAAGCTTCAATAGTGCTTAGAATATTAAAGCTCATCCATGGCTTCTTTTTTCTTCCACATTCGCCATCCATGAAAAGATGATCACCATCTTTATTTTTGTCTTATTTTAACATATAACATTAATTAAAATGGATTACTATTTTACCTTTTAAAAAAATATACTTAACATATATTTTAAGGTCATTTTAGACCAATGCCGCCCACTAACTTGTAGAATGGGCTAATTTCCCTTTTAGGACTCCATATTAAAAAGCCATTATCACTTTAGCACTTTTCACTATAATATGCAACTTTTACACTTTACGCGATTAAGTCCTTTTTGTCAAATTAAACACTCAAACGATAAAATTTTCTTACAAAACTTTCACACATATTAATACACATATAACAAACACTGAAAATAATATCTAAAAATTTTCTGGAGTCAGATTTGTGGTACCAAAACCACTGTTCCAATTAGGGTCAAATTCGGACTGTTATAATAGATGTTAGAATGTGAATGATGTGTTGATGTCTTGGTTGTGGATGATCTGGTTGTATGTATAAGATTGAATAGGTGCAATGACATGTTATGTAGGTGTGTGCATTAAAAAGGTGGAAAATGGCTTGGTAAATAGCCTTATTTTGTCCACACGGGCGTGTGTCTAGGCCGTGTGTGACACATGGCTTGCCCCATAGAACTGTGTATCGGCTGTGTGTCCCCTGTACCTTAATTGTTGCAAAACAAAATGTCCAGAATTTAGCACATGGGTAGAGACATGGGCGTGTGTCTCAGTCGTGTATGCTACACAGCCTAGAACACTGGCGTGTGTCTTGGCCGTATGAAACCTGCACTTAATTCGAATTAAATTAAATAAGCACAGGGCCTAGTACGTGGGCGTGTGGCACAAGTCAGAGAGCACCCTAAATTGAACACGGTCTGAAGCAGGCGTGTCCCAGGATCACACCGGTGTGTCTCTTGGACCTCACAAGCGTGTGAGCCCTACAGTTAGCAAAAAGTTTCTAAGTTTTGTAAAAATTTCTGAGTCTTCGGTTTAGTCCTGAACCACTTCCAATGCATGTTTTGAGCCTCATATGCTCGTATTAGGGACTTTATGATTGAATGTAGATAGTTTTAATTTGGATGCAACTTTTATGTCTCTAAATTATGAGAATGCTTGTGTGGTAAGTCCGATAATACCTAGTGCTCTATTCCGGTGTTGAATACGGGTAAGGGATGTTTCATGCTGAGGGTGTCGCGACATACCCCTGAAGACAGCTGTAGAGGAGTAGACTGACTGTTATGTTGCGACACAAGTCCTAGTATGTCGTGACATCGATCTGTGATGAGAATAAAACACAAAACAGAGGACTTTTGATTTGCATAATCAAACTTAAAGCTCGGGAACGTCAACTAACCTTGGGTTAAGGACGACGGCTACCTAAAGGCTATAAATAGGCTCCTTTGGCACACATTATGGACACACCTCATTAGCTTAGATTCTCTTTTTAGGTTTTAGGTTTTGTTTTCTTGCTTCCTTTAGGTTTTCATAGTTTTAGTTATTTATTTTCTTCAAGAGATCTGATTATAAAGGATATCAACTCTTGAAAATCGTACCACAAATAGAAACTAATAAAGAGGCATGAAATCCCATATAAAGACATCACGATTCCTTGTGGAAAAAAACTATTTGCTGATATAGAAATAAAGATATCAAATTCCTATCAAGATAACTAGAAGTTCCAACTAAGAAAAACCCTAATGAACCAAAAAAAAAAAGGATAACGGCCCAACAAAAATTACTTGTTGTAATACCCTAAACCCGGCCTAGACGTTAGGGCCGAATTTGGCGTGTCACATTGAAGTGTTTTTCGAAAACCATGTTTTCATTAAAAACCCTTCTTGATAACTTAAAAATTCTTGCCGTTTTGAAACCTTATTTGTTGCGGAAGCTTAATTTAAACAAATGATTTACGAAAACATGATATTTAAAATTGAGTTGCGAAAATGTAGCGTTTGAAAATAGTTATTGTTTTTAAAAATTGTGTTCTACTTCTAGCAGATACAAATACAATCAAATCAAATCCCAAATTTAAAACAAACCATAGATAGGACTTATTACATCAAAACCCAAATTAAAGAAAATATAACTAAAAATGAAGTAACTTAAAATCATGAAAATGCGATTGTTCGTAGTGTGGCCACCTCCGAGTCCCTCAGTACGTCAAACCGTCACACTAGGGATTACCTGAAAAATTAAAAACGGGGTAAGTTTGCGAAAACTCAGTGTGTAATCCCCTTACTAGAGTAACAGTTAGTATACAGAAATAGAAACCGAAATAGTCCGAGCCAAAGCCCTTTAACAGTACAGTTCAGTTCAGAGCATACGTGGGCCAAAACCCACTACAATATCATTTGGGTCACAGCCCATAATAGAGTCAATTGGGCCTAGCCCAAACCAATAACAGAACAAGTGGCCTAAGCCTAGTACAGTGACAGATCTCATAAATAGATTTGCAATAGTATGAGGATGCATCCCACCCCGATCCAGCCAACACACCATCCGTAACAACCCTACACTCCTGTGGGGATTAAATCGACCCACCCAGCCAACACACCAAGCTTAGCACCGATTACAGCACTAAGTCAATAGAACGGCTCGGCGCCGTAGATAGAACGGCTAAAAGCCATAAACCGAATGGTTATAAACCATAATCAGGATGGCACAGAGCCATAATCAGTAACTGTAATAAGTTTGGCACATAGCCATCAGCGACGGTAATATAATCGGCACGCAGCCACGAGTAATTATGATCGACATAGAGCCATCAATATATATGTTATGCACATAGCCACGGGTAAATACGATTGGCACAAAGCCATAATCAAGATAGCACAGAGCCATAATCAGATTAAGTGGCTTTAAGCCGTCTGTCAGCCCACAATCGTCTTATACGACTCGTGCGACCTTAACAGATCAATACTGAATATACAATCGTCTCATGCAACCCGTGCAACCCTATCAGAACTTCCTCCGTATCAATGTCCCCACCCCATACAATATGTCGTGTATGTCATGCTCGATCATTACACGTGTATGCAAAATGGCCATGCTCAGTAACAATCATTTAAACATATATTAAAAGCATATCAGTCACACGACCACGGTCAAGTCAGTTAAAACACAGTCAAATCAATCAAATTCATAGTCTAAGTCAGTCATTTACCCACAAGGGCAAAATAGTCATTTACCTTACAACGGTATTACGGTCATTTTACCTTATAGGGACATTACAGTCATTTTACCCTACAGAGGTATTACGGTCATTTTACCTTACAGGGGCATTACGGTCATTTTACTCTCAGGGTATTACGGTCATTTTACCCTACAGGGGTATTACGGTCATTTTACCTTATAGGGGTATTATGGTAATTCTACCTAATAAGGGTATTTTGGTAATTTTACAAATTGGGGGTATTTAGATAATTTTACAAATCGAGGGTATTTCAGTAATTCTACCCTATAGGGTATTTCGGTAATCCTACCCTTCAGGGGTATTTCGATAATTCTACAAATTAAGGGTATTTAGGTAATTCTACAAATCAGGGGTATTTCGGTAATTTTACAAATTAAGGGTATTCTGGTAATTTTACAAATTAGGGGTATTTCGGTAATTTTACAAATTAGGGGTATTTCGATAATTTTACAAATCGAGGGTATTTTAGTAATTTCACAAATCAAAGTATTTTGGTAATTTTACAATCCGGGGCTTAACGACCCAACAGAAGGTCCACCGTCGCCTCGAGCGACTTAAGTAATCCAAATAGACACAACAGTGTAAATGGGCCTAAGGCCCATTATTCGACCCAAGTGGGCCCATACGCTCGTGTGGCCTAATTAGCCCAGAAATAGCCACAGCTATACGAACAGCGCAGTTTGAACTAATAGAAACCGGATAACATGCATTTTATCCATGTGGGGCCCACTAGTTCAGTGGGCCCACACGACCCATTCGGCCCCAACGCGGCCCAAAATGACCTAAGCCCATGAGAACGCTCATGGTGGCCTCAACCATCTTACGCCCATATTCGTGGGTTCGGTCCATCACAAGTGCAATCGCACGCTTGTGTGGCATTATTCGTCAGTACTTCGGCTTTTTGACATTTTGTTAATCTACGATCAGAAAGAGTGTGGTTACACACCCTCTATCGGCTTCTTCGCCCACTATCGGATACAGGGTACTATTACACACCTTCATCTTATCAGTCGGCTATTAGGTACAGGGTAAAAATACACACCTGATTGCAAACGTGTGCAACTAACCCACAAGAACACCAACCTAACACAATCAGAAACTTCGGTTAGTCGATTATCAATCAATTGAAGAGAACCTTAACCCAAAACTCCTGTTCGAGGGCTTACTTATCACCTGGCTTAATCAATCTCACTCAGGCCATCGCAGGAGATCACTTCACTTCAAGTCCTTAAAAAAAAACTACTTGCATCCCATTCGCGACTCAATAACTAATATCATATACGCAAATAATTGAACCAAAAGTATCATAACTTACCCAAACTATGGAATTAAAACTGAGAGACAGAAGTATTCACCACCACAACACACCCTTAAATCGAGGCATGAGAAGAAACAATCGCACTCCCCTGAGATCAAGTATTCGACTAGCATAGAAGTTTAGAGGTTATTCTGCTCTAGCAAAAGAGGGGGGAAATGAGAAAAGCCAAAAGAAGGAAGAGAGGAGATAACAATGTGTTTGGCCAAAAACACATCAACCACTTGAGAAAGAACAAAAATATTCGGCAAAAGTGTGAAGAGGTAGGGGAGAGAAAAAGAATCGATTTGACAGGAGGTTTGCAGAAGAATGCAAAGTAGAGAACAGAAGAACCCGAAAGGTATTCGATATGACCAAAAACGAAAAGATACTGCCCACACTCTTAGCACAAATCGGCCTCCAAGAAAGGAAAAAAACAAAATGTTTCAAGCCACCGAATTAGAGAGTAAAAGACTACTCAAAGCCGATTTCTGATAAGCCAGAATTCTCATTAGGCACACACCCCTCTTTCCTTTCAAAATCCCAAATTTTCCTCCCCAAATCACTCAAACCATCCACCACCCTTAATCTACTCCTAAAATCCCTCCTCCCACCTCTCAACCATCCAATTCAAATTCCCCTTTTTCCTCCTACATTTTCTCCATGACCAATTTAACCTTCACCCTTTTACCAAGTCCACAACATCCTTTCAAATTTTCATTCCAATTTGACCACTTACCATCCCCATGTAGCAAAATAATTGTATTTTGCTTGCAAGGAGATTTAAACCCAAGCCCCCCTCAATAGCTCAACATGCCACTTGCCTCCTTGCCTCAAGCTCTTTTGTGCCACAAAATATCCTCAACTAATAAAAAGGTCTATAGGCCAAAGTCCAGGTTCCTTTAAAAGAAAAACCAAAATAAATTGTAAGAGCCAAGACTTGAACCCAGGCTCCCTTACAACCTTAATGACGCCACAACCACTAGACCACATGCTTCCTTGTGTCTCTTTTTAATCACAATAATTTAAAAGGCCTACATCCAAGCGTCCAGGGTTTTAATCACTTAAAACCAAAATTTTTGCTAAAGCCCAGGTTTGAACCCAGGACTTTTCCAACTCCTCTCAGGACCCTTAACCACTTGAGCAGACATTTAATTGTGTCATTCCTTTGCACAATTAAATACCTATTTATAGCCTCCTTACGGACCCAAACTCAAGGCCCAATACTCCTAGGCCCAAATTAGGGGCGTTACACTTGTTTTTCAAGAATTCACATTATTCATCAATATCAATTAGGCTTTCTTAAACTCTCTTTTTCAATCCATTCCCTATGATTAATTCTTCCATTCTTTCCATGTTGTTTATGAAAGCCATGAGGAACTAATCCTTCTATGGGGGATTAGCGAGTGGAGGTATGATCTTTTAACTATTTTGTAGGGTTATTTAATGGATCAACTGTTTGGAAAAGGAAGAATGTGAAATAAACACTTGGCCTGACAACCTTGAGAAGTCATTAAGGTGGGAGTTAACCCAAAATTGGTATTGCCCATTTCTGAACACCTTTACCCTAAGCTAGTCTGGACTATGAGGTCGGGAGATAAGTAGTTCTTGCTAACTCATTTTGTTAGTGAAATATCGAAATATCCTGCTAGGGTAGCGACTAGTTCGTTGACGGGGAACCCAAGACGATAGTTAATTGAAATTGCCGAAGCGAGCTGATCACCCATCCTCAGATTTGTTTTACATTATTTATCTTTATCTCTTGCGGTTTTAATTTCTTTTTATGTTATTTTATTTCATTATTTTACAAACCATAAAATACTTCTTATTTTACTCTCGTACTATAATTGACTTAAAGTATTAGTTAAATCTTTAATTGTTTAGGTTAAGATTGATTTAGTACTCGCCTCTCTTAGGTACAATCCTTGAAGTACTCACCTACTTCATTGTAAAATCTATATTACAACTTGTCCCATATACTTGCGGATACCTCCTCATAACTCTCTATTTTATAGCAGTATTCACATTTTGGACGTTAGTACGTCTGGAGGCGGTCAGTGACATTATAGACTTCACATTGATTTAGACATTTCCAATAGTAAATGTTACAATAGTGCTTATATGTGGATACAAAGTAAAATGAATGACAGTGAAATTAACAATTTGTCAATTTATATTGACATTATTAGTATAATTGAAATGCATTTTAAAGTAAACCAGAAGTTTATTGAACAAATGCATTTACTACTTGGCGTGACCAGTTAGACCATCCTGGATCATATATGATGTGAAAATTAATTGAGAATTTATATGGAGATTCATTAAATAACTAGAAGATTATTTAATTTAAAGAATTCTCATTTGTTGCTTGTTCTCAATGAAAATTAATAGTTAGAAACTCACTAGCTAAAGTTGAGATTTAATGTCTTGCATTTCTGAAATGAATATGGGCCCATTCATCCACCATGTGGATGGTTTTGGATTATATTATTTTGGTAGATGCATCTACAAAATACTCATATGTGTTACCAACTTGCAACCTGTTGTTTGCAAGATTGCTTGTCTAAATAATTAATTTCAAATCTTGCAATTAAGACAATTCATCTTGTTAATACTGATGAGTTTATATCTCAATCTTTTATTGATTGAATTTGAAAAACTTTTGCAAAAATTTTTTATTTATGCGCATAATAGTTTAAAGAAATTATTGATTGAACGCCTCTGATTAATATCTAAACTATTACTTATGAGAACTAAACTTCCTATTTCAACATGAGATTATGTTGATTTACGTGTTGTACACATCAAGCCAATAATTTTTAAATACTCCCCATTACAATTGGTTTTTTGTCAAGAGCTAAATATTTCTCATCTTTGAATTTTGATATGTGCGTATATGTTTCAATTGCTCCACTACAATGCACAAAGATGAGTGAATTCTCAAAGAAAGTTTGGAATATATATTAATTACAAGTCTCTTTTTATTTTTAGATATTTTGAATGTTTTGGAGATTCAATTATGACATGTTGTATGATTACTATTTTGATTTGATAGTTTTCCCGATATTAAGGGGAGAGAAATAATAGTTGAATGAAATCACTGCTTGTAATGAGTTACCATTATCTAGATCCTTATAAAGAGTAAATTGAACCATAAGTTCAAAAAGGATAACTCACTTTATTACAAGTTAACTGTCAAATGTATTCCCAAACTTAATGAGAATAACCAAGTGTTATATACCATTTAATATTTTGAATCAAAGTCCTAGTTAGAGGTGTGCATGGGCCGAGTGGCCGGCCCGGCCCGAAGGCCCCCCGAAATGTGGAAGGGTTTAGGCAAAAATATAGGACCGAAAAATGGGCTTGGACAAAAAAATAAAGCCAGTTTAAAAAATGGGCCGGGCTCGGGTAAGGCATTTTTGGCCTGGGCCCAGCCTGAATTCATTAAATGAAAAAAAATGTTTTTTAATAATATTTTCTTATTGTTTTTCTCCTTATTTTACTACCATTTTACTATTATGTTACTATTATTTTGTTGTTATTGTTTAGATATTATATAAAACTTATTTTATTGTTAATTTTGTTATTATTTTAAAGACATTTGTTAATTTTGTTATTATTTTAGAGGCATTTGCTTGTTAAGTTGCATCTATTTTAGTGTTATTTAAGTCTACAAATTTTTTAAAATTTATTTTCAATTTGTTGAAAAATATTTATTTTGATTTTTTAGTATTTTTATGTATTATATATATTTAAAATTATATAAAATATTATAAAATTAATCTGGCGGTAAGCCAGGCTAGGTTTTAGCATTTTATATGGGCGAGATTAGACAAAATTTTAGGCCCGTTTTTTGGGCCCGGCCCATGTACACCTCTAGTCCTAGTAGGATAATCAATTAGAATAAATAATAGATTGATCGGTTCTGTAATGGCCTAAATTCAGGGTTATCAGAACAGTAGTTTCGTAACCACAAATTCGATTTAAAAAGAATATTTATTTTAAAAATTATTGCATGAATATTAATATGATAGGAAAGTCGTATGAAAATATCGATAGAAAAATTTTACCAATTTAGTGGTTAATTAGAAAAAAATATTGAAGAAATTGGGTAAAAATGAGGTACCGAGACCTCGTTCTCATAAAATTGAGTCGAAAATATTTTTATAAATATTTATGAAATGTTGGTATTTTGGTATTAAAATTTTGTTAGAAAATTTTAACGTTTGGGTAGTCAATTAAATAGAAAGGACTAAATTAAAAAATGTGTAAAAGTTGTTAGAATGATTAAATAGCTTAAGTGTCTAATGATAAAGGATTTAAAAGCCAATTAGACCCAAAATTATTTGGGCTGGATGGCAAGGGCATGAAATTAGCAAGAAAATTGATGATTTAAGGGCAAAATTAGAATATTGCATAATTAACTAAATAAAGTTAAGACTAAAGTAGAAATATTCTTCATTCTCATCAGCCAAAATGCCATAGGAGGGGTTCTTTAAGCTGGTATTTCATAATTTTTGCATCAAGTGAGTTAATTCTTGCCTTTTTCTTGTAATTTTTATGTTTTTAAGACTTTTACAACTAGGTCCTACTATTAAATTCATTAGTTTTTGATTTTATGGATAAAATTGAAATTTACCATGGTTGAGTACTGGAATTTTATGATGAATAAACATGGATTTGAAGTTTTAATTTTATTAAAAGATGGATTTACTAAATGTTTTAGTAGGAATTTATATTTAGGACTTAATTGTGAAAAAGTTTGGAATTAAGGTTTGATGCTAAAATTCTGATGTCCAAAGGTTGTGAAGTAGTTTAAGATGATATAATAAAGTGTTAATTGAGGAAAAATCAGCTCAATTGGGGGGTTAATTGAGTAGGGACAAAATTATAAAAATTGTAAATTTTAGGGTAAATAAGCAATTTCAAAAATTAAGAGGTATAAATTGTGAAATAAATTAGATTAAAATTAGATGCTGATAAATGGAAAATTTATATTATAGATCAAGAAATTGAAGATAAACGAGGGAAGGAAAAAGTTGCCGAATAATCCCTAAAATCTCTACAACTACTACAAATTGTTACGGGTAAGTTTGTGTAACTTGAATTATATTCTTAAATACTTGGAATGTATGTTTATTGATGTGAATATGGTTTGTATGTTCATTGTATGATATTTGATGAAAAAATTGATAATTCTCGATAAAAATGAGAAATAAGTCTCGGTTGAATGAAATGGACCTCGATGGATCACTGAAAAGGGAATTGACGGTACAAAGGATCTAGCCCAGACGGGTGATCCTAATGATATAGCCCTCCCGAAGAATATATGTGAAATGGATTCAGCCCGGACAGGTAATCCAAATTAAGCTCATTAGAGTAATTGTCATTGCAGGGGATTTAGCCTGGACTGGTAATCCCGACAATACTCTTTGAGCATATGATATAGTGGATTTAGCTTGGACTGGTAATCCAGCTATAAGAAATAAGGTTCACGGGAGTGTGCTCTCTGGAAAAAGGGTATACCCATATGTGTACAAATTGACAGACCCGGAATTGTACACAAAAGTTTACTACTGAATATCCATCGAAATTCCAAGAAATTCAACGGGATAAATATGAGAAATGGAAGAACATGAAAATTATGGAATTGACGAGTTCATCAATCATTTATCTTTGTATTGAATTTATATGATGTTGCTTAACTAATGCAAAAGTTGAGTTTGTATGTGACAGGTAAATGTTTATGTGAATTGGATGTGTACTTATGTTGTTAAATGATGGATGTATAAGTATGGTAAGTATAATTTCCTGTTGCATGAACTTACTAAGCACCATGTGCTTACCCGGTTCTCTTTTTCCCTGTTTTGTAGTGCTCAAGAGCTCGAAGGTCAGAGATTAGTCAGAGCCTTATCACACTATCAACCCATATCTTTTGGTATATGAAAATGACTTATTTTGAAAGAATGGTATGTATAGACTAAATACCAATGTTTACATGGAAATGGATGTTTGTAACCTAGCTATTGGCATAGCTAGAGTAAGTATAATTTTGGGATTTTGAGAAAAAATTCCCTGTGATTCTGATTTGGTTCCGGTCTAGTTTCGATGCATAATTTAGGCTTCAGAAGCCCATCTAAGGGACGTAATAATAATTTTTGATAAATAAATGGTACTTGGTTTGGATAAATGGAAATTGGTTCCGTAAGTTCCGGTAATGCCTCGTACCCTATTTCGACGACGGATACGAGTAAGAGGTGTTACAAGTTCCAAAAATAAAAATTCTTCTAAATGGTCATATAGTGGAGGCGGGTACTTGTAACACCCTATACCCGTATCCGTTACCGGAATAGGGTACGAGGCATTACCGAAGTTTACTGAACATTTTGAATAATTCCAAGTAATTTATTATTCATATTCTGAAACTAATCATAACGTCCCTCTATTGGACCCTCGAAGCCCAAAACATACATTAGGAACCAACCAGAATTAAATCGGGATCATAGGAAATTTTTCGCAAAATCCTAAAATTTTTCTACATTGGTTAACATACTTTAATATTGACAAACTTATTTTCTCGACATGTCTCATTGAATGGATTACTTGTCCTAATATACATAATTTTCCTTGTATCAACTTGTCAAAGATAGTCTCATATTTACATGTCATGATACATATCATTCTCTTCTTTGTTTCTTCATAAATATAAATTATTCAATTTATTATGACAATATTTCATGTACCATCATTTTCATGAGTTAGTGTATATTTATTCCAGTAGCAGTTCATAATCTTGAATGTGCATAATTATCAGGCAAGTTTCACATACATGTATTTTCCATGTCATATTTCAAAATATCAAATAATTATCATTCTATGTATTTCAAGTTTAATTTCATGATTTCAAGTACTTTCCATTTTCTATATTTATCCAGTTGAATTTCTCGGAATTTTGATGGATTTCCAATAGTACACTTATAGTGTACAATCCCGGGTCCATCAATTCGTACACATATGGGTATACCCTTTTTCCAAAGAGGACACTCCCGTGAACCTCATCCTTACAACGGGATTACCAGTCCAGGCTAAATCCTCTGCAAGAGAGCACACTCCCGCGAACCTCATTTCTTAAAGTGGGATTACCAGTCCAGGCTAAATTCCCTGTAACATATGCTCAAAGAGTATTGTCGTGATTACCAGTCCAGGCTAAATCCCCTGCAACAACAATTACTCTAATGAGCTTGGATCTGAATTACCAGTCCAGGCTAAATTCAGACCCTAATTCAGATTACCCGTCTGGGCTGAATCCATTTTCCACATATTCTTTAGGAGGGCTATATAAGGATCACTCATCCGGGCTAGATCCTTTTTACACATATTCTTCAGGAGGGCTATATCAGGATAGGATCACCCGTCCGGGCTAGATCCCTTTTTACCGTCAATTCCTTTTCAAAGATCCATCAAATTTTCCTTTCATTCAACCGGGATTTCTTCCCCTTTTTATCAAATATATCAATGTTTCATCAATTTTCATGCAATGAACATTCAAATCATATTCACATCAATAACATATATTTCAAGTATTTAAGAATAAAATTCAAGTTACGCGAACTTACCTCGTTGCTTGTTCATGTTTATTGTTTCACTAATCCGATGTCTTTTCTTTTCCACGTTCAAGTCTCGTATTTGAGTTAACTGGATTTTTATAAATAAATTTGATCATCATTTTCATTCATTTCACATTTTGATACATTCAATTAATGTAACACCCTAAATTAGGGGTTGTTTGTAATTTAATTAATTTCCCATGTGTGTGCTTGAAGAAATAAATACTATGATTTGTTTTGGCATGTTCTAGGGTCTAGAAATAACCCCGAGCTAGGCCTGACTTAGGACTAAAAATTTCTCTTTAAGTGTTTAAAAGAAGGGAGCTAGGTGAGATAGGGGTTAAGGAAAATTTTGGAAGGAACATGACACAAGGATTTAATTGGCATGATTGGCTTGGTGCGTTTAAGGGTGTTGCAAGGGAGGAGGTTTGAGTCTTGGGAGTTACAAGGGGGAGTGTTTTATTTTGGGCTTTTGGCGTTAAAGGAAAGGGGCAGTATGAAGGTCTTAAAATTAAATGGTGAGGTTAAGGGCATGAAAGACGTTTCTTTGGAGTGGCTTGGGGTGCCACTTAAAGGCTTAAGGGTGATGGGTGTCTTGGGTTGATTCTTGGGAGTTTTATTTTTTACTTTAGGAAGGAATCGGCCTAGAAGGCCTTATAAATAAATGTCGAGGTTATATGACATGAAAGTCAAGGTGGTAGAGTGGTATGGGCGTTGCCGGGGGTCTGGCAAAGTGAGATCTGGTTCGAACAAAAAGCAAAGAATTGCTTTTATTTTTTTCAAAGTGGCGTTAGGGGGGGAAGTAATGGCTTGATTTTGGACTCTTAAAAAGATGAGGATAGGCTTAATTTTTGCACATATTCTTTGGAAGGGTAGTTGTTAGTAGTTTATTTGCTTTTAAATTGTTGAAGAGTGGCTAGGAGATAAAAGGAAAGATAAACCATGCTTTATTTTGATAATTAAAGGTGGAATTATCCCAAAAGGGAGGGTGTTGGCGAATATGGGACTCCTTGGGAGGCCATCCATATTCGGTTTTGTATAGCAAAGAAGTGCCAAAATTCATCAAGTTCTTTTCTTTTTCTCTCTTCAATAGTCTGGTCGAATTCTCCTTGATACATTGTCAAATTGTTCAAAATTTCCACTTCTTTTTCTTATTCCTATTAGCCGAATCTACCCCTCTTCCACTTAAGAAATTCCATTTCTTCCATCTTGTGTTGGTAGAATCTCTTGGGGCTATCAACTTTTCTTTTGTAGTTCTCCAAGTGACATAGTGGTAAGTATTTTCCTTAAGGTAATCTGTTTGATCCTCTCTTTTTGGTTATGGTAGAATGGTCTATGATGCATAATGATGAGATTTAACCAATTGTAGGAGGGACTTAAGCCGATTGAAGGAAGCTTTGGATTTGATTCCCTAAGATAACGTGGTAGTAACCTTGACCATAGGCCTTGATTATATTGAGCAAGCGATTTTTAACATGTGTTTTGGTAGGGATCTCAAGACTCAAGTGATAATTTCTGGATTTCGATAAGTGGGGTAAGTGAATAAGTTACATTTGGCCAAGGGCCATTAGTTAAAAAGTTTATGCTTAAATGCTGAAACTAATATGTGCCATGGATTTAGGGGCTAATTAAGGCTTCGGGATTGTTTGGAAATCAAATCCGTTTAAGGTAAGTGCCGCAAGAGCCGTTGGTATTTTATTTGGTTTGGCCGAATAGGCCAAAGTCACTAACCTTGGTAATTGGCCGAATATAGGGTCAAGATCTAGCGTCATAGATCGGATCTTCGGGATCTAGGAATTTCGGTGGTAACAGGTGTGTAAAAACTCACTACACACTTTATTAGTTTACATGACTATATTGTTGCCTTTTTAATCTTTTTGGTAGTGATTAGCTTGTGGCATAATCATGGTTGCCTGTAAGTCCCTATTACTTTGTCTATGATATATGATTGAGTTTGCCATCATATGCTGTTAAATGACATGTTGTACATAATGCATGATGATGGTGGGATTGATGAGAGGAGGGGGATGATCTTATGGACTGTCACTAGTGGTTTTGACCACAAGATGGGTTGGCCCCATCAGATTTATTGTGACTTTGGTCACCAGTGGTTTTGACCACACCGATGATAATTGTGACTAAGTCCCAGTGGTTTGGTACCACCAGTGGTTTTGACCACATTATGATATTTTGTGACCTATGGTCATCAGTGGTTTTGACCACACGATGGGTTGGCCCCATCATTTAATTTGTGACATTAGTCACCAGTGGTTTTGACCACCAGTGGTTTTGACCACACGGGGTAGTTAAGGAGTACGGATGGTTAGTGGGGTTGCATATTTGCATGTTTATTAATAAATTGTGTATGAGTTGTATTTTCCGGGTGGGGGATTTACACACTGAGTCTTGGTGGCTCACCCCTTCCCTTACTATTTTACAAATGAGTAGATCGCGGAGATGGAGCCGGAGAGGACTCGAGGTGGCCATGCTTATCATTGGATTTAAACTTATTTTGTTATAGATAATATTATTTGTTTTCCAAATCATTTTATTTTGGGATTGTAATAAGGCCGCTATTTATTATTTGGATGTTATTTTATTTTACTTATGTTATGCTGCAAATGAATTTACAAATGATATGTAAACCGGTTAAAAGTAACTTTTCACACTTAATAAACTTCTACGGGTTTTCAAAGATGTTACCATCGGGTAACAAAAATAAACCAAGTCAACTATAACTTTGACGTTTTTGAAATGTTACATGATCAAACGTTTTCAAAAGGGTTTATCAACACAACCATGTTTATAAAAAGCCCAACTGAGTTTTCAAACACCGTTTTAATACCTTAGCCACATTTTAACAAATTTTCACCAGACATGATTCAAATCATTTACTCTGTGACATACCAGATCCGGTCAGGACTCATGGGCCGGGTTTGGGGTGTTACAATTAATGCTCTAGGCAAAATTATTATTTTGCCCCTAAGCTTTTAATTAATGACGATTTCTTCCTTAGGTTCAGAAAAATAAAATTCTTGTAATTTAATCCTTGTTTCAAGCCTAATTATTCTCATATATATTAACAATAGCCCATGAATTCTATGAAATATCAGAATTTTCCATAATTTTAACATTTTCAATTTAATCTCTAAAACATATTTTCACCCGATCTTGATCTAAATTAATAATTTCATTCAATTTTATAATTTAAATAATAAAATAATTCATTTCATGTAATTTGGTCATTTTGATATTTTTACAAAATTGCCCATAAAGTTTTACTTTTATTCAATTTAGTCCTTAAGCCTAGAACATGCAAATTAGCCATGCTAGATGAATATTCATATATATTTTCCTCCTCCTCCTCTCCATTCCACATCCTTAATTTATATAACATGCTTATAAGTAACATTATCTATGAATTCACTATTTTCTTATAAATTTATTCAAAGTTGTCCGTTTGCGTCATAGTCATTAAATTATTTATATCTTGAGCTACAGAATTCCAATTTAAGTTCCACTTGATTTTTTAGAAACTAGACTCAATATATTCTTACCATAAAATTTTCATAATTTTTTGTTTAACCAATAAGTACATTTTATTCTTTAAAGTCACCCCTATTTCGCTGTCCGACAGTTCCAATCCCTCTTCACTAAAAATTAATTATCTCATCGTACAGAATTTGGATAATGTTACTGTTTGTTTATTTGAAAATAGACTCATTAAGGATTTTAATAATATAAATTATAACTCATAATTATTTTCCTTCAATGTTTTATGATTTTCCAAAGTTAGAATAGAGGAAACCAAAATCATTGTGACCTTATCTCACAAAACCTATTATATCTCATGATTTACAATTCCATTGCTTAAATAATTTCTTCTATAAGAAACTAGACTCAATTATATTTAATTCCATATATTATTCATCCTATAATTCAATTTCTACAATTTTTTGTGATTTTTCAAAGTTAGACTACTGCTGCTGTCCAAAACTGTTTTAGTGCAAAATGTTAATTACCAAGTTTATAACACCTTTATTTCCTTTCTCTACAATATTTCCCATCACTTTCTCTTATTTTCCTTCACTAACATATCAAGAACATAAAACCTTATATAAGAAAACTCTACATTAACACCATTTCCATGCTTTTTCCACAATATTAAACTTAAAAATATATTGAAATCTTGATGTTCTTACCTTGTCTTATTGATTTCAATCTTTGACTTGATTTTCTCTCTCCTCCAGCTTCTATTTCTTGAATCAAACTTGATATCCTTGCTCCCCATAGTCTCCTTGTAATGTTTCTCTCTTGATGGCTATGGAAATTCTTTTGAATTCTAAGTGAAAATGGTGGATTTTTGGTAAAAAGACCAATTTGTAAAGAAAACAAAATTGTCTTTCTTTCTCTCTTCTTCTCAATTGGTGCATGGGAAAGATGATGATAATTCTTCATCTTTCCTTTCTTATATACTAAATAAATAATAATAAAATAATAAAATATCTCATTAAAATATTAATAAAATAATATTTATCTAATTAAATAATTATAAAATATCATCAACATCATCATTACTTTCTAAATTTCTCTCTCTTCTAATTGACCATTTTGCCCTTTGTGATCTTTTAAAATTCCATCCTTGAATCATCACATAATTTGGTAAAATTATGATTTAGTCCCTCATAATTCTTTACCTATTCAATTTGGTCCTAATTCATCCATTTTCCTTAGTTTCTAGATCATTCCACCCTTAAAATATTTTCACTATTGGACCTTCAAATTTTTCATATTTACACTTCAACCCCTCAAGTTTTGAATATTTACTCTTAGGCAACAAAACTTTTCTCACTTTTACCATTTAGTCCTTTCTTGAATTAATATATCATAATATACTTCTCAATGTTGTCATAACTCCAAAATTTCTCTTTTTGTCGCTTTATTTCCTTATTTTACTATATCAAATATAATATCTTACTATAAAAATTTTCGGGGTATTACAGTACTCTAGAAGAGACCCAATACATAACTAATAACTAAAACTCTAGAAGAGATTCAAGTACCTGAAACTGAAGATTAAAATAGTGAAAATAAGAGATCTTGATAAGTTATGTCAATTTGAGAAAATGTCGAATTGATATTAAAAGCGGTCTACAATGGTTTTGCATACAATATTTGTAACACCTCTAACCCGTATCCGTCGCCGGATTAGGGATTACGGGTCATTACTTTTTATGTCACAACTTTTAATCAATCACTAAAGTCATAAATGAACATTCTTATATAATAATCCAAATAAATTAAAATGATCACATATGCATGTAAATGTGTATTGCATATAATTTCTTAAAACATACTTACCATACTAAACCTAAGTCATATACGGCATAATCATCAAAGAACATAAGCCGAACATGCTATGAACATTTATTCATACTACACAACAATGTAATTAACAAAAGCCCCAATTACTATATTTTTATTTATATACTACTTGCTCAGACAACTAAACCAACAACATCTATAAAAGATGATTTAAAACATGCTTCATTCAATTAACTAACTATTGTAAGATTGTTCACATATATAAATATATACTCCAAATGAGTCATTGTAGCAATTGACAAAATGGTTCTATTTATTTAGTAATTTAGGTCACCTTAACCGAATATACAGATGCACATACTTAGTTCTTAACTATGCAATAATCATGGCATTTAAATAAACATATATGAGATCACATGTACATTTCTCATACCAAATTCAAATAGATCCAAAACTCTATCGAACCAATGCACACTTAAATTTGTCTGCATGCGCATAATTGAGCCACAAATATTTATACAACTTATTCATTACTTTTGCATTCACCAACTGTACCTAATTTGTAAATCATTCAAACATATATATGTGCAAACATTGCCTTTACAAATGAATCAAAACAACCAATACAAAGTCAAGTGTATATATATATATATTCCATATATCCTATTATTAAGTGAGTTTATAGTCATACTCAAAGCCAAGTCATACCAAGCATCAAGATTATCAAAAATGAACTAATTATAAGCCATTCACATCATTCCCAAATCAAGCCATAAAATCAAAGTATTATATACACATGCTATATAACATAGTTACCAAATAAACTTATCATATGACCGATTATATATATATACCAAACTAGCATCATTGTCAATCCATTTTCGCATGGCTTAAATACATCCACAAAATACCATTTAAAACTTAAGCTAGCCTATACATGCCTTAGACTTAAAAATTCCAGCTAAAAAGGTACCAAAATAGGTCGATAGTGGGGATGACTTCGGTGACGATCCTCTGAGCTCGTAGCTTGATTGAAATCTATAAAACAAAATAATGAACACACACAAAGTAAGCTTACTAGCTTAGTAAGTCTTAAGCAATTAAGCTTACTAGCTTAGTAAGTCTTAAGCAATTATATTATAGCATTCAACCCTTCAAGCTTTTAAAACAATTGGTTTATTACACTGAGTATAAATAATTTAACTTATAAGTTCCTTATAACCGAATGCCATTACCTTACTTAACTTAACCATTATCATTTCTTACCATAAGCATGTAACTCTTCGAAATACCTAAATATAATAGGCATTCGCATATTCCAACCCAAGCAAATATAACATACATCTTAATCACATGTAATCAGTCATACACATATATATAAACATATTCAATCACTCTCACATTTAACATTTACACATATGGCCAAATCTCAAAGGCATAACCAAGCTTAAATTCCAATATATATATATATATATATCATACCCATTATTGGTAATATCAAATGCACATATTAAACTATTACTGAAAGCTTCAACTATATCACATCTTACTTAATTCGAATGGTAATATATTAACTTACCTTACTCCTTGCAACTATGAAAACTTATACTTACCCGAGCATTTAGCTTATTGCAATAATTGCGTCCCATCTTGTAAATGATTCATGAATTCTTTATTTATAATACATCACGGCATTAAGCACGCTAGGCATCAAAACTCGAAATACACACCAAGACTAGGCTCTGCTAGACCGAGATCCGAAATTTAAACACCGACCTTTAGCCTGCTAGGCAATAAGCCCAATATATTTCACCGACACAAGGCCTGCTAGGCTCGAAGCCCGATACAATTCACCAGCACAAGGCCTGTTAGGCAATAAGCCCGATATTCATATTACCAAACCAACTCATTCACATTACATATTAACAATATCACAAATATCACATATAATTCACATCACTTTCACATAGTGAACTCAATTAATTTAATTACATATCACTGTTAAATTACTTTCACACTTTCGGCTTTAACATATTTCAATCTTCAAGTTCATAATTCAACATGTATACTAGGTTATAATCGATAGTTACGATATTAACTTGCTTAAAGACTTACCTCGGATATCGTCAGACGTCGAGAACCGGCTATTCGTTAACTTTCGCCTTTCCTCGATCCAAGTCCGTTTTTCTTTGTTCTTGATCTAAACATTTCAAAATAAACTCATTCAAGTACATTTCATTTCAACTTAATCCAAAAACACTTAGATGGGAAAATTACCATTTTATCCCTGACATTTACAACTTTTACAATTTAGTCCCTATTGCACAAAACACAAAATGCACATAATTTGAACTCAATCACTAAGGGTCGAATCTTCCCCATGCTCCTACAAGTCCCTACATTTCATTTATTTTTCATTTTAACCCCTTAAAAATTTATTTTCTCAATTTAGCCTTATTTAGCCAAATTCATCAAAAATTCAAGAACAAAGTATGTTCATCAATTACATATCTATCATTTAACACATAAAACATCACAAAATTCATCATAACATCAATGGCATTTTACACAAACATCATCAATTCATGAAATTAAGACATGGGTTTTAAAGCTCTCGAAGCAACGATTACAAAAATGTAGAAATTATCGAAAACCGAAATAAAAAATTACCTTAATTTAGCTTGATGAATGCCGAATACCTAGCTTCTTTTTCTTTTATTTTCTTTTTGTGTTTTTCGGCAAGAACAACGAGAAATGAGACCACTTTTATGTTTCTTTTATTATGTTATAAACATAACTTATAATATAAATAAAATATTACTTTAACTATTTAATAAAAGAAATAAACATATAATATAATGGTATACATTAGTCATTGCCATCCACTACCCTTTAAATTGGATAATTTGCATTTTAAATGCTCCTAATTAGAAAAACAACCTTAACTTATTCCTTACACTTTAAACTATCAAGTTTATAATTTACGCGATTAAGCCCTTTTTATTTAATTAAGCATGCAAATAGTCAAATTTCTCTACGAACTTTCACACACTTTAATTCACATATAATAAACACAGAAAATAATATTTAAATATTTTTCGGACTCGGACTCGTGATCCCAAAACCACTGTTCCGATTAGGGTCAAATTCGGACTATTACAATATTATTGTTGAAATAATGAAATAAAAGGAAGATCTTGAATAAATCCATTGAGAAATACAGATATGGAATAAATTGGTCAAAATAGAAAGACACAACTCAAGTACAATTAAATTTGTGGAGTTTTTTGGACTAATAGTTTAAATATCTAAAGGTATAAAGCCAGTGAGGGTACAAATGAAGTAGTTTTGTAAAACATAATAAAATATGAAATTTTTGCCAAGTCCTGTCATTGATTATGAAAATATATAATATTTTTTTGGTGATACAATAATCTTTAGATATATTATTAAACTAACAGATTCATAAAAGATTTAACTTCGCTTTTCATGAATCACTATATAGTAAAGTTTATATTAAAATCCTTAAAAGATTTAGAATGCAAGAAGCATATTGAAATAATTGGGAAATTGTTCATTTATATAAATTGAAATAATTGAACATATGTGGTAAATTTAACTTAGTCAATAGTAGTTAAAAGATTATTACAAAATGATCCAAAATACTATTTTTATTTTTATAGAAAGATCATGATTAAAGTTTGTCATAATTATTATTGAAACTCTTTAAGAGATTAAAATATATTTCCCCTAAAATTTCCCCTCTCATGGCTTTCAAAAGAATATTGATATAAATGTTTAGCAAATACGTTCAAATGATCATTTGAAAAGCTAGTATTCAAGATTAAATACATATAATATGAGATATTATGTAATGTTTTAACGAGACACATTATCAATATCAATATCAAAATAAGTTTTGATCTACTTAAAATTCTAATAATGACTAGAACTAAGGGTTTACGGAAAATATTTTCTGTATTTTCCTATGTTTGTTTCACAGAAAACAGTCTTATAAACAATTATCCAAACAATAAAAATATTTTATATAGAAATCTACCAAATAACAAAAAATATTTTATACAAATTTATTCAAACACTAAAAATATTAACTTTTTAAAAAATAATTTCAAAATCATTTTTAAGAACCATTATAAACATTCCGAATGATCAAGCTCTCTTATTTATTCTCCCATTTTATAACAAGTATTTATGATAAAAATCTAAAATATCTCGAATATTTATTAACCCTTAAAAGGCTTATTTAAGAACTGGTTGTGTATAATCTATAGATAAATTTAAAGTTATAATCTAAAAACTTTAATCTAAAAAACTTCACCCTTTTTATTTATTCATTCATTTTCACTTTAGGGTTTCAAGTTTCTCTCTTAACCTTCTTCTCTTTAGGGCTCAAATTCTCCCCTAATTAATCATTGAATTTTATTTCATTCAAAACCAAGACAAAGGCGTGTTTTCCCTGATTGTAAATTCTAGGGTTTTACATTCATCCGAAGCGTGGATTCCTTTGTTTTCGTTTTCTAGGGTTTCGATAAGCTGTTGTTGAGATGCAACGAATAATCGGATCAGGAATCGTCTGATCTTGTGGTGGTGACCGTCCGATAATCAGGGGCGTTGGTCCCCTTTGTATGGAAACTCGGAGCCGGAAGCGGGCGGAGGCCTCCTCAGCTGCCCCTTCATCTTCTCCCTCCGGTCCCACCACTCGCTCTCATAAACGCGTTCGTCTCTCTTCCTCCTCTGCCGCTGCCGCCGCCACCGTCGCTGTTACTCGCTCCCGTACTTCCCGCACATCACGTACTTCCGCTGCCTTAATGGACCCCACTACAATCGAATCTTCTTCCGGTTCCCGCCGTGATCGCCGTTCCAGCAAAGCTAACCAAACCACCACAAGTGACAATCCGAATCTTGCCTCTGATAGAGGAAAGGAAAAGGAACATGATCCTAGGATTCGCGATAGAGATAGAGACAGGGATAATAGAGACAACAACAATTCTAATCATCCTGAGAGAAATTTAGGATTAAATATGGATGCCTCTGGAGGCGATGAGGATGATAATGATAGCGAAGGCGGTGTAGGGATTTTGCACCAGAATCTGACGTCAGCAAGCAGCGCGTTACAAGGCTTGTTGAGGAAGCTTGGTGCCGGACTTGATGATTTGCTTCCCTCATCGGCAATGGGTTCCGGGTCTTCATCTCATCAAAGTGGGAGGTTAAAAAAGGTTCTGTCTGGATTGCGTGCTGATGGAGAGGAAGGGAGGCAAGTGGAGGCGCTGACCCAGCTGTGTGAAATGCTTTCAATTGGTACTGAGGAATCGTTGAGCACGTTTTCTGTTGATTCCTTTGTTCCCGTGCTCGTTGGATTGCTGAATCACGAGAGTAATCCTGATATTATGATTCTTGCTGCAAGGGCGCTTACTCATTTGTGTGATGTGTTGCCTTCTTCATGTGCTGCTGTTGTGCATTATGGTGCTGTTTCATGTTTTTGTGCTAGGTTGCTCACTATAGAGTATATGGACTTGGCTGAACAGGTTGGCATTTTGGTTACTTCCTAAATAATTGATTGTTAGAAAATGAAATTGATCAAATATGTGGTTAAACTTAAACACCCTTGAGCTGATTGAGCGACATCTTCCATTTCATTATGAACTAGGGTGAACTGCAACTAGCTAATTCTACTAGAAGTTGGCCCCCCAACTGATAAACATGGGATAGTTGAGCACTTTCCTGAAAGCCTATTTGACTTAAAATTTGCTTGTTTCTAACTAACTGTTAAAAATTAATATTGTGGGTATTCTTTATTGTTCTTAGTTATGGACTTGAATTAGAAAGTTGAAAAACTGTAGAAATGCTCCTCTCCACATTCTTATCTTTCTGGTTGAATTGCTGCAACAGTCTCTGCAAGCTCTGAAGAAGATATCTCAAGAACACCCAACTGCCTGTCTGCGAGCTGGTGCTCTCATGGCAGTGCTTTCATACTTGGATTTCTTCTCCACTGGGGTTCAGGTTATTAATTTGTGAACATTTTGAGTGTTAATCAACATCTACGGAGTGGAGAATTTTCTTGCTATTTAGATTCTTATTGTGTTTGTTTCCTATATTTGATCCCATATTCCAGCGAGTGGCACTATCTACTGCTGCAAATATGTGCAAGAAACTCCCTTCAGATGCAGCTGATTATGTCATGGAAGCTGTACCACTATTAACAAATCTTTTGCAGTATCATGATTCGAAGGTAACCTGAACATCATATTAGTGATGAGTCATTTGTTGTCAATTATGTTTCATCCTGAACGCTTAGCTATCTTCCTAGGTGCTGGAGCATGCATCTGTTTGTTTAACGCGCATTGCTGAAGCCTTTGCATCTTCCCCGGAAAAATTAGATGAGCTTTGCAATTATGGACTGGTTACTCAGGCTGCATCTCTCATTTCCATAAGTAATTCTGGAGGTGGACAGGCATCATTGAGCACACCAACATATACGGTGAATTGATGGTGCTCCTTTGTTTATCTATTTGAATGCATTTTATGTACCATTTGATGACATTTGGGTTTTTGAATTCAGGGCTTAATTCGGCTGCTCTCAACTTGTGCAAGTGGGTCTCCCTTGGGAGCAAAAACTTTACTTCTGCTTGGGATCAGTGGCATACTTAAAGATATACTATCAGGTTCTGGTGTTTCGGCTAACTCATCTGTTTCACCAGCGTTAAGCAGACCGGCAGAGCAGGTAACAATTTTAATTCAAGCTGAAGAGTTGGTAGTTATTATTGCTGGCTGTTTATTGAACTGTTTTACATGTGTACGATGCTATATTAATACAAGTGGAGCTGAGGAATTGATATAACCTTTAAAGACACAAAGTATCAACTCCAAGCTTTACTATTAATTTTTGTGAACATTGCATGTCAGTTGTTTTTTGTTTTGTGGTATCTGTTTTTAGTTAAGGCCGAAGAGATTGTAGTCTTCATTGCATGTTGTTTATATATACCTGTGTACATATGATACGTGTAAGGTTTGAATGTTATATTTTTACTAGCAGTGAGGAAAATTGTATAAATGTTAAGACACAAAGTTTAACCCTTTTTATTTGGTTAAAAGTTACTTGTTTTCAGTACTTCTATTTATTTCTTGCACTTTGTACAATCTATATTGACATACTAAATTAGTAATAGCTTATGCATGTAAGGCATATTTGTCTGATGAGTCTTGTAATTCCTATGTGTAGATTTTTGAGATTGTCAATCTGGCAAATGAGCTTCTTCCTCCATTGCCACAAGGAACCATCTCCCTCCCTGCTAGCTCTAATATATTTGTGAAAGGATCTATTTTGAAGAAGTCTCCTACTAGCAGCTCTGGGAAGCAAGAAGACACCAATCGAAATGCTCTTGAGGTTTCACCCCGTGAGAAATTATTGAATGATCAACCTGAACTTCTTCAGCAGTTTGGAGTGGATCTCCTTCCTGTTCTCATTCAGGTAGCCTTTTCTTTGCATATGGCAGTTTGGTTATCTCTTGGTTGTTGGTACTGTCTCTTATCTTTTATGGTATTTTCTTTTTGTCTGTTAGTATTATATAGTTCCTTATCTTTTGTCTATCAGATCTATGGTTCCAGTGTCAACAGCCCTGTTCGCCACAAATGTCTCTCAGTTATTGGAAAACTAATGTACTTCAGCAGTGCAGAGATGATTCAGAATCTATTAAGTGTGACAAATATATCTAGGTATCCACCTTAAGTAAAATAGAGTCGTTAACATATTCATTGAATGATTGGTTATAGCGACTTATTATTTTGTTTGATCTTATAGCTTCTTGGCTGGTGTTTTAGCATGGAAAGATCCATATGTCTTGGTTCCTTCCCTGCAAATTGCTGAGATCCTCATGGAAAAGCTTCCTGGAACTTTCTCCAAAATGTTTGTTCGAGAGGGTGTGGTTCATGCTGTGGACCAGCTTGTTTTAATTGGTAATCAAAATACCACTCCTGTTCAAGCATCTTCACTTGAGAAGGATAATGAGTCTGTATCTGGAGCTTCATCACGTTCTAGGCGATACAGACGACGTAGTGGTAACTCTAATCTTGAAGGAAGTTCTATGGAGGAGTCCAAGAATCCAGCATCTTTAAATATTGGCTCACCTACTAATTCAGTCGAAATTCCTACAGCCAATTCCAGTCTTCGTACTGCAGTAAGTGCATGTGCTAAAGCATTTAAAGATAAGTATTTCCCCTCTGATCCTGGGGCTGTTGAAGTTGGAGTAACAGATGATCTGTTACACTTAAAAAATCTTTGCATGAAATTGAATGCTGCTGTTAATGATCAAAAGACCAAGGCAAAAGGAAAATCTAAAGCTTCAGGGTCTCCGTGGGTTGATTTTTCTACTAGCAATGAAGAGTATTTGACTGGGGTGATTTCTGAGATGCTAGCAGAACTAAGCAAGGGGGATGGTGTGTCCACTTTTGAGTTTATTGGTAGTGGTGTTGTTGCGGCGTTGTTAAACTATTTTTCTTGCGGGTACTTCTCCCAGGAGAGAATTTCAGATGTGAACCTGCCCAAGCTTCGTCAACAAGCCCTTAAGAGATACAAATCGTTTATCAGTGTTGCCCTTCCTTCTAGTGTTGATGAAGGAAGTATGGCTCCTATGACTGTCCTGGTTCAGAAGCTTCAAAATGCTTTATCATCTTTAGAGCGTTTTCCTGTAGTTCTTAGTCATTCATCTAGGTCATCTAGTGGGAGTGCACGCCTCTCTTCTGGTTTAGGTGCATTAGCTCAGCCTTTAAAGTTGCGGCTCTGTCGAGCTCCAAGAGAGAAGTCTCTTCGGGACTATTCTTCGAATATTGTGTTGATTGACCCATTAGCAAGTCTAGCAGCTGTTGAAGAATTTCTTTGGCCTCGAGTTCAACGAAGTGATACTTCTCAGAAACTCTGTGTGACTGTTGGAAATTCTGAGTCTGGGAACACAGCTAACCGGACTGATGTATCTTCTCCGTCTACCTCAACTCCTGCTTCTACCACCCGACGCCATACTTCAAGGTCCAGATCATCTGTCAATATTGGAGATGTGACCAGAAAGGAGCGATCACAGGAGAAAAGCACTAGTTCATCAAAGGGAAAAGGTAAGGCTGTTTTGAAGCCTTCTAAGGAGGAGCCAAGAGGACCTCAAACAAGAAACGCTGCTCGTAGAAGAGCTGCTCTGGATAAAGATGCTCCAATGAAACCTGTAAATGACGACTCTACTTCTGAGGTATGCTTTTTGATTATTAGATATGATTTTTCATTTGTTAATAAGGCAGTCATGTCCAATATGACTATGTCAGGACTTCCCTGTTTTTAGCTTGTGTTTCTTCTCTGTTGCTTGCATGGAATTGTGCCTTTCTTTCTATTTCCTGTTGAATGATCATCATTTGACCCTTATTTGGTTGGTTAGGATGAAGAATTGGATATGTCCCCTGTGGAGATTGATGATGCTTTGGTGATTGAAGATGATGATATTTCTGATGATGAAGATGATGAACATGAAGATGTAAGTTATATTGTGCCTGTAGAAATGTGCAGCCCCTTGTTGATTGTAAACTCCTTTTAAATCTTACTATTGATTGATGGAAACGTTTTTCTTTTCCAGGTGCTCAGGGATGATTCTCTTCCAGTTTGTACACCTGATAAAGTACATGATGTTAAGTTGAGTGATTCAGCTGAAGATGGTTCACCTGCTCCAGCTGCAAGTGATAGCCAAACTAATGCAGCTTCAGGATCTAGCAGCAGAGCTGCTGCTAATAGGGGTTCAGACTCTGCTGATTTTAGGAGTGGCTATGGCTCAAGGGGTGCAATGTCGTTTGCAGCTGCTGCCATGGCTGGGATTGGATCTGCCAGTGGTAGAGGTATTAGGGGAGGTAGAGATCGACAAGGAAGACCTCCTGGCAGTTCTAATGAGCCTCCAAAGTTGATATTCACTGCTGGTAATAAGCAGCTCAACAGGCATTTGACCATCTATCAGGCCATTCAAAGACAGCTTGTGTTGGATGAGGATGATGATGAGAGATATGCTGGTAGTGATTTTACATCTAGTGATGGAAGAGGGGTGTGGAGTGATATCTGCACAATAACATATCAGAGGGCTGAGAGCCAAGCTGATCGATCATCACCAGGGGGATCAGGTTCTGCTACAGCATCTAAATCTGGTAAATCTGGTTCATCCAATTCCAGCTCTGATCCCCAACCTCAGAGAATGTCTCTATTAGATAGCATATTGCAAGGGGAACTTCCTTGTGATCTAGACAGATCCAATCCTACTTATACTATATTGGCACTGTTGCGTGTGTTAGAGGGTCTGAATCAGCTTGCACCTCGTTTGAGAGCTCAGATTGTTTCTGATAATTTTGCTGAGGGGAATGTTTTAACTCTGGATGAGTTGAGCACCTCCGGTTCTAGAGTTCCTCATGAGGAATTTATTAATGGTAAGCTGACTCCAAAACTGGCGCGGCAAATTCAGGATGTTCTTGCTCTATGTAGTGGAAGCCTTCCTTCCTGGTGTTACCAGTTATCAAAGGCATGCCCCTTTTTATTTCCTTTTGAGACACGAAGGCAGTACTTCTATTCAACTGCCTTTGGGTTGTCTCGTGCATTATACCGTCTGCAGCAGCATCAAGGTGCTGATGGCCATGGGTCAACTAATGAAAGAGAGGTAAGGGTTGGGAGATTACAGAGGCAGAAAGTTCGTGTCTCCCGGAACCGCATTTTGGATTCTGCTGCAAAGGTGATGGAGATGTATTCCAGCCAAAAAACTGTGCTTGAAGTTGAATATTTTGGAGAAGTTGGCACCGGATTGGGTCCAACCTTGGAGTTTTATACGCTTTTAAGTCATGACTTGCAAAAGGTTGGACTTGCAATGTGGAGGTCGAATTCTACATGGAACAAGTCAGTGATGGAAATTGATGGAGATGGAGATAAAAATGGAAAAACTGCTGGTTCTGCTACTATTGATGGAGATATAGTCCAAGCTCCTCTGGGGTTATTCCCCCGACCTTGGCCACCAAATGCTGATGCTTCTGAAGGTAGCCAATTTTTTAAAGTAATTGAACATTTCCGGCTGGTTGGCCGTGTCATGGCAAAAGCTCTTCAAGATGGACGGCTTTTAGACCTGCCTCTCTCAACGGCATTTTATAAACTTGTGCTTGGTCAAGTAAGCTGACTGCAATTTTTAACTTATGGAACATTTTAAATCTACTTTAACCTGTATTTCACGTTTTCATACCGATAAAGTAATCCCTAGCATTGCCACAATGGTCTTTTACCTGTTCTTGCTAAAGTTGACTTTATAAACCATTGCAGGAGCTTGATTTGCATGATATTCTGTCTTTTGATGCCGAATTTGGCAAAATTTTGCAAGAATTGCATTTACTTGTTCGTCGAAAGCAATATGTAGATTCATCGGGTGGTGACAATAGTGATGCAATTGCTGACTTACGGTTCCGTGGAGCCTCAATAGAAGATCTCTGTTTGGATTTCACGCTTCCAGGATATCCGGACTACATATTGAAGCTAGGGGATGAAACTGTATGTCTTCAACCTCTCATTCTATTACCCCCACCTCATTTTTTTGTCAAGATTTTTTTTAATGTAATGTTAAATATATCAGGTGGATATCAACAACTTAGAGGAATACATATCTTTGGTGGTTGATGCAACTGTGAAGACTGGGATTATGCATCAAATGGAGGCATTTAGAGCTGGTTTCAATCAGGTGAAGATGCTTTCTTTGTTCTGAGTTTCTTGACTAATTACAAATTGATGTCCATCATGGATTTACCTAACATATGCATGTAAGGAGCTGTTTTTGGGATCGATCTCAATGTTAATATATCCATTATATAACATGCAGGTTTTTGATATCTCATCACTGCAAATATTTACACCCCAAGAGTTGGACTATTTGCTCTGTGGTCGCAGAGAGTTGTGGGAGGTAATTTGACACTTGAATTATGTGATCGTGTTGCCATCTTTGATCAGAACTGGTTTTGCACTTTGATTTTAACAATACTACTTTTAATTTTGCAGGCTGAGACTCTTGCTGATCATATAAAATTCGATCATGGATATACTGCAAAGAGCCCTCCAATTGTTAATGTATGTTTGTTTCATACTACTCACATTTTAAGTTTTTTGAGAGGCATTTAATCCATAATGATGTTTTGTTTTGTGATTTCTTAGTTGCTTGAAATTATGGGAGAATTAACACCAGAGCAGCAGCGGGCCTTCTGTCAATTTGTTACTGGTGCACCCAGGCTTCCACCCGGTGGTCTCTCAGTGCTGAGTCCAAGGCTGACAATTGTTAGAAAGGTAATTTGAGTTAGAATTAAAAACCTTTTCTCAATATTTCTTCTTGATTACAATGATGTAGACATTTGTCGTCTTGCATTGAAAATCTTATTAAGATGATTTTGGAAGTCAGGTGGAAATGGACATATTGATTGCAAAGGTTATGGCTTCTTTATGTGCACTGGCTTCAATACTTTTAAAATTGCTACTAAAGATGGAATAAATTAATGAGTGCTATGGCTAATGTTCTGATTCAGGCTAAATTATCGCTTTATTTATTTTTTGCTGTAAAATTAGTGCTGTTAAGATAATATTCCATTCACCTAGTCTAGTATCTAGAGCTATTCTTGTTTGGTATGTTGGTGGCTTGAATGCTAATCTGTCTGAAATCTAAATGCAGCATTCTTCGTCTGCGACTGCTGCTGCTGCCGCCAATGGAACTGGACCCTCAGAATCAGCAGATGAGGACTTGCCTAGTGTCATGACTTGTGCTAATTACTTGAAGCTTCCTCCATATGCTACCAAGGTATGTGATTATTTTTTATTGAGGAAGGGGGTTAAATTATTCTTGTACTAATTTCATGGATATTATTTTACATCTGACTGCCGCTGCTTTATAACAGGAAATTATGTATAAGAAATTGCTATATGCGATCAATGAAGGGCAAGGATCTTTTGATTTGTCATGAGTCCACCGCCACAAGGCTAACGAACAGAAGAGAATTGTGTGGTGTTGTGTTGAGGCAGTGTGTATATTTCTGAACAGCACAATCCGAGGGTCAATTTTTCTCACCTGCTGCGAGTATTTTTGATGTTCCAAAGTAGCATATTAATTTTGCTCAAATAATGGCATTTCACTTCACTGCTGCTTCTCCGTTACTAGTTTTAAGGAAGGGGGGACTATCTTTTCCAACTTCAAACTTTTCTCAAATTCTGGGTAGACTCAAATCTGATTTTTTCCCCTTTAGTTTTTCTAATATTTTCCCAAGTTGCATGCGACTTATATGCTAAAGCACAGAAGAATTTAGTAGGATGTTTTTTGTTAAAGCACTTTTGCATTCAGCTGCTAGAGCTTTGTATATAAAATTAGGGAGGAAAATGAATAAAATAATGATGAAATTGTTATTCCTTTTTCCTTTTTCATCCTTTGTTTATATTTAGTCCTTCCGGTTTTCTAAATTGCTACGAGTTTTCCTATGAAAAATTTGCAATTTTTGGGCTTGGTAAAATTTAGTTAAACAAATAGAAATACCTTTCAATTCTAAGTGTACGGATTTAGTTTGCTCAAAATTGGTTTTGCTACTTCCAGTTCTTCCATACTCTTTCTTTTAATTATGTGAATTTAATCTTCCACTTTTTCTTCAAATATGAGCAGTCTAAAAAAATTAAAATTTCCTAAATGCTTCTACTAATTAAACATAAATATTCAAAACTTATAATTAACCATGTACCACTGGTGGTCGCATGACTATTAATTTGGTAGTGATTAATATTATTAAGTATCCTTGAAAATTTTATATATAGAAATTTTTGTTCTATAGTTTGAAAGGGATTTCAATATTATTATAATTTTGTAATTTTTTTATAAACAAAAATAGAGAATGAGCCAAATTAATAAAAGTTGTAAAGGTTGAGGGGTTGAGTTTGTAATTATATTTCATTTTAAAGAGAACTAAAGGATAAAAACATCATCAACTCGATAACTTAAGACTAATTTTAAGCAAATTTAAAGTAGAGAAACTATATTCAAATAAATTTACGTAGACTATCCTTAAAATTTAAATCTCACTTAGAATTTTCTTAAAATTTAACCAAGTACTTAAACTGAAATTTTTAAAAGAAGGTATCTTCTCATGCTGTATTTCGTTGGAACAATAATTAATATAGGACATTAACAAAATTTTTATAAATAATAAAGAAAAATTCCAAATATTATTGAAGAAAAATAAGTTTGGAAAAGAAAATCTAATTAGAAAAATATTCTGTTTTTTTTTTAATTCTGCTGTTGATGCCGAAATGGATAAAAACCACTTTTTTCTTCCTTGCATTCGAATTTATCTAATATATATTGCAATTTATATATAATATAAAATTATTTAGAATATGTTGTAATTTATTTATGAAATATACAAAACGCAAATTTAAAAGATCGAACAGATAAATTATTGTTGATTATATTATTAAATTTTATTTTATTATTAAATTTTGAATATTAAAAATATTGACTTAAATGTCAAAAAGTTATTGTAAAAATTTAAAAATAAATTAAGCCCCTAATTAAAAAGTGCAATTAATTGAGGCATTAATTAGATGTTAGCGATCACTTGAGCTCCTGAAATATAGTTTTCTATCGAAACCTTTGACAAGTGGAAAAATGATGATGTGGTGGCTGATATGGTGTTTGATGTAGAAAATTGTTGCCGTGAAGGGTTTAATTTTAGAAATTATAAAAGACTATAAAAATAAAAATTATATAAAAATAATTAAAGTGATAAAATATTAAAAGATATAGAATTTATTAAATTTATAAAAGAGTTGTATTTTTAAGCTTTTACAATATTTTCACAGAAATTTAATAACTTACATCTTTTATATAATTTTCTAATTTTTATACAATATTTTAATAATTTATAATAAATTTTAATTTTTAAAAATTATACTTTTGTTTTCCTCGCACATTATCTTACATCATACATAGCTCCAATTCTTGCATCATATCTCCTCAACCAAAATCATTACTCATCACTCACTTTAAGTCACCAAATACTAAACTCATTGCCACTCAAACCTCTCACTCAACACTCCCTAAAGTCTGATTACCATCACACTTCAAGCTCCCCATTCCTTTCTTATCAAAACCGAAGACTCCAAACCCTCAAAATAACCAAATTTTTTTATTTTAAATATTTTAATAAGTTTTGTAATTAAAGAAAATAATATAATTTTCTATGACCTTTTTATAGTTAACTTTTCTATAATTTATTATTTTTATATTTTTTCATAATAAATTAATAATATTTTATAATATATAATATATAATAATTTTATATTATTTTTTATAATATTTCTAAATTTTTTATTCAATTTTAATAATTTTTAGAATTAAATAATTAAAAATAAAATAAACCGTCACAAAATAATTTAAAAAATCAATTAAGCCATCCACATTAGTATTTTTCCATGTCAATTGTCATAACATTGCTTATATAAGGGTACGGGGGCCGAGTAAACAAAGCTAGACACAGAGGGCCTAAAACGTAGAGTCGCCACTAACCAATTAAGGCTAGGTTGGTTAGCCACCTATCGTCTAAAAGTCTAGAATTAATACTACGAAAAATCCTAAAAGTCTAGACTTGATCTCATCATCAAATTTTGGGTTCGGGAGTATGGTTACGTGTGGGGAAGGTTATAACACCCCCACAACGCTTATCTGGGGATAGTCTTACGGGGTCTTAGGAGCTAAGTTTTTTTATTTTTATTTTTTAATTAAGCATATTAATGTTTTAATCTAAGCTAAAATCTTATGAAAATCTTAAATAAAAACTCTAAATAAAATGTTTTCGGTTTACTCGTAACTTGATTAAGATGTGTTCACCAAATTTATCTAATTTGAAACTTAAAATAGAGATTTTTACTTTTAACGAGAACCCTAAAGAATACCTAAATAATTTACCTTTAATTCCTAAAATTAATTCTATCTTAGAATTCTAAAAAAACCCTAGAAATTACCAATAAGTTAAGAGAAATATTAAAATCCATCTACATCTTATTCGATATATTATATATTATTATTATTATTATTATTATTATTATTATTTAAAGAATTAATTAATAACGTCCTATCAAGATCTTACGAAGTATCCTATGGCGAGTTTGTAATTTATCTTACTTTAAAATTCTTGATCTAAGATTTAAATTCAACAAAATCCTAAAATAATATATCTTAAATAACATTTATAAGCTTTCTTAAAAAGTTTCTAAAATAAAATACTTAGAAATACCTACTCATGATATACAATTCACCTACCAAAATCTTTAGTTTTAATCTTGAATAAAGTCCTAAAGAATATTTATATATTAATTTAAGATTCTAATATCATACGATATTTAAAATTAGTTTAAAACCCTAAAAAATCTTACATGTTATTTATAATTTTTCTAGGATAAATGGTAGATAAGATCTTAAAGACTAACCTAAATTCAAATGTAAAACCTTATGGTTTCATTAAAATGTAACACCTACTTAACAATCTTCATGTCAATAATTATAGGATGGAAAAATGACCTAAAGTTCCCTCTTTTAAAACGAATAGTAATAAAATAGGAAAATTAATTAAATTGATTAAAGTTAATGAAAAGTTAAAAATCTTTCAAAAATGGCAATAATAAAAAGAAAACTTAAACAAATGAAATAAATAAGACATTGACATGATGATAATGATAATAATAACAATAATACACACTATTCATAATACAATAAAAGAATCAAAGTAACATAAATAAATAATATTAAAATGTATGTAAGGGGAACGTAAAAAACATAAATATAAATGGACATGAAAATAAATAAAGACAAAATAAGAATGAATAAAAATTATACAAGTGTGAATAAATATAAAACATTAAAATAAAATGCATAATTGACATTAAATGTTGGAAAATTTAGACATCACATATATAATAATGATAATTACATGTTATTATTTACTATCATGATAGGTTAGTCCAAATTAAAAGTGATCTAATTTGGTTAGAATTTTATTGGGCTTTTAATTATTAAATAAAATATGGATCAAATATGTGTAGATACTCTTCTAATCAAATTCTAATTAATAATGGGCTAATTAGAATTTGATTAGAACTAATATGTCAAGGTTATAAATATTAGGGTTATGGTCCCCAAATTATACACAAGATATCTTTTCTAATATCCCATCATTAGGAAAGAGAGAGAGCAAAATATTCTTTGAATTTTTTGTGTGCTAATTTGGAAGATCAAATCCCCAAAATTCGGTAAAACTACAAGGAATTCATGGATTCAGGTACGCTTCCGCATTTAGTTTTATTCTTCATTTATTCTTGATGATTTGACATGATAGATCCTGGTTTATTAAGTTTTATTTCAGATTTATTTTACAAATCTAACAAGTGGCATCCGAGTTTTGTAATGTTGAATCATTGAGAATGAATTGATTCTTTATTATTTTTGGATTGATTCATTTTTCTTTTTTAATTTTATGGATTTGATATTTTAATTATATATTATGTTGAATCTTTGATATTCTGATAAATTTTTGGGTTTTGATTCTTTAAATAAAATTTTAAAGTTTTAAATAAAGTTTTAAGGTTTTAATTTTGTATAACTGGAAAGATATACTGCTTTTAATTGAGAATTAAAAAAAAACTGAAGATTTATGTTGTTTATACAGTTTTAATAAATATTTAAAAATTGTGTAGGTTTGGGTTCATTAGAAACTTTTTATGATATATATTTGATTATATCAATAGGTGGATTGTTAATCGCTAATCGCTTGGATTCATTTTTTTTATATATATATATATATATATATATATTATTTTGGAGACACTTTAGCAATTATGTTCAGGATTATATATATATATATATATATATATTGTTTTGGAGACACTTTAGCAATTATGTTCAGGATTTTACATAATGATATATGGTTGGTAAAAGAAATTGTTTCGTATAAAGTGTCTCTTATATCTTGATTGTTTATTAATAAATTTATTATATATGTTGAATCCTTAAGATTGATGGTAATATTTATTAGTTTTAATTTTTGTTATCGATTCAATTTTAGGGTTTTATTATAAATTTTTTAAATTCAAATCGGGTTCAACAATTGTACAATTGAATTTAATTTTTATAATCATTAATTCTTGAATTCAATATATAGTTGATAGAATATATTATTTATTATTGAGTTTATATGCTTATTCTTCTCATACTATTCAATTTAAGCATATATTTTGAATTTAGATTTACTTGGGATACGTAAGGCAAGTCGATCAGGTTATATTTTTATGGTTTAATTATGACGAAATTAGATTTTGATGCAAATTGATGTTAATCATAATATGTGTTTAAATAATTTGGTTTTAAGTTTGATTCTATAATCTTAAGTTTTGGCATCTTATGGTTCCAAATATTTGGTTAAATTATGATGATTTATTGTATGAATTGTGAGATGTATTGGCTTAAAATATTTTCAAGTATTCATAATCATAAATATAACTTTAGATTTATATGATAAATTCAAGGTAAGTTTTTCTATTTGATTATGAATACGTGTATATGTGTGAATTGCTTTGGTATTTTTATCCATGCCAAAATTATGAATACATGTGCTTGTTAATTCTATTTGGTTTTGATATATATGGTTTTGAAACAAAAAAAAAAAAAAAAAAAAAAGAAAAGAAGAAATAGTCAAAATTAAGGTTTTCAATTTTTATTGCATTATTAAGACAACTTTATTTTGGATTATTTCGAGTTTATAAAGCAATAAAAAATATAGCTTTGACATTTGACTATTGGAGAAATTTTAATTTTGAATATTGGTATGTTTATATATATATTTTAAAATAACTTAATTGAAGCAATAAGTCACCAAAGTGATTTTTTTGTATAAATTATTTTATTTTAAAATATAAAAGTTTGTATGCATGTAAATTATGTTATGTTGATATTGATCGGCCCAAATGAAGGTTAATAATATTACATGTGCAACTATGGTGATAAACATGTGACGATTATTTGGTTTTACATGTGAGTAATAAATCGGCCCAAAGGAAGATTTATTGTTCGACATGTTCTTATTGTCAATGTTTAATTACTACACCAAGATATCACTTACAAGTTAATATTTTGTCCAAAGATGAAATATTAATGGAGTGTCCGATATCTTAAGATGAGGTTTACCTTTATTCAAATTATTTTGGTTTAAATTTGAAGTCTTCTGTGAAGTGATTTATGGTTTATGATTTATTCAACTATTATTATATTTGACAACATATTGTATGTTGTTTTGGGATAAATATATATACATATATAAACTATTATCTTTTAATTTGATTGAAAGATGAAATTAAAAGAGATATTTTGAAACAAATAAATTCATATTTTGGCTTTTAATTAAGAATGTCTAATATTTTAAATAAATTAGTTGAAACAAAATGTCGCCAAAGTGACCTCTTTTGTGTAGATTAGTTTATTTGAAATATTAAGATGATTATATGTTTTTGTGATTCATGCGTTTATTAATTGACCCAAAGGTAAGTTAATATTTGGCAGAATTTCAACGACATCTGTGGTGATAAATGTGTGACAATTATAAGGTATTTTATGTGAGCAATAAGTTAGTCCAAAGATTAATTAATTGTTTGACATAATTTATTGTCAATGTTTGATTGATACAACAAGAGTACCGCCATCGTTAATATTCTTGTCCAAAGACTTGATATTAATGTTGTGTTTGATATCTTGAGATGGGATTAGCCATTATCCCGAATTTATTGTTTACTTATGAATATTGATGTGAGCTTATTTTATTTATTTTTGTTCTATATTCACTAATTCATATTCTACTGCCACAATATCTGCTAATATAAATTTTGTACCCATGCTTAATGGGACTAATTTCAATGAATGGAAAAGGCCCTTGTTTATAGTGCTTGGTTGTATGAACATAGACCTTGCACTAAGGGAAGAACTACTCGCACCTCTCACTGAGGAAAGCACCCCTATATTAAAAGGGACTTTGAGATGTGGGATCGTTCAAATTGCAAGAGTCTAATGATCATGAGGCACAGCATTTCAGAAGCCTTTAGGGGCATAGAATTTGAAAAGATTACTCAGGCCAAGGTTTCTTTGATGAAATTAAAAACGTTTTGCTAAAAAAATGAAAAGGTTGAAATGACATCACTTCTGACTTCTTTGATGTCTATAAAGTTAAGGGTTAAGGAAATTCTGAGCAATCTAAGGGCTATGAGTTTTATGATCCCATAATAAGAAATGTTTTTGAGACGGGAACTGCAACATTTTTTGAGGATGTTGAGTTTGGGGGGAGAAATAAGGTTAGAGACATTGCTTTTGAGGAGGAATTGGATTCTAACTCAGTTCCTACTATCACTTTTGACGATGTTTAGGTTATTATACCTATCATTGATCAAGAAGTGAATCCAGAACCTCTGCAAGACAATGTTGAACAACTCCCCATTCAAAATGAGATAATTGTTCCAGAAGAGCAAACTCAACAACCTCAAGAACAAGTGCCATTAAGGAGGTCCACAAGAGAAAGGAAAAATGTTATTCCAGATGATTATGTTGTATTTCTCCAAGAACATGAGGATGATAATGTAATCATGGAAGATGATCTAATCAACTTTCATCAGGCCATGAAAAGTTTTAATTCTAAAAAGTAGATTGATACCATGAAAGATGAGTAGAGTTTATGCGAAACAATAAAGTTTGGGAACTTGTCCTATTACCTGAAGATGCAAAACCAATTGGTTGTAAATGGCTATTTAAAACCAAGAGGGATGCAAATGGTAATGTGGAGAGGTATAAGGCACGTCTTGTAACTAAAGGATATACTCAGAAAGAAGGTGTTGATTTTACAGAGACTTTCTCTCCAGTTTCATCGAAAGACTCCTTTAGGATAATCATGGCTCTTGTTGCTCATTTTGATCTTGAGTTACATCAGATGGATGTTAAGACTGCATTTCTTAATGGCGAAATTGAAGAAACAATTTATATGGTGCAACCAAAAATTTTGAGTCGGAAGGCTCAGAGAATATGGTTTGCAAATTGACAAAATTCATCTATGGACTCAAACAAGCTTCCCGTCAATGGTACCATAAGTTTCATCAAATAATTGTTTCGTTTGGTTTTGAGATGAATATTGTTGATGATTGTGTGTATCACAAATTCAATGGGAGTAAGTACATATTTCTGGTTTTATATGTTAATGACATACTGCTTGTTAATAATAAGTATAGCCTCAATCAATACCCTAAGAATGATTTTGAAATTACAAAAATGCATTAGATTTTTTACATTTTAGCAGTGGAAAGTCTAATGTACGTTCAGATTTGTATACATTGGAATATTGTGTACACTATTGTGATGTTAGGCAGATATTTTAAGCAACCCTGGTTTGTACCATTGGATAGCATCCAAGAGGGTTATAAAGTATTTTCAGAGAATAAAAGATTACATGCTCACATATCGGAGGTCTAATTAGTTAGAGATCATCAGGTATATAGACTCCGATTTTGATGGAATATGGATACAAGATTTTGTCACTAAGGTGCAAATTGTGAAAAAAATTGCAATCTTTTATTCCAATAGCAAGGAGCACATCAAAGTAAAACACATAGACTTTAAGTTCACGGTTGTTAAAGTAAAAGTTCGAGTGGTTAGGTGCTTATAAAGCATATTAGGACAAACTCCATGGTTGCGGATCCGCTTACTAAGGAATTACACCTAAGGTTTTATAAGAGCACACTGCTCATATGGGTGTAATGTCATTTAAAGGATATTTGGTTTTAGTCGGAGTTTGTATTTTTAAATACTTTTATGTTAGACACATTTTCAGTCATTTTAGTTTAAAGATATTAAGTTTATTTTCTGCAGAAATAAAGTTTATTTGGTTTATTCACACTCTGATTGTGTGGTAAGGTTTGATCTCACTAAGGAGGACCAGTTGGAAATAGACATGTTTAGATCATATTGCATGTAATTTCCATGCTACACATCCATACTTGATCTATGTCATTTGGTTGTGTCAATATACGTGATCATGGATGGATTTAGTTACGATATATGTAACGAAAGTCGCCTTGGTTCTATGTTAACATAATTAATGGACGAGATTGTTCGGAATACCTTTTTGATATGATAGTAAAATTTTGAGCTCATAAGGTTATATAATGACATGTAATTATAAAGTAATTAGTATATATATGTGGTTCAAGTGGGAGATTGTTGGAAAATTTGGACATCACATATATAATAATGATAATTACATGTTATTATTTACTATCATGATAGGTTAGCCCAAATTAAAAGTGATCTAATTTGGTTAGAATTTTATTGGGCTTTTAATTATTAAATAAAGTATGAGTCAAATATGTGTAGATACCCTTCTAATCAAATTCTAATTAATGATGGGCTAATTAGAATTTGATTAGAACTAATATGTCAAGGTTATAAATATTAGGGTTATGGTCCCCAAATTATACACAAGATATCTTTTCTAATATCCCATCATTAGGAAAGAGAGAGAGCTAAATATTCTCTGAATTTTTTGTGTGCTAATTTGGAAGATCAAATCCCCAAAATCCGGTAAAACTACAAGAAATTCATGGATTCAGGTACGCTTCCGCATTTAGTTTTATTCTTCATTTATTCTTGTTGATTTGACATGATAGATCCTGGTTTATTAAGTTTTATTTCAGATTTATTTTACAAATCTAACATTAAATATATTAAGGTATAAATGTAAATGAAAGGGAAGATATAAGTGTAAATAATTTATTAAAGATGGAAACAAAATGACATAACTTGATTTTGAGACTAAAAAATAAAAAACTGTGGAAGACAGATGACTGATGTACCAATTAATTTGCTTTTAATTTTGAAATTCCAGATTAAATCGAATGTTTAAATAAACAAAAGGGTTACGGGTGTAAATAGGCCATAGAGTGAGGGCGGTGTTGCAAAGAACGAGGTATTTTTTGTAAAATTAAAAAGTAAGAGGGTAGGAATAAATTACCCATTTTTGGCACCTATAAATGAAAAAAACCTATTCATTATTTCATTTTAACCTCATTTTTTTTAGGAAAAAAAAAAATCCTCTTCCTCCTTCTATGTTGGCCATGGCTCCACCACCGAAGAGCCGGAGCCCAACAGCTCTCCGGCCTCCGGTGGTGGAGCCACCGCGTAATGTAGTCGAAATTTTTTTTTTCCAAAATCAAAATTTTCTTTTAAAAAATCATTACTTTTCTTACAAATCAAAACTTTATTTTAGAAATAGTTGAAAAAGATCAAAATTTGTTTTTAAAAAATTCAAACTTTTCCTTTAAAATGACTAAAAACAAATTTTATTTTAAAATCTAAACTTTCTCTTTAAAAAAAAACACTATTTTTCTTAAAGATCAAAACTTTTATTTGAAAATAGTTCAAAAAAATCAAAGCTTTGTTTTAAAAATTTAAACTTTCCTTTAAAATGACTAAAAAAATAGATTTTAAAATTTTAAAATCTAAACTTTCTCTTTTTTTCAAAAGAAAAAAAAAATCAAAACTTTTCCCAAGATCAAACCCTTTAAAAAAACCTTCATTTTAGAAAGGGGAGGGAAAAAATAAGATTTTTGGGGGCTCCTAAGGGCGGAGGATGGACGGTGTAGTGACGTCCCCTTCATCAGAGCCCAAAACCCGATCCCTCATAACATGTCTATGGCAAAAAAAAAAAAAAAAGATAGAAGAAAAAAAAAATAGAATGCTTATTGTTGTTGGTTTTTTTTTTTACCTTTTTTTAAGAACAAAAATATGAAAAGCCTCTTTTTTTTCATTTTATTTCATGTATATATATTGTTTTTAAATCTTGTTTATTTGTAAAAAATGATAATAATGATAATTAATAATAATAGTGGTAGTGATGATAATAATAATTTAGGCCTTTGATAGGCCCAAAAGGAAAGAAGAAAAAAAGAAAAGAAAAAGAAAAATAAAGGTCTCATAGACCGAAATTGGGTGAGCTTCGAACGGCCCCAGAGAGAACAAAAAATTAAATGGGCTCGCACAAAATGGGTGTCTACATCAACTACCATATCATCATTTTTTCAACGTTAGTTGCCACGCTAGTTGCCATATCACCACTTAGTGGCTCGTCAAAGGCTTTAATTGAAAACTATATTTCAATAGCTCAATTGATTGTGATTTTTTATTAGAGGCTTAATTGATTTTATTTATTTATTTTATGAAGTTTTTTTTTTCATTTAAATCTATTAGGCTAGAAAATACAAAGAAGGGGTGAATTGAGATTTTGAAAAATTCTACAAACTTTTCTAAATTAAAAATACAAGAGAGAAAAGCTTGGACACTTGAATTTATAGTTGCTCGGCCCCAATTGTCTACTCCCACTACCTTAGTATACCCCCATCAATGATTTCCTAATTCAATTTTTTGAATTAATACCTTTTAAGGATAATGTGTAACAACTCGTTTTCAGTGAAATCGAAATAGTAGTTTCAGGACCACAAATCTGAGTCAGAAAGAAAATTGTTTTAATATTAGTGCATTGTATGCATTATGATAGTAATAACGTATATAAATTTCATTAAGAAAATTTTACCTATTTCATGATTAGTTGAGAAAAGGACCAAATTGCATAAAATACAAAAGTTGAATTCTAGTGGCTAAAAGGATCAAATAGCTATGGAATTCAAAATTTGAGGTCCTTATATGGCAAATAGACCATTAAGAGGAGTTAGTAGATAAATTTGATGATTCAACTATGGAAAATTAGAAAAAGAAAAGGATAAAATTGGAAAGATGAAAAATAATAAAATAAAGAAAATATCATCATTTTATCATCATCTTTCCCAAATAAAATATGAAAACCCTAGCCATGGAGAATTTAAGAAAGAGAAATCTTATTTGGCCAAATTAGGTGAGTATTCAAGTCCCGTTTTTAGTAATTTTTATATTTTCGAGATCGTAATAGCTTAATTTAACTATCTCGAGGATTAATTTTCAAATTTATTAAATTAATAGGGTTTTTCCATGGATGAATATGCATGAATTATGGAATTTATGATAGAAAATGAACTGTTGTTGATAGATAAACAACTTTTGTAAAGTGAATTTTCATGAAATTGTGATTTAGGGACTAAATTGTAAAGATGTAAAATTCATGGAAAAATTCTGAATTTTATGAATTACATGGGCTGCAAATGTTATATGTAAAAATTGGTTAGGCTTGGAATAAGGATTAAATTGCATGAATTTTATTTTTCGAACTTAGAGACAAAATCGTCATTAATTAAAAGTATAAGGGCAAAATGGTACTTTTGCCTAAGATGTGAATTGGATTGAATTGAATATGAGATGTATTAAATTGATGTTAAATTCATTTATATAGATCCGGAAAGATCAAATAAAGAGTTAGATCGAGGAAAAGAAAAATTGTCGGATTAATAGGTTTTTGTATACGAGCAAGTGTCGAGGTAAGTTCGTGTAAGTAAATTGTATATTTATGTGATATGCTTGATTTATATGTATGTGATTTGTAAAATTGTTAATTAAGAAAATAAATCACATATCTGACAATGTCCGACAAGAAATAAATCCCGTTTGAACAAATGAAATTAGATGGATACAGGGTTCCGGAGTGGTTGTGGTTTTGCATATGTTGTGAACACACTATAGCTCACATAAGCATCTCGATATAGCTCACATGAGCATCTTGATATAAGCTCTCTTGAGCTTTTGATACATGGTTCTTCCAAGCTTCCCATTTATATGCTCCTATGAGCATTTTGATTGGTAGTGATCCTGTATATGTTGCGGACACACCGCAGCTCTTATGAGCGTCCCGATATATGGCTATCCAGAGGTTCCCGATTAAAAGCTCTTTCATGAGCTTCCTAATAATAGCTTTTCAGAGTTACCCATTATGCTCGCATGAGCTTTCTAATTTAAGCTCTTATGAGCTTCCTGTTATTAAGCTCGAATAACCTTCCCGTTACAAGCTCACATTAGCTTTCTGTTATTTGGCTTGGAAGAGCTTCTCGTTTAAATACTCAATGAGCATTCCTGAATATGAATTGACGGCATATAGTATGTACACTTTTTGTGTACTAACCATGTATTCATTGATATTATAAGTGGTTCAATGAGTAAAGTTATGATAAATGACAGTATGAATTTGTGATAAAAGATTATGGACATATATTTGACTACATGAACATGACTTGTATATGAAGTTTGAATACATGATATGGAAGGTACATGAATAAGGAAACTTGATTAATGTTAAGTTCATGCTTTTTTATTGATATTCAAGTGAAATAACTGACTAACATTTTTATGAGAATATGTGTATAGGCTATTGGCCAACTTGCTTTGAATATATTATGTATATTTACCTTAATGCAATTAAATGGTAAGTTAATTTTCATTATACGAACTTATTAAACATTAAATGCTTACTCTGTTCTATTTCCTCTGTTTTATAGTAATTCAGAAGCTCGTTGGGTTGGAGGCTTGGCAGAGATATCATCACACTATCCATCAGCTTATTTCGGTATAAATAATAAATACATTTTGGTTATAATGGCATGTATAGGCTAAAATGGTCATGGATGGTATGTATGTGTTTGGTTGAAATTATCCATTTGATATGGCTTGTAATTTAGTTTGTTTTGATGTGTATATATATGGCCTTAATGTGTTTGATATGTTCTTAAAATAGTTAAATGATGGAACTCTTGTAAGCATATTAAAAATTTGATTGTGAAAGTATTAAAATGTTAATGTAGGTGGAAGACCAATTGAGTGAGAAATAAGGCTTGGAAATGGCCTTATTTTATCCAAACGAGTAGAGACACGGGCGTCTGTTTTAGCCGTGTGTGACACACGGCCATACGCACGGGCGTGTGGTTCAGTCGTGTGTCCCCTGCATCTTTAAAATTGCAAAACAGAATGCTCAAGTATTTTCCCACAGGCCTAAGACACAGGCATGTCTCTCGATCGTGTGAGCCACAAAGCTTGACCACATGGGCTTGTGTACTCTGCACCTAGGAAAAATATTGAAATTTTGTGAAAAATTCTCTGAGTACCTCGATTAGTCCCGACTTATTTCTATTGCATATTTTTAGCCTCAAAGGTTCGTATAAAAGATAATAAGATTATTTATGACTAATTTCTGATATTGTAACAGCCCGATTTTGGGGCTAGTTAGAACAGTTATTTTGGAACCACTAATCCAAGGTTGGAGAAATAGGTTTTAATATTATTTTATGTGTTATAGCATGATATTATGAATGCATGAGAATTTCGGTGCATTAATTTTAGCAATTGCATGCTTAATTGCAAAAAAGGACTAACCCGCGTAAAGTGCGAAAGTGTTGTTCCACAAGCTAAAGGTGTCTAATAGCTATAGAATATTAATTGGAGGTCCTTAATGTGCAATTAGACCCTTAGATATAGGGCTCGACGGCCATAGGGGACAAGTAATGTCAAAATTGGTCAAATTTGTTGGATTAGGTGGATTAAATTGATGAAATAAAATAAAATAAAGAAAAAGATGACATCACCCTATTTATTAATCTTCTTCCACCGAAAATATTGGCCAAAGAGGGTTTTTGGGAGTCTAAAATTTTCAGCAACTTCTCACCCTTAAAAGTAAGTGATTTTGGTGGTCTTTCTTGATAATTTTTTGTACTTTTGGGACCTTTGTAGCATGATCTAGCTAATGAGGGACTATTTTGCAAAATGTTTAAGAGTCTAGGGTTTTTTCATGTGAGCGTTTATGTTGTTTGCTGAATTTTTATGGAAGAAAATGGATCTTGGGTGTTAAATACACAACTTTTGTGAAAGGTGTTTCCATGAAAACACCTAAAAAGTACCTTTTTATAAAGGTTGTAAATAGGTGGTAAATGTGTGAAATAATTGATATTTTGAGTTTTTATAAGAGTAATAAATGTTCATCTAGGTTTGTTAAAGGAGGAAATTTGATTAGAATCGGTTTACGAACCTAGGGAAAAATCGTAAATTTATAAAAGTTAGGGGTAAAATCATAATTTTTGCCAACTTATGATTCATGGGTTATTTTAGTCAATGTGGTTATTGAACAAGTGAAATTGTTATTATAGATCAAGAAACACAAAAGCCCGGACCGAAATCGAGGCAAGGACAAAGTCATGGACTAAATTGAACAATTTCACATATATTTTGGTACTGAGGTAAGTTTGTGTGAAATTAAGCTACATAATGCTATTATGTTTTTAATTGCTTGATATCATGAGAAATGCCTATTAATTTATGAAAATGATCAATGATGCCTCGATGAAAGTAAAATGAGATTATGTTAAGTTAAAGTCCCGGTTGAATATTCGGAATATCAAGGATACTATTATCATGACATGAGAGAATGTAGGTCCCGTATAAGACCATGTATGGGACATGGCCTCGGCACCGAAAGGAGATCTCCTATAAGACCATGTCTGGGACATGATATCGACATCGATATACGATCTTGTATAAGACCATATTTGGGATATGGCATCGACATCGAGACATGAGATCCCGTGTAAGACCATATTTGGGATATGACATCGACATCGAGATGTGATCCCATGTAAGACCATATCTGGGATATGGCATTGGCATTGTGTTACATGTATGATGAGATTGAGTATCCTTCGATATTCCAAGTAGTTCAACGGGTAAAGAGCTAAGTTTATGTTAAGGATGACAATGAGTTAAGTTATGTTCAAGATAGCATAAGTGCTAAATTATGTGGTGAAGTGATACAGATACCCATGAGTAATCTTCGAGATATGATTCCAAAATGTGATATGTGATTAATAAGAGTAAACATGAGTAAGTATGTTAAAGTGCTTGAGAACTTGTGTTACTATTATTCAATGAGATGAGTGGATATTATCATGAGTCTTTATGTTGTTATTTATTTCATGCAAACTTACTAAGTTTTATGCTTACCCCTCTCATTTCCCTTTTCCTTGTAGTATCGCCAAGCTAGCTCGGGGATCGTAGGACGTCGGGGTTCGGATCACACTATCAACTTCTCTTTGGTATAGCAAAGTTTGATTTATTTTGAGTATGACATGTATAGGAACTTGGTTATTTTGTGTTATGTCATATTTTTTAGCCAATATGTGGCTATTAATGTCATTAAATTTGTTTTGTATATGGTCATTGGACATTGGCCAATACTTGACAAGTTTATATATTCAATGAAGATGAAGTTCATGAAGTGCATGCTTGTGTGATGGGATGAGTAATGAGTAAAGTATACACATGATGAATGTAGTGTAAACCTATGTGTGGATGTCTTGATTTTGAGTATCAGAAGTGCCTTATGGTCATAATGTATGTTGCATTGAAATGATATAAGTGTAGTTGCTTTGTAGGGTGGCAATTGGCTTGGTAGATAGCCTTATAATTGTCCATATGGGTAGACACACGGTCTGCGCCATGGGCGTGTGATGTGCCCGTGTGTCCCCCTGCATGCTAGGTTGGTAAGTCAGAATGCCCAGTAGTAACCACACGGGCTGAGACACGGCCATGTGTCTCAACCGTGTAGAAGACACGACCATAGAACATGGGCGTGTGCCCAGGCCGTGTGAAGTCTGCACCTAAATTTAGGAATTTAATTAGCCACACGGTCTAAGGACACAGGCGTGTGCCTTGGTCGTGTGACCTTAATGGGATGATGACGTCATAAACAAAATGTCAAGGTTTTCACACACGGGTGAAGATACGGGCGTGTCATGGCCGTGTAAGGGACACGGGTATGTGTCTGACCGTGTGAAAACCCCTGTAGGTTCGAAATGAAAAATATAATCCACACGGACTAGGGACATGGGCGTGTGTGACCACACGACCTGCCCACACGGGCGTGTCCCTCTCCACACGGGCGTGTGGCCCTGTTTTGTGTAAAAATTTTCTAAGTGTTCAAAAGTTTTCGGTTTAGTCCCGAACCATTCCATATGTATGTTTAAGGTCTCGTAGACCTACAAAAGGGACGTTATGATTTCGAATGAAAATTTTTAAGTTGAAAAGATATTTTGTGGCCCGATGTTGTATGTTTGAGTAAGTTAAGTTCGATAATTCCTCGTACCTGGTTCCAATGTTGAATACGGGTAAATGGTGTTACAGATATAAATGAGAAATATAATGAAATGTCTGTATTTGATCTATTTATTCTGGTAATGCTCCGTAACCCTGTTCTGGTGATGGATACGGGTTAAGGGTGTTAAATAATATATAACATTTATAATCCCTAACTTTTAAAAAGCTAAGTTAGAACCATTTCCCCTAGCTTTTATGGCTAAATTGGAACCTTCTAGCTTTTATAAGGCTCAACTAGCAACCTTTAACCCTCTTAAGGTTTTCTATACAAAAACCTTAATTACGTTCTTTAATAAAAAGAGAATAAAAATGAGCAAACAAATAATCAACCTTTAGTAGATGTGTGTTTGCAAGTTTACCATAATCTATTTATGAAAAATTAAACTTTTTTCGCTACTTAAGAAACTTGTATTCAAGTCATTTTATATCTATTGAGTATGACTCTTATTTTAGTCAAATTTGAGAAATAATCTTCCAGTTAAACACTGTTTATTTGTTTCAATCAAACTCTAATTAGTCTATATTATTTTATTATTATTTGACCTATGAAATTAGTCTATAAATAGGCTCTTTTTACAACATTAGAAAATATACCCATTAGAGATTAGAACTTATAACACTTTTGGAGAATTTTGTGTTTACTTTTTGAGGGTTCTTTGTTTTCAAGTTTTCAGGGTTTAGTTTTTATCTTCATCTTTGTACTCTTCATTCTTTTGCCATTATAGTAAAATTATTTTTGCATGTGGTTTTTTATCCTCTTTGGAGGGGTTTTCCCCCATTAAATTTATGTGTTTCATTTCTCAATTTCTTCCGCTATTTTTACTTGTTCATTGCTTAATCGGGTCGATCCCCAACAAGTGGTATCAGAGCTAGTTCAGTTTTCGTAGATCAACCCGTTCTGAGATAGCAACAATAAGGTTTGAAATTGAGAAGTTCGATGGTGTCTCAAATTTCAATCTGTGGCAAGTTCAAATGATGATAATTCTAGTTCAAACCGATTTGAAAAAAGTTGTTATCGGGAAAAAGCCTAAGAATCTAAATCAGCCATAATGGAAAGAGCTTGATGAAAAGGCCTTGTCTGCAATCCAATTGTGCCTCACGAATACGGTATTGTAGGAGGTATTGATGGAGAAGACCTTATCCTCCTTGTGAAAAAGGTTAGAAACTCTTTGCGACTAAGTCCCTGACTAACCGTTTAGTGTTGAAATAATGTCTATTTACATTTCGCATGAATGAATGTGAGCTTCTTAGAGATTACATCAGTCAATTCATTACTCTTTTAAATGATTTAAAGAACGTTGAGGTTTAGATTGATGATGAAAATCAGGATATGCTATTATTGTGCTCTTTACCCTATTCATACAAGTCTTTCAAGGAGACTCAGATTTATGGTAGAGACAAACTCTTATTTTAAGATGTGAAGGGTCATTTTTTGATTAGAGACAAACTCGACAATGAGTTTGATTCGGATAGCAAGGTAGATAAGCAAGCTTCTACTTTGGTAGTATCAAAGAAACGAGACAAAATGTGTCGCTATTGTAAAAAGTTAGGTCACATCAAAGTAGATTGTTATAAACTGCGAAATAAAACAGCTGCTGAAGATGTAGCTTATGCTAATTTGGTCGATGAAAGCGGTGATGATTTCTTGTTAGAGTCAATGAGCGATAACTCCAAGCTTACGTCCAAGTGGATCCTAGATTCGAGATGTTTTTTTTCCATATGTATCCCAATAGAGAATGGTTCTCTACATACAACTTGGTTGAAGGTGAAATTGTGCGCATGGGAAACGATTCATCCAGTAAGGTAATTGATATTGGTACTGTTAAAATTAAGATACATGATGGGACAATTAGGACACTTTCAGATGTCAGGTATGTACCTAATTTACGAAAGAATCTCATCTCATTGAGTATTTTGACTCGAAAGGATGCAGAATCAACATCGAGTCAAGCGACATTAAGGTATCTCGTAGAGCTCTCATTTTGTTAAAAGGTAAAAGGACAGACAGTCTGTATATTCTGGAAGGTTCTACAGTGACCAGTGAAATCAGACGTCCCTCGTCCGTTACAGAGTCAAAGTCAACTCGTTTGGAGCGGAGGCAACTTGGTCATAGGAGGGAAAAAGGTATGACCATTTCATTGAAGAGAGGTTCTCTTTTAGATGCAAGTTTTGAAAAGTTAGGGCACTGTGTTCATAAAAATCAGACCCAGATCAGTTTTGATTTGGCAGTGTACAAGTCGAAGGCTAGAAGTCTTCCAGTTTCTAAGCACAGATTCAACTCAGTTAATTCCATGCATAGTTTAAGAAGGCCCGTGGTAGGCTGTGACAAAGATGGCATTGTGGAAATATGAGTCAAAGTGGAGATTTGTTGAGTATGACTCCTATTTTAGTCAAATTTGAGAAATAATCTTCCAGTTAAACTCTGTTTATTTGTTTCAATCAAACTCTTATTAGTCTAGATTATTTTACTATTATTTCACCTATAAATTTAACCTATAAATAGGCTCTTTTACAACCTTAGAAAATACTCCCATTAGAGATTAGAACTCATAACACTTTTGGAGAATTTTGTGTTTACATTTTGAGGGTTCTTTGTTTTCGGGGTTTAGTTTTTATCTTCATCTTTGTACTCTTCATTCTTTTTCCATTATAGGAAAATTATCTTTGCCCGTGGTTTTTTATCCTCTTTGGATGGGTTTTTTCATGTTAAATTTGTGTGTTCAATTTCTCAATTTTTTTCTCTGTTTTTACTTGTTCATTACTTAATTGGGTCGATCCCCAACAATATCTTTTATGTTTAATTTTAGAATTATTTAGTTTTAAGTTTAGATTGAATAAATTGAACTTTTGTGTTGTCTTGTGACCTTTTAGGCCAATTCAGGCCTGAGGAAGAACCAACGAGTTGATTGAGTGTGCATGATAACAACCTAAGTTGAAGAGTTAGTGGACTGCCATGGATGTCGTAAGATTCAAGGAGGAAGTCACGACATTGAAGCAAACATCAACATTTAGCCAAAATTTTAACCAAAATCCATTAGGCATGCTTCCGAACACAAAGTCACGACACCATAATCACAAAGTCGCAACATTGGTCGGCAAAGTTGCGACATCAAGAAGTAATGTCGCGACATTTAATCCACACAAAAAATAAGCAAATTGTCCATAAAGTCACGACATTGTTATGGAGTGTTGCGACATTGGGCCCGACGATCCAAAATTTTTGAAAAGGGTGTTTTTGTCCGTACAACTGACATTAACTTGTAATATTGGAATCAGTAGGCCCAAATTGATCATAATACATTTATTTTTAAAAAATTATTGAGGGTTTTAGAATAGATTGATGGATTTCTTTCGGCCGTTCAAACACTTTGCTATTTTCAATCGAAGTTTATTTTTAGTTTTATTTTGGGATTTGTTATGATTTCTGTCAAATCAACAATCATCGCTTGTGAGGTCAAGTGATCGTTCATTCAAGCACAATTCTCGAATTTTTAGATTCTTGAGCAAATCTTTTCCTTCTCTTTTATTTCACATTTATTTGAATATATTATAACTAGGAATGTTTGCATCTAGAATGACCGGTGACTAACCCTAGGAAGATTGATTGACCAAAGTGAGAGTGGTTGGTCAGCTTGGATTAGGGTTCCTAAATTGGTTAGTTGGATTACGTTATCAAATTCTTTTTATCCGTTATCAAGTTGTTGATAATAGTTGTACTTTTGTTAGAATTGATACTCAAGATAATATCATATGTTTTAATTCTTAAACTAATAATGAAAAAGGTCAATATAAAATAAACTATTAAAATGTTGATACAAAACTAAATGTCTCTCTTTTTTTCTATTATCATCTATTAGACTTTAATTATCCTCTTTTGTATGTTGATACATTGAGTTAATTTTTTGAACATGAGTAAGTCTAAGTTTTGGAATTTAAAGAGGAATCGTGGGATCTATTAGCTAAACTATCAATATACAATGATGCAAATGAAATACTACTAACCGAATAACAAAGAATTGATATTTTATTTCTTGAAAGGAAAATAAGTAAAAGAAGATGTTAAATTATTTGGAAATCGCACAATCAATTCGTTTCAGAAATAAAACAGCAAATGACTTTGTACAATCAAATAATATTCGTCGTTTCTCTAAACAAAATTAGGCTTAGCTCATGAAATTCTCAAAGCAGGTTTAGAACTACGCTTTAAAAGCACATTTGGCTTGGATGGCCAATGTCTTCTTCATTGTGGGGCATGCTTCATTTTTACTGTGCAAATCCGGGGTGTCCAAAGGGATATTGCAGCTTGGTTTTCCCAAGCAAAACTGTTTTAAAAAAAAACCCAAAGTATGTTGTAAGAAATACTTTGAAATTAATGTTACAAACAGAAGCTGTAGGGTAGGAAATAGAGATTAATTACCTTTTCAACAACTTGCTTTGCTACGGGAGATGTGCAGTTTCCTTCGACGTAGTGCCCACAGGCACCAAAAGGATCACCAAAGCTGGCAAACTCCACGGCAACAATTTGTTTCTGGCTTGGACATGTAAGTTCAACCCTTGGTTTCAAATCTTTCTCCAAGGCTACAAGTTTGCCACCTTTGCCTTCGAATAACCTCACTGACGGTGGGTGATATTCAGTTATAAAACTGCAAATGGTATCTCTGTCAACCAGAACTATCTCAATATCTTTAGGGTCACCTTTCTCGTCCTCTACTATAACAATAAGATTCATTGTTGGTTGAAGGTATGATCTTGGGATATGGTACCTGAATTAGATTGCATTGCATAAACGAATTAGAGTTTTTCTTAGTTTCATCTGGATCATAGTTCAGTTCCTTATGGCTTTTACGTACTCGGATTGAGTTGGCCGCTTAAGAGGAGAGAGGTAAGACATCCAATATCGCCCAATGTTTCTACCATTGATGTAAATCATACCTTTCCCCATACCAGTCATCTTTACAGCAACTGGACTGTCTCCTTCAGGTGAATCAAAATATCCCTATTCAACAAGCAACTTTCATTTTTCTCCTTTTCCTTTTTTTTTTTTTTGCACAACATACTGCGTTTTCCAAATCATTAAAAAAATTAAAGAGTGTCGCAATGGAATTACCTTGTACCATGTTACACCTTCGGATGGTCCACCCTTTACCCATTGTACCTTCGGGAAGCCATTTTGGGTATATATTTGGTTTTTTTCTCCATCAAGTCCAACCTGAAAACAGTTATCAAGTATATTATTTGGGCAACCAATATAGACTGAAATTTAGTATATAGAAAGTGAAAAAGTTGATAGTCATACCTGATGACTCCAAGTATTTAATGTTATGTCAAGTGTTCCAGTGTTCAAACCTAGGATAGTGATGGAACGAGGCCCAGCGTATCTTTTCTCCATGTAGGCACCGCTATCCTTGATTAATAAAGAAAAGCTATAATCAATAGCTGCTATAAATTTCAATTAATCCCCAACAGTTGTTTTTTAAGTTGCAGAAAAGCCTTACTGGAAGTCCAACTAAAAACCCCAATAGAGCAATCTGGTTACTCCCTGCCTGAAATTCTACAGGTCTCTGGAAAACAAAGCTCTTCTCAACCTTGCTACCATGTGCGCTACCTAAGACCAGCACCGAGATCAGACACCTGAGTTTGAATAACATAGAATATAACTCCGAATGCTGCAGTTACCTATGTATTTTCCATTTATGTAGCAATGGAGTCCGTGGCCAAGACTTGCAACCCTTAAAACTGGTAAGATTTCATTTTTCATTGGTAAGTCACGTCGACCTAAATCGAGTCTGCAGCAAGAATTTCGTAGAACAAGATCAAATAATCCCCACAGTTCAATATCCATTTTTGACAGGTTTTTATTTTTTATTGACTTACTTAGTTATGTACCAAGCATAGTCAGATGTATCTTTTGTCAATTCATAAAGCTCCCTTGGCTCATTGAGCTTATTTCCAGGATCATCAGGAACAACTTCTCTGTACATCTCCCAGTTAAAGTTCTTGTTTGCAGCTACGGATCTAACAAAATTTCTTGAATTATGGTGTGTTGTGATCTGAGTTCAACAATCAAGATTAAATTATTTAGGGACCTGGCCAACTTGTAGTGTTACCAGAAGTGGAGATATGAAGGGTCAGGAATTTAGTTCAGTTCACCATTTGAGAGTTGAAAACCTCAGTCTTGCAGTCAGGGAGGATACTAATGGAGCGAGGTGGAAGTTGATAATCCTGACCCCTGAAACGGAGCGCTTGTGGTTTCTTGGTGTCGTTGTTTGTCAAGAAAGCTGAACAGAGTGAAGTTCCAGGTTGCTCCCACACACGAGCCTGCATTGCACAATAGCTTAACTCATTTTAACCATATCCAATTATCTGATCCAACCACCTCCATCCCTTACCTCTTGATCTGGACCCAACCTTTGAATAAAAGGAGACCCGGAAAATAGAGCCCTCTTGCACAAATTTACAGCCCTGTGAGCGTCCTTGAGGTGACCCCATTTTGGTTGCCTTATTAAACCTACAATATTCAAATGTAAAAAATAGCTGTACAGAGAGGACTTCATCCATGGATCATCAGTAAGAATATTCTTAAATCCTACCAAATTCATCAAGAGGCGCTTCATCATAGTAGCGAGTTGTTGTAAAAGAAGAGCTTGTTCTGCCAAAATTTGTGCCCCCATGGTACTTGAAACACACACACACACAAAAAAAAAAAAAAAAAAAAGACCAATGGGCTATGTCTGAAAAGGGTGCCGTTTAGATAAGAATTGAACTTAGACAAGACAGTTAAGCATCCTTCCTACCATATAATAGTTGACCAAAGTTCCATTTTTGGAGCAGAATCGAATAATCGAGAATGCCAAATCCTCTGCTGATCTTTGAGATGGCGGGTCTCCGAATACTCTAAACCTGAATTTTCAAAAAACCGCATTGAAAACGGCCACAACATCAGCCTATAGCACAACGCATTCGAATTTTCGAGTGAACATCATTCATAATCGAATACTTACTGTGCAGTCCAGTTCTCAGTCCAAAGGAAAGGCTTGTTGGGACCATTTGGACCCGTGAAAGTATCTCCACAGTGCCTTCCATTGCATGTATTAATCTGAAAACAATGAATGCATAAACAAAGGAAAAAAGCAGGCTTTCCGTCTTTTTCTTTATTGAATTATGTTGAAAACTTCTGCAATATTTTCTATACTAACTGATCCTTGATCTCTTCAAAGCAATCAAAATTAGTCGGGCCCTTATTAACCCAGTATTGTCTCCATTGAGGTTTTATATCTCGACTCTGCTGAAAGCTTTGATGGGTTCATAAGGGCGAAATTCATTGGAGTGTTTGAACAGGTAAAACTACTGCGAACTTAAGAGTTTACGCTCGATAGAACTTGATTCGATGACCTATGGTATATAGATCATTTATGGGGAGGAGACAAATTGAAGAGTTTGCACACGATTGAACTCGACTCCATGACTTACAGTATATAGATCATTTATCGGGAGGATTTACCACTATGCCATAGATGATGTGCTCGAGTCCTATCATCTGTAAACTCTTCAGTTTTCCATGGTTTCGTATGTCTAATGCTCCTAAAGCTCTCGATAAAGTCAAGAGACAAAATCCCGAGCAGGAGTAGTGTTGCCTCGACAGAAACTTACAATTGGATCTGGGGCGTCCTTCTGCTTGCACATGATCCATGGGACTTTGGTATCCAAGGAAAGGGCCATCTTTGCTGCCCACTGAACATAACTGTCTCCACGTTCTCTGAATGCTAGTTGAATAGTATTGTATTCATTCTCAATCTGCCAAACGTAAGTCATCAATATTAGATTAAAGGATATAGCATTAGTTACAAGTTTCAGATAAAGAGTATATCAACTAAACCTGTGATACTATAATAGGGCCTCCTTGTGGAGCAAACAACTTCGCTTGCTTCATTTTCTCAATCACCAATGTAACAAATTTTTTCATGTGCATCTGCAAAAGGTTAAATCTTTAATCGATTAAAATCCTGTGGATTTACAGTATTAGAGTGCTCGGAGAAGATGACAGATTACCTTGAATGGTTCATTATCACAACGGAATATGATGTTGGGGACCTCTCTTAGCCAATATGGTAATCCTCTGAATGTTTCGTTGCAATGAAAACTCGATTTTTAAAGCTGATATATTGGAGATTAAATCATTTAATAAAAAATAGGAAGATGATGAGGAATTTCAATGTTTACCCATGGTTCCATTCACCCTGGATAAAGGGGCCAACTCGAAGCATTGCAAACATTTTGTGCTGCTGAATCAACTTAATGAACTTCACTAAGTCGTATTCTCCTTCAAAGTTGTACTTGCCTTGAACTGGCTCATGGACGTTCCAGAAAACATAGGTCTCAACCATGTTCAGGCCTCCCATTTTAGCTTTTCTGAGGAGATCAGGCCAGGCCTGAACCAAATTTGAACAGCAAAAATTAGTACTAAATGCATCAAAGCTCCACCGGGACATTAAACGACACAAAAAATTAAAAACAATGCATACATCTGGGGGGCTGCGAGGGTAATGTATGGAGCCTGAAAAGAAAAGCATTCTTTTGCCATTAACGAGCAAAGACCTTGAATCATAAGTCACCTCCTTTGGTGTGGTACTTTCAGGGCTATTGGGATCCACCTCCTCCTCTTCCTCCTTTTGAGCAATGCTGGAAGTAATCAGCAAGGTGGACAAAAAGGTTATCAAAAGTATACGACCTGGGTCAACTTGTACCATCTTGTTTGTATATTTCGCTACAACTTGCTTTTCCTTTTGGGTTTTATATCAAATGGATTTATTTGAACCGAAGAAACTAGAAAGGAATGGAATAAAGCTACTTTGGGAGCTTCTCTACTTTAAAAACAAACCAGGAGAAAGACATGGATGAATGTGAGGTATTGGCTGAAGTTGCGGATTCGTGTTGCTTTGGTGACATATTTTTAAGCTTTGAATGTTTACTCCTTCCGAGTTTTCTATTATTGGCTATTCTTGAATCATTTGAACAGAGCGAGCATCAATGTCAATTAGCGCGCGCGTACACACACACGTAACCAATTCATAAATTCACCAAATATTCATACATTTTAAATCATTTTATTTTCTCATAAACAAATCAATGCGTAAATATTCTTCAATTGTTTTATTTAGGCTTCTATTTTTCTATTAATAATCTTTAAAATTAAATTAAATGAATTTATCTTTTCAAGCAATTTATTAAAATATACCAAAATTAAAAAAATTATGAAAATAGGCCAAAAATTTAATTATTTACGGAAAATGGCCGTTTCTCCCCAAAACTCGTCCACGTCAGCGCATTTTGGGGGATGCAGCAGAAAAGCGTCCCTTGAGGGAGCGCTTTGCCCTCCACCCCCCGATAGGCTTTTCAGCTATTTTTAGTGTTAGGGTGTGAGTTTTTAGGGTTTTAAGGCTACAGTTTAGGGATTTTTAGGATCGTAGGGTTTAAAATTTTTAGGAAAAAATTAATGGACTAGATTATAGGGTTAAATAATTAGAATAATTTTAAGTTTAGGGTTTTAGAAAAATATATCAGCAAAATAAAAATTATTTGAATCTTTTTTACAGTTGTGTCTGGCAAGATAATTTTGAGAAGACGTTTCTGAACAAATAGTGCCCAAAACGCTTCAAGCAAGATGCACTGTCAGCAAGAGTACTGAAAAACCTCCCACGTGGACGTTCTTTTGCTACAGTAGTATCTGGTAAAATAATTTTGAGAAGACGTTTCTGAACAAATAGTGACCAAAACGCTTCAAGCAGGATGCACTGTCAACAAGAGTACTGAAAAAACTCCCACGTGGACGCTCTTTTACTATAGTAGTATCTGGCAAAATAATTTTGAGAAGACATTTCTGAACAAATAGTGGCCAAAACGCTTCAAGCAGGATGCACTGTTAGCAAGAGTACTGGAAAAAGCTCCCACATGGACGCTCTTTTGCTATAGTAGTATCTGGTAAAATAATTTTGAGAAGACGTTTCTGAACAAATAGTGACCAAAATGCTTCAAGCAGGATGCCTTTGTCAAGAAGAAATCTTGAAAAAAGCTCCCACGTGGACGCTCTTTTGCGACAGTAGTCTCTGGCAATCCTTAGACTATAAATCAGCCAAATTTCATTCTCAGGTTGCATAACAGAAATTGAGACAAAAGAAAAATAGAAATTGAAAATGAGTGAACGTATTAATGCTGTTATTTACTACGATGGTGAGGTTTGTGACACCAAAAATGGTGTTATTTTTTTCAGAGAACACAGCGCGACTGGGTTTTAATCGAAACATAGACTGGCAGAACTTCGCAAAAGAATTAGGCGTAAAATCTTCGGAACAACGCCAATGAAAGTTCAGTCTATTAAGTATAGATTTTGCGTTTCAGTTGATCCGGTGAGATATGACTCATTCGACATCAAAGGTCCTTGGTGTTTTGAGGCAATAGTGGAGACTCATCTTGCCAGTGGATCACCCTATCTTGAGGTATATGTACAATTTTCATCGCCAAGTGATCTTCCTTCGACTTCAACATCTACTGCTGTTTGAGGGGAATACACGACCCCAAGTCGACACTCTGTTAGTGGGAGACAGAATACGAAAGTGCCCGTGTTTGGTGGTTGTATGGAAAACACAACCCCTGCACAACACTCGGTTGGTAGATGGGACATGCATATCCTTCCTTTGATGTTCGATGCTAGAAATACGTATTGGGGAACGTCATTAACTTCTATTGGTTGGCAATCCACATATGATTGGGAACGTTACGAAAGTTGTTTAAGAAGGGATAATGTACTCCCCACGATATCCACCGATGAGGGGCCCTCATTCGTTGCAGATGATGGTGGGTCGGATGATGAGTCTGATATTGATCCACCTTGAGAGCCTAGGCCCGATGGTGCAGAAGTTACATTATTTTCTGAACCGGAGCCTGTTCCAACTGTACCTAAAGATGTTGAAGGCTGTTCAGATGAAGAAGAAAAAGATCCGCTATTCAGTGTGTACTCGCCTCAAGCCCACATGCATAATGTCGATCTATCTCAAGACGATGCATTGGAGTTTCCTGAACTACCACACAGAACGCGTGACCGTACAAGTTCATCGTTGGATTCGGGCGAATTAGATGTTGGTAAAGAGTTTTCCAACAAGGATACTTTTCTTGGTGCATTGAAACAATATAGGATTAAGAACGGGGTTAACTACAACGTGGTTAAATCTAAGCTTGATAAGTACGATGCGAAGTGTGCAGTGCAAGTCGGTACACGTTCATGGAAAATCATGGCCTCGTTGAGTAAAAGGGCAGGCTTGTGGGAGATCAAAAAGTACAAAGGTCCATATACATGTAGTGTTCAAGGTTTTTGAATAATACTAATATTACGTAATGTTACATTATTTAACGTACTTCGTTGACAGGTGTTTCACAAGATCATCCGAAGATGGATTCAGAGATGTTGGCTGACTTAATAATACCGACTGTGAAGGCCGATCCCAAGACTACAGTGCCTGTCTTAATTGGCAATATTCGTAGCCAATTGGGTACACACCCTCTTACAGGAAGACTTCGATAGCCAAGCAGAAGGCATTGGAAAAGTTGTATGGTCGGTGGGACGCTTCATATAATAAAGTGTGGCAGTGGTGTCAGGTGCTGGAGAGATATGTTCTAGGCAGCATAACAGACCTTGAAACGGAACCGGCGTACTACAAAGATCGATTGCTCCGTGGATGCCAAGTGTTCAAGCATTTGTTCTAGACATTTAAGCAATGTCGAGACGTATTTATATACTGCAAGTCATTGGTACAAATAGACGATACCTTTATGTATGGTAGATATACGCATTGGCTATTGCTAGCTGTGGCACAGGACGACAGTGGGAGAATCCTTCCAATTGCGTTTGCAATAACACCGGGGGAGTCAACTGATGACTGGGATTCATGTTTGCCCTTAACCTGATATATGCGTTATATCGGATCGGGGCCCTGGAATACTAGCCGCAATAGAGCGACAGGGAAGCCTGTTGCATCGTACACACCTTCGATATTGCCTAAGGCATGTTGCGTCCAACTACCATAGGCAACATCGATCTACAAGTCAACAACGGCAAGTGACCAATATGGGTATGTAATATCTATTAATATAATTTCGTTTGTAATATTCAATTTATTCTTAATTGAAGAGTGGTATGTAATATTCGCTATCAACTTATATTGGCAGGGTACGAGATCAATAAGGACCGTTTTCATGAGATGTTGGGGAGTTCGCGATCAATTAATGAAGAAGGCGCAAACTACCTATGCAATATTCCTTTTGAATAGTGAACACAAGCATACGATGGCAGCCTACGATATGGTCATATGACCTCAAATCTGGCCGAATGCATAAATTCTATTCTTAAAGGAACGCGCCATTTACCGATAACATCGGTTGTCCGAGAGACATATTTTCATTTAGCGGCACTATTTCTGAAGCGAGAAGCGAGTTATAAAGGCCAAATGCAAGGAGGCCATGTATGGTGTGCGAAGGTCTTGTGAGAAATTAACAAGAGGAAGGCACGGGCTAACACCATGCACATAGTGTGTCACGATCGCGACAACCTATGGTTTCGTGTGACGAAGTTTGACAGTCCGAACCAAGGTATTATTGGAGGGAAATATCGTGTACACTTGAGAAATAGGACCTGCTATTGTGGGATATTTGATGCACTTCGTTACCCATGCGCTCATGTACTTGCGGCTTGTCAGAATCTCCGTCTGGATCCCATGAGCTATGTCGACGAAGTGTATAAAATAGAAAACATGTACAACGTTTGGAGACACGTATTCCAACCAGTCCCAGATGAACGTAAGTGGTCGTCAGATCGCTTGTAATCGTATAAGTCACACGGACAGACAATCTGCGGTGAAAACCAAAAGGTCGACCTTGCTCGACTAAAATACATAACATTATAGATATTCGAGAAACGACCAACCAACGGAAGTTATACGGATGGTGTAGGAGCCCAGGCCATACATCTCGCTCGTGTCCAAATCGGAATAGTTGATAGTCTTCTTAGCAATTTTGTCTCTTGGTGGCTATGTAAATTCTATTTATTTCTTGATGAAAATGGTAAACTTTTGTAGAATGACTAAGTTGCAAAATAAAAAAAAATAAAAAAATAAAATACAATAAAAAATTTTGGACTTTATTTTTATTAAAGATATAAAATTAAATTACAATGAAAATAAAAAATAACTTTTACTTTATTAAAGATATAAAATTAAATTACAATAAAATAATAAACAATTTTATTTTATTAAATAAATAAAATTAAATTACAAAAAATAAAAACAACTTTTACTTTTTTAAAATAAAAAATTAAATTACAATAAAAATAAAAATAACTTTTACTTTATTAAAGATATAAAATTAAATTACAATAAAATAAAAACAATTTTATTTTATTAAATAAATAAAATTAAATTACAATAAAAATAAAAAACAACTTTTACTTTATTAAAATAAAAATTAAATTACAATAAAAATAAAAACAACTTTTATTTTATTAAAGATATAAAATTAAATTACAATAATAATAATAATAAACAATTTTGTATTTTATTAAATATATAAAATTAAATTACAAAAAAAACAACTTTTACTTTATTAAAAAAAAAAATAGATTACAAAAAAAAAACAACTTTTATTTTATTAAATATATAGAAAATAAATTACAATAAAAAATAAAATGGCGGTCGGGATCAATGTTGGTGCCGGTCGGAATCAGTGCCACATGGGGGTTGTCGACGGTTACGCGATGGATTCCTCCTTCTTCTAGGTTCTGGTGGGAGTACTGGTAGGGTCGGCCCTGGGGCAGGGCAGGTGGGGCCCCCCAGGCCCAACAGAAAAATTATTAAATTTTATTAAAAATTCGGTTCGGGGCCCATTTTTTGAAGAAAAGAAGTACGTTAGGGGCCCATTTTTTTTAAAAAAAATTTAGGGCCTAAAGGAGAAGTGCGTTAGGGACCCATTTTTTTTTAAAAAATTCAAGGTCCAAAAAAGAAGTGTATTAGGGGCCCATTTTTTTCAGTTCTCCCGGGCCAAAGAAAATTCAGGGACGGCTCTGGGTACTGGAACCTCAGGCGGGGATTCTGGCTCCTCCGACAGGGGGTCTGGTTGTGGGTGTTGGGAGGATGACCCACCTTGATAAAATAAAGACTGGAGAGGTGTTTGCATAAACCATGGCGGGGGTGTCTGAATCCCATACGGCTAGCCAGTCGAAGTAGTCGGGAAAGGACTCGAACCGAGCCATGCATTTCAACCTGCCGTGGGATTGGGAAAAGGAAACATATAAGGGCTAGGGTATGCATCTGACATAATTTGAAAAGGATGTGATGTGGGTGTCGTCGGCTGAAGTATGGGCCCGGTGATTGTGTGGGCGCTGTTGATGGGCCCGATGTTTCTGTGGGCGCTGTTGATGGTCCTGTCTCATCACCCCTTCTCCTTGGATTTAAAGGGCCCGTCGTTCCCTTTGTACACAAAGTTACCGTCGCCTCTCCTCTTTTGAAAATAAATACGACTTGCCATGGATCCTAAACCATGGCATGTATTCCGGCACGCACGCTAACTCAGGAACGATGATTGGTTCCCGAGTAGGTATATAATCATACAGGTTCTCCCATATTTTGATACATGTTGACCAAAATCTTAGCCAATCCGTATGCAACTTCCGTAAGTCGACTTTGTGTTCATCGTCGAGCACCTCAGGTGCCACGAGAATCGGTTGTCGGAATCTAAATTGACGCAAAACCCGATCTGACTGATGCATCTCCACGGTGGCATAGTTGATCAATGGAACCTTCACATGCCAAATGTTCAAATTTTGAAATAACTCCTCCAGAATTACTACCCGAATTGCCGGATCCTCGTATGGTGTCCATTGAAACTATATTAGCATGATAAAAATATTAGTTATATACATAATACTAAATACTAAATACTAAATACTAAATTCTAAATATGAAATATGAAATACAAAACAATTATTTTATTACGAAAATATATTTTATTTAATACTTACTCGTGATTCAGATCGTTGCTCTAATAGAAGCCGTATATCTTCAAGCGAGGTAAGTATTCCAACATAACTTGCCGAATGGTTCCACCTAATTAAATAAATTTTTAGCATACAATTATATTTCAAATTTACGTAATAATTGTAAAATTTAATATTAAATTTACCTCGTTATAAGTGGGAATGTATATGGGTGGTCGACTCGAGGATGTAAAAATGAAAATCAAAACCGTGTCCATGATTGCAGTAGTGATAGGCAACCTCCAATTTTTGCTTTATTCGGCCGCGTCGCCCCGCACATCTCCCGATACAATTTTGCTAGCATGACAGATCCCCAACTCAATTCATCGACTGCTCTAAAATCAACGAGTTTCAATAGCAATCTCAGGTGTACGAGGTTTCGTGACAGGTCCGGCATCAGATAGCCTCCAATCATCTCAAGAATGTAGGCTCAAGCATACCGTATTCTTTCTATTTTGGTCGAACCATTATTCGGCTCTAAGAATGTGTCTCATAACCAGCCCATCTCGATCCGACCTCCGTAAATGTTATCCAGAATAGCACCTAAAAGTTCGTAGCATACGGCGGTCCAATCGGCAGAAGTTGCGGACCTGGTGACTATGTACCCATCCATCGACAATCCCAATTGCAAATGCACGTCTTCTAGAATGATAGTACACTCTCCGTATGGAAGATGGAAAGTGTGCGTCTCAGGTCTCTGCCTTTCTATCAACGCACTGATTAACTTCGGGCCCAACTTGCACCCTCGGCCTATCGTGGCCACGTGCCAAAAACCCATTTCCGCGGTAATCGATCGATCAACGACGATGGCGAGACTGCATATTGCGAATATAGCATTGCAACACCGATCTACTGATTGCTTAAAAATTATAAAATAAAATTTAATTAAAATTGCATAAACTTAAAAAATATTAAATAGTATTGAAAAATTAAAATTAAAATTAAAACTTACCTGTAACATCCTGAAAATGGGCCTATGCATTTTTTATTTAATTATACGAAATGGCATGTCTTATGTGTTATGAATGTATGGTGAACATTTTTGGAAACTTGGAAATGTTAAGTTTAAAAGAGGAAAGTGAACATTTTTGGAAACTTGGGAATGTTAAGTTTAAAAGAGGAAAGTGAACATTTTTGGAAACTTGGAAATGTAAGGAAATGTTTTAGAAATGTTAGGTTTAAAAGAGGAAACTAAAACAAGGTGGCCTTAAGAAAATTAGTAGAGGAAATTTGACACAAGAACGGGCTTGGAGTAGTGGCTAGAAGGCACCACTTAAAGCCCAGTAAGTGACGCCAGAATCAAGGGGGAAAGAGCCTAGGTTCGAGTCACGTGGGAAGCAAATAAAAGAGTTTTATTTTGCTGCAAGAAGCAAGGGAGTTAGACGGCACCAAGGCACTTGGGGAAGAGTTTAATTCTCTTTAAAATTCGGCAAATAGATAGATAATGATGGACTATTATTATTATTATTATTTTTATTAAGAGATAAGAGATAAATATTGGATTAAGTTTTATTAAATTGAATGGGTGATAATTAAAGTGATAAAGTTATCAAAATAGGAGTGATGGCCAAGTAAAGGATTTTAAGTTAGTAATTTCAGCTACTAAAGGAAAAGAGAGCCATTCATCATACCTTCTTTCAACTCTTCTCTCTGTCGAATTTCCTAGAGCATCTCTTCTTCTTCTTTTTGTTAGCCAAAGTCGAAAACTAAAGTAAGCCTAGCCGAATTCTTCATAGCTTTTGTGATCTCCATTAAAACCGAATCCATAAACTCCTCAAGATACCATCATTAGCCGATTTCTTTATACCAATCAAAAGCCAAAATCAAGATCTTTCTAGCCTACATAGACGAATATTGCTAAAAGTTCAAGCAAGGATTGCCAATCTCTAAAGTAAGGGTAAGATCTCATTCAGTTTCATCCTTTTTCTTTTAAGATTTGCCGAAATCTAGGACTAACCCCATTAATATCTTGTTGCCAAAACTTTGAAGAGCTCTTTCAGGATTTACTAAGTGTCGACTACAAGGAAGGAGAAATTCTTTTCTTGAAGGTACACCATAGGCCGCGTGTTCCCTAGTTATTCGGTGAGTTTCGGGATTTAAAATCCACAAGGTAAGTATCTATAGCATTCGGACAAGGCCATGTTGAGTAAATAGATGTGTTTCATTAATATTTAAAAATTGAAACTAATCTATTCAAGTAATCTAGTGATTGCGGATTTCAAGAAAGAAGGATACAAAGTTTTCGGCATTTGATTAGACATCAATCGGCAAGGTAAGGATTTAAGTGTACTAATCCCATGGGATTTGGATTTATGGCGGATGGCTCTTTACTAAGTATTAAGTGATTGATCAAATGTAGAGATTTAAGATCTAAGGCATTAGATCAAGCTTTTTGATTTGGAGTGAACTTGCTAAAGCAAATCGGTGTGTACCCACACTACTTTTTAATAAGATTTATGGCAATAATTAATATATGCATGTTTATAAGAATGTGAATATGGCTAAGATACCATGCTATGGTACAAAAGTACTGTGTACGCTTCCTACTCCTACTAGGATTATGAATATATGTTATTTTTAACATGTGAGAAGTGATGAGAATGTAACTTAAAGCATGATATGCATGATATGTATGATATGGGGCATATGGGATATTATGAGAAAGGGGAAGTGAGCGTGGTGACCTAAGACCACGATATCTGAATGTGGTGACCTAAGACCACGAATTTTATAAGGGCGATGAGCACGTCAACTGCAGCGACTGCCTTCGATGGTGTGTAGCGGATGGAGGGTTGACTTAGTAGTCCCCACGGTGTGCAGGATGGTACGGGTGATGTGTAGCGGATGGCATATAGGTTTGGGTTCGGGTTGCATCATTATTTCCTATCTGTTATATGAATATGCATGTAATATGTGAACATATGCCTAAATTGTTAAATTTTAGTGTTGGTTACACATTGAGTCTGTTTGACTCACCCCTTGTGGGATTATTTTTCAGGTAACGATCAGTAATGGACCGGGTCGGCAGGAGCTTAAAGGTGGCCATGCACAGCAAGGAATTTATTTAATTTGGAATTTTATTTCATTAAGTACTTTGAATTTATTTTTTTTTTGGGGAATTATTTGATGTAATAAGGCCATAGTAGAACTACTTTACTCTGCTTATATTTATTAAGCTTACAAACTTTTATCTATTAAAAGATTAAGTAAATTTATTTTAAAACAAAGCCTAAACTTTTTGTTACCTAAAGTAAAGGATTTTAATAATGAAATAAACTTGTTTTCAACTCAAGCCCAACCCAAAACAATCTTTCTTTCAAAACACACAAGTTTTTCCTAAGTAACAAAAGAATTTGAAACGGTTTACACCGGGGAACATACCAGATCCGGTCAAGGCTCGTGGGCTGGGTTTGGGGTGTTTCAGTTTGGTATCAGAGCCCAATTTTAAACTCTCGGCCTTGGGTTTAAGCCCCAAAATGTTTTCAAAGTTAAGCCCAAAAAGAATTTTTATGAATTAAGCAGGATTTTCTGGTATGGCCCACTAAGTCTCCGACCCGAAGTCCACCAGGTAAGTACTCCGATCTTTTGGGTGAATTATATTATGATTTGTAGAAGGGTAGAAATGGAATGTAGAATAGAGATTAAGTACTTGAACCCTAGGACTAGTATACCCCAACAAATACATAAGACTTAAATGCCTAACTAAACAAACCTGTGGTTAAGTCGCCGAGTTAGGGTGTGGCAATCGTTGTGCGCATGTCTAGGATTGGTTTCAGTAGGAGCTTGGTATTTAAGCAGTCCGCGTGACTCACCTCCTCTCCACTCGAATCCTACCTGGTGCGTAGCTACGATTCACCCTAACCAAGAGGACTTAGCTACGGGCTAAACCCAATAATTAAAACCCAAAAGGGACTAGCCACATTTTTATGGAAACCCTAGTTTTAAAAGTCAACAAACTACCCCTTTGATATGAAACTATTTTGAAATTTTTCAAAATATTTTGATTTACAAAATTACCTAAATACCCTTAGTGGTAAAATTACTAAAATGCCCTTGGTTCTAAAATTTCCATATTACCCTTGATTTCAATACAATTTCTCTACTTTGCAAAAGTATCCATGAAACCCTAACTTGTGAAAATTCAAGATACCCTGGTTTGAGAAATTTACAAAATTACCCCTGACTTATAAAATGACCAAATTACCCCTAACCTGTGCAAATGACCAAAATATCCTCAGTAAGAAAAATCAACGAAGTACCCTCAATTTAGAAACCTATAAAGATACCCTCATTTTGAAAGTCACCAGGAACCATATCTTTACGAGAAATTATCGAAATGACCTTGACTTGTAAAATTACAAAAATACCCCTAGTGCATAAATTACCATTTTACCCTTGAAATTTTTCCAGCAAGTATTTTAATTTTGTAAAATATCAACAATCACTACTTTGCAACATTTTTAAAATACCCTAATTTGGAAAAATTACCAAAATACTCCTATAGGATAAAATTATAGAAATACCCCTGGGTAGTGGAAAACAACAAACAACGACAATTACAACATTTCTCTGTAAGGAATGCAAGTTCATGTGTGTGACTGAATGAATGATGTGAGACTGTATGTGTATGAATCGAAGGAACTACTTCTTAAAACTATTAAACATAAAACTGTTCGTGATAAAACAGTGGAACAAAAACTAATCTATAAAATTCTTTAATCAGATTAACGCAAGCGAAAGTATGAATTTAAGGGGACGTGGTCGTAATGTGCATGGTCGTGGAAGAGGCCGAATGGCCGTGTCTGAACCTGTTAGATCGGGTCAAGGATCTGAGAATGAAATGCCACCACCACCCCCAGCCGCTAATGTGGAATATCAGGACCAGACGGGGGATGACGCAGTGTCATAAGCGATGCTGCCAGTCTTGGAAAGGGTAGCAGGAGTAGGTGGAGGCATGGGAGCTCAAAAGTCGGTACCTGAGCGACTTCGAGCCAACGGAGCTGAAGTGTTCCGTGGTGTATCAGGTGTAGCACCCAATACCGCTGAGTATTGGTTGGAGGCGACTAAGCGGATTATGGATGAGCTCGACTTAACTGACGAGGAAAAACTAAATGGGTTGGTGTCGCTTCTCCGCGATGAGTCATATCAATGGTGGCTCACGGTGCGAGATGGTGCTACAACTGAGGAACTCACATGGGAGTATGCTAAGGTAGCATACCAGAAGAAGTATGTGGGCACTCATTATATTGATGCCCAGGGAAAGGCTTTTCTAGGGCTGGTTCAAGGGAACAAGTTTGTAGCTGAGTACGAGGCTAAATTCCTAAGGCTGAGCCATTATGCTCGAGACATAGTATCTACTGAGCATGAGCGGTGTGTCCGATTTGAAGACGGACTAAGAGATGACCTGAGGTTATTGATAGCCCGCAGCAGAGCGGGAGTTCTTCATGTTGTGGAAAAGGCCAAAGTGGCCGAGGGTATTAAGGAGTCCGTGAGGGAGAACTCTGATCGAAATAGGCAGAAGAGAGAATTTGGATCATCAAGGCCATCTAGGAATGAGTAAAAGAGGCCTAGAGTTAAAGGTCATGAGGTCGAAGAAGTCTTCATGGATGGCGTTACCTACTTGTGAACAATATGGGAAGAAGCACTTAGGTGAATGTTGGAAAAAGACGGGAGGATGTTTTAAGTGTGGGTCAAAGGACCATATGATTAAAGACTATCTAATGAGACCAGATGGGAATCAACCAGTAGCTCAGAATGTTAATCAGTGGTAGAGGTGGACAATGAATTTCAAGAGGGTCGTGGTCCCAACCATGGAGGAAATGGTTCGCCATGGTTGTGGAGCACCAAGCGAGGTGTGAAGGTTCAGATCTTGAGGCAACCAAGGTTGGTTTATGTAGTCTACCGTCATGAGGAGAGTGATGTGCCAGGTGTGACAACGGGTAAGTTTCTTATTTCCGGAATGCCTTTATTGCCTTATTTATTATAGAGCTAGTTCATTCTTGTATTGCTAGTGAATGGTATGAAACCTTGGATGTGCTTTGGAATTGTGCATAGGAAATGTGTTAGTTTTATTAAGATCAGAGTGCGCAGCAATAGCGTAGTGTGGTGAGTTAGATTGTACGATTGTTCGTTAGTAAGAAATTTCGAGGACGAAATTATTTTTAAGGGGTAGAAGCGTAACATCCTAAAATGGGCCTATGCATTTTGATTTAATTATACTGAAATGGCATGTCTTATGTGTTATGAATGTATGGTGAACATTTTGGAAACTTGGAAATGTTAAGTTTAAAGAGGAAAGTGAACATTTTTGGAAACTTGGGAATGTTAAGTTTAAAGAGGAAAGTGAACATTTTGGAAACTTGGAAATGTAAGGAAATGTTTTAGAAATGTTAGGTTTAAAGAGGAAACTAAAACAAGGTGACCTTAAGAAAATTAGTATAGGAAATTTGACACAAGAACGGGCTTGGAGTAATGGCTAGGAGGCACCACTTAAAGCCCAGTAAGTGACGCCACAATCAAGGGGGAAGGAGCCTAGGTTCGAGTCATGTGGGAAGCAAATAAAAGAGTTTTATTTTGCTGCAAGGAGCAAGGGAGGACGGCACCAAGGCACTTGGGGAAGAGTTTAATTCTCTTTAAAATTCGACAAATAGATAGATAATGATGGACTATTATTATTATTATTTTTATTAAGAGATAAGAGATAAATATTGGATTAAGTTTTATTAAATTGAATGGGTGATAATTAAAGTGATAAAGTTATCAAAATAGGAGTGATGGCCAAGTAAAGGATTTTAAGTTAGTAATTTTGGCTACTAAAGGAAAAGAGAGCCATTCATCATATCTTCTTTCAACTCTTCTCTCTGCCGAATTTCCTAGAGCACCTATTCTTCTTCTTTTTGTTAGCCAAAGCCGAAAACTAAAGTAAGCCTAGCCGAATTCTTCATAGCTTTTGTGATCTCCATTGAAACCGAATCCATAAACTCCTCAAGATACCATCATTAGTCGATTTCTTTATACCAATTAAAAGTCGAAATCAAGATCCTTCTAGCCTACATAGCCGAATATTGCTAAAAGTTCAAGCAAGGATTGCCGATCTCTAAAGTAAGGTTAAGATCTCATTCAGTTTCATCCTTTTTCTTTTAAGATTTGCCGAAATCTAGGACTAACCCCATTAATATCTTGTTGCCGAAACTTGGAAGAGCTCTTTCGGGATTTACTAAGTGTTGACTACAAGGAAGGAGAAATTCTTTTCCCGAAGGTACACCATAGGCCGCGTGTTCCCTAGTTATTCGGTGAGTTTCGGGATTTAAAATACACAAGGTAAGTATCTATAGCATTCGGTCAAGGCCATGTTGAGTAAATAGATGTGTTTCATTAATATTTAAAAGCCGAAACTAATCTATTCAAGTAATCTAGTGATTGTCGATTTCAAGAAAGAAGGATACAAAGTTTTCGGCATTTGATTAGACATCAATCGGCAGCAAGGTAAGGATTTAAGTGTACTAATCCTACTGGGATTTGGATTTATGGCCGAATGGCTCTTTACAAGTATTAAGTGATTGATCAAATGTATAGTTTTAAGATCTAAGGCATTAAATCAAGCTTTTCGGGATTTGGAGTGAACTTGCTAAAGCAAATCAGGTGTGTACCCCACACTACTTTTTAATAAGATTTATGGCAATAATTAATATGTGCATGTTTATAAGAATGTGAATATGGCTAAGATACCATGCTATGGTACAAAAGTACTCAGCACGTTTCCTACTCCTACTAGGATTATGAATATATGTTATTTTAACATGTGAAAAGTGATGAGAATGTGAATTAAAGCATGATATGCATGATATGTATGATATGGGGCATATGGGATATTATGAGAAAGGGAAGTGAGCGTGGTGACCTAAGACCACGATATTTGAATGTGGTGACCTAAGACCACGATATTTGAATGTGGTGACCTAAGAGCGAATTTTATAAGGCGATGAGCATGTCGATCGCAATGATCGCCTTCGATGGTGTGTAGTAGATGGAGGGTTGACTTAGTAGTCCCCACGGTGTGCGTGGATGGTACGGGTGATGTGTAGCGAGATGGCATATATGTTTGGGTTTGGGTTGCATCATTATTTCCTATCATTATATGAATATGCATGTAATATGTGAACATATGCCTAAATTGTTAAATTTTAGTGTTGGTTACACATTGAGTCTGTTTGACTCACCCTTGTGGGATTATTTTTCGTAATGATCAAGAATGGACCGGCCTAGGAGCTTAAAGGTGGCCATGCACAAGAAGGAATTTATTTAATTTGGAATTTTTATTTCATTAAGTACTTTGAATTTATTTATTTTTTTGGGGGGGAATTATTTGATGTAATAAGGCCATAGTAGAACTACTTTACTTTGCTTATATTTATTAAGCTTACAAACTTTTATCTATTAAAAGATTAAGTAAATTTATTTTAAATTAAAGACTAAACGTTTTGTCACCTAAAGTAAAGGATTTTAATAATGAAATAAACTTGTTTTCAACTCAAGCCCAACCCAAAACAATCTTTCTTTCAAAACACACAAGTTTTTCCTAAGTAACAAAAGAATTTGAAACGGTTTACACTGGGAACATACCAGATCCGGTCAAGCTCGTGGGCCGGGTTTAGGGTGTTTCATTACCATTGTCATTTGATTGACGGAAATGTGTTTATTGTCGAGACGAATTAATTCCCCGGCCATTACTAATACGATCAAATATTTTAAAATTTATCAAAAAAATATATTTCAAAAAATTTAAAAAAGGGTTTTTTTGTAAATATTAAAGGACAATTGTGAAATTTGAGAAGAAGTTTCAAGAAATTTAAAAGAAATTTGAGATGAATTTGAGAGAAAAATGAATAAGGACTTTGTTGTGAAAAAAATAAAAGGATGAGGGGTTTTTATAGTTTTTTTCTCGACGTTGGAGGCCCAACAGTCAAAAAAAAGTTGACCGTTACAGCAGGATGCGTTTTTTGCTGATGTGGCACAAAGCGCTCCCTTTCCTGCTGCATCCCCCCAAAACGCACTAACGTGGACTCGTTTTGGGGGGAAATGGCCCTTTTTCGTAAATAATTAAATTTTTAGCCCATTTTGTAATTTTTTTTAATTTTGGTATATTTTAGTAAATTGCCCTATCTTTTCCCCAAAAATTATAATTTGATCAATAAGAATTTATACGCAAACTTTTATTTTAAAAATAAAATAAAATTACTTGAGCGTTCGATCAAATAAAAAATTTTTGAGTTAATCGAGTTGATAAGTTCTATTTTATCATTCTAACTTGATTTGAAATTTTTTCGAATCGAGTCAGGTGAAATGAAATTTGAGTCGAGTCCAATTGAGTAAAATTATTCGAGTTAAATTAAAAAATTAAATATGTTAAATTAAAATCTTATTATAGTATAACTTAGAGCACATAAATTTGAAACCATATATATTTGAAAACCTTTTCAAAGAAAAAAAACTTTAGTATGATAAACTTGAATAATTAATTAACTTATTTAGGTCCCAAAATTATTATTCTAGGAAATTTTAAAATTTAAAAAATTTAGAATTTTTTTGAAAATTTATACTTTTTAAAAATATAATTTTTAATTTTTATAAATATTTTAAATTTTAAAATTATTTTGAATTATTTTGTAATTTTTGTTGACAGGGAGATCAATTTGCTCGTTTTCAAACTTAACAGGAACTAAACTTGTATTTACACTAATTTGTTATTTGAATTATTCGAGTTACTCGAATTGTAAAATTCAACTCGATTCAAACTCAAAACTCGAATTACTTATTTGAATTAACTCGAATAATTCGAATAACTCGATTTAATTAACTCAAAATTTGATTTTTTTTCAATTTTTTCAAGTCGAATCAAATTTTGCTCACCCTTACTGGATAATATTAACATAAAAAAAATTTAAATTTACATATTTTACAATCGCTCACAATAAAAAAATTATCATTCGATATAACACCAACAATTATAGTATAAAATTTATCATTTATTTGTCCTTCAACTTAAAAAAAAATTAGTCCTTTTATTTTTTTTTTAATCTTTAAACTTGTATTGCTTATCAAATTATTCCAAAATGGATGAAAATATTAACTTCTATTAATTTTCTTGATGTGGCATTCACGTAAACAATTAATTAATTTTTAAAATTTAAAATTTATTTTATATTTTTAATAATGTTAATAGTTTATTTAATAATTTTTATATATTTTATTTTTAAATATTTAAAAAATTAATTAATTATTAATGTGGCATCCTTTTGGCAATACATGTATGTGCTCAAAGTTAAAAGATTTAACTTTTTCATCTATTTTTGAGTGATTTGACAAACAATATAAGTTTAATGGTTAAAAGAGAGAAAAAATTAAATGAAGAATTAAAATAATTTTTTTTTATAAAGTTAGAGGGTCAAATAGATTATTATGCTTTTATGTTTTCAAAAGGTTACAAGTATAACTCCATCTATATAGTGCAATTTAAAAACTTTAGATTTTAAAAATATCTAGATCTCAACTTTATCATTAAGATTTTATTGTGATATTGTTAATATTTTTCAAAATAAGTGGAGTTTGAGATTATTTTCAAAAATGTGTTTTTATAATAGTCAGGTTTTTTTAGCCCATCAGAATTAGGTGTTGAGGTCGATTTTAATGCTCATATTTTTTTTCCATAATCCTCTTCTTAATTTCGATAGGCTAAAATGATAAATTTCTTTATAACTAATCTTTAAGGTACCTTAACTCTAACTAATCTTTTAATATAACAAAAAAAAAATAGAAAATTTGAATGGACTTTAACACCTAAGGCAGTTGTCTATTTAAAAATCCTAATGGCCTTATCCTTAAATGACTTTTTTTTAGAGAGAGATAGAGAATTCGAAAAATTTAAACATACCTTGACACTTATTGGTGTTGATGCTTGTAAAAAAATTGAGTGTATATAGATGAGGAATTTAAACATACCTTAAATGGCATACCTTGTGTTTCCCACCTTTTTGTTGATGATATATTTTTTTTCTTTCTAGTCGTTGACTCTGAGTGTCATACTATTAAGAATATTCTCTCTACATACCTCGAGGCTTTGGGTCAATCTATTAACTTCCAAAAGCCTAGCATCATGTTTAGCTCTAATACAAGCTTGGATAGGAGACAAGCTTTGTAACAACCTACACTCGACCGCCAAATTCGATATGTGAGACGCCACATTTGTTGCTGAAGCAACTACGATTTCATTTACACATCTAATAAACAAGTCATACAAGCAATTAGGTTTCAAAACTTAATTAAAGCATATTATTTATTCAAATCTGAGTTATAAGAGAGCTTATGAAAGTTCTTGTAAAACATCGGTAATAAATGATGGACTAAAATGTAAGAATTGCAAAATACAAGGGTAATGTCGCGACATTGAATCTAACGTCCTGTACCTGACCCGAATTATCGGGTGTTACTACCCACAATACATAACAAAGTTTTGAAATAATTGACAAATCCTTCTTATCTGAAACATTTTTCTTATTATTTAATTAAAGACATAATTTTATATAAAAGAAAGTATTTAGAAATAAAAATATTACATCAAACTTGGCACAACTCATTACAACACAAAATATTATTAAAGACTGACTCTTAGGGTGAAATCCTACAACACGCCACTTTTACACAGTATGCATAATAACCCGGTTCATTGCTTCCTTGGCATAATCCTGGCACGTTCTCTTACTATACCACATGAAACATAAACATAACATTTATAAGTTCAGGAGAGCTTAGTGAGAGTTAATACAAAATACATTGGCAGATACTTTTATAGTATCTAAAGATTATCTATGCATCAACTACCATTCTCAACATCTTACTTACTATTTTGGCTAATGCTTTCACAATTACAGGCTTACACTTACATGCTAACTATCATACTCTTAGTGTACCATAGTACTCTCTTAACTACCTGACTGACTTAATATCCTTGTAGACATTTCATTAATCTCTTCTTTCTCTTAAGATCACAAAAGTACTCTTCAAAAGAACATACCTTCAGAGCCCACTTCATACGGACCATCACTTTACTCATACACTTATTCCAGAAAAACAGTTCACGAATACTGTTTACTAGCGAATTCTTACACCTTGACGGATTCCCACGATAAGATGGATACCATCAGTTTACCAAATCAAATCATTTTATACTTCAAAATCAATACATGCCTATACTGATAATAAGTTATATCTAGATCATTTAGAATAATTACCCATATCATGGTTTCAAAACACAAATCTACCCAAGGTGCCATACATCTCATATTCCATAAGATTTCAAGGTAAGCTCTCATATGGAGGATATCAGATACTCAGATTTCGGGACTAAATATAACAAAGATGAACTTAAATAGACAATTTTTTATGTTTTTCATGACTATGAATACTCCCATATCCACAACTAATAGATTACCGTGGTGGATGCCCTTTATGAACATACAGATACACACTTCTTTTCAAGAACTTCCCTTAAAGTTTATTCGATTATATCACAGATCTAAATCAACCAACTTAGCTTCAAATATATCATAACCTTATCATAGCAGTATCTATCACAGAACCAACAGAATTTATCCAGAACTTACCATACATGCGGATAATCACATTCTATTATACAGACTTAGCAAAGTACGCCACAAAAGTCAAATAGAATACGCAAAAGGGCAACATATAAAATTTACATATTTGCTAACCTGACGGCTTTTCAGAGAATATGCCATTGGATTCTCCATTATGGACGTATACATAAATTTCATGTATCGTGATCTACCAGTTCAACCAACACATTATCGAAGGCTACACCATGAACATTCGTACAATCATATCTTGTTATGGGTCTTAGCCACGTGAATTTATACACTTTCGTGTATCGTGATTTGCCAGTCTAGTCTTCATTTTACTGGAGGCTACACTATGAGTGTTTTCATATCATATATTGCCATGGGTCTAAACCATATGGTCTTACACTTATTTTTGTAGTATGATTTGCTAGTCTAGTTAGTATTATATCTGCCCTACCAGAGGCTTCACAAAGGGACATTACTCAGAATTCACTTACCAAATTGTTCACGCATCTGATCGATTCATAATTTTTCCTTATATCAAACTTTACTTGCATACTTTCCAATCAACATTATTTTCAATAGAACTTTATACATATCATCATAGCACGCATATCATATTTACTATTCTTCCTATACTTATCAATTATCAGAGATGCCATTATCATTTATATATATACTTTTACTTGAACAATTTTTATGCAAGAGTCAGGATGGAGACTCACCTGATACCTTGAATAATTTTTATGCAAGAGTCAGGATGGAGACTCACCTGATACCTTGAACAATTTTTATGCAAGAGTCAGGATGGAGACTCACCTGATACTCACCCACTATAGATCGAAACTCCATACTCAGACATCTTTCTTGAACCAATAGCAACAACTACTTAAAGAACATATGATCTCCATTAAAACTCATTCACATACAAATTAATATCATCTTAATCACTGACAACCTCCATGCAAAGCCTTGTACTTACACCTTATTGTTCATATACATCTTACAGACCTAATCTTTCAAAACTTAACATATAGAGTTGTAATACTTACCCAGAGATGGAATGACCACTGATTAAACCAAGAACCTTTACTTCTAGCTTAATGAGGAAGAGATACAATTGGATTTAAGAAAAATAATCAGAGAGAAGCATTTTGGAGAAAAAGAAGAATGTAACACCCCAAACCCGGCCCATGAGCCCTGACCGGATCTGGTATGTCACGGAGTAAGACGATTTGAAACATTTTGATGTGTAGTGAAAATCTGAAGAAAATATGTTAAAATTATTAAAACAGTGTTTGATAAAACTCAGGAGGGATTGAAATTTTTTTTATATAAACATGGTTGTGTTGAAAACCTTTGAAAACATTTGATCATTCAAAATTTAAAGAGCTTTCAAAACCATGGTTGACTTGGTGAATTTTACTACCCGATGGTAACATCTTTGAAAACTCGTAGAAGTTATTATTTTGAAAATGTTACTTTTAACCGATTCACTTAACATTTATAATTTCATTTGTAATATGATTGAAGTAAAATAAAACAACTATGTAAACATCCAAATAATAATTAGCGGCCTTATTACAACCCAAAATAAGAATTCAATAAATAAACATCTTAAACTGCATTAAATAAATCCAAGGAACGAGCATGGCCGCCTCGAGTCCTCTCCGGCTCCATCTCCGCGATTTACTCATCTGCAAAATAATATGGGAAGGGGTGAGTCACCAAGACTCAGTGTGTAAATCCCTTACCCGGAAATGTAACTCATACACAGTTTATTAGTAAACATGCAAACATGCAACCCAAACTAACCATCCATACTCCTTTTCTACCCGTGTGGTCAAAACCACCGGTGGTCAAAACCACCGTGACCGAAGTCACAAATCAAGTGATGGGGCCAACCCATCGTGTGGTCAAAACCATCGATGACCATAGGTCACAATTATCATAATGTGGTCAAAACCATCGTGGTACCAAACCACCGACTTAGTCACAATTTATCAACGGTGTGGTCAAAACCATGGTGACCGAGTCACAATTAACTGATGGGGCCAACCCATCTTGTGGTCAAAACCATCGGTGACATCCATAAAGATCATCCCCTCCTCTCATTAATCCCACCATCATCATGCTTACATAACAAATATCATAATCCCATATATCATGCATATATGTATAGCATAGCATTCAACAGCATATGATGGCATACACAACCATACATCATAGATCACGTAATAAGGGACTTACCCGGAATTCATGCTCATGTCCACAAGCAAATCACTACCACAATGATTAAAAGGCAACAATATAGTCATGTTAACTAATAAAGTGTGTAGTGAATTTTACACACCTGTTACTAACGCGAATCCTAGATCCTGAAGATTCGATCTACGATGCTAGATCCTTTGACCCTATATTCGGCCAACAATAAGGTTAGTGACCAAAGAGGCCTTATTCGGCTAAACCAAATAATCTCAAGGATACGTCAGACTCAAATAACACTCACCTTGGTTGCCGATTTGGTCTCCTACCAAACTCAAACTGCACTTATTCCTAAAATCGTTGAGATCCTTATATGGCACATATTAGTTTCGGCATTAGACATAAATTCTTTAACAAATGGCCCTTGGCTGAAACTATCTATTACTTACGACAATGAATCGAAATCCCAAAATTGCTGCTTGTGCCTTGAATAATCGAGATCCTACACACTATATGTCAGATTTGACTTAGTACAGAAATCCATATTCAAAGCCCTTGGCCGAATATTATATAAGCCTTACCTTGAAGAAATCAAATCCCGATAAGCTCCCTGAATTCGGCAATAACCTTCCCTACAATCGGTTTTAAACACATTATTATGAATCATAGGCCATTCGGCCATAACCATAGATCCTGAACCAACCAAAGAAAATCATTCGGCCATGTCCACTTACCTCTTACTAACCGATTGAAGAAGAAACCCGAAAAGAATCTTGTGCTCACTTGCTGTTCGGCCAAAGTAGCTCTAATAGAGGAGAAAATATTTCGGTCAAAGGAGTGGAGTAGATTCGGCTAGAGAGCAAGAAGAAAATAATGAAAAGGGTGATAGGGGTTTGAAGAATTTTGGCACTTGTGGACTAGAGAGAATTCGGCCAAGCAATCAAGAAGAAAAGAAAAGAAACTTTGATGAATTTTGGCACCTCCTTGCTTTATCAAAACCGATTGTGGATGGCCCTAATGAGTCCTTCATTCGGCCAACTCTCACCCTTTGTGATAAATTTTATCACTTCATCAAATAAAATAAAGAAAAAAGATGTTTATCCCTATCCCTCCAAAGTCCCAATTGCCATCTAGCACCTCCCTTTTCATGGCGCCATTTTGCAAAAAAATAAAGAAAACCCCTATGCTATTGCCGTGACTCGAACTTGAGTCCTTCTCCCCCTTGCTTGGGTGGTATTCACCAAGGCCCCAAGCCACTCTACCAAATTGACTTTCATGCCCAAACTCACCCACAAAAATCTTTTAAAGCCTTCTAACTTGGGCCCTTCCTTTAACGCCAAAAAGCCCAAAAAAATAAAACACATCCCCCTTGTAACTCCCAAGATTCGAACCTCTTCCCTTGAAGTTCCCCTTTGATGCAACTTCATAGCACCTCAGGTGGCGTCCCTTGCCACTTTTCCAAGGCCATCTTTGTGTCATGCTTCTCCCAAAATTTCTCTTATCCTCTATCTCACCTAGCTTCCCCTTCTCAAGTGCTTAAAAAAAAACTTCTAGCCCTAAGTCAGACCTAGCCTGAAGTTATCACTAGACCCTAGAACATGTCTAGCAATCATAGTATTCATTTCTTTTCAGGCAAGCACATGCAAATAATTAAATTTCAGACAACCCCTAATTCAGGATGTTATAGTTCTACCCCCTTAAAAATAATTTCGGCCTCAAAATTACCTGGATAAGAAGAGTTGGGGGTATTGCTGCCACATCATATCTTCGGGTTCCCATGTGGCCTCCTCCGTACATGATTTCGCCATAACACCTTTACCAAAGGCACTGACTTCCTCCTCAGAACCTTGACATCTCGATCCAAAATCATCTTGGCTCCTCCTCGAAAGACAAGTCCGGGTTCACCTTAATTTCTGCGACCCAAGACTACGTGTGAGGATCCGATCGATAGTGCCTCAAAGATCAAACATGGAAGACGCCATGTATCTAGCTCAATTCTCACGGCAACTCAAGTCGGTAAGCTATCGGTCCCACACGCTTCAACACCGTACGGCCTCGATGAATCTAGGGCTTAGCTTGCCCTTCCGGCCAAACCTCAAGACCTTCTTCCAAGGTGATACCTTCAAGAAGACCTTATCACCCTTGATATTCAACCTCTCGCGCTTAAGATCGGCGAGATTTCGCCGTCCGACGCCTCCTTAAGACGATCCCGAATTACTCTAACTTTATCCTCCGCTCCGCTACTAACTCTAGACCCAACATCCGACGTTCTCCTAGCTCATCCAACATGTAGGAGTACGGCATTTGACCATACAAAGACCTCATACGGTGCCATCTGAATACTTGCTTGATAACTATTGTTATAAGCGGACTCTGCCAAAGGTAGGTACTCCTCCCAACTACCACGGAAGTCCAAAACACAGCCCCTTAACATATCTTCCAACACTTGGATTACCCTCTCCGATTGTCCATCAGACTGCGGGTGAAAAGCCGTGCTGAAATTCAACTTCGTGCCTAACTCCTGATGTAAAGCCTTCTAGAATCTCGACGTAAATCGAGGATCTCGATCTGAGATAATGGACACCCAGATCTATGCAATCAGCATTATCTCAATTTATATACTGACTTGGCTAACCTTTGAAGCGAGTAGTCCACCCTTACCGATATGAAATGGGCCGACTTAGTTAACCGATCTACTATCACCCAAACTGCATCTTTCTTACTGGGCATAAGGGAAGCCCGCCATTTAAATCCATAGTAATCTCCTCCCACTTCCTTTGTGGGATCTTTACCTACAGAATGTACTCGATGGCAATTGATGCTCACTTAACTTGTCGGGCATGTCGACACTTGCCCACTAACTCGGTTACTTCCGCTAAGACCCAAACCACCAAAATCGCTCCCTTAAACCCGATACATCTTATCGTTTCTGGGTGCATAGCGACGGACTGCTATGAGCTTCTTTAAGGATTCATTGCCTCAAATCATCATCCTTAGGCATGCATACTCTCCCCTGAAAGTACAACACTCCATCACTACCCAAGCTGAAACCTTCGGCCTCACCACTCTATACTTGTAACCTCCGAGTACTCAAAGCTTCGTTGGTCATCTGTCTTTCTTTGACCTCATCAATCCAAGATGGCTTCACTTGCAATTCTACCAAAAGGCTCCCATTCCCATAGAGACTTAGGTGAGCAAACATTACTCGCAAATCCGCTACCACCTTTTAGCTCAATGCATCAGCTACCACATTAGCCTTGCCCGGATGGTATTCGATTGAGCAGTCGTAGTCTTTCAGCAACTCAATCCACCTCCGCTGCCTCAAATTTAAATTTTTCTGAGTTAAGAGGTACTTCAGACTCTTGTGATCTGTGTATACTACCGACTTCTCCCCATACAGATAGTGCCTCCAAATCTTCAAGGCAAAAACCACAGCAGCCAATTCTAAATCATGTGTTGGATAATTAGCTTCATGAGGCCTCAACTGCCGTGACGCATAAGCAACCACCTTCCCTTCTTGCATCAACACACACGCTAAACCAGTATGCGATGCATCACAGTACACAGTGGATTCCTTTCCTACCTCCGACTGAATTAAGACCGGTGCTTCTGTCAAGATCCTCTTCAGCTTATCGAAACTCTCTTGCTGCTTCTCAGACCACACAAATGAAACTCCTTTTCTCAGCAGTTTCGTCAACGGTGCTGCAATTAAGGAGAAATTTTTCACGAATCTCCTATAATATCCTGCCAACCCCAGAAAACTCTGAATTTTCGTAACTGAATTTGGTGGTTTCCATTCCAAAACTGCCTCGATCTTACGGGGATCTACCCTGATTCCCTCAATGAAACAACATGCCCTAGAAAAGTTACCTCTTTGAGCCAAAACTCACACTTGTTGAATTTGGCGTACAGTTGTTTCTCCCTTAGAACTTGCAGAACCACATGAAGATGTGCGCCATGCTCCTCCTCGACTTCGAGTACACCAAAATGTCCTCTATGAACACCACGATTTAACCGGTCCAGATAGGGTTGGAAACCCATTCATCATGTCCATAAACGCTCGGTGCATTCGTCAAACCAAAAGGCATTACCGAAACTCAGAGTGCCCATACCGAGTAATGTAAATGTCGCCTTGTGGACATTAGCCTCCTTCACCTTAAGTCGATGGTACCCACCTAAGGTCGATCTTAGAGAACACCGATGCTCCTTGAGTTGATCGAACAAATCATCGATCCCGGGTAAAAGATATCGATTCTTTATTGTCAACTTGTTTAGTTGTCAATAGTCTATACACATCCTCATCGTTTCATCCTTCTTCTTGACAAAAAGCACTGGAGCTCCCCAAGGTGACACACTTGGTCGGATGAACCCTCTATCCAACAATTCCTAGATCTGAGCCTTCAACTCTACCAATTCTTTCGGCGCCATCCGATACGGAGCTATAGATACTGGTGCTGTTTCGGGTAACAAGTCTATGCCAAATTCAACCTCCCGGTCCGGAGGTAGACCTAGAAGTTCCTCTAGAAACACATCAACATAGTCCCTTACGGTCCAGACATCTCTCACAGCAATATCCTTAGCTTCCAAAGCACAGACATGCACCACATAAGCTTCACAACCCTTCCTAACCATCTTTTTCGCTTTCAATACAGAAACCAGATTAGATAGGTAATCTCTCCTCTTATCTATCATCACCACCTCTTCTCCTTCCATGCTCTTTATTACCATGCGCTTAGCCGCGCAATCTAGGCTAGCCTGATACTTTACTAGCCAATCCATCTCGAGGATTAGATCAAGTCAGCCAAGAACACGACCCCTTAGAGTTCTAGGGGTACGTTCCAATAGAGTCTACTTACTTCTACAGAGTGACCTAAAGGGCTTAATACAGTCATCTTCCTAGAAGTAAGCTCAGAGTCTAAGTGCAGAGTTTCCACTACGCTACTAGCAATGTATGAGTGGGTTGAGCCAATGTCAATCAAAGTATTATGGGGTACACCAAAGATCAAGAACATATCGGTTATAATGTCTAGTGCGTCGCCCTCCTCCCGACGCTTCATGACATAGACCAAACCAGTTGCCTAGCCTCAGCATCACTAGTACCTCCCCCGGTGCCCCGACCTCCGCCAAAGACCATTACCTCTTCTTCCTACACCACGACCTCCGGTGCAGTTGGTTATCCCTCCTATTCAAGTGCACGATCGACCTCTCGACCTCACTGGCTGCCTTTTTCGGATAATCTCTAACTCGATGTTCCATGGACCCACATTTAAATCATCCCCGATTACCATTCCAACACTCCCCCGTGTGAGACTTCCCACACCGAGCACACCGCGGCGGCCATTGAGGATTGGCAGCAGCAGCAGGCCTAGCAGCTTGATCTGACCCACCAAACCTCATCCTCTTCTGCTGATTACTAGAAAACTTCAAAGATCCAGAGCTCCTCTTATTCTAACTCCTATCCTGATTCCGCCTAACCGACTGTCTTACCCCTTCAGCAACCTTAGATTTCTCCACTAGGACAGTGAACTCTCATTCCTATTGGGGAGCTATCATCATCCTCAGCTCATCTCTCACCCCATCTTCGAATCTGACACAGTGTTCATGCTCGGTACCCACAATACCACGAGCATACCTACTCAACTGGAGAAATTCGACCTCATACTCTGCCACCATCTTATTACCCTGAACCAGGTTCAAGAAAGCCTTCCGCTGCGTATCCACGTAGCTAGCTCCTATGTATTTCTTTTGATAGGCGGCCTTAAAGAATTACCATGTGAGATCCTCCGCCATCGCTCCATTCCTTACAGTGAGCCACCACTGATATGACTCATCCCAAGCAGAGAGATGATACCCTTCAACTTCTCCTCACCAGTAAAATCCAGTCACCCATGATCCTCTCGCTTGATTCCAACCAATACTCCACAGATCGGGTGCCACTCCGTAAACTCCTCAAACACCTCTCGCTCCGCTAACCTGAGTCGCTCAACTACTGATTTACGGGCTCCAGACTGCAAGACGCCTCAGAACTTGTTCCAATACTCATAGTACAGCATGTGATACTACATCGTTACCACCAGTCTGATCCTGGAACTCAGTTTCCGCCGCGGCAGATCCAGCATCTCATTTCCAAACCCATGACCAGACCTTGTTGGCTCCGACAAGGTCATCCTACCTCTACCACGGCCACGAGGCGGACGTCCACGACCTCTTATACTCATTACTCTCGTCGTGATCTGATTAAGAAGTTTTATGAATTAGTACTTTCGTTTCACTTGTTTACCCGCGAAGGAGTTTTATGAAAAAGAATTTAGGAGTGGTTCTTTCGTATTCATGCATGCACATAGTCTTTTCATTCATTCATCCATCCACCAAGCAGTTATGAACTTTCGTTCATTCAGAGAAATGTTGTTGTTTTTCATTGTGGTTGTTTTCCACTACCTAGGGGTATTTTCATAATTTTGTCACACAGGGGTATTTTCATAATTTTCCAAAAGAAAAGTTCCCGGATGATTTTGTTAAAAAGTATTTTGGAACTTTTAAATTACCGAGGTATTTTGAATAAATTTTGAAATTCGGGGGTATTTCGATAATTTTGGGCCTGAGGGGTATTTCGGTAATTTTTCACAAATCAGGGTAAGTTTGTAAAATTCAATAAATCATGGATATTTCAAAAGTTGTAAAACTTTGAGGGTTCTTTTTGAGAATTGCATTTTCCAGAACAGTGATGTTGCAAAATTTTGAAAATCAGGGTCATTCTGGTAATTTTATTGGTCAGGGGCAATTTTGTAATTTTACCACTAAGGGTATTTTAGTAATTTTTTTTCATAACAAGATTTTCAAAATTTGGTTCTAATTGATTTCACAAAAGAAGGATATTTTGAAAAAAAAAATTTTTTTTTGGAAATTTTTCATACGGAAGGTATTTTGGTAGTTTACAAACCAGGGGTATTTTGGTCAAAAATTTTTAATTACTTCAAAACAAAACGGCTAGTCCCTTTCGGGTTTTAGTTATCAAGTTTAGCCTGTGAGTGTGTCATCTCAGCTAGGATGAACCGTCACTACGCACCAGGTAGGATTCGAGTGAGTAGGAGGTGAGTCACTAGGATCGCTTAAATACCAGCCCCACCGAATCCACTCCTGACATGCGATAACGATTGCCACATCCCTCCTTTCAAAGGACAACTCATGTGGTTGTTTAGGGAATTATTAAATCTTATGCATTGTTTGTTGGGGTACGCTAACCCTAGGGTTCAACAATTCCTTATTCTAATATTCTACGTTCACAATTTACCCTTCTACCCCTATCAAATATTCACAAAGAAAATAGATAGAATTACTTACCTGGGTGGATTGGTGTCGGAGACTCGGTGCCATGCTGTTCAAACTGTAAACAGTTTCCCAAAACATTTTAATAAGGCCCACTAATAAAAACAAAACATTTTGGGCCTTGGGCCCCCACAGCCGAGTTTTGAACCGGGCTCTGACACAAAAAATGTAACACCCCAAACCCGGCCCATGAGCCCTGACCGGATCTGGTATGTCACGGAGTAAAACGATTTGAAACATTTTGATGTGTAGTGAAAATCTGAAGAAAATATGTTAAAGTTATTAAAACAGTGTTTGATAAAACTTAGGAGGGATTGAAATTTTTTTTATATAAACATGGTTGTGTTGAAAACCTTTGAAAACATTTGATCATTCAAAATTTAAAGAGCTTTCAAAACCATGGTTGACTTGGTGAATTTTACTACCCGATGGTAACATCTTTGAAAACCCGTAGAAGTTATTATTTTGAAAATGTTACTTTTAACCGATTCACTTAACATTTATAATTTCATTTGTAATATGATTGAAGTAAAATAAAACAACTATGTAAACATCCAAATAATAATTAGCGGCCTTATTACAACCCAAAATAAGAATTCAATAAATAAACATCTTAAACTGTATTAAATAAATCCAAAGAACGAGCATGGCCGCCTCGAGTCCTCTCCGGCTCTATCTCCGCGATCTACTTATCTGCAAAATAATATGGGAAGGGGTGAGTCACCAAGACTCAGTGTGTAAATCCCCTACCCGGAAATGTAACTCATACACAGTTTATTAGTAAACATGCAAACATGCAACCCAAACTAACCATCCATACTCCTTTTCTACCCCGTGTGGTCAAAACCACTAGTGGTCAAAACCACTGGTGACCGAAGTCACAAATCAAGTGATGGGGCCAACCCATCGTGTGGTCAAAACCACTGATGACCATAGGTCACAATTATCATAATGTGGTCAAAACCATGGTGGTACCAAACCACTTTGGGACTTAGTCACAATTTATCAACGGTGTGGTCAAAACCATCGTGACCGAGTCACAATTATTCTCGATGGGGCCAACCCATCTTGTGGTCAAAACCATCGTGACGATCCATAAAGATCATCCCCTCCTCTCATTAATCCCACCATCATCATGCTTACATAACAAATATCATAATCCTATATATCATGCATATATGTATAGCATAGCATTCAACAGCATATGATGGCATACACAACTATACATCATAGATCACGTAATAAGGGACTTACCCGGAATCCATGCTCATGTCCACAAGCAAATCACTACCACAATGATTAAAAGGCAACAATATAGTCATGTTAACTAATAAAGTGTGTAGTGAATTTTACACACCTGTTACTAACGCGAATCCTAGATCCCGAAGATTCGATCTACGATGCTAGATCCTTTGACCCTATATTCGGCCAACAACAAGGTTAGTGACCAAAGAGGCCTTATTCGGCTAAACCAAATAATCTCGAAGGATACGTCATACTCGAAATAACACTCACCTTGGTTGCCGATTTGGTCTCCTACCAAATCCCAAAACTGCACTTATTCCTGAAATCGTTGAGATCCTTATATGGCACATATTAGTTTGAGATTAGACATAAATTCTTTAACAAATGGCCCTTGGCCGAAACTATCTATTACTTACCACAACGAATCGAAATCTCAAAATTGCTGCTTGTGCCTTGAATAATCGAGATCCTACACACCATATGTTGGATTTGACTTAGTACAGAAATCCATATTCAAAGCCCTTGGCCGAATATTATATAAGCCTTACCTTGAAGAAATCAAATCCCGATAAGCTCCCTGAATTTGGCAATAACCTTCTCTACAATCGATTTTAAACACATTATTATGAATCATAGGCCATTCGGCCATAACCATAGATCCTGAACCAACCAAAGAAAATCATTCGGCCATGTCCACTTACCTCTTACTAACCGATTGAAGAAGAAACTCGAAAAGAATCTTGTGCTCACTTGCTGTTCGGCCAAAGTAGCTCTAATGGAGGAGAAAAGATTTCGGTCAAAGGAGTGGAGTGGATTCGGCTAGAGAGCAAGAAGAAAATAATGAAAAGGGTGATAGGGTTTGAAGAATTTTGGCACTTGTGGACTAGAGAAAATTCGGCCAAGCAATCAAGAAGAAAAGAAAAGAAACTTTGATGAATTTCGGCACCTCCTTGCTTTATCAAAACCGATTGTGGATGGCCCTAATGAGTCCTTCATTCGGCCAACTCTCACCCTTTGTGATAAATTTTATCACTTCATCAAATAAAATAAAGAAAAAAGATGTTTATCCCTATCCCTCCAAAGTCCCAATTGCCGTCTAACACCTCCCTCTCCATGGCGCCATTTTGCAAAAAAATAAAGAAAACCCTATGCTATTGCCGTGGATCGAACTTGAGTCCTTCTCCCTTGCTTGGCGGCATTCACCAAGGCCCCAAGCCACTCTACCAAATTGACTTTCATGCCCAAACTCACCCACAAAAATCTTTTAAAGCCTTCTAACTTGGCCCCCTTCCTTTAACGTCAAAAAGCCCAAAAAAATAAAACACATCCCCCTTGTAATTCCCAAGATTCGAACCTCTTACCTTGAAGTTCCCTTTTGTCGCAACTTCATAGCACCTCAGGTGGCATCCCTTGCCACTTTTCCAAGGCCATCTTTGTGTCATGCTTCTCCCAAAATTTCTCTTATCCCCTATCTCACCTAGCTTCCCCTTCTCAAGTGCTTAAAAAAAAACTTCTAGCCCTAAGTCAGACCTAGCCCGAAGTTATCACTAGACCCTAGAACATGTCTAGCAATCATAGTATTCATTTCTTTTCAGGCAAGCACATGCAAATAATTAAATTTCAGACAACCCCTAATTCAGGATGTTACAAAGAACCTTTTTTAGAACCCTTCTCACTCATATATATATATATAACCCAACCTCGCCTAGAAGAACTCAACAAGTGTCACTTAATTCAAAATTTGTCTTTCGTAATAGCTTACAGATTCCAAGAGAAAAATAAATGAGAATCCTGCATATTAGATATTAGACCAGTTAATCTAATTAGTTCCAAACCAAGTCACTTTATAATCCAACCAACACAATACTAAGACAAACATGGCGTACTATGCATTTGGCTATAATTCATACCACAATTACCATTTTGCTTAACAAAATATTTCTCTTTAAATAGTAGAATAATCTGAAATGGAATCTTCACTTACTTACACGACGGTTACTATACGCCCACACATATTTGCCAAAAGAAGCAGTTGGGCGGATTACACTTTGCCAAATAGATTATTTCACTATTACACACCTTAACCTTGGATTCACCATACTAGGGGTGTGACATTGAAGGATGCATCATGCAAAATTTAGGGAAGAAGTATAATGTCGTGACTTCAATTGAGGTGAGTTGCGACCTTGAAGATAGGGGGTTGATGTCACAACCTCAACAAGGGAACATTGCGACTGCAAAGACAAGGGAATTTCAATGTTGCGATCTCAATAAGGGAGAGTCACAATTATGGGAATAGAAGCTTAATGTTGTGACATTGATGGGGGAGTGTCATGATTATGATGGCAATTTCCTTAAATTTTACTTCATTCATCTCAAATCTACCACGTACAAAACTCAAATGATCTAAATGTCCCAAAACTCAAAATATCTCATTTTTAGGCATTAATTCAAATGCCAAAATACATTCTTGGCACATGTAAACATCTTCAAACATGTGATCATATAAATATTTACATTTATACTAAACTTAAACATCTCTATCTTTTACTTAGCATATAAGTTACATTCCAAATTCACTTTATAACATCACATATCTATTATTAATCCATATGATCATCATCAAAGCTAACATTTTCAACCTTAAGTACCAAAGTTACAACTTGAATCTAAAGACAATCTTAATGTAACACCCCTAACCCGTATTCGTCGTCAGAACAGGTTTACAGAGGATTATTGGAATATACAAATCAAATACATGCATTTCATATTATTTAACATTCATGTCAAAAATTATTCATAAACTCCCTTATATGAGCCCTCGAGGCCCAAAATATGCATTAGAAACAAGTCGGGACTAAATTGGGTACTCAGAGAATTTTTGGCGAAATTTCAAAATTCTTCCTAGGTGTAGGGGACACACGCCTATGTGGCCAGGCCGTGTGGTTAGCACGGCCAAGTAACACGCTCATGCCTTAGGCGGTGTGGACAATCGAAATAGGGCACACAACCGTGTCCCAACCCGTGTTTATACTCGTGTAACTCTCTGACTTGGGTCATATGGCCAAGCCACACGCCCGTGTGCTAGGTCATGTGAAAAATCCTGAGCATTCTATTTTAAATTTTAAAGATGCAGGGGACACATGGCCAGATCAGACACCCATGTGCCAGACCGTGTGTCACACACGGCTAAGACACACACCCGTGTCTCTGCCCTTGTAGACGAAATAAGGCCATTTCCAAGCCATATTTCTTACCCAAACTTGCCTTTCACATACATAAACACTTACATTCACAAGGCAATACCAACCACTCAAATCAAACCAAACCAAGTCTTAAACAATTCATTTTATCACATATATCTTAGCATTCACATTTACCATGATGATCAAAATTCATGTTTGCTTACTTATACTAAACACATATCAAACATGATAAAACCACACACATATATGTTTACTTCAAAATATGTTCACATAAGCCATACCAATGGCAAATCACAACCAACACATATATTCCATCATTTGGCCAAACTTAGCCTATACATGCCATTATACCCAAAAGAAATTTTGCTATTTATACCGAAGCGAGCTGAAAGATAGTGTAATGTTGCTCCGACCGGCTTCCAACCTTTACGAGCTTCCGAGTACTATAAAATAGAGGAAATAAACAAAGTAAGCATTTAATGTTCAGTAAGTTCGTATAACGAGAAATTAACTTACCATTTATTTACATTTAAGGTAAGCATATAAAATACATCCAAAGCAATTTGACCAATTGCCTAAACACATATCCTCATCAAACATGTTAGTCATGTATTTTACATGAATTTCAAGAAACATATATGAGCTAATCAAATATCAAATTTCCATGTTATAAACTTTCCACATCTTGTATTTATACATCAATTCCACTTATTTCGGGTATATATTGGTAAATTCATTTCAATTTCATGTTATCTCACGTCAGAACTTTGCCTGTTGAATTATTCAAAATATCGATGGATACACGGGTAGTTCACACGAAGTGTACAAATTGTAATCTGTTAATTCATATTCAAGAGTGCTCATTAGAGCACATAATCGGGAAGTCGTCTCCCGAGCCATATAACAGGAAGATCATGTGAGCTATGTAACGGGAAGCTTATCCGGGCTATATAACGGGAAGCTCATAAGAGCCATAATCGGGAAGCTCATGCGAGCCAATAACAGATAGCTCCGAAGAGCCATTAACAGGAAGCTTTGGATAGCCATATATCAAAAAGTTCAAGCGAGCCATATCGGGAAGCTCCGGAGAGCCATTAATCGAGAAGCTCAAAAAGAGCCTTTAATCGGGAAGCTCACGAAGAGCCATATAACGGGACGCTCATAAGAGTTGTGGTGTGTCTACAACACATGTAGAATCACAACCAATCGGGATACTCCGAAGAGCTATTAACGGGAAGCTTGCAAGAACAATATAACAGAAGCTCGAGAAGGCTAATAACTGGATGCTCCTTCGAGCTGTGGTGTGTCTGCAACATATATAGGACCATAACTAATATGGGAAATCCCATATCCATCGAATCTCATTTATCCAAACAGGACTTATTATTTATCAGATATTATCGGATATGTAATCAATTACATACATATGGCATTTATACAATTCACATATACAACATTCAATTCAAACATATATATATACACAGTTTAGTTACACGAACTTACCTCGACAATTGTTCGTGTACACAAAATCTACTAATCAGACATTTTTTCTTTTCCACGTTCTAACTTCGTATTTGATCTATCTGGATCTATATGAAAGAATTTAAGATCAATTCACACCTTAGGAAAAAATACCATTTTACCCCTATACTTTTAATTAATTTCAATTTCATCCATAGGCTCGAAAAATAAAATAAATGCAATTTAATCCTTATTCCAAGCCTAGCCAATTTTTACATGTCACAATAACAACCCATGTATTTCATAAAAATTAAAATTTTCCATAAATTTTATAACTTTTCAATTTAGTCCCTAAATTACAATTTCATCAAAATTCACTTTACAAAAGTTGTTTATCTATCAACAACCTTTCTTTTTCTACCATAAATTTCATAATTCATGCATATTCATCCATGGAAAAACCCTAGTACTTTGATAACTTTGCAAATTAATCCCCGAGATAACTAGATTAAGCTATTATGATCTCAAAAGTATAAAATTACTATAAACGGGATAAGAAAACATACCTAATTGAGCCAAATAAGTTTGCTCCAAACCTAAATTCCATGGCTAGGGTTTCCATCTTTTTATTTGGGAAAGTTGATAAAATGATGATATTTTATGTTATTTTATTATTTATCATATTTTCATCTTTTACTTTCCGATTTAGTCCTTTTCTTTATTTAATTTTCCATGGATGACTGAGCATACTTATCTATCAACCCTCTTAATGATCTATTTTCCATATAAGGACCTCCAATTTTGAATCCCATAGCTATTTGGTCCCTTTAGCTATTAGAATTTAACTTTTGCATTTTATGTAATTTGGTCCTTTTCTCATTAATCATGTAATCGGTAAACTTTTCTTAATGAAATTTTTATATGATATTCCTATCATACAGAAGAACATAAAATAATATTAAAATAAATTTTCTTTCAGGCTCGAATTTGTGTTCCCGAAACCACTGTTCTGATTTTAATGAAAATGAGCTGTTACACATAAGGTTAGGTACATGCCACTTGCAACAAACATAACAAAACTATACAAACTTGTTGAGTCAAGAGTTGAATCTAGATGCTGTTAATCACTTTGAAGCTTCGAGATCTATGATACTTGCCATAGAAATAAACAAATTGTAAGCTAAGCAATAAGGCTCAGTGGTGCTACCATGATTTGAATCAATAATCAAATAGAAATAAGATATCAAATACAATCAATATGTGATTCAACTATCAATTAAATCAAGTTTTCATTTCATGTCTTAAGTGCATACCCTAATGCCATATTTTATTTGACATTTCCTACATGAATACGTAATCTCTTTTATCATCATATCTCAATTACATATATGACATAGCATATTACAAAGTCCATTCATTTTCTCATTTCTTTCTCGAACCCATAGTTTTGCTTTATATCCATATCAGCCCTCAGGGCTCGTTTTAATCAGTTTGCCTGATCTTTCACATGTCATCTTTTATTACTTTAACATTAATATTCAAGATACACCATTCAATATTAACATTTCATATCAAATGTCACATAGTATAGTATATGTTGCATGATCCCTATTAACCGGATATGAACTCAAAACGGATACATGGATTATCCAACTATCACACTAATATATTAAACACCCAATGGTTTATCGGTATGTTCAAAACATAATTTGCTCTCTCCTCATTATCTATATAAACTGAAGTATATAAATGTGCCTAGCACCTCATCAAAATGTCTGAAGTATAATATGCACTTCACACCTTATCAGTATAAACAATGTATAATCCTATTATAACACCCCCAAACCCGGCCCAAAACACCACGGCAGAATTCGGAATGCTACTAGGAAAAATGTTTGAAAAGAATTTGATCTAAGGGTGAAAACACGGTTTGAGTTTAAAATATTTTCCTTAGTTTATAAAAGAACGAAAACTTTGAAGGTCGTGTGTAGTTTAAAACATTGTACGTTTGGTAATTCAAGAGTAATCGAGTTGTTAAAAGTGTCCGGGTCCAAAACTTAAATTTAAGTATTTAAGTTGTAAATTGTTCCCAAAACCGTTTCCAATTATTAACCGATAGTCAAACTAACTCAATGTAGTAAAAATCCCCAAATATTTAAAATGGCCTTATTACAAGAAAGAGAAATTAACCCAAAAGTAATTAAGAATCCAAGTGCATAAAGAATTAAAACTACTTCTGCATGGCCACCTCGAATCTACTCCAGCCCTGTCCATGTATCATGTATCACCTACGTTGTATAAGAAAATAGGGTGAGTCGAACTAGACTCAGTGTGCAATTATTCCACATGTTTCCCAAATGGGCTTGGCCCAAAACCACACAATCCACATACTACACATGATGATGCAAAATGTTACCCATCCCAACCTAATATCCATCCGCTACACACCCCCGTATCCTGCCACCACACACTAGGGGATTACTAAATCGACCCTCCATCCGCTACACACCTCTTTGGCAGTCATGCTGCTCAAAGTCAATATAACATGGCCTAGCCACTGATCACCATGTGACCAAAATATAACGTGGCCTAGCCACCGATCACTATGTGACCAAATCTCGATATCCACGATGTGACCCATGGTCATCATCAACCACGATGAAGCATGAAGCTAACATCATCCCACGATGTGGCACATAGTCGACATCGAGCCATGATATGGCACATAGCCGATCATCACCACGTACATAAATATACACCCTATCCTTCATTTAATATATATATCTCGATCCCATGCATATGCAACATGTTAAAATGATATGATAGAATAATGCATGGACATATTAGGTAGGCATACGGCATGATCACAAGTATCCACAGTAATCAACCACAACTACACTTTAGATAGGGTACTAACCTGGTTATCGAAATACTCATTTAAGGGTAACAATTCCACCACAACCACTGAATCGGTTATCACACACATATCACATATAATTAATTGACTAACAGGGAAACAGCGAATTAACCACACACCTGATAACCCGAAGCACTAGACTCTCGACGTCGACATTGTCCCTAAACGAAACTACCACTATCTGCCTACGATCTTGCTCCGACTCTGGCCCATACCCTGGTGGCCAATCCCGAACCGTAGAAACCGAACGTTTCTTGAACTTAGGGGTAGGGGCAACCCCTTTCTCTCCTTGACTGGTACTCGCATCCATTGAATGGAACTTAATCAGAAGACCCAGTTAAACTTTAAATCAAAACTTAAATGAGACAACACCAAATCTTAATCGAATACTCTTACCGAAATAGATCCAAATCCCAAAGGCTCCTACTTGATTATGAGAGTTGTCGAAATCCCTACATAAGTTATGTTAGATTCGACTCTAACATTAAATCGATGAAAAGAAGTGGCCTTCAGCCTAAGGTTGCGTCTTGCTTACCTTTACTGATCAAATTCTGGAAGATCCTTAATCCCCCCTCAACGCTAGCCCAACAGAAATCCCGAAATCAGCCCTTCCAAGATTCAGCCACCCACACACATATACAAAGTTAGGCATCTAACTTTCGGTAACCAAAAGAGAAAGAAGAAAATCGAATAGAAGAGACCCTTACCAACTATTAGAACTGATTGGAACAGATCCTAACAGATTTGGCCTAGAGTAGAAGGTTTGTGAAACAGGAGAAGAACGCGAAAAAGAAAGAGAAGAGATGCCTTAGAAGATTTGGCCAAGGTTCAAAGAAGTAGAAAGGTTATTCAGCTTCTAGCAAATGAAAAGAAAAGAGAGGGTTGAAGGTTTATGGGTGTTTCAGCTATGGTGGAAGTAAAGAGAAAGGTTCGACTTTAGGGACTGAGGGAGTGAACAATTTCAAGAGAAAAAGAAAAAGATGAATGCCCCAAATGGAAAATCTTACTTTCGATTTTGGACTCTAAGAAACAGGGAGAAAAGAAACACACAATTACTAGCTTTTGGTACACCACTTTTCGGTGCAAAGAGCTAAAAGAAAAGAAAAGAAACCCAAAGTAAAATGACCCCTAAATAGCTAAAGCATATTCGACACCTATCCCCCCTCCATATGACCGAAAATGTCACCCCCAGCATGCAATATTCGGCCAACTCCTCTTCTCTCTCCCAAATCCCTTCTTTTCCTCCTATTTTTCCTCTCCACCTCTCATTTAAATGAATTTGAAAGTTTCAAACCTCTCCAAAAGCTCTCCACCACTCATTCAACATCTTAACCAAGTCTTCCTCCCATCCTTCCAGAGTTCAAATGTCGCCCAACTCTCCCACTCCCTTGACGCAAACAGCAACCCCAAAATGCTTCCTCTGCAGCTCGAACCTTGCCCCACTAGCTCCCTGAGGCGTCACTCCCCTATGCACTAAGTGGCGCCTCCCTTGCCACTCTACCACCGATCTCTTGTGTCTTAAACTCAACATAAGAACCCTTAAGGCCTAACTCCCTAGCTCTCCCTAAAGGCTTTAAACCAAAATTTACCTAAGGTCCAAACTTAGCCCCAAGATTTCCAAACCCCAAACACATACAAACAAAGATATAGAGCACATTACCACATGCATATAACTTAAGAAGAGATGCAAGACCCTAAACCTCGGATGTTCTGATTCTACCCCTTAAAAATAATTTCGCCTCGAAATTACGATCAAAATAAGTGAGGGTATTCTTTGTCTCATCGCTTCCTCCAGCTCCCCGAAGCTTCTTTCCACCCATGGTTACGCCACAACACTTTGACTAGAGGAACTGACTTCTTTCGAAGTACCTTCACATCTCGCTCCAAAATTTGGATCGGTTCTTCCTCATAGGATAAATCTGGTCTCAACTCAACTTCCTCAACTGGCACTACTTGAGTTGGATCCGATCGATAACGACGTAGCATTGACACATGAAACACATCATGCATCTGCTTCAATTCTGACGGCAACTCTAACTGGTAAGCCACTGGCAGCACTCGCTTCAAAACCCTATAAGGCCCTATAAACCTGGGACTTAGCTTACCCTTGCGTCCAAATCTCATCACCTTCTTTCATGCAAAACTTTCTGGAACACACTATCACCCACAGCAAATTCTATCTCTTCCTCTTAAGATCCGCATATGACTTCTGTTTGTCAGATGCCTCTTTCAACCATGCTAGGATTACCTTAACCTTTTCCTCTGATTCTACCACTATCTCTGGACCCAAAACATGACGTTCACCTAATTCTGTCCAACATATAGGAGTGCGACACTTCCCTCCATGCAACGCTTCATACGGTACCATCTGAATACTTGCTTGGTAACTGTTGTTGCATGCAAACTCAGCCAAAGGCAAGAATTCCTCCCAGCTACCCTTGAAGTCGATAATGCAACCCCTCAACATATCCTCTAACACCTGAATTACCCTTTCAGACTAGCCATCTGTCTGTGGATGAAATGCCATACTAAAGTCTAACCTGGTGCCCAACGCTTGATGCAATGCCCTCCAAAACCTCGACGTAAATTTAGGATCCCTATCCGATATGATCGACATCGGCACTCCATGCAGTCTCACAATTTCTGTTACATACAGCTTCGCTAATCTTTGCAGAGAGTAATCAACCCGAATAGGTATGAAATGCGTGGACTTTGTCAACCGATCCACAATCACTCATACCGAGTCCTTCTTAGTAGGCGTAAGAGGAAGCCCACTCACAAAATCCATTGTGATCCTCTCCCACTTCCATTGTGGAATCTTCACTGGTTGCAGCAACCCCGAAGGTACTTGGTGTTCAGCTTTGACCTGCTGACATGTCAAGCACTTCCCCACAAATTCTGTAACTTCTCGCTTTAATCCAGGCCATCAAAACTATTCCCGTAGATCCCTATACAACTTACTTCCCCCACGATGCATAGCATAAGGGCTACTATGCGAATCTCGAAGAATTTTCTACCTCAATTCCCAATCATTCGGCATACACACCCTACCACGGAAACACAAAACTCTATTACTGTTCACACTGTAGTCCTTTAACTCCCCACTCTAAACTTGCTGAAGTTAAGTACTCAGAACCTCATCCACCAACTATGTTTCTCTGACCTGACTTAACCACGTCGGCTTCACCCGTAGCTCTGCTAACAAACTTCCGTCGTCGTATAGACTAAGATGTGTGAACATAGCCCTCAGATCCGATACTACCTTCCGCTTAATGCATCTGCCACCACATTTGCTTTACCCGGGTGGTACTCAATCGAACAGTCGTAATCCTTTAACAGTTCCACCCACCTTCATTGTCTCAAGTTCAGCTCCTTCTAAGTCAACAGATACTTCAGGCTCTTGTGGTCCTTGTAAATCACTGATTTCTCTGCTACTAACTCCAGATCGTGCATCGGATAGTTAACTTCATGCGGTCTCAGCTGCCGAGACGCATAAGCAACCACTTTCCCTTCCTGCATTAGTACATAACCTAACCCCGTGTAAGAAGCATCACAATACACCACAAAATCTTTTCCCGCCACAGGCTGAATCAAAATCGGGGCTTCTGTCAAAACTCTCTTTAGCTTCTCGAAGCTCTCCTGCTGCTTATCCGATCATACAAAAGGTACATCCTTTCTCAACAGCTTAGTCAAAGGTGCCGTTATCGAAGAAAAACCCTCGACAAACCTCCTATAGTACCCTGCTAGCCCCAAGAAACTACGAATTTCTGCTACCGACTTAGGTGGTTTCCACTCCAGTACTGCCTCAACCTTTCGGGGATCCACCCTTATTCTCTCCGTGGATACCACATGACCCAGAAAAGCGACTTCACTCAACCAGGATTCGCACTTGCTAAACTTGGCGTACAACTTCTTTTCCCTTAAAATTCGCAGTGCTACCCAAAGATGTGCATCATGCTCTTCTTCCGACTTAGAATACACCAGGATGTCGTCTATGAACAAAACGACAAATTGATCCAAGTAAGGTTGGAAATCCCAATTCATCATATCCATAAACGCAGTCGGTGTGTTAGTCAACCCGAATGGCATTACCAGGAATTCGTAGTGCCCGTATCGAGTCTGAAATACCGTCTTATGGATATCAGCCTCCTTCACCTGAAGCTGGTGATACCCCGACCTCAAATCTATTTTTGAAAAGACCGCAGCTCCTTTGAGCTGGTCAAACAAGTTGTCTATCCTCGGCAGCGGGTACTTGTTCTTGATCGTCAGTTTATTCAGCTGACGGTAATCTATGCACATACGCATAGACCCGTCTTTCTTCTTCTACGAATAACATCGGTGCTCCCCATGGAGACACACTGGGTCGAATAAACCCGCGATCTAGAAACTCTTGGATTTGGGCTTTCAACTCAACCAACTCCTTTGGTGCCATCCTATAAGGAGCAATGGACACTGGCGTTGTTCTTGGCAACAGGTCAATTCCAAACTCCACCTCCTGATCCGGAGGTAACCCTGGAAGTTCTTCTGGAAAAACATCCACAAATTCCTTCACTATCCTGACCTCCCCCACAGCTGCCTCCTTAGCATCCAAGGCACTAACAAACATCAGAAAAGCCAAGCACCCCTTCTTCACCATCTTCACCGCCTTAAGAGCAGATACTACGTTAGACAGGTAGTCTCTCCTCTCACCTATCACTGCAACCTCATAATTCTCGGGAGTCCTTACTGACATACGCTTAGCAGCACAGTCTAGATTCGCACGATACCTTACTAACCAATCCATCCCTAGGATCAGGTCAAATTCCCCGAACGGTAGCTCCATCAAGTCAGCTGGGAATACCACCCCCTGAATCTCTGAAAGCACGTCTCTAAAGAGTTTATCTATTACCACAGATTGCCCTAAAGGACTAAGTATAGTCATCTTCCTAGGGACATTCTCAGAGTTCACATTCAAGGTTCCAGACACCATGCTAGCAATGTACGAATACGTTGACCCAACATCAATTAAAGCAGTAAAGGGTAATCCATAAATAAGGAACGTACCCGTGATAACATCTGGTGCGTCCCCCTCCTCACAGCGTCTGGCTGCATACACTAACCCTGGCTGCCTTGCATCTGAGCTCCCAGTACCTCTACCCGGTGCTCCACGACCTCGGCCAAAACTATTTCCTCTACGGTTTGGGCCACGAGCTCTCGACATCTGTGGACCACCCCTTCCTGGCTGCATATACCCCTGACCTACTGTCTGAGCCCTATCCACATTCTGAGGATAATTCTTCACTAAGTGAACATTGGACCCATACCTGAAACACTCCTTAATCCTTCCCCAACACTCACCTACATGAGTCCTCCCACACTGAGCACATGAAAGGACCTGATTTCTAGCAGCTGGCATAACAACACGAGTAGAATTATCCACCCTAGGCTTTTTCTGGAAACTCTCCGAAGATCCTGATAATCCAAAGCCCCTCTTGTTTCGGCCTCTATCTCTATCTCTATTCTACCTTTTAGTTCGCTTAACTTCCTCGGCGATCCGAGTTTTCTCCACCAAAGTAGCAAAGTCCCTCTCACGCTGAGGAGCTATCAACACCCGTAGTTCATCTCGTAGCCCATCCTCAAACCTCACGCAGTACCAGAATCGTCGAGTAATAATCCTTTGGCATACCGACTTAACCTCGAGAATTCTGCCTCACATTCCGCTACTAACTTACCCCCTTGCACCAAATTCAAAAATGCCTTCCTCTGTGCGTCCACGTAACTAGCTCCGACGTAATTCCCCTCAAACTTTACCTTGAAGTAACTCCAATCTACTCGGTCTGCTGGAGTACCCTCTTTGTGATAAGCCACCACCGATAGGCCTCATCCCGAAGTAAAGACACAAGGCCCTTTAGCTTTTCCTCAAGAAGGTACCCAAATCATCCATGATCCTCTCGACCGCCTCCAACCAATACTCCGCCACATTCGTGAGCCACCCCGAGACACCTCTAAATATCTCACTTCATTCGTCAAGTCTCTCGTAAATGACTTTCGCCCGGTACCACTTCGCTCCCGCAACTCTTTCCAAAACTCGCAAAGATAGCACGAGATCTGCATCATCTCCACCCGTCGATCTTGAAACTTCGGCTTCTCATGGCGGCGTCGTTTCATTCCCCAATCCATGACCGCACCCAATTGGTTTCGACATGACCATTCGCCCCACCACGTCCATGCGATTACGACCTCGCCCCTAGAACTCATGTCTATCACTGCTGTTTTAACTGCTTTTAAGAAATTTTATGCATTAACTTCTTGTTCCACTGATTACCCACAAGTAATTTTATGCAAAGACATTTTATGTAAAGACATTTAATAGTAGTTCTTTTGGTCATTCAAGGCTCCTACTTGATTATGAGAGTTGTCAAAATCCCTACATAAGTTATGTTAGATTCGACTCTAACATTAAATCGATGAAAAGAAGTGGCCTTCGGCCTAAGGTTGCGTCTTACTTATCTTTACTGATCAAATCCTAGAAGATCCTTAATCCCCCCTCAACGCTAGCCTAACAGAGATCCCGAAATCAGCCCTTCTAAGATTCGGCCACCCACACACATATACAAAGTTAGGCATCTAACTTTTGGCAACCAAAAGAGAAAGAAGAAAATCAAATAGAAGAGACTCTTACCAACTATTAGATCCGATTGGAACAGATCCTAACAGATTCGACCTAGAGTAGAAGGTTTGTGAAACAGGAGAAGAACGCGAAAAAGAAAGAGAAGAGATGCCTTAGAAGATTCGGCCAAGGTTCAAAGAAGTAGAAAGGTTATTTGGCTTCTAGCAAATAAAAAGAAAAGAGAGGGTTAAAGGTTTATGGGTGTTTCGGCTATGGTGGAAGTAAAGAGAAAGCTTCGGCTTTAGGGACTAAGGGAGTGAACAATTCCAAGAGAAAAAAGAAAAAGATGAATGCCCCAAATGGAAAATCTTACTTTCGGTTTTGGACTCCAAGAAACAGGGAGAAAAGAAACACACAATTACTAGCTTTTGGTACACCACTTTTTGGCAAAGAGCTAAAAGAGAAGAAAAGAAACCCGAAAGTAAAATGACCCCTAAACAGATAAAGCACATTCGGCACCTATCCACCCTCCATATGATCGAAAATGTCACCCCCCAGCATCCAATATTCAGCCAACTCCTCATCTCTCTCCCAAATCCCTTCTTTTCCTCCTATTTTTCCTCTCCACATCTCATTCAAACGAATTTGAATGTTTCAAACCTCTCCAAAAGCTCTCCACCACTCATTCAACATCTTGACCAAGTCTTCCTCCCATCCTTCCAGAGTTTAAATGCCGCCTAACTCTCCCACTCCCTTGACGTAAAAAATAACCCCAAAATGCTTCCTCTGCAGCTTGAACCTTGCCCCACTAGCTCCCTAAGGCGTCACTCCCCTATGCACTAAGTGGCACCTCCCTTGCCACTCTACCACCTGATCTCTTGTGTCTTAAACTCAACATAAGAACCCTTAAGGCCTAACTCCCCTAGCTCTCCCCTAAAGGCTCTAAACCGAAAATTTACCTAAGGTCCAAACATAGCCCCAAGATTTCGCGAAACCCCCAAACACATACAAACAGCATATAGAGCACACTACCACATGCATATAACTTAAGAAGAGATGTAAGACCCCTAAACACTGGATGTTATAGTTCTAGCCCCCTTAAAAATAATTTCGGCCTCGAAATTACCTGATCAAAATAAGTGAGGGTATTACTGTCTCATCACTTCCTCCGGCTCCCACGAAGCTTCTTCTGACCCATGGTTACGCCATAACACTTTAACTAGAGGAACTGACTTCTTTCGAAGTACCTTCACATCTCGCTCCAAAATCTGAATTGCTTCTTCCTCATAGGACAAATCTGGTCTCAACTCAACTTCCTCAACTGGCACTACGTGAGTTGAATCCGATCGATAACGATGTAGCATTGACACATGAAACACATCATGCATCTGCTTCAATTCTGACGGCAACTCTAACTGGTAAGCCACTGGCCGCACTCGCTTCAAAACCCTATAAGGCCCTATAAACCTAGTTACCGAAATACTCATTTAAGGGTAACAATTCCACCACAACCACTGAACTGGTTATCACACACATATCACATATAATTAATTGACTAACAGGGAAATAGCGAATTAACCATACACCTGATAACCCGAAGCACTAGACCCTCGACGTCGACACTGTCCCTAAACGAAACTACCGCTATCAGCCTACGATCTTGCTCCGACGCTGGCCCACACCCCAGTAGCCAATCCCGAACCGCAAAAACTGAATGTTTCTTAAACTTAGGGGTAGGGGCAACCTCTTTCTCTCCTTGACTGGTACTCGCATCCATTAAATAGCACTTAATCAGAAGACCCAGTTAAACTTTAAATCAAAACTTAAATGAGACAACACCAAATCTTAATCGAATACTCTTACCGAAATAGATCCAAATCCCGAAGGCTCCTACTTGATTATGAGAGTTGTCGAAATCCTAACATAAGTTATGTTAGATTCGACTCTAACATTAAATCGATGAAAAGAAGTGGCCTTCGGCATAAGGTTACGTCTTGCTTACCTTTACTGATCAAATTCTGGAAGATCCTTAATCCCCCCTCAACACTAGCCCAACAGAGATCCCGAAATTAGCCCTTCCAAGATTTGAACACCCACACACATATACAAAGTTAGGCATCTAACTTTTGGCAACCAAAAGAGAAAGAAGAAAATCGAATAGAAGAGACACTTACCAACTATTAGAACCGATTGGAACAGATCCTAACAGATTTGGCCTAGAGTAGAAGGTTTGAGAAACAGGAGAAGAACGCAAAAAAGAAAGAGAAGAGATGCCTTAGAAGATTCGACCAAGGTTCAAAGAAGTAGAAAGGTTATTCAGCTTCTAGCAAATGAAAAGAAAAGAGAGGGTTGAAGGATTATGGGTGTTTCAGCTATGGTGGAAGTAAAAGAAAGGTTTGACTTTAGGGTGAGGAGTGAACAATTCCAAGAGAAAAAAAAAGATGAATGCCCCAAATGGAAAATCTTACTTTTAGTTTTGGACTCTAAGAAACAGGGAGAAAAGAAACACACAATTACTAGCTTTTGGTACAACACTTTTCGGCAAAGAGCTAAAAAAAAAAGAAAAGAAACCCGAAAGTAAAATGACCCCTAAATAGCTAAAGCATATTCGGCACCTATCCTCCCTCCATATGACCAAAAATGTCACCCCCTAGCATCCAATATTTGGCCAACTCCTCCTCTCTCTCCCAAATCCCTTCTTTTCCTCCTATTTTTCCTCTCCACCTCTCATTCAAACGAATTTGAAAGTTTCAAACCTCTCCAAAAGCTCTCCACCACTTATTCAACATCTTGACCAAGTCTTCCTCCCATCCTTCCAGAGTTCAAATGCTGCCCAACTCTCCCACTCCCTTGATGCAAAAAGCAACCCCAAAATGCTTCCTCTGCAGCTCGAACCTTGCCCCACTAGCTCCCTGAGGCGTCACTCCCTATGCACTAAGTGGCGCCTCCCTTGCCACTCTACCACCTGATCTCTTGTGTCTTAAACTCAACATAAGAACCCTTAAGGCCTAACTCCCTAGCTCTTCCCTAAAGGCTCTAAACCAAAAATTTACCTAAGGTCCAAACTTAGCCCCAAGATTTCCCGAAACCCCCAAACACATACAAATAGCATCTAAAGCACAGTACCACATGCATATAACTTAAGAAGAGATACAAGACCCCTAAACCCTGAATGTTATACCTATACACTAATCCTATGGCACCCGAGACTATTAATAGGGTAACCAATGATTTCAAGCACATATATATATGATCCACAAATGATAAATTCATACATAACCAATTGTATCACGCTCAATTTGATATATACTATTTCATATCATTATATACATACCAAATCATGAGACAAGTAGGTTCTTACCTTAATCAAACTAGTTTGTGACAAGGCACACACATATATATAATTTAAAGAATGAAAGCACAACCATAATAGTTACTCATTTATAACTCTAGCATTTCCTTTATCTCAAGATGGTTGGGTGTCGTCTTTAGTTACTATGATAATTCAAGTATAAAAACAATATTAGATTTCATCCAGTCACATGAAAAACACATAATCAAACATAGTTTTCATTTTATTCATTTTAGTCCTTATATCTAAATTGCTTATATTTTTTGACATTAATATCGATCAATTTTAATTTCTTTTTTTTTGAACAAAGATCAAATTTTAATTTCATATTCTTTCATTAGGGACCTTGTACTTTTAACTTGTAATAGCCCATTTTTAATGGTGTCAGAAATAGTGATTTCGGGACCACAATTTCAATCAATGAGTCTGTAAATATTATTTATATAATATTTACGAGTTTATTAGAGTGTCGTAGTAAATTTTGGTCCAGGAATTTTGATGTTTGATTGGTCAATTATGGTACAAGCACTAAATAGTTAAAATCATAAAAGTTAACTATTATTGAGTTTTATTAGTTAAATGACTTAAATTGTAAAAGTGGGAGGACTTATATGGTATTTAGACCATACATTATAGTATGGACGGTTAAGACTTGACTTCTACTTATTTTATATGTTAAAGTTATATTAAAATAATATATATGTTTATTAAACATTAAAAGATGGATGTCATCTTCCTCAATTAGTCTTCCATTGAATAGAAAAGCATAAAACCACCATGTTTGAAGCTCTAAATTCGGCTGCACTTGTTTCCTTGCATGTAAGTCCATTCTAAGCTCATTTTTAGTAATTTTTATGTTTTTGAGATCGTTGTAGCTTAATCTACCTAACCTGTACCTCTATTTTCAAAATTGTTAAAGTATTAAAATGTTGTCATTGATGAATTTTAAAGCTTTTGATGTATAATGGCTTGTTTGTAAGCTTTGATGTGTTTAATGTAACATCCCAAACCCAGCCCAAACACTACAACCGGATCTGATATGTCACTAAGGAAAATTTTAGTAAAACCAATCATGTTGACCGAAAGCCCAAATATAATTTACATAAAATATGCCTAATAATCAAAAGCCTAAAACGGAATTACATGTCTTGGTTTTAAAATAAATAAAAATAAACAATAAAGGCCCATAACAAAACAAAAAGGTGAACTAGTGGCCCATGGCCTTATTACATTGAAGTTTAAAATCCATTAATCAAAATACGATATAAAACAATTAACTTGAGTCTTTTGCCAAATCCACATATTCTTACGCATGGTCACCATGCGTTCTCTCCGGCCGATGCGGAGCACTAGGTATCACACGAAATGTTAATTAAAAGGGTGAGTCGCGAGACTCGATGTGCAACCCTCATGCACCACTAGATTTTTGAGCCTTAGGCAGTTAGACAAAATAAGCAGTTTAATACTCATAATAAAATTAACAACAAATAATATGCAAGGCCCAACCTGCTTGCCTAGGTTTCCATCCGCCACACGCCCGCACCAACCGCTCACACCATTGGGGATTTCTACAATTGACCCACACCGCTACACGCCAAGATGGCGGTCATGTCGCTTATCCACATATGATGGCCAAGCCCTTATAACATATAATGGCCAAGCTCAGATAACGATTCACGGCATTAGCCGCTACATCAGATCACGGTAAAAACCGCTACACATATAACATATAACTTTCTCCTTTCATCAACCCAACCCATTCAATCACATACAAGCATTTTACTTATAACATTTAAACAGATTATTTACTAACCTGGTGATCCGCTTTTACCCTCCTTAGGCTTTCATCAATAAACCAAGATGTTGGCAATTATCAAAACATATAAATCTTATGATCCTACATTTTATGATTAGATCTAGATGGTGGGGAAGTATTACACACCTGATATCGCGAAAATCTATTATCCTTAACGTAGAGCCTTATTTGTCGAATCCCGAAATTCCCTAAGAAACGTCACCTCCCTACCTATATTTGGCCACCACCAAAACAAATATCAAACCAACCGATACACACAACCATCCTAACCCAAATAATATTCGGCCAAAACAAAAAGAATCATGGAAGGCCATTCGGCCAAACCTACCACCACCTACCTTCGGCTTTTCCACCAAATCGGCTTTAATGGAACAGATTCGGCTTCGAGGAGTAAAGAGTATAATCGATGGGGCCTTGGGAACAATGATTTAGATTAGGAGTTGATTAAAACAAAGGAATCACAGAAAAGGAAAAATCTCGAAACTCACCGGATTAAAGAGGAGTATACGGCTTACGGTGCACCTTCGGAAAAACAGAGATCTCACTTGTAGATTCGGCTATGAGAGATGAGGGTATGAACAATGGAATTCAGCTCTTAGAAAAGAAAAAAGAGAAACTGTAGAGAAGGCTTGGAAATTTTTGTAGAGAATAAGAGAAGAATAGGGTTTCAAAATACTGAAATTGAAGAATACTACTCCCTATTTATAGAGAAATTTTGGCATACCCATACACACAGAGTTGGAATTTTGGCCAACTCTCCCCTCCTAGAGTTGGATTTTCGGCCATCTCTGCTGTCATCTGATAGCTTTTATCTTCCTTGTTATCTTAATCCCTTATCTCCCTGAAAATAGCCCTCATCTTTCTCTTCATTATCTTCGTATTTATCAAGAAAATAAAAGAATTAAAATCCCTATTTTGTAGCTAGTGTGCCGTCCACTCCTAAGGCTCCTAAGTGCCGGATTTGACCCATTTCCTAAGGCCCAATCGGTCACTCAGGGCCCAAATTCCTCCTTCCTTAAGGCGCCACCTTATACCCATTTAATGCACTTTAATCCTTTGGGCCACAAGCCCAGCTTGTCACTTAATTAACCATCTTCTTAAATTATAAGCTAACACCATTTATTAGCCACTTAACCCAGATTTTTAAAGCCCAATATTTCACTTTAAATTATCCAGAGCACTAACTTTAATCCTAATCCAAATATTTAATCAAAAAGTCAGCCCAACCTTTATAATCTCAACTTAACATATTAGACTATCATATAAATGAGTAGGCCCACTTTGAGGATGTTACAGTTCTACCCCCTTAAAAAATTTCGTCCTCCAAATTTCCAATTAACCAGAAATCATACTACCTAAGTCTCACCACTATGCTTTCACTGCGCACTTTAATTCTAAAGCCAAAATAAACACTTAGTATATTATGGTAGGGTATGCACCATTATTTGCATCTGGAGCATCTCCGTCCCCTTGGCGATGTGCTGCATAGACCAAACTGGCTGCCTTGCCTCAACATAACCTACACCTCCGCCTGGTGCTTCACGACCACCTCTTGCGCCATTGCCACCTCTAGCTTGACCATGACCCCTTGATCCAAGCTGACCACCTCTCCTAGCCTGATCAAAACTTCAGCCCATTGGCTATCACCGATCCATCTGAGGACAGTCCCTCATCAGATGTTCTGTGGATCCACACCTAAAGCATCCACCGGTTCTCACTCTGTACTCTCCATAATGGGTTCTGCCACATATCGAACATGCTTGACTCTGGCCCGATGGAGCACGAGCTGGCCCATCATTTTTAGGCCTCTTCTAAAAATTTTCAGTTGCTTTGGAGGGTCCAAAACTTCTCTTATTCTCACCTCGATCCTTATCCCTTTCTTGTCTCTCAGTCCGTTTCACTTCCTCAGCTATTTTGACTTTATCCACTAGAACCGCAAAAATTCTCTCTCGTTGTGGCGCGATCAAAACCCTTAGCTCATTTCTTAGCCCATCCTCAAACTGAACGTATCGTTCATACTCCGTTGACACCATTCCCCGAGCATAACGGCTCAGGCGTAGAAACTCAGCCTCATACTCAGCCACAGAGTTACTCCCCTGCACCAAATTCAGGAATGCTTTCCTTTGAGCATCCATATAACTAGCTCCAACGTACTTTCCTGGAATGACTCCTTAAAGAAATCGATCAATCGGTCCGAGAGTACCTTCTTTCACCGTGAGCCACCACTGGTAAGCCTCGTCTCGAAGAAGAGACACGACCCCTTTCAACTTCTCTTTCATCGTAAAATCTAAGTCATCCATTATACGCTCGGTCGCTTCCATCCAATACTCGGCTGTGTTAGGGGCTACACCAGAAACTCCCCTAAACACTTCTGCCCTATTGGCCTTAAGCCGTTCTGGCACAGATTTTTGAGCTCCTGTGCCTCTGCCTACTCCGGCAACCCTCTCTAAAACCCTCAACATCGCCTGAGATACAGCATCATCTCCGGGTGCCTCATCTCGAAATTTTTCTTCTACGGTAAGCAGTTCGACATCTCGCTTCCCACCCGTGGCGGACCTTTATCGGCTCGATGCGGTCATTCTACCCCTACCGCGTCCACGCGGCGGACGTCCTCGACCGCTTGAACTCATTCTTCCGAGTTGCATTTATCTGATTAAGAATTTTATGAATCATTATTTCTTTCCACTGATTTATCGCGAACAGTCTTATGATTAATAGTTCTAAAAAGTAGTTCTTTCGAATTCATACACACACTACAGTCTCAAGTTCATTCATTCAATTATCAACATTCATGAACTCGCGTTCATTACAGAAAAGTGTTGTGGTTGTCATTGTTGTTGTTTTCCACTATCCAGGGGTATTTTCGTAATTTTATCCTATAGGGGTATTTTCGTAATTTTTCAAAATAGGGTCCTTGGTGATTTTGTGAAATAGGGGTGTTCTGGTAATTTTGTAATCCCAGGGGTACTTCAGTAATTTTGGAAATCTAAGGATATTTCAGTAATTTTGGAAATTTAAGGGTATTTCGGTAATTTTGAAAATCTAGGGGTATTTCAATAATTTTGCCAATTAGGGGTATTTTGGTCATTTACAACTCAGGGGTAATTTGGTAATTTTACAATTCAAGGATATTTTGATGTTGTTGTTGTTGTTGTTTTTGTTTTCTATGGAAAGATTCTGTTGACTTTGTAAATCGGGGTATTTCTGCAAATCATGGGCATTTTTTTTTCAAAGTAAGGATATTCTAAAAATTTTTGTGAGAAAAACATGTGGCTGGTCCTTTCGGGTTTTAATTGTAGTTTTGGCATGTCAACACGCATCAGAACTAGGAGAATAGTCACTACGCACTAGGTAGGATTCTAGTGGAAAGGAGGTGAGTCACTAGGGCGCTTAAGTACCAAGCTTTCCCTAATCCACTTCTAGACATGCATATGCCTATTGCCACACCTTGTCATGGCTAAAGTGAACAATCACTATGCACCGGTGAGATTCTCTGAAGAGGAGGTGAGTCACTCGATCGCTTAAATACCAAGCTCTTGGGATCTACTCCTAGACATGCATATGCTTGTTACCACACTTTAGTCTTGTGACTTGTTTACAGGTTTTGTTTAATAAAGTTAAGTCTTATGGATTTTTAAGAGTTTGTTTGTCTAAGCCTAGAGTTGATCAAGTTATAATTCTAACTTAATCTATGTCCCATAAAGCCCACATAAATATATCACACAATGGTTCGGAGTACTTACCTGGCGGACTTGGGCCGGAGACGCAGGTGCCATGCCGAGTTAAAACCTATTATTATCTAAAAACATGTATATTTCAAAAGCCCATCTTTAGAAAACATTTTGAGCCCCAAAACCCTAGAGTCGAGTTTTGAATCTGCTCGATACCAATTTGTAACACCCCAAACCCGCCCAAACACTACAATGGATCGGTATGTCACTAAGGAAAATTTTAGTAAAACCAATCGTGTTGATTTTAAAGCCCAAATATAATTTATATAAAATATGCCTAATAATCAAAAGCTTAAAACTAAATTACATGTCTTGGTTTTAAAATAAATAAAATAAACAATAAAGGCCCATAACAAAACAAAAGGTGAACTAGTGGCCCATGGCCTTATTACATTGAAGTTTAAAATCCATTAATCAAAATACGATATAAAACAATTAACTTGAGTCTTTTGCCAAATCAGATATTCTTTCGCATGGCCACCATGCGCTCCTCTCCGGCCGATGCGGAACACTAGGTATCACCTGAAATGTTAATTAAAAGGGTGAGTCGCGAGACTCGATGTGCAACCCTCATGCACCACTAGATTTTTGGGCCTTAGGTCCGTTAGATAAAATAAACATTTAATACTCATAATAAAATTAACAACAAATAATATGCAAGGCCCAACCCGCTTGCCTAGGTTTCCATCCGCTACATGCCCCGCACTAACCGTTCACACCATTGGGGATTTCTACAATCGACCCACACCGCTACATGCCAAGATGGTAGTTATGCTGCTCATCCACATATGATGGCTGAAGCCCTTATAACATATAATGGCCGAAGCCCGTATAACAGTTCACGGCATTAGTCGCTACATCTGATCACGGTAAAAATTGCTACACATATAACGTATAACTTCCTCCTTTCATCAACCCAACCCATGCAATCACATACAAGCATTTTACTTATAACATTTAAACAGATTATTTACTAACCTGGTGATACGCTTTTACCCTCATTGGGCTTTCATCAATAAACCGAGATGTTGGCAATTATCAAAACATATAAATCTTATGATCATGCATTTTATGATTAGATCTAGATGGTGGGGAAGTATTACACACCTGATATCGCGAAAATCTATTATCCTTAACGTAGAGCCTTATTTGTCGAATCTCGAAATTCCTAAGAAACGCCACCTCCCTACCTATATTCGCCACCACCAAAACAAATATCAAACCAACTGATACACACAACCATCCTAACCCAAATAATATTCGCCAAAGTAAAAGAATCATGGAAGGCCATTCGCCAAACCTACCACCACCTACCTTGACTTTTCCACCAAATCGGCTTTAATGGAGCAGATTAAACCGAGGAGTAAAGAGTATAATCGATGGGGCCTTGGAAACAATGATTTAGATTAGGAGTTGATCAAAACAAAGGAATCACAGAAAAGGAAAAATCTCAAAACTCACCAGATTAAAGAGGAGTATACGGCCTACGGTGCACCTTCGGGAAAACAGAGATCTCACTTGTAGATTCGGCTATGGGAGATGAGGGTATGAACAAAGGAATTCGGCTCTTAGAAAAGAAAAAGAGAAACTGTAGAGAAGGCTTGGAAATTTTGGCAGAGAATGAGAGAAGAATAGGGTTTCAAAATACCAAAATTGAAGAATACTACTCCCTATTTATAGAGAAATTTCGGCATACCCACACACACAGAGTTGGAATTTCGGCCAACTCTCCCCTCCCAGAGTTGGATTATCGGCCAACTCTGCTATCATCTGATAGCTTTTATCTTTCTTGTTATCTTAATCACTTATCTCCCTGAAAATAGCCCTCATCTTTCTCTTCATTATCTTCGTATTTATCAAGAAAATAAAAGAATTGAAATCCCTATTTTGTAGCTAGTGTGCCGTCCACTCTTAAGGCTCCTAAGTGCCGAATTTGACCCATTTCCTAAGGCCCAATCGGTCACTCAGGGCCCAAATTCCTCCTCCCTTAAGGCGCCACCTTATGCCCACTTAATGCACTTTAATCTTTTGGGCCACAAGCCCAGCTTGTCACTTAATTAACCATCTTCTTAAATTATAAGCTAACACCATTTATTAGCCACCTAACCCAGATTTTTAAAGCCCAATATTTCACTTTAAATTATCCAGAGCACTAACTTTAATCCTAATCCAAATATTTAATCAAAAAGTCAGCCCAACCTTTACAATCTCAACTTAACATATTAGACTATCATATAAATGAGTAGGCCTACTTTGAGGATGTTACATTTAAAGACAAATTTGAAAAAAGAATTTTGTTAGTTTTAAGTTTAAGGAGTAATTTGTAAATATGTTAAACTTGACAGGTGAAATTCTAAAATTTTATGTTATAGAGGGTTATAAAAGGATGAAATTGATAATGGATTGAAATATAGAGTTTAAATGTGAAAGTTGTAATAGTTTTGGTTTTAAGGACTAAATTGTATAAAATGTAAAACTTTAGAGAGATTGTGTAAAATAAGTAAAATATGATATATACATGAAAGGAGATGAGCCAAAGTGTTTGGAACTGATAATGTGAAATGAATTATTATATAAATCAGGAATCGAACCAACCAGTAGATAATTGAGGAAAGGAAAAATTATGGATTAGTCCCTGACCTTTCTTCTACTGCTGTTTTCACCTGGTAAGTTCATACTACCTAGTTATGTGATTTTATATATTGTTTGTGATTGAATTGTGAATTGATTACATTTGAATGTATATTTGAAATGTTTACAAAATAGTATAAAATGTGAGAAATGGATTGAATTGTAAAGTATTGTCCTTATATGTTAATAAAGCCCAGATGAATGTAAGATAGGATACAATTGACATTTCAATAGGGTTGATTGCGCACTAGGACAGGATATGCGTAAAAGATGATGTGGAGTAAAAAAATTGGTGGAGATATCACAATTTATGTCGAAATCCTGCATTTGTTGCAAATTATTGAGCTTTGTCTCTACAGAGACTTTGGTGTGGTGTAGTTATTGTTCTTTTGAGCTATTTGGTGTGGTGGAGTGAAGCAATTGTAAACTAACTAAAAATTTGACTAAGGAAAATGCGGCTATCAATTAATAGTATAGCTACGGTGAGCAAAGATATCGTTCCCGCAACGATTAAAAGTAATAGTAAGTATCATCTTTTTATTATTTAACCAACAAATCAGAGAGATTGATTAAAACTATAATTAACTAAATTAATTAACTAAAGAACACAACAAATAATGAATCAGGAAAAAAATGATTAACAACCAAGAAATGAAACAATACCCAAGAAAGAATCCATCTGGATTTCATCTGTCATTATCAATTTGAATTAAACAATTTCTTCACTTAGTATCTTGATCCATAGAAATCCCTAAATTATGCTAATATCACTTTTGAGAGTAAGAGCAACTGACTCTAGGTTGATTAATTAAAATTTCTTTCTAATTAAAACTCCTATTATCGCATTAACTCGATATATGGATCCACTTATTAGATTTGACTCTAATCCGGTAGATTTATGTCGTCCTATTTCTAGGATTGCATGCAACTCCATTCAATTATGCTAGATCTACTATTAAAGAGAGACTTTTCCTCCTCTGATTTAAGCACACCAAACATGGATTAATAGTCCAAAAATATTAAACTAAGAATTAAGCATACATAATTGAGAACAAGATTCGAGTATTTATTACGTAAAACAGAAATCAAAAGACATAATCCATCCTAGGGTTCATCTCCCTAGGTATTCAGAAAATTAGTTCATAATCGCAAATAAAAATATCTCAAAGACAATATAACCACAGGAAATAAATAAACTCATAATAAACTTCAAAGAAATCAAAAGGAGTTATTCAATCTTAATGGAAATCTACTTCAGAGTCGGCTTCAATGGTGCTTTTCGAGTTGCTTTCTTGAGTATTCTATGACAACTCACTCCTCTCTTCTTATCTTTATCATATATAGGTCTAAAATTCCCGAAAAACCTAGAAATTGTATTTTCCCTCATATTTGGAGTGTGATTCGTGAAATCCACACGGTCTGGCACATGGCCATGTGGAAGCCTGTGTGGCTCACACGATTTTGTATCCAAATCGTGTGGAATGGCCCAGCCCGTGTTGCTCCTAAAACTTGCTCTAATTTTTTGATTTTCACTCGTTTTTTGTTCCTTTTGCTCCCAAATGCTCTCCTAAGTATAAAAACATGAATTAAAATGATTAGGAGCATAAGATTCACCATTTTACATCAAATAATCATCCAAAAATGCATTAAAAACAGGATTAAAACATGTTACTTTTAGCACTTATCATGGAGGGATGATATATTACATTATACAATATTATGCCTATGGGCTTTGCACTACCGTGCCTCTGTGTGGTGTAGTTAAAGCTTTGTTGAGGTATCTGGTGTGGTGTAGTTACCCGCGTATCTGTATCTTATTATTTTAGTTCATCGGGCTAACTATTTAAAAGATATGGCATTTGATTGTGAATATGAATTGATATGATCAATTGGTTAATATGATTTATATGTTAGATATTTCCTATTGAATATTACGAAAATGTATCATATTGAATAATCGAGAGATTATACGATTGATACATGAAATGCTCACCTTGTTGATGTAAATATCTTGATAGGAAATTATATTAAATTAGTTATATCTATTTACTTAAATATGAATTGAGGTAAGAGTGTTTTTTAAGTACATATAAACTTACTAAGCATGTTAATGCTTACCCCGTTTCATTTTTTGTTTCCTGTAGTTGCATCTTCTTGAAACTTGACTATCGAATCACTTTCAAAGCTCACACTATCCAACGTTGTCTTTATGGACTTTTGTTTCATTTTGGCCCGATTATAAGTAACATGTAATAGGTGTAAATGTGTTTATATGTGCTTGATATTTAAACTAATGAACTTGCTCATTTTGACATGTTTAAGTGTAATGTGAAAGAATGGAGATGTTGTTTTGGTTAGTTGAATATTTCTTATGCATATATGCCTTAGTTGTTGAACATACTTTTATTGATATGTTATAATACATCTTGAAATGGGTTGGCATGATGAATGTATAGACAAATGATATTGTAGTGTGATTAAGTTGAATGATTTGAAATTATTTATTTGTGATGGTGCCATTAAGGCATACTGGTTAGTTATTTAGGATATGTTTGTATGACATGTTTTGAATTGGTACATGACTTATATATATATATATATATATATATGAAACATTGGCTTAGGTGAACAAATTATAGTTAGTATATAAATGGAAGTAACTTAAGCATGTTTGAACTATAGTTCTTGTAGTGTTTAAAGTGTTATTGGTGCAAGACTAATTACTTAAGAAATGGTACTATAATTTGAGCATGAATTGTGATTTCAACTTATGATTTTTGACCATCTGGGAAAAAGTATCGATACTAGGGATCAAAGTATCGATAATTTTCTCCCAAAATCGATACCTACAAAAAGGTACCGATAAAATGATTTTGAACTAAAACTTTCAAATTTGGCAGAATGCTAATTTGGTATCGATACTCACAATAAGTATAGATAATTCTTTCTAAAATATCGATACCTTGTTAAGTAGTATCGATACCTGAAATTGGCAGACTATTAAAATGGTATCGATAAGTTTTTTTCGTATAAATACTTTGTTACAAAAATATCGATACCTGTTTCCTCAGTATCGATTCCTATTTCAACGTTTTGAAATTTTACAAATTGGTTCACGTTCATGCTCGTATCTGATCTATTGTAGTTAAAAGTTTGATTTAGTCTCGTATTCATCAGTAATGATTAATTTGCATATAAATGCAATGATTTGAGATTGGAATTTGTTTGTGAATGTTCTGATATGTGTAGTAGCATCCCGTAGCTCGGGTTCGATGACTGGGTCGGGTGAGGGATGTTATATAACCTATAGCATAATTTCTTAACAACTTTCAAATTAATTTAGCCCCTAATGTCATAAAATTAACTATCAAGCTTCATTAAATTTCTAATAAATTCCATCACTTTTTACTACCTTCTAACTTAGTCCTAACATTCTCAAAATTCAGACTTCAAATTTCCATAAAAAATCATAAATATTTAGCAAATGAAGAATCTAAGGCATGGGTAAGTTTAATCAAAGCTTAGATGATAATGGAAATATACAAATTTCAAAGAAAAGGCTTAAGTACCTTAGGATTTTGGACTAATTTGTAAATAAAGCAAAAAGAAAAATTATTTTCTTTTCTTCCTACTTGGACGTCACAAGCTTGGAGAAGATGAAGTCTTCATCTTTCTCTCCCCACTGTTTGATATTTATACTAAGATTAATGTGTTAATTAACTTACTTAATAATGATTAATTTACTAAAGTAAGACATATATTTGTTTATTAATTAGAATTATGAAAACTAAGTGGATATCATTATCATTTTTCATTATCTCATTAGAATCAATAGAAATAACCATTAAGTCATTTGGTTATTTTTCAATTGGGTTCTCAAGTATTTTTTAATTAAAATTTAATAATATATTTACAATTTAATCATTATACTATAATTAATGATTTTCTTGATTTCATTATTTTATCGTCCAATAATATATTTCCAACCTAAGCATATAAATTCTCTTATTTATCGATTCACTAACTCGATTTATAGATTTGAATTCTGAAATTGCATTTTTCGAAACTTTCTAAAATTGAGTTGTTACAGGCTGCTTGTTCCATTTTGGGTGTTTCAAAGTCGAATTCCCATAGTCGTTATTTGAGGCTTGCCTCGTGATTAGGCGAAGTAAGAAACAAGTCTTTGCTTTTTATCTGGGACTATCTTACTAAACGAATTTTCAGTTGGAAGAATAGGCTTCTTTCGAAACCCAGTAAAAAGATTCTTATTAAGAAGTTTCCCAAGCTTTGTTCATTTATTATATAAGTATGTTCATGATCCCAATTGGTACTTGTGTAGAACTCCAAAAAACGATGAATTCATTTTAGTGGGGTTTAGGTTCAAGTTCGAGTAAGGGTTTCCACTGGGCATCGTGGTTCAAGCGATGTTGGGAAAGCAATGTCAGCATCTATTTGCCATTCCAAACTCTCTTATCCAGATGGGGATTTATTCAATGCTTTAGTAGGTAGTAATCCTTCTTATACATGGAGGAGTGTCTTTGTGGCCTTGCATTTGCTTTTTAAAGTGATGCACTAGAGAGTAGGAGATGGGAGTTCCATTCAGGTTTTTAATGGACCTGTGATTACCTAATGCTGACAATTTTTATGTTCAATTGGAGGCATTACCGGGTTTTGAAAATTTGTTGGTGAAAGACTTGTTAAATACCGATGGGGTTGGGTTGGAATGATTCCCTTGTTGAGGGACTTGTGGTGCCTTAAGATGCTACGCAAATTCTTAGTATTCCTGTCTTGTTTTCAAAGCCTCCAGACCTGTTTATTTAGCACTTCTCAAAGGATAGCCGGTATGATATGAAGATGAGCTATCGTATCACTCTTTAATCGAGTTCTAATTCTTTGTCGTAGGCGGTGGTTGGTGAACTTGGCTCTTCCTCTGAAAGTTAAGTCCCTTGTTTGGCGGGGGTTGCGCGGTTATGCGAGAAGGGTTGTAATGTTGATTTGAGGTTGCTAGCTGTGGAGATGATGAGAGCCAAAAGCTTGTCTTTATGTACTTCTCTATTGTTGCTACTGTTTGAAGTAGTCTTGGTATGGTGCCTACGCCTAGCTCGTTCACTGATTTTCTTTGGTACATGCTACAGCTTTCGGACTCCTCTCGTAGCGAACATTATCTCACCGTTTTATGGAGCATTTGGTTCCATCAGAACTTCTTAAGTTGGAAGAACGTGGTAATTGTTAGAGTTTTTACATTAAAAGAAAAAAAATGAAGCAAAAACAGAATAAGAGCCTTTGCAAAAGTAATGGAATGAATTTCATCATAATTTTTCATTCAAAATTTGAACATATATATGAGAGTTACACAAATAATTGGATAGTTACCTAAAAGTTAGCTGCTCCCACTTAATACACAAACAAAAACTAGCTTAACTTGTACATAAAAGAAAGCTAACATACCAGCTATTACATCAATACAAATCAGTCAACATATCCTACTAACTTTGCTATCATATTACAAAAGAACAAGACAAAGTTACATAGGAATAAAACAATCAAAATGTGTTGCTGCATTTGGACCAACTTCATTTCTGCACTTCAAAACAATGTTGCAGCTTAAGTTGAGCTTAATTTGCTGCTGGCCTTTTGTTGCAATGCAAGCCAAAGCTTAACACTCCTCCTTGGACTGTATGCAACAAACACCAATCTTTCCTTTCAAGGTTTCAAACCTGGTAGCTCCTAATGGCTTGGTCAGAATATCAGCCAATTGAGTTTCTGAGCTACAATAAATAAGACTGACTTTCTTTGATTGCTCAGCTTCTCAAACAAAATGGAATTTAATTTTAAAATGCTTAGTCTTACCATGGAAGACTGGATTTTTAGCTATAGCAATTGCTGATTGATTATCAACCTTGATTTTAGTAGGTTGAGTTTGTTCTTCATTTAAATCACACAGAAGCTTTCTAAGCCAAATGGCTTGATTAATGATCTTTGCGGTGAGATGTATTTCGCTTACATTTTAGATTGAGCAACAGTCTGTTGTTTCTTTGAACTTCAGTTGAAAACACTAGAGCCTAAGGTGAAGAAATAACCCGATGTGCTTCTCATGTCATTAACTAAACCTGCCCAATCACTGTCAGAGTAACTAACAAGATTCAGCTCCTCTGCCCTTCCAAACATTACACCCGAATTACTGGTTTCTTTAACATATCTAAGTACCCTTTTTGCAGCTTTAAAACGTGTAACATTATAGCAGTGCATGAACCTTGAAAGAAGACTAACAACATATACAATGTCTGGCCTTGTTGTAGTCAAATAGAGTAGACAACCAACCAAACTTCTATATGCCTTCTCATTCACTCGATCATGGTCACTGGTGCTTGATAGCTTTTCTCCCAATGCAATAGGTGTGGTAACAGGCTTGCAATTTGACATGCAGAATTTCTTCAGCACTTCCAGTGCAAATGCTTGCTGACTTATAAAAATTCCTTGATCCTTTTGACTTACTTCCATACTGAAGAAGTATGTCATTAAGCCAAGATCAGTCATTTCAAACACTTCTTGTATCAACTACTTAAAATCTACAATCAGCTTATCTTTGCATCCAATAACTAGCAAATCATCAACATATAGAGACACAATCAACAAGGACTCATTTCAAGCCTTTTTGACATCAAGAGTAGGCTCACTAACACTCTTTGTGAATCCTAACATTGTCAAATAACCATCTATCCTGTCATACCAGGCCCTTGGAGCCTGTTTTAGGCCATATAGGGCGTTTTTGAGCTTGTAGACTTTGTAATCTTCACCAGGGATCTCAAAACCTTCAGGCTACTCTATGAAGATTTCTTTCTTGAGAAATCCATTTAAAAAAAGCTGATTTGACATCCAAATGATGCACCTTCCAGTGTTTTTGAGCTGCTAAGGCAAACAATAGCCTTATTGTATCCAACCTTGCAACAGGTGCAAAGGTTTTAGAGAAATCAATCCCTAGTTGCTGACTGTACCTTTTCACAACCAGTCTGGCCTTGTGTTTGTTCAGAGAACCATCTGTATTGTTCCTTGTTCTGAACACCCATTTAACACCAATGATCTTTATATTTTCAGTCCTGTTAACAAGCTCTCAAGTATCATTCTTGTGAATCATTCTCAATTCAACTTCCATAGCTTCTGGCCAGCAGCTTTCTTTTACAGCTTCATCATAGCAAGAAGGCTCCACCATAGTCACAGTGCACCTTTTATAAATGTTTGCTAGTGTCTTGGTTCCTCTAACAGGTTCATCATCATAGCTATCTTCAACTACTCCTTGATTTGACTTCTTTGCGCAGTTAAGGTCATTCGATCTTCATTAAGCAGACTTGCTTCAATTCCATTCCATTTCCAATAGCTTGCTTCACTGAACTTAACATCCCTGCTCACTCAACTTTTTGGTCAACGGATCAAAGACTCTATATCCCTTCTTCACATTGCTATAGCCAACAAACACCCCTGGCATGGACCTCCTTTCTAATTTAGCTCTTTTCTCTGCTGGCACCAGTACATAACACAAACATCCAAACACTTTAACATGTGAGACAGATGGTTTCTGTCCAAACCAGGCTTCAAAGGGTGTTTTGCCCTCAACTGCATTTGTTGGTAGCCTATTTTGCAAGTAAATAGATGTGTTTACTACTTCAGCCCAAAAAATGTTAGGCATTTTAGACTCAAATAGAAGGCACATGGCCATATCAAGAACTGTTCTATTCTTCCTCTCACAAACACCATTTTGCTGTGGTGTATAAATGGTGGTTAGCTGGTGTTGAATTCCAGCTTCATCACATATCTTTGGGAACCTCTAAGATACATATTCAGTTCTATTATCAGACCTTAAGCATTTTAGCTTACAACTAGCTTGATTTTCAGCCAAGGCTTTAAATTTGCAAAAGAAATCAACAACATCTGACTTTTGTTTTAGGAAGCTTACCCAACAAAACCTAGTACAATCATTAATGAACAGTACAAAGTACTTGCTGCCATTTAAGGAGGTGGTCTTCATAGGTCCACATATGTCTGTATGGACTAGCTGGAGTCTTTGTTGAGCTCTCTATGCTTTGTTGACAGGGAAAGGTAATCTGGTTTGTTTGCCAAGCTGACAAACCTCACACACTTCCTTATTTGGCTCAATCTTGGACATATCTTCCACCAAATTCATTTTTGCAACTGACTAAGTGAATTGTAGTTCACATGACCCAGCCTCCTATGCCATAAGATTGCATCATCAGTCTGGGTTGCATATGCCTTTTCTTACAATTGATTCACATCTACAATATAGGTTCTGTTTTGCATAGCTACTGTTGTTAACATCTGACCAGTAGCACCTTTGATCACACAAGTTTTGTTTTTAAAAATTAAAGAGTAGCCCTTCTCTAGTAGCTGACCAACACTCAGCAAATTTTGGTCAATGTCAGGTATATAAAGAACCTCAAAAATGGTTTTGTTTCCTGACTTGGTGCCTATCACAGCCTTACCCTTCCCTTTTGCCTCAAAGAGTTCACCATTGCCTATTCTGACTTTGGACTTAAAGGTGGTGTCCAACTCCTTGAACATGCTCTTATCAGAAGCCATGTAGTGAGTACATCCACTGTCAACTAGCTAGATCTTGCTCACTTTGCTCGAGCTTGCAAAGCAGGATGCTGAGAAAACATGCTCTTCTTGCACTTTAACATCTTCAGCAACCTGAGCTTGGTTTTGATACTGTGTTTGTGGTTTTGGCTTATTTTTGCACACTTTTTCAATGTGGCCAAATTGTTTGTAGCCTCTACACTGAATATCTGGTCTATACCAACAGTATTTTTCAAGATCAGTAGTCTTTTTGCAATGGACACAAGGTGGAAACTTCTTCTTGGTAGCCTCTTTCTTTTTCTTTTCTGTCCAAGGCTTCTTGCCTTTGAAAATCGAGGTTGAGCTTGAGCCCTCTCTACTTTTGGCTTGAAAAGCTCCCTCAAAGTGCTCTTCATTTCTGATGGCTCTTCTTTGCTCTTGTGCATAGAGAGCATTTATCAACTCTGTCAAAGGAATGGTTGATAGGTCCCTTGAATCCTCTAAAGTAGAAATTTTTGCTTCATACTTCTCTAGTAAGGTTGTTATGACTTTCTCAACTACCCTTTGATCACTAAACTCATCCCCAACCAGTCTTATATTGTTGATAGTAGCCATAGTTCTGTCAGCATACTGCTTAATGGTTTTTGAGTCTTTCATTCTCAAATTCTCAAAGTCCTTTCTTAAATTGATTAGTTGCTGCTGCCTGGTCTTGTTTGACCCTTGAAACTCCTCATTGAGTTTATCCCAAGCCTCCTTTAGTGTGCCACAGGCCATTATCCTTGTGAAGATAATATCAGAGACTCCACTTTGAAGGGATGACATGGCCTTGTACTTCTTGGCACAATCTTCACTATCTTTGCTGATTTGAGCGATGGTTGGATTGGCTCTCAACGGTGGTGGCTCAAGATCATTTAGAATAACATTCCACAAGTCATTTGCTGCGGTATGTTCTCATTTTCACCGCCAGATATTATAGTTTTCACCAACAAAAATAGGTGGAGGAGGTGGTGAAAACTCATGTTTTACAAAGAACCAAAAACAACAAACAAAAAGCGACACGCTTTGTTTCAAACACATTAGCTTAGAAACAGTGCACAACCAAGGCCCTCAAAGACAATAGGCTCTGGATACCATTTGTTGGAGTTTTTGCATCAAAAGAAAAAAAATAAAGTGAAGCAAAAACAGAATAAGAGACTTTGCAAAAGTAACTGAATAAATTTCATCATAATTTTTCATTCAAATTTTGAACACATATATGAGAGTTACACAAGTAATTGGACAGTTACCTAAAAGTTAACTGCTCCCACTTAATACACAATTGTACATAAAAGAAAGCTAACATACCAACTATTACATCAATACAAATCAGTCAACATATCCTACTAACTTTGCTATCATATTACAAAAGAACAAGACAAAGTTACATAGGAACAAAATAATCAAAACGTGTTGCTGCATTCGGACCAGCTCCATTTCTGCACTTCAAAACAATGTTGCAGCTTAAGTTGAGCTTAATTTGCTACTGGTCTTTTGTTGTAATGCAGGCCAAAGCTTAACAGTAACACAACCTCACCGTATTGTCTGTTTTGCTGATATGCTCCTTCAGGATTGGCCCAAGGCGACTGCTGTAGTCGTCACAGTTGTAAAACTGGTCGAGACCACCGGCTGGGTGCTTGAAGTGCAACATGGATGCTGTTATCTCGTGGATTGGCAGGTAATTGCTCTAGTAGCTATCATTCGAGACGATCACGACCACTTCATCAAGGGCACTTTGTTCTACTGTGGGCTGGGATGGATCTGGTGTTGGTTAAAACTATGGCCATTCGTTAGGCTCTCTCGTGGCTTAAGTCCCCTCCTGTCCACAATGTCATGGTGGAGTCCGATCGCAAAGTGGCCATCGATACGTTGTGCTCTCCTCGTACTTAGTTGTTGGAGTTTGGTCTATTATTTTGCGACTGTTTGGCTTTGAAAGAGTCTTTCCAAACCTTATCCTTTTATTGGTCGTTTCGTGATTCAAATAAGATGGCTCATTATCTTATTAAGATGTCCTTATTACGTGCCCATTGTGTTACTTGAAATTCTCCATCGTCTTGATTTAATGTCTTCCAACAATGATTTTTAGGGAGGTTAGGACTAGGTGTATTGAGAAGGCTTGTTGATCTGAGTTAAGATTCTCCTCGATCTTTGTTTTTTTCTCTCTTTTTGTTTTCGTAAATAATAGTGCTTTTCTTAAGAAATATAAAATTGATTGATAATTTCTTTCAAAATAGTAAGGGTAGAGATAAATATAATAAAGCTCGAATATGTATTAAATAAGTATTTTATAACAACTTTAATTACCATTCATATAAATCAAATCAATAATTTATTTATTTAATACCTTAAATTTATCATTTTAATTTTTTTAGATATTATTGAATTTTATATATTTTTATTCTTAATTTTTTATAATTTTTAAAGACAGATTTTGATTATCTTAATTTTTAGAGTAAATAAATTGCCTTTTCAACCTATGATGTTTCTCTTCTTTCCCGATAAAATATTAGAAAAATCAAGTCTATTAATTCGAAATTTAAAATTATTTATATAATATCTCGAAAAATAATCCTATTATTATTATTATTATTATTATTATTATTTTCCTTCCCTCTTTCTTGTACCTTAGCAGCAACACTCGACTTTGGGTTGCTTTTCAACAGTCTGTCTGGGTTTAGACAACAAAGAGCGGAAGAGAAATAGCGGACTCAACTTCTGCGGATCACGCGTGGCGTAAGGATGAGTGCTTCCAGGTTCATAAAATGCGTCACGGTCGGTGACGGTGCCGTCGGCAAGACTTGCCTGCTCATTTCCTACACCAGCAATACTTTCCCTACCGTAAGTTTTCACTCTTAGGGTTTCTTTTTTCTGTTTGGTATCTTGAGAAAATGCGGGAAAGAGAAAGAAAGTTGACCCTTAGGATGTTTTTTTGACTTGGATTTCCCTCCTATTTTCTCCGCAACCAAGCGGAAATTATGCTGGTTTGTATTCGTCAATGTTCCTTTTTTTTTCTTTTCTTTTCTCAAAGATGCTTTCTTATTTTCCTTATTTGTTTTTTTCCCTCTTTGATTATACTTATCATTGGGATCTTGAATTTGGTTTAGAATATTATTCTTACTAATTGAATCATTCTTCATAAATTGTGTTTAACTAAGCAATTTCTTGGGGATTTTCGCTGCAAAAACTTGCAGATATTTTATAGTTTGCAAGTTTGTGATGATTTGGTCTGTTTTAGTTTCGATGCGCCATCTTAGGATAAAGGATGCTTTGTTTTTTAATCTGCTAATTAATGTTAAACCTTAAAACTGGAAAATTCGCTAGTTTTCTGCTAGAAAGAGGAAAGAAAAGAAATTGCTATATCTGTAATTAGTCCTGATAAAAAGTCCTGATGCAAGCCAATATCACAAAGACCAATTCACACAGAAAAGAAGATATAAAGGAAGAAGGTTAAGAAAAGAAGAGTGGAAGTTCCATTTAGGGATTTTCATTATTGTTGCTCTCATGGCTGAATCTTGGGTGATGGCTATGATATTGGGGTTTTATTTTGGTCCTTACCATTGGTGTAAGGAACATGCTTGTGCTAGACTTTTCTTCTTTCTGTAAAACTTTACCACATATAGCGATGGTTGATGCTAGTTTTGAAATCATGACTGTCTAGTTCTTGCTTCATTCTTGCGATTACTTTTAGATGACTGGCGGACAGGGTGATTAAAACATTTTCCCCATTTTGTGCAATGTCTTCGGAAACAGGATTATGTGCCAACTGTCTTTGACAACTTTAGTGCTAATGTGGTTGTGGATGGGAGCACTGTTAATCTGGGATTGTGGGATACTGCTGGTAACTTTCGATTCCATAATTTTTCCTTATCTGTGTCTTCGAAGTTCCAATGTATATTCTAGTAGTTTTGATTTAGTTTTTCTATCATGGAACAGGACAGGAAGATTACAATAGATTAAGACCATTGAGCTATCGTGGAGCAGATGTCTTCTTGCTGGCATTCTCTCTCATTAGCAAAGCTAGCTATGAAAATGTTGCTAAGAAAGTGAGACTATTAAGCTTTTCATGGCCTTTTTTGATGATATACATTTGAATTACTTGATATCCTAATATTTATCTATTTCAAATCCGCAGTGGATTCCAGAATTGAGACATTATGCACCCGGTGTTCCAATTATTCTTGTTGGGACTAAGCTTGGTCAGATTCTACTCCAATTTTTATTTTGCATTTATCAATTATTTTTTCCTTTCCATCATCTCTTATTGCAATCAATCTCTTTTTCTATATATATAGTATAAGTTGTGTTTAAGCCTAATGAATCCCATAATTTACAACATTTCCAACACCTTTTCTTCACATTTTCCGTGCCCTGGGAAAGGAAGAAGTTGGAGGAGGGAGTTCATTGCCCTTGAGAAATGGGTAGAAGTTCCTCTTGGTGTGTGAAGTTGTGTAGTGCCTCGAGTTGACTATCCTTCCTGGTGAAGGCTCCTAAAACCAATCTGTTCTGACTATGGGCTAGTTTAGTGTCGCTTTTGAAAAGTGCTAAGAAAAAGTGACTTTGAAAAATGCTTTTGAAAGGTTTGCTTTAAGATCCAAGTGTTTAGTATTGCTGTAAAAAAAGTGCATTTTTAGACATGATGTTCTAAAGTATAAAATATGCATTTAAATGATGTTAAAATTCATTAGTATTATGATATTTCAATAAAAATATAAAAAATGATTTATTGTAACTAATTATTAATATTTTGGTATAAATTTCTAATATTATTTAAGCAATTAATATTAATTGTTTGTAAAATTTAATTTGAATATATAGTCTATATTTTAAATATTAAAATATAGCCATTACAAAATCAAATATATGATGTTATATATTTGAAACAAATTTTAATAAGGAAATAATTGTATACCCTATATAAATATTACATAAAATACATTTGATTATAAATGAGGGATAAAAACGTTATTTGACTCCAGAAGTGTTTTTTCCAAACACAAGCACTTTTCAAAAGCACTTTTGACTTCAAAGTTGTCTTGTTTTAGTATTGCTTATGGCTCCCAAAAGTGCTTTTGAAAATTAATGCTAAATGAAGCCTATATATCAAATTAGTATGTTTTTTAATGTGTTTAAAAGAATGCTTTGAGGGACAAGTTTGGGGAAACTTACTAGCTTAATCCAGTTGAATTTATCAGTCCAGTTCCAATTGACTACATTTTGTTGATTTCCAGTAATTTATTTTCTCCTAATGAGTCATGAAATGTAATCCTTTAGGATATATTATAAGTTAGTCTGATAATCTTGATGCCCTACCTCCTCCTAGCCATGGGACCAAGGAATACCGAAACAAGTTCCATCTACTTTCTGAAAAAGCCATTCATTTGGGGAGCATTGTTTACTGGCTTTAAGGAAATCTTTGGGAACTATAGTGAAGTTACTGATTGTGAACTAAGTCTATGAGATGCTGAAGTGGAATATGAACCCAGTAAAATGTTCATTAACTGAGATGATGACATTTGAAGAAAGTGGGAAACAAAGAATATAACTGCAAAATTTCTAAGCTGGGCCCTATAATATGTTTTCTCATGGAAACCATATTCTGGGTTTACTTCCATATGAGTTCATCACTCTGTCTAGAGTTAGTTAAATTGTCAATTTCACTATGGATGGTGGGTGAGTGAAGTGCATATTAGTTTCACAAGAGGAAAAAAAGTCCACGTGGCAGATGAATAACAAAGAAAGCTATGAAGCAACTATCTAATGGAAGTTTACCTTTCCTAAAGCTAACGAAAGCACTCCATTTCTCAAACTGTAATTTTTTATTCTTGTTCCAAACTTTCCTTAGTAAATATTCCTGGAAAATTTTCCCATGTAGATTTGACATCAGAAACTGCTAAATTTATCTTTAAAGCCATCCATCCATCTTTATGATTTTCTAACAGCTACCAAATTTTCTTACTGTAGATCTTCGAGAAGATAAGCAGTTCTTCATAGATCACCCTGGTGCAGTGCCCATTACCACAGCACAGGTACTGATTAGAGATGGCTTTTATAGTAACAACTACTTCTGCTGAGTTATGTGCATTGTTGCATCATGCTGTCATTTTGTTGAAAGCACCTAATTTTGATTTTTTTCCCCCAAAGGGTGAGGAATTGAGAAAGCTAATTGGAGCACCTTTTTACATTGAGTGTAGTTCAAAAACACAACAGGTACAATATTTGGGTAATTTTATCTTCAGCCTTATCTTTTCGACTCTTGGAAAAGATTGTTGATAAACTACTTCTCAAAATACAGAATGTGAAAGCGGTTTTTGATGCGGCCATCAAAGTAGTTCTCCAGCCTCAAAAGAAGAAGAAGAAAAAGAAGAGAAAGGCACAAAAAGCTTGCTCAATATTGTGATCATGCAAAGAAGTGATATGGGTGCCAGATACCATGAACAATTAGCCATTTAATCTGTTAGTCTCTCACCATATCTATTCTCTCTTCTCTCTGAGAAAATAGCTCCTTTTGGTATGTTGTCTGAACTGACAGAACTAGGGCTACAAGCATCAAAATGTGTCTTTTTTTTTTTTCTTTCTCTTGGATTGTATTCTGAATTTGTATATCAAGGGTCTTTCATGTATTTGTCAACAAGCACATTATCCCCTTCAGTTTCTTTGGGTTTAGATATGCTTTGATCCATTGGCTACGAACAACCTATTGTTTTCTCTTGTATCTTGTGATGTAATATGATCGTAGTACATTTAAAGGAGCTTGCTAATATATTTGTGTGGTTTTGCATTGCCACTTTGGTCCTCCATTGTATTTAAGATTGCCAGGAACATCGAATTTTATGATCTCGAATAAGAGGAAAAGGGGGGGTGGGATGAGATTTGTGAAGACAGAAGATCGTTTCACAATGAATATTTGCATCCGTTTTCTCTTGGTAGATTTTGTTGATCAAATTCTGTGGTGCCTCTTTAGACATGTTAACTTCTTTGCTTTCTCAGATTCTCAGCCAGAGAAGCCAGTTAAGCTAAGAAGGAATATTTTTCCTGTATCGACGTGGGTGGAGAGTTTAGTGGCAACTTAGAAGCAGTTTCCAAGATACAACATGGATTTAGCCTCCCCTGGCTTTTGATATTTAAGCCAGCCCTTGGGGAAAGGTGGCTGTCATGTGGTGCTTTATACGAATATGATCACTATCACCACATTGATTTTCTATTTAAGCATCAAATTTGTCTACGGAAAGAACAAATTCCGTGGAATGAAATGGTTGACTTGGAAAGTTTTAAACGACATTTAGAAACAAATGATTCTATTTGGCCTCTTTGACCCTCTAGATTATTGAGAAAGATGATTAGAAATGGCATCTTTGTGCTGTTCATGAATCAAGTGATGACCACTCAGTTTCAGTGGATGAAAAATATCTTTGTGCTATTTATATGGCTCAACATCTTCCATGGTTTTTTTTCTAAATTCCTTGATTCTGTACTGATAACTTTTTATCTGGAATATATACTGTGCCCACTTGCATCAGTATGAAAAAGAATTGGTGGACCTCTATTTTCCAGCAACTTGCATTTCCTCCATTAAATACATTACTATCCTCCCCATGAAGGTCGTCTGTGAAGTAATTTCACTTAATATTCACATTCGTTAAATTCCCATTTCTGTCTCAAAGTTTTCTTTAATGGCGTCGAAAAGAATACTGAAGGAGCTGAAGGATTTGCAGAGAGATCCACCAACGTCATGCAGTGCAGGTATAGAGTAATATAAAAATCAAAGAAGAAAAGTCATTCCTTCTTGAGCCTAGCCACAACTGCGAATTCATTGTTGGTTATCGATTAATTTAACCATTTATGGCTGCACTTTCAGGTCCCGTGGCTGAGGATATGTTCCATTGGCAAGCAACCATCATTGGTCCAAACGATAGTCCCTATGCTGGTGGTGTTTTTCTTGTAACCATTCATTTCCCGCCTGATTATCCATTTAAACCTCCCAAGGTATACAACTTAAACTGCAGTCACACAATTTCCTAGTCGGAATTTTCCCAAAACATAGAAAAAAATATTTTCGTTTATAAGAAAACATGCTCGAGTCCTTATGACAGTTTCCAATTATCTAACAAATTAACCCTATTCTGTTTTCCAACAAAAACCTGTTGTCAGGTTGCCTTCAGGACCAAGGTTTACCATCCCAACATAAACAGCAATGGCAATATCTGCTTAGACATTCTAAAAGAGCAATGGAGTCCCGCACTCACCATATCTAAGGTAGTAAGTTTGTCGGTTGATTTGGGGTGCTGCATAATGGCTTATATATCTAAATAACTTTACATATTCTATTCTCTATAGGTTTTGCTGTCAATATGTTCACTGCTAACAGACCCAAATCCTGATGATCCTCTAGTTCCGGAGATTGCTCATTTGTGCAAAACTGACAAATTCAAGTACGAATCAACAGCTCGAAACTGGACCCAGAAGTATGCTATGGGCTGAACTTAGGTGCCATATACCTGCACATCCTCTTCTTCCACCTTTGCTTAACGTATATATCAAACAAAAAGTTGTTGCTGATTAATAAAGAATGTTTGTGATCATCAGGCTTTGAATTCTGTAATAACAAGCTGTAACTATTTTGCTTAGAATAAAACACTTCTGAGCTTAATTATTATTATACAGGCTTCACTTCATTATTTTGTCCTGGGTTAGAACTTGCATCCTCTTGGGTTAGCTTCCTTTTGAAGCTGCCAACCAAACTGTTACGGGTAAAACAGTGAGCGTTGAAGGCGTGGGGTCAACTGCTGTTAGTAAGATTTTCTATTGTAAATTGTAATTACATGAAGGAATTCTTATGATATACAATCTCATTCTTGAAACATCATCTTCTTCCTCTCTCTCTGTGTCTCAATTCCACCATTAGAGCCTCTGTCTATTCAACTTTCAACTTCCAACTTCCCTACAACTCTAGACCCTATCTTGACATAAATTGATCTTACTATTTGGTATTAAAGCACGTTACGTTCTGGATTACAGAACCAAGAAGAATTGCATGAACAAGTTATACTCGCTTTAAAGGACATCGCAACTCTCAATCTGCAGCAGATACCAAATATTGGCACAATTACATCAAGGAGAGACGACGACTACAATTTACATTTTAGCGGTGTTGATCTGAAGTTTGCCACCAGGGACGCAAAGATAGTTTTCCTCGTTTTAATGGTGATGATGTGATTACAAATTTCAAAACAAATTTTCGATGCTCATCACACTTAAAAGAAGAAGGTGAAGGTAGGTGTTGGTGCTTTGGCAAGGCTGAGCAAGCTGAGTTGAAAGCTTGTGCAACAAGCCTCGTTGCTTGGTGAAGAAACAAAAGTAGAAATTTGCTAAGAAAATAAGAACAACAACGAGAAACAAGAAAGATGGAGCATAAAATGAATGAAATCTGATATTTTTCATTAACTTAAAAGATGGCATAATGCCAATACATATACCAGACATAGGCCGGTCAAAACAATGCAATTTGTCACCTAAACATTACCTACTACCACTATGTAACATTGAAACTCATAAAACATGACTTGCACATTCGGTAAAGCTGATTTATCAGCTCAAACTTCACCTTACATCGAATATGTTACCTACTTAGTTCAAATCTGACTAAGTTACAAAACAACATTTAAAGTAACAAAACAAAATGAAATACAATAGCAGCAATGTGCTTCAAAGAAATGTGCATGCATGGCTCAAGTGGCTTGTTCTGCTTCTTGGTGCTTCATGTGCTGCATTTATGTGCTGCAAGTGCTGCTTCTTTGTTGCATGGGCTGCATGGAAGGCCATCTTCTAACACTCCTCCTTGGTCTTTATGCTGCATACTCCTAACTCCTTCCTTAGTTTAATGAACCTTGTCACATTCAGGGCCTTTGTGAAGATATCAGCAATCTGTTCCTCAAAATTGCAATGAATCAGCTCCACCTCTCGAGCTTGTTCCATCTCCTTCACTACATGTAGCTTGATGCTAAAGTTCTTGGTTCTACCATGGAAGACAGGGTTCTTTGCAATTGCAACAGCAGACTCGTTGTCACAAAAGATCTCTGTTGCTATCCCTTGATGTAGGTTCAAATCAGCTAGGATTTTTCTTAGCCAAATGGCATGATTAATAGCATTTGCAGTTGCAACATACTCAGCTTCTGCTGTTGATTGAGCTACTATCGATTGCTTTTTTGAGCACCAATAAAACATTGCTGAACCAAGTGTAAATGCATAACCAGAAGTACTCTTCATGTCATCCTTTGAACCAGCCTAGTCACTATCAGTGTAGCCTATCAACTTCAAGTTTTCAGCTTTGCTAAACTGTAATCCATAGCTCAAGATGCCTTTGATGTACCTGAGCACTCTTTTTGCTACTTGAAGATGCTGCTTGTTGCAGCAATGCATGAACCTCGATAGTATACTCACAGCAAACATAATATCTGGCCTGGTTGCTATAAAAAACAATAAGCATCCAACTAAACTTCTATAGGCAGCTTCATCTACTCGTTCATGGTCTTCTTAGCTTGACAGCTTCATTCCAACAGCCATAGGTGTGCTAGTTGGCTTGCATTTCTCCATAGAGAATCTGCTTAAGATTTTTGTAACAAAAGTCTTCTGTTCTAAGAAGATTCTACTTTGAGTTTGCAACACTTCCATTACAAGGAAATATGTCATTTGCCCCAAGTCAGACATTTCAAACATGTCCTTCATTTTGGCCTTAAAATCAGTCAACATGATCTAATCTCCTCCTGTCACCAAGAGGTCATCAACATAAAGGGACACAATAAGTTGTGTTTTAGCTTGTTCCTTCTTGACAAACAGTGTTGGCTTACTAACACTTCTTTCAAATCCCAAACTGACCAAATAGTTGTCAATTCGAGCATACCATGCTCTAGGAGCTTGCTTCAAGCCATATAGGGCCTTTTTGAGTCTGTACACCAAGTGTTCCTTGCCAGACATTATGAATCCTTGAGGCAGGTCAATGTAGATTTCTTCTTCAAGGAATCCATTAAAAAATGCAGACTTCACATCTAACTGATGAATGGTCCACTGCCTTTGTGCAGCCAAAGCAACCAACAATCTGATTGTGTCTAGCCTGGCTACTGGTGCAAAAGTCTCCAAGTAGTCGAAGACATATCTTTGACTAAAACCCTTGACAACAAGCCTAGCTTTCAGCTTGTTTAAACTGCCATTAGCATTTTGCTTGGCTCGATAGACCCATTTTACACCAATGGTCTTCCTATTTGTAGGCCTTTTAACCAGCTCCTATGTCTGATTCTTTTGAATCATCCTGATTTCATCAACCATGGCTTGCTTCCATCCTGCATGTGCTTCAGCCTCTTCAAAACTGGTTGGCTCTACTATGGTCATTTGTGCCCTTTCATAAATCTCTGCCAAGGGCCTTGTTCCCCTGACTGGTTCATCATCAAAGTCCATTTCTGGACCAACTTGATCAGGTTCAATCTGACCTGCATTGTGTTCTTCAAAAATAGTCTCTGGCTGATTTCTTTCCTAATTCCAACATGCTCTTTCATCGAAGATCATATCTCTGCTCACTTGAATCTTGTTTGTTGAAGGATCCAAGATTCTATAACCTTTCTTGACTGAGATGTAGCCTATTAGAATACCAGGTTGGGCCCTCTTTGATAACTTGTCTCTCTTCACAGATGGAACATGAGCATAGCATAGGCAGCCAAAGATCTTCAGATGAGCCAAATATGGCTTGAATCCGAACCAAGCCTCAAAAGGTGTCTTGTGAGCAAGTGCCTTAGTTGGAAGCCTGTTCTAAATGTAGACAACAGTGTTAACTGCTTCAGCCCACAAGGTTTTGGGCATATTCTACTCAAACAGAAAGCACCTTGCCATATCCATAAGGCTCCTGTTCTTTCTTTCATTTACCCCATTTTGCTGAGGTGTGTAGACATTGGTTAGCTGGTGTTTGATGCCTGCATTATCACAGTAACCTTAAAACTGAGCGGAGGTATACTCAGTTCCATTGTCTGACCTTATGGTCTTTAGTTTGCAGCTTGTTTCAGTTTCAAAAGTTGCTTTAAACTTGAGGAACACCTGAGCTATTTCTGACTTGTGTTTCAAGAAGTAAATCCAACAATATCTGGTACAATCATCAATGAAAAGAATAAAGTACCTATTACCATTGAGTGACTCAGTCTTCATGGGGCCACATATATCAGTGTGCACCAGCTGAAGCCTTTTTGAAGCTCTCCAGGCTTGATTTGAGGGAAATAGCAATCTTGCTTATTTTCCTAGTTGACAAACTTCACAAACCTCATCATGTTCAACCGAGTTGGTGAATTTTTCAACCAAGTATTCATTGACAAATTGAGCCATCGATCTGAAATTGGCATGACCAAGCCTTTGGTGCCACAATTTGGACTCTTCTGTTGAGGCTGTGTAGGCCAAGTTTGAGTCATTTATCTAGTTGACTTCAAAGTTTTTTTCAGTCATGGTGACTGACATGAGTCTTGATCCATTTGGATTAGTAATCTGGCACTCTTTGCCCTTGAACACCACTGAGTAACCTTTCTCCAGCAGTTGAGCTATGCTAAGAAGGTTTCTGTCAATTTGAGGTACTAGCAGCACATTTGATATGACCTTGTCACCTGTGGGAGTGCATATCAACACATCCCCTTTGCCTTCAGCCTTGATAAACTGCCCATTTCCAACTTTCACCTTGGTTTTGTAGCTCGTGTCCAAGGTCTTGAAAATGGTTGCATCTGTGACATGTAATTAGTGTAGCCATTGTCCAATAGACATCCTTTTGAGCTGTTCTTCTGACCAGCTGAGCATGACACAGCAAAGACCTGCTCCTCATAGTCACTGTTGTCTTCAGCTACTCAAACCTCTGCTTAAGCCTATTATGGTTGATTCTGCCTTAGTCTGCCTTTGTTTTTGCAGACCTTTTTAACGTGCCCCTTTTTCTTGTAATGTTGACATGTTGAATCTGGTCTAAACCAGTATTTATCTTCAAGATGACCTAGTCTTTTGCAGTGCCTACAGAGTTGATCTCTCCTTCTTGCAGTATCAGGCTTAGGCCTATTTTTCCAGTTCTTTTTGCCTTTATAAGCATTGGTACTAGAGGCAGTCTCGGCCTTGGCTTGAAAAGCACCTTATTGATACTCTTCCATCCTACTAGCTCTCCTTTGCTCCCGAGCATAAAGGGCATTGATGAGCTCAGTTAAGGAGATGCTTGTAAGGTCTATCGAATCCTCAAGAGATGAAATTTTTTCTTTATATCTCTCAGGCAATGTTGAGAGCATCTTCTCCATGATTCTTGCCTCACTGAATTGTTCTCCTAGCAACCTTATGCTGCTGACCACATCCATAATTCTATCTGAGTACTGCTTCACTGTCGTTTCTTCCTTCATCTTTAAATTTTCAAAGTTTCTTCTCAAGTTCAGCAACTACTACTACCTTGTCCTCTCTGTGCCTTAGAACTCCTCCTTGAGCTTATCCCAGGCTTGTTTTGGAGTCTCATAAGCCATAATTCTGGTGAAGATCACATCAGACACACAGTTTTGTATGCAAGACTTGGCCTTGTGCCTCTTTGTCCTCTCATCTGCGTGCTGCCTTGTTTGAGCCACTGTGGAATTGGCTCTGAGTGGAGCTGGCTCAGCATCAGTGTTGACAACTTCCCATAGATCAAAGGCCTATAGGTAAGTCTTCATCTTAACCACCCATATGTGGAACCCTTCACCACTAAAGACTGGTGGTGCTGCTGGAGAAAATCCTGAAGAAGCCATTCGAGTTTAACTGCAACAGGTCCTCTAAGACAACATCTCTAGATACCAACTGTTGGTGTTTTGGCAAGGCTGTGCAAGTTGAGTTGAAAGCTTGTGCAACAAGCCTCATTGCTTGGTGGAGAAACAAAAGCAGAAATTTGCTAAGAAAACAAGAACAACAATGAGAAACAAGAAAGATGGACCATAAAATGAATGAAATCTGATATTTTCAGTAACTTAAAAGATGGCATAATGCCAATACATATACCAGACATAGGCTGGTCAAAACAATGCAATTTGTCACCTAAACATTACCTAATACCACTAAGAAACATTAAAACTCATAAAACATGACTTGCACATTTTGTAAAGTTGATTTATTAGCTCAAACTTCACCTAATTACATCAAATATGTTACCCACTTAGTTCAAATTTGACTAAGTTACAAAACAACATTTAAAGTAACAAAACAAAATGAAATACAATAGCAGCAATGTGCTTTAGCAGCTACATGCATGGCTCGAATGGCTTGTTCTGCTTCTTGATGCTTCATGTGCTGCATTCACGTGTTACAAGTGCTGCTTCTTTGTTGCATGGGCTGCATGGAAGGCCATCTTCTAACAGTAGGTGTCATCAATATGGCACCAGAATTGGGTGCCTTACGAGGGTGGTCAGAAGGCCCAGGAAGATTGCTTTGGTGATGTAACATCCCAAAATTGGGCCTAGTAGAATTGGGCCTATTGGGCCTTAGGCGTAGGAGTGTTTAAAATTTTTGAGAACAAGAGAATGACATTATTTTAAGTTGGGCTTATAAGGAAGGTGATTTTGGAAAGTTACGAGGTTTCTAGGAAGTTTCGGGTTCAAGTTAGGCTAAAGGAAAGTTTTAATGTTTGAGTACTTTAAGGAGAGATAGTAAGTGGCATCAAGGTTTAAGGAAATAAGTATGTATTTAGTTAGCACAAGAGAAGCTAGTAGCAAGGTGGTGAGGCATCACATGAAGGGCTTTAGGGGAAGAGGTTCGAATCCCACTTGGTGCAAATTTTGATTATTTTTTTGTGCTATTCAGCCATGTGTCGGCCAAGGCTTCAATTATGGTAAGGAAGACTTTTTCTTTTAGGAAAGATGGCTAAGGAAATAGGAAAAGGATGGGTGGAAGGAAAGAAGGAAAAAGAAAAGGAAAGAGTAGGGAACATGTTGGCCCAAAGTGAGGAAGATATTTTGGAAAGGATTTTGGTCAACATTTTTCCTTTAGGCAAAAGGTAATACACGGTTTGTAGGGGGAAAGGGGATAGCCGAATTTTCTTTAGGCAATTGGCAATTTTTGGTGCTTGAGAGGTTTTTTTCTCCTTAGCTTTTTGGTGTCATTTTCTTTCTCCAATTTTTCCTCTTAGCCGTAACTCTAAAGCCAAATAGAGAGCATTCTTTCTTTGTTTTGCCAAAACTTTCAACCCATTCTTTGCTGCTACTTATCGTTCTCCTAGCCTTGGTTTCAGAAGTTGATTGGTAAGGGGGTGATTAGGCCAAATATTGGTGGTAAGATGTTACTCTTTATTTCGATGTTTTACACCGCTCATGTGATTCTATTTTGTGGTGATGATATCAACTTCCTGCTCTTGTGGAAGGGCCAAATATTGGATGAAGGCTAACCCCTTTGGTACATCACTTATTTACTTTAGGAACTCGTTGCAGTAGCCAAAGTGCAAGGCTGAATTTTAGAACCTAGTAGGGAAGGATCACGATTGTGGGGGCAACGAAGAGTGGTTCTTTAGGAAATCCGAATAAGGTGTGTAATCTTGTACCCTTTCGAATACATGTTTGAAATGGTGTATAATCTCACACCTCTCTGAATATTTGCATGAAATGTTTTTCGATTCAGTCGAAAGATCAAAAAGCCAGAAATCGGCATCGATGACCACTCGGGCGTGCGTATGTTCGTAGTAGAAACCATATTTTGCAATGAAATAGTTTTTGGTTAGCAGCAGAGACGTGATTTTGAAAAATCATGAAAAATAGGAGAAAGTGAATTAAAAGTGAATAAGATATAGAATGAAAGCTTATTGTGTTTATTTTTATATGAAAGAAACAGAGTAGAAGAGGTATTTTATATTCTGTGATATTTTAATTTTAGTGAGACTGGTTCTGAATGACTTCGTGGTTCCCCATTCTGTCTTGGAAAAATCATTCAAAATTGTAAAAAGTGAATTATGAGTTATAATTTATATGTATAGATTCCTTAGTGAGTCTATTTTCAATAGAAACATGTGGGAGAAATATATGAAAACTGTATAATGAGATATTTGGATTTAAGGTAAGAGGGGTCAGAATCGTTTGTCAGTGATATATGGGAAACTTTAATGAATAAACTGTACTAAACGGCTAAGCCAAAAATTCTGGAAAAATTGTAGTAAGAAGATATATGAGTCTAGTTGCAAGGAAAATTTACGGATCTAAATTTTGAGTTTCTTAGCACGAGTTATAGTCAATTTAGTCAATATGACGCAGATGGATAATTTCAATTTTTATACCCCAAATTAGTAGTTAAGCCCGGGGTTGCGATATTACCAAAATAACCTTGGAGGGTAAATTACAAAATGCCCTTATGGGTCGAATTACCGAAATGCCCTATGGGCCAATTTGTTAAAATACTTTAGTGGGCCGAATTATTATATTGCTTTAATGGGCCGATTCATTAAAAGTATTCAATAGATTAATGATTGTTATTAATATGTGGATATTTTATGTTATTATGTATGTTACATCTTTACATATTGCATGGGTTGGGAAAAATGTTGAAGAGAAGTGTAGCTTGGTGGCATTGCCACAATAAACTGTTTATTATAATGTTTATACATGATATCGGTGGTTTGACCACAATAAAATATTATAAATGGAAATTTGCCTGTGTTTTGGTGTGATGGCGGGGTGGGTTGACTAGATCCCCACAGGTGTGATGGTTGGTATGGGGGTGTGTTGGATGGATGGGTTGGGTTCAATACATTGCTTATATATATATTCTGTTATGTAAATGGGCTTAGACCCAAGATATTGAAATATGGGTTCAGGCCCAGCTGACAACGGTAAGAAGATTATACACTGAGTTCTTGTAACTCACCCCCTTCTTTCTTAATCCTTACGGGTAATGCCCAGTGATGTGGACTTGGGCCATGGATGACTCGGTGGGGGCCATACTTCAGACATGGTGTTTTATTTTGAACTTTAAATTTCTATTACCGTTCTCTTTACTATTTTGGGTTTTTATGTTGTAATAAGGCCTCTAGATTATTTTATTTTGCTATATGTTTGACGTACTTTTATTTTGCTTGAATTATTTTAAATGGCAATTTTTCAAAAACTTAAATTAAAGATTTCCTAAAATAGATTAACAAAGGGATTTCATAATTAGCTCTAACAAATATTTTAACTCAGAAATTTTCTCTCGAATTATCAACAATATTTTCAAAAGTCATGGTTTATAAGATCTCTAGTTTAGATTATCGATTTATCAAAATCAACCTTCGAGGTTTGTAATACTTTATCAAATATTTTAAATCAAACTTGTTTTCTTGATTTTAACAAATAACCCTTTTTAGTATGAACAAAAAAAATGACTTAACATGTTTTTCTCATGTGACATGTCAGATTCGGTCATAACGCGTGGGCCTGGTTTGAGGTGTTACAGGTGATGAACTATACATAGACTCTATGGCTATGACCAAGTTGTTGAATTTGAAACAAACAGGTAAGGCAGCCAAATAGCATGATTAATTTTAACTAGTTTCTGCGTAGAGTGAATTAACAGGAGGAGATGCTGTGAACTTTTTCTCGCAGGACCGCGTGAAAATGTTAGTGCCAAGTCTCTCCACCATGCTTTTGCCTTAGCCAAATTATATAAAGAATTTCACCAAAATCCTAATAAACTATTATTACCCAATCACCTATTGTTGGAGTTTTTAAGCCAAGAAGAACAGAGAACAAAAACAGAGAACAAAGCAAGAAGCATGAAATAATTTACTTGCTCACAAACGTGCAGTAATGAATGAAAAACATATTTTCATTACCAATCAACAAAGCATTACATGTTTTTTATAGTCAATCAACCTATCAAACACAATTATTACCACTAATCAGTCTAGTAACTTGTGAAACATTACTTATATACTAAAACAAGTCAACTAAACAAATCATTCATTATCTAAACACACTTCAACTAAGCAAAATTACGTTACAACTAAAACAAAAAACTTATTAATGCAGCATGCATACAAGCTGTATGCACTCAACAAAAATAATTTTAGCAGCATAATTGATCACTTCTCAACAACCATACCCGACAACTATATTAACAACCTCAACAACTCAACCAACCATTACATGAGCACCAACATTAGATCTGAGCACCTAGTTTTTGATGATGAGAGAGCCAAGGCTCAAACTACATTTGGGTTTCTAAATATTATTTTCTATTTTTATTTTTAAAAAATAATTTTTATTTTCTATTCTATTTTTTTTAAAATGATAAACACCTTCCCTATAAAAAAATAAAATTTATTTTTCAAAATGAAATAATGCACATTTGGTCTCTATTTTTTAAAATGAAAAAGAAAAAAATTATATACATAATCCTTAGAAAAGTTACTATATTAAAATGAAATGCAATTAAACAAGATGAAGTGATGAAATCAATAAAAAGTGAAAACAAATTAGGTTGTTAGTAAATGAAAATAATCAAGCTGTGCTCCACTAAAATAAGTATTATCGTTTGATATAACGTTAAGTCTTGAATTCAATGAAATAAGGTACATCATCAATATATGATTGTTAGCATTATAAAATAATATATAATATATCATCACTGGATAAAAAGTGCTAGGTATTCATATTGGTAAGGGGAGGGATGAATAATATAGTCTTAATAGACCCATAACATAAATATGTTAGAGTGTTATAATTACAAGAACACCTTCGATGGAATCTACCTATGTGAGCGTGAAATGTGATCGCTTTTAGGAACTTTAACAATATTCCTAAAAAAGTGTAAAATCTCGAATTTGGGCCTAGTAGGATTGGGCCCAATGGGCCTTGGGCGTAATAGCGGTTAAAATTTTTGAGAATAAGAGAACGACTTTAATGCAAGTTGTATCTAGTAGGTGAGTGATTTTGGAAGGTTAGGTGGCTTCTATGAAGTCTCGGGTTCAAGTTAGGCCTTAGGAAAAAATTTGGTTTTAGGTGAATAAAACCCTGGGAGTTAGTAGGTAGGCTTTAAGAATAAAATGTGGAGAAAATGACACAAGTGGAGTGTGTGGTGTAGTGGCAAAGTGATGCCACATAAGAGGTAAGGCAGTGACGCCAAAAAAGAAGGAAGGAGGTCCAAGGTTCAAGTCTAGGCTTTTGCATTTTGGTTTTTTTTTTTTTAAATGGACTCTAAAATTTTTCCATAGGGTTATATTTAGTTGCGCATGATTTTAGACACAAGAGGAGCTTGTGGCCAAGTGGTTAGCGGCATGGATTATGCTATAAGGGAGCTTGGGTTCGAATCTCATAGAAAGCAAAAGAGTATTTATTTTGCGGATTGGACGGCAAGAGTTTGAGTTGGATTTAAACTCTATTGACGGAGGGATCCCACATCGAAAAGATACAAAGAAAGAAGGTGAGAAGCTAGCTATATATAGAGCTGTCTAGGAGGAGAGTAGGCATACCTTGGTGGGCGTATGGGCATAGGAGCATTCGGAGCGCGGATTAGCTTCAGACTCCTTTTAGGTGTGTATTCTCTCTCTACAGGCGTAGAGCGGCATATCTTAGAAATCTGGGTGACAGATGATAGTAACCACACGAGCGTACGAGTGCACGTGTGGGGCTTTAATGCGATAGTTGAGGCAATCAATAGTGTTCTTGTGGGTGTGGGTTGTTGGGCCACGATGGCTCGAAAGGGGCAAGTGGGCCCAATGGGCCCGGAGGCCCATATGAGTAAATTGTATGATTGAGTAGTAGATAGTAAACTAGACTATGTGAATCTCATATATGTGGCTAGGTTTGGGCTGAATGGGCCACACGAGAGTGTGGACCCACTTGGGCCACACGAGTGTGAGGACCACTTGGGTCGAGAATGGGCCTTAGCCCATTCGATCATTATCTCTGTTTAGAATACTTGAGTCGTTCGAGGCGACATGGACCTTCTGTTGGGTTGTTAATGTAACACCCCAAACCCGATCTAAATGCTACGACCAAATCTGGTGTGTCACTGGGAAGAAAAACGTCTTACAAACCATTTTGTCGACTTGATTTGAAGAGAAAACTTTTCTGTAGTTAAAAAGAAACGAGGTTGAATTGAGTGAATTGTTAAAACATTTTGAAACTTAATTCAGCATGATAGAATCACCTTGTTGTTAACCTTTGTTTATTATTTATCCGGCGTATAACTTTAGAAAAACTCAAACTATTTAATTAAGTTTATAAAAACGTCCATCTCGTAAATTACTTGACATGCCTTTTTCGTTTAATAAAAAATTAAGAGAAAACGAAACGAATAATAAATCACAAAGTAAAGTTTAAGTGGCCTTATTACAAATTGAAATCCAAACTTAAAGTAGAGGAAAACCAAATCCGTAATAAACAGTGAAATAAAAACAATTGTTGAGCATGGCCACCACGAGTCCACCCCGGCTCCGAATCCACGATCTAAGTATTATCTGAAAAAAAGCCAACGGAAGGGGTGAGTCACCGAGACTCAGTGTGTAATTCCCCATCCCAAAAGACGTTAAGCTCATTCACAGATTCATACGATATTATGCATGTCATGCAACCCATTACCTAAATATCCACCCGAGTCTCCCAAATTTACCCCTTGTGGCACCTAGCCACTGGTGGTACCTAACCACTGGTAATCGAAGTTACAAATATTCATGTGTGGGGCCAACCAGCTCGTGGTACCTAACCATTGGTGACGATCCCTTATATCGATATGTGGGGCTAACCCACTATGGTACCTAACCACTGGGATGAGTCACAGAGGAAATCGTATGTGGTACCTAACCACTGGTGGTTCCAAACCACTGAGACTTAGTCACAGAATAATAATATGTGGGGCCAAACCACGTGTGGTACCTAACCACTGGTGACAGTCTAATAAACCATGCCTTCCCCCTCCTCTCATCATACCCATATCTCATGTATATGTTTCTCCATACAATATGATCATGTTTAACACTTAAAAGAATATAACATGGCGCACACACAGGTTTCACATAGATAAAACACATTATTCACCACAATGAACTTACCCAGAGTCCTTGCTTATACCCATAAGGGTAACGTAATGTTTCCCACTGCTATTTCAGCTTTTGACAAAACACAACATTTAACATAACAACATATGAAGTGTGCAAGAGTTACACACCTGATACTCGTACTATCGCACTCTCGACTTTAGCACTATCGTCACTCGAGACTACTGCTACCGGCCTATGATCTTGTTCCGATGCCGGCCCACCACCCGGTGGCTAATGTCGTACTGTCGATACTACTGGTTTCTTGAACTTAGGGATCGAACCCGATGGTTTGCTTCCCTCTCCAACTTGTATGTTCCTTGCATCCATTAAAAGCCTCGTCAAACTCACTACGAGAGATATGATTTGTATGTCCATTTAACTTGGTTAAGATAACAGTTTAGTGAGTGAATCGATTAACACAACCACTAAAAGAAATTGTCTTACCTAAACCGATCGAATCCCGGAGTTAATAGACTTGGTTAAACCTAAACTGCAAGAATTCTGCCTCGTACTCGGATACCGACTTACTCCCCTGAACCAAATTCAGAAACGCCTTTTGTTGTGCATCTATATAACTAGACCCAACGTACTTCCTCTAGTAAGCTGCCTTGAAAAAGTCCCAAGTGATATCATCGGCCAACGCACCTTCCCTGACCGTGAGCCACCACTGATAAGACTTATCTCGGAGAAGAGATACTATCCCTTTTAGCTTCTCCTCGGATGTAAAGTTCAAGTCATCCATTATGCGCTCTGTCGCTTCTAACCAGTACTCCGCTGTGTTGGGAGCTACACCTGAAATTCCCCTAAATACCTCAACTCCACTAGCTCGGAGTCATTTGGACATAGATTTTCGAGTCCTCGTACCTACGCCTACTCCATCAACTCTCTCTAGGACTCGTAGCATAGCCTGTGATACTGCATCATCATCACCTGCCTGCTCCTGAACTTTAGGGCCCACAGCTGATGGCGGCGGCACCTTATTTTCTAACCCATAACCAGACCCTACCGGTTCGACACAGTCGTCCTACCCCTACCACGGCCACGCACAATACGTCATCGACCTCAAGTGCTCATTCTACCGCTCGCGAATTAACCTGATTTAGAAATTTTATAGGTTACTAACTTTTCTTCCACTGATTAACAATGAATAGTCTTATGGAAGGAAGTTTTTAACAGTGGTTCTTTCGAATTTGAACTATGCCTACACAGTTCAGTTCTCAAGTCGATATTCCCTAATTCTAAAATTCCCATTCAATCAACATCCAACGGAACACCACATATACGTATCAAACACACAAGTTTATCCATGGTCTCACATTCATTGCCTAAAGGTATTTTCGTCATTTCACTACCCAGGGGTATTTTCATAATTTTAACCTACAAGGGTATTTTCGTAATTTTTAACATAGGTATCTTGGTGATTTTTCCAAAATAAGGGTATTTTGGTAATTTTGCAATTTGGGGGTATTTTGGTAATTTCTCAAACAAAGGTGCTTTGGTAACTTTCCAAACAGGGTTATTTTGGTCATTTTACAAAATCAAGGGTATTTTGGTCATTTACCTTAACCTAGGGTATTGTGGATAATTTTGCAAAATCAGGATCATATAAGTAATTTTTACAAAGATAGGGTACTGGTCCCTTTCGGGTTTTAGTTAAAACTTTGGCCCGTTAACAAGTCCTCACGGCTAAGGTGAACAGTCACTATGCACCATGTAGGATTCCAGAGAAGAGGAGGTGAGTCGCTAGGACTGCTTAAATACCAAGCTCTTCCTGAATCCAATCCTAGACATGCGTATGCCTGTTACCACACCCTAGTCCTTCTAACTTGCTCACAGACATGTTTATTTAGGGAATTTAAGTTTTATGGAATTTAAGAGTTTGTGTAACTAGGCCTAAGGTCCACAGGCCCTAACATATCTATCTACGTCCCTATAAACCCATTAACCCATCACACATATATATTACATCAGAGGTTAGGATACTTACCTGAGTGGATCGGTGCTGGAGACTCAGGTGCCATGCTTTCCGAGATATACATCTCCCTAGAAATCATTTTACAGCCCCTTTTATTGAAAATATTTTAGGCCTTATATGCACAGTTAAGCTTTTAAACTGGGCTCTGATACCAAAAATGTAACACCCCAAATCCGGTCTAAACGCTACGACCGAATCTGGCGTGTCACTGGGAAGAAAAATGTCTTACAAACCATTTTGTCGACTTGATTTGAAGAGAAAAATTTTCTATAGTTAAAAAGAAACGAGGTTGAATTGAGTGAATTGTTAAAACATTTTGAAACTTAATTCAGCATGATAGAATCACCTTGTTGTTAACCTTTGTTTATTATTTATCCGGCGTATAACTTTAGAAAAACTCAAAGTATTTACTTAAGTTTATAAAAACGTCCATCTCGTAAATTACTTGACATGCCTTTTTCGTTTAATAAAAATTTAAGAGAAAACAGAACGAATAATAAATCCCAAAGTAAAGTTTAAGTGGCCTTATTAAAAACTGAAATCCAAACTTAAAGTAGAGGAAAACCAAATCCGTAATAAACAATGAAATAGAAATAATTGTTGAGCATGGCCACCACGAGTCCACCCCAGCTCCGAATCCACGATCTAAGCATTATCTGAAAAAAAAACAATGGAAGGGTGAGTCACCGAGACTCAGTGTGTAATTCCCCATTCCAAAAGACTTTAATCTCATACATAGATTCATATGATATTATGCATGTCATACAACCCATTACCTAAATATTCACCCGAGTCTCCCAAATCTACCCCTTATGGCACCTAGCCACTGGTGGCACCTAGCCACTGGTAGTACCTAACCACTGGTAACCGAAGTTACAAATATTCATGTGTGGGGCCAACCCATTATGGTACCTAACCACTGGGACGAGTCACAGAGGAAATTATATGTGGTACCTAACAATGGTGGTTCCAAACCACTGAGACTTAGTCACAGAATAATAATATGTGGGGCCAACCCACGTGTGGTACCTAACCACTGGTGACAGTCTGATAAACCATGCCTTCCCCCTCCTCTCATCATACCTATATCTCATGTATATGTTTCACCATACAATATGATCATGTTTAACACTTAAAAGAATATAACATGGCACACACATAGGTTTCACATAGATAAAACACGTTATTCACCATAATAGACTTACCCGGAGTCCTTGCTTGTACCCATAAGGGTAACGTAATGTTTCCCACTGCTATTTCAGCTTTTAACAAAACCTAAAATTTAACATAACAACATATGAAGTGTGCAAGAGTTACACACCTGATACTCGTACTATCGTACTCTCGATTTTAACACTATCGTCACTCGAGACTACCGCTACCGACCTACGATCTTACTCCGATGTCGGCCCACCACACAGTGGCCAATCTCGTACTGCCGATACTGCTCGTTTCTTGAACTTAAGGATCGAATCCGATGGTTTGCTTCCCTCTCCAACTTGTATATTTCTTGCATACATTAAAAGCCTCATCAAACTCACTACGAGAGATATGATTTGTATGTCCATTTGACTTGGTTAAGATAATAGTTTAGTGAGTGAATCGATTAACACAACCACTAAAAGAAATTGTCTTGCCTAAACCGATCGAATCTCAGAGTTAATAGACTTGGCTAAAACAATGATTGAATCCCTACACCACAACCAAATGAGATTCAGCTAAAGAAGAATAGATTAAAGAGAAGTGGCCCTTCGGCCAAACAGGGGACATAAGTCCACCCTCCAACGTTCGGCCACACAAAAATCCTATCTCCTTACCTTCAGTTTCTTTCTAGATTCGACACAAGCAGCCACCACAGAGGAGATTCAGCTTCTAGGAATAACGAGTGAAAACTAACGAGATATTAAGAAAGTGATTTGAGTTAGAATAAAGATGAGAAAGAAAAGAGATAGCAAAGAAGAAAACGACGGAGAACTTACCAATCTTGAGATGATGATTCGGCTATGTTGAAACTTCGGGAAAGGAGGCTGAACTTTGAAGGTTTCAGCTATGGGAGAAGAAAATATGGGCAAGGGTATTCGGTTTTGAAAGAGTATTGAAGAGGAGAAGAGAGTGTTAGAGAGTTGCGGCAAAGAAAGAGAGAACCCACAAGAGAAAAGGAAATTTCGACTTTGAAGAGGAAAGATGAGAAGGAAAATAGATGAAAAAGACTAACACTTGTGCCTACTAATTTCTGCATATCAAACCAATTTTTCTCTCCCTCCCAGAGTTTAATTTTTAGCCAACTCTGCCTCCACTTGATAGCTCTTATCCTCCCTAGTTATCTTAATCTACAACCTCCCTTCAAAAGAGGCCTACTAAGCCCCAACTCCTCCCCTCATAAATCAACATATTATCCACATAATAAAAGAATTAAATCTCCTATTTTCTAGCCTTTGTGCTGTCCTCCCCTAGTCCCCTTAGAGTGCCGAATTTAGCCCAAGAGCATGGGCTCCAAGCGGCCAACACTTAGGCCCAATCCTTCCCTTAATGACGCCACCTTCTGGTTCCCTTGTAGCACCACCAGACTTTGGGCCACAAGCCCACTATGCTAATTTTAACCCAGATACCTATTTTTAAACCCTATAATGCCCCAACAAAAAAAAAAAAAAACCAAGGTCTCAGCCCAACCTGAGCCCAATTTGCACCTCAAATCTCAAGCTAACACCTGAACCCTACAACACACAAAATGCGCAGGCCCACTATTTTAGGATGTTACAGTTAATACCCTAGTTTGTAAAATGACCAAAATACCCCTGGTTTGTAAAATTACCGAAATACCCCTAGTTTGCAAAATTATCGAAATACCCTCGATTTGTAAAATTACTATTTTACCCCTAAACGATAAAATGACCGTTGTACCCTCTTGGTAGTGCTAGCATTTTGTGTTAATTGTATGATTGATTATGTTTGAGATATACTGCATACAGGAATTTGTTATGAGTAAAATTACTGAACTACCCCTAAAGGGTAGGATTACTGGAATACCCTTACAGGGTAAAATGATTGATTTGCCCTTGTAGGTAAGTGATTGGCTTGTGCTATGATATGTCCAGTTTGGCTATGGTTGTATGATTGATATGCTTTTATTACATGTTTAAATGATTGTTATTGAGCATGGCCATTCTGCATACATGCGTAATGATTGAGCATGACGTACATGACATATTTCATGGGGTTGGGATATTGATGATCAGGGAAGCATATATCGGTGGCTCTGCCACATTCTGTATAATGGCTATATGCCAACCTAAATATGGCACCGTGCCATCTTGATTATTGTAACATCCTGATAATTAGGGATTATGCATCTCTACTTAATTGAATGTTGTTGCATGCCTAAATATGATTGAGTGTGTTTTGGAAGTTTATTTTTGAACTTTATTATGTAAGTGAATGCTTAGTGAAATATTAAATTTTTAATAAGCAAGATGGAGCTAAGCAATATAGGCTTTAAGAAATATTGGCAAGAGGTTTTAAGCATAATAAGTCATTTGGCAAGGTGGTAATGGCGCATGGATGAATGCTTGAGGAGAGAGGTTTGAATCCCCTAGTTAGCAAGTGGAAGGAATTTTAATTTTTTTTGTTTTCTTTCCTATAGTGTCGGACAAGACTATTCTAGAATGGATGACCATCTTTTTTATTTTTGGTTAGTAGACCATATGAAAAAGGCAAGCTAGAAGTTATGGCATGGAATCATGAAGATATGGTAAGATAGGGGACAAAAGGCTTGAAGAAAGGATGGTGTTTTGGAAGCTTTTTCATGGTCATTTGACCATGAACCTAGTCGACTTTAGGGGCTAAGGGAGAAGGTTTAATTGTGTTTGGAATCAAGGGATTGATGGGGAAGAATTGAGGAGGAAAAAGGGATTATGTTAGTAAGGTTGGCGAATTTTGCATAGGCATTAGGGTGTTAGTTGGCCAAAATTTTAACCAATTTTCTCTCAAAACCTTGTTCATAGCGAATGCTTATCTACACAAAAGAGAATCCTTTTTCTCTTCTTTTGGTCTTTTGCAATTTACCATTTCGGTTTGAAATGTCTTTTTAGTTTCTTTTCTCCTAAACATAACATCTTTCTCTTCACTTTGTAACCGAAAGTATCAAAAGTTTCAAAGACCTATTTTCTCTTCTTTTTCTCTCATGGCCAAATGCACATAAGCCTCTTACCTCATCTCTTTTCTTTTAATCATCATTATCATCTTTTCCTTCTTCACTTTCAACCGAAACCATTTTCTACCAAAAATCAAATCATCCCTTTCTCTCAAATTTCTCTTCTCATTTACCTTGCTAAGGCCGAAACTCCCATTCTCCATTTTCATCTTAATCTTTCTTTTCTTTTGTTGGAAACCCGAAACCACCATAGCCAAAAACACCATATTTTTCTCTTCTTTTTGATCAAACCGAAATCATCATTTCTTTTCTTCTACTTTGACAAGGCCGAATCTTCAAGTGGTTAAGTAAGGATTTTTGTTAAGTGTTCTCATTATTTTTCCTTTTAGAATAGCCGATTTAGAAACTTAATTCTCTCATTTTCCTCCTAGGCCGAAACTTTGGAAGGGATTGTTAAGGATCCTTTTTGAAACCATCATTTAAGGAAAGATCTTTCAAAATCATCCAAGGTAAGGATTATCATTTTCGGTTATATCGTTTCTTTTAGATAGTTTATTAATCAACTTTATTTTAGGGGTGATTTTGAGACTAACAAGATAGGTTCGAAAAGAGTGGTACGGAGTGTTTGGAAGAGAGGAGGCTCTGTTATACCCTCAAACTTCAAACAAAGGGCTGTATCGGCGATAAGAGATTTTCCACCGGGTTGTGGACCCTCTGCTAACGAAGATCGTTTATTTGAAGTCGTGCATACAACCGAACCACTTTTCGTTAGTGGGTTGTCATCAGGTTTTAATCCATCTAACGGAGATAAACCACATATAACGGTAGTTCGAGATTTCGATGGTAAGGATTTAGATCTCTCATCAATAGTATAGATTATAAGTAATAGTGTATACTAATCAAGTGTGATAATTAAGTAGGTGTTGACGAGTGGGAAGGTATCGTTCTAACAGTCATAAGGTGTGTAACATTACACTAAAATCTCATAGATCTATATTAAATGTGATTTGTATGAAAATATGTGTAATAACAGTTCTTTGGTACCATTCGGTGGTATCGATATTCATGTATGTTTACCCCAATACTTCGTTAATTTTGCTATATGCATAAATGTGAAATAAGTATGACTATGTTATGATTTTGGGGTAAATGGCATGAAAACCGAATAATATGTATGTGCATGGGCATATGGGTGAATTGATAAAGGGAAGTGTTTGGTGGTTTTACCACATTATTGGTGACTTGGTCACATATGTGAATCTGGTGACTTGATTACGTATATGTGAATCTGGTGACTTGGTCACATATTTTTGAATCTGGTGACTTGGTCACATTTGTCTAGTGGCCTTGCCACAAAATTATAAGGCGATGTGCATGTTGACTGCGACAAGCGCCTTCGATGGTGTGTAGCGGATGGAGGGTCGATTTAGTAATCCCACGGTGTGATTGGTTGGTACGAGTGGTGTGTAGCGGATGGATATTTAGGTTGGCGGGTTTGCATTTCATTATATAAATATCCATGTGACTTCTAAATGATTTTATTTGATTTGCTATAAAAATGGGCTTTTGGCTAAATATGACTTAAATGACCCTATGGCTATATGTGTTACTAATGGGCTTAAAGGCTATGATCAAATGGGTTTTTTAATGTATGTGTTACACATTGAGTTTATGACTCACCCCTTTTGTGGGATAATTTTTCAGATAACTCTTAGCAGCGATGGATAGGATCGTGAGGACTACGTGGTGGCCAATGCTCAACAAAGTATCTTGAAGTTCCTTACAATAATATCTATTAAGTTTACTTTTATTACTTAGAATTTATTATGGGTTTGTTAATTTTTGTAATAAGGCCACTATGAGCTTTTTAATTTTTATGTTTTGGACTTTTATTACGCCATAGACAATATTTATTAATAACTAAATGGTTTTAATAAATAATTTAAACGATTTTGAAAACAAAATATATTTCCACAATACTAATAAATTTTTCATTAAATTTGGTTTTCTTTTAACTTATAAATTTCTTTTTAAAAACCATGTTTTAAGAAGATACAAATTTATTTAAATCGATTTCAACCTGAATATTAAGTTAATCATTTTATCTGAACTCATCAAGTTTTTCTTAAACAAAAGAGAAATTGCTAAAGTTTTAATCGAGGAACATAACAAATTGACCGGAGCTTTTTAAATTTGGGTTTGGGGTGTTTCAACTTGGTATCAGAGCCCAGTTTTAAACTCTTGACCTTGGGTTTTGAAGCCCATAACGTTTAAAAAAAGTCAGGCCCAAATGACTTTTTGAAAGTTTTCTTAAGTTAAAAGGTTTTATAGAAGCATGGCACCTGAGTTCTCGGCCCAGATCCATCAGGTAAGTACTTTTATTGATAAAGTGATATGAATGTATGATAAGCCTAAGGAAACTATACTTTAGAGGCTTGGACCCTAGGTGTATGTGTACTACTACGGAAGAACCACTGAATAAATATCTGTTACATAAAACTTTCTTTTAATAAGAAGTGAAAAGACTCTAATGCATAAGACTTTTTTGTAAAAATAGATAATACGCGTAGTAGACATGAGTTCTATGGGACGTGGTCATCGTGGACGCGGTAGAGGAAGAATGGCTGTGTCGGAACCAGTTAGATCTGGTCAAGGTTCCAAAAATGAAGCTCGCCACCTTTGTTGGGGTGGAATTTCAAGAGCAAAATGGAGGAGGTGACACAAGATCACAAGTCGTGGTTTGAGTTTTGGAACGATGTAGCGAAGTTAGTACGGAAATGGGTCTCGAAAGTCGAGAGTGAGAGACTAAGATCAAATGGAGTGAGGTTTTAGGGAGTATCTGGAGTAGCTCCAAATGTAGTGAATCTTGGTTGGAGCGGTCGAGAGGATCATGGACGATTTGGACTGCCTTCTTGAAGAAAAATTGAAAGGTGATGTTTTCTACTCGTGATGAGGCTTATCGGTGGTGGCTCCTTTGTCAAGGAGAGTATCCTACGGATCGAATGGATTGGGGATATTTTAAGATTAAATTTGAAGGAAAATACGTTGGAGCTAGCTACATCGACTCTCGAGAGAAAGGCGTTTTAAATTTAGTGCAAGGAAATAAGTCGATAGTGAATATGAAGCGAGTTTTTGTGACTTAGCCGATATGCGGAGGATAGTAACTCACGATTATAAGCGGTGTGTCAGATTTGACGATGGACTTAGAGATGAACTGCGAGTGATGATTGCTCCGCACCGAGAAAGAGACTTTGCAATCTTAGTGGAAATGGCAAGAATAGCTAAAGAAGTTAAGCGGTCTGAGAGACAGAACCGGGACAGAGGCCAGAATAAGAATAAGAGAAGCTTTGAGTCTTCAGGGTCATCCGAGAATTTTCAAAAGAAACCAAGAAATGAAGGGCTGCGAGGTCAATAGACTGCTACGGGTGGACAACATCGTGCTTGCACTTAATGTGGGAAGATGCACCCGAGAGAATGTTGGAAAAAGATCGGGGGATGTTTCAAGTGCGGGTCTAAAGATCATATGATCAAGGATTGCCCGATGAATTTAGATAAGAACCGCCCAACAGGTCAGGGTGTTAATCAGGCTGGCAGAGGTGGACAGCAGCCGATAAGTGGTCGTGGTCCAAATGGAAGGAGTAATGGTTCTGGTAGAGGTCGCAGGACTTCAGGCAGAGGCAGTGGTAGCTCTGAGGCAAGATAGCCAGGTCTGGTATATGTAGTTCGTCGAGGAGGATAGTGGCCTTTTGATGTTATCACAGTGCGTTTTGATTTCAGGTTGCCCTTTATTGCTTTGATAGATATAGGGTCAACTCACTCTTACATCACTAGTGAAGTATCTGGAACTTTGCATGTGACTTCTGAGACTGTACCTAAGAAGATGACTGTACTTAGTCCTTTAGGACAGGCAGTAGTAATAGACAAACTCTTTAAGGAAGTGCCTTTAGAAACTCAAGGGACGCAATTTTCGGCTGATTTAATGGAGTTGCCATTTGGAGAATTTGACCTGATCTTAGGCATGGACTGGCTAGTGAAGTATCATGCAAATGTGGATTGTGCTGCTAAGCGGATGTCCTTAAGAACTATTGATGACAAAGAATTTGTGGTGATGGGCGAGAGACGAAATTACTTATCGAATGTAGTATCCGCTCTTAAGGCAGAAAAGATGGTTAGAAAGGGATGTGTAGCCTTTCTGATGTTGGTGAGTGCCTCGGAGGCTAAGGAGGCAACTGTTGAAGAAGTCAGGATTGTGAATGAATTTGTAGATGTTTTTCTGGAAGAACTTCCAGGATTGCCTCCGGATCGAGAGGTAGAATTCGGGATTAAATTATTTTCAGGCGGTGCGTTTCTATTGCTCCATATAAAGTGGCAGAAGGAGTTAGTTGAGCTTAAGGCTCGATTAGGAGTTACTTGATCGTGGATTTATCCGACCTAGTGTGTCTCCATGGGGAGCACCGGTCTTATTCTGAAAAAGAAGGACGGATCGATGAGGATGTGTATAGACTACCTGGCGGTTGAATAAGTGACCATCAAGAACAAGTATCCTTTACCGAGGATCGACAACTTGTTCGATCGACTTAAAGGAGTTCTGTATTCTCAAAGATTGATCTAAGGTCGGGTATCATCGACTTAAGGTGAAAGAAGCGAGATATCCATAAGATGGCTTTCGAACTAGATATGGGCATTATGAATTTTTGGTAATGCCATTCGGATTGATGAACGCCCTAGCTGCATTCATGGATATGATGAACCGGATTTTCCAACCCTACTTGGATCAGTTCATCGTGGTGTTCATAGACAACATCCTGGTGTATTCTAAGTCCGAAATGGAACATGATAAGCATCTCCGGATTGTGTTGCAAGTTTTAAGAGAGAAGAAGCTATATGCAAAATTCAGCAAGTGTGAATTTTGGCTGAAGGAAGTCACGTTTTTAGTCCATATGGTGTCGGCAGAAAGGATAAGGGTGGATCCTCGGAAGATTGAGGCTGTGCTAGATTGGAAACCACCTAAGTCCGTAACGGAGGTTCGTAGTTTCTTGGGATTAGCAGGCTACTACAGAAGATTTATCGAAGGATTCTCATCGATAGCTGCACCTTTAACAAAATTGTTGATGAAGGAAGTACTTTTCGTGTGGGCTGATAAGCAGCAAGAGAGCTTTGAGAAGCTTAAGAGGGTTTTGAATGAAGCTCCGATTTTGATTCAGCCTGAGGCAGGAAAGGATTTCATCGTGTATTGTGATGCTTCTCACACGAGATTAGGATGTATTCTGATGTAAGACGGAAAGGTAGTTGCGTATGCGTCTCGGTAGTTGAGACCACACGAGGTTAATTACCCGACGCATGATTTGGAGTTGGCAGCTGTAGTCTTTGCTCTTAAAGTTTGGAGACATTATTTATACGGGGAAAAGTCAGTGATATACATGGACCACAAGAGTCTGAAATATTTAATGACTCAGAAAGAACTGAATTTGAGACAACGAAGGTGGATAGAATTTTGAAAGATTACGACTGTTCTATTGAGTACCACCCTGGCAAGGCGAATGTGGTGGCAGACGCTCTAAGTCAGAAAATGGTGTCAGATCTAAGGACGATGTTTGCATATCTTAGTCTTTATGATGATGGAAGCTTGCTGGCAGAATTACAAGTTAAGCCGACATGGTTAAGTTAAGTGAAAGAGAGGCAATTGGAAGACGATGATCTGAGTGCAAAACTTCGGCAGGTGCAGAGTGGGGAATTGGAAGATTTTAGTATTAACAATGATGGGGTATTGTGTTTCAAAGGTAAAATTTGTATGCCGAGGGTCAGGAGTTGAGGCAAAAGATTCTTCAGGAGTCGCATAGTAGCCCTTATGCTATGCATCCTGGAGGAAGTAAGTTATATCGAGATTTACAAGATCAATTTTAGTGGCCTGGTCTTAAACGAGAAGTTACGGAGTTTGTAGGAAATGGCATAACGTGTCAGCAAGTTAAGGCTGAACATCAAGTTCCTTCGGGATTACTACAGCCGATAAAGATTTCGCAGTGGAAGTGGGAGAGAATCACCATGGACTTTGTTAGTGGGCTTCCTCTTACGCCTACTAAGAAAGACTCAGTTTGGGTGATAGTGGACCGATTGACGAAATCTGCACATTTTATCCCAGTTTGGGTTGATTACTCTTTACAGAAATTAGCAAAATTATATGTGGCTGAGATTGTGAGATTGCATGGAGTGCCGGTGTCGATTATTTCAGATAGGGACCGAGGTTTATGTCTCAATTTTGCAAAGCATTGCATCAGGCTTTGGGCACCAGATTGAACTTCAGTACGACATTTCATCCACAGTCTGATGGCCAATCTGAACAAGTAATCCAAATTTTAGAAGATATGTTAAGGGGATGTGTGATAGATTTTAGAGGAAGCTGGGAGGAGTTCTTACCGTTAGCAGAATTTGTGTACAACAATAGTTACCAAGCCAGTATTCGGATGGCACCATATGAAGCACTATATGGACGGAAGTGTCGCACTCTTACGTGTTGGACAGAACTAGGGGAACGTCAAGTTCTGGGTCCAAAATAGTGGCTGAATCTGAAGAAAAGATTAAGGTAATCCGGGCTCGGTTAAAAGAAGCATCTGACAGACAAAAGTCGTATGCAGATCTTAAATGGAAAGAAATAGAGTTTACTGTGGGGGATCAAGTTTTCCTAAAGGTTTCACCTTGGAAAAAGGTGATGAGATTTGGTCGCAAAGGGAAGTTAAGTCCCAGGTTCATTGGACCTTATCGGGTCGTGAAGCGGGTCAAACTGTAGCATATCAATTAGATTTGCCTTCGGAGTTGAAGCAAATGCACAATGTGTTCCATGTTTCAATGTTACGTCGTTATCGATCGGATCCATCTCATGTAGTGCCAGTTGAGGAGGTGGAATTAAGACCAGATTTGTCACATGAGGAGGAGCCAATTCAAATTCTAGAGCGAGATGTAAAGGTTTTACGGAGAAAATCGGTTCCTCTCGTCAAAGTATTATGGCGTAACCATGGATCAGAAGAAGCTACGTGGGAACTGGAGGAAGCGATGCGACAGCAATACCCTCACTTGTTCTAGCTAGGTAATTTCGGGGTCAAAATTATTTTAAGGGGGTAGAACCGTAACATCCTGATAATTAGGGGTTATGCATCTCTACTTAATTGAATGTTGTTGCATGCCTAAATATGATTGAGTGTGTTTTGGAAGTTTATTTTTGAACTTTATTATGTAAGTGAATGCTTAGTGAAATATTAAATTTTTAATAAGTAAGATGGAGCTGAGCAATATAGGCTTTAAGAAATATTGGCAAGAGGTTTTAAGCATAATAAGTCATTTGGAAAGGTGGTAATGGCGTATGGATGAATGCTTGAGGAGAGAGGTTCGAATCCCCTAGTTAGCAAGTGGAAGGAATTTTAATTTTTTTTGTTTTCTTTCCTATAGTGTCGGCCAAGACTATTCTAGAATGGATGGTCATCTTTTTTATTTTTGGTTAGTAGACCATATGAAAAAGGCAAGCTAGAAGTTATGGCATGGAATCATGAAGATATGGTAAGATAGGGGGACAAAAGGCTTGAAGAAAGGATGGTGTTTTGGAAGCTTTTTCATGGTCATTTGACCATGAACCTAGTCGGCTTTAGGGGCTAAGGGGAGAAGGTTTAATTGTGTTTGGAATCAAGGGATTGATAGGGAAGAATTGAGGAGGAAAAAAGGGATTATGTTAGTAAGGTTGGCCGAATTTTTACATAGGCATTAGGGTGTTAGTTGGCCAAAATTTTTAACCAATTTTCTCTCCAAAACCTTGTTCATAGTCGAATGTTTATCTACACAAAAGAGAAACCTTTTTCTCTTCTTTTGGTCTTTTGCAATTTACCATTTCGGTTTGAAAAGTCTTTTTAGTTTATTTTCTCCTAAACATAACATCTTTCTCTTCACTTTGTAACCGAAAGTATCAAAAGTTTCTAAGACCTATTTTCTCTTCTTTTTCTCTCATTGCCGAATGCACATAAGCCTCTTACCTCATCTCTTTTCTTTTAATCATCATCATCATCTTCTCCTTCTTCACTTTCAACCGAAACCATTTTCTACCAAAAATCAAATCATCCCTTTCTCTCAAATTTCTCTTCTCATTTACCTTGCTAAGGCCGAAAATCCCATTCTCCATTTTCATCTTAATCTTTCTTTTCTTTTGTTGGAAACCCGAAACCACCATAGCCAAAAACACCATATTTTTCTCTTCTTTTTGATCAAACCGAAATCATCATTTCTTTTCTTCTACTTTGACAAGGCCGAATCTTCAAGTGGTTAAGTAAGGATTTTTGTTAAGTGTTCTCATTATTTTTCCTTTTAGAATAGCCGATTTAGAAACTTAATTCTCTCATTTTCCTACTAGGCTGAAACCTTGGAAGGGATTGTTAAGGATCCTTTTTGAAACCATCATTTAAGGAAAGAACTTTCGAAATCATCCAAGGTAAGGATTATCATTTTCAGTTATATCATTTCTTTTAGATAGTTTATTAATCAACTTTATTTTAGGGGTGATTTTGAGACTAACAAGATAGGTTCGAAAAGAGTGGTACAGAGTGTTTGGAAGAGAGGAGGCTCTGTTATACCCTCAAACTTCAAACGAAGGGCTGTATCGGTGATAAGAGATTTTCCACCGGGTTGTGGACCCTCTGCTAACAAATATCGTTTATTTGAAGTCGTGTGTACAACCGAACCACTTTTCGTTAGTGGGTTGTCATCGGGTTTTGATCCATTTAACGGAGAGAAACCACATATAACGGTAGTTCGAGATTCCGAGGGTAAGGATTTAGATCTCTCATCAATAGTATAGATTATAAGTAATAGTGTACACTAATCAAGTGTGATAATTAAGTAGGTGTTGTGGCGGGAAGGTATCGTTCTCACAGTCATAAGGTGTGTAACATTACACTAAAATCTCATAGATCTATATTAAATGTGATTTGTATGAAAATATGTGTAATAATGGTTACGGGTACCATTCAGTGGTATACGATACTCAGGTATGTTTACCCCAATACTTCGTTAATTTTGCTATATGCATAAATGTGAAATAAGTATGACTATGTTATGATTTTGGGGTAAATGGCATGAAAACTGAATAATATGTATGTGCATGGGCATATGGGTGAAATTGATAAAGGGGAAGTGTTCCGGTGGTTTTTACCACATTATCCGGTGACTTCGGTCACATATGTGAATCTGGTGACTTCGGTCACGTATATGTGAATCTGGTGACTTCGGTCACATATTTTTGAATCTGGTGACTTCGGTCACATTTGTCTGGTGGCCTTGCCACAAAATTATAAGGGCGATGTGCATGTTGACTGCAGCAACTGCCTTCGATGGTGTGTAGCGGATGGAGGGTCGATTTAGTAATCCCCACGATGTGATTGGTTGGTACGGGTGGTGTGTAGCGGATGGATTTTTAGGTGGGCCGGGTTTGCATTTCATTATATAAATATCCATGTGACTTCTAAATGATTTTATTTGATTTGCTATAAAAATGAGCTTTTGGCTAAATATGACTTAAATGGGCCTATGGCTATATATGTTATTAATGGGCTTAAAGGCTATGATCAAATGGGCTTTTTAATGTATGTGTTACACATTGAGTTTATGACTCACCCCTTTTGTGGGATAATTTTTCAGATAACTCTTAGCAGCGATGGATCGGATCAGCGAGGACTACGTGGTGGCCAATGCTCAACAAAGTATCTTGAAGTTCCTTACAATAATATCTATTAAGTTTACTTTTATTACTTAGAATTTATTATGGGTTTGTTAATTTTTGTAATAAGGCCACTATGAACTATTTTTAATTTTTGCGTTTTGGACTTTTATTCTGCCATAGACAATATTTATTAATAACTAAATGGTTTTTAATAAATAATTTAAACAGTTTTTGAAAACAAAATATATTTCCACAATACTAATAAATTTTTCATTAAATTTGGTTTTCTTTTAACTTATAAATTTCTTTTTAAAAATCATGTTTTAAGAAGATACAAATTTATTTAAATCCGATTTCAACCTGAATATTAAGTTAATCTGTTTTATACGAACTCATCAAGTTTTTCTTAAACAAAAAGAGAAATTGCTAAAGTTTTAATCGAGGAACATAACAAATCCGGTCAGGCTTTTTAGGCCGGGTTTGGGGTGTTTCAATTATGGCTTTGTGCCAATCGTATTTACATAAGGCTGTGTGCCGATTATATTACCGTCGCTAATGGCTATGTGCCAAGCATAATGCAGTTATTGATGACTCTGTGTTAATCATATTTGCCCAGGGCTGTGTGCCAATTATATTATTATTTTGGTGGCTCTGCCACATATATCAGTGGCTCTGCCACATTGTTTCGATGGCTTGGTGCCACACATATCGGTGACTCTGTCACGTTATATCGGCTTTGAGCAGTGTGACTGTCATCATGACTGCCAAAGAGGAGTGTAGAGGATGGAGGGTTGGTTGTAGAAATCCCCACATGTGTGTTGAGGATAGACATATGGAGCGGAGTGTAGAGGATGGAATACTAGGTCGGGCTGGGTTGCATTGCATTCACTATTTATGCCATGATGTTAGGGCTACGTCCCAGATCGACTCGTATGGGCTTCAGCCAATTTCATTACTGTGAGAGCTAAGGCTTAATGTGCTTCTGTGGGCTTAGACCCAGTTATCGTTCGTATAGGGGATTACACACTGAGTTCTCATAACTCACCCCTCTGCTTAATTTTGCAGGTAATTCCTAGCTTTGCGGATTTGGAGCCGAAGTGAACTCTGTGGTGGCCATACATCGTAGCTTAATCAATTCTATTTTACGGTACTATAGATTTTATTTAAATTTGGGTTTTTGTTTTGTAATAAGGCCTTTGGTATTTTGTTTTGGTTTTAACTTTTAATTGATTCATCGCTATTAATTTTGAATGCTCAATTTGGGATTTTCTAAAACATTAATAATGGTTTTTCGTAATATTAATACGGTTTACAAACTCTAATGGATAAAACTCTGGATTTTCTTAACGTTGATAACTCTTTTCAAAAAATCGCATGTCTACAATAATTTAAATGTCGTTTTTTTGAAACTCATTGAGTTGGATTAATTATAAACAAGATCATCGGAAATAGCAACGAAAATGTTTTTGCAAAGAGAACTATAAAACAAATTGGATTTTTCACAAGCAACAAAACTTGATATTTTTAATGAACGTGTAGATTCTTTAACAACATTTCCATGTGACATGCCAGATCCGGTCATAACGTCTAGGCTGGGTTTGGGGTGTTACAAAGAGATTACAAATACACAACCATAACAATGTCCTCGAATATTGTGCATTGAATGGTGTTGAAACCAGTGTGAGAGATGTGTTCAGTTAATTAAATGGATTAGTTGGTTCAAAGTAGTTTACCATGCTATAATATCCCTTACCGAGTTTGAACTCAAACCTGAGCAAGGAAGGCTACATTCAAAGGCTAAATGCATTGCTTAGGTTCCAAAAATCTTTTAAGCTTATTTGAGGTTGTTTAGACTTCTAGAACCATTTCTAAACTTACCCTACAATCTAGTTGCATTTTGTAACGACCCAGTTTCTAGTGGCGTTGAAAATTACGGTTTCGAGATTTCATTTCCATAAATTGAGTCTATAAATATTAAATAAATATATATATGGAGTTATTATGTAGGTGTATTGAAGTTTGGATATTCAATTTGACCAAAATTGTGATTAGGGCCTATAGACAAAATTGTAAAGTGCAACTGCTATAGATTTTTAATTAGTAAATGGCTTGGGAACTTAAACTGCAATTAACTAAAGGTTTAAAACAACAATTATACCATGCTAAAATATGTATTAGTGGACGACGAGGTTATATGATCATTAACTTGATTAAAATAATTTTTTTAATTAAATTAAGGTTAATTAACGTAATCATGTAATGCCCCAAGTTTTTAAATATTGAGTGCTAAAATGTGTCACGTAAATTGATCTGGTTCAATGGTTAGGTGTTTTGGTTGTGTGCTTAAGGTTTTGTGTTTGATTCACTTTCCTTAGAAATTTTTATTATTTTTGTCTCAATATCTGGCTCGGCATGTCTAGCTTTTCTTTAATTTTTTCCCGTTTATTAATAAGAATGAACATGTTGGTTCAATGGTTAAGCATTCTCTTTCCCTTCGGTCCCAAGTTTGAATCTCATTGTGCCTAGAGTGGAAATTATTTTTGCTTCCTTCTTGTTGTGCCGTCTATGCACTCAAAAAGCGAGTCAATTTCAAATTCTAAGCAACCTAATAGGGATAGCAACAAAATTGGATTTAGTGGGATTTAATTAGTTTGTTTTTTTTAAATTGAGAGATTATCTCCTAAAAGTTCTCCCTTGTGTCGTCCCCCTCTCCACCACTTTCTTTACTTTTTTTTTCACTTTTGTTATTGAAATTTCTCTTCGTCCTCTCCCTCTGCTATTCCTTTCTCCTTTCATTTTTCCATAATTTCACGTTGACAATCTCTTGTTTTCTTTCTCTTATTTATTTTTGCCGATTCCTTTCTTTTACTTTGTTGTCGTCCAAACCTTGATTTTTCCTAGAGCCATCGCAAATCTTTTGGTTTCGTTGTTGGCCGTGTGTGGTTAGGGAGTTTTGGTGTAGTAATCGTAATTTTTCATAAGTGTCATCCGTTTTATGCTTAAGTGTGTTGTTTTCAGTTTTACTTGAGAGGTTTTTAGTTGATGGTTGGCCAAATAGTTGGTGGCTAATCGTTTCTTCTTATGCTATTTTGTTTTGCTGAAGAACATGTGACGATTACTCCTCTGGCGAATTGAGGATTTCTAAAACCTCTTTATAACAACCCGCCCGCTGAAGTCTTCGTATTTGGTTATTGTTTGGTGTATAGTTTGTAAAATAAGGATAGATATGAGTACGTGTTGTCTTGGCTAAGTATAAATTTTGTATATTGCGCCATTTGGCGAAATCCTAGTTTGGCAAGCTCTAAGGTTTGATATGCTCTTCTGCTAAGTACCTGCCTAACCTAGATGCTTTGGGTGAACTCATTATGTTCACAATTGTTTAGATTTGTTGATGGAACTTGAAATTAACTATTATTTCAGCAAAGGCAAGCGCACCTATCAAACAGTAGTATAGCTGTGGTGAGTCCGGAATATCGTATTGATAAACCATAAAAGTAACATATTTTAATCCCACATTTAGTATGTTTTTTGATGATTTAGCCCTTGATTTATATAAAAGGTGCTTGTAATCCTTTCTTTTCATGTCATATACTCAGGAAAGCACCCGAGGATAAAATGAACACAAAACAGGCTTAAAATGGAGTAATTGGGCCTTAGCAAGAAATTAACACGGCCTGGCACAAAGCCTACACGACTGTGTCTCGCTGATTACCTAGAGCACGGCCTAACTCATGAATTGCACGGCCACGCATCATCTCATTACCACACACGGGCGTGTCAAGCAATTTACATGGTCGTGTCCTAATCGACAGACCTGAAGCATGGCCTGAATCCAGACTTACACGACCGTGCCCAAAATGACAGAATCAGGCGCGGCCCAACCCTGAATTACACGGGCGTGTGCCATGGGTGTGCTCCTGCCACGGGAATGAGCAATTTCACTCAGAATTGGATGCTTGAAGCCAAAGACACATACTCCTAAGTCTACTTAAACACCCTAATAGTAATTCTACTTGAAAGAGAGGCTTTTGCCGAAGCTTTCATCTTTTAGGGAATCACTTGAAGATAGTCAGTTGATCCATCTCAAGAGGCCGGAACTCTATTCAAGACGGAGGACCTCTCCTTCAATTCCTTCAGGGAGTTTTAGGGATTTATTATGTTTTGTTTTATCTTTTCTCTTGAGATGTTTTCTTATTTAGTTATGAACTAAACCCTTCAGATACCTGAAGGGGATGAAACCTATGATGGATTTTGTTATTTGATTTCTAAATTATATGATAAGTACTTAGTCTGTTCTTAATTATGTCACTTAATTTAATCTGATGTGCTTAGGTGGAGGAGGAATAGACCCTACCTAAGAGTAGATATAGCATAATTGAGCGGAGTTGATCGGGCGCCTAGAGATAAGGTTACGAGATTTTACCAGATCAAGGTTAAACCTAATATGGGAATCCATTGATCGATTTACTACTTCTTTAGGGGGTTATTAGGGGGTTTAATGTAGGTTAGGGAGTCTCACGGATCAAGCTAAGTAAAGAAATCATATGGTTTAGGGATAAATAAAAAGTGAAGTCATAGGTGGATTCTTCCTGAGGGTATCGTCTTCATCAACTGAGTTTTCCTAAAGTCTTTCTCCAATTCATTCTTTTGTCTTTGCATCTAGTTTAGTTTATCATTAGTTTCATAAACCAATCACTCCATATTTTAGGCTAAATAATAGAAAGAAAGTGAGTAGTAGTACTTTTAGGTTCCTTTGGGTTCGATAAAATAATCTTGCCTAAACTATACTATTGTTTGATAGGTGCACTTGCCTCAATCGTTGTCATAGTTAGTCTACAGGTTCGATCATTCTTTATAAATATTAAAACTTGACTGTTTGACACGATCAAGTTTTTGGCGCCGTTGCCGGGGAGCTCTAAAATATTAAGAAACTCTATTTCTATTACTTTAGCCATTATTCTATTATTATTTTCTTTAGATTAAATTTTTATTTTTACTAATTCTCTTTCTTTCTTTCTTGACTTGCGAGGTACCTCTAGTTTATGACTAGAAGAAACCCGATAGGACCATTAGAATACGAATACGAAAGTGACATTGAGGCTATCGCTCGAAGAAATTACAGAGAAACTAGACGAGCTCTAGACTACCAAATGGAAGAACAGCAAGACAAATCCAATCCTACTGAAGGGATGGACGAAAACAATCCACCTGATGTGAGAGAAAATAATGCTCCACGCAGTATGTATGACTATGCTAAACCTAATTTAACAGGAGCAGAATCTAGTATTGTTAGGCCTGCTATAGCTGCTAATAATTTTGAATTAAAGCCTAACACAATACAAATGATTCAACAGTTTGTTCAATTTGATGGTTTGCAGGACGAAGATCCAAATAGTCATATAGGTAATTTCTTAGAGTTCTGTGATACCTTCAAAATAAATGGCGCTTCTGACGATGCCATACGTCTTCGGTTATTTCCTTTTTCATTAAGGAGTAAAGCAAAGTAGTGGTTGAACTCATTACCACGAGGGTCAATCACCACATGGGATCAAATGACCGAAAATTTCTTTTAAAATATTTTCCACCAGCCAAAACGGCCAAATTTAGGAATTACATATCTTCTTTTATGCAGAATGATGCAGAAACATTATATGATGCATGGGAAAGATATAAGGATCTCCTAAGGAGATGCCCACACCATGGATTACCTTTGTGGCTTCAAGTCCAAACTTTTTACAATGGTGTGAATTCTCCAACTAGGCAAATGATTGATTCATCACCCAGTGGAACTTTGAACAACAAAACTCCTGACGCAGCTTACGATTTTATTGAGGAGATGTCATTGAACACCTATCAGTGGCAAATTACAAGGGCTAAACTGACAAAATTAGCTGGAGTTTTTAACATAGATGCAGTGACAATGCTGTCAACGTAGGTGGAGTTAATGAATAAAAAGCTTGATAATTTATGTTCTTTGCAGGTACATCCAGTAATGCGATGCGAAGTGAGTGGAAATGTGGTGAATTCTGAGTACCCACCCTACCAACCGGGCGTAGACAACGAGCAGACAAACTATATAGATAACAATTTCAGATCTAATAATAATCCTTATAGTAACACTTATAATACAGGTTGGAGGAACCAAATTTTTGTGGGGAGGACAAGGAAATCAAGGAAATCAAAGGCAGCAACCTTCTCCAAATTACCAAAATCAGCCCTATCCATAGGAAAAGAAATCAAACCTTGAAGAGATGCTGACAAAATTCATGGTAGCTACAGATTCTCGTCTCCAAATGATGGAAGCAACACTTGATGAACAGCAAATCTCACTCAAGGGAATCAAGACTCAGGTGGGAGAGCTCATTACATCAGTTGGAATACTTACTGAAATAGTATGTGAAATACGGACAAAAATTTTTTCCAAAGACACAGAGCAAGTAAGGGCAGTCACACTAAGTAGTGGCAAAGAGCTAGTTGAACCACAAAGAAAGACACCACATGAGGTTACCAAGAAAAAAGTGCAGAAGTTGAGAACGACAATACATTGCCTAAAGAGAATAGAACACAAATTCCATATCCAACAAAATTAAAGAAAGAAAAACTGGACGCTCAATACGGTAAGTTCCTTGAACTCTTTAAACAAATACATATTAACTTACCTTTTGTTGAAGCTATTTCCCAGATGCCAAAGTATGCAAAATTCTTAAAGGAACTTCTCACAAACAAAAGGAAGCTTGAGGAAGTATCAAAGGTGGAGCTTAATGAAGAGTGTTCAGCCCTTCTCCAAAATAGACTACCATGGAAGTTAAAAGATCCAGGGAGTTTCACTATTCCTTGCTTAATTGGTAGTTTAAACATCACAAAAGCATTAGCAGACCTAGGTGCTAGTATCAACTTAATGCCTTACCGATTGTTTAAATGGCTAGATCTTGGGGAACCAAAACCCACTAGGATGAGTATTCAATTAGCTGATAGATCTATTAAATATCCTAGAGGAGTTATTGAAGATGTTTTGGTGAAAATTGATAAATTTATTTTCCCTGTTGATTTCGTTGTGTTAGAGATGGATGAGGACATCAACGTTCCTTTAATCTTAGGGCATCCTTTTTTAGCCATTGCTAGAGCTATTATTGATGTAGGTGATGGCAAACTATCACTAAGGATAGGTGATGAAGAAATTATTTTCCAAATTTATGATGCCATGCGATATTCTAAAGAGCAAGATGATTCCTGTTATTTTGTTGACACTACTGATCATATTATTAAAAATTCATTACAGGAAATCCTGCAGGATGACATGATGGAACTGTGTCCACCTCAATGAGAGGGGGAAGAAGATGAAGGCAATGAGACAAGTTTGTATACATCAGAATTTAGACAAATGAAAGAAGAAAACATTGAAGAAGATGACATATTAAAATAGAAACCTCCATCGATGAGCCACCAAAATTAGAATTAAAACAGTTACCACAACATTTAGAATACGCATTCCTTGGGGACAATTCTACACTACCTGTAATCATCTGTTCAGAACTAGAACAAAAGGAAAAGGAGGAGCTGATAAAGGTATTAAGAGAACATAAGAAAGCCACAACTTGGAAAATTTCTGATATTAAGGGAACAAGCCCCACGTTCTGCACCCACAAAATTTTAATGGAAGAAGAATATAAATCGTGTGTGCAACCCTAGAGATGATTAAACCCCAACATGAAAGAAGTGGTCAAAATTGAGGTAATTAAACTTCTAGATGCAGGAATAATTTATCCTATTTCTGATAGCGGTTGGGTAAGTCCTGTGCAGGTAGTTCCAAAGAAAGGAGGAATGACAATAGTACCCAATGAAAAGAATGAGTTAATTCCCACAAGAATAGTTACAAGCTGGAGAGTCTGCATATAGAAAGCTAAATGATGCCACCAGAAAAGATCACTTTCCTCTACGCTTCATAGATCAAATGTTAGAAAGACTATCCAGCATATGTACTACTGCTTCCTGGACAGACTCTCCGGCTACTTCCAAATCCCCATGGCTCCTGAAGACCAAGAGAAGACGACATTTACATGCCCATACAATACGTTTGCTTATCAGAGAATATGCTCCTGCCATTTTTCAGTATTGCATGTTGGCAATTTTTGACGAACTCGTAGAGGACATCATGGAGGTATTCATGGATGATTTATCGGTATTCGGTAATTCTTTCCAACTTTGCCTTAAAAATTTAAAATGAGTTCTAATTAGATGTGAATAAACAAACCTTGTTTTGAATTGGGAAAAATGCCACTTTATGGTTAGAGAAGGGATTGTTTTAGGACATAAGATTTCTAGAAAAGGGATTGAGGTAGATAAAGAAAAAGTTGAAACCATAGAAAAATTACCTCCCTCTAGTTCAGTGAAGGCTATTAGAAGCTTTTTAGGATATACAAGTTTTTATAGAAGATTCATTAAAGACTTTTCTAAAATAGCTAAGCCTTTGACAAAATTACTAGAAAAAGATGTTCCTTTTAATTTCAATCAGGAATGTTTAGATGCATTCAATGTCCTTAAAGATAAATTAATAAATGCACCGATTATAATCGCACCTGATTGGAATTTACCCTTTGAACTAATGTGTGATGCAAGTGACTTTGCAGTAGGCGTAGTTTTGGGACAATGAAGAGACAAGCATTTTCAGCCAATTTACTACGCTAGTAGAACATTAACACCCGCGCAAGAAAATTACACCACGACTGAGAAAGAACTACTAGCTGTAGTTTTTTCTTTTGACAAATTTAGACAATATCTAATATTATCTAAAATTGTTGTTTAAACTGACCATTCAGCTCTTCGTTATCTTTTAACTAAACCTGAAGCAAAACCTAGACTCATACGATGGATTTTACTCTTACAGAATTTAACTTGGAAATACAGGATAAAAAGGGAGCCGAGAATCTTGTGGCAGATCACCTTTCAAGACATGAAAATCCACACACCAAAGAGCTTGATGAACATGAAATAAATGATTCATTTCCCGAAGAACAGCTCTTTTCTATAATATATTCTGAAGTACCCTGGTTTGCAAATATTGCGAATTACTTAGCGGCTAACGTCTTTCCAAGAAAATTCACACATCATCAAAAGAAGCGATTCCTTGATGATGTGAAAAATTATTTTTGGGAAGATCCATTTCTTTTTCGCATATGTGCAGATCAGGTAATTCGAAGATACGTCACAAAGACAGAGGCAAGCAAAATCCTGGAACATTATCATTCAGGACCATCAGGAGGACACTACAGTGGTATTAAAATAGCACACAAAATACTCGAATCAGGGTTTTACTGGCCCACTCTATTTAAAGATGCCAACAGGTATGTTACCTCATGTGACAAATGCCAAAGAACAAGTAATATTTCTAAACGTGATAAAATGCCTCAAACATATATGTTGTCGTGTGAGATATTTGATGTATGGGGTATTGATTTTATGGGACCATTTCCTAGTTCATTTGGAAATAAATACATCCTAGTAGCAGTAGATTACATGTCAAAATGGGTAAAAGCGGAAGCCTTACCGAACAATGATGCTAAGGTAGTAGTTAAATTTCTCAATAAACTATTTTCCCGATTCAAGACACCGAGAGCCATCATTAATGATAGGGGTACTCATTTCTGTAATACACAATTTGAAAAAGTTCTAAAGAAATAGAGAGTATGCCATGGAACAACCACCCCATATCATCCTCAAACTAGTGGGCAAGTTGAGGTAGCAAACCGAGAGCTTAAGCGTATTCTAGAAAAAAACGGTTGAATCAAATAGAAAAGATTGGGCATTTAAAGTAGATGATACTTTATGGGCCTACAGAACAGCATTCAAAACACCTCTAGGGACATCCCCGTACAAACTTGTATACAGGAAAAACTGTCATCTACCATTCGAGCTAGAACATAAAGCTTTTTGGGCAATAAAATTTTTGAACGCTGACCTCAAAATTGCAGGAAAGAGAAGAATGATGTAGATGAACGAGCTGGATGAATGGAGAACGGAAGCCTATGAGAACTCAAAACTGTACAAGGAAGAAACAAAACGACGCCACGATGCTCGTCTCAAGCAATCAAAATAGTTCGAGGTAGGAGACCTGGTCCTACTATATAATTCAAGGCTTAAACTATTCCCGAAAAAATTAAAGTCAAGATGGTCAAGCCCATTCATAATCAAAACAATCTTTCCATACAACACCATTGAGGTAACTCATCCCACAAAGGGCACATTCAAGGTAAATGGTCACAGACTTAAAATTTATAATGGTGCAGATTCTAGAAATATAAGAGAGGAGCTTCTGCTCCACGAACCTTCATTTAGAATCGAAAACAAGGAAAGTCTAGCTTAAGACTATAAACAAGCGCTTCTTGGGAGGCAACCCGAGTGTTAACTCCCTAACATTAACTTTATCTCTCTAAAAATTTTGAACAGAAATACAGGATTGTTAACACGGCCATAAACACAAGCGTGCCAACGACCGTATACAAAACAAGGGACACGCCACGGGCGTGGTCGGATCCGTGCATAAACAGAACAAAGAAAGAAAAAAATTTTAACGGCACGAGCATTGCACGACCGTGCCCTCGACCATGTGAAGCTACTAACTTATACAGCACGGGCTTTGCATAGCCGTGCCCCCCAACCTGTGAAGCTACTGACTTATTCAGTACAGGCTTTACACGGCCGTGCCTCACGACCGTGTGAAGATACTGACATATTGAGCACGGGCAGACCACGCCCGTGCACTCCATCCGTGCTCACATACTGACCTTTTAGGCACGGATGTGCCTAATTGACACACATACGTGCGAAAAACCTGAAGCGCGCCCAATTTAAAAAAAAACACGCAAAAAGCACAGGCACTTCAAAGTAAACATGACCGTGGCGAAAGGCCATGTTCCCCTTACTTTATAAGCAAACTAACCATTTTATTTCTTCCCAAACTTCAAACTCTAAATTTAGATAATTTTTAGCCCCCTCCCTAAAATCCGGCCACACCCACGCCCTCCACCACCCAAAACCCCTCCCCAACGCCATCTTTCTCCAAAAATCGACCACACTCCATCCACATGGCTGCAGCACCACCGTGCTACACTGAAAAAACCCAGCTCCACCGCCGTGCCCTTCAACCGTGCATCTCACCACCGCCCCTGGTTCCTCCTTCTTCATATTTTTCTCTCTTTACTTTCTCTTTATTTCAGTTTTGCTTGATGTTAGACTTAAAAAACTAATTCATATTGTTTTGTTTATTCTATTTCTTGTTTAGTTTATGTAGAACATGATTTCTTGATCACTACATTTTCTTCTTTATTTTTTTTCCTTGGTTGCTTTATTTTTATTTTTATTATTTTTACAACATTTCCAGAATTTAATTCATCTTTATGTTTTACTATTAATATATGCTAGATTTTATTGGCTCTACTTATTGAAGAATTGATACTTTCCTATTGTCAAAACTCACTTGTGAATAAAAATTGGTTTACATATTGCTTCACATATTGGTTTACTTGTGGATCGAGTAAATTCTCAAACATATTGGCTGAATTAGATAAATTGCTTTATATTCAATTCTAATTTGCAGGAAATATGTCAACATCTAGAGTAAAATGCTCAGCCCCGAGTAAGAAGAGAAAGGCGCCAGGTTCCTCTTTCGCTAGTGCTTCCACCAAACTTTGACACCCATTCCTCCGTTTTCCTCAAGCAACTCAAGACGAAAGGTACCAAGCAAATCTGGGGTAGACCAATCGGCACTGGTAGACGCATCGACTGGGATGCAATTTGCCAAGTTGGGCTCATGACTGATATTCAAGCACTCCTCTCAACCGAGCCATGGGAGAACTTCTTCAACATCAACGAATCCACTTATTTGGAGCTTACATTAGAATTCTGCACCACCTTCACTTTGCAAGCAGTGACAACTCAGTTCGACGACCCAGGTGCTATCCAATTCTGGCTAGAGGGCTCAGTGCGTCGATTAAGTATACCACAATTCGAAATGGCACTCGGCCTATACACACCGAAATTCATAGAAGAAAACCCACTTGCTGGATTAAATCGTGAGCCACATTACACTCCGCGCGAATGCTGGCACAGCCTAAGCCCCACGACAAGCACCTACAACCTCAGCCGCTCTAATGCATCGGCACTTCCCCCGGCCCTAAGGTATCTTCATGCCATTCTCGCGCACACCATTACAGGGCGAAAAGAAAGCACAGGCGTTGTAAACAAGCAGGACGTTTACTTCCTATCATGCATGTCTGAAGGACATGTTTTTGACTTAGCATATTTCATCGCTCATGCGATTCAACGAAGAGACGAGCAACATAAGAAGGGGATGTTGTCGATGGGACCGTACATTCGAGGTTGGCTAGGCACTTTGACCTCCTAAACTCCGACGATCAAATCACCTCCCTAACACTAATAGGGAACATGGTACCTCAAGGTATCCAGATGATGCTACATATGCGAATGCTTAAACACCATCGAGGGATCGACCCCCTCAATATCAACTACAGACGAGGGGGAGCCTAAGGATATTACTGATAATATCCCACCACCATCAGAGGAGGCACCAAATCTGAGCCAGCATCATTAGCAGACATCTCTGCAAGACTCGATCAGTTCGAGTTATTTTTCATTGAGAACGCTCGACGCCTAGATAGAATGGATGAGACTCTTCAGCAAATATACCAACATCTTCATATCTCATCCCAAGCACCACCATCAGCACCGACCAATGATGAGGACCTCTGAATCCTCTTAAGACAATTGTTTTTATTTTTTATCTTATTCTCTGTTATTTTCATTCTTACTTTATCTTATGTTATTCGAACTTTTATTATTGCAAACCATTAATACTGGCTATTCATGATTCCATACCCGCATCTCTTTTATAAAAGTATTAACCTAGTGACTTTGTAAAATAAATTACACACTTTACTCGCACAAACACACAATTAAGAAACATCCAATGAGTCATCATCACCAAGGACACCAATTTCGGGATCATCCAAATTTCAGAAAGTATTACTTTCCCCACTTATCTTTTTGATTTGGCATCTAATTATCATTATCTATATTTGTACAATGAGGGCAATGTACATCTTAAGTGTGGGGGGTAAAAGTGCCTAACTTTTTGCATTATTCTCAAAACCCTGGATTTAGTCTTGTTTTTAAGTAATTTTCTCATATTACTAATTGGGATGAAATTTCCAATGATTTATAATTTTTATTGATATGTTTTGGATTAAGTCATTGATAATTGTGCAGTGATGATTAAATTTTAAAAGAATATTAGAGAATCAAGCATGATAAGTCTTTTTTTCAAAAAATTAGAATTTGATAGGTTGTTGAACTGAATTTGAATCCCACCCTGAAGTTCAAAATTTATAAGGATTGATGTCAACACCCATAATTTTTATGTGAGAATTTGAGCTTTATAGAGTATATACCCTTTTTCATGCTCACTTTATTGATTATGAGCGTGTCAACTTTGAATTGTTATTCTAAATCTTGCCTCGTTTATGCATGTCGAGACCACATTAATGATTTGATACACTGAGATGATAAAGGCACCTAGGTTTTAACCCATTCACTCCACTAAAAAGCCTACCTACATAAATAACCCCTAGTAAACCCATTTGATCCTAACAACCCTTTTTATTGAATTACCTGCTTGATATTAACCCAAAACCCTTTGTATTTGTTATCAACATTCTTTTGACTACCCCTCTATCCAGAATTGATTTGATTAGTTGCCAAATTAGGTTATTTCAATTATCAAAGTTCCTTCTATTATGTTTTTTTGGTTTATTCTTAAAAAAACCAAGTTTATTCAATATTAGTAGTATATAAAAAGCTTAGAGCATTTAAACTCCAATTATTTAAGAAAAGCTCAGATTAAAGTATTATCAAATTTCAAGTGATGAAAATACTCTTTATTATAGAGTAATTATCAATCTTGGTATTATTAGTTTTCATCCAAGTAAACATTCATATTTAGTTCGTGTTTCTAGTTAGGTAATTTGTCAAGTCGGTCTCGATTCTAACCTCTAATTCAGCCTTTATCCACACCTTTTAACCCTAGCCCGTTATAATCCTGATTTAAGACCTTTTGATTTGTGTATCATCTCATATAGTGGTGGAGATTTGATTTTCAGGCAAGCCTATGGGATTAACTTTTCAGGTTTGACTCTTGAGTGCCTTATTGTGAATGTAACATCCAGAATTTGGGGGCTATGCATTTTTAACTTAATTGTATGTTGTTGCATGCCTATGTGTAGTTGAGTGTACTTTGGAAGTTTTAAGAACTTGATGTAAGAGAATGCCTTAGAAATATTAAATTTTAAGACTTAAGATGGAACTGCAAGATAGGCTTTAAGAAAATTTGGCATGAGGTTTTAAGCATAACAAGTCATTTGGCAAGGTGGTGTTGGCACATGGGTGAATACATGAGGGAGAGGTTCAATCTCCTAGCTAGCAATTGGAAGGATTTTAATTTTACTTTCTTTCCTATAGTGTCGGTCAAGCCTTATCTAGAATGGATGGACTTTCTTTTATTTTGGATAGTAGACCAAGGAAAAAGGCAAGTTAGAAGTTATGGTATGGAATCATGAGGTTATGGAAGGATAAGGGACAAAGGGCATGAAGAGTGGAAGATGTTTTGAAGCTTTTCCATGGTCATTTGACCATGAACCTAGACAACATAAGGGCCAAAGGGATTGGTTTAATTGTGATAGGAATTAAGGGAATGATAGGGAAGAAATGAGGAGGAAAAGGGGATCATGTTGGCAAGTGTGTTGGCGAATTTTGTAATAGGATTAGGGGGTGAAAGTTGGCCAAAATTCTAACATTTTGTACATCTTTTCATTTTTCTCCAAAAGCTCTCTTCTTAGCCGAATTTGTTAATGACATTAGGTAAAAGTTTTGCTTTGTTTTGGCTTTCATTTTTGACCATTTTGGTATTAAGTGCCTATTCTCTCAAGTTCTTGTCCTCTATAGCCAAAAGCACCAAAAAGTTTGAATTACATTTCTCTTTTTCCCTCATTGCTGAAAACACCAAAGAATTTTAGAAGACAATTCTCTTCTCTTTTCTTCCTCTTTTGTACCGAAATCATCAAGGGCATTTCTCATCTTTTCTTTTTCTTTCTCTTTTTCTTTCCCTTTCTCTTCCTCTTTCTCTCTTCTTCTTCTTGCTCTTAACCGAAACCATCTTCCACCATAACCGAAATTACCATCTATTTCTTTCTTCTCTTTTGTTAAAACCGAACCATCCTCTATTTTCATCTTTTTCTTTCTTTTCTTTATTAAAAACTGAAACCACCATAGCCAAAAACACTATCTTTTCTCTTCTCTTTTTGTCCAAACCAAAATCACCATTTCTTTTCTTTTTAATTGCTAAGGCTGAATCCCTCTATAGTTCAAGTAAGGGTGAATCAATCTCCGTATTACAAGTAAGGATTTTTCTATCAATCATTCTCTTTATTTTCTTTTAGAATAGCCGATTTTAGAAATCTAATTCTCTTATTTTCTCCTTGGCTGAATCTTTGAAGGGGATTTTAAGGATTCTTTTTATAGCCACCGATTAAGGAGAGATCATTCGGGATCATTCAAGGTAAGGATTGTCATATTATTGGTTATATCATTTTTAGATAGATTACTAATCGACTTCATTTTAGGGGACTCTATCACTTGGACATCTCCCGTAAACGTAAGATTTTGGGACTAACAAAATAGGTTCGAAAAGAGCGGTAAGGAGTGTTTGGAAGAGGGGTGGTTCTGTTATACCCTTAAACTTCAAACGAAGGGCTGTATCGGGGATTCGATATTTTCCACCGGGTTGTGGACCCTCTGCTAACGAAGATCGTTTATTTGAAGTCGTACGTACACCCGAGCCACTTTTTGTTCGTGGGTTGTCATCGAGTTTTGATCCATCAATCGGAGAGAAACCACATATAACAGTTGTCCGTGATTCCGAGGGTAAGGAATTAGATCTTCCATCAATAGTGTAGATTTATAAGTAATAGTGTATTCTAATCAAGTGTGATAAATAATTAGGTGTCGACGAGCGGGAAGGTATCGTTCTCACCGTTATAAGGTGTGTAACATTAGACTAAATTTCTCATAGATCTAAAATAAATATGATTTGTATGAAAATATGTATGATAATGGTTGCGGGCACCATTCAGTGGTACACGATATTCAGGTATGTTTACCCCCAATACTTCGTTAATATTGCTATATGCATAAATATGAATTAAGTATGATTCTGCTATGATTTTGGGGTATATGGTATGAAAATTGAATAATATATTTGTGCATGGGCATATGGGTGTTATTGATAAAGGGGAAGTGTTCTGGTGGTTTTACCACATTATCCGGTGACTTCGGTCACATATATGAATCCGGTGACTTCGGTCACATATTTTGAATCCGGTGACTTCGGTCACACATTTTGAATCCGGTGACTTCGGTCACAACTGTCTGGTGGCCATGCCACAAAATTATAAGGGTGACGTGCATGTTGACTGCAACATCTGCCTTCGATGGTGTGTAGTGGATGGAGGGTCGATTTAGTAATCCCCACGGTGTGATTGGTAGGTACGGATGGTGTGTAGCGGATGGATTTTTAGGTGGGCTCGGGATTGCATTTCATTTTATATATCCATGTGTTTTTAATCAATTATTATTTGATTTGCTATAAAATGGGTTTATGGCTAAATATGACTTAAATGGGCTTAATAGCCATGATCAATTGGGCTTTTAGTGTTATGTTACACATTGAGTCTATGACTCACCCTTTATGGGATATATTTTCAGGTGACGCTTAGTGTAATGGATCGGGTCAACGAGGACTACGTGGTGGCCATTGCTCAATTTAGTAATTCGGAGTTTCTTTTAATTAAAACTATTAAGTTTATTTTTATTACTTAGAATTTATTTTGGGTTATGTTATTTATGTAATAAGGCCGCTATGAACTGTTTAAATTTTTACGTTTTAGATTTTTAATCTGCCACGAACAATATTTATTAAATAACTAAATGATTTTCGAAAAATAACTTAAACTATTTTTGACACCTAAACATCTATGGATTTTTACAATAATAATAAGTTTTTCATTAAATTTGGTTTTCTTTTAACTTATAATTTTCTCTTAAAATAATGTTTTAAGAAGATACAAATTTATTTAACAATACGATTTCAACGTGATCATTAAGTTAACTCATTTTATACAAAACAATCATATTTTCTTAATAAACAAAATGAGATTTAATTAAAGTTTTACTCGAGGAACATATCAAATCTAGTTAGGCTTTTGGGCCGGGTTTGGGGTGTTTCAACTTGGTATCAGAGCCCAGTTTTAAACTCTCGGCCTTGGGTTTTGAAGCCTACAACGTTTTCAAAATCAGGCCCAAATGACTTTTGAAAGTTTTCTTAAGTTAAAATGGTTTTATAGAAGCATGGCACCCGAGTTCTCGACCCAGGTCCATCAGGTAATTACTTTATTGATAAAGTGATGTGAATGTATGATATTTTAAAGTGATAAGCCTAAGGAAACTATACTTTAGAGACATGGACCCTAGGTGTATGTGTACTACTACGAAAAAACCACTGAATAAATATCTATTGCATAAAACTTTCTTTTAATAAGAAGTGAAAAGACTCTAATGCATAAGACTTTTTCATAAAAATAGATAAGGCGTGTAGTAGACATGAGTTCTAGGGGCGTGGTCCTCGTGGGGCCTGATAGAGGAAGAATGGTCATGATCGAAACCAGTTAGATCTGGTCAAGGTTAGAAAATGAAGCTCCATACCATTGTGGGGTGGAATTTCAAGAGCAAATGGAGGAGATGACGCAGTATCACAAGCTGTGCTGCGATTTTTGGAATGAGTAGCGGGAGCTGGTATGGAAATGGGTCTCGAAAGTCAGTAGTTGAGAGACTTAGATCAAATGGAGCTGAGATTTTTAGAGGAGTATCTCGAGTAGCTCCGAATGTAGCGAATCTTGGTTAGAGGCGATCGAGAGGATCATGGACGATTTGGACTGCTTCTTGAGGAAAAATTGAAAGGTCTTTGTTTCACTACTTCGTGATGAGGCCTATCAGTGGTGGCTCACTGTCAAGGAGAGTACCCCTATGGATCGAGTGGATTGGGGGTATTTTAAGGTTAAATTTGAAGGGAAATACGCCGGAGCTAGCTACATCGACTCTCAGAGAAAGGCGTTTCTGAATTTAGTGTAAGAAAATAAGTTGATAGCTAAGTATGAAGCAGAGTTCTTGCGACTTAGCCGATATGCTAGAGGGATAGTAGCTACTGATTATGAACGGTGTGTCAGATTCAAGGATGGGTGAGAGATGAGTCATGCAGTGTTGATTGCTCCACACCAGGAAAGAGACTTTGCGTCTTAGTGGATAGGGCAAGGATAGTGAAGAAGTTAAGCGGTGAGAGACGTAGCAGGACAGAGGCCAGAATAAGAATAAGAGGAGTTTGGTCTTGTGGTCATCGAGAATTTTCAAAAGAAACCAAGAGTTGATAGGCCGCGAGGTCAGTAGGTTACTACGGGAGGACAACATCGTACTTGTGCTCAATGTGGGAAGATGCACGGGAGAATGTTAGAAAAAGACCGGGGGATGTTTTAAGTGCGGGTCTAAAGATCATATGATTAAAGATTGTCCGATGAATACAGATAAGAACCGCTCAGCAGGTCAGGGTATTAATCAGGCTGGCAGAGGTAGACAACAGCCGATAAGGGGTTGTAGTCCAAATGGAAGAAGTAATGGTTCTGGTAGAGGTCGCGGGACTCGTGTAGAGGCGATGGTAGCATCGAGGCGAGACGACCAGTTCGGTATATCTGATTCATCCCAGAGAAGATAGTGACGCACCTGATGTTATCACGGGTATGTTTCTGATTTCTGGGTTGCTCTTTATTGCTTTGATAGATATAGGGTCAACTCATTCATACATCGCTAGTGAAGTATCTGGAACTCTACATGTGACTTCTGAAACGGTACCTAGGAAGATGACTGTACTTAGTCTTTTAGGACAGACAATAGTAATAGATAAACTCTTTAAGGAAGTACCTTTAGAAGTTCAAGGGACGCAGTTTCTGGCTGATTTAATGGAGTTGCCATTCGGGGAATTCGACCTGATCTTAGGCATGGACTGGCTTGAAATATCATGCAAATGTGGATTGTGCTGTGAAGCGGATGTCCTTAAAATCTATTGATGACAAAGAAGTTGTGGTGATGGGCGAGAGACAAAATTACTTATCAAGTGTAGTATCCGCCCTTAAGGCAGAAAAGATGGTTAGAAAGGGATGTGTAGCCTTTCTGATGTTGGTTAGTGCCTTGGAGGCTAAGGAAGCAACTGCTGAAGAGGTCAGGACTGTGAGAGAATTTGTAGATGTTTTTTCGAAAGAACTTCTAGGATTGCCTCCGGATCGAGAGGTAGAATTCGGGATTGACTTATTGCCTGGAACGATGCCAGTTTCTATTGCTCCGTATAGAATGGCACCGAAGGAGTTGGTTGAGCTTAAGGCTCAAATCAAGGAGTTGCTTGATCGTGGGTTTATCCGACCCAGTGTGTCTCCATAGGGAGCACCAGTCCTATTCATGAAGAAGAAGGACGAACGATGAGGATGTGTATAGATTACGGTAGTTGAATAAGTGACCATCAAGAACAAGTATCCTTTTAGAAGATCGATGACTTGTTCGATCAGCTTAAGAGAGCTGCGATATTCTCAAAGATAGATCTAAGATCGGGGTATCATCGACTTAAAGTGAAAGAAACGGATATCCATAAGACAGCTTTCCGAACAAGATATGGGCATTATGAGTTTTTGGTAATGCCGTTCGGATTGACGAACGCCCCAGCTGCTTTCATGGATATGATGAATCGGGTTTTCCAACCCTACTTGGATCAGTTTGTCATGGTGTTCATAGATGACATCCTAGTGTATTCTAAGTCTGAGATAGAGCATGATGAGCATCTTCGGATAGTGTTACAAGTGTTAAGGGAGAAGAAGGTTTATGTCAAATTCAGCAAGTGTGAATTTTGGCTGAAAGAAGTTGCGTTCTTAGGTCATGTGGTGTCGGCAGAGGGAATAAGGGTGGATCCTCGAAAGATTGAGGTAGTACTAGATTGGAAACCACCTAAGTCTCATGTCGAGGTTCGCATTTCTTGGGATTAGCAGAGCTACGGAAGATTCGTCGAAGGATTTTCATCGATAGCTGCACCTTTAACGAAATTGTTACAAAAGGAGGTACCTTTCGTATGGGCAGATAAGCAGCAAGAGAGCTTTGAGAAGCTTAAGAGGGTTTTGACTGAAGCTCTAGTTTTGATTCAGCCTGAGGCAAGGAAGGATTTTGTGGTGTACTGTGACGCTTCTCACACAGGATTAGGATGTGTTCTGATGCAAGACGGGAAGGTAGTTGCGTATGCGTCTCGGCAGTTGAGGCCGCATGAGGTTAATTACCCGACGCATGATTTGGAGTTGGCAGCAGTAGTCTTTGCTCTTAAAGTTTGGAGGCATTATTTATATGGGGAAAAGTCAGTGATATACACGGACCATAAGAGTCTAAAATATCTACTGACTCAGAATAAGCTGAAATTGAGACAACGAAGGTGGGTAGAGTTGTTGAAAGACTACGACTGTTCTATTGAGTACCACCCGGGCAAGGCGAATGTGGTGGCAGACGCTCTAAGTCGAAAAGTGGTGTCAGATCTAAGGGGGATGTTTGCATATCTTAGTCTTTATGATGACGGAAGCTTGCTGGCAGAATTACAAGTAAAGCCAGCGTGGTTGAGTCAAGTGAAAGAGAGACAGTTGGTAGACGATGATCTGAGTGCTAAGCTACGGCAGGTACAAAATGGAGAATTAGAAGATTTTGGTATTAACAACGATGGGGTATTGTGTTTCAAAGGTAAAATCTGTATGCCGAGGGATCAAGAATTGAGGCAAAAAATTCTTCAGGAGTCGTATGGTAGCCCCTATGCTATGCATCCTAGAGGAAGTAAGTTATACCGAGATTTACAAATCAGTTTTGGTGGCCTGGTCTTAAACGGGAAGTTACAGAATTCATAGGAAAGTGTTTAACATGTACAAGTCAAATTTGAACATCAAGTACCTTCGGATTGCTTGATGACAAAGATTTTCTGATGGAAGTGGGAGAGAATCACCATGGACTTTGTTAGTGGGCTTCCTCCTACGCCTACTAAGAAAGACTCGGTTTGGGTGATAGTGGATCAATTGAAGAAATCTGCACATTTTATCCCAGTTCGGATTGATTACTCTTTGCAGAAATTGGCAAGTTGTATGTGGCTGAGATTGTGAGATTGCATGGAGTGCCGATGTCGATTATTTCGGATAGGGATCCGAGGTTTACGTCTCGATTTTGGAAAGCATTGCATCAGGCTTTGGGCACCAGATTGGATTTTAGTATGGCATTTCATCCATAGTCTGACGGTCAGTCTAAGCGAGTAATCCAAGTCTTAGAAGATATGTTAAGGGGATGTGTGATAGATTTCAGAGGAAGCTGGGAGTTCTTACTGTTAGCAGAATTTACGTACAACAACAGTTACCAAGCCAGTATTCGGATGGCACCGTATGAAGCACTATATGGACGGAAGTGTCGCACTCCTACGTGTTGGACAGAACTAGGGGAACATCAAGTTTTGGGTCCAGAAATAGTAGCTGAATCTGAAAAAAGGTTAAGGTAATCCGGGCTCGGTTAAAAGAAGCATCTGACAGGAAAAAGTCGTACGCAGATCTTAAGTGGAAAGAAATAGAGTTTGCTATGGGGGATCAAGTATTCCTAAAGGTTTCACCTTGGAAAAAGGTGATGAGATTTAGTCACAAAGGAAAGTTAAGTCCCAGGTTCATTGGACCTTATCGGGTTTTGAAGCGGGTCGGACCTGTGGCATATCAGTTAGAATTGCCTTCGGAGTTGAAGCAAATGCACGATGTGTTCCATGTTTCAATGTTACGTTGTTACCGGTCGGATCCATCTCATGTAGTGCCAATTGAGGAGGTGGAATTAAGACCAGATTTGTCTTATGAAGAGGAGCAAATTCAAATCCTGGAGCTGGATGTAAAGGTGTTACGGAGAAAATCAGTTCCTCTCGTCAAAGTGTTATGGCGTAATCATGGATCAGAAGAAGCTTCGTGGGAGCCGGAGGAAACGATGCGACAGCAATACCCTCACTTGTTCTAGCCAGGTAATTTCGGGGTCGAAATTATTTTAAAGGGGGTAGAATTGTAACATCCAAAAATTTGGGGGCTATGCATTTTTAACTTAATTGTATGTTGTTGCATGCCTATGTGTAGTTGAGTGTACTTTGGAAGTTTTAGGAACTTCAGTATGAAAGAGAATGCCTTAGAGAAATATTAAATTTTTAAGACTTAAGATGGAACTATGCAAGATAAGCTTTAAGAAAATTTGGCATGAGGTTTTAAGCATAACAAGTCATTTGGCAAGGTGGTGTTGGCACATGGGTGAATACATGAGGGGAGAGGTTCGAATCTCCTAGCTAGCAATTGGAAGGATTTTAATTTTTGCTTTCTTTCCTATAGTGTCGGTCAAGCCTTATCTAGAATGGATGGACTTTCTTTTATTTTTGGATAGTAGACCAAGGGAAAAAGGCAAGTTAGAAGTTATGGTATGGAATCATGAGGTTATGGAAGGATAAGGAGGCAAAGGGCATGAAGAGTGGAAGATGTTTTGGAAGCTTTTCCATGGTCATTTGACCATGAACCTAGACGGCATAAGGGCTAAAGGGGATTGGTTTAATTGTGATAGGAATTAAGGGAATGATAGGGAAGAAATGAGGAGGAAAAAGGGGGATCATGTTGGCAAGTGTGTTGGCCGAATTTTGTAATAGGATTAGGGGGTGAAAGTTGGCCAAAATTCTAACATTTTGTACATCTTTTCATTTTTCTCCAAAAGCTCTCTTCTTAGCCAAATTTGTTAATGACATTAGGTAAAAGTTTTGCTTTGTTTTGGCTTTCATTTTTGACCATTTTGGTATTAAGTGCCTATTCTCTCAAGTTCTTGTCCTCTATAGCCAAAAGCACCAAAAAGTTTGAATTACATTTCTTTTTCCTCATTCTTGAAAACACCAAAGAATTTTAGAAGACAATTCTCTTTTCTTTTCTTCCTCTTTTGTGCCGAAATCATCAAGGGCATTTCTCATCTTTTCTTTTTCTTTCTCTTTTTCTTTCCCTTTCTCTTCCTCTTTCTCTTTTCTTCTTCTTGCTCTTAACCGAAACCATCTTCCACCATAACCGAAATCACCATCTATTTCTTTCTTCTCTTTTGTTAAAACCGAACCATCCTCCATTTTCATCTTCTTCTTTCTTTTCTTTTATTAAAAACTAAAACCACCATAACCAAAAACGCTATCTTTTCTCTTCTCTTTTTGTCCAAACCGAAATCACCATTTCTTTTCTTTTTAATTGCTAAGGCTGAATCCCTCTATAGTTCAAGTAAGGGTGAATCAATCTCCGTATTACGAGTAAGGATTTTTCTATCAATCATTCTCTTTATTTTCTTTTAGAATAGCCGATTTTAGAAATCTAATTCTCTTATTTTCTCCTTGGTGAATCTTTGAAGGGATTTTAAGGATTCTTTTATAGCCATCGATTAAGGAGAGATCATTGGGATCATTCAAGGTAAGGATTGTCATATTATTGGTTATATCATTTTTAGATAGATTACTAATCGACTTCATTTTAGGGGACTCTATCACTTGGACATCTCCCGTAAACGTAAGATTTTGGGACTAACAAAATAGGTTCGAAAAGAGCGGTAAGGAGTGTTTGGAAGAGGTGTGGTTCTGTTATACCCTCAAACTTCAAACGAAGGGCTGTATCGGGGATCCGAGATTTTCCATCGGGTTGTGGACCCTTTGCTAACGAAGATCGTTTATTTGAAGTCGTACGTACACCCGAGCCACTTTTTTTCATGGGTTGTCATCGAGTTTTGATCCATCAATCGGAGAGAAACCACATATAACAGTTGTCCGTGATTCTGAGGGTAAGGAATTAGATCTTCCATCAATAGTGTAGATTTATAAGTAATAGTGTATTCTAATCAAGTGTGATAAATAATTAGGTGTCGATGAGCGGGAAGGTATCGTTCTCACTGTTATAAGGTGTGTAACATTATACTAAATTTCTTATAGATCTAAAATAAATATGATTTGTATGAAAATATGTATGATAATGGTTGCGGGTACCATTCAGTGGTACACGATATTCAGGTATGTTTACCCCCAATACTTCGTCAATATTGCTATATGCATAAATATGAATTAAGTATGATTCTACTATGATTTTGGGGTATATGGCATGAAAATGAATAATATGTATGTGCATGGGCATATGGGTGTTATTGATAAAGGGAAGTGTTTCGGTGGTTTTACCACATTATCCGTGACTTGGTCACATATATGAATCCGTGACTTGGTCACATATTTTGAATCCGGTGACTTGGTCACACATTTTGAATCCGGTGACTTGGTCTGGCTATTCAGTGGCCATGCCACAAAATTATAAGGCGATGTGCATGTTGACTGAAAGAAGCGCCTTCGATGGTGTGTGGCGGATGGAGGGTCGATTTAGTAATCCCCAAGGTGTGATTGGTAGGTGCGGGTGGTGTGTAGCGGATGGATTTTAGGTGGGCTCGGATTGCATTTCATTTTATATATCCATGTGTTTTAATCAATTATTATTTGATTTGCTATAAAATGGGCTTATGGCTAAATATGACTTAAATGGGCTTAATAGCCATGATCAATTGGGCTTTTAGTGTTATGTTATACATTGAGTCTATGACTCACCCTTTATGGGCTATGTTTTCAGGTGACGCTTAGTGTAATGGATCGGGTCAGCGAGGACTACGTGGTGGCCATTGCTCAATTTAGTAATTCGGAGTTTCTTTTAATTAAAACTATTAAGTTTATTTTTATTACTTAGAATTTATTTTGGGTTATGTTAGTTATGTAATAAGGCCACTATGAACTGTTTAAATTTTTACGTTTTAGATTTTTAATCTGCCACAAACAATATTTATTAAATAACTAAATGATTTTGAAAAATAACTTAAACTATTTTTGACACCTAAACATCTATGGATTTTTACAATAATAATAAGTTTTTCATTAAATTTGTTAACTTATAATTTTCTCTTAAAAACAATGTTTTAAGAAGATACAAATTTATTTAACAATACGATTTCAACGTGATCATTAAGTTAATCTGTTTTATACGAAACCATCATATTTTCTTAATAAACAAAACAGATTTAATTAAAGTTTTACTCGAGGAACATATCAAATTCGGTTAGGCTTTTGGGCCGGGTTTGGGGTGTTTCAGTGAACCTTAAACACCTTTTAGTGATTTGAGTGAATCTTTAGTGAGGATATCAGTCCTTGTCGATTTTGAATCAAGGGTAATTATTTAGATAAGGGAAGACACCTATGTTTTCATGCTACAAAATCATGAATTATCTTGTTTGAATCTTTAGGGCTCTTTGAGTTGAATTATCCATGTATAAATTATCTATGAATTATGATAAGGCATGATTGATGAATATTGTAAGTTATGGAAAGTTCATTCTAATTGTAAGTCGAGAATTATGATAAGGTATGATTTAGCCCTTGATTTATATAAAAGGTGCTTGTAATCCTTTCTTTTCATGTCATATACTCAGGAAAGCACCCGAGGATAAAAAGAACACAAAACAGGCTTAAAACAGAGCAATTGGGCCTTAGCAAGAAATTAACACAGCCTGGCAGAAAGCCTGCACGACCGTGTCTCACCGATTACCTAGAGCACGGCCTAACGCACGAATTGCACGGCCGCACATCATCTCATTACCACACACGGGCATGTCAAGCGATCTACATGGCCGTGTCCTAATCGACAGACCTGAAGCACGGCCTGAATCCTGACTAACACGGCCGTGCCCAAAATAACAGAATTAAGGCACGGCCCAACCCCGAATTACACGGGCGTGCCATGGGCATGCCCCTGCCGCAGGAATAAGCAATTTAACTCGGAATTGTATGCTTGAAGCCAAAGAAACATACTCCTAACTCTACGTAAACACCCTAATAGTAATTCTACTTGAAAGAGGGGCTTTTGCTGAAGCTTTCATCTTTTAGGGAATCACTTGAAGATAGTCAGTTGATCCATCTCAAGAGGCCAGAACTCTATTCAAGATGGATGATCTCTCCTTCAATTCCTTTAGGAAGTTTTAGGGATTTCTTATGTTTTGTTTTATCTTTTCTCTTAAGATGTTTTCTTATTTAGTTATGAACTAAACCCTTCAGATACCTGAAGGGGATGAAACCTATGATGGATTTTGTTATTTGATTTCTAAATTATATGATAAGTACTTAGTCTATTCTTAATTATGTTGCTTAATTTAATCTGATGTGCTTAGGTGGAGGAGGAATAGACCCTACCTAAGAGTAGATCTAGCACAATTGAGCGGAGCTGATCGGGTGCCTAGAGATAGGGTTATAAGATTTTGTCAGATTAGGGTGAAACCTAATATGGGAATCCATTGATCGGTTTATTGCTTCCTTAGGGAGTTATTATAAGAGAACGAGAGTTTCACTAATTAACCTAAGGTTAGACGTTATTCGCCTCGAGAGAGGGTTTAATGTAGGTTAGGGAGTCTCATGGATCAAGCTAAGTAAAGAAACCATATGGTTTAGGGTTAAATAAAAAGTGAAGTCATAGGTGGATTCTTCCTGAGGGTATCGTCTTCATCAACTGAGTTTTCCTAAAGTCTTTCTCCAATTCATTCTTTTGTCTTTGCATCTAGTTTAGTTTATCATTAGTTTCATTAACCAATCACTCCATATTTTAGGCTAAATAATAGAAAGAAAGTAAGTAGTAGTACTTTTAGGTTCCTTTGGGTTTGATAAAATAATCTTGCCTAAACTATACTATTGTTCGATAGGTGCACTTGCCTCAATCGTTGTCATAGTAGTCTACATGTTCGATCATTCTTTATAAATATTAAAACTCGACTATTTGACACGGTCACATATGCTCAAGGACCAAGAGTACTTAGTAATAACTATCTTTTTATTATCTAGCCTAACAATTATAGGGGATTTATTTTTAATCTAAAATTTAACTAACTAATTTAACTAACTTATGAACTTGACAGGGAGTAAACTGGGAAAATACTTTGGACAACTTATATGAGATGGACGACACTTAAGGAAGAATCCACCTAGACTTCACTTATTACTTTTGATTCATGTGATTTATTCACTTGACTTAATCCGTAGAAATCCCTGAATTACATTAATACCTCTTTCGAGGCTACTAACAACTGACTCTAGGTTGATTAATTGAATCTCTTTCTAATTAAAACCCCTATTGTCGCATTAACTTGATCTATGGATTCCTTTATTAGGTTTGACTCTAATCTGGCAGATTTTCGTTGCCCTATTTCTAGGGTTGCAATCAACTCCGCTTAATTGTGTTGATCTACTCTTAAATAGGGACTTTTGCTCCACTGAATAAGCATATTCGAATTGAATCAATAACCTGAATTATCAAAACAAGAATAAAACTTACAATTAAGAATAAGCACAAGTATTTATCTCATAAATCAAATAATAATAAGATCTATCATAGGTTTCATCCCCTTAGGTATCTAAGGGGTTTAGCTCATACTAGAATAGGAAAACATCATATAATAGGAAAAATAACAAAACATAAGAAAACCCAAAAACTTCTAAAGAACTTGATGGGAGATCCTTAGTCTTGATGGAAATCCTTCTCCTATGCTGGTCCTAACGGCTGTCTTGGAGTATTTTCTCCTTTTTCTCGGTGTCTATTCGACGTCCTGTCGAACTCCTCCTTTTAAGTTGCCTTCTAGGGTGTTTATATAGGCTTTGGAACACCTCTATTGGCCCACAAGTAGCATATTTTGAATAGAACTCTTTTTTGCTGCGGCAGGAACACGCCCGTGTGACATGCTCGTGGTGGACTCCTTCAGTCGTGGTCGATTCTACTTGCCACACACGGCTGTGCAATCTACCCGTGTGCGGTGGTCCAGGCCGTGATTTCTAATGTAGGCCCGTTTTGTCCCTTTTTGGCCCGTTTCTCATTCTTTTTGACTCTCTAAGCTCTCATGAGTATAAAACATGAAATTAGAGATTAAGAGCACCAAATTCCACAATTCAAGGGATAAGTCATCCAAAAGTATACCAAATGTGGGATTAAAATATGTGTAAATTATGGTTTATCAAATACCCCCACACTTAAGCTTTTGCTTGTCCTTAAGCAAAATTCTCAACTCACAATTAGAACTAACTTCCCTCAGTTCATAATTCTCATCAACAATGTCTCATCATAATTCATAGATAATGTATACATAGATAATTTAACTCAAAGAGTCCTAAAGATTCAAACAATCAAAGTCATATATTTTTGTAGCACGAAAAATATAGGTGTTTCTACTTATCTAAATAATTACCTTTGATCCAAAACCGACAAGGATTGACATCCTCACTAAGGATTCGCTCAAATCACTCAAAGTGTTTAAGGTACAAGATAAACACTCATAAGTCAAATATGAAAAGTTAATCCCATAGGCTTGCATGAAAATCAAATCTCCACGACTATAAAATGAGATGATACACAAATAAAAAGGTCTTTAAAGGGTTGTAATGGGGCTTGGGTTAAAGGTGTGGATATAGGCTGAATTAGAAGGTTAGAATCGAGATTGAACCGACAAATTACCTAACTAGAAACAATGAACTGATAATGAATAATTACATCAATAACACGAGCTTCTTCTAAAGATGTGAATTTAACTGTTTAAGTTCATTGAACATAGAACTAATGATGAATAAGTTTTCTAACATTTTTTTAAGCATAATTACATAATAAAAGATGAATTCAACTACTATAATTAGGAAACCGATCAAATCAAATCTCCACAAAAGGGGAGCCAAGAAAATGGGATAAACAAGTTAATAATGGGGTTTCAGGTTAATATTAGTGCTAAATCAAGAAACGGTCGATTAGGCTAAAAAGTGGTTCACTAGGGTTTAATTATGGTGGTAGGCTTTTTATGGAGTAAGTGGGTTAAATCCTAGGTGCCTTTATCATCTTAGTATATCAAATCAAAGCTGTGGTCTTGACCTGTATAATCAAAGCAAGTTCTAGAATAACAAATCAATGTTGACTCACTCATAATCAATAAGGTGAGCATGAAAAGATATACGCTCTAAAGGCTCAAAATCTCACAAAAATTATGGTTTTTGATGTCAACCTTGCAAATTTCAAATTTCAAAGTAATATTTAAATTTACGAAAACAACCTAGAAATTTTTAATTCTGAAAATAGACTTATCATTCTTGATTCTCTAATATCTTAAAGTATAAATCATCAATGCACAATTACCTATGACTTACTTCAAAACATATCAACAAAACTCATAAATTAATAGAAGTTTCATTTTAATTAGTGATATGAGAAAATTACTTTAAGAACAAGACAAAATTCAGGGATTTTTCTAGTAATGAAATCAATAACCTCCCCACACTTAAGATGTACATTTTTCTCAATGTACAAAGATAGATAACGACAATATAATAAGAAAATCATAAGAGAGGGAGAGAAGTGAAACTTCCTGAATTTTGGATGGATTAGTATTACTTCGGTGGTGGTGTGGTCGTTCCTTAACAGCCCTTTGAACCTAAATTAAAGAAATCAAAATATACTAAAATAAAATAAGGTCAGGAAAGATAAAGGGAAAGAATTTAAAAATAAACATAAAAGGAAAAGAAAAAAATAAACGCCCGTGTAGAGGTCGCCACACATATATTGATAAATCAGTGTCGACCACGACCATTTCACACGGCCGTGGCATTTTATCATCGCCCGTGGTTTGGGGATTTTTTGTCCTTAGTTCGTACGATCTCTACCACACCGGTGTGCAAATTCGTGGTGTCTACATGGCCACGGCCACGCCCGTGTGTAAGCCGTGTGGTAAGGAAACCTACGCTTTTGTTGAATTTGTTTAGTTAGGTGCGAAAAATTGAAAATATAAATTAATAGGGTTAGTGCTCGGGTTGCCTCCCGAGAAGCACTCGTTTAAAGTATTAAGCTAGACTTACCTCTCCTTCGTATAATCATGGTGGTTTGAAGAGTAGAACTCCTTATTCTTGCTATCAATTTAGTTATCATTGTATGGTTTGAGTCGAGTGATATTTACCTTAAAAGTGCCGAATATGGTATTACTTACCTCGACTGCTCCATATGGGAAGACATTGAGTACCTTAAAAAGCATCTCTTTATTTGTTTCAGGGTCTGAAATGGCAATTTGAGGGTCTTTTTTATCTAACAGTACCTGATATCCAATTTTGAAGTGATTTGCTGTTCCTATAAGCTAGTCTTGTGGTTCCCTCAGTTTTGCTTCATGTGTTCTTAGTTTCTCCTTGAAATGTGTCTTCCACTCGTCTAGTTCATCAACCTGAAGCCTTTGTTCCTCATGAGTTACTTCTTTATTGGCACGAGGTCTAGGATTTGGCTTAGTTGTGTAGTTTTGTGGTGTTTCCTATGAAAAATGTTGAACCAAATGATTATTGATAGAATTTATGTTTTCACCTTGACTACTCGATGTCCTAGCCGAGTCAAGATCTTGAAGAGTGATCATTTCATCACCTACACGAAGTGTGAGTTCTCCTGTACCAACATCAATTTTAGATATACCAGTTGCTAATAAGGGCCTTCCTAAAATTAAAGGAACATTGTTGTCCTCATCCATATCTAAAACAACAAAGTCTACTGAAAATATGAATTTTTCAATTTTTACTAGCACATCCTCAATTATACCTCAGGAATCTGACTAGTTTTATTAGCTAATTGAATGCTCATCCTAGTTTGTTTGGGTTTCCCTAGACCTAGCTGTTTAAACATTTTATAAGGCATAACATTTATGCTTGCCCCTAAATTAGTTAAAGCATTATCAACAGATAAACTACCAATTAAGCACAAAATTTTAAAACTCCCTGGATCTTTTAATTTTTGTGGTAGTTTATTTTGCAAAATTACTGAGCCCACTACGTTCAGCTCCACATGTGATGTATCGTCTATCGTCCGTTTGTTTATCAAGAGCTATTTTAGGAATTTTCTTGAATCTGGCATCTGAGAAATAGCTTCAAGAAACGGTAAGTTAATATGTAATTTCTTTAGGAGTTTAAGAAATTTACCGAATTCTTCCTTTGTGTTGTCTTTCTTCATCGCATTGGGGTATGGCACATGAGGTTGGTACTCTGTGATTACCGGTTTTGGTTTATCATGGCTTATCTCAACCTTACCTTCCTTTACCACTTTCTCTTGCCTCAATTCTGGTTTATCTAACCCTTCACTATCATGAGCGATAATGGCATGAATTTGCTCCTTGGGGTTAGTTTTAGTGTTGCTTGGCAAGCTGCCTTGTGGCCGTTCAAATATGAGTTTAGCAAGTTGTCCCAATTGGTTTTCGATCCCTTGAATTGATGCTTGCTGATTTTTGAGTGTTGTTTCGGTATTTTGGAAATGAGTTTCTGACACCGCGATGAATTTTATCAGCATCTCCTCATGGTTCAACTTTTTCTCTTGTGGGTAGGGTTGCTGTTGAAAGCCTTGGAGGGGCTGTTGTCTCTGATTTCCTTGGCCGCCGTATGAGAAGTTGGGATGGTTTCTCCAACCTGGATTGTAAGTGTTACTATAAGGGTTATTTTGAGGTCTGAAATTGTTACCCATATAGTTTATCTGTTCGCTTTCCATGCTAGGATTGTAGGGTGGGTATTCTGTATTGCTTATCCCTCCTCCATTTATATCGCACTATATAGCTGGATGTACCTGCGAAGAACCACATAAACCATCAATCTTTTTATTTAACATCTCTACCTGATTTGATAGCATGGTTACTGCGTCGAGGTTGAAAACACTAGCGGCTTTTATTGGCCTTGTCCTTGTAACTTGCCACTGATAGTTATTCAGTGACATCTCCTCTATGAACTCATAAACCTCTTCAGAAGTTTTGTTATTCAGGGTTTTACCGGTGGCTAAATCAATTAACTATCTAGTTGAGGGGTTCACACTGTTGTAAAAAGTTTGAACCTGTAACCATAAAGGTAACCCATGGTGAGGGCACCTTCTCAATAGATCTTTATATCTCTCCCATCCGTCGTAAAGTGTCTCTAGATCCATTTGCACAAAAGAAGAGATATCATTCCTCAACTTAGCCGTTTTAGTCGATAAAAAATATTTTAATAAATTTTTTTCGATCATTTGTTCCCATGTAGTGATTGATCCTCGTGGCAACGAGTTCAACCACTGTTTAGCTTTGTTCCTCAATGAAAAGGGAAACAACCGAAGATGAATGGCATCATTAGAAACGTCATTTATTTTAAAAGTATCGCAGAATTCCAGAAAATTTGCCAAGTGATTATTAGGGTCCTCATCCTGTAAACCATCAAACTGAACAAAGCGTCAGATATCATCGTATAGTGTTAGGTTTCATTCAAAATTATTTGTGCAACAAAGAGGTCTAACAATACTAGATTCGGTTCTGTCAAATTAGGTTTAGCATAATCATACATAGTACGAGGAGAAGGATTTTGATTCACCGGGTTTGCTGCCACCATAGGAGGTAGTGGATTGTTATCAGCCATCTCTTCGGTAGTATCAGGATCATTTTCTTTCTCTTCTTCTATGTACTATAGGCTTCCCCTTATTTCCTTACGATTTCTACGAATGGTGCCTTCTATATCGCTTTCAAAAATCAAGGGTCCTGTCGGGTTCCTTCTAGCCATAAACTAAAGGTACTTGCCAGAAACGAATAAAAGAAATTAGTAAAGTTAAAAATAAAATAAATATAAATTGCAAATAAATAAAATGGCTAGAGTAATAAAAAATTAATTTTCCTAATATCTTAGTCCACGGCAATGGCGCCAAAAACTTGATGGAACTCGAAATTAACTATTATTTGACAAAGGCAAGTGCACCTATCGAACAGTAGTATAGCTATGGTGAGTCCAGAATATCGTATCCTCAAGGACCAAGAGTACTTAGTAATAACTATCTTTTTATTATCTAGCCTAATAATTAAAGGGATTTATTTTTAATCTAAAATTTAACTAACTAATTTAACTAACTTATGAACTTGACAGGGAGTAAACTGGGAAAATACTTTGGACAACTTATATGAGATGGACGACACCTAAGGAAGAATCCACCTAGACTTCACTTATTACTTTTGATTCATGTGATTTATTCACTTGACTTAATCCATAGAAATTCCTGAATTATATTAATACCTCTTTCGAAGCTACTAACAACTAACTCTAGGTTGATTAATTGAGATCTCTTTCTAATTAAAACCCCTATTGTCGCATTAACTCGATCTATGGATTCCTTTATTAGGTTTGACCCTAATCCGGCAGATGTTCGTCGCCCTATTTCTAGGGTTGCAATCAACTCTGCTTAATTGTGTTGATCTACTCTTAAACAGGGACTTTTGCTCCACTGAATAAGCACATTTGACTTGAATCAATAACCTGAATTATCAAAACAAGAATAAAACTCACAATTAAGAATAAGCACAAGTATTTATCTCATAAATCAAATAATAATAAGATCTGTCATAGGTTTCATCCCCTTAGGTATCTAAGGGATTTAGTTCGTACTAGAAGAGGAAAAAACATCATAAAAGAGGAAAAAAACAAAACATAAGAAAACCCAAAAACTTCTAAAGAACTTGATGGGAGATCCTCAGTCTTGATGGAAATCCTTCTCCTAAGCTGTTCCTAAAGGCTGTCTTGGAGTATTTTCTCCTTTTTCTCGGTGTCTATTCGGCATCCTGTCGAACTCCTCCTTTTAAGTTTCCTCCTAGGGTGTTTATATAGGCTTTGGAATAGCTTTATTGGCCCACATGTAGCTCATTCCGAATAGAACTCTTCTTTCTTGCCAGGGACACTCTTGTGTGACATGCCCATGGTGGACTCCTTCGACCGTGGTTGATTCTGCTTGCCACACACGGCCGTTCAGTCCAACCGTTTGCGATGGTCTAGGCCATGTGATTTCTAATGTAGGCTTGTTTTGTCCCTTTTTGGCCCGTTTCTCGTTCTTTTTGACTTTTAGGCTCTTTTGAGTATAAAACATGAAATTAAGAGATTAAGAGCATCGAAATCCACAATTCAAGGGATAAGTCATCCAAAAGTATGCCAAATGTGGGATTAAAATATGTGTAAATTATGGTTTATCATTTGTTTATTATATTAATATGGTAATTTAGTTAGTTAAGTTGGGATTTAGTTAGAACGGAACTAGACTACTGTAGATGATAAGACTTAAATTATGTTAAGTGCACTTAATTACAAGAATCAAGAGTGTTAGTGGATTATCTAATTTTTCCACTAATCCTTGTCTCCGTGCTTAAGTATATAAGGATAGCGGTGGTCTTTCTAAGCACTTTTACGTTTTCCTCTTCTTTCTTGATTTCCTTTGAAACTCTCTAAAAACCTAAGTTTAGAAAACTTCTTTAAAGTGAAGGTTTGCAATATTCAGCCAACTTATACGTTTACCAACTCGTTGGTAATTACTGATGAACCTTAAGTTATCCTCAAAGTCATTTACGTATTTTTTTTCTACATGCATAAATGTTAGAATGTTTTTTTAGGAAGGAAACTTTCTAATTCTCGATTAAGTATTATCAATTCTTGCATGCATGATCAGATTTGATAAATTGATGATCTGATTTCTTCTAAAGATGTAAATTTAACCCTTTTAAGCTCAAATAACATAGAACTAAAAATGAATGAATTTTTTTAAGAATAAGAACAAGTTCACGATATAAGATGAATTTAATAACTGAAATAAAGAAAATAGATAGGAAACTGATCAAATCAAATGTCGAAAAAAGGAATTCAATAAAGTAGGGGAAGTAAAAATTTGGCTTTGGGTTAATATTAATGGGTGTGTCAAGAAATAGTTTATTAGGATTCAAAGGGGTTCACTAGGGTTTAATTATGAAGGTAGGCTTTTTGTGGAGTGAGTGGGTTAAATCCTAGGTGCCTTTATCATCTCAGTATATCAAATCAAAAGTGTGGTCTCGATATGCATAATCGAAGTAGGTTTTAGAATAAAAAATCAACGTGGACACACTCATAATCAATAAAGTGAGCATGAAAAAAAATGTATGCTATTAAAGGCTCAAAATCTCACAAAAGTTATGGTTTTTGATGTCAACCTTGCAAATTTCAAACTTCAAAGTAATATCTAAATTTAGAGAAACAACCTAGACATTTTTAATCTTGAAAATAGACTTATCATGCTTGATTCTCTAATATCTTTAAAGTTTAAATGATTAATGCACAATTACTTATGACTTAATTCAAAACATATTAATAAAAATCATAAGTTAATAGAAATTTCATTCTAATTAGTGATATGAGAAAATTTACTTAAGAACAAGATAAAATTTAGGGATTTTCTGGTAATGAAATCAATAACCTCCCCACACTTAAGATGTACGTTGTCCTCAATGTACAAGATAGATAAGAATTGTAACAACCCATTTATGCCTGATCTTGTAACACACTAAAACAAAAATAAAATGAAATAAAATGTTCATTTAATAGTCCTTTTACAAGGCCCAAATTTAAATGGCCCAAAATTAAAATAACCCAAGACCCAAACCTAAACTAACTACCCATTTCCTGAATACATCCTGATCCGTTTCTACCCAGACCCAAATTAAACCAATCCCCTAAACAGACCTGACCCAATCAACCCAAAGTTTATTCAGCCCAAAGGGGCCTAAAGCTGCAACAGTTTTAGGCCTAGGGTTTTAGAGGAAACCCTAGGTGCCGCAACACCCTTTTTCTCGTGCTGCCAATACGTAATCAACATAGCCCTCATCGCACCGCAATCCGTGCATAAGTTACGCCCTATCGCTAGATCTACCGCCAGCCACCTGCAAAAAAGGAAAGAAGAGCAGCAAAAAGAGCAAGAGAAATGACAAGATCTTGTATTTCCTTTTTCATTTTCTTTTTTCGGGTTATATAAACCCAAAAATAACCTGTAACAAAAGAAAAAAAGAATACATAGATAGAGAAACAGACACATGAATACAGAGACAGAAATACAAAAAAATTCGAAATCAAAAGGTTTTCTTTATTTCTTTTGTTCATTTATTCGAAATCAAGTGGGCTCAAGATCTAAACCAGGAGATAACCCTGCTAACCCTGTTATTCCTGATTAGGGAAGGAATGAGAACTGAATCCTCGAGGCAATTAGAAGATCGCTATAGATGGTTGGAGGAAAAGTTCAAGGCTTTGGAAAATGCTAATCATCACCATGGTATTGATGCAAAAGACTTGAGTTTGGTTCCGGATTTGGTGCTTCATCATAAATTCAAGATGCCAGAGTTTGAGAAATATAATGGGACTAGTTGCCCTGAAGCCACATCACTATGTTTTGTAGACGGATGACTGGATATGTAAACAATGATCAACTTCTGATTCATTGTTTCCAAGATAGTTTAGTGGGGGTAGCAACCAGGTGGTACAACCAACTCAGCCGTGCTAGGATTAGCTCCTGGAAAGACCTAGCCCAAGCCTTCATGAAGTAATACAATCATGGCACAGACATGACGCCTAACAGAATCACTTTGCAAAACATAGAGAAGAAATCAAATGAAAGTTTCAGGCAGTATGCGCAAAGATGGAGAGAGGTCGCCATGCAAGTTCAGCCACCACTCCTAGAAAAGGAGACTACAATGCTCTTCATCAATACCTTGAAGGCTCTTTTCATCACTCATATAATAGGAAGCACTACCAAGAGCTTTGCGGATATAGTGATGGCAGGAGAGATGATTGAAAATGCCATAAGGGGTGGTAAGATTGAAGCAGGGGAAACCACTAAAAGGTCTGCTCCTAGGAAAAGGGATGACGAGGTGAACAATACGAGTACATACAACAAAGGGTACTCAAAAGCAATTACTATTAACCAGCCCAAGGTGATCACTGCTGGGCAACAGGGGTCAATGAGACAAGAGTCGAGCACAAGACAAAACTCTGAAAAGCTCCAATTTACACCAATCCCAATGACGTATAAGGAGCTATATCAAAGTTTGTTTGACGCACACGTAGTTTCCCTATTTTATTCGAAATCGTTGTAACCTCCGTTCCCAAAATGGTATAACGAGAATGCCCAATGCGAGTACCACGTGGGAATAAAGGGTCACTCAATTGAGAATTGTACTACGTTTAAAAAGTTGGTTGAAAGGTTCATTAAAATGGGAATTGTGAAGTTCGACGATTCATCAAAACCTGATCACTTTGACGAGGCAGTAAATGCGATAATCGAAGGAGGAGACAAGAAAGTTGCTACCCCTTGAAGAAATCAAAAGCGAAGAGGGAAACGGGGAATAAAGTTTCCAAGCCCTTGTATACTTGGGAGTGTTTTGAATAATGGGACTGTGGAGGAGATCCCTGTATTTTTTAGATTAATATAGAGTAATATTTAGAACATGCTTGTTGCCTTAAGCCTAGAGGCAATAAGAACCCTTTTGTGAAATAGGCTTATGTCTGAAATTTTATTTCAATAAAATGCATTTTCTTAAGCGAATATTTTTCATTCTTCATACTGTATATTTCTTTTTACAATATTCTTTTATTCTTTATTCATGACCATACCATGCAAATAATCATCCCTAGAATCATTTATTCTTTGGATTTGTTTACCTTCGTACCTAGGTACCCAGATATCAATGACATGAGCGACGTTGTTACTAACTCCCTTTTTGAATGAGATATGGGTTTAGGGGGATCTCAGGACTTTGAAAATGACAGATATTGTAGCCTAGTTCATCACAGAACTAAGGCAGGACATCATCGAATTATTTTTAAGAATTCAAAGTTGTTTTCACATGATCATATTAGTACATGCCTGGGCTACTAAGACGCGGGCTAAACATGAGGATCGGGCATTATTGATTTACATAGAAAGGGATGGTATCAACTATGCCGTATTTAAGGAGACAAGTTTCATATGCCTTCTTTAGTTCTTCACAAATTTTCCATATGTGGGGCATGGATGTGATGGGGCCAATCTTGTCAAAAACTTTTAGCCAATATCGATTTATTGGCATAGTTGTCGCTTACTTCACTAAGAGGGTGGAAGTAGCTCCATATGCCAATGTTACAAGGTCGAAGTCATCAAATTCAAAAAAAAAAAAAAAAAAGAAAGAAGAAGAAGAAGAATAATAAAGGAAAGGATCAGATTCTAGCAAAGAATGCTATAAAGGATCACGTCTAATGATGCATAATTGTACAAAGTCAAAGTTTACAGTTTGTCCAAAGATCAGACAGTATATCACAATACAGTAAAAGTCTACCAAAAAAAAAAAACTATGAAAGGTGATTAAGACTTGTAAGATTGGTATAAGAAGCTACCATTTACCCTCTGTCTTATTGAACGTCGACCAGAACCTTCACTGGGGCAACATCTTACCCATTGATTTATGGAATTGAAGTGTTTTTTTTCCAATTGAACCTAATCGAAGAAAAGGTTAAAAGCTATCCATCATAGTCAGATGATGCGAGTTTACAACAAAGATGTTCATCCTAGAGAATTCCATAAGGGGGAACCTAATGTTGAAACAGATCTTTCTTCTACAAAACGATTTTAGAGGAAAACATATTCCGAACTGGGAAATACCTTATATGGAAAAAGGCCTATTCTGGATGAGCATTGATATTGACCGAGACAAATGACGAAGACTCGCCTAATCCGGTGAATTCAGGTTCAAACATGAAGTATTTTACCTAAAAGGGGAATGTCCAAGGTGAAAACCCGCAAAGGGCGTCTTGAGTTCAAATTCAAAAAAAAAAAAAAAAAGAAAAAGGAAAGGCCAAAGCAAAAACCCGCAAAAGGCGCTTTGAGCCGAAAACCCAAAAGGGCAGTTGAAATTTTGATCAAAGACAGGGCATATGGTAGTCTTGCTATGCTTGAATTAACAATGAGGAAGTATGCTGCATCTTGGGGCATCGACAAAGTACTCCGGATCCCATAAACACATATTGAGATTAAAATGGTCCTCAAGAAGTTTGAACAGAGAAGCTCAGGTTGCGATATCTGGGGCACCTAACTTCTATCTTACCTATTTTTGAATTTGTTATCTTTGATTGCTTTATTCTTTTCAAGATACACCTAAATCAATTTTGTTTTATTTGCCTTGGTTATCATTGATTAACTTATTTGTTTCGAGCTATCCTCCTGATTAATTTCTTTCTTGTCCATTGTTGTGATCTTTTTCAAGCATTTTATATTGAAATAAAGATTAATAGACTAATAATACTTTCATAAAAGGAGTTTTGCATATTACTCTAGAAGCTTCTAAATAATATGTGAATCCGAAATAGGACTATTGTTTAAGAACTCACCAAGCCTAAGCGTTGGGAAATATTGAAAGATGATTATCTCTTCAGATTGTTATTGGATAAGACATTTCGTCTGACAAATGACTAATAATGCCAAGCCAAGTTTAAAAGGGGATCATTCTCAGGAAAAGAAAATACCCTGCATACATACATCTAGTCATTATACTCAGGGGATGATATAACAGGACAAGTTGATTGAAAATTCCATACCTCTAAGTGATAACTGGATGGATGGAAGAAACCAAATGTTATTCCCCTGAAGTTGCAGTGGGAGGTATAAATTTTTATGAAGGTTTAAAGAAAGGGACTCTGGAATTATAGCGGGGCAAGCTTGCTGAGCAGAATGATTGTTTCTTTGGGTTTTCTATCCAAGATACTAGCTGAACTAGAAAGCATGGTAGCGCATCAGTGATAGAGCCTTGATGAACTATGAGCAAGGATAAACCGTAAAAGTAACATATTTTAATCCCACATTTAGTATGCTTTTGGATGAATTATCCTTGATTTATGTAAAAAGGTGCTCTTAATCCTTTCTTTTCATGTCTTATACTCAGGAAAGCACCTAAGGATAAAAAGAATGTAAAACGGGGTTAAAACGGACTAAATTGGGCCAACCCAAGAATTCGACAGGGCCTGGCCCAAAGCCCACACGACCGTGCCTCGCCGATTACCTAGAGCACGGCCTCAACTCTGTCACACATGGCCGTGCATCATCCATTTACTATACACGGATGTGCCTGGTGATCTACATGGTCATGTCCCAATCGACAGGCCTAAAGCATGGCCTGAATCCTGACTTACACGGCCGTGCCCAAAATGATAGAATCGAGACACGGCCCAACCACGATTTACACGGGAGTGTGCCATGGGCGTGTCCCTGCCGCGGGAATGAGCAATTCCACTCAGAATTGGATGCTTGAAGCCAAAGAAACATACTCATAAGTCTACTTAAATAACTTAATAGTAATTCTACTTGAAAGAGGTACTTAGGAGCCAAGTAAAGCATCTCAAAAGCCTATATAAACAACCCAAGGCAGACATTGAAAGGAGGGCTTTTTGCAGAGGCTTTTGCCGAAGCTTTCATCTATTAGGGAATCACTTGAAGATAGCCAGTTGATCCATCTCAAGAAGCCAGAACTCTATTTAAGACGGATGATCTCTCCTTCAATTCCTTCAGGGAGTTTTAGGGATTTCTTATGTTTTGTTTCATTTTTTCTCTTGAGATGTTTTCTTATTTTGTTATGAACTAAACCCTTCAGATACCTGAAGGGGATGAAACCTATGATGGATTTTGTTATTTGATTTCTAAATTATATGATAAGTACTTAATTTGTTCTTAATTATGTTGCTTAATTTAATCTGATGTGCTTTGGTAGAGGAGGAATAGACCCTACCTAAGAGTAGATCTAGCATAATTGAGTGGAGTTGATCGGGCACCTAGAGATAGGGTTACGAGATTTTGCCAGATTAGGGTGAAACCTAATATGGGAATCCATTGATCGATTTACTGCTTCCTTAGGGGGTTATTATAAGAGAACAAGAGTTCCACTAATTAACCTAAGGTTAGACATTATTCGCCTCGAGAGAGGGTTTAATATAGGTTAGGGAGTCTTACGGATCAAGCTAAGTAAAGAAATCATATGGTTTAGGGTTAAATAATAAGTGAAGTTATAGGTGGATTCTTCCCGAGGGTATCGTCGTCATCAACTGAGTTTTCCTAAAGTCTTTCTCCAATTCATTCTTTTTTCTTTGCATCTAGTTTAGTTTTTTTCATTAGTTTCATAAACCAATCACTCCATATTTTAGGCTAAATAATAGAAAGAAAGTGAGTAGTAGTACTTTTAGGTTCCCTTGGGTTCGGTAAGATATTCTTGCCTAAACTATACTACTGTTCGATAGGTGCACTTGCCTCTATCATTGTCATAGTTAGTCTTTAGGTTCGATCATTCTTTTTATAAATATTAAAACTCGACTGTTTGACACGATCAAGTTTTTGGCGCCGTTTCCGGGGAGCTCTAAAATATTAAGAAAGCTCTATTTCTATTACTTTAGCCATAATTTTATTATTTCGCAATTTATTTTTATTTAGGTTAAATTTTTATTTATACTAAATTTCTTTATTCTCCTAGCAGGTACCTCTAGTTTATGACTAGAAGGAACCCGAGAGGACCTTTAGCATATGAAAGTGACATTGAAGCTACCGCTCACAGAAATCATCGAGAAGTTAGACGAGCTCTAGACTACCAAAGAGAAGAACAACAAGAAAGATCCAACCCTACTGAAGGGATGGACGAAAACAATCTATCGCCAAATATGCAAGAACAGAATGCTCCGTGTATTATGTATGATTATGCTAAACCTAATTTGACAGGAGCAGAATCTAGTATTGTTAGGCCTGCTATAGCTGCTAATAATTTTGAATTAAAGCCTAACACAATACAAATGATTCAACAATTTGTTCAATTTGATGGTTTGCAGGATGAAGATCCAAATACTCATATATCTAATTTTTTAGAATTCTGTGATACCTTCAAAATAAATGGCATTTCTGATGATGCCATACGTCTTCGATTATTCCCTTTTTCATTAAGGAATAAAGCAAAGAAGTGGTTGAACTCGTTACAACGAGGGTCAATCACCACATGGGATCAAATGACCGAAAAATTTCTTTTAAAATATTTTCCACTAGCCAAAACGGCCAAATTTAGGAATGACATATCTTCTTTTGTGCAGAATGACGCAAAAACATTATATGATGCATGAAAGAGATACAAGGACCTCCTAAGAAGATGTCCACACCATGGGTTACCTTTGTGGCTTCAAGTCCAAACTTTTTACAACGGTGTAAATTCTTCAACGCGACAAATGGTTGATTCATCAACCGGTGAAACTTTGAACAACAAAACTCCTGAAGCAGCTTACAATTTTATTGAAGAGATGTCGTTGAACACCTATCAATGGAAAATTACAAGAGCCAAACCGACAAAATTAGCCGGAGTTTTTAACATAGACCCAGTGACAATGCTGTCAACACAGGTGGAATTAATGAATAAAAAGCTTGATAATTTATGTTCTTTACAGGTACATCCAGTAATGCAATACGAAGCAAGCGGGAATGTGGAAAATTCTGAGTACCCACCCTACCAACCAGGAGCAGAAAACGAGCAAACAAACTATATAGGTAACAATTTCCGATCTAATAATCCTTATAGTAACACTTATAACGCAGGTTGGAGGAACCACCCAAATTTTTCGTAGGGAGGACAAGGAAATCAAAGGCAGCAACCTCCTCCAAATTACCAAAATCAGCCATATCCACAGGAAAAGAAATCAAACCTTGAAGAGATGCTGACAAAATTCATGGCAGCTATAGATCCTCGTCTCCAAAAGACTGAAGCAACACTTGATGAATAACAAAAATCGATCAAAGGGATCGAGAATCAAGTCGGAGAACTTATTAGGTCAGTAGGACATCTCACAAAGCTAATTTCTGAACGCCAACAAGGACGTCTACCAAGCAACACAGAAATAAACCCAAAAGAGCAGATCCAAGCCATCACATCTCAAGAGGGTACAAAGGTAGACAAGCCCACATCAGCACAAGAAACCAAGGAAGAAAAAAAGTAAATTAGAAGTAGCACAAGAAACACCAGTAGTCAAAGAGTACCAACCTCGCGTACCTTATCCCGAAGCATTGAAAAAAGATGATTCTGAGGAACAATTTGGTAAGTTTCTAAAACTTTTAAAGAAATTACATATTAACTTACCTCTTCTTAAAGCTCTTTTTAGATGCCCGATGCAAGGAGATTTTTAAGATACCTCTCGACGAAAAAACGCAAAATAGATGAAGAGCACCATGTGGAACTCAACGCAACATGCTCAGCAATGCTATAGAAAAGACTACCACAGAAACTAAAAGATCCAGGGAGTTTTAAGATTCCATGTTTAATTGGTAGTTTAACTATTGATAATGCGTTAGCTGATATAGGGGCAAGTATAAACGTCATGCCTTATGCATTGCTTAAACGACTAGGTCTAGGGAAGCCCAAACAAACTAGGATGAGTATTCAACTAGCTGATAAAGCTGTTAGAATTCCTAGGGGCATTATTGAAGACGTTTTAGTAAAAATCGATAAATTTGTTTTCCCAGTAGATTTTGTTGTTTTAGACATGGATGAGGAAAATTCAATCCCTTCAATTTTAGGAAGACCTTTTCTTGCAACTGCCAAGACTAAAATTGATGTTGCCACAAGAGAACTCATACTTCGTGTAGGAGAAGAATCAGTCAATCTTCAAGCTCTCGACTCAGCCAAAACAACAGAAGATGAAGGTAAGAAAGTCAATTTAATAGATAACCAAATTGTTCAACCTTCATCTCAGGAAACATCACAATGCATCAAACCTGAGCCAACTCATAGCCCCCAAGTCGTCACAGAAGAATCACACCAGAAACAAAATCGCAAGATCGACAATTTAGAAGAGCAAAAGATACACACCAAAGAAAAGTCGGATCCACATGAAGTAAAACCAAAGGAACCATCAAAGAGCTCATAGGGACATCAAATCACTTTAAAATAGGAGACCAGTTGTTGTTAGACAAAGCCAATCCTCACATCACTTCAACAGACATAAAGAAAAAGGGAGAAATACTCCTTCAGGTACGCGATATTTTCTCACACCAAATAGTCGAGGTAAGCAATCCAATATTCGATAATTTTAAGGTAAACACCTTTCGACCTAAACTTTGTCACGAAAATAAAACTGTTAGCAAGAAGGAAAATATTCAAACATTTAAACCTCCCTAAAATTTTCAAAGTTAAGGATAGTTTAGCTTAAGATTATAAACGAGCGCTTCTCGGGAGGCAACCCTAGCACTAACACTATTTACTTTCAAATTTATTTTCTTCTCTTTCCTTCTTTCTTCTCTCAACACAAAAATGTAGATTTCCAGGCCACACGCCTTACACACAGCCATGCCCGTGGCCGTGTGGACCACCAGAACCACCACACTAACCGACTAGAACTGTACAAGTCAGTCCACCCACCCCCAACGTCACGGATCCAACCACCCACACCACGAGCGCTAACAAAATAGCACTGCCATGCCTCACGACCATGCTAAGATACTGACTTATTGAGCACGGGCAAACCACGCCCGTGCATTTCATCCGTGCTCACATACTGAACGGGCGTGCCAATCGACAAACGGGCGTGGAAGAATAACACACTCCACAACACGGCCGTGCAATGCGGCCATGTGAATTGATACACCCTCGGTACACGGGCGTGGGAACGTGCCAGATTTGAAATCTTATTTAATCCCCACAACCCTTTCCCCTTTTCCCATATTCTTTCTTCCTTCTCTTTTCTTTCAAATTTTTCTCTCTGTTCGTAGAAAAGGTCCAAGACTCTTGAGCAACACAAAAATTATGCCGAAGAAACGTAACAAGGTAAGCATCGTCTCCTCAGAGGAGACCTCAACATGAGTTCATGCCGTCAGCTTCAGCTAATTGACACATCACGGGTCTCTGAAACCTTTTTGGTTCTATTTTTCTTTTCTCGTCTCCTTTATTTTCCTTATCTATACTTCGTTTCTGCTTAATTTAATTTATTTCACATTAGTTTCTTGGTTTTAGGTTCTAAAGGCTGCTAGGGAATCACGCCATTTCCACCATCACCAACACTCCGCAGCCTTAGAAATCATACCTACCTCACGAACCATCTGCTAATAAGGACTCCTTAGTCCATTAGTCTTTTTTTTAAATTTTAGTTTTCTTCTTAGTCTCCTTCTCTTTATTTTCTTAATATTTAATTATATTATTAGTATATTATTATTTCTCTTGATCTCTTGGCTATATCTTCGTAGGCTACCCAATTTCTTCATCTAGCAAATTGCTTTTCGGTAGCCACACCACCAGGCCCATAGAAAACACCATCACCGCCACCAAAGACGCCAGGAATCATCCAAAATTCAAGAAGTGGCACTCTATCCCTCTCTTTTGATCTTATATTAATTGTTATTTATCTATCTTTTTACATTGAGGGCAATGTACATCTTAAGTGTGGGGGGCTAAAAGTGCCTAACTTTTTGCATAATTCTCAAATTAATGCTTAATTTTTCATTGTTCTCAAAATCCTAAATTTTAAACTTGTTCGAAAGTATTTTTCTCATATTACTAATTAGGATGAAATTTCTAATGATTTATGATTATTATTGATATGTTTTAGAGTAAGTCATAGATAATTGTGCATTGATGATTAAATTTAAAGAATACTAGAGAATCCGGCATGATAAGTCTACTTTCTAAAAATTAAAAATTGATAGGTCGTTAAACTGACTTTGAGTTCTACCTTGAAGTTCAAAATTTATAAGGATTGATGTCAAAAACACCCATAATTTTTGTGAGATTTTGAGCCTTATAGAGCATATATTCTTTTTCGTGCTCACTTTATTAATTATGAATGTGTCAACTTTGAACTGTTATTCTAGAACTTGCCTCGTTTATACATGTTGAGACCACATTAATGATTTGATATATTGAGATGATAAAGGCACCTAGGTTTAACCCACTTAATCCATAAAAAGCCTACCTTCACAAATTAACCCCTAGTGAACCCCATTGAATCCTACAACCTTTTTATTCACTCACCCTCTAATATTAACCCAAAATCCCTTTGTATTTGTTATCAACATTCTTTTGACTACCCTTTAATCGAGGTTTGATTTGATTAAATTATCGTATTATATTAGTTCAGTAGTTAAATTTCTGATGTAATATTTTAGTTTGTTCTTAAAAAAAAATCCAAGTTTTTTCAATATTAGTAGTATATAAAAGAGCTTAGAACATTAAAAACTGCAATTGTTGAAGAAAAAAGCTCGTATTAAAGTATTATCAAATTTCAAGTGAGGAAAATACTCTTTATTATAGAGTAATTATCAATAGTAGATATTATTAGTTTTCATTCAATGTAAATATTCATATTTAGTTTAGTGTTTCTAGTTAGGTAATTTGTCAAGTCAGTCTCGATTCTAACCCTCTAATTCAGCCTGTATCCACACCCTTAACCTTAGCCCCATTACAACCCTGATAAAGACCTTTTGATCATGTATCATCTCATACAAGATGGTGGAGATTCAATTTTAGGCAAGCCTATGGGATTAACTTTTGGGTTCGACTTAGAGTGCTTATTCTTGAACCTTAAACACTTCGAGTGATTTGAGTGAATCTTTTGTGAGGATGTCAATCCTTGTCAATTTTGAATTAAAGGTAATTACTTAGATAAGGGGAGACACCTATGTTTTCATACTACTACAAAGGTATGACTTATCTTGATTGAATCTTTAAGACCCTTTGAGTTAAATTATCCATGTATAAATTATCTATGAATTATGATGAGACGTTATCGATAGGAATTATGAATTATAGAAAGTTCATTTTAATTGTAAGTTGAGAAGTTTGCTTGAGGATAAGCAAAAGCTTAAGTGTGGGGGTATTTGATAAACCGTAAAAGTAACATATTTTAATCCCACATTTAGTATGCTTTTGGATGAATTATCCTTGATTTATGTAAAAAGGTGCTCTTAATCCTTTCTTTTCATGTCTTATACTCAGGAAAGCACCTAAGGATAAAAAGAACATAAAATGGGCTTAAAACGACTAAATTGGGCCAACCTAAGAATTTGACAGGGCTTGGCCCAAAGCCCACATGACCGTGCCTCACCGATTACCTAGAGCACGGCCTCAACTCTATCACACACGGTCGTGCATCATCTATTTACTATACACGAACGTGCCTGGTAATCTACATGGCTGTGTCCCAATCGACAGACTTGAAGCACGGCCTGAATCTCGACTTACACGGCCGTGCCCAAAATGACAAAATTGAGACACGGCCCAACCACGATTTATACGGGCGTGTGCCATGGGCGTGCCCCTGCAGCGAAAATGAGCAATTTCACTCAGAATTGGATGTTTGAAGCCAAAGAAATATACTCCTAATTGGATGTTTTGTTTCATCTTTTCTCTTGAGATGTTTTCTTATTTAGTTATGAACTAAACCCTTCAGATACCTGAAGGGGATAAAACCTATGATGGATTTTGTTATTTGATTTCTAAATTATATGATAAGTACTTAGTTTATTCTTAATTATGTTGCTTAATTTAATCTGATGTGCTTAGGTAGAGGAGGAATATACCCTACCTAAGAGTAGATCTAGCATAATTGAGCGGAGTTGATTGGGCGCCTAGAGATAGGGTTACGAGATTTTGTCAGATTAGGGTGAAACCTAATATGGGAATCCATTGATCGATTTACTGCTTCCTTAGGGGGTTATTATAAGAGAACGAGAGTTCCACTAATTAACCTAAGGTTAGACATTTTCACCTCGAGAGAGGGTTTAATATAGGTTAGGGAGTCTCACGGATCAAGCAAAGTAAAGAAATTATATGGTTTAGGGTTAAATAATAAGTGAAGTCATAGGTGGATTCTTCTCGGGGGTATCATTGTCATCAACTGAGTTTTCCTAAAATCTTTCTCCAATTCATTCTTTTGTCTTTGCATCTAGTTTAGTTTTTTTTCATTAGTTTCATAAACCAATCACTCCATATTTTAGGCTAAATAATAGAAAGAAAGTAAGTAGTAGTACTTTTAGGTTCCCTTGGGTTCAATAAGATATTCTTGCCTAAACTATACTACTGTTCGATAGGTGCACTTGTCTCTATCATTGTCATAGTTAGTCTACAGGTTTGATCATTCTTTTTATAAATATTAAAACTCGACTGTTTGACACGACCAAGCAATGACAACCCATAGGGATCATTCTCTCATTTCCTATTAGGAGCATTTGATTCATGCCGATCATTGTGTCCTAGCCATTGTACATAAAAAAAAAAAAAAAAGAAAATGAAATCATTTTCATGACATCCTGCATTCATGCAAATGTCATCCCTAATATCATTTAATTAGGAGGATTAGATTCATTCCGATCATGCATCCTAATCATCATTCTCATGACATTCTGCACTATCTAAATGTCATCCATAACACATTCAAGTTTACAGGGCATGTCCCTCAGAGGATAGTGTAGCAAATTAAAAAGTTCAGATTTTGTTCCTAGGAATGGTAGTGGAGAAAAATGAAGATTGAAGCCTTCCTGAAGATAGTAAGGAAGCAAACCAAAAAGTTCAGATTTTGTTCCCTAGAGATGTTAGTGGAGCAAACTGAAGATTGAAGTCTTCCTGAAGATAGTAAGGAAGCAAACCAAAAAAACAAGTTTAGATTTTATTCCCCAGGAATGGTAGTGGAGTAAGTGAAGATTGAAGTCTTCCTGAAGATAGTAATGAAGCAAACAAAGAAGTTCAGATTTTATTCCCTAGAGATGTTAGTGGTGCAAACTGAAGATTGAAGTCTTCCTAAAGATAGTAAGAAAGAAAACCAAGAAGTTCAGATTTTGTTCCTTAGAGACGTTAGTGGAGCAAACTGAAGATTGAAGTCTTCCTGAAGGTAGTAAGGAAGCAAACCAAAAAGTTCAGATTTGTTCCCTAGAGATGTTAGTGGAGCAAACTAAAGATTGAAGTCTTCCTGAAGATAGTAAGGAAGCAAACCAAGAAGTTCAGATTTTGTTCCCTAGAGATGTTAGTGGAGCAAACTGAAGATTGAAGTCTTCCTGAAGATAGTAAGGAAGCAAACCAAGAAGTTCAGATTTTGTTCCCTAGAGATGTTAGTGGAGCAAACTGAAGAATGAAGTCGTCCTGAAGATAGTACGAAAGTAAACCAAAAAGTTCAGATTTTGTTCCCTAGAGATGTTAGTGGAGCAGACTGAAGAATGAAGTCTTCTTGAAGATAGTAAGGAAGCAAACCAAAAAGTTCAGATTTTGTTCCCTAGAGATGTTAGTGGAGCAGACTAGAGATTGAAGTCTTCTTGAAGATAGTAAGGAAGCAAATCAAGAAGTTCAGATTTTGTTCCCTATAGATGTTAGTGGAGCAAATTGAAGATTGAAGTCTTCTTGAAGATAGTAAGGAAGCAAACCAAAAAGTTCAGATTTTGTTCCCTAGAGATGGTAGTGGAGCAAACTGAAGATTGAAGTATTCCTAAAGATAGTAAGGAAGTAAACCAAAAAGTTCAGATTTTTTTCCCTAGAGATGGTAGTCGAGCAAACTGAAGATTGAAGCCTTCTTGAAGATAGCAAGGAAGCAGATCGAAGACACTTTCAGTTTTGTCTCCGCTGAGCAGGAGTGGAGCAGATTGAAGATAACAGCCATTCGACAAGACCGGGAAAAATGGGCCTGTTTATCGTCTTTGCTCTATTCTCGTTACACGAAAATGAGCAAAGAGGGGCAGCTGTAACAGTCCATTTATGCCCGGGCTTGTAACACACTAAAACAAAAATAAAATGAAATAAAATGTTCATTTAACAGTCTTTTTACAAGGCCCAAATTTAAATGGCCCAAAATTAAAATAACCCAAGAACCAGACCTAAACAAACTGCCCATTTCTTGAATACATCTTGACCCGTTTCAACCCAGACCCAAATTAAACCAATCCCCTAAACAGACCTGACCCAATCAACCCAAAGTTTATTCGGCCCAAAGGGGCCCAAAGCTACAACAGTTCCAGGCCTAGGGTTTCAGAGGAAACCCTAGGCGCCGTAGCACCCTTTTTCTCACGCTGCCATTACGCAATAAACACAACCCTCCTCACGCCGCAATCCGCGCCCGAGTTACGCCCCATCGCCGGATCTACCGCCAGCCACCTGCAAAAAAGGAAAGAAGAGCAACAAAAAGAGCAAGAGAAACGACAAGATCTTGTATTTCCTTTTTCATTTTCTTTTTTCGGGTTATATAAACCCAAAAATAACCTGTAACAAAAGAAAAAAAGAATACAAAGATAGAGAAATAGACACATGAATACAGAGACAAAAATACAAAAAAATTCGAAATCAAAAGGTTTTCTTTATTTCTTTTTTTTCATTTACAAATACATTTATTTTTGTTTTATTTTTTAAACGGAGCCATTTAGCTTTTACCCGAAACCCGACCCGATTTGACCCAAAGGATCCGCGTGTTTTTTATAGAGGGGTAATTTGCGCATTTAGTCCTCTGATTTTTACTGTTTTAAGATTAAATATTTTATTTTTTAATTCTCCCAAAGTTTCATTTTAAGTTTAATTCGGTCCGTTCTTTATTTTTACTATTTTGCCATTTTTCTTAAAAACATTATTTTTATTTATTATTTCTATATAAATATTATTATGATTTTATTATTGCCATATTCATTAATTTTATATTTATTATTATTTTTATTATTATTAATATTATTATTATGACTTATAATATTACTAATATTGTTTTTACTACCATAATTTTAATCGTTATTAATTTCAATATTTACTATTATTTATTTATTAATATTATTTTTATTCATACTATTACTTTTATTATTATTTTCACTCACTATTAATATTATTATTACTATTATCACTAATTTAGTATTATTATTATTTTACTATTAAAGTTATTATTTTAAATTTACTACTATGCATTATTTTATTATTTAAATTATATATATAATTTGTATATTTATTATTGTATTATATATTTTCAAAATTTTATATATTATATTATTATATGTATAATTCAAAATCATTTTATGTTTTATAAATTTCATATATTATATAATATATACTATTTATATTATTTGTATTAGGTATATAGTTTATTATTAAAATATTATAAATATTTTTATTTTAAGACGCATCTTATTTTTTCATTATATATTAAATCATTTTAAAAAATCATCATATTCTTTTTTATTCAATGTTTAAATATGTTATTTTATTTTTTTTTATTATTTTGTAGAAATTATTGTTATTTATTTTATATTCTTTAAATTGTTTATTATTGTTTAACATAGTGTTTTATTTATTAGGATATTACATAGTGTTTCATTTATTCTTGTCATATTATTCTTTCATTATTAATTGTTAGCGAGAATTTGTAGTTATGTAAAATTGTTATTAAACATGTATGTTATAATGTATTTATTCAATGTCTTACTCATAACATTTTCTAAAATACCTCTTAAATTAAAGATTTTTTTTTTAAATATTTTAAAACTGTGATATGTGATATTTGGGGACTTTGAGAAGAATTGTGCCCTAACTTACTGGGTTTCGATTTTTCTCATAGAACTTAAGGTATTAGATATCCCTTCACTTTTAAAATTGAAGTTTACCAATTTCAAATAAAAAAAACTTATTCTAGAGAATTCAAAACGTTGTATCCTAACTTACTGGGTATGATGTTTTGTGTCTCGAGGTAGGAATTTTCTAGAATAAAGATGTACCTAGCTACGAAGTCATGAGATGCTATATCCTAACTTACTTGGTATAGTATTTTATTTCTTTGAGATAGGTGAGTCTTGGTTTTTCTTCTAATAAACGGATCTTATTTTAAAACTTTTTAAATTCAAACATTTGGACATGATTCTATCGATTAGGTACTAATTTTTGGGGGTTATGAGGGTGCTAACCCTTCCTCATACGTAACCGACTCCCAAACCCGTTTTCTTATTTTTCGTAGACAAAATCAAATGTTTTAAAATAAAACGTTTTACAAGGTGATCCAATCACACCTAAGTAAAAAGGGATTGGTGGTGACTCCTATTTTCGTTTTTAAAAGTCGATCCTATTTTTTAACCTGATTTTAAAAAATGGTTTCGACAAGAACAATATAATAAGAAAATCATGAGATAGGGAGAGAAGTGAAACTTTCTAAATTTTTGATGAACTTCTTAGGGAGAGAAAATTGTAGAACAGGGCCAATGACAAGCATGATGAACTAGGAAGAGGTGAAGGTGGAGGAGAATCCAGTTCCTTAGTAGCACCTTGAACCTTTTTAAACTACAGAGTCATCAGGAAAGTTTTAGGGGGTTTTATTAAATGGATTTTCGTTATGATTACTCGATAATAAACAACCAAAGATGAAAAGAAATCAATATAATTAATATAATTTAAAGACAAGAAAAGGAAATAGTTTAATAGTTTAAAAGTTTAAATAAAATAAAGAAAACAAAAGAAAATGAAAATAAATGGACTCAAAGGTCCTCATCATCAGCCGGATTGCGAGGTGGGGGTGGTGGCGATATGTGAAAATGTTGACAAATCTATTGCAGAGTGACCTCGATGCCGTCGAATCATTGAGCGTTGTCATTGAATTATTGAGTACAATAGTGGTCGAACCAAGTGAGGACTCAGAAATGTCATTGAGTGAAGTAACCACATGAACTGGTCGGTGGGGTGGTGGCGGTGCAGAAGGGGGCTCCTCGTGATATGGAGGAACATCATCAGTAATGTCCTCTGGGTCGTCCTGATCGGTGGTCCTCGTCAGACGGTATTGAGAGGATTGAACCCACGGAGACACTCAATCATCCTCATATGAATCATCGTTGCGATGCCCTGTGGGGATATCTACCCTATAAGCGTGATTGAGGAGGACTGAGCAGAGGTGTTGAGGAGCCCAAAATAGCAAGCCAGGCGTATCACATAGGGGCCCATGGAGGTGACTCCCCTCTGATGTCACTCCGTCTGATGCTGAATGGTGAGGGCTGTGAAGTAGGCTAAATCAAATACGTGCTCGTTTTCCATGCACCATAGAAAGTAGGTGTCGTGAATGTTGATGATGTGGTGCTCTCTCTCCTACCCGTCAAAGTATGAGCCAGGATGGCATGTAAGTACCTCAAGGATGGGGCTAGAGCGGAGGCCTTGGAGTGACTGGGGTCATATGTCGCTGATGCAGTGACTAAAGCTCTCCAACATGACGAAGGGGATTGGTGGATGTGGCGGTGGAGGTCTTCGAAGTCGTAGTCCTCCATGAACTCATCGGTGTAAAGTCCCAAGGTGACCCCAAACTCTGGGATACTCATTTCTCACATGAGGCCCCCAAGATGGAATTGGACTGTGCCTGGGTCATCAAAGTTGGTCATCACCGTCTGAAGATGGAATGTGGAACAGAGATCTAGAGTGAGCTCCAAATATATTAGCTCGAAAATCTCAAAGAAGCGCCCCCATGGGTTAGTCGTTAAGAGGGCCCAGACGGTGTCGGCTAGTTGGGCCTACTCCAAGACAGCCCAATCAATGCTTCGCCCCATACTGAAGGGTCGCCTGCGAAGAATCTAAAAGAGGTCCTCCTGGGTTCTCGAAGGAAACTATAGGAAAGGATGACGTATTTCGACAGAGGCGCTCGAGGATGTCGCATCGGTACCCTTCCACTTTTTTGAATTGGGAACGGCGTTCTTCTTCCCATGTGGGGGAGTCATTACGTACTTGAGAAATGCCAAAGATTTCGAGTATCATTGCCATAAAAAATGCACTATCCCAGCAGTCCTAAATGGTATAATCCTATAATAGTTGAGTGAGTATCCTAAAATCACTAAGAAGAAATAATGACTAAATAAAAGCAAACTAAATAAACTAAACAATCAAAATAAACTAAGAAATCATGATAAGAATAATAGTAAGAGTAGAGAATAAGATCAAATAAATAGATAAAAAATGAATGAAATGAGTAACAATGGTGGAGAAAGATGAACTGATGGGGGTGTGACACGGTGGCACGGACGTGGTGGAGGTGCACAGGCATGGTGTCAGACACGGGTGTGGTCTGCATGATGGTGTGCATGGGAAAAAAAGGGGAAAAGTGAAAAATGAGGGGGAGAGGAGGAAGGGGAAGTGAAGGGATGGGGGAGAAGGATCGACGGTGGCCGGAATGGGGAAGAAAAAGGGGTTGTTTAGGGAAGAGTGGCTATGGTTTTGAGGAGGGGGAAATTTTGGGGAAGATGAGTAGTGGGGTGCTTTAAATAGGGATTAGGGTCTTTGTCCCCTTTATTTAGCCCGTGTGTTTCAAAAATTTTGAATGAGGGCGCGCCTGAGTTGTGGACCACGCCCGTGTCCTTAGGGTGTGTTAGGTCACATGGCCGAATCGCACAGCTGTGTGTTGCTCCATTTGTTTCTCCCATGCCTGTTTTTGGGATCACGCCGTGATAATTAATCAGTATTGACCATGACCTAGAGGCACGGGCGTGTCCCATGCCCGTGTGATTTATTCAGTTTCAACCACGACTTCTGGGTACGGCGTGTCACATGCCTATGTCTTTTACTCAGTATCGACCATGGCCTCATCGCATGGCCATGGCACTTTATCGCAACCCGTGTTTCAAAGTCAGTTTCGACCACGACCACATTGCACGACCGTGGTATTTTATTGTAGCCCGTGCGTTGGGAAAAATTTTTCTTCCTTGGCCTGCACGGTCTTTGCCATATCATGTACCTATCTGTGGTGGCCACACGACTACGGCCATGCCGTGTGAAAGGTCGTGTGGGTATGGAAACCTGCGCCTACTTGGTTAGTTTTTATTTAGATGCTTAAAAATTAAAAATATGGATATTAGTGAAGTTAGTGCTCGGGTTTCCTCCCGAGAAGCGCTCGTTTACAGTCTTAAGCTAGACTTACCCTATTTTCATCTCTATACGAAAGTTCACGGAGCTGAAGCTCTTCTCTTATATCCTTAAAATCTTCACCATTATATAGTTTAAGTTGTTGACCATTTACCTTGAATGTGCCATAAGTTGGATGAGTTACCTCAATTGTGCCATAAGGAAAAATGGTTTTAATTACGAATGGACCTGACCATCTTGATTTCAGCTTTCCCAGAAATAAATTGAGTCTCAAATTGTATAGTAGAATAAGATCTCCAACCTCAAATTATTTCGGTTGCTTCAAATGAGCATCATGGTGTCGCTTTGTTACGTCCTTGTATAAACGTGAGTTCTTGTAGGCATTAGCTTGCCATTCATCTAGCTCGTTCAACTACATCAATCTTTTTGCACCGGCAAGTTTATGATCATAGTTTCAAAATTTTGTAGCCCAAAATTCTTTGTGCTCTAATTCAAATGGTAGATGAGAACTCTTTCCATAGACAAGTCTGTATAGGGATGTTCCTATGGGAGTTTTAAAAGCGATTCTATAGGCCCATAAAGCATCGTCTACTTTTAATGACCAATCTTTCCTATTTGATTCTACAGTTTTCTCTAGAATATGCCTAAGCTCTCAATTAGCTACTTCAACTTTCCACTGGTTTGAGGGTGATAAAGGGTAGCTGTTCTGTGGTGCACTCCATATTTCTTTAAGATTTTATCAAATTGAGTATTACAAAAATGAGTACCCCTATCACTAATAATTTCTCTAGGTGTTCCAAATCGAGAGAAGATTTTCTTAAGAAATCTTACTACCACTCTAGCATCATTAATAGGTAAAGCTTGAGCTTCCACCCATTTTGACATATAATTAACTGCTACTAAGATGTATATATTCCCAAATATTTCACATGATAGCATATACGTTTGGGGCAATTCATCGCGTTTAGAGATATTACCTGTTCTCTAACATTTATCACACGAAGTAACATACCTGTTAGCATCCTTGAACAGAGTGGGCCAATAAAAACCTGATTCGAGCATTTTATGTGCTGTCCTAGTCCCACTATAATGTCCTCCTGTTGGTCTTGAATGACAATGTTCAAGGATTTTGCTTGCTTCTGCCTTTGTAACACATCTGTGAATTACTTGATCTGCATATATACGAAAAAGAAAAGGGTCCTCCCAAAAATAGTTTTTCACATCAGCAAAGAATAGCTTCTTTTGATGATGTGTTAACCCTTTTGGTAGGATGTTAGCAGTTAAATAATTCACAATATTTGCAAACCAAGGTATCTCGGAGTCAGTTATAGTAAAGAGTTCTTCTTTAGGAAACGAGTCGTTTATCTCACTCTCGTCGAGTTCTTTGATATGTGGATTTTCAAGCCTAGAAAGATGGTCTGCCGCGAGATTTTCAGCTCTTTTCTTATCCTGAATTTCCAAATCAAATTCCTGTAAGAGTAAAATCCATCTTATGAGTTGAGGTTTTGCATCAGATTGTTAAAAGATAACGAAAATCTGATGGTCAGTGTAAACGAAAACTTTAGATAATATCAAATACTGTTTAAATTTATCAAATGCAAAAACCACAGCAAGCAACTCTTTTTCTGTGGTGGTGTAATTTTCTTGTGTTACCATTAATGTCTTGCTAGCGTAATAAATCGGCTAAAAGTGCTTGTCTCTTCGCTGTCCCAAAACAGCACCTACTGCAAAATCACTCGCATCACATATTAGTTCAAAGGGTAAATTCCAATCAGGTGCAATTATAATTGGAGCATTTATTAATTTATCTTTGAGGATATTAAATGCATCTAAACATTCCTAATCGAAATTGAAAGGCATATCTTTTTCTAATAATTTCGTTAAAGGCTTAGATATTTTAGAAAAATCCTTAATAAATCTCTTATAAAATCCAGCATGTCCTAAAAAGCTTCTAATAGTCTTAACTGAACTAGGAGGAGGTAATTTTTCTATGGTTTCAATTTTTGTTTTATTAACCTCAATCTCTTTACTAGAAATTTTGTGACATAACACAATCCCTTCTCGAACCATAAAGTGACACTTTTCCCAATTAAGCACAAGGTTCGTTTCCTCACATCTCATTAGAAATCGTTTTAAAATTTTAAGGCAAAGACGGAAAGAATTACCAAATAGCGAAAAATCGTCCATAAATACCTCCATAATATCTTCCACAAGTTCATCAAAGATGGCTAGCATGTAATGCTGAAAAGTAGCAGGAGCATTACATAATCCAAAAGGCATTCTACGATAACAAAAGGTACCATATGGGCATGTAAATGTTGTCTTTTCTTGATCCTCAGGAGCTATTGGGATTTGGAAGTAGCCAGAGAGCCCGTCTAGGAAGCAATTGTACATATGCCCAGATAATCTTTCTAACATATGATCAATGGAGGGTAAAGGAAAGTGATCTTTTCTTGTGGCATCGTTCAACTTCCTATAGTCAATGCGGACTCTCCAACCTGCGACTGTTCTTATTGGAATCAATTCATTCTTTTCGTTAGCTACAATAGTCATGCCTCCCTTTTTTGGAACAACCTGCACAGGACTTACCCAAGTACTGTCAGAAATAGGATAAAAAAACTCCAGCATCTAGAAGTTTAATTACCTTAGCTTTAACAACTTCCTTCATGTTGGGATTCAATCGTCTTTGAGGTTGCACACATGGTTTATATTCATCCTCCATTAAAATTTTGTCGGTGCAAAATGATGGACTTATCCCTTTAATGTCAAAAATTTTCCAAGCTATGGCTCTTTTATGCTCCTTTAATATTAGTAGTAACTTGTCTTTCTTATTAGGTTCTAATTCCAAAGAAATAATTACCTGTAGTGTAGAATTATCTCCTAGGAATGCATACTCTAAGTGGAACTATTTCAGTTCCAATTTAGGAGGCTCATCAATAGAGGGTTTTTATTCTAGTTCGTTGATCGTTGTTTTGTTGAGTTTTAAAATTTATAAAAAGAGAATGATCGAACCTGGAAACTAACTCTGACAATGACTTAAGGCAAGTGCACCTATCGAATAGTAGTATAGCTTAGGCAAGACCGGATTGTTCAACCCAAAGGAACTAAAAGTACTAATACTAACCTTCTTTCTATTATTTAGCCTAAATATTAAGTGATTGGTTGTTTAATCTAAAACTAACTACTAAGCTAAAGACGCAAAGACAAAAAGAATGAATTGAGGAAATACTATTGAGAAAACTCAGTTGATTAAGACGATACCCTTAGGAAGAATCCACCTAGACTTCACTTGTTATCTAACACTAAACTAGACGATTTATTCACTTGACTTGATTCGTAGGATTCCCTAATTTATATTAAACCCTCTCTTGAGGCGAATAACGTCTAACCCTAGGTTGATTAATTGAAATCTCTTTCTAATTAAAACCCCTAGAATCACATTAACTCGATCTATGGACTCCCATATTAGGTTTCACCCTAATCCGGCAAAATCTTGTCACCCTATCTCTAGGCAAGCGATCAACTCCGCTTAATTATGCTAGATCTACTCTTAGACAGGGACTTTTGCTCCACCACCTAAGCACATTCAACTTGACTCAATATCTCAAAAATATTAACACAAGGATTAAGAACACATAATTAAGAATAAATCAAGTATTTATCATATAGTTTAGAAAACAATAACAAGATTCATCTTAGGTTTCATCCCCTTCAGGTATCTGAAGGGTTTAGTTCATAATGATAAAAGAAAACATCTCAAAAGAAAAGGTAAAACAAAACATAAGAAATCCCTAAAACCCCCTGAAGGAATTGAAGGAGAAATCCACCGTCATGAGTAGAATTTTGACTTCTTGAGATGGATCATCTGGCTATCTTCGAGTGATTCCCACAAATCTGACCTTTCTGGCTCGGCTCCTTGGCCTAGCTAATCGCTGGCTCTGGCAGAAGGTTTCTATCGAACTTCCCTCTTAAATTGTCCCCTAAGGTGTTTATATCGGCTTTGAGATGCCTTACTTGGCCCCTAAGTATCCTAATCCAAGTAGAATTCCTAATAGGGTGTTTGAATAGTCTTTGGAATGTGTTTCTTTACCCCTAAGCATCCTTTTATGAGTAGAGTTGCTCTTTGTTACGACAGGGACATGGCCATGGCACATGCCCGTGTGAATCGATTTCAGGTGGTCGAGTCTGCTGAAGAGACACGCCCATTTGTTTCGGGGTCCAGGCCATGTTAGAGTAAATTAGGGAGGCACGGCCGTGTGGTCTTGGGCCCAGGCCGTACCGATTTCTTCTTTGGCCCAATTTGGTTTGTTTTGAGCCCATTTCTTGTTGTTTTCGTCCCTAGGTGCTTTCCTGAGTATAAAACATGAAAAGAAATGATTAAAAGCATCTTTTTACACAAATCAAGGGATAAATCATCCAAAAGTATGCTAAATATGGGATTAAAATATGTTACTTTTACGGTTTATCAAATACCCCCACTTAAGCTATTGCTTGTCCTCAAGCAAAATTCTTAACTTACAATTAAAACAAACTTTCCATAATTCATAATCCTCATTAACGATGTCTCATCATAGTTCATAGATAATTCATACATGGATAATTTAACTCATAGACTCCTAAAGATTCAAACAATACAGGTCATACATTTGTAGCTTGAAAACATATGTGTCTCCCTTTATCTAAATAATTACCTTTGATTCAAAACTGGCAAGGATTGACATCCTCACAAAAGATTCACTCAAAGCACTCGAAGTGTTTAAGGTTTAGGAATAAAAGCACTCATAAGTCGAACCTAAAAAGTTAATCCCATAGGCTTGCCTAAAAATCAAATCTCCACCACTGTAATATGAGATGATACACAAATCAAAATGTCTTTAACAGGGTTGTAACGGGGCTTAGGTTAAAGGTGTGGATAAAGGCTAAAATAGAAGGTTAGAATCAAGGTTGACTTGACAAATTACCTAACTTTAGAAAAAGAATTGAACTAACAGTTTGACTAGTTACATCACATGAAAAATTAAAATACTAATAATACGAGCTTCTTCTTCAAGATATTGAAATTAAACATATAAGCTCACTTAGTTACAAAACTAATACTGAATATACTTCGATATATTTTTAAGATCAAATCAAGTAAATACATAATATAAGAAAGAACTTTATCAACTAAAATAAAGTAATTAGGCAACTGATTAAAATAATTCTCGATAGAAGGGTAGTCAAAGGAATGGTGATAACAAATACGAGTGGGGTTTTGGGTTAATATTAATGGGTGAATCAAATAAAAGGGTTGTTAGGATCAAAGGGTTCACTAAGGGTTAATTGCGAAGGTAGGATTTTTAGTGGAGTGAGTGGGTTAAAACCTAGGTGCCTTTATCATCTTAGTATATCAAATAAAAAATGTGGTCTTGACATGTATAATTGAGGCAAGTTCTAGAATAACAATTCAGTGCTGACACACTCATAATCAATAAAGTGAGCATGAAAAAGAATATATGCTCTATAAGGCTCAAAATCTCCCAAAAATTATGGGTGTTCTTGACATCAATCCTTGTAAATTTCAAACTTCAAAGTAGTATTCAAATTCAGTTCAACAACCTAGAAAATTTTTAATTCTGAAAAATAGACTTATCATGCTTGATTCTCTAGTATCTTAAAGTTTAAATCATCAATGTGCAATTAACTATGACTTACTCAAAAACATATCAATAAGAATCATAAATCATCAGAAATTTCATCCTAATTAGTAATATGAGGAAATTACTTAAGAACTAGATATAATTCATGGATATGAGAATAATGCAAAAAGTTAGGCACTTTTACCCCCCACACTTAAGATGTACATTGCCCTCAATGTACAAAGATAGATAAATAATTATGTGATACTGAAATCAAAAGAGAAGGGGAGAAGTGACACTTCTTGAATTTTTTTGGGATCACTATTCTACCCGATTTGGAGGAAGAGGCGGTGGTGCTGTGGTGGATGCCAACAGTCACTATGCTAGATGAAGAAATTGGGAAACTCGTGATGGATTAGCCAGGAATTAATAATAAAGATTCAAAATATATGAAATAAATATTTAAAGAAAAGCAAGCTAAAGTGAAGGAAAATAAAAAGGAAAATAAACTTATAAGAATAGGTAAATGGATTGAGGAGTCCTTATTGTTGGATGGTTCGCGAGATGGGTGTGATTCCTAAGGCTATGTTGACCGGTGGTCATGGTTTGGTGTAAAGATAAGGAAATTGAAGCAGAAGAGAAGTAAAGATAAGGAAATTGAAGCAAAAGAGAAAAGAAAAATAGAACCGAAGAGGTCTCGAAGACCCTTGGCATGTTGGAGGGTTGAAGTGACCGACATGAACTTATGTAGATTAGTCTCCCACAAGGAGATTGTGTTTGAATCCTTTCGATTCTTTGACATTGTTATGGTAGAGCAGAGGCTTTGTTAGGAGAAGAATGGTGGGGATGAAAGGTAATGAGAAGGGGGTGAAAAGAGGGAGGGGTGGGGGGTTTAAATAGAGTTTTGAATTCTGACACCTCCCCACGCCTGTGGATTGTAGGCATGTTGATTCACAAAGTCGCCTCGCATGGCCGTGTTGTGAGGTGTGTTGTTCCCTATGCCCATTTTTCAGACTGCCACGCCTGTTTTTGAGAAGTCAGTGTCAACCACGGTCGCATCGCACGGTCGTGATGTTCTGTCGGTGCCCGTGGGTTAGTGGTTGGGTCCGTGACTTTAAAAATTAGTTGGGTCTGATTTCTATCGTCTTTTCCATATCAGTATGGAGATTTTGTACTTCTACACAGCCACGGCCATGGTCTTGTGCAAGGCCGTGTTATCTGGAAATCTGCACTTTTGGTTAGTTTAAAACTAGGTGTTTAAGATGAATAAAAAGAATAAAATAAAAGAACATAAAAAAATGTAAAGTACTTAAGGTTAGTACTCGGGTTGCCTCCCGAGAAGCGCTCGTTTAAAGTCTTAAGCTGGAATTTCCATTTGTTTGTATAATCATGGTGGTTTGAAGGTTTGAACATCTTCCCTCATGTTGTCGGTTTTAATTTCATGATAAAGTTTAAGTCGAGAAGAGTTTACCTTAAAAGTGCCAAATGTTGGATTTCTTACCTCGACTGTTCCGTATAGGATGATATTGCGTACCTCAAGAGGGATTCCTTTAGTTGTATTTGGGTCTGATGGGATGATTCGAGGATCTGCTTTGTTCATCCATACCTTATCTCCTATTTTGAAGTGATTTGATGTTCCTACGAGTTCTTCCGGAGGCTCATTCGATTTTACTTCATGTGATTCCGGTTCTTCTTTAAAGTGTGTTTTCCACTTGTCTAGTTTGTTGACCTTAAGGCTTCGCTCATTATATAGTTCTTCTTTATTTGCACAAGGTCTATGATCCGCTCAAGTCTGTGGCTTTTTGGTGGATCTTGTGGTAAAAGGTGAACAAATTTGTCATCAACTGGATTTACTTTCTCACCTTCATCAATTGATGTCTTGGTCGAGTCAAGAGCTTGTAGACTGATCGATTCGTCACCTACACGAAGAACAAGTTCTCCTATACCAACATCAATTTTAGTCCTGGCAGTTGCTAAAAAGGGTCTTCCTAATATTAAAGGAATCGAATTATCCTCATCCATGTCTAAGATAACAAAATCTACTGGGAAAACAAATTCATCAATTTTTACAAGAACATCTTCGATAATACCCCTAGGGATTCTAACAGCTTTATCACTAATTGTATACTCATCCTAGTTTGTTTGGGTTTCTAGACCTAGTTGTTTAAACATTTTATAAGGCATGACATTTATACTTGCCCCTAAATCAGCTAAGGCATTATCAATAGTTAGTCTACCAATTAAACATGGAATTGTAAGACTCCCTAGATCTTTTAGCTTCTGTGGTAGTATATTTTGTAGAATTGCTGAACACGTTGCGTTTAGCTCCACATGCGACTCCTCATCTAACTTACGCTTGTTCGTCAAGAGTTGTTTGAAAAATTTCCTCGAATCTGGCATCTGTGAAAGAGCTTCAAGAAGCGGTAAGTTAATATGTAATTTCTTTGAAAGTTTAAGAAACTTACCAAACTGCTCCTATGTATTGTCTCTCTTCAATTCTTCGGGATAAGGTATGCGATGTCTGTATTCTTTGATTACAGGTTTTGGCTTTTCTTGGGTTACCTCAATTTTACCTTCTTCTACCTCACTTTCTTGTATTGAATTGGGTTGATCTAACCTTACATTTTCCTGAGCTGTTATGGCTTGGATTTTCTCCTTTGGGTTGATCTCGTTGTTGCTTGCTAGACGCCCTTACGGTCGTTCGGACATTAACTTTGCAAGTTGTCCAACTAACCTTGTAATTTCCCCGACTGACCTAGTAAATTTCCCAACTTGGTTCTTGATCCCTTCCATCAATGTTTGTTGGTTTTTAAGTGTTGCCTCAGTGTCTTGGAGACGATTTTCTATGGCTGCCATGAATTTTGTCAACATCTCTTCGAGGTTCTTCTTCTTTTCTTGTGGATATGGCTAATTTTGGAAATTTTGATGAGGTTGTTGTCTTTGATTTCCTTGACCTCCCCATGAAAAATTTGGGTGGTTCTGCCAACCTGGATTATAGGTATTACTATAAGGGTTATTATTAGATCTAAAATTATTACCTATATAGTTCATCTGTTCGCTTTCTGTGCTTGGTTGGTAGGGTGGGTATCAGATTCACCACAGCCCACTTGCATTGCCTTTGCACATTGGATGTACCTGCGAAGAACACAAACTATCAAGCTTTTTATTCATCATCTCTACCTATATTGATAGCATGGTTACTGCGTCGAGGCTGAAAAATTCGGCTGACTTTGTTGGTTTTGTCCTTGTAACCTGCCACTGATAGTTATTCAGCGACATCTCTTCAATAAACTCGTAGGCTGCTTCAAGAGTTCTATTGCTCAGGGTTCCACTGGTGGCTAAATCAATTAGTTGCCTTGTTGAAAGGTTTACACAGTTATAGAAAGTTTGAACTTGGAGCCACAAGGGTAAACCATGGTGTGGACACCTTCTCAAGAGATCCTTGTATCTCTCTCATGCGTCGTATAATCTCTCTAAATCCATCTACACGAAAGAAGAGATATCATTCCATAATTTGGCCGTTTTGGCCTGTGGGAAATATTGTAATAGAAATTTTTCGGTCATTTGATCCCATGTGGTGATTGACCCTTGTGGTAAAGAGTTTAACCACTGTTTGGCTTTATTCCTTAATGAAAAGGGAAATAACCGAAGATGTATGGCATCATCAGAAAAGCCATTTATTTTGAAGGTATCACAGAACTCTAAAAAATTAGCTATATGGGTATTCGGGTCTTCATCCTGCAAACCATAAAATTGAAAAAATTGTTGAATCATTTGTATAGTGTTAGGCTTTAATTCGAAATTATTAGCAGCTATAGCAGGCCTAACAACACTCGATTCTGCTCCTGTTAAATGAGGTTTAGCATAATCATACATAGTATGTGGAGCATTGTTTTCTGCCACATCTTGTGGTGGTGGATTATTCTCGTTCATCCCTTCAGTAGGATTGGATCTGCCTTCTCGTTCTTCTTCTGTGTAATTTAGGGCTCGCCTAATTTCTCTACGATTCCTGCGAGCGATAGCTTCAATATCAATGTCGTATACTAGTGGTCCTTTCGGGTTTCTTCTAGTCATAAACTAGAGGTACCTGTGTTGGAAAAGAAAGAAAGAAAATTAGCATGGTTAGAACTAAAATAAAAATAAAAATAAAAATAAAAATAAATTACGGAAAAATAAAAATAATGGCTAAAGTAATAAAAATAGGGCATTCTTAATATTTTAGTTCCTCGATAACATCACCAAAAACTTGATCATTATTTTGTCGAGTTTTAAAATTTATAAAAAGAGAATAATCAAACTGGAAACTAACTCTGACAACGACTTAAGGCAAGTGCACCTATCAAACAGTAGTATAGCTTAGGCAAGACCGGATTGTCGAACCCAAAGGAACTAAAAGTACTAATACTAACCTTCATTCTATTATTTAGCCTAAATAATAAGTGATTGGTTGTTTAATCTAAAACTAACTACTAAGCTAAAGATGCAAGGAAAAAAAGAATGAATTGGGGAAATACTATTGGGAAAACTCAGTTGATTAAGATTATACCCTTAGGAAGAATCCACGTAGACTTCACTTGTTATCTAACATTGAACTAGACGATTTATTCACTAGACTTGATCTGTAGGATTCCCTAATTCATATTAGACCCTCTCTCGAGGTGAATAACGTCTAACCCTAGGTTGATTAATTAAAATCATTTTCTAATTAAAACCCCTAGAATCACATTAACTTGATCTATGGACTCCCATATTAGGTTTCACCCTAATCCGGCAAAATCTCGTCACCCTATCTCTAGGTGCGCAATCAACTCTGCTTAATTATGCTAGAACTACTCTTAGACAGGGACTTTTGCTCCACCACCTAAGCACATTCAACTTGAATCAATATCCTGAAAATATTTACACAAGAATTAAGCATACATAATTAAGAGCAAATCAAGTATTTATCATATAGTTCAGAAAAAATAACAAGATTCATCTTAGGTTTCATCCCCTCCAGGTATCTAAAGGGTTTAGTTCATAATGATAAAAGAAATCATATCGGAAGAAAAGATAAAACAAAACATAAGAAATCCCTAAAACCCCCTGAAGGAATTGAAGGAGAAATCCACCGTCATGAGTAGAATTCTAACTTCTTGAGATGGATCATCTGGCTATCTTCGAGTGATTCCCACAAATCTGACCTTTCTAGCTTGACTCCTTGGCCTAGCTAATCGCTGGCTCTAGCAGAAGGTTTTTGTCAAACTCCCCCTCTTAAATTGCCCCCTAGGGTGTTTATATAGGCTTTGAGATGCCTTACTTGGGCCCAAAGTATCCTAATTCAGGTAGAATTCCTACTAGGGTGTTTGAATAGGCTTTGGAATGTGTTTCTTTACCCCTAAGCATCCTTTTACGAGTAGAATTGCTCTTTTCTATGATCGGGACACGGCTATAGCACACGCCCGTGTGAATCAATTTCAGGCCATGGTCGAGTCTGTTGAAGGGACACGCTCGTGTTGTTTGGGGTCCAGGCCGTGTTAGAGTAAATTAGGGAGGCACGGCCTTGTGGTATTGGGCCCAGGCCGTGCTAATTTCTTCTTTGGCCCAATTTGGTTCATTTTGAGCCCATTTCTCATTCTTTTCGTCCCTAGGTGCTTTCCTGAGTATAAAACATGAAAAGAAAGGATTAAGAGCATCTTTTTACACAAATCAAGGGATAAATCATCCAAAAGTATGCTAAATGTGGGATTAAAATGTGTTACTTTTACGGTTTATCATTCGTCATTTATTTCAATGCCCTCATACTTCTGTTGTCTTGGGGAAGAAGTATTAGAATTTAACTCACTTTTTGTCTCCCCCATCTCATTGGTATCGTCGTCTGACCCATCACCTTGGGTAAGACATAGTTCCAACCTGTCTTCATGATGAGTCCCTAAAAAGAGTCTTGAATAAAATGATCAATAGCATCAATAAAATAACATGAATCATCTTGCTCTCTAGAATATCGCATAGCATCATAAATTTTAGAAATAATTTCCTCGTCACCTACCCTTAGCACAAGTTTACCATCACCTATATTAATAATAACCTTAGCAATAGCTAAAAATGGGTGTCCTAAAATTAAAGGCACCTCAACGTCCTCATCCATGTCAAGCACAACAAAATCAACAGGGAATATGAATTTATCAACTTTTACCAAAACATCTTCAATAATTCTTGTAACACCCCGCACCCAAGACCGATACTGGGTCTGGATACGAGACATTACTATGCTTGAACTCACTTAAACATGTACTTACGAGCTATAAAATTTTGCTCCAACTTAAAAAAATTTCACTGTCTTAGTCAACACATACATTACAAGGGCCTATGAGGCCTTAAACTCGTGTCTGAAAACTTTTGGAACTAAATCAAATAATTCATTTTTGAAGCAGGGTTCACACGCCCGTGTGACTTGGAACACGCCAGTGTACCCTTAAGCACGCCCATATCCTCAAACCGTGGGAAGCTACTGACTATTTTCGCGTGACTTAGACACACTTGTGTCTTCAAACAGTGGGAGGCTACTGACTAATTTCACACGGCCATGACACGACCTTGGGCTTAGACCATGTGCTAAACCTTGATATACTGGCTAAATCAGCACAGTTTGGGCACACGCCCATGTCCAACCCATGTGTATAACATGACCTATACACACGGCCGTGGAATTTACCCGTGTCCCATTCTGATTAATAATACTAAGGTGCAGGGTTAACACGGCCTTGACACACGCCCGAGTGTCCAACCGTGTGGGCATTTATAGGCTATTTACCAAGCCGTTAGCCACCCTGAAATAAAGAGCATATCCATACACAATTCAATGATGCAATAACAACCCAATTTTATGAATAATACTACATGCTTCATTGATCTCAATCAACAGAAATACTTAGTCAAATTTGGCCAATCACTAGCCATATACAAAAGAATAATAAACTTGATAGCCTTTACAAAGGCCCTTCTAAAAACATGTCCACAAAATGAATGTTTCCTATACATGCCATACTTAGTAAAGTAACTTGGTTATACCAAAATAAGAGTTGATAGTGTGCTACGAGCTCCGACTCGATGATCCACAAATTAGCTTGGCGGGACTACATAGAAAGAAACAATTAAATACATAAGCATTTAGCTTAGTAAGTTTGTATGTAAAACACATGTTAATAAGCTTCCTTAATAAAAACCATTTAGCATAACAATAGTATCGTAATTTCAGCTCTAAAGCTTACTTACTCATACTTGGTTCTTACATGTCTCATGATGCTCACTGTACTCATTTTTGTATAGTAAACATGATACCTGAGTCACTTGATCTCATTGATCAGTGTACTTAAACAATAATCATTATGATCTCTAATTCTTCATTCAAAACATGAGTAATATTTAATTCATTTTGATGCTAGCTTTGCTTTCTTAGTCCTCTTGTTACCTCATTATTAATCTTACTTGTTTGCCTGATGAACTTCTACGAATACCCGAGGATACTTGATCTATTCCCACTTAACATGCCACCAAAGCCATTCAATGATAATAGTCATAAAGCTTAGAAATCATACAAACTTACCTCAATATACAAAATGTAGGGAGATGTGCAATTTAGTCCTCGACCTTGTTCTTGCCTCGGTTTCGATCGGGGCTTTATTTTTCTAGATCTATAATCATGAAATTCATTCATTTAGATTTCATATGATCATAATACATCAATTTCTACACTTGGGTAAAAATGACCATTTTGCCCCTAGGCTCGTAATTTATTTTTCAACACATTTTCTCATTAAACAAGCCTACATAAACATTTATTTCTCTTACAACTACTCAAAATTCCAACTATTTCATGCATTTATGACACAATCTCACTCTTTGCATTTAAGTCCTACTTAGGTGTTTTCATGCAAACATCTTTCACAAAAGTTGTTTCTCATCTCCCTAACTTTCATTTTCTCCCATAAAAATGCAGCAAATAACAATGATTTCTCTCATGGGAAAACTCTAAGCTTTACACAATATTGCACAATAGTCCCCTCATTTGAAAGCTTAAGCTTCAAGGGTTTCAAAAGTACAACTATTACTAAGAAAATCATCAAAATCACTTACTAAAATTGGAGGAGAGCTTGCTGAAAATTTTTGAGCTTTCAACCCTCTATTTTCTTGCAAAAATAGGTGGAGAAAGATGAAAAGAAAGATGATATTTTTCTCTTTCTTTATTCTAATATTAAACTAGTCAAATTAACCACCAACTCCTACTAACTTTGACTTAATTTTGTCCATCTTTGTCTCCCACATAGCCCATGACCGGCCAAGCAATTAAAAGGGATAAATGTCCCTTTAAAATACCTCAATTTAACAATCTATGGCTATTTGGTACCCCGACCTTAAAAATAGAACTTTTGCATCTCACCCGATTTAGTCTTTTTTCTCAATTGGTCATGCTATTAGTAAAATTAAGGCACCAAAATTTCTATATAATCATATAGTGACACCACAACACATAAAATAGTACTAAAATGATTCTCCTCAACCTCGAATTAGTGGTCCCGAGACCACTGTTCCAATTAGCCCCAAATTCGGGTTGTTACAGCTCTCCCCCTTAGGGATTTTTTGTCCTCAAAAATCTTACCAGTAAAAAGGTTTGGATATTGGTTTCTCATACTCTCTTCTCGTTCCCATGTAGCTTCTTCTATTCCGTGCCTTTGCCATAGAACTTTCACTAAGGCAATACTTTTATTTCTCAGTTGCTTGACTTTTCGAGCCAAGATCTTGACTGGTTCTTCACTATAAGTCATGTCGTATGATCTCTATTTCTGATGGAGTAATTATATGTTAAGGGTCTGATCTATAGTGTCGCAGCATTGATACGTGAAAAACATCATGTATCCTCTCTAATTCTGATGGAAACGCCAAACGGTAAGCTACCGGCCCAACTCTCTCAGTTCCAATAAAATGTGGACTTAATTTGCCTTTACAGCCAAATCTGAGAACCTTTCTCCATGGTGATACGTTCAAAAAGACTTTATCCCCAAATTGGTACTCGATCTCTTTTCTTTTTAAAGCCGAATAGGATTTTTGTCTGTCTGGGGCAGCTTTTAAACATTCTCGAATTACTTTCACTTTCTCTTCAGCTTCTTTAACCAAATCAACCCCGTGAATTTGGTTCTCCTTGAGTTCAGTCCAAAACAAAGGAGTTCGACACTTACACCCATATAGGGCCTCATAAGGTGCCATCTTTAAGCTCGACTGAAAGCTATTATTATAGGCGAATTCTACCAATGGAAGAAACTTTTCCCAACTGCCTTGGTATTCCAAAATACAACATCTGAGCATGTCCTCGAGTACTTGAATTAACCTTTCTGACTGACCGTCAGTCTGAGGGTGAAAAGCTGTGCTAAAACTCAATTTTGTGCCCAAAGCTTCTTGCAGCTTCTTCTAAAATCTGGACGTGAATCTCGGATCTCTATCTGATATGATCGATAAGGGAACTCCGTGAAGTCTTACTATTTCTGAAACATACAAGTTTGCCAACTTGTCTAGGGAGTAATCCATTTGTACAGGTATAAAGTGGGCTGACTTCATGAGACTATCAACCACTACCCAAACAATATCTTTCTTGCTCGGAGACAACGGTAAACCCGTTACGAAATCCATGGTGATATGGTCCCATTTCCATTCGGGGACTAAGAGAGGCTGAAGTAAACTCGAAGGCACTTGGTGTTCAGCCTTTACTTTCTGACAAATAAGACATCTTGAAATGAACTCTAAAATATTTTTGTTCATTTTCGACCACCAATACTGTTGCTTCAAGTCACTATACATCTTTGTACTTCTCGGATGTATAGAAAAACATCCGTTATGTCCTTCGTGCAAAATTCTCTGAATAAGCCCCTCTTTCCTCGGTACACAAACTCTATCTCTAAACATCAAGTATCCATCAAAATTAATCCGAAAGTCAGATTTAGCATCTGACTCGCATTGATCTCTCTTGACTTGCAACTCACTATCTTCTTTCTGAGCCTCAAAGATCACTTGAAGAAACATTGGTCTAGCTCTCAACTCAACTAAAAGGGAGCCATTGTCAGATAAGGATATCCTTGAATTCAATGCTCTTAAAGTAAATAGAGACTTCCTGCTCAAAGCATCAGCGACTACATTCGCCTTTCCTGGATGGTAGTCGATGACCAACTCATAGTCTTTTATCAACTCTAACCATGTTCTTTGTCTTAAGTTCAACTCTTTCTGCGTCATCAAGTACTTCAGACTTTTGTGATCGGTAAAATCATCATTTTCACCATATAAATGGTGTCTCCAAATCTTCAAAGCGAAGACTATGGCGGCCAATTCTAGATCATGCGTCGGATAATTCTTCTCATGAGGCTTCAATCGTCTGGAGGCATAAGCAATCACCTTGCCTTCTTGCATGACTACACGCCCAATCCATTTAAGGATGCATCATTGTAGACTATAAATTCTTTCCCGATTCGGGTTGTACTAAGACTGGAGCTTCTGTCAACACTACTTTCAACTTCTCGAAACTTTGTTGGCATTGTTCTGTCCACTCAAACTTCACATTTTTCTGCAACATTTTGGTCATCGGGGTTGTGATCATGGAAAACCCCTTGACAAATAGTCTGTAGTAGTCGGCTAGGCCCAGAAAACTTCTAATCTCAGTAATGTTCTTAAGCGGCTTCCAGTCCATTATGGCTGAGATTTTACTGGGATCAACTCAGACTCCATCCCTCGGGACAATATGTCCCAGGAATCCTACTTCCTTGAGCCAAAATTCACTTTTACTGAATTTGGCATACAGCTGATTCTCTCGCAGGATCTGTAAAACTATCCGTAGGTGTTCATCATGCTCTTTCTTATCTTGGGAATAAATCAGTATGTCGTCAATAAAAATGACTACAAACTTGTCGAGGAATGGTTTAAAGATACGGTTCATTAAATCCATGAATACCGCAAGAGCATTGGTCTACCCAAAGGGCATGACTAAAAATTCATAATGCCCATACCTCGTTCGAAAGGCCGTCTTGGATACATCTGAGTCTTTCACTCTCAACTGGTAGTACCCTGATCTCAAGTCTATTTTGGATAACACAGTCGCTCCTTTCAATTGATCGAACAGATCATCGATCCTAGGCAATGGGTACTTATTCTTTACTGTTACTTTATTAAGCTGACGGTAATCTATGCACAATCTCATGGTACCATGTTTCTTTTTCACAAATAAAACCGAGGCACCTCATGGTGAACAACTTGATCTTGCAAAGCCCTTATCTATCAACACTTGCAACTGTAACTTCAACTCTTTCAGCCTGTTGGAGCCATTTTGTAAGGAGTAATGGATATCGATGACAAGATCGTGAGCTAGTTCAATGTGAACTCAATCTCTAATTGGCGAGTAGTCCGGTAATTCTTGGAAATACATCTACGTATTCACATACTACCAAGATCGACTCAATTTTTAGCTCGTCTCCTTATCATTCAACACGAAGGCCAAATATGATTCAGACCCCTTTTTATAAACATCTCCGTGCCATCATATGGGAAATTATCACTGGCAATTTATCTTGTTTATCTAATTCAACATGAAGAGTATCCCTATTCTCGCATCTTATCTCAATGCATTTCTTCCCACAATTAACAATTACATTATGAGTAGTCAATCAGTCCATTCCAAGAATGAGGTCGAATTCATCAAATGGTAATAACATAAGATTTTCTTTAAAGCAATGACCTCTAATCATCAATGGGCAATCTTTACAAACTTTATTAACTAACACACTCTTGCCTAATAGATTAGACACCTTAATTACAAATTCGGTGGTATCTATAGGCACGCTCAAACTGGATGCTAATTTCAGGCAAATGTAAGAGTGCGTAGATCCGGGATCTATTAAAGTAATAACTTTAGTATTGTAAAGAGAAAAGGTACCCGTAATAACATCAGGAGAAGATGCCTATTCGCGAGCTAGAACGGCATATGTCCTTGCAGGCGCTCTACCCTCGGGTCTCACGGCCTAGTCTTTCGGGTTACCTCTTCTACTTGCCCCAGTTCTCGAGTTTCTCTGCGGTCTCCCCTTGACTATATCCTAGATTTTGGGTCCTGAGCTCTTCCTTCGTTCGTCATCTCGGGACAGTCTTTTATATAGTGGTCTTGTGAACCATATATAAAACATGCATTTGCATGTGCCTGGCATTCTCCTAGATGGCGCTCGCCACACTGTGTGAGCACTTTCGATTTGTCGGGTCTAAAATTTCTGACACTTGCAACTGAAGTCATCTGTGCTTTGTTCCTTGAATACTGTTTACTTTGGTCCTTCTTGAAAAACCCCGTGGAAGTAGCCGATCGGGTAGGGAAATCTTTTGACTTTTTAGGTGAAGATTGGAATGACTTATTCCACAGTCTCTTTCTAAAGTCACGACACTCCATTTCAGACTTCTTCTGCTCTTTTATTAGCTCTTTGGCTTTACAAGCTCTTTCCACAAACACGAAAAATTCTTTTAATTCTAGAACATTAACAACCAGTTTGATGTCTTCATTCAACCCATCTTCAAACCTTTTACTCATAATAGCCTCTGTGGATATACATTCATGAAGCGCATTTACATCGAGTTGTACAAACTCACTCTCATAATCTATCACCGACATCTTGCCTTGCTTCAGCTCTAGAAATTTCTTTCTCTTCTGGTCTACAAACCTCTGGCTGATATACTTTTTCTTAAACTCTTCTTGGAAGAATTCCCATGTAACCCTTTCCCTCGGTACAACCGACACAAAGGTGTTCCACTATTGGTAAGCAGAATATCTTAAGAGAGAGATTACACACTTCATGCATTCTTCGAGGTACATGACAACTCATTAAATACCTCGATGGTATTTTCTAACCAGAATTCAACTCTCTCGGATCATCCTCTTTTACGCCCTAATTCTTCTCATCTCATACTTTCGATCCTATCAATTGGGGTTTACCTCCTCTTACCACTTCTACTACTTGAGGGCAACCTGAGTAGCTTGTGGAGCAGTGGGGTGGAGGTGTTGTGCGCTCGGGTTCACCCTAATGAACTCAGATACCATGTGTTCATCATGTGGAGGAAGGCTTCTAGCCTCTTCTCCTCCCTTTGACTCACCGTAGTGGGTCTATTCTCATTTTCGCTCTAAGACTATCCCTTCAAATGGGAGCCAGATATTACTTTTTACGTCATCCGCCACATTCCCTTCGGAGTCCATTTCTATATGTATAAACATAATATAAAATCATCAAGAGTTGTCACACTATCAATATAGAAACATTCTTATGTATGGCATGTATAGCTAGACTTATGCTCATGCTACGTTAGTCCTAGAACTGACTAAATCGTGCTCTGATACCACTAAATGTAACACCCCGCACCCAAGACCGATACTGTGTCTGGATACGAGACATTACTATGCTTGAACTCACTTAAACATGTACTTACGAGCTATAAAATTTCGTTCCAACTTAAAAAAATTTCACTTTCTTAGTCAATACATACATTACGAGGGCCTACGAGGCCTTAAACTCGTGTCTGTAAAGTTTCAGAGCTAAATAAAATAATTCATTTTTGAAGCAGGGTTCACATGCCCGTGTGAATTGAAACATGCCCGTGTACCCTTAAGCACGCCCATACCCTCAAACCGTAGGAAGCTACTGACTATTTCTGCACGACTTAGACACACCCGTGTCTTCCAACCGTGGGATGCTACTAACTAATTTCACACGGCCATGACACGCCCGTGGGCTTAGACCGTGTGCTAAATCTTGATATACTGGCTAAATCAGCACGGTCTAGGCACACGCCCATGTCTAACCCGTGTGTATAACACGGCCCATACACACGACCGTGGAATTTACCCGTGTCCTATTCTGATTAATAATACTAAGGTGCAGGGTTAACACGGCCTTGACACATGCTCGTGTGTCTAATCGTGTGGGCACTTATAGGCTATTTACCAAGCCGTTAGCCACCCTGAAATGAGGAGCATATCCATACACAATTCAAAGATGCAATAACAACCCAATTTTATGAATAATACTACATGCTTCATTGATCTCAATCAACAGAAATACTTAGTCAAATTTGGCCAATCACTAGCCATATACAAAAGAATAATAAACTTGATAGCCTTTACAAAGGCCCTTCTAAAAACATGTCCACAAAATGAATGTTTCCTATACATGCCATACTTAGTAAAGTAACTTGGCTATACCAAAATAAGAGTTGATACTGTGCTACGAGCTCCAACTCCGATGATCCACAAATTAGCTTGGCGAGACTACATAAAAAGAAACAATTAAATACGTAAGCATTTAGCTTAGTAAGTTTGCATGTAAAACACATGTCAATAAGCTTCCTTAATAAAAACCATTTAGCATAACAATAGTATCGTAATTTCAGCTCTAAAGCTTACTTACTCATACTTGGTTCTTACATGTCTCATGATGCTCACTATACTCATTTTTGTATAGTAAACATGGTACATGACTCACTTGATCACATTGATCAGCGTACTTAAACAATATCATTATGATCTCTAATTCTTCATTCATAACATTAGTAATATTTAATTCATTTTGCTGCTAGCTTTGCTTTCTTAGACCTCTTGTTACCTCATTATTAATCTTACTTGTTTGCTTGATGAACTTCTACGAATACCCGAGGATACTAGATCTCTTCCCACTTAACATGCCACCAAAGCCATATCTTAGGCATGGTCTTACATGGAATTTCTCATCTTGGTTTCAAGGCCATGTCTTGACATGGACTTACATGAAGTCTTGCCTTGATAACTTACATTTAATGCCAAGCTTGCCTTGGACTTATATGATATCTTAATCAATGCCAAGCTTGCCTTGGACTTGTATGATATCTTCATCAATGCCAAGCTTACCTTGGACTTACATGATAACTTGATCAATACAAGCTTGCCTTGGACTTACATGATATCTTGATCAATGCCAAGCTTGCCTTGGACTTACATGATATCTTGTGTGGTATATCTGTATCTTGGGAATTCATATTCAATCGGGGCTTGCTCACTTTTAATCTCTTTGTTCACAAAAATGATATGCATTAGAAAATAGCAATGTATATTATACCAAGCAATTCAATGATAGTAATCATAAAGATTAGAATTGATACAAACTTACCTCAATATACAAAATGTAGGGAGATGTGCAATTTAGTCTCGACCTTATTCTTGCCTCAGTTTCGATCGGGGCTTCATTTTTCTTGAGCTATAATCATGAAATTCATTCATTTAGATTTCCTATGATCATAATACATCAATTTCTACACTTGGGCAAAAATGACCATTTTGCCCTTGTACATTGGCAAAATTATGATTTTGCCCTTAGGCTCGTAATTTATTTTTCAACACATTTTCTCATTAAACGAGCCTAGCTAAACATTTATTTCTCTTAAAACTACTCAAAATTTCATCTATTTCATGCATTTATGACACAATCTCACTCTTTGCATTTAAGTCCTACTTAGGTGTTTTCATGCAAACATCTTTCACAAAAGTTGTTTCTTATCTCCTAACTTTCATTTTCTCCCATAAAATGCAGCAAATAACAATGATTGCTCTCATGGTAAAACTCTAAGCTTTACATAATATTTCACAATAGTCCCCTCATTTGAAAGCTTAAGCTTCAGGGGTTTCAAAAGTACAACTATTACTAAGAAAATCATCAAAATCACTTACTAAAATTGGAGGAGAGCTTGCTGAAAATTTTGAGCTTTCAACCTCTATTTTCTTGCAAAATTGGTGGAGAAAGATGAAGAGAAAGATGATATTTTTCTCTTTCTTTATTCTAATATTAAACTAGTCAAATTAACCACCAAATCCTACTAACTTTGACTTAATTTTGTCCATCTTTTTCTCCCACATAGCCCATGACCGGCCAAGCAATTAAAAGGGATAAATTGCCCTTTAAAATACCTCAATTTAACAATCTATGGCTATTTGGTACCCCTACCTTAAAAATAGAACTTTTGCATCTCATGCGATTTTAGTCCTTTTTCTCAATCGGTCATGCTATTAGTAAAACTAAGGCACCAAAATTTCTATATAATAATATAGTAACACCACAACACATAAAATAGTACTAAAATGATTCTCCTCAACCTCAGATTAGTGGTCTCGAGACCACTGTTCTGACTAGCCTTAAATTTGGGCTGTTACAACTCTCCCCCTTAGGGATTTTTTGTCCTCGAAAATCTTACCAGTAAAAAGGTTTGGATATTGGTTTCTCATACTCTCTTCTCGTTCCCATGTAGCTTCTTCTATTCCGTGCCTTTGCCACAGAACTTTCACTAAGGCAATACTTTTATTTCTCAGTTGCTTGACTTCTCGAGCCAAGATCTTGACTGGTTCTTCACCATAAGTCATGTCAGGGCGGATCTCTATTTCTGATGGAGTAATTATATGTTAAGGGTCTGATCTATAGTGTCGCAGCATTGATACGTGAAAAACATCATGTATCCTCTCTAATTCTGATGGAAACGCCAAACGGTAAGCTACCGACCCAACTCTCTCAGTTCCAATAAAATGTGGATTTAATTTGCCTTTACAGCCAAATCTGAGAACCTTTCTCCATGGTGATACTTTCAAAAAGACTTTATCCCCAAATTGGTACTCGATCTCTTTTCCTTTTAAATCTAAATTGGATTTCTATCGGTCTGAGGCAGCTTTTAAACATTCTCAAATTACTTTCACTTTCTCTTCAGCTTCTTTAACCAAATCAACCCCGTGAATTTGGTTCTCCTTGAGTTCAGTCCAAAACAAGGGAGTTCGACACTTACGCCCATATAGGGCCTCATAGACCCCATCTTTAAGCTCGATTGAAAGCTATTATTATATGTGAATTCTACCAATGGGAGAAACTTTTCCCAACTACCTTGGAATTCTAAAACACAACATCTGAACATGTCCTCGAGTACTTAAATTAACCTTTCTGACTGACCGTCAGTCTGAGGGTGAAAAGCTGTGCTAAAACTCAATTTTGTACCCAAAGCTTCTTGCAACTTCTTCCAAAATCTAGACGTGAATCTCGAATCTCTATCCGATATGATCGATAAGGGAACTCCGTGAAGTCTTACTATTTCTGAAACATACAAGTTTGCTAACTTGTCTAGGGAGTAATCCACTCGTACAGGTATGAAGTGGGCTGACTTCATGAGTCTATCAACCACTACCTAAACAACATCTTTCTTGCTCGGAGACAACAGTAAGCCCTTTACGAAATCCATGGTGATACTGTCCCATTTCCATTCGGGGACTAAGCTGAAGCAAACCTGAAGGCACTTGGTGTTTAGCCTTTACTTGCTGACAAATAAGACATCTTGAAACAAACTCTAAAATATCTTTCTTCATTTTCGGCCACCAATACTGTTGCTTCAAGTCACTATACATTTTTGTACTTCTCGAATGTACAAACAAACATTCGTTATGTGCTTCATAGAAAATTCTCTGAATAAGCCCCTCTTTCCTCTGTGCACAAACTCTATCTCTAAACATCAAGTATCCATCAGAATTAATCTGAAAGTTGGATTTAGCATCTGACTCGCATTGAGCTCTTTTGACTTGCAACTCACTATCTTCTTTCTGAGCCTCAAAGATCTCTTGAAGAAACATTAGCCTAGCTCTCGACTCAACTAAAAGGGAGCCATTGTCGGATAAGGATATCCTTGAATTCAATGCTCTTAAAGTAAATAGAGACTTCCTGCTCAAAGCATCAGCGACTACATTCGCCTTTCCTGGATGGTAGTCGATGACCAACTCATAGTCTTTTATCAACTCTAACCATCTTCTTTGTCTTATGTTCAACTCTTTCTGCGTCATCAAGTACTTTAGACTTTTGTGATCGGTAAAAATCTGACATTTTTCACCATATAAATGGTGTCTCCAAATCTTCAAAGCGAAGACTATGGCGGCCAATTCTAGATCATGCGTCGGATAATTCTTCTCATGAGGCTTCAACTGTCTGGAGGTATAAGCAATCACCTTGCCTTCTTGCATGGGTACACAACCCAATCCATTTAAGGATGCATCACTATAGACTATAAATTCTTTCCCTGATTCGGGTTGTACTAAGACTGGAGCTTCTGTCAACACCGCTTTCAACTTCTTGAAACTTTGTTGGCATCGTTCTGTCCACTCAAACTTCACATTTTTCTGCAATAGTTTAGTCATCGAGGTTACGATCATGGAAAACCCCTTGACAAATCGTCTGTAGTAGCCGGCTAGGCCCAGAAAACTTCTAATCTCAGTAATGTTCTTAGGCGGCTTCTAGTCCACTATGGCCAATATTTTACTGGGATCAACTCGGAATCCATCCCTCGAGACAATATGTCCCAGGAATCTTACTTCTTTGAGCCAAAATTTACTTTTACTAAATTTGGCATATAGCTGATTCTCTCGCAAGATCTGTAAAATGTCCGTAGGTGTTCAGCATGCTCCTTCTCATCTTGGGAATAAATTAGTATGTCGTCAATAAAAATGACTACAAACTTGTCGAGGAATGGTCTAAAGATGCGGTTCATTAAATCCATGAATACCGCAGGAGCATTCGTCAACCCAAAGGGCATGACATACCTCGTTCGAAAGGCCATCTTGGATACATCTGAGTCTTTCACTCTCAACTGGTAGTACCCTGATCTCAAGTCTATTTTGGAGAACACAGTCGCTCCTTTCAATTGATCGAATAGATCATCGATCCTAGGCAATGGGTACTTATTCTTTACTGTTACTTTATCAAGCTACGGTAATCTATGCACAATCTCATGGTACCATCTTTCTTTTTCACAAAAAAACTAAGGCACCCCATGGTGAATAACTTGATCTTGCAAAGCCCTTATCTGTCAACTCTTACAACTGTAACTTCAACTCTTTCAGTTCTGTTGGAGCCATTCTGTAAGGAGTAATGGATATCGGTACAGTACCGGTAGCTAGTTCAATGCTGAACTCAATCTCTCTAACTGGCGGTAGTCTGGGTAATTCTTCGAGAAATACATCCACGTATTCACATACTACCGGTACTTACTCAATTTTTAGCTCTATCTCCTTATCATTCAACACGAAGGCCAAGTATGATTTATACCCTTTTCTTAAAAATCTCCATGCCATCATATGGGAAATTATCACTGGCGATTTATCTTGTTCATCTGATTCAACATGAGGAGTATCCCCATTCTCACATCTTATCTCAATGCATTTTTTCCCACAATTAACAATTACATTATGAGTAGTCAATCGGTCCATTCCAAGAATGAGGTCGAATTCATCAAATGGTATTAACATAAGATTTGCTTTAAAGTAATGACCTCTAATCATCAATGGACAATCTTTACAAACTTTATTAACTAGCACACTCATGCCTAATGGATTAGACACCTTAATTATAAATTCGGTGGTATCTATAGGCACGCTCAAACTGGATGCTAATTTCATGCAAATGTAAGAGTGCGTGGATCCGGGATCTATTAAAGCAATAACTTTAGTATTGTAAAGAGAAAAGGTACCCGTAATAACATCCGTAGAAGAAGCCTCTTCGCGAGCTCAAACGACATATGTCCTTGCAGGCGCTCTACCCTCGGGTCTCATGACCTGGTCTCTCGGGTTACCTCTTCTACTTGCCCTACTTCCCGAGTTTCTCTGCGGTCTCCCTTGACCATACTCCCAAATTTTGGGTCTTGAGCTCTTCCTTCTTTCGTCATCTTGGGACAGTGTTTTATATAGTGGTCTTGTGAACCACATCTAAAACATGCATTTTCATGTGCCCGGCATTCTCCCAGATGGCGTCTGCCACACTGTGGGCATTCAGATTTGTCGGGTCTAAAATTTGGACACTTGCAACTGAAGTCGTCTGTGATTTGTTCCTTGAATACTATTTACTTTGGCCCTTCTTGGAAAACCTAGTGGAAGTAGCCAATCTGGTAGGGAAATCTTTTGACTTCTTAGATGAAGATTGGAATGGCTTATTCCACAGTCTCTTTCTAGAGTCATGACACTCCATTTCAGACTTTTTCTTCTCTTTTATTAGCTCTTTGGCTTTACAAGCTCTTTCCACAAACACGATAAATTCTTTTAATTCTAGAACAGCAACAACCAGTTTGATGTCCTCATTCAACCCATCTTCAAACCTTTTACTCATAATAGCCTATGTGGATATACATTCACGAGCGTACTTGCTGAGTCGTACAAACTCACTCTCATAATCTGTCACCGACATCTTGCCTTGCTTCAGCTCTAGGAATTCATTTCTCTTTTGGTCTACAAACCTCTGGCTGATATACTTTTTCTTAAACTCTTCTTGGAAGAATTCCCATGTAACCCTTTCCCTCGGTACAACCGACACAAGGGTGTTTCACCATTGGTAAGCAGAATCTCTTAAGAGAGAGATTACATACTTCATGCATTCTTCAGAGGTACACGACAACTCATTAAATACCCTGATGGTATTTTCTAATCAGAATTCAACTCTTTCTGGATCATCCTCTTTTTTGGCCCAAAATTCTTCTATCCCATGCTTCCTGATCCTATCAATTGGGGGTTTACCTCCTCTTACCACCTCTACTACTTGAGGGGCCACTGTAGTAGCTTGTGGAATAGGTGGGGGTGGAGGGGGTTGTGCGTTCGGGTTTTCCCGAATGAACTCTATATACCATGTGTTCATCATGTGGAGGAAGGCTTCTCTAGCCTCTTCTCCTTCCCTTTGACTCACCGTAGTAGGTCTATTCTCATTTTTGCTCGGCACTGTCCCTTCAGCGGGAGCCAGCATATTACTTTCTACTTCATCCGCCACATTCCCTTCGGGATCCATTTTTGTATGTATAAACATAATATAAAATCATCAGGAATCGTCAAACTATCAATATAGAAACATTCTTACGTATGGCATGTATAGCTAGACTCATGCTCATGCTACATTAGTCCTAGAACTGACTAAACCGTAGCTCTGATACCACTAAATGTAACACCCACACCCAAGACCGATACTGTGTCTGGATACGAGACATTATTATGCTTGAACTCACTTAAACATGTACTTACGAGCTATAAAATTTCGTTCCAGCTTAAAAAAATTTCACTTTCTTAGTCAATACATACATTACAAGGGCCTATAAGGCCTTAAACTCATGTCTGAAAACTTTCAGAACTAAATCAAATAATTCATTTTTGAAGCGGGGTTCACATGCCCGTGTGACTTGGAACACGCCCGTGTACCCTTAAGCACGCCCATACCCTCAAACCGCGGGAAGCTACTGACTATTTTCGCACAGCTTAAACACACCCGTGTCTTTCAACCGTGGGATGCTACTGACTAAATTCACACGGCCATGACACGCACGTGGGCTTAGACCGTGTGCTAAATCTTGATATACTGGCTAAATCAGCATGGTCTGGGCACACGCCCATGTCTAACCTGTGTGTATAACACGGCCTATACACACGGTTGTGGAATTTACCCGTGTCCCATTCTGATTAATAATACTAAGGTGCAGGGTTAACACGGCCTTGACATATGCCCGTGTGTCCAACCGTATGGGCACTTATAGGCTATTTACCAAGCCGTTAGCCACCCTGAAATGAAGAGCATATCCATACACAATTCAACGATGCAATAACAACCCAATTTTATGAATAATACTACATGCTTCATTAATCTCAATAAAGAGAAATACTTAGTCAAATTTGGCCAATCACTAGCCATATACAAAAGAATAATAAACTTGATAGCCTTTACAAAGGCTCTTCTAAAAACATGTCCACAAAATGAATGTTTCCTATACATGCCATACTTAGTAAAGTAACTTGGCTATACCAAAATAAGAGTTGATAGTGTGAACGAGCTCCGACTCCGATGATCCACAAATTAGCTTGGCGGGACTACATAGAAAGAAACAATTGAATACGTAAGCATTTAACTTAGTAAGTTTGCATGTAAAACACATGTCAATAAGCTTCCTTAATAAAAACCATTTAGCATAACAATAGTATCGTAATTTCAGCTCTAAAGCTTACTTACTCATACTTGGTTCTTACATGTCTCATGATGCTCACTGTACTCATTTTTGTATTGTAACACCCCTAACCCATATCCGTCGCCGGACTTGGGTTATGAGGCATTACCGTCCAAAGCACATCTCAGAACAGTCATAATTCACATGTTTTAAAACTTCACCATTCAATCATATATATATAATAAAAATACTTACTTCTCATATAACATTTGAATAATCAAAGTTTCAGACGACTTATTACTGTACAAATTATATGCGCATACATTAAAACATGCAAACATATATTAATACATTTCATATAACTAATATGAAACAATATATCTATTTGATCTGTCAAATATCAATGTACCATTTCTTAACTCAGCACATGCTCATTTCAAAACTATATGAGCCATATTACACAACTTAAATACCTCTTACATATGCAACCTTGATATTAGTCAATATGAGCGAACATGTTTGGTACATTATTTTAAGTTAAAACATCCACACGGAAAAAGTTATACATTTACATGTACTACACGTAAACAATTATCATTTAAGATTAAACATACCTCACTCCTAATTATAAGACCATTCGCATATGACTATATTAATTTAAATCATTTCGATGCACAAATCATAACTAAAAGTACACTCAATTCACATACCAACTTACCATACTCAAATTACAAATGCATAACCAAAACACCAACCAAATTTTAACTACAATCATGCTCATCATTAACCATTTACTATATACTAAAGTAACCATCAACTTAACCGTTAATTCACATCCATTTGACTATTATACCAACCACCATATTCGGTCCCAATAAATAGGTTCATAATATACCTAGTTTACTAACATTTTACTTACACATACACAGATACAAGACATATACACTTATTCCTATATAATACATATAAAGTAACTTTAAGACTAAACCAAATATACATCTTTTCTTATTACGGATTTTATGTATATATGACCATATCAATTTGAATCATTTTGAACATTCATATTAAACCATACATGCCTAATTAGCATATTATGATCATGTCTATACAATACTTTCATAACCTCAATAGCTATCCCATGAGAGAACATATCATAAGCACATATATATATAATTAAGTATAGTGAATATACTCATATATTGAACCACCTACTAATTATCTCACAAATAACCGAATCAATTACATGAACATATAACAATAACATTACTTAATCAATTTGTATGTCACCTGTCATAATTCATCAAGCATTAATCATCTACCTTATAGTCTAAGTCAAAATCATAAATCATCAATCACATATACGAATACAAATCACATTGTGTAATCAAAAATACCATTCATGCACGTCATAAAGCATATTTACCAAAATGAGCTTAAACCATGATTAGACATAATAGAACTCAAGCATAACAATCAAGCCATTTTCGCATGGCTATATATATATATAGATGTTAGGAAAGCATTCAAATGTTGATCTAGCCTATACATGCCTTAAATTCAAAATCAACTAACTGGATAGTACCAAAAAGAGATGATAGTGTGGTTGACTTCACTAACGATCCTTCGAGCCTGTAGCTTGACCAAAATCTATAAAACGAATAGCAAAAACACACAAAGTAAGCTCACTGGCTTAGTAAGTCCTAAGCACATATAATTGTAATGAACATACATGTAAACATTTTAATCTTCAAGCTTATAATATTGTACATAAATATTTCTATATATATTTATAATACACTTAGCCGAATACTAGTGTCACATTTGTATTAATTATTATCATTATGTCATCATGAACATATACTTTATCAACTTCACATATAAGCAATGTACATACACATTGATGATAGGTTCAACATTATAAAATAAAGTACTTGTGGAATTGTCCATTTCAGCACATCGTATTTAATCAAAACGATAAGAAATTTGCTCACTTCATTCCTTACAAACATAGTAGGCTAACTCTTACCCGAGCTTTTAACACAAAGCATTATATGTAACTTACCTTGTTTGATTCTCAAATTTTCCATTTGTAACAATTACGGCATTAAGTTCGCTAGGCACGGCTTAGAATATGTCACCCAAGACTAAGCTTGCTAGGCACTAAGCCCGAATATGTCACCGGCACCAAGCCTGCTAGGCACTAAGCCCAAATATGTCACCAGCACCAAGCCTGCTAGGCACGAAGACCGAATCAAATCACCGGCACTAAGCTTGCTAGGCAACAAGCCCGAAACTATTCATAAACCAATCACATACTTCACATTTTTCTCAATAATATATCAAAGATACTCATTCATATCGTATTGTCAATTTATGTATTCAAGCCAATTTCACCTATGTACATTCGGCTACTACAATAGTATATCTTCAAATTTATCGAACATTATCATTTAACAGATTTGTAAATAATTATATGACCTATTTTAGCTTAAGGACTTACCTCGACTATCGACGGACAACGTTTATCAGCTAGTCGACAACTTTCGCCTTTCCCCGATACAAATTCGTTTTTCTTTGTTCTTGATCTAAACACATAAAAATTTAGCTCATTCAAGTACAATTCATCTCAATTTAGTCCCTAAGCACATAAATAGGCAAATTACCATTTTACCCCTATAGTTTCACATTTTTACAATTTAGTCCTATTTGCATAAAACACAAAATACACATAATTTGCACATAACACTTTAGGGCCAAATCTTCTATACTCTCATACCAAGATATACATTTCATTTATTTTGCAAACAAGTCCCTCTAAATTTTTATTTTTACAAGTTAGTCCAAAAACACTCAAATTTACTAAAATTTCCAATTCAATATACATTAATCTTCAACATATCATTTACATAAAATCATAAAACACCAAAATCACAAGAATATAACAAGGGCCGAACATCATACATGATTATTCTTAAAAATTTTAACATGGGTCAGCTACAGTTCAAAGCAACGATCTCAAAAACGTAAAAATTATCTAAAACCGACTAAGAACTCACCTTCAATTTTAGCTTCAAAGTGCTGAAATTTCAAAGACTTTGAACCCTTCTTCTCATGCAAACTTTCGACCAAGAAAAAGAAGAATGAAAAATGGCCTTTTGTTTTGTTTTACTTTAACATATATTAATTTATTATTAAATTACTTAACTAACCTTTATAATAAAATAACCAAATATTATATCTTAAGGACAAACTTGTCCATGACCAGCCACTAACTCATAAAATGGGTTATTTACCCTTTCAATACTTTATATTATAAAGCCATGCTCAAATTCGCACATTTCACTTTAGTATGCCACTTTTACCTTTTACGCGATTAAGTCCTTTTTTTCTAAATTAAACACACAAACGATAAAATTTTTCCACTAAACTTTCACACATATTAATTCACATATAATAAACACAAAATATAAATTTAAAATATTTCCCGAACTCAGATTCATGGTCCCGAAACCACCGTTCCGATTAGGGTCAAATTCGGTCTGTTACATGTATAGTAAACATGATACCTGAGTCACTTGATCACATTGATCAGCGTACTTAAATAATAATCATTATGATCTCTAATTCTTCATTCATAACATGAGTAATATTTAATTCATTTTGATGCTAGCTTTGTTTTCTTAGTCCTCTTGTTACCTCATTATTAATCTTACTTGTTTGCTTGATGAACTTCTACGAATACCCGAGGATACTAGATCTCTTCCCACTTAACATGCCACCAAAGCCATATCTTAGGCATGGTCTTACATGGAATTTCTCATCTTGATTTCAAGGCCATGTCTTGACATGGACTTACATGAAGTCTTGCCCTTGATAACTTACTCAATGTCAAGCTTGCCTTGGACTTACATGATATCTTGATCAATGCCACGCTTACCTTGGACTTACATGATATATTGATCAATGCCAAGCTTGCCTTGGACTTACATGATATCTTGATCAATGCCAAGCTTGCCTTCGACTTACATTATATCTTGATCAATGCCAAGCTTGCCGTGGAGTTACATGATATCTTGATCAATGCCAAGCTTGCCTTGGACTTACATGATATCTTGTGTGGTATATCGGGTATCCTGAGTAATTCATATTCAATCGGGGCATGCTCACGTTTAATCTCTTTGTTTAATAAAATGATAGGCATTAAAAAATAGCAATGTATATTATACTAAGCAATTCAATGATAGTAATCATAAAGCTTAGAAATCATACAAACTTACCTCAATATACAAAATGTAAGGAGATGTGCAATTTAGTCTCGACCTTATTCTTGCCTTAGTTTCGATCGGGGCTTCATTTTTCTTGATCTATAATCATGAAATTCATTCATTTAGATATCCTATGATCATAATACATCAATTTCTACACTTGGGCAAAAATGACCATTTTGCCCTTATATATTGGCAAAATTACAATTTTGTCCTTAGGCTCGTAATTTATTTTTCAACACATTTTCTCATTAAAAAGCCTAGTTAAACATTTATTTCTCTTAAAACTACTCAAAATTCCATCTATTTCATGCATTTATGACACAATCTCACTCTTTGCATTTAAGTCCTACTTAGGTGTTTTCATGCAAACATCTTTCACAAAAGTTGTTTCTCATCTCCCTAACTTTCATTTTCTCCCATAAAAATGCAGCAAATAAAAATGATTGCTCTCATGGTAAAAGTCTAAGCTTTACATAATATTTCACAATAGTCCCCTCATTTGAAAGCTTAAGCTTCAGGGATTTCAAAAGTACAACTATTACTAAGAAAATCATCAAAATCACTTACTAAAATTGGAGGAGAGCTTGCTGAAAATTTTTGAGCTTTCAACCCTCTATTTTCTTGCAAAAATCAGTGGAGAAAGATGAAGAGAAAGATGATATTTTTATCTTTCTTTATTCTAATATTAAACTAGTCAAATTAACCACCAACTCCTACTAACTTTGACTTAATTTTGTCCATCTTTTTCTCCCACATAGCCCATGACCGGCCAAGAAATTAAAAGGGATAAATTGCCCTTTAAAATACCTCAATTTAACAATCTATGGCTATTTGGTACCCCTACCTTAAAAATAGAACTTTTGCATCTCATACGATTTAGTCTTTTTTCTCAATCGGTCATGCTATTAGTAAAACTAAGGCACCAAAATTTCTATATAATCATATAGTGACACCACAACACATAAAATAGTACTAAAATGATTCTCCTCAACCTTGGATTAGTGGTCTCGAGACCACTATTCTGACTAGCCCTAAATTTGGGCTGTTACAACTCTCCCCCTTAGGGATTTTTTGTCCTCGAAAATCTTACTAGTAAAAAGGTTTGGATATTGGTTTCTCATACTCTCTTCTCATTTCCATGTAGCTTCTTCTATTTCGTGCTTTTGCCACAGAACTTTCACTAAGGAAATACTTTTATTTCTCAGTTGCTTGACTTCCCGAGCCAGGATCTTGATTGGTTCTTCACCATAAGTCATGTCAGGACGGATCTCTATTTCTGATGGAGTAATTATATGTGAAGGGTCTGATCTGTAGCATCACAGCATTGATACATGAAAAATATCATGTATCCTCTCTAATTTGATGGAAACACCAAACGGTAAGCTACTGACCCAACTCTCTCGGAATCTCGTAAGGTCCAATAAAATGTGGACTTAATTTGCCTTTACGGCCAAATATGAGAACCTTTCTCCATGGTGATACTTTCAAAAAGACTTTATCCCCAACTTGGTACTCGATCTCTTTTCTCTTTAAAGCCGAATAGGATTTCTATCTGTCTGAGGAAGCTTTTAAAGATTCTCAAATTACTTTCACTTTCTGTAACACCCCAAACCCGGTCAACACACCACGACCGAATCTGGTATGTCACAGGGGAAAAGGATTTTGGGAGGTTTAGGTTTAAGTTTAAAAGTTTGAGGAAAACACTTCGCTAGATTGTGTGTTTGAAGAAAAACTTGAGTGGGTTGATTAAAATCTGATGATGTATTTGAAAACCCGGAAATTTTGAAAACTTAATTAGGTGTGTAGGTAAAACGAGTTTATCTCATTTAGAAGTTTAAGTTGTTTCTTATTATTACAAAAACATTTTGACTTAGTAGAGAATCGAGTTTAAGTTAGAAAAAACATTTGAGTTCTCTTTATCCCAAATCATCGTGTGATACCCGATGGTATAGTTGAAAATATCGCTTTTGTAGTTTTGAAATCATTGTCTTTCCAAGTTTTAGCACATTTTACCCCAATTAATTTGTTAATGCATATTATAAATCTACTTTAAACATAAACATAGCAAAACATCATTTTAAAAGGCCATTTACAAACCCAAATAAACCCAAATAGAATTAAATAAGCTAATGTACCAAATTTTATAAAAAGTCTGAGCAGCTCCTTATTTAAGCAAGGCATGGGAACCTCGAGTCCATCCCGGCTCCATCTCCGTGTCTAAGTGTCACCTGAAATGTCAAAGGAGAGAGTGAGTCGCAAGACTCAGTGTGTAAATCCCCCTCCCGATAATACAACATGCTAACACACATCATAGCAAAGCAATACAATTAATGCACCCATTCCTAACCATCCATTACACCTTCTCTACCCCGTGTGGTACCAAACCTTTGGTGGTGCCAAACCTTGGTGACCCAAAGTCACGATATCCATAATGTGGTGCCAAACCACTTTGGTGACCAAGTCACGAATAATCCGATGATGGGGCCAACCCATCGTGTGATACCAAATCACTAGCGACAATCCCATATCTCATAAGTGGGGCCAACCCACGGTGGTGTCAAACCACGAGGACGAGTCGCAATGAGGTGCCAAACCTCCGGTGTCCCAAAGACACAAGTGTGATACCAAATCACTTTGGTGACCATGATACAAATCCGATGATGGGCCAACCCATCGTGTGATACCAAATCACTGGCGTCAATCCCAGATAATCAGCTGTGGGGCCAACCCACCGTGGTGCTAAGCCACTGGGACGAGGCCGAGGTGCTAAACCTCGTGACCCAAAGTCACAAAATATATGGTACCAAACCACCGGAGGTGCCAAACCTCCGTGACCCAAAGTCACAAGTGTCCCAAAGACACGGATATCATACTCCCCCTCCTCTCATATTACCCATACATGTCATACTGACTCATGCACAATATGCAAATCATGGAATTCATGCCAACATGCCCAATATCGCATCTCATAGCACATATATCATGCATCATAATATTAAATGTATCAACAATAGAACTCGTAACGCTACGGACTTACCCGAATCCGTGAACATACCCTATCGGGTATCAAGACAATCATCACTGTTTCACTTGTTACAACACAGGTTATTAATTTATTACTAAGAAATCAGTGTGTTAGCGTACACACCTACAAGCCTTAACCGACGAACCACTAAGATCCTTGATAACCTCGATAACCTTTGCTCCTATAAACCGGCCAAACAAGAGATTAGCATCCTAGGCTATTCGACCAAAACAGAACATACCAAAAAGAGTCAACACTTGAAACCCGAGACCTACCTACACGCTTTTGAACACTAGCCCACACACCAAGTGCTCCTGCTCCACTTCCTACAATCGGCAACCAATCAAAGATAATAGCCTTGACCTAAACAAATACCAAACGATTAGGCATTAAAACAATCCCTTACCACCACTTACCAACCGATCAACAGAGAACCGAGGCTAAGCTTGACTACTTGAAATCTCAATGCCCTACGATAAAATGATTCCAAACAAATGATCACTATACTTCCAAACAAACACCAAAACCAACTCTTACCTTTGAAGATGCCGACAGAGAACAGAAGACAGAACATAAGCATTCAGCCTTACCTACTACCTTCTCCAATGATTGGAAACGAAACCCCAAAAAGATCTACACCACACCCACAATTCGGCCAAGGTGATCGTAAAAAGAAAAGGGAAATTTTGGTACAAGAGGTGAAGGTTCGGCTAAATAGTTTTAGAAAAGAAAGGTAATCAAGATGAAAAGAGGGGAATACTTTCGGTTTTGAGAGGGAAAGAAATGAAGAAGGTGTTTAGGAGAACAAGTTTCGGCTACTACTCTTCAAGAAAGGGAGAAAGAAAGTGTGAGAAGAAGATGCTAGTTTCGGCTTAGCATGAATGAAAAAAGAAGAAGAAAGGAGGGTTCGGCCAAATAATAAAAGGGAGAACAAGAAGCAAAATCAGAGATCAAGGGAGCATTCGACTACTACTAAAAAAAATGATGGAAACAACAAAGCAAATTTGGCACAGGTAAGATTGTTGAAGCTTTCGGTTTAAGGAGAACAAATGAAAATGAAAGATGAAAGCACTTGGGGTTTTGGTTTCAAGAATGAAGAAAAATAAAATGGGAGAGTTTTCTTGAAATTCGGCTTACCAAAAGACCAAAAGAAAAACTTGTTTGACACTAGCTATGACCGAAAATGCACAAATTGTCTAAGTGGAAATTCGGCACTCCCCTCCCCAACACTTTCCAACCGGCCACAACTCCCCCAACATCTCCTCAAAAACCGGCCAACCTCCCCCCAAACACTCCCAAGCCACCAATTCAAATTACCATGACCAAGTCTTACTCCACAATTTGCTCTCCACCCACCATTTGAATAGGAAGACTTAGTCCAAGGCAGAGTTTGAACTGCCTACAACTCCTCCCCTCCATGCCGTCAAAATGGAATTAAAATGTGGGATTTTCGCAGCTTGACTACAAGACCTCTCCCCCCTTGCAATTGACGCCAAACACATGCTCTAAGTGGCGCATGCTTTGCCACTTTGCTAGCTCCTCACTTGTGCTCAAGAACACCAATTAATATACATAAGACCCAGCTCCTTTAGCTCCTATCACATAAAACCCAAAAACTAAAATTTTCCCACCTACTCAGGCTCACGCCTAGCCTACAACTAAGTCCCAACAACAACAAAATAACAACATAGCAAGCCATTAACATGCAACCAATGCCAAAATAAAATAGCCCTTAACCCGAGATATTACAGTTCTACCCCCCTTAAAAATAATTTCGGCCTCAAAATTACCTGGTCAAAAGAGTTGCGAGTATTGCTGTCTCATCACATCCTCGGGTTCCCAAGTAACTTCTTCCACGCCATGATTCTGCCAAAGAACCTTAACCAAAGGCACAGACTTCTTACGCAGAACCTTCACATCCTGATCTAAAATCTGTACAGGCTCTTCCTCCATGGTCAAATCTGGGTTTACCTCGATCTCTTCCACTGCCACCACGTGTGACGGATCAGAGTGATATCGCCTAAGCATCGAAACGTGAAATACGTCGTGAAACCGACTTAGCTCTGCGGCAACTCAAGCGATCGCCATGGTCCCACTCGTCTCGAACCTTATACGCCCAATAAACCTCGGACTTAGCTTGCCTTTTCTTCAGAACCTTAATACTTTCTTCCACGGTGAGACCTTCAGGAAAACCCGATCTCCTATAGCAAATTCTATATCTCTTCGCTTAAGATCGGATAAGACTTCGCCGGTCCAAGCTTCTTTCAATCGAGCTTGAATCAACTTAACCTTGTCTTCGCCTTGAAGAACTAACTGGTCCCAACAAGCGGCGTTTCGCTTAACTCGTCCAACAAGTAGGTGGCGACACTTCCCTCTACCGCATAACGCCTCATATGGTGCCATCTTGATGCTTGCTTGGTAACTATTGTTGTAGGTGAACCCAGCTAACGGTAGATACTCCTCCCAACTACCCCTGAAGTCCAATACACAACCTCGTAACATGTCCTCCAAGATCTGTATAACCCTTTACGACTGCCCGTCCGTCTGCGGATGAAATGCCGTGCTGAAATCCAACCGCTGTACCCAGAGCCTGATGCAACGCTTTTAGAACCTTGACGTGAATCTGGGATCCCTATCCGAGATGATCGATCATCGCACCCGTGCGATCTCACAATCTCGACACATACTTCGCCAACCTCAAGTGAGTAATCCACCCTCACCGAATAAAGTGGGCTGATTTAGTCAGTCGATCCACGATTACCCAAACTGAATCCTTTTTCCTTGGTGTAAGCGGCAATCCACTGACGAAATCCATAGTTATCCTTTCCCACTTCCACTGAGGAATCTTCACCGGCTGAAGCAACCCTGACGGCAACTGATGCTCAGCCTTGACCTGCTGACATGTCAGACACTTCCCTACAAACTCTGTCACTTCCTTTTTAAGACCCGGCCACCAGAACTGTTCTCTGAGATCCCTATACATTTTGCTACCTCCAGGATGCATAGCGTAGGGGCTGCTATGTGCATCTTGAAGAATCTTCTGCCTTAACTCGGTGTCTCTCGGCATACAAGCCTTCCCGAAAACACAAACACCCCATCACTAGACAAAGCAGTAACCCTCAAACCATCATTACGCACTTGTGTCCTCTGCGCACTCAAAACCTCATCCATCAACTTTTTTCCTCGATCCGCTCAACCCAAGTAGGCAACTCGCAGCTCTGCGAGAATACTCCCGTCGTCATACAAACTCAAGTGGGCAAACAACGCTCTTAAATTCGAAACAACCTTACGGCTCAACGCGTGCGCCACAATGTTAGCCTTGCCGGATGATACTCAATCGAAAGCAATCGTAGTCTTTCAAAGACTCAATCCATCTGCGTTGTCTCGATTCAAGTCTTTACGAGTCAAAAGGTACTTGAGACTCTTATGATCCGTGTAGACTATCGATCTCTCTCCGCACAAGTAATGCCTCCATATTTTCAAGGCAAAGACTATACCGCTAACTCCGGATCGTGTGTCGAATAATTGACCTCATGTGGCCTCACTTCCGAGATCGTAAGCCACAACCTTCCTTCTTGCATCAACACACAACCCAAACTCAGATGTGATGCATCGCAAGACATCGTGAATTCCTTACCGACCTCAAAGTTGAATTAGAACCGAGCTTGATTAAAATCTTCTTCAACTTGTCGAAGCTCTCCCGCCGCTTCTCGGTCAAATGAACGAACTCCTTTTCTTAATAATTTAGTCATCGATCTTCACGATCAACGAAAATCCTCTACAAATCTTGGTAGTATCCCCGCCAAACCCGTAAAACTCGAATCTCACTCTCGACCTAGGTGGCTTCCAATCCAAAACCGCTTCAATCTTTCGAGGATCCACTCTAATCCCTCACCGATACTACATGACCTAAGAACGCCACCTCTCTAAGCGAATTCAGCATTCTTGAACTTCGCAGAAAGTTGCTTTCTCCTCGAATCGCAATACCACCGTAAGTGCGCATCATGTTCCTCCTCGGTCCTTGAATATACCAAGATGTCGTCAATAAAACCACTACAAACTGATCTAAATCTCATTGAACACCCTATTCATCATATCCATGAAGGCTACCGCGCGTTAGTCAACCCAAACGGCATAACTAAGAACTCAAAGTGCCCATACCGAGTACGAAATCTTTGTCTTTGCGATATCCGCCTCCTTCACCTTTAGCGGTGATACCCGGACCTTAAATCGATCTTGAAAAATCGACGCACCTTACGGTGATCAAACAAGTCATCTATCCGAGGCGGATACTTGTTTTGATTGTCGACTTATTCGGTTAGCGATAGTCTATACACATCCGTATAGTATCGTCTTTCTTCTTGACAAAGAGTATCGGCGCTCCCCATGGCGAAACACTTGGCACGATAAAGCCTCGGTCCAATAACTCCTGGATCTGAGCCTTAAGCTCCACTAACTCTTTAGGTGCCATCACATGCGGAGCAATGGATCTTTGGCGCATTTAAGCAATGATCTATCCCGAACTCTACCTCACGATCTAGTGGCAAACCCTAAGCTCCTCAGAAACACATCAAGAAATTCCCTAATCGTGTCAGCTGTCTCACAAGCAGACTCTTTAGCCTCCAAGGCATACACATGAACCACATATGCTTCACATCCTTCTTCGACCATCTTCTCGGCTTTTAGGCAGATACCACATTGGATGATAATTCCTCCTATTACCGATCGTAACTACTTCATCACCCATATTTGTTTTGAGAACCATGCGCTTAGCCGCGCAATCCAACTGCACGGTACTTAACCAGCCAATCCATCCCGAGAATCAGATCGAACTCCCCAAAAGGCAGTTCCATTAGATCAGCCACAAATACTATCCCTTGAAGTTCTAGAGGTACGTCTCTATACAGCTTATCTACAACTACAGAGTGACCTAGAGGGCTTATTACGGTCATCTACCTAGAAGATATTTTAGAGTCTAAATCCATGGTCTTCACTATGCTACTTGCAATATATGAATGTGTTGAACCCACATCAATCAAAGTAGTAAATAGAGAACCAAAGATTACAAACGTACCGGTGATGACGTCCGGTGCGTCGCCCTCCTCTCGGTGCCTCGTCGCATATACTAGCCCCGGCTGTCTGGCCTCAGAACTACCTGCACCTCTGTCCGGTGCTCCACGACCCCGACTAGAACCATTACCTCCTCTGCCATTACCTCGGCCCCTCTGCGGTGGTGGTCCGTTATTCTCAGATTGTGTACGGTACGATTCTCGGTGAATCCTAGCCAACTTGCAGACAAATCCCTCACATGGTGATCCAGCGAGCCACACTCAAAACAGCCTTTTCCACCCGTCCAATAACCTCCCCAATGAGCTTTCCCACAACGGTTACACTGCGGCGGTCCTTGCCTAGCAGCAACAAACCTACCCGACTGATTCGGCCCACTCGGTCTAGCCCTTTTCTGCTGATTTCCTGATGACCCAGAAGATCCAAAACTCCTCTTGTGTTGGTTCTTATCCATGCCTTACCTCACAGACTCTTTAATACCCTCGGCTACCTTCGCCTTTTCAACCAGGACGGCAAATTCACGCTCCTGCTGAGGCGCAATCAACAATCTTAATTCGTCTCGCAAGCCATCCTCAAAACGAACACACCTCTCGTGTTCAAGAGCCACCATACCATTGGCATACCGACTCGATTTCGTAAACTCATCAGATTCTTACAACCGATTTACTCCTCGAACTAACCTCGTAAATGCTTTCCGTTGCTCATTAATGTAGTTAGCTCCAACGCACTTTTTACGATAAGCGACCTAAAATAGTCCCAAGTCGGATCTTCTCTGCTTGTACCGTGTCCGAACCATGAGCCACCACTGGTATGACTCATCTCGAGAAGTGATCGATCCCTTTAACTTTTCTTTAGCGATCGGTCTAGATCATCCATGATCCGTTCTGTCGCTTCCAGCCAATATTTAGCAGTGCTGGGAGCAACACCAGAGACACCTCGAAAAACTTTAGCCCCATTTGCCCGAAGTCGCTCAGGCACAGATTTCTTAGCTCCTACGCCTCCACCTACTCTAGCTACCCTTTCCAGAACCCGCAGCATCGCCTGCGATACTACATCGTCCCCAGTTTGTTCCTGAAACTCACCACCTCCAGCTGGTGGCAGAACCGGTATCTCATTCTCTGACCCCTGACCAGATCCCACGGGTTCAGAAACTGTCATCCTACCACGACCTCGTCCACGACCACATCCACCTCGGGTACTCATGATGTATTATCCGGGTTAAGGGCTATTTTATTTTGGCATTGTTTGCATGTTAATGGCTTGCTATGTTGTTGTTTGTGTAGTTTCGGGGCTTAGTTGTAGGCTAGGAGTAAGCCTGAGTAGGTGGTAAAATTTTAGTTTTTGGGCTTTAGGTGATAGGAGCTGAAGGAGTTGGGGGTTATATATTTTATTTGTTGAATTGTGGCATAAGAAAGGAGTTGGTGGAGTGGCAATGCATGCGCCACTTGGAGCATGTGTTGGCGTCAAGTGCAAGGGGGAAGAGGTCTTGGGTTCAAGCTGCGAAGTGGCCACCCTTTGTCTTACTTTTTGACGCCAAGGAGAGGAGAGTTGTAGGCAGTTCAAACTCTGCCTTGGACTAAGTCTTCTCATTTGAATGGTGGGTGGAGATCAAATGGTGGAAGAAGACTTGGTCAAGGGATTTGAATTAGTGGCTTGGGAGTGTTTGGGGGGAGGTTGGCCGGATTTTGGGGAGTGTTCTAGGGGAGGTTGGCCGGTTGGTAAGCTTAGGGAGGAGAGTGCCGAAATTTCACTTAGGCAATGTGTGCATTTTCGGTCATAGGTTGTGTGAAACAAGCCTCTTTTGTGGTCTCTTGGTAAGCCGAATTTCATCCATTTTTTTTTTTTTTGCATTCTTGAAATCGAAACCCCAAGTGTGTTTTCATCTCTTTTTCATTTTTCATTTGTTCTCCTTAAACCGAAAGCCTCAACAATCTTACCTTTGCCGAAAGTACTTGGTGTCCTTTGATTTTTTTTATTAGCTGAATGCCTCTCCCACGTTCTTTTCTTTTTCATTTGTGTTAAACCGAAACCAGCTTTGTGTTTTCTTTTCAACTTGAGCCGAAAGTTCTCTTCTCTCTCCCTTTCTTTTTCATTCATGCTAAGCCGAAACTTGTTCTCCTAAACACCTTCTTCATTTCTTTCCCTCTCAAAACCGAAAGTATTTCCCCTCTGTTCATCTTGATTAAAGGGTGCTAGCCGAAACTTCACTTTCCAAACACTTTTCTCTATTTCTTTTCATTCGAAACCGAGAGCACCTACCTCTTGTTCATTCTTTCTTCTTCTCCAAACCTTGGCCGACTTTCTCCTTCTCAAAGTTGTAATTCTTGTGCTTTATTTTTTTGTCTAAAATCAAACCGAATCCCTCCCTTGTGTTGCCGAATTTCCCTTCCTTCAATTGTGTTTTACTTAGCCAAAACTTTCTCCTCTCTTAGTAGTTGGTCGGCCGATTATTGGTTGTTGTTGGGGTGCTGGTGTTCAATCGGTCTTGTAGGGGGTAAGTGCTAGGCCGAATGGCCATTTCTCCCTTTCTTATGCTTTGTCAATCTTTGGTGTTTGAGAGCCGATTTTGGCATCTGTTAAAAAGGAGTAACGTTTAATTTTGGTAACTGTTTCCATATAGGGCCTTTGGATTTCAGAGCGGTCGATTGGAGAAGCCAAGTGGTAAGTAGTGGTAAGGGATTATCTTGATAGCCTATTCTTTTAGAATGCTATAAGCCAAAGTTTCAAAGGGATTAACCACTTTCTTTATAGGGTGAAGTCGATTACTGAAAGAACCATTGTTGGGTTCGGATTTGGTAGGAAACCAAATCAACTTTAAGGTAAGGGTAAACTGATATACCCTTTGATTTATTTGGTTATGGCCGAATGGTTTAAGGAACTAACCCATAGTTGGCCGATTGTTTTTTGGAGTAAGAGGATTGAGGGCTTTAGATCGGGTTCTTTGGGATTGAGGCTTACGATATATCAGGTGTGTAAACCAACACACTATCTTAACTAAGTAATGTGATAACCTGTTTGTGTAAATGAAACAGTGTGGTTGACTATTTCGATACCCATTGAGGTATGGATACGGATTCGGGTAAGTCCGTTTCATTATGAAATATGTGATGGTATGTGATATCATGGTTATTGGTGTATGTACTTTGAGATGCCATATTGAGTATGTGAGCATGATAGCATGATTGCACGATTTTGCATTTAGTATGATGTGCTATTGGGTGATATGAGAGGAGGGGGAGTATGATATCCGTGTCTTTGGGACACTGTGTCTTTGGGACACCAGAGGTTTGGCACCTCCAGTGGTTTGGTACCACGTATTTTGTGACTTTGGGTCACGGAGGTTTGGCACCTCAAATGCCTCGCCCCAGTGGCTTAGTACCATGATGGGTTGGCCCCACGCTTGATTATACTGGGATTGGCGCTTGATGATTTGGTATCACACGATGGGTTGGCCCCATCATCGGATTTGTGACTACGGTCACGGTGATTTGGTATCACATTGTGTCTTTGGGACACCGGAGGTTTGGCACCTCATTGCGACTCGTCCCTATGGTTTGACACCACCGTGGGTTGGCCCCACTTATGAGATACTGGGATCGTCACTAGTGATTTGGTATCACACGATGGGTTGGCCCCATCATTGGATTATTGTGACTTGGTCACGGTGGTTTGGTACCACAAGATGGATATCGTGACTTTGGGTCACCGGTGGTTTGGCACCACCAGTGGTTTGGTACCACACGGGGTAGAAAAGGTGATATGGTTGGCTAGGATCGGGTGCATCACTTGCATTATTTTGTTATGATGTGTGTTGGCATGTTATATCGGGAGAGGGATTTATGCACTGAGTCTTGCGACTCACTCTCTCCTTTGACTTTTTCAGGTGACACTTAGATGCGGACATGGAGCCGGGATGGACTCGAGGTGCTCATGCCATGCTCAAATAAAGATTTGCTCGGATTTTTATGAAATTTGGTACTTAAGTTTTTATTACTATTTGGGTTTGTAAATGGCCTTTTTAAGTTATGTTTTGTTTATGATAAAAGTGGATTTATAATATGCCTTAACAAATTAATTGGGTTAAATTGTGCTAAAACTTGGAAAGACAACGATTTCAAGTACAAAAGCGATATTTTAAACTATACCATCGGGTATCACACTAAGATTTGGAATAAAGAAGAACTCAAATGTTTTCTAACCTAAACACGTTTTTTTTACTAAGACAAAAATGTTTTTGTAACCATGATAAACAACTCAAACTTCTTAACGAGATAAACCTATTTTGTCTACCCATCGGAGTAAGTTTTTAAAATTTCCGGGTTTTCAAATACATCATCAGATTTCAATCTAACCTACTCAAGTTTTTCTTCAAATACAAAACTTTAGCGAAGTGTTTTCCTCAAACTTTTAAACTCAAACCTAAACCTCTCAAAAACCTTTTTCCCTGTAACATACTAGATTCGGTCGTGGTGTATTGATCGGGTTTGGGGTGTTACAATTGTGGTATCAGAGCTAAGTTCAAGGGCTCGACTGTGGGCCTGAGGCCCAAAATGTTTTCAAATGTCTGTTTTAAGCGTTATGTTTTAGAAAGCATGGTTTGAAAGGCATGACACCGAGTCACCGGCACCAATCCGCCCAGGTAAGTACCCCGTACCATTGTTTGTGATAATGATGTTGATGTGATGGAATGGCTAGTGATAGTAAGACCACCGTAGAGACTGAAACTGATAGGACTCTATGGACTCGTGAAAACAAAACTTCTTTAATAAGCAATATTCATAAGACTTTGCTTTTAACAATTGGAATAATGAGTGATACATAAAATTCTTTAATCGAGCGAGATTTAGTCATGAGTACCGAGGTGGACATGGTCGTGGGCGTGGTCGCAGTAGGATGACAGTTTTGAGCCCGTAGGTTACAGTGAGGGTCGAAAATGAGATACTGATTCGCCACCAGGTGGAGGTGGTGAGTTCAAAGCGATCGGGAGGACGCAGATGTCACAAAGCGATCTCTGGGTTTTAGAAAGGGTAGGCTGGAGTAGGTGGAGGTGTAGGGCTAGGAAATCATGCTGGCGACTTGGGCAAATGAAATTTGAATTCTTTCGAGGTGTCTCGGTGTTGCTCCAAAGACCTTCTTGAGTATTGGTGGAAGTGATGAGCGGATCATGGACGATCTGGACTAAGCTGTTGAAGAGAAATTAAAGGGATCGTATCACTTCTCGAGATGAGTCATACCGGTGGTGGCTCCTTTATTCGAGACAATATTTGCAATTGAAGATCTAACGTGGGACTACTTAGGGCTACTTATCGAGAAAAAATGCGTGGGGCTAACTACATTAATGAGCGGAGGAAAGCATTTACGAGGTTAGTTTAGGGAGCAAATCGTCGAGTATGAGGCGAGTTTCTCAGCCGAGTCGGTATGCGGTATGGTGGCTCTTGAACACGAGAGGTGTGTTCGTTTGAGGATGGCTCGGGACGAATTAAGGTTGATAATTGCGCCCCAGCAGGAGCGTGAATTTGCGGTTCTAGTTGAAAAGGCAAAGGTGGCTGAGGGTATTAAGGAGTCTGTGAGGCAGGGTATGGATAGGAACCGACACAAAAGGAGTTTTGGATCTTTTGGGTCGTCAAGTAAGCGTGAGAAAAGGGCTAGACCGAGTAAATTTGAATCGATCGGGTAGGTTTCTTCTTTGCTAGGTAGGGACCGCTTGTGATGTAACCGTTGTGGGAAGGCTCATTGGGGAGGATGTTGGAATGATGGTAGAGGCTGTTTTGAGTGTGGCTCGCTGGACCACCGTGTGAGGGACTGTCCGTGCAAGTTGGCTAGGATTCAGTCAGAGAATCAGGGCCGTACTCAGTATAGAAATAATAGACCACCACCGCAGAGGGTCGAGGTAATGGTAGAGGAGGTAATGGTTACGGTAGGGGTCGTGGAGCACCGGTAGAGGTGCGAGTAGTTCGAGGCAGACGGTAGGGGTTGGTGTATGTTGCGAGGTGCCGAGAGGAGGCGGCCTTCGGACGTCATTACCGACACGCGTTTTAATCTTTGGTTCTCCATTTCTTGCTTTAATTGATGTGGGTTCAACACATTCATATGTTGCAAGTAGCATAGTGAAGACCATGGATTTAGACTACGAAATATCTTCTAGGCGGATGACCGTAATAAGCCCTCTAGGTCACTTTGTAGTGGTAGATAAAGCGTATAGAGGCGTACCTCTAGAACTCCAAGGGTAGTATTTGAGGTCGATCGATGGAACCGCGTTTGGGGAGTTCGATTGATTCTTGGGATGGGTGGTGGTTAAGTACCGTGCAAAGTTAGGCTGCTGCGGCTAAGCGCATGGTTCGAAACACGTTGAGGGTGATGAGGTAGTTACGATCGGTAATAGGAGGAATTATCATCCAATGTGGTATCTCTTTCCAAAGCCAAGAAGATGGTCGAAAGGGGTGTGAAGCTTATGTGGTGCATGTGTATGCCTTGGAGGCTAAGGAGTCTACTATAGAGGCAGTTGGACGGTTAGGTAATTTCTTGATGTGTTTCACGAGGAGCTTAGGGTTTGCCACTAGATCGAGATGTAGAGTTCGGGATAGATCATTGCGGAGCTGCGCCGATGTCCATAGCTCCGCATGTGATGGCACCTAAAGAGCTAGTGGAGCTTAAGGCTCGAGATCCGAGTTATTGGACCGAGGCTTTATCGGGCCAAGTATTTCGCCTTGGGAGCGCCGGTACTCTTTGTTAAGAAGAAAGCGGTACCATGTGGATGTGTATAGACTACCGCTAACTCGAATAAGTGACGATCAAAAACAAGTATCCACCGCCTCGGATAGATGACTTATTTGATCGGTGAAGGGGGCGTCGGTTTTCTCGAAGATCGACTTAAGGTCTGGGTATCACTAGTTAAGGGTAAAGGAGGCGGATATCTGTAAAACGGCATTTTGTACTCGGTATGGACACTTTGAGTTCTTGGTTATGCCGTTCGGGTTGACTAACGATGGCGACCTTCATGGACATGATGAATAGGGTGTTCCAACGATATCTAGATCGGTTCGTAGTGGTTTTTATCGACGACATCTTGGTATATTCAAGGACTGAGGAGGAACATGATGCCCATTTGCGGGTGGTATTACAGATTCTAAGGGAGAAATAGCTCTATGCGAAGTTGAGAAATCGAGTTACGGCTTAGGGAGGTGACGTTCTTGGGTCATATAGTATCGGCTGAAGGGATTAGAGTGGACCCTCGTAAGATTGAGGCAGTCTTGGATTGGAAGCCGCCAATGTCAGTAGCGGAGATTCGGAGTTTTCTGGGCTTGGCGAGGATACTACCAAGATTTGTAGAGGTTTCTCTTTAATCGTAAAGACCGATGACTAAATTATTGAGAAAAGGGTTCGATTCATTTGACCGAGAAGCGGCAGGAGAGCTTCGATAAGTTGAAGAAGATTTCATTGAAGCTCGGTTACGATTCAACCGAGGTGGTAAGGAATTCTGATGTACTCGATACATCACATACGGGTTTGGGTTATGTCTTGATGCAAGAAGGAAGGTTGTGGCTTACGCATCTCGGCAGATTGAGGCCACATGAGGTAAATTATCCAACGCATGATCCGGAGTTAGCGGTCGTAGTTTTGCCTTAAAGATATGGAGGCATTACTTATACGGAGAGAGATCGATAGTCTACGGATCATAAGAGTCTCAAGTACCTTGACTCGGAAAGACTTGAATCGAGGCGTATGCAGATGGATTGAGTCTTTGAAAGACTACGATTGCTCAATTGAGTATCATCCGCAAGGCTAACGTTGTGGCGTACGCGTTGAGCCGTAAGGTTGTTTTGGATTTAAGAGCGTTGTTTGCCCACTTGAGTTTGTATGACGACGGAGTATTCAGCGCAGAGCTGCAGGTTAAGCCTACTTGGGTTGAGCAGATCAAGAGAAAAATAGTTGTTGGATGAGGTTCTGAGTGCGCAGAGGACACAAGTGCAGAATGATGGTTTGAAGGGTTATAGCTTGTCTAGTGATGGGGTGCTGTGTTTTCAGGGGAAAGCTTGTATGCCGAGGGATTCGGAGCTAAGACAAAAGATTCTTCAGGATGCACATAGCAGTCCCTACGCTATGCATCCTGGAGGTAGCAAAATGTATAGGGACCTCAGAGAACAGATTACGGTGGTAAGATGCTAAAAAAAGAAGTAAGAGTTTGTGGGGAAGTGTCGACATGTCGTGCAGTCAAGGTGAGCATCGATTACCATCTGGGTTGCTTGACCGGTGAAGATCCCACATGGAAGTGGGAAAGGATAACTATGGATTTAAATCGGTGGATTACCGCTTACACCGAGCAAGAAGGATTGATTTGGGTAATTGTGGATCGACTAACCAAATCAGCTCACTTTATTAGGTGAGGATGGATTACTCATTGCGAGAGGTTGGCAAAGTCTGTATGTGTCGAGATAGTGAGATTGCACGGGTGCCGATGTCGATCATCTCGGATAGGGACCCTGAGTTCACGTCAAGGTTACGAAGCGTTGCATCGAGCTCGGGTACACGGTTAGATTTCAAAGGTACGGCATTTCATCCTGGTGATCGAGGCGATCGGAAAAGGTTATCTGATCTTGGAGGACATGTTGCGAAGTTGTGTTACGGATTTGTGGGTAGTTGGGAGGAGTATCTACCGTTAATGAGTTCACTTACAACAACGATTACCAAGTGAGCATCAAGATGGCACCTTATGAGGCGTTATGCGGAGGGAAGTGTCGCTCACCTACTTGTTGGACAGAGTTAAGTGAGCGTCCGTTATTGGGACGAGTTGGTTCTTTGAGACCGAGGGCAAGGTTAGTCGATTCGGACTCGATTGAAAGAAGCTTGGACCGCAGAAGTCTATCCGATCTTAAGCGGAGAGATATTGAATTTCTTTGTGGGAGATCGGGTTTTCTGAAGGTCTCACCGTGGAAGAAAGTATTAAGGTTGGAAGGAAAGGTAAGCTTAGTCGAGGTTTATTGGGTAGTATAAGGTCTTGAGGCGAGTGGGACCGATTACATATCAGCTCGAGTTGCCGGTGAGCTAAGTCGATTCACGATGTATTTCACGTTTGATGCTTAGGTAATATCGCTCGATCCATCGCATGTGGTGACGGTAGAAGAGATTGAGGTAAACACAGATTTGACTATGGAGGAAGAGCCTGTACAGATTTTAGATCGGGATGTGAAGGTTCTGCGCAGGAAGTCTGTGCCTTTGGTTAAGGTTCTTTGGCAAAATCATGGCGTGGAAGAAGCGACGTGGGAACCCGAGGATACGATGAGATAGCAATACCATAACTCTTGACTGGGTAATTTGGTAGAAATTATTTTTAAGGGGGGTAGAACTGTAATATCCCGGGTTAAGGGCTATTTTATTTTGGCATTGTTTGCATGTTAATGGCTTGCTATGTTGTTGTTTGTGTAGTTTCGGGGCTTAGTTGTAGGCTAGGAGTGAGCTGAGTAGGTGGTAAAATTTTAGTTTTGGGCTTTAGGTGATAGGAGCTGAAGGAGTTGGGGGTTATATATTTTATTTGTTGAATTGTGGCATAAGAAAGGAGTTGGTGGAGTGGCAATGCATGCGCCACTTGGAGCATGTGTTGGCGTCAAGTGCAAGGGGGAAGAGGTCTTGGGTTCAAGCTGCGAAGTGGCCACCATTTGTCTTACTTTTTGACACCAAGGAGAGGAGAGTTGTAGGCAGTTCAAACTCTTCCTTGGACTAAGTCTTCTCATTTGAATGGTGGGTGGAGAGCAAATGGTGGATGAAGACTTGGTCAAGGGATTTGAATTAGTGGCTTGGGAGTGTTTGGGGGGAGGTTGGCTGGATTTTGGGGAGTGTTCTGGGGGAGGTTGGCCGGTTGGTAAGCTTGGGGAGGAGAGTGCCGAAATTTCACTTAGGCAATGTGTGCATTTTCGGTCATAGGTTGTGTGAAACAAGCCTCTTTTGTGGTCTCTTGGTAAACCGAATTTCATCCATTTTTTTTCTTTTTTTTGCATTCTTGAAACCGAAACCCCAAGTGTGTTTTCATCTCTTTTTCATTTTTCATTTGTTCTCCTTAAACCGAAAGCCTCAATAATCTTACCTTTGCCGAAAGTACTTGGTGTCCTTTGATTTTTTTTATTAGCCGAATGCCTCTCCCACCTTCTTTTCTTTTTCATTTGTGTTAAACCGAAACCAGCTTTGTGTTTTCTTTTCAACTTGAGCCAAAAGTTCTCTTCTCTCTCCCTTTCTTTTTCATTCATGCTAAGCCGAAACTTGTTCTCCTAAACACCTTCTTCATTTCTTTCCATCTCAAAACCGAAAGTATTTCCCCTCTGTTCATCTTGATTAAAGGGTGCTAATGAAACTTCACTTTCCAAACACTTTTCTCTATTTCTTTTCATTCAAACCGAGAGCACTTACCTCTTGTTCATTTTCTTCTTCTCCAAACCTTGGTCGACTTTCTCCTTCTCAAAGTTGTAATTCTTGTGCTTTATTTTTTTGTCTAAAATCAAATCGAATCCTCCCTTGTGTTGCCAAATTTCCTTCCTTCAATTGTGTTTTACTTAGCGAAACTTTCTCCTCTCTTAGTAGTTGGTCTACCGATTATTGGTTGTTGTTGGGGTCTTTGGTGTTCAATCGGTCTTGTAAGGGGTAAGTGCTAGGCGAATGGCCATTTCTCCCTTTCTTATGCTTTGTCAATCTTTGGTGTTTGAGAGCCAATTTGGCATCTATTAAAAGGAGTAACGTTCAATTTTGGTGCTTGTTTCCATATAGGGCCTTTGGATTTGAATGCCGATTGGAGAAGCCAAGTGGTAAGTAGTGGTAAGGGATTATCTTGATAGCCTATTCTTTTAGAATGCTATAAGCCAAAGTTTCAAAGGATTAACCACTTTCTTTTTAGGGTGAAGCCGATTCTTTGAAAGAACCATTGTTGGGTTGGATTTGGTAGGAAACCAAATCAAGTTTAAGGTAAGGTGGTGATATACCCTTTGATTTATTTGGTTATGGCGAATGGTTTAAGGAACTAACCCATAGTTGGCGATTGTTTTTAGGAGCAAGAGGATTGAGGGCTTTAGATCGGGTTCTTTGGGATTGAGGCTTACGATATATCAGGTGTGTAAACCAACACACTATCTTAACTAAGTAATGTGATAACTTTGTTTGTGTAAATGAAACAGTGTGGTTGACTATTTCGATACCCATTAAGGTATGGATACGGATTCGGGTAAGTCCGTTTCATTATGAAATATGTGATGGTATGTGATATCATGGTTATTGGTGTATGTACTTTGAGATGCCATATTGAGTATGTGAGCATGATAGCATGATTGCGATTTTGCATTTAGTATGATGTGCTATTGGGTGATATGAGAGGAGGGAGTATGATATCCGTGTCTTTGGGACCTTTGTGTCTTTGGGACATCGGAGGTTTGGCACCTCCGGTGGTTTGGTACCACGTATTTTGTGACTTTGGGTCACGGAGGTTTAGCACCTCGGCGTCTCGTCGTGGCTTAGTACCACGGTGGGTTGGCCCCACGGTTGATTATCTGGGATTGGCGCGGTGATTTGGTATCACCACGATGGGTTGGCCCCATCATCGGTTTGTGACTCGGTCACGGTGATTTAGTATCACATTGTGTCTTTGGGACACGGAGGTTTGGCACCTCATTGCGACTCGTCCACGTGGTTTGACACCACAGTGGGTTGGCCCACTTATGAGATCTGGGATCGTCGCTAGTGATTTGGTATCACGATGGGTTGGCCCCATCATTGGATTATTGTGACTTGGTCACCGGTGGTTTAGTACCACAGTATGGATATCGTGACTTTGGGTCACCGGTGGTTTAGCACCACCGGTGGTTTGGTACCACGGGGTAGAAAAGGTGATATGGTTGGCTAGGATCGGGTGCATCACTTGCATTATTTTGTTATGATGTGTGTTGGCATGTTATATCGGAGAGGATTTATGCCTTGAGTCTTGCGACTCACTCTCTCCTTTGACTTTTTGGTGACACTTAGATGCGGACATGGGCAGGGATGGACTCGAGGTGCTCATGCCATGCTCAAATAAAGATTTGCTCGGATTTTTATGAAATTTGGTACTTAAGTTTTTATTACTATTTGGGTTTGTAAATGGCCTTTTTAAGTTATGTTTTGTTTATGATTAAAGTGGATTTATAATATGCCTTAACAAATTAATTGGGTTAAATTGTGCTAAAACTTGGAAAGACAACGATTTCAAGTACAAAAGCGATATTTTAAACTATACCATCGGGTATCACACTAAGATTTGGAATAAAGAAGAACTCAAATGTTTTCTAACCTAAACACGTTTTTTTACTAAGACAAAAATGTTTTTGTAACCATGATAAACAACTCAAACTTCTTAACGAGATAAACCTGTTTTGTCTACCCATCGGAGTAAGTTTTTAAAATTTCCGGGTTTTCAAATACATCATCAGATTTCAATCTAACCTACTCAAGTTTTTCTTCAAATACAAAACTTTAGCGAAGTGTTTTCCTCAAACTTTTAAACTCAAACCTAAACCTCTCAAAAACCTTTTTCCCTGTAACATACCAAATTCGGTCGTGGTGTATTGACCGGGTTTGGGGTGTTACACATGACTAAATCTCGTCTGATTTAAAGAATTTTATGTATCAGTAATTATTCCACTGTTTAAAAGAAAAGTCTTATGAATATTGCTTATTAAAGAAGTTTCGTTTTCGCGAGTCCATAGTGTCCTATCAGTTTCAGTCTCTAAGGTAGTCTTACTATCACTAGCCATTCAATCACATCTCATCAATATCATTATCACAAACAATAGTGCAGGTACTTACAGGCGGATTGGTGCTGGGAGACTCGGTGCCATGCCTTTCAAACCATACTTTTTAAAACATAACACTTAAAGCAGACTTTTGAAAACATTTTGGGCCTCGGACCCACAGTAGAGCCTTTGAACTTGGCTCGATACCACAATTGTAACACCCCAAACCGGTCAATACACCGGCATAGAATCGGTATATTCTGGGGAAAAGGATTTTGGGAGGTTTAGGTATAAGTTTAAAAGTTTGAGGAAAACACTTTGCTAGATTGTGTGTTTGAAGAAAAACTTGAGTGGGTTGATTAAAATCTGATGATGTATTTGAAAACCCAAAAATTTTGAAAACTTAATCAGGTGTGTAGGTAAAATGAGTTTATCCCATTTAGAAGTTTAAGTTGTTTCTTATTATTACAAAAACATTTTGACTTAGTAGAGAATCGAGTTTAAGTTAGAAAAAGCATTTGAGTTCTCTTTATCCCAAATCATCGTGTGATACCCGATGGTATAGTTGAAAATATCGCTTTTGTAGTTTTGAAATCGTTGTCTTTCCAAGTTTTAGCACATTTTAACCCAATTAATTTGTTAAGGCATATTATAAATCTACTTTAAACATAAACATAGCAAAACATCATTTTAAAAGGCCATTTACAAACCCAAATAAACCCAAATAGAATTAAATAAGCTAATGTACCAAATTTTATAAAAAGTCTGAGCAGCTCCTTATTTAAGCAAGGCATGGGCACCTCGAGTCCATCCCGGCTCCATCTCTGCGTCTAAGTGTCACCTGAAATGTCAAAGGAGAGAGTGAGTCGCAAGACTCAGTGTGTAAATCCCCTCCGATAATACAACATGCTAACACACATCATAGCAAAGCAATACAATTAATGCACCTGTCCTAACCATCCATTACACCTTCTCTACCCGTGTGGTACCAAACCTTTGGTGGTGCCAAACCACCGTGACCCAAAGTCACGATATCCATAATGTGGTGCCAAACCTTTGGTGACCGAAGTCACGAATAATCCGATGATGGGGCCAACCCATCGTGTGATACCAAATCACTAGCGACAATCCCCGTATCTCATAAGTGGGGCCAACCCACGGTGGTGTCAAACCACGAGGGACGAGTCGCAATGAGGTGCCAAACCTCGGTGTCCCAAAGACACGAGTGTGATACCAAATCACTTTGGTGACCATGATACAAATCCGATGATGGGGCCAACCCATCGTGTGATACCAAATCACTTGGCGTCAATCCGTATAATCAAGCGTGGGGCCAACCCACCGTGGTGCTAAGCCACCGGGGAGACGCCGAGGTGCCAAACCTCTGGTGACCCAAAGTCACAAAATATATGGTACTAAACCCTTTGGAGGTGCCAAACCTCCGTGACCCAAAGTCACAGTGTCCCAAAGACACGGATGTCATACTCCCCCTCCTCTCATATTACCCATACATGTCATACTGACTCATGCACAATATGCAAATCATGGAATTCATGTCAACATGCCCAATATCGCATCTCATAGCACATATATCATGCATCATAATATTAAATGTATCAACAATAGAACTCGTAACGCTACGGACTTACCCGAATCCGTGAACATACCCTATCGGGTATCAAGACAATCATCACTGTTTCACTTGTTACAACACAGATTATTAATTTATTACTAAGAAATCAGTGTGTTAGCGTACACACCTATAAGCCTTAACCGACAAACCACTAAGATCCTTGATAACCTCGATAACCTTTGCTCCTATAAACCGGCCAAACAAGAGATTAGCATCCTAGGCTATTCGGCCAAAACAGAACATACCAAAAAGAGTCAACACTTGAAACCCGAGACCTACCTACACGCTTTTGAACACTAGCCCACACACCAAGTGCTCCTGCTCCACTTCCTACAATCGGCAACCAATCAAAGATAATAGCCTTCGGCCTAAACAAATACCAAGCGATTAGGCGTTAAAACAATCCCTTACCACCACTTACCAACCGATCAACAGAGCGAGGCTAAGCTTGACCGCTTGAAATCTCAATGCCCTACGATAAAAGCGATTCCAAACAAATGATCACTATACTTCTAAACAAACACCAAAACCAACTCTTACCTTTGAAGATGCCGACAGAGAATGTAAGCAGAACATAAGCATTGGCCTTACCTACTACCTTTTCCAATGATTGGAAACAAAACCCCAAAAGATCTACACTACACCCACAATTTAGCCAAGGTGATCGTAAAAGAAAAGGAAATTTGATACAAGAGGTGAAGGTTCGGCTAAATAGTTTTAGAAAAGAAAGGTAATCAAGATGAGCAGAGGGAATACTTTCGGTTTTGAGAGGGAAAGAAATGAAGAAGGTGTTTAGGAGAACAAGTTTCGGCTACTACTCTTCAAGAAAGGGAGAAAGAAAGTGTGAGAAGAAGATGCTAGTTTCGGCTTAGCATGAATGAAAAAGAAGAAGAAAGGAGGGTTCGGCCAAATAATAAAAGGGAGAACAAGAAGCAAAATCAGAGATCAAGGGAGCATTCGGCTACTACTAAAAAAAAATGATGGAAACAACAAAGCAAATTCGGCACAGGTAAGATTGTTGAAGCTTTCGGTTTAAGGAGAACAAATGAAAATGAAAGATGAAAGCACTTGGGGTTTCGGTTTCAAGAATGAAGAAAAATAAAATGGGAGAGTTTTCTTGAAATTCGGCTTACCAAAAGACCAAAAGAAAAACTTGTTTGACACTAGCTATGACCGAAAATGCATAAATTGTCTAAGTGGAAATTCGGCACTCCCCTCCCCAACACTTTCCAACCGACCACAACTCCCCCAACATCTCCTCAAAAACCGGCCAACCTCCCCCCAAACACTCCCAAGCCACCAATTCAAATTACCATGACCAAGTCTTCCTCCACAATTTGCTCTCCACCCACCATTTGAATAGGAAGACTTAGTCCAAGGCAAAGTTTGAACTGCCTACAACTCCTCCCCTCCATGCCGTCAAAATGGAACTAAAATGTGGGATTTTTGCAGCTTGAACACAAGACCTCTCCCCCTTGCAATTGACGCCAAACACATGCTCTAAGTGGCGCATGCTTTGCCACTTTGCTAGCTCCTCACTTGTGCTCAAGAACACCAATTAATATACATAAGACCCAGCTCCTTCAGCTCCTATCACATAAAGCCCAAAAACTAAAATTTTCCCACCTACTCAGGCTCACTCCTAGCCTACAACTAAGTCCCAACAACAACAAAATAACAACATAGCAAGCCATTAACATGCAACCAATGCCAAAATAAAATAGCCCTTAACCCGGGATATTACACTTTCTCTTCAGCTTCTTTAACCAAATCAACCCCGTGAATTTGGTTCTCCTTGAGTTCAGTCCAAAACAAGAGAGTTCGACACTTACACCCATATAGGGCCTCATGAGGCGCCATCTTTAAGCTCGACTGAAAGCTATTATTATAGGCGAATTCTATCAATGGGAGAAACTTTTACCAACTGCCTTGGAATTCCAAAACACAACATCTGAGCATGTCCTCGAGTACTTGAATTAACCTATCCGACCGAATCGTCACCGAGGGTGAAAAGTCAGATTAAAACTTAATTTTGTACCCAAAGCTTCTTGCAGCTTCTTCCAAAATTTGGACGTGAATCTCGGATCTCTATCCGATATGATCGATAAGGGAACTCTGTGAAGTCTTACTATTTCTGAAACTTACAAGTTTTCCAACTTGTTTAAGGAGTAATCCACTCGTACAGGTATAAAGTTGGCTGACTTCGTGAGTCTATCAACCACTACCCAAACAACATCTTTTTTGCTCGGAGACAACTGTAAACCCATTCTAAAATCCATGGTGATACGGTCCCATTTCCATTTGGGGACTAAGACAGGCTGAAGTAAACCCGAAGGCACTTGGTGTTCAGCCTTTACTTGTTGACAAATAAGACATATTGAAAAGAACTTTGAAATATCTTTCTTCATTTTCACCACCAATATTGTTGCTTCAAGTCACTATACAGCTTTGTACTTCCTGGATGTACAGACAAACATCCGTTATGTGCTTCGTACAAAATTCTCTGAATAAACCCCTCTTTCCTCAATACACAAACTCTATCTCTAAACATGAAGTATCCATCAAAATTAATCCAAAAGTCGAATTTAGCATATGACTCGCATTGAGCTCTCTTGACTTGCAACTCACTATCTTCTGTCTGAGCCTTAAAGATCTCTTGAAGAAACATTGGTCTAGCTCTTGACTCAACTAAAAGGGAGCCATTGTCGAATAAGGATATCCTTGAATTCAATGCTCTTAAAGTAAATAGAGACTTCCTGCTCAAAGCATTGGTGACTACATTTGCCTTTCCTGGATGGTAGTCGATGACCAACTCATAATCTTTTATCAACTCTAGCCATCTTCTTTGTCTTAAGTTCAACTTTTTCTGTGTCATCAAGTACTTCGGACTTTTGTGATCGGTAAAAATCTGACATTTTTCACCATATAAATGGTGTCTCCAAATCTTCAAAGCGAAGACTATGGCAGCCAATTCCAGATCATGCATCGGAGAATTATTCTCATGAGGCTTCAACTGTCTGGAGGCATAAGCAATCACCTTGCCTTCTTGCATGAGTACACAGCCCAATCCATTTAAGGATGCATCACTGTAGACTATAAATTCTTTCCCTGATTCGAGTTGTATTAAGACTGAAGCTCCGGTCAACACTGCTTTCAACTTCTCGAAACTTTGTTGGCATCGTTCTGTCCACTCAAACTTCACATTTTTCTGTAAGAGTTTAGTCATCGGGGTTGCGATCATGGAAAACCTGTAACAGACTGAATTTAATCCTAATCGGAACAGTGGTTTCGGGACCACAAATCTGAGTTTGAGAAATATTTTAATATTATATTTTGTGTTTATTTATGTGAATTAAAGTGTGTGAAAGTCTCGTAGAAAAATTTTATTGTTTGTGTGTTTAATTTAGAAAAAGGACTTAATCGCATAAAAAGTAAAAGTTGCAAACTATAGTGATATGTGCTAAATTGATTATGGCTTTTTAATATGGAGTATCAAAAGGGAAATTAACCCATTTTTATGTGTAGTGGGCGGCATATACCAAGAATAACCTTAGTATTAATTATTTATATATTAAAGTAAAAAGGTTAATTTAGTAATCCAACAATTACATAATATATGTTTATCAAAACACAAAAAAAATAAACATGCTTTCTCCATCTTTCTCTTGACCGAATATTGAAGAAAGAAAAGGGAGCTAAGTTTTTTGATTTTCGATTACTTTCCAAGCCAAATTCAAGGTAAGTCTTTAGTCGGTTCTTGAAAATTTTTACGTTTTGAGATCGTTGCTTGAATAAATAATCGACCCATGTTAGAATTTTTAAAAATAAGCATGCTTGATGTTCGCCATTGACATGTTCTTGTGGTTTTGATGTTTGATGTTTTAAATTAAAGATATTTTTAAGATTACTATAATTGGTATTGGAAATTTTGGTGAATTTGAGTATTTAGGGCTAATTTGTAAAAATAAATTTTTAGAGGGGCTTATTTGAAAAATAAATGAAATAAATGGACTTATAGGGTCCTTGGGAATATTTTGCCCTTGAGTATTGTAATGGAATTTTGTTTATTTTGTGTTTTGTGCTAATCGGACCAAGTTGCAAAAATGTGAAATAGTAGGGGTAAAATGGTAAATTACATATCTAAGTGTTTTGGGACTAAATTGAATTGAAATATACTTGAATGAGCTGAATTTAATGTGTTTTAGATCAAGAGAAAAGAAAAATAGAATTGGATCGGGGAAAGACGAAAGTTCTCGAATAGCCAGTCTAAGTTGTCCGTCGACAGTCGAGGTAAGTTCTTAAGTTAAAGTTCATTAAAGAAATAATTATGAAAGTGTGAAATGAAATTAATTGATTAAATTGAGTAAGATATGGGTGTTAGCCGAATGTGTATGTTTTACATTGGGATGATTATGTTTGCAAGATAATATGAATTAGTATATTTGGTTTGACAAGTGAATTGGTTTATGTGAATATGAATTGATAGTGGTTTATGTGTTAAGAAATGTAAGTTGATGAATTGATTTGATAAACAGTTCGGGCCTATTACCTAACAGGCCTCGTGCCGGTGACATATTTGGGCTTTGTGCCTAGCAGGCTTAGTGTCGGTGACATATTCGGGCTTTGTGCCTAGCAGGCTTAGTACCGGTGACATATTCTAGCTTTGTGCCTAGCAGGCCTTGTGCCGTGACATATTCGGGCTTCGTGCCTAGTAGGCTTACTACCGGTGATATATTTTGGCTTCGTGCCTAGCAGGCTTAATGCGGGTGATGCGTTTTAAATGAAGAAACCTTAAATTACTCAAGGTGAAACGTAGTTAATCTATCAAGTAAACACTCGAGTAAACGTAAGTCCCTTTTTCATTTACCGAGAGCAAGGTAAGTTATGTCTAATATTAACTGAATTTGAATGATACGATAGAAATGGTATAATGTGAAATTGAACTTATGATCAAAAGTATGAGTAGTATGTGATTGAAATTGAGATTGAATATAATATTTTGGTAGACTTGATTATGAATAGAAATGTTCATTGAAATATGACTTTGAGTGGGATAACATAGACGATGTGAATGGTGGATGTATATGATTTGAAATAATGTGATTAATGTAATGCATATACCTTGTGTTTTGATATATTATAAGTTTAAGGTAAACAAGTGAAACAATTAGGTTAATGAACTATGGTATTCGGCCTTACACAAATTCGTGTATTGAAATGTTTATTTTACATTGTTAATGGTAACTATTATATGTATTGGTGTTTGGACATTGTATTACCATTAACTTAAAACTTACTAAGCTAGTGTGCTTACTTTATATATATTGGTCTTTCTGTTTTATAGATCGTAGACTCAGCTAAGGACTCAGAGGATCGTCAAGAAAGTCAACCACACTATCACCCCTTTTTGGTACATAATCTTAGTTTTAAATCGAAGGCATGTATAGGTTAGACAAAGGTTTAGACTAAGAACATTCGGTTTTGTATATATGTATAGCCTTGAAAAAATGGCTATTTCTTTTGGTCAAGTTTAATTCCTATGCTCTTGATATAATGGTTTTATTATCATATTAATGGATGTGAAGTTCGGTCATGGTTTAATCATAAAGGGAAAGTGGTCATATGATATACATGTTGTGGTGTGTGGTAATATGTTTTAATAAGGAAGATAATGACGGATGTCTAATGAGTTATAATATCTAGTATACTAAATAAGTAATATGCCTATTATATATAGATGTGTTGCTTTTGGGATAAGCATGACATATTGATGTATTTTGCATTTGTTTTGATTTGGGTATGGTCTATTATATGCGAAATGAGGTTGATGTGTATATGTTTGGAATATAGGTGATTTATGTGTTGCTTGTTAATTTGATTTATTAGTGATAGTTGAGCTAAGCCATGTGTTCATTATTAATGAAAAAGAAAAATATAGGTTTGAGGTATTTAGGAAGAATTATGGTGCTATGCTCGAATGATTTCAGCTATGTGAAAATTTTAGTTATGAAATAAAGTATAAATATTAAAAGTAGCTATAAAGATTCGGTTGCTATTATTAAGAAATGAATATGTTCATAATTGTTAAGTGCAAAACCAAAGGGTAAGCGAAATGGTATGGTTATTTCAATGTGATAAATTAGGAAGTTCAAGTATGTTTTGTATATGTATATTAGATTGAGTATATATAAATTGTAAGATTAATTGTATGCAATCGTAAATGTAACTTTTGCTTATAGGGTAAGGTCGCCTTTTATATATATACATATACATCAATAGTACATTCGGTCATATGGTAATAATGCTATGTTTGTATGTGCATTTGATTTTTTAAAATAATAATAAAATATAAATGGTTCGGTTGTTTTAATAGGTACTTATATTGTAGTAAAAGCGAATGGAAATAGTTTATATTAATTGAAACTTGATTTATGTCCGATATAGGGTATGAAATGATATAAGTTGGGTTATGCTTTAATTGTATATATATACTATGAATGTTTAAGTTATATGGTTCAAATATTTTATATATTAAGTACCTGTAATAAATCTTGTTGCACGTTATTTAATTAAATGGATTGAAATGTTATATGAAATAGAAAAGATAGCACTATTTGTGCCTGAATTTTAATGAAAGTCTATATGGAATTGAGTTTAGTTCGGTAATACCTCGTAACCCTAATTCGGTGATGGATACGGGTTAGGTGTGTTACATTTTATTGGTATCAGAGCTACAGTTTAGTCGATTCTAGGACTATTGTAGTGAGTAAGAGTCTAGCTATACATGCCTTTAAATTGTATATATGATAGTGTGGTGACTTCTGACAATTTCAATTGTATTTTATATAGTAAATGGATTTCGATCCCGATAGAAGCTGTAGCTAATGATGTAGAGAGCGTTGCGCCTGGTCTCGCACGTAGATCAGCACCATTAGACTCTCGACCAATTTCGGGTAGCCATGAGGGGGAGGCTAAACAAGCCTTCTATCAGATGATGAACGAATGGTTTACCCAGTTTATTCAGACTAATCCGGCTGTACAACAACCTCCACCCCCGCATAATCCAACTCCGATACCTTTAGCACCCCCGATGATAGATCCGATGAGATCTAACAGACCTCCCATTGATAAAATCAGGAAATATGGGGCCGAGGAATTCAAGGCCAATGATAATGATGACGCAGAGCGAGCCGAGATGTGGCTTGATAACACTATTCGGGTACTCGATGAGTTATCTTGTACTCTTGAAGAATGCCTAAAGTGTGCTATATCTCTACTTCGGGACATTGCCTATCACTGGTGGAACACATTGGTATCCATAGTTCGAAAGAAAAGTAACTTGGGACTTCTTCCAAATTGAGTTTCAGAAGAAATATATCGATCGAGATTCATCGATCGAAACATAAAGAATTTTGGAATTAAAATAAATTGCATGGTGTGACGAAATATGGACGAAAGTTTGTCAGATTGAGCCGTTATGCTCGGAAGTGTATATCTACCGAAGCCATTATGTGTAAAAGATTTGAAGACGGCCTAAATGAAGACACAAAGTTACGTGTTGGCATTCTTGAAATCAAAGAGTTTGTGACATTAGTCGAGCGAGCTTGTAAAGCCGAAGAGCTCGAAAAGGAGAAAAGAAAACCTGAAGTTGAAGCTAGAAACACTCGAAAAAGATCATCGAGTAAAATTTTCCATTCTGTGCATAAGAAGTTCAGAGATGACCCTAGTCGACATAAAGCTACTTCAGACTTGCCTAGACGTGATCGACCTCCAGTGAGTTCCCGAGCCACTTCGATAGCTAGTGTCGGTAATGTTCCATAGAACCGGGCCGAGTGTAAACATTGTGGGAAATGGCATCCTGGGAGTTGTAGAGTTCGTGATCGGTCCTGCTTTAAATGTGGATCGTTGGATCATTTTATTCGAGAGTGCCCAATGTTAGTCGAGCAAAATGCAACTCAGAACACTAGACCGAGCAGTGCGCCAGCACGGGGTAGACCACTCAGGCATTCAGGCAATGTAGGTGGCAATCAGAGAGGGACGAAGGACACCGCAATATAATCAGAGGCTAAAGCTCCAGCTAGAGCTTATGCTACACGAGCCAAAGAGGATGCTTCCTCCCCCGATGTCATTACCGGTACTTTCACCCTTTATGATACTACTGTGATTGCATTGATTGATCCTGGTTTGACTCATTCATATGTGTGTGAAACTCTAGTATTCGGTAAGACTCTGCCAGTCGAGTCTACTGAGTTTGTGATTCGTGTGTCCAACCCTTTGGGTAGATGTGTACTTGTTAATAAAGTGTGTAGAGGTTCCTCTTTGATGATTTGGGATTCTTGCTTCCCAGCAGATTTAATGTTGTTGCCCTTCGATGAGTTCGATATAATTTTGGGAATGGACTGGTTAACTTCACATGATGCAGTGGTGAATTGCAAAAGAAAGCTGATTGGTTTAAGATGTCAGAATGGTGAGATCATCATAATTGAATCCAGTGATTTAAGTGGGTTTCCTACAGTAATATCCTCGATGTTGGCCCGAAAGTATGTGAGAAAAGGGTGCGAAGCTTATTTGGCCTATGTACTGGATGATAAAGTGTCTGAAAAGCATATTGAATCATCTGGGTTATATGTGAATACCGGATGTGTTTCTTGAAGAACTATCGGGTTTACCACCGAAGATGAGAGATTGAGTTCGACATTGAATTAGCATCGGGAACGACTCCGATCTCGATCGCTCCGTATCGGATGGCACCTACTGAGTTGAAAGAGTTGAAAGCACAATTGCAAGAGTTAACAGATAGGGGCTTTGCACGATCGAAGTTTCTCTCCTTGGGTGCACTGTTCTTTTTGTGAAGAAGAAAGATGGAGCGATGCGAATGTGTATTGATTATCGGCAATGAATAAGGTAACTATAAAGAATAAGTACCGTTACCTCGGATTGATAATTTGTTTGATCGGTTGAAAGGGGCTTGATATTTTCAAGATAGATTTGAGATCGGGTTATTATTAGTTGAGAGTCGAGAGATGAGATGTGCCAAAGAGGCGCATTCGGACGAGGTACGAACATTTTGAGTTTGGTTATGCCTTTTGGACTCACTAATGCACTGCTATTTTATGGATCTAATGAATCGGGTCTTCAAGCAGTTTTGGATCGGTTTTAGTAGTGTTTATTGATGATATACTAATCTACTCCAAAGATGAAACCGAGCATGATGAGCATTTGAGATTAGTGCTACAAACTTTGCGAGATCAATAGTTGTATGCAAAGTTTAGTAAGTGTGGGTTCTGGATGAATGAAGTCAGCTTCTTGGGTCATGTTGTTTCAGCATCAGGTATTTGGGTGGATCCAAACAAAATAGCAGCTATACTCGATGGGAAACCACCAAAGAATGTTTCCAAGATTCGAAGCTTTCTAGGCCTTGCAGGATACTACAGAAGGTTTGTAAAAGGTTTTTCTATGATAGCTACACCTTTAACAAGGCTACTACAGAAAGATGTCAAGTTTGAGTGGTCAGAAAAGTGTCAGAAAAGTTTCGAACAATTGAAAGCTCTTTTGACCGAAGCTCCAATGTTAACTCAGCCTGAATCGGGTAAAGAATTTGTCATTTTTAGTGATGCTTCTTTGAATGGGTTGTTTTGCGTTTTGATGCAGGAAGGCAAAGTTATAGCCTACGCTTCGAGAAAATTGAAGCCGCACGAAAGAAATTATTCGACTCACGATCTGGAATTAGTAACCATTGTTTTCGCATTGAAAATTTGGCGTCATTACTTATTCGGCGAGAAATGTCACGTTTATTTGGATCATAAAAGTCTAAAGTATTTGATGACTCTGAAAGATTTAAACTTGAGACAACGCAGATGGTTAGAATTGTTGAAAGACTATGAGTTGGTGATTGACTACCATCCGGGAAAAGCCAATGTTGTTGCAGATGCGCTAAGTTGAAAATTATTATTTGCTCTTCGTGCAATGAACGCACAGATGGTTATGTCTGGTGATGGTTCGATCTCAGCCGAGTTAAAGCAAGACCGATGTTTATTCAGCAAATTTGTGATGCACAAAAAGTTGACAAAGATTTGATTGCTAGATGAATTCAGTGCGAAAAAGATACGGAATCAGAGTTTCAAATTGATGCAAATGACTGCTTGAACTTTAAAAGCCGAATATGTGTTCCAAAGAACTCGGAGTTGATTCAGATGATTCTGAGTGAGGCTCATAGTAGTCGATTATCGATACATCCGGGTAGCATGAAAATGTATAATGATTTGAAATAGTTTTATTGGTGGCCTGGCATGAAACGGGATATATCTAAATTTGTGTCAAAGTGCTTAATTTGTCAGCAAGTAAAAGCCGAGCATCAAGTGCCTTCTGGGTTGCTTCAGCCGATCATGATACCTGAATGGAAATGGGATAAAATCACTATGGATTTTGTATCTGGTTTCCTATGACACCGAGCAAAAAAGATGCAGTCTGGGTTATAGTAGATAGACTAACCAAATCAGCTCATTTTGTACCAGTTCGTATGGACTTCTCACTTGATAAACTTGCTGAGTTGTATATATCTCAAATCGTGAAATTACATGGTGTGCCTAGTTCTATTATCTCAAACAGAGAATCGAGATTCACATCGCGATTGTGGAAGAAGTTGTAGGATGCTTTAGGTACTAAACTTCATCTTAGCACTGCCTTTCACCCGCAAACAGACGGTCAATCTAAGCGAACCATTCAAACACTTGAGGACATGTTGAGATGTTGCGTTCTCGAGTTTGAAGGTACGTGGAAAAAGTACTTACCTTTGATTGAATTTTCTTATAATAACAGTTTTCAATCAAGTATCAAAATGGCACCCTATGAAGCTCTATATGACCGCAAGTGTAAATGCGCCATTGTCTTGGACCGAGCTCGGTGAGAACAAGATACAAGGGTTGATTTGATTAAAAAGACCGAAGTAAAGTGGCTATAATCAAAGATAGTTTGAAAGTCGCATCAGATCATCAAAAGTCTTACGCTGATTTGAAACATAAAGATATAGAATTTCAAGTCGGAGATCGGGTATTCTTGAAAGTATCTCCATGGAAGAAAGTACTTCGTTTTGGTCAGAATGGCAAATTGAGTCCGTAATTTATCGGACCGTATGAAATCATCGAACGTATTGGGCCTGTTGCTTATAGGTTGAAGTTACCCTTTGAATTAGAGAAGATACATGATGTATTTCATGTTTCTATTCTCCGTAGATACAGATTAGATCCGTCACATGTGATTGCTCCATCTGAGATTGAAATCGACCTGATATGACGTACGAGGAAGAACCAATTCGTATTCTAGCTCGGGAAATGAAAGAATTGAGAAACAAGAGAATTCCATTAGTGAAAGTTTTATGGAATCGGCACGAAGTTGAAGAAGCTACACGGGAGCCTGAAGATTCAATGAGGCAACAATATCCGACTGTGTTTAACGGTAAGATTTTCGGGGACGAAAATCCTTAAGGGGAGAGTTGTAATGAATCGAATTTGACCCTAATCGAACAATGGTTTTGGGACCATGAATCCAAGTCGAGAAATATTTTAATATTATATTTTGTGTTTATTATATGTGAATTAATGTGTGTGAAAGTCTCAGAGAAAAATTTTATTGTTTGTGTGTTTAATTTAGAAAAGGACTTAATCGCATAAAAAGTAAAAGTTGCAAACTATAGTGATATGTGCTAAATTGATTATGGCTTTTTAATATGGAGTATCAAAAGGAAATTAACCCATTTTATGTGTAGTGGGCGGCATATACCAAGAATAACCTTACTATTAATTGTTTATATATTAAAGTAAAAGGTTAATTTAGTAATCCAACAATTACATAATATATGTTTATCAAAACACAAAAAAAAAAACATGTTTTCTCCATCTTTCTCTTGACCGAATATTGAAGAAAGAAAATGGAGCTAAGTTTTTGATTTTCGGTTACTTTCAAGCCAAATTCAAGGTAAGTCTTTAGTCGGTTCTTGAAAATTTTTATGTTTTGAGATCGTTGCTTGAACCAGAATCTGACCCATGTTAGAATTTTTAAAAATAAGCATGCTTGATGTTCGCCATTGACATGTTCTTGTGGTTTTGATGTTTGATGTTTTAAATTAAAGGTATGTTTAAGAATAATATAATTGGTATTGGAAATTTTGGTGAATTTGAGTATTTAGGGCTAATTTGTAAAAATAAATTTTTAGAGGGGCTTATTTGCAAAATAAATGAAATAAATGGACTTATAGGGTCCTTTTGAATATTCAGCCCTTGAGTGTTGTAATGGAATTTTGTTTATTTCGTGTTTTGTGCTAATGGGACCAAATTGTAAAAATGTGAAATAGTAGGGGTAAAATGGTAAATTACATATCTATGTGTTTTGGGACTAAATTGAATTGAAATATACTTGAATGATTTGAATTTAATGTGTTTTAGATCAAGAGAAAAGAAAAACAGAATTGGATCGGGGAAAGACGAAAGTTATCGAATAGCCGATCTAAGTTGTTCGGCGACAATCGAGGTAAGTTCTTAACTTAAAGCTCATTAAAGAAATAATTATGAAAGTGTGAAATGAAATTAATTGATTAAATTCAGTAAGATATGGGTGTTAGCCGAATGTGTATGTTTTACATTGGGATGATTATGTTTGCAAGATAATATGAATTAGTATATTTGGTTTGACAAGTGAATTGGTTTCTGCGAATATGAATTGATAGTGGTTTATGTGTTAAGAAATGTAAGTTGATGAATTGATTTGATAAACAGTTCGGGCTTATTACCTAGCAGGCCTCGTACCGGTGGCATATTTGGGCTTTGTGCCTAGCAGGCTTAGTGCTGGTGACATATTCGGGCTTCGTGCCTAGCAGGCTTAGTGCTGGTGACATATTCAGGCTTTGTGCCTAGCAGGCCTTGTGCCGGTGACATATTCGGGCTTCGTGCCTAGCAGGCTTAGTGCCGGTGATATATTCGGGCTTCGTGCCTAGCAGGCTTGATGCGGGTGATGCGTTTTAAATGAAGAAACCTTAAATTACTCAAGGTGAAATGCTGTTAATGTATCAAGTAAAAGATCGAGTAAACGTAAGTCCCTTTTTCATTTACCGAGAGCAAGGTAAGTTATGTCTAATATTAACTAAATTTGAATGATACGGTAGAAATGGTATAATGTGAAATTGAACTTATGATCAAAAGTATGTGTAGTATGTGATTGAAATTGAGATTGAATATAATATTTTGGTAGACTTGATTATGAATAGAAATGTTCATTGAAATATGACTTTGAGTGGGATAACATAGACGATGTGAATGGTGGATGTATATGATTTGAAATAATGTGATTAATGTAATGCATATACCTTGTGTTTTGATATATTATAAGTTTAAGGTAAACAAGTGAAACAATTAGGTTAATAAACTATGGTATTCGGCCTTACACAAATTTGTGTATTGAAATGTTTATTTTACATTGTTAATGGTAACTATTATATGTATTGGTGTTTGGACATTGTATTACCATTAACTTAAAACTTACTAAGCTAGTGTGCTTACTTTATATATATTGGTCTTTCTATTTTATAGATCGTAGACTCAGCTAAGGACTCAGAGGATCATCAAGAAAGTCAACCACACTATCACCCCTTTTTGGTACATAATCTTAGTTTTAAATCAAAGGCATGTATAGGTTAGACTAAGGTTTAGACTAAGAACATTTGATTTTGTATATATGTATAGCCTTGCGAAAATGGATATTTCTTTTGGTCAAGTTTAATTCCTATGCTCTTGATATAATGGTTTTATTATCATATTAATGGATGTGAAGTTCGGTCATGGTTTAATCATGAAGGGAAAGTGGACATATGATATACATGTTGTGGTGTGTGGTAATATGTTTTAACAAGGAAGATAATGACGGATGTCTAATGAGTTATAATATCTAGTATACTAAATAAGTAATATGCCTATTATATATAGATGTGTTGCTTTTGTGATAAGCATGACATATTAATGTATTTTGCATTTGTTTTGATTTGGGTATGGTCTATTATATGTGAAATGAGGTTGATGTGTATATGTTTGGAATATGATCTTGGTTTAGGTGATTTATGTGTTGCTTGTTAATTTGATTTATTAGTGATAGTTGAGCTAACCCATGTATTCATTATTAATGAAAAAGAAAAATATAGGTTTGAGGTATTTAGGAAGAATTATGGTGCTATGCTCGAATGATTTCAGCTATGTGAAAATTTTAGTTATGAAATAAAGTATAAATATTAAAAGTAGCTATAAAGATTCAGTTGCTATTATGAAGCAATGAATATGTTCATAATTGTTAAGTGCAAAACCAAAGGGTAAGCGAAATGGTATGGTTATTTCAATGTGATAAATTAGGAAGTTCAAGTATGTTTTGTATATGTATATTCCAATTGAGTATATATATTGTAAGATTAATTGTATGCAATCGTAAATGTAACTTTTGCTTATAGGGTAAGGTACGCATTTTATATATATACATATACATCAATAGTACATTTGGTCATATGGTAATAATGCTATGTTTGTATGTGCATTTGATTTTTTAAAATAATAATAACAATATAAATGGTTCGGTTGTTTTAATAGGTACTTGTATTGTAGTAAAACGAATGGAAATAGTTTATATTAATTGAAACTTGATTTATGTCCGATATAGGGTATGAAATGATATAAGTTGGGTTATGCTTTAGCGTATATATATACTATGTATGTTTAAGTTATATGGTTCGAATATTTTATATATTAAGTACTGTAATAAATCTTGTTGTACGTTATTTAATTAAATGGATTGAAATGTTATATGAAATAGAAAAGATCGCCTTTGTTTGTGCATGAATTTTAATGAAAGTCTATATGGAATTGAGTTTAGTTCGGTAATACCTCGTAACCGTAATTCGACGATGGATACGGGTTAGGGGTGTTACATTTTATTGGTATCAGAGCTACAGTTTAGTCGATTCTAGGACTACCGTAGTGAGTAAGAGTCTAGCTATACATGCCTTTAAATTGTATATATGATAGTGTGGTGACTTCTGACAATTTCAATTGTATTTTATATAGCAAATGGATTCCGATCCCGATAGAGCCGTAGCTGATGATGTGGAGAGCGTTGTGCCTGGTCTCGCATGTAACATCCCCAAACCCGGCCCACGAGCCTTGACCGGATCTGGTTATGTCACTGCGGAAAAACGGTTGGAAAATCTTTGTCTTTAGGATAAACTTGAAAATTTTGTTAACTTTTTGGAAAATGTGTCCATTAAAAATTATTTAGTAATATAAGCCCGTTATAAAATATGTGAATTAAAACTTTATTACAATTTATTATATTATAAATCGTTTGAAGGAAATAAATCTAAGTATAATATAAACCCTAATTAAAAAGATAATAAAATGATCCCAACAATAAATAAAGAGGCCTTTTATTACAACCAATATTTAAACCAAACTTAATATAAATAAGCTTTAAAATATTTAAAGTCTTCCATACGCATGGGCCACCATGTGTCCTCTCCGATCCCGGTCCAATCTCAAGAGTCACCTGACATGTTAGGAAAATAATTGGGTGAGTCACACGGACTCAGTGTGTAATTAAACCACTGATATCCACCCACATGTTAGCCACAAATCAACCCAAATTATCAAATGCAACGTAAAAATAATCATTTAGACATTACCACAATCTGGGCTTGGCCCACAATCAAATCATATTCAAGCACTGGGCTAGGCCCTTTTCTCATTAATTCACCGATTACTGGGCTTGGCCCATTTCCATGTATGTTCCCAAAACATACCTATCCACATGTCATATTGGGCTTGGCCCATTTCCATATCATTTCATAACAAAACCATGCAACATGAAACCCAACCCAATCCTAAGGTCCAACCGCTACACACCCCCTTAACCAGCCTACCACACACCAGGGGACTATCGAGTCACCCTCTCCTTTTCCCTCCAAAAAGGCAACCAATGCCATCCACGATGTAGCGTGTAGCTAACATCAAACCACGATGGAGCACACAGCAATCCATCAAGCCACGATATGGCATAAAGCCGATATCAATCAAGGTAACCACGCGAACTAAATCGCAAAGATCCACAACGCGACCTCAGTCAGCGCCAATCCACGATGTAGCACAAAGCTGACATCAACCACGTACTCGAAGTACACCCGTACCTTCTTTCAAAAACCCACCCATGCACATGTAACATAATATAATGACATAATGAATAAAGCATGTACATGATATTCAGGCATACATTCATATTCATAGACATACTCACATACACGTATTAATAACCACATCTTAATGATTTGATACTAACTGTTTATCGACATACCCTTTAAGGGTATCCGGTTCACATAGTCACTTTGCACTCATTAACACATATTTAACACATACACCTATCGATACATATCATATACCCGAAATCAATGGGTTAATCACACACCTTATAACTGAAGCTCTAAACCCTCGACCGACGCTATCGTTTAGCGAGACTACCGTTATCGCCTATCGTTTCGTCATTGCACGACCACACCCGGTGGCCAATCCCGAATCGCCGAGATGGCTCTTTTCTTAAACTTTGGAGCAGGACCTTCCTTTCCCTCTTGGCCTTTTCGCATCCATCGACACTTAATCGAGAATCACACGATTAATCAATCAAAGCCACAATCTACTATTAACAAATCTAAGTTACTTACTAATTTCCTTACCGAAATAAAGCGAGATCCGAAGGCCTTCCTTCGCTTATGCCGATCTCGCCTATAAACTAAAGTCACTATTCGGTCAACACCTAAACATACACAATGGCCTAAGGCGAATACCAATGGATCACTTACCCCTCTTACTCGGATCCCAAACACCACCGATCTCTGAAGTTGCCAAAAATCCCTGTTACACAATATTAGAATCAGCTAATGCCAAAACTAAGGCCAACCCTTGGTTTAGCCACTAAAATAGGGAACCAAAACCATTGCTAAAGGCGAACATGCTTACCACACTTGCTTAAGAATCGGCCAACCACGCTAGAATACAAGGGAGAATTCGGCTTCAAACTTAGTAAAATCGTAGAGGAATGGAGGGCTAGAGGTTTCGGCTATCAAGGAATTTAAAAGAAAACAAAAGAAATATTTATAAAAAAAATAAGAAACTCCACTTGACCCTTCGGCTAGGTACACAAGACTATGGCTGACCAAAATGCACCAAATGTTGACTAAAAGAATTCGTCAAATGGTCAAAAGAAAATCAAGAGGAAGGCTGCCCATTAAATAGCAATTCGGCACTTGTTTCCCCCCCTTGAAAACTCCTAATTCGGCTTCCACTTCAAATGCTCCAGGCCACTAATTCAATTTAATTTGAATTAGCCAACTACCCCACTATTATCCATATTTTATCACTCTAAAATATCACTTAATCCTATTAAAACAATTAAACCACCAGCAGCCATTATCTCTAATTCTCTAATTTAAAACTAACTAAAATAATCCTTTATTATCTAAAATAATAAAATAACAAAAGTCATCACCTACCTATCCGCCGAATTCAAAAAAACTAATCCTTATCTTCCACCGAATCCACAAATGCTTAAGCTACCAGCTGCTGTCCAACAAGAATTATACTTCAAATGCAACACCCATGTGCCGTCCCACACCTGCCAACCTGCTGCAAAAGACCACAACAAAAATAAAATTCCAAATGCCACAGTCCTGATTCGAACACAGGACCTGGAACCTTGCTGCTTCCTCCAACGCCCAGGCCATTCGGCCACATTGATTTTTATGACAAAAACCCCCATCATTTAATCTTAAACCCTTCCTACTCCAGCCCATAACCGCATATAAAAGAATATCGCCCAAAATGTGCTGCAAATCTCAAACCATGACCTCCTTCTCCTCCGGCACCTAAGTAGCGCCTAAGAGCCACTCGCCAATTGGACTTTCATGTCCATCAACTTGGACATTTATTTATAAGCATACGGCCGAGTCCCTAATTAGCGCAAAGATAAAACAAAATTGCTGCCTTAGCACTCGAACCTTGACCTCAGTAGGCGCCACCTTCCCAAGCCCCAAGCAACGCCTTCATGCCACTTTGCCAACTCCTTTCTTGTGTCTTAAATTCCACCAATTTATTTTAAAGCCTACTTGCCCTAATTCCCTTTTTACACTAAAATCTAAAATTTTCTAAAGTCTTCCCTTTCATCCAACCATTTCTAAAACCTCTAAAACACCTCCAAACACACCCAAAACCTACCAACACCGAATTATACTTAAATTACCTAGCCCCTAAACCAGGTGTTACAATTACGCCCTCCTTAAAATAATTTCGTCCTCGAAATTACTTATTACCGAATAATCATAACTCGCTATTCTACTTCTCCATTGCGCAGACTGATCTTAGTCTATCATACTCCCGACCACGTCTTTAAGTTCTCTCTCAAGATCCAGATCATACAAGAAAGAGCTAACTTACAAACAAGGAAAGCAATTAAAGAATATTCCAAAACAAAGGAGCTTACCCGATATCACATCTTGGTTGACTCTGACTAAAACCATTCCTTCCATGGCTCGAACCACGACCCCTCATCGCTCGAGGACAATTCTTAACCAGATGTGCCTTAGATCCACACCGAAAGCATTCTTTACTATTTCCCCAACACTCTCCTAAATGGGTTCTCCACACTTAACACATGAATGATTCCGATCATTTGGTACAAGTGCACGTACAAGGTTCTCGATCCTTGGTCTTTTCTGGACATTACCCAACGATACTGATGGTCCAACATTCCTCTTATTCTCGTTCCTATTCTTCTCTCGGTTCTCCCTGATAGTCTTCTTAACCTCTTCAGCAATCCGAGCTTTCTCCACTAAAGTGGCAAAGTCTCTCTCTCAATGTGAGCGATCAACTCCGCAACTCATCTCGTAACCCATCTTCGAATCGAACACTTCTTTCGTAATCAGTAGCCACGATTCCTTTGGCGTACTGACTTAGTCGCACAAACTCAGCTTCATACTCCGCTACCGACTTATTCCCTTGCACTAGATTTAGAAACGCTTTCCTTTGCGAGTCCAAATAACTGGCTCCTACATACTTTCCTTCAAACTTGGCCTTAAAGAAATCCCAATCCAGTCGATCCGCCGGTACACCTTGTTTAACAGTGAGCCACCAACGATAGGCTTCGTCGCGAAGCAACAAAACAGCGCCCTTCAGCTTTTCTTCATTGGTGCAATCCAAATCGTCCATGATTCTTTCGACTGCTTCTAGCCAATATTCCGCTACGTTAGGAGCTACTCCCGACACTCCTCTAAAGATCTCAGCTCCGTTCGATCTAAGCCTTTCCGATACCGACTTTGAGTTCCATTTCCTCTACTAACTTCCGCCACTCGCTCTAGCTTTTCGCAACATGGCCCGCGATCTGCGTCATCTTCTCCGATCGATCTTGTTCCTCATGACCCTTTTGGCGGTGATACTTCACTTCGACCCATGGCGGACCCTATCGGTTACGATCTTGCCATTCTACCTCTCTGCGTCCCCTAGAACTCATCTCTATCGTCTTGATTTATCTGATTAAGAAGTTTTATGCATTAGTAATTGTTCCACTATTTAACCGCGAGCATATTTTATGAATGAAAGATTTTAGAAGTAGTTCTTTCGATCACACAAGGTTTCAGTTCGAGTTTTACTACTCTAATTCAGAGAATCACCTTCGTTCCTCGCTAGGGACACATTCATTCATCATCAAACACATTCATTCCTCAGTAAAGGCACATTCAGTGGTATCTACCACCCACATTCACTATTCGGACCTTTTTGCCCGTTTCTACCCCAGGGGTATTTTCGTCATTTTGTCCTATAGGGATATTTCCGTAATAAACCAGGGAAATTTTAAAACTTAATAAACCAGAACATTTTGAAATTTCCACATCGGGAGGGTATTTCTGAAAATTTGTCAAATTAGAATCTGAGAATTTTGGAGACCGAGGTATTTTAGTAATTTTGGAAACCAGGGTATTTTGTAATTTTGGAAATTTCAAGAGTCGGGTATTATTTTGAAATACAAAATTTGGATACTTTTGCAAAGTGAGAGAATTTTATTAAAGTTGGGGTTATCTCAAAATTTTGAAAGTCGAGGGCATTTTAGTAATTTTTTTTTTAACACAGGGGTGTTTTCGTAAATTTTCCAAATCTGAGTATATTTATATTTTGGAAACTAGAGATTTTGGTATTTTGCAAAGTAAAAATCATTTTAACAAAAGTTGAGGGTATGTGGTAATTTTATAATATGAGGGCATTTTGTAATTTTGCCGCTAGGCATTTTGGTAATTTTGGTAAATCGAGAAAAACGTTTTTTTCAAAAACCAGATTTAGGGTTTACAAACCAAAAAGGGTAAATTTATAAAATGTAAAACCAAGAATTTTAAAACAGCAAGGCTAATCCCTTTCGGGTTTTAAGAATTGGTTTAGCCTGTGAACAAGTCCTCTTGGTTAAGGTGAGCCGTAGCTACGCACTGTAGGATTCAAGTGGAGAGGAGGTGAGTCACGGACCGCTTAAATACCAAGCTCCCACTGAATACCACTCCTAGACATGCGCACACAGGTTGCCACACCTTAACACGGCGACTTACTTCACAGGTTTGTTTAGTAACCTTAAGTCTTATGCACATGTTTGAGTAGACTAGCCTTAGGGTTCAACTGATCCTAATTCACTAATCTACAAGCCAACAAAGCCCATAACAGTTCATATAACAAATTACTTCACAAGTCTGAAGTACTTACCTGGTGGACTCGGGCCGGAGGTACAGGTGCCATGCCAGAAAATCCTGAAAAATTTCTTAAAAGCCCATATTTTTGAAAAGCCCATTTGAAAATGTTTTTGGGCCCAAAACCCTCAAAGCCGAGTTTTGAACCGGGCTCTGATACCAAACTGTAACATCCCCAAACTCGACCCACGAGCCTTGACCGGATCTGGTTATGTCACTGCGGAAAAACGGTTGGAAAATCTTTGTCTTTAGGATAAACTTGAAAATTTTGTTAACTTTTTGGAAAATGTGTCCATTAAAAATTATTTAGTAATATAAGCCCGTTATAAAATATGTGAATTAAAACTTTATTACAATTTATTATATTATAAATCGTTTGAAGGAAATAAATCTAAGTATAATATAAACCCTAATTAAAAAGATAATAAAATGATCCCAACAATAAATAAAGAGGCCTTTTATTACAACCAATATTTAAACCAAACTTAATATAAATAAGCTTTAAAATATTTAAAGTCTTCCTTCTGCATGGGCCACCATGTGTCCTCTCCGATCCCGGTCCAATCTCAAGAGTCACCTGACATGTTAGGAAAATAATTGGGTGAGTCACACGGACTCAGTGTGTAATTAAACCACTGATATCCACCCACATGTTAGCCACAAATCAACCCAAATTATCAAATGCAACGTAAAAATAATCATTTAGACATTACCACAATCTGGGCTTGGCCCACAATCAAATCATATTCAAGCACTGGGCTAGGCCCTTTTCTCATTAATTCACCGATTACTGGGCTTGGCCCATTTCCACGTATGTTCCCAAAACATACCTATCCACATGTCATATTGGGCTTGGCCCATTTCCATATCATTTCATAACAAAACCATGCAACATGAAACCCAACCCAATCCTAAGGTCCAACCGCTACACACCCCTTAACCGACCTACCACACACGGGGGACTATCGAGTCACCCTCTCCTTTTCCCTCCAAAAGGCAACCAATGCCATCCACGATGTAGCGTGTAGCTAACATCAAACCACGATGGAGCACACAAAGAATCCATCAAGCCACGATATGGCATAAAGCCGATATCAATCAAGGTAACCACGCCGAACTAAATCGCAAAGATCCACAACGCGACCTCGATCGGCGCCAATCCACGATGTAGCACAAAGTGACATCAACCACGCACTCAAGTACACCCGCACCTTCTTTCAAAAACCCACCCATGCACATGTAACATAATATAATGACATAATGAATAAAGCATGTACATGATATTCGTGCATACATTCATATTCATAGACATACTCACATACACGTATTAATAACCACATCTTAACAGATTTGATACTAACTTTGTTTATCGACATACCCTTTAAGGGTATCCGGTTCACATAGTCACTGCACTTATTAACACATATTTAACACATACACCTATCGCATACATATCATATACCCGGAAATCAATGGGTTAATCACACACCTTATAACCTGAAGCTCTAAACCCTCGACCCCGACGCTATCGTTTAGCGAGACTACCGTTATCTGCCTATCGTTTTCTGCTGCACGACCACACCCCGGTGGCCAATCCCGAACTGCCGAGACGGCTCTTTTCTTAAACTTTGGAACAGGGACCTTCCCTTTCCCCTCTTGACTGGCACTCGCATCCATCGACACTTAATCAGAATCACACGATTAATCAATCAAAGCCACAATCTACTATTAACAAATCTAAGTTACTTACTAATTTCCTTACCGAAATAAACTGAGATCCCGAAGGCCTTCCTTCGCTTATGCCGATCGCCCTATAAACCAAAGTCACTATTCGGTCAACACCTAAACATACACAATGGCCTAAGGTCAATACCAATGGATCACTTACCCTCTTACTCGGATCCCAAACACCACCGATCTCCGAAGTTGCCAAAATCCTGTTACACAATATTAGAATCAGCTAATGCCAAAACTAAGGCCAACCTTTGGTTTAGCCACTAAAATAGGGAACCAAAGCCGATCGCTAAAGATGAACATGCTTACCACACTTGCTTAAGAATCGCCAACCACGCTAGAATACAAGGAGAATTGACTTCAAACTTAGTAAAATCGTAGAGGAATGGAGGGCTAGAGGTTTCGGCTATCAAGGAATTTAAAAGAAAACAAAAGAAATATTTATAAAAAAAATAAGAAACTCCACTTGACCCTTCGGCTAGGTACACAAGACTATGGCTGACCAAAATGCACCAAATGTTGACTAAAAGAATTCGTCAAATGGTCAAAAGAAAATCAAGAGGAAGGCTGCCCATTAAATAGCAATTCGGCACTTGTTTCCCCCCCTTGAAAACTCCTAATTCGGCTTCCACTTCAAATGCTCCAGGCCACTAATTCAATTTAATTTGAATTAGCCAACTACCCCACTATTATCCATATTTTATCACTCTAAAATATCACTTAATCCTATTAAAACAATTAAACCACCAGCAGCCATTATCTCTAATTCTCTAATTTAAAACTAACTAAAATAATCCTTTATTATCTAAAATAATAAAATAACAAAAGTCATCACCTACCTATCCATAGAATTCAAAAAAAACTAATCCTTATCTTCCACGAATCCACAAATGCTTAAGCTACCAATTACTGTCCAACAAGAATTATACTTCAAATGCAACACCCATGTGTAGTCCCACACCGCCAACTCTGCTGCAAAAGACCACAACAAAATAAAATTCCAAATGCCACAGTCTGATTCGAACACGGACACGGAACCTTCTCGCTTCCTCCAACGCCTGTGCCATTCGCCACATTGATTTTATGACAAAAACCCCATCATTTAATCTTAAACCCTTCCTACTCCATTTATAACCGCATATAAAAGAATATCGCCCAAAATCTGCTGCAAGCCCTCAAACCATGACCTCCTTCTCCTCCAAGCACCTAAGTAGCGCCTAAGAGCCACTCGCTAATTGGACTTTCATGTCCATCAACTTGGACATTTATTTATAAGCATACCGGCCGAGTCCCTAATTAGCGCAAAGATAAAACAAAATTGCTGCTTTAGCATTCAACCTTGACCCAGTAGGCGCCACCTTCCCAAGCCCCAAGCAACGCCTTCATGCCACTTTGCCAACTCCTTTCTTGTGTCTTAAATTCCACCAATTTATTTTAAAGCCTACTTGCCCTAATTCCCCTTTTTTACACTAAAAATCTAAAATTTTCTAAAGTCTTCCCCTTTCATCCAACCATTTCTAAAACCTCTAAAACACCTCCAAACACACCCAAAAACCTACCAACACCTGAATTATACTTAAATTACCTAGCCCCTAAATCAGGGTGTTACATCGCACGTGGATCAGCGCTATTAGACTCTCAACCAGTTTCGGGTAGCCATGAGGGGGAGGCTAAACAAGCCTTCTATCAGATGATGAACGAATGGTTTACCCAGTTTATTCAAACTAATCCGACTGTACAACAACGTCTACCCCCGAATAATCCAACTTTGGTACCTTCAGCACTCCCGATGATAGATCCGATGAGATCTAGCAGACCTCCCGTTGATAAAATTAGGAAATATGAGGCCGAGGAATTCAAGGCCAATGATAATGATGACGCAGAGCGTGCCGAGATGTGGCTTGATAACACTATTCGGGTACTCGATGAGTTATCTTGTACTCTAGAAGAATGCCTAAAGTGTGCTATATCTCTACTTTGGGACACTTCCTATCACTGGTGGAACACACTGGTATCCGTAGTTCCGAAAGAAAAAGTAACTTGGGACTTCTTCCAAATTGAGTTCTGTAAGGAATATATCAGTCAGAGATTCATCGATTAGAAATGGAAAGAATTTCTGGAATTAAAACAGGGCTGCATGACTGTGACGGAATATGAACGGAAGTTAGTCAGATTGAGCCGTTATGCTCGGGAGTGTATATCTACCGAAGCCATTATGTGTAAAAGATTTGAAGACGGCCTGAATGAAGACATAAAGTTACTTATTGGCATTCTTGAAATCAAAGAGTTTGTGACATTAGTCGAGCGAGCTTGTAAAGCCGAAGAGCTCGGAAAGGAGAAAAGAAAACCTAAAGTAGAAGCTAGAGACACTCGAAAAAGATCATCGAGTAAAATTTTCCATTCTGTGCATAGGAAGTTCAGAGATGACCCTAGTCGACATAAAGCTACTTCAGACTTGCCTAGACGTGATCGACCTCTAGTGAGTTCCCGAGCCACTTCGATAGCTAGTGTCGATAATGTTCCACAGAACTGGGCCAAGTGTAAACATTGTGGGAAATGGCATCCTGGGAGTTGTAGAGTTCGTGATCGGTCCTGCTTTAAATGTGGATCGTCGGATCATTTTATTCGAGAGTGCCAAATGTTAGCCGAGCAAAATGTAACTTAGAACACTAGACCGAGCAGTGCGTCGGCACGGGGTAGACCACTCAGGCATTCAAGCAATGTAGGTGGTAGTCAGAGAGGGACGAAGGACACCGCAATACGATCAGAGGCTAGAGCTCCAGCTAGAGCTTATGCTACACGAGCCAGAGAGGATGCTTCCTCCCCCGATGTCATTACCGGTACTTTCACCCTTTATGATACTACTGTGATTGCATTGATTGATCCTGGTTCAACTCATTCATATGTGTGTGAAACTCTAGTATTTGGTAAGACTCTACCAGTTGAGTCTACTGAGTTTGTGATTCGTGTGTCCAACCCTTTGGGTAGATGTGTACTTGTTAATAAAGTGTGTAGAGGTTGCCTGTTGATGATTCGGGATTCTTGCTTCCCAGCAGATTTAATGTTGTTGCCCTTCGATGAGTTCGATATAATTTTGGGAATGGACTGGTTAACTTCACATGATGCAGTGGTGAATTGCAAAAGAAAGCTTATTGATTTAAGATATCAGAACGGTGAGATCATCAGAATTGAATCCAGTGATTTAAGTGGGTTTCCTACAGTAATATCCTCGATGTTGGGCCAAAAGTATGTGAGAAAAGGGTGCAAAGCTTATTTGGCCTATGTACTGGATGATAAAGTGTCTGAAAAGCATATTGAATCTGTACCGGTTATATGTGAATACCCAGATGTGTTTCCTTAAGAACTATCGGGTTTACCACCAGTACGAGAGATTGAGGTCGGTATTGAATTAGCACCGGAACGACTCCGATCTCGATCGCTCCGTATCGGATGACACCTACTGAGTTGAAAGAGTTGAAAGCACAATTGCAAGAGTTAACAGATAGGGGCTTTGCAAGACCGAGTTTCTCTCCTTGGGGTGCACCTGTTCTTTTTGTGAAGAAGAAAGATGGAACGATACGAATGTGTATTGATTATCGACAACTGAATAAGGTAACTATAAAGAATAAGTACCCGTTACCTCAGATTGATAATTTGTTTTATCAATTGAAAGGGGCTTCAGTATTTTCGAAGATAGATTTGAGATCGGGTTATTATCAGTTGAGAGTCAGAGATACAGATGTGCCAAAGACTGCATTCTGGACGAGGTACGGACATTTTGAGTTTCTGGTTATGCCTTTTGGACTCACTAATGCACCTGCTGTTTTTATGGATCTAATGAATTGGGTCTTCAAATAGTTTTTGGATCGATTTATAGTAGTGTTTATTGATGATATACTAATCTACTCCAAAGATGAAACCGAGCATGCCGAGCATTTGAGATTAGTGCTACAAACTTTGCGAGATCAATAGTTGTATGCAAAGTTTAGTAAGTGTGAGTTCTGGATGAATGAAGTCAGCTTCTTGGGTCATGTTGTTTCAGCATCAGGTATTCGGGTGGATCCAAACAAAATAGTAGCTATACTCGATTGGAAACCACCAAAGAATGTTTCTAAGATTCGAAGCTTTCTAGGCCTTGCAGGATACTACAGAAGGTTTGTAAAAGGTTATTCTGTGATAGCTACACCTTTAACAAGGCTACTACAGAAAGATGTCGAGTTTGAGTGGTCAGAAATGTGTCAGAAAAGTTTCGAACAGCTGAAAGCTCTTTTGACCGAAGCTCCAGTGTTAACTCAGCCTGAATCGGGTAAAGAATTTGTCATTTTTAGTGATGCTTCTTTGAATGGGTTGGGTTTCGTTTTGATGCAGGAAGGCAAAGTTATAGCCTACGCTTGAGACAATTGAAGTCGAACGAAAGAAATTATCTAACTCACGATCTGGAATTAGCAGCCATTGTTTTCGCATTGAAAATTTGGCGTCATTACTTATTCGGCGAGAAATGTCACGTTTATTCAGATCATAAAAGTCTAAAGTATTTGATGACTCAGAAAGATTTAAACTTGAGACAACACAGATGGTTAGAATTGTTGAAAGACTATGAGTTGGTGATTGACTACCATCCAGGAAAAGCCAATGTTGTTGCAGATGCGCTAAGTCGAAAATCATTATTTGCTTTTCGTGCGATAAACGCACAGATGTTTATGTTTGGTGATGGTTCGATCGTAGCCGAGTTACAAGCAAGACCGATGTTTATTCAGCAAATTTGTGATGCACAAAAAGTTGACAAAGATTTGATTGCTAGACGAATTCAGAGCAAAAAAGATACGAAATCAGAGTTTCAAGTTGATGCAAATCACTATTTGAACTTTAAAAACCGAATATGTGTTCCAAAGAACTCAGAGTTGATTCAGATGATTCTGAGTGAGGCTCTTAGTAGTCGATTATCGATACATCCGGGTAGCATGAAAATGTATAATGATTTGAAATAGTTTTATTGGTGGCCTGGCATGAAACGGGATATATCTGAATTTGTGTCAAAGTGCTCAATTTGTCAGCAAGTAAAAGCCGAGCATCAAGTGCCTTCTGGGTTGCTTCAGCCGATCATGATACCTGAATGGAAATGGGATAAAATCACTATGGATTTTGTATCTGGTTTGCCTATGACACCGAGCAAGAAAGATGCAGTCTGGGTTATAGTAGATAGACTGACCAAATCAGCTCATTTTGTACCAGTTCGTATGGACTTCTCACTCGATAAACTTGCTGAGTGTATATATCTCAAATCGTGAGATTACATGGTGTGCCTAGTTCTATTATCTCAGACAGAGACCCGAGATTCACATCGCGATTGTGGAAGAAGTTACAGGATGCTTTAGGTACTAAACTTCATCTTAGCACTGCCTTTCACCCGCAGACAGACGGTCAATCTGAGCGAACCATTCAAACACTTGAGGACATGTTGAGATGTTGCGTTCTCGAGTTTGAAGGTACGTGGGAAAAGTACTTACCTTTGATTGAATTTGCTTATAATAACAGTTTTCAATCAAGTATCAAAATGGCACCCTTTGAAGCTCTATATGGCCGCAAGTGTCATACACCATTGTACTGGACCGAGCTCAGTGAGAACAAGATACAAGGGGTTGATTTGATTAAAGAGACTGAACTGAAAGTGGCTATAATCAAAGATAGTTTGAAAGTCGCATTAGATCGTCAAAAGTCTTCGTTGATTTAAAACGTAAAGATATAGAATTTCAAGTCGAGATCGGATATTCTTGAAAGTATCTCCGTGGAAGAAAGTACTTCGTTTTGGTCGGAAGGCAAACCGAGTCCGAGATTTATCGGACCGTATGAAATCATCGAACGTATTGGGCTGTTGTTTATAGGTTGTAGTTACCTCCAATTAGAGAAGATACATGATGTATTTCACGTTTCTATTCTCCGTGAGATCTGGATCGGATCCACCACATGTGATTGCTCCATCCGAGATTGAAATCAGACCGATATGACGACGAGGAAGAACCAATTCAGTATTCTAGCTCCGAAAATGAAAGAATTGAGAAACAAGGAATTCCATTAGTGAAAGTTTTATGGAATCGACACGGAGTTGAAGAGGCTACATGGGAGCCTGAAGATTCAATGAGGCAACAATATCCGACTGTGTTTAACGGTAAGATTTTCGGGGACGAAAATCCTTAAGGGGGAGAGTTGTAACAGACCGAATTTGATCCTAATCGGAACAGTGGTTTCAGGACCACAAATCCGAGTCTGAGAAATATTTTAATATTATATTTTGTGTTTATTATATGTGAATTAATAAGTGTGAAAGTCTCGTAGAAAAATTTTATTGTTTGTGTGTTTAATTTAGAAAAAGGACTTAATCGCATAAAAAGTAAAAGTTGCAAACTATAGTGATATGTGCTAAATTTATTATGGCTTTTTAATATGGAGTATCAAAAGGGAAATTAACCCATTTTTATGTGTAGTGGGCGGCATATACCAAGAATAACCTTACTATTAATTGTTTATATATTAAAGTAAAAAGGTTAATTTAGTAATCCAACAATTACATAATATATGTTTATCAAAACACAAAAAAAAAAAAAACATGTTTTCTCCATCTTTCTCTTGTCCGAATATTGAAGAAAGAAAAGGAGCTAAGTTCTTTGATTTTGGTTACTTTCAAGCCAAATTCAAGGTAAGTCTTTAGTCGGTTCTTGAAAATTTTTATGTTTTGAGATCGTTGCTTGAACCGTGAATCGACCCATGTTAGAATTTTTAAAATAAGCATGATTGATGTTCGCCATTGACATGTTCTTGTGGTTTTGATGTTTGATGTTTTAAATTAAAGATATGTTTAAGATTAATATAATTGGTATTGGAAATTTTGGTGAATTTGAGTATTTAGGGCTAATTTGTAAAAATAAATTTTTAGAGGGGCTTATTTGCAAAATAAATGAAATAAATGGACTTATAGGGTCCTTGTGAATATTCGGCCCTTGAGTGTTGTCATGGAATTTTGTTTATTTTGTGTTTTGTGCTAATGGGACCAAATTGCAAAAATGTAAAATAGTAGGGGTAAATTGGTAAATTGCATATCTATGTGTTTTGGGACTAAATTGAATTGAAATATACTTGAATGAGCTGAATTTAATGTGTTTTAGATCAAGAGCAAAGAAAAACTGAATTGGATCGGGGAAAGACGAAAGTTCTCGAATAAGCAGGTCTAAGTTGTCCGATTGACAATGAGGTAAGTTCTTAAGTTAAAGTTCATTAAAGAAATAATTATGAAAGTGTGAAATGAAATTAATTGATTAAATTGAGTAAGATATGGGTGTTAGCGAATGTGTATGTTTTACATTGGGATGATTATGTTTGCAAGATAATATGAATTAGTATATTTGGTTTGACAAGTGAATTGGTTTTGTGAATATGAATTGATAGTGGTTTATGTGTTAAGAAATGTAAGTTGATGAATTGATTTGATAAATGATTCGGCTTATTGCCTAGTAGGCCTCGTCTTGGTGACATATTTGGGCTTTGTGTGCGTGCTTAGTGCTTGGTGCTTAGTCTTGGTGACATATTAGGGCTTTGTGACATAGCAGCTTTGTGCCTACTTGAGCTTAGTCTTAGGTGATATATTAGGCCTTCGTGCCTAGTAGGCTTGATGCGGGTGATGCGTTTTAAATGAAGAAACCTTAAATTACTCAAGGTGAAACGCAGTTAATGTATCAAGTAAACGCTCGAGTAAACGTAAGTCCCTTTTTCATTTACCGAGAGCAAGGTAAGTTATGTCTAATATTAACTGAATTTGAATGATACGGTAGAAATGGTATAATGTGAAATTGAACTTATGATCAAAAGTATGAGTAGTATGTGATTGAAATTGAGATTGAATATAATATTTTGGTAGACTTGATTATGAATAGAAATGTTCATTGAAATATGACTTTGAGTGGGATAACATAGACGATGTGAATCGTGGATGTATATGATTTGAAATAATGTGATTAATGTAATGCATATACCTTGTGTTTTGATATATTATAAGTTTAAGGTAAACAAGTGAAACAATTAGGTTAATGAACTATGGTATTCAGCCTTACACAAATTTGTGTATTGAAATGTTTATTTTACATTGTTAATGGTAACTATTATATGTATTGGTGTTTGGACATTGTATTACCATTAACTTAAAACTTACAAAGCTAGTGTGCTTACTTTATATATATTGGTCTTTCTGTTTTATAGATCGTAGACTCAGCTAAGGACCCAGAGGATCATCAAGAAAGTCAACCACACTATCACTCCTTTTTGGGACATAATCTTAGTTTTAAATTGAAGACATGTATAGGTTAGACTAAGGTTTAGGCTAAGAACATTCGATTTTGTATATATGTATAGCCTTGCGAAAATGGCTATTTCTTTTGGTTAAGTTTAATTCCTATGCTCTTGATATAATGGTTTTATTATCATATTAATGGATGTGAAGTTCGGTCATGGTTTAATCATGAAGGGAAAGTGGTCATATTATATACATGTTGTGGTGTGTGGTAATATGTTTTAACAAGGAAGATAATGATGGATGTCTAATGAGTTATAATATCTAGTATACTAAATAAGTAATATGCCTATTATATATAGATGTGTTGCTTTTGGGATAAGCATGACATATTGATGTATTTTGCATTTGTTTTGATTTGGGTATGGTCTATTATATGTGAAATGAGGTTGATGTGTATATGTTTGGAATATGATCTTGGTTTAGGTGATTTATGTGTTGCTTGTTAATTTGATTTATTAGTGATAGTTGAGCTAAGCCATGTGTTCATTATTAATTAAAAAGAAAAATATAGGTTTGAGGTATTTAGGAAGAATTATGGTGCTATGCTCGAATGATTTCAGCTATGTGAAAATTTTAGTTATGAAATAAAGTATAAATATTAAAAATAGCTATAAAGATTCGGTTGCTATTATTAAGAAATGAATATGTTCATAATTGTTAAGTGCAAAACCAAAGGGTAAGCGAAATGGTATGGTTATTTCAATGTGATAAATTAGGAAGTTCAAGTATCTTTGTGTATATGTATGTTCCAATTGAGTATATATATATTGTAAGATTAATTGTATGCAATCGTAAATGTAACTTTTGCTTATAGGGTAAGGTACGCATTTTATATATATATATACATATACATCAATAGTACATTCGGTCATATGGTAATAATGCTATGTTTGTATGTGCATTTGATTTTTTTAAATAGTAATAATAAAGTATAAATGGTTCGGTTGTTTTAATAGGTACTTGTATTGTAGTAAAACGAATGGAAATAGTTTATATTAATTGAAACTTGATTTATGTCCGATATAGGGTTTGAAATGATATAAGTTGGGTTATGCTTTAATTGTATATATATACTATGAATGTTTAAGTTATATGGTTCAAATATTTCTATATATTAAGTACTTGTAATAAATCTTGTTGTACGTTATTTAATTAAATGGATTGAAATGTTATATGAAATAGAAAAGATCGCACTGTTTGTGCCTGAATTTTAATGAAAGTCTATATGGAATTGAGTTTAGTTCGGTAATACCTCGTAACCCTAATTCGGCGATGGATACGGGTTAGGGGTGTTACAAAACCCCTTGACAAATCATCTGTAGTAGTCGGCTAGGCCCAGAAAACTTCTAATCTCAGTAATGTTCTTAGGCGGCTTACAGTCCATTATGGCCAAGATTTTACTGGGATCAACTCGGACTCCATCCCTCAAGACAATATATCACAGGAATCCTACTTCCTTGAGCCAAAATTCACTTTTACTGAATTTGGCATACATCTGATTCTCTCACAGGATCTGTAAAACTGTCTGTAGGTGTTTAGCATGCTCTTTCTCATCTTGGGAATAAATCAGTATGTCATCAATAAAAACTACTACAAACTTGTCGAGGAATGGTCTAAAGATGCGGTTCATTAAATCCATGAATATCGCAGGAGCATTGGTCAACCCAAAGGGCATGACTAAAAAATTCATAATGCCCATACCTCATTCGAAAGGCCATCTTGGATACATCTGAGTCTTTCACTCTCAACTGGTAGTACCCTGATCTCAAGTCTATTTTGGAGAACACAGTCGCTCCTTTCAATTGATCGAACAGATCATCGATCCTAGGTAATGGGTACTTATTCTTTACTGTTACTTTATTAAGCTGAAGGTAATCTATGCACAATCTCATGGTACCATCTTTCTTTTTCACAAATAAAACCGAGGCACCCCATGGTGAACAACTTGATCTTGCAAAGCCCTTATCTGTCAACTCTTGCAACTGTAACTTCAACTTTTTCAATTCTGTTGGAGCCATACTGTAAGGAGTAATGGATATCGGTACAGTACCTGGAGCTAGCTCAATGTTGAACTCAATCTCTCTAACTAGCGGTAGTCTAGGTAATCCTTTGGGAAATACATCCCGTATTCACATACTATTGGTACTGACTCAATTTTTAGCTCTATCTCCTTACCATTCAACACGAAGGCCAAATATGATTCATACCCTTTTCTTAAACATCTCTGTGCCATCATATGGGAAATTATAACTGGCGATTTATCTTGTTCATCTGATTCAACATGACGAGTATCCCCTTTCTCACATCTTATCTCAATGCATTTCTTCCCACAATTAACAATTATATTATGAGTAGTCAACCAGTCCATTCCAAGAATGAGGTCGGATTCATCAAATGGTAATAACATAAGTTTTGGTTTAAAGCAATGACCTCTAATCATCAATGGACAATCTTTACAAACTTTATTAACTAACACATTCTTGCCTAATGGATTAGACACCTTAATTACAAATTCGGTGGTATCTATAGGCACGCTCAAACTGGATGTTAATTTAAAGCAAATGTAAGAGTGCTTAAAGAAATAACTTTAGTATTGTAAAGAGAAAAGGTACCCATAATAACATCAGGAGAAGATGCCTCTTCGCGAGCTCGAATGGCATATGTCCTTGCAGGCGCTCTACCCTCGGGTCTCACGGCCTGGTCTCTTGGGTTACCTCTTCCACTTGCCCCACTTCCCAAGTTTCTCTGCGGTCTCTCCTTGACCATACTCCCGCATTTTGGGTCCTGAGCTCTTCCTTCTTTCATCATCTCGAGACAGTCTTTTATATAGTGGTCTTGCGAACCACATCTAAAACATGCATTTTCATGTGCTCGGCATTCTCCCAGATGGCGTTTGCCACACTGTGGGCATTCAGATTTGTCGGGTCTAAAATTTCTAACACTTGCAACTGAAGTTGTCTGTGCTTTGTTCCTTGAATACTATTTACTTTTGCCCGTCTTGGAAAACTCGGTGGAAGTAGCCGATCGGGTAGGGAAATCTTTTGACTTCTTAGGTGAAGATTGGAATGACTTATTCCACGGTCTCTTTCTAGAGTCACGAGACTCTATTTTAGACTTCTTCTGTTTTATTAGCTCTTCGGCTTTACAAGCTCTTTCCACTAACACAACAAATTCTTTTAATTCTAGAACAGCAACAACTAGTTTGATGTCCTCATTCAACCCGTCTTCAAACCTTTTACTCATAATAGCCTCTGTGGATATACATTCGCGAGTGTACTTGCTGAGTCGTACAAACTCACTCTCATAATCTGTCACCGACATCTTGCCTTGCTTCAGCTCTAGGAATTCCTTTCTCTTCTGGTCTACAAACCTCTGGCTGATATACTTTTTCTTAAACTCTTCTTGAAAGATTTCCCATGTAACCCTTTCCCTCGGTACAACTGACACAACGGTGTTCTACCATTGGTAAGCAGAATCTCTTAAGAGAGAGATTACATACTTCATGCATTCTTCAGAGGTACATGACAACTCATTAAATACCCTGATGGTATTTTCTAACCAGGATTCAGCTCTTTCTGGATCATCCTCTTTTCTGGCCCAGAATTTTTCTGTCCCATGCTTCCTGATCCTATCAATTGGGGGTTCACCTCCTCTTACCACCTCAACTACTTGAGGGGCCACTAGAGTAGCTTATGGAACAGGTGGGGGTGGAGGGGGTTGTGCGTTAGGGTTCACCCGAATGAACTCTATATACCATGTGTTCATCATGTGGAGGAAGGCTTCTCTAGCCTCTTCTCCTCCCCTTTGACTCACCGTAGTGGGTCTACTATCATTTTCGCTTGGCACTGTCCCTTTAGCGGGAGCCGCACATTACTTTCTACGTCATCTGCCACATTTCCTTCGGGATCCATTTCTATATGTATAAACATAATATAAAATCATCAGGAGTCATCACACTATCAATATAGAAACATTCTTACGTATGGCATCTATAGCTAGACTCATGCTCATGCTACGTTAGTCCTAGAATCAACTAAACTGTAGCTTTGATACCATAAATGTAACACCCCGCACCTAAGACCGATACTGGGTCTTGATACGAGACATTACTATGCTTGAACTCACTTAAACATGTACTTACGAGCTATAAAATTTCGTTCCAACTTAAAAAAAATTCACTTTCTTAGTCAATACATACATTACAAGGGCCTATGAGGCCTTAAACTCGTGTCTGAAAACTTTCGGAACTAAATCAAATAATTCATTTTTGAAGTAGGGTTCACACGCCCGTGTGACTCGAAACACGCCCGTGTACCCTTAAGCACGTCCATACCCTCAAATCGTGGGAAGCTACTGACTATTTCACACGGCTTAGACACACCCGTGTCTTCCAACCGTGGGAGGCTACTGACTAATTTCACAAGGCCATGACACGCCCGTGGGCTTAGACCATGTGCTAAATCTTGATATACTGGCTAAATCAGCACGGTCTAGGCACACGCCCATGTCCAACCCATGTGTATAACATGGCCTATACACACAGCCATAGAATTTACCCGTGTCCCATTCTGATTAATAATACTAAGGTGTAGGGTTAACACGGCCTTGACACACGCTCGTGTGTCCAACCGTGTGGGCACTTATATAGGCTATTTACCAAGCCGTTAGCCACCCTGGAATGAAGAGCATATCCATAGAGAATTCAATGATACAATAACAACCCAATTTTATGAATAATACTACATGCTTCATTGATCTCAATAAACAGAAATACTTAGTCAAATTTGGCCAATCACTAGCCATATACAAAAGAATAATAAACTTGATAGCCTTTACAAAGGCCCTTCTAAAAACATGTCCACAAAATGAATGTTTCCTATACATGCCATACTTAGTAAAGTAACTTGGCTATACCAAAATAAGAGTTGATAGTGTGCTACGAGCTCCGACTCTGATGATCCACAAATTAGCTTGGCGGGACTACATAGAAAGAAACAATTAAATATGTAAGCATTTAGCTTAGTAAGTTTGCATGTAAAACACATGTCAATAAGCTTCCTTAATAAAAACCATTTAGCATAACAATAGTATCGTAATTTCAGCTCTAAAGCTTACTTACTCATACTTGGTTCTTACATGTCTCATGATGCTCACTGTACTCATTTTTGTATAGTAAACATGATACATGAGTCACTTGATCACATTGATTAGCGTACTTAAACAATAATCATTATGATCTCTAATTCTTCATTTATAACATGAGTAATATTTAATTCATTTTGATGCTAACTTTGCTTTCTTAGTCCTCTTGTTACCTCATTATTAATCTTACTTGTTTGCTTGATGAACTTCTATGAATACCGAGGATACTAGATCTCTTCCCACTTAACATGCCACCAAAGCCATATCTTAGGCATGGTCTTACATGGAATTTCTCATCTTTGTTTCAAGGCCATGTCTTGACATGGACTTACATGAAGTCTTGCCCTTGATAACTTACTCAATGCCAAGCTTGCCTTGGAATTATATGATATCTTGATCAATGCCAAGCTTGCCTTGGACTTACATGATATCTTGATCAATGCCAAGCTTGCCTTGGACTTACATGATATCTTGATTAATGCCAAGCTTGCCTTGGACTTACATGATATCTTGATCAATGCCAAGCTTACCTTGGACTTACATGATATCTTGATCAATGCCAGGCTTGCCTTGGACTTACATGATATCTTGATCAATGCCAAGCTTGCCTTGGACTTACATGATATCTTGTGTGGTATATCGGGTATCCTGGGGAATTCATATTCAATCGGGGCTTGCTCACGTTTAATCTTTTCGTTCACAAAAATGATAGGCATTAAAAAATAGAAATGTATATTATAATAAGCAATTCAATGATAGTAATCATAAAGCTTAGAAATCATACAAACTTACCTCAATGTACAAAATGTAGGGAGATGTGCAATTTAGTCCTCGACCTTGTTCTTGCCTTGATTTCGATCGGGGCTTCATTTTTCTTGATCTATAATCATGAAATTCATTCATTTAGATTTCCTATGATCATAATACATCAATTTCTACACTTGGGAAAAATGACCATTTTGCCCTTGTACATTGGTAAAATTACGATTTTGCCCTTAGGCTCGTAATTTATTTTTCAACACACTTTCTCATTAAACAAGCCTAGCTAAACATTTATTTCTCTTACAACTACTCAAAATTCCAACTATTTCATGCATTTATGACACAATCTCACTCTTTACATTTAAGTCCTACTTAGGTGTTTTCATGCAAACATCTTTCACAAAACTTGTTTCTCATCTCCCTAACTTTCATTTTCTCCCATAAAAATGCAGCAAATAACAATGATTGCTCTCATGGGAAAACTCTAAGCTTTACACAATATTGCACAATAGTCCCCTCATTTGAAAGCTTAAGCTTCAGGGGTTTCAAAAGCACAACTATTACTAAGAAAATCATCAAAATCACTTACTAAAATTTGAGGAGAGCTTGCTAAAAATTTTCGAGCTTTCAACCCTCTATTTTCTTTTAAAAATTGGTAGAGAAAGATGAAGAGAAATATGATATTTTTCTCTTTCTTTATTCTAATATTAAACTAGTCAAATTAACCACCAACTCCTACTAACTTGGACTTAATTTTGTCCATCTTTGTCTCCCACATAGCCCATGACCGGCCAAGCAATTAAAAGGGATAAATTTCCCTTTAAAATACCTCAATTTAACAATCCATGGCTATTTGGTACCCCTACCTTAAAAATAGAACTTTAGCATCTCATGCGATTTAGTCCTTTTTCTCAATTGGTCATGATATTAGTAAAATTAAGGCACCAAAATTTCTATATAATCATATAGTGACACCACAACACATAAAATAGTACTAAAATGATTCTCCTCAACCTCGGATTAGTGGTGCCGAGACCACTGTTCTGACTAGCCCCAAATTCGAGCTATTATAATTCCCCTAGGATATTTAATAGATCTATCAACTAATTGAATACTCATCCTAGTGGGTTTTGGTTCCCTAAGACCAAGTTGCTTGAACATTTTGTAAGGCATTAGATTAATACTAGCACCTAGATTAGCTAATGCTTTCTCAATATTTAGACTACCAATTAAATATGGATTAGTGAAACTTCCTGGATCTTTCAATTTGGTTGGTAGCTTATTTTAGAGAATAGCTGAACATTCCTCGTTAAGCTCCACGGTCGATAACTCTTTAAACTTTCTTTTATTTATTAAAAGCTCTTTTAGGAATTTTGCGTATGTCAGCATCTGCGAAATAGCTTCAACAAAAGGTAAGTTAATATGTAACTGTTTAAAAAGTTCAAGAAATTTACCATATTGTGTGTCTATTCGATCTTTTTTTAATTTTTTTGGACATGGGATTGGTGGTTTATACTCTTTAAGTACCAGTGTTATATTGTCATTTACTTCCTCACCCTTTTCCTTATCGGTTTTTGTGGCTTCTTCTTTTAGGCTTCAACTAACACTTTCCCATTCCTTAGTGTAACTGCATTCACATGCTCTTTTGGGATAGGTTCGGTGCTACTAGGTAAATTACCTAGTTGCCTTTCGGAAACTAGTTTAACCAGTTGTCCAATTTGATTTTCAAGCCCTTAAACTGATGCTTGTTGATTTTTCAATGCTGTTTCGGTATTCTAAAAATGAGTCTCTGACACTAAAATAAATTTTGCTAGCATATCTTCATGGTTCGACTTTTTCTCTTGTTGGTATGGTGATTGAAAGCCTGGAGGGGTTGTTGTCTCTGATTTCCTAGTCCACCCCATGTAAAGTTGGGGTAGTTCCTCCAACCTGGATTATAAGTATTACTATAAGGGTTATTTTGAGGTCTAGAATTATTACCCATATAGTTCATATGTTCTCTTTCTATGCCAAGGTTGTAAGGTGGAAATTCTATATTGCTTATTCCTCCTCCATTCGTATCGCACTGCATAACTGGATGTACCTGCGAAGAACCACACAAGCCATCAATCTTTTTACTTAAGAGTTGTAACACCCCTAACCCATAACTGTCGCTGGAATAGGGAGAAGGGGTATTATCGAACAAATGAAAACATTCACAGACATTTCATAACTAAATTCAACGAATCCAATCATAGTATCCCTTAAATAGGTCTACAAGACCTTAATCATGCTTTAGAAAGGGGTTGGGACTAAACCGAGCACATACAAAATTTCTCAAAAATTTAAAGTTTTTCTAAGTTATAGAGGTCACATGCCCATGTGCCTCACCCGTGGTCGCGTCTGACTTGTTTTGAATTACAACCACGAAGGACACGGTCAAGCTACACGCCTATGTGCTCAACCATGTGGGCAAATATAGGCCATTTGCAATGCCAAAATGTCACCCACACTTAGAGTCATTCCTACAAGAATCATATCAATCCAATTCAAGCCAGTATAACCAACTTTTCCAAGCATTCAAAGGCATCTCAAGCACACCATCTTTAACAACAATTCCTCAACTAAATGACAAACATTTCTAAGCAAGTTTTATTCACAATCTTACCAATACGATATAACTTCCCATCAATATGATACCCACTTTGCATCAATAAGCTTACCATTTCTATTACCATTGCTACATCAAACAAACATCATATAACATAACTATTCATTCATATCACCATGTGATAAACCATAATATACACATATTTTAAACCCATATTTAGCATACTTTTGGATGATTTATTCCCTGAATTATGGAATTTGGTGCTCCTAATCTTTTAATTTCATGTTTTATACTTAGGACAGCACCAGAGGATGAAAAGAACGAGAAACAGGCTGAAAACAGAGAAAATGGGCCAAAGCATGAATTGCACACGGCTTGTGCCCAAAACACACTGCCGTGCCTCCTTAGCAGATCCGACCACGGCCTGGCCCTGAATCTCACGGGTGTGCCATACGGGTGTGTCCCTGCTACAACAAAGAAGAGTTTCATTCGGATTAGGGTACTTAGAGGCAAAGAAAGACATTCCAAAAGCCTATATAAACACCCTAGAGGCCAACCTTTAGCGGGGCGTGCAGCTAGGCCAATGAGCCGAGCCAAAGAGGCCGAATTGTGGGATTTACTCGAAGAAAGCCAGTTGATTCATCTCAAGAAGCCATAATCATACTCAAGATTAAGGATCTCTCCTTCAATTACTTCAGGGGGTTTTAGGGTTTTTCTTATGTTTTGTTTTATATTTTCTTCTGAGATGTATTTTTTTATGATTATGAACTAAACCCCTCAAATACCTGAGAGGGATAAAACCTAAGACGGATCTTGTTATTGTTTTCTGAGCTATATGATAAATACTTGATTTTTTCTTAACTATGTGTTCTTAATTCTTGTTTTGATATTTCAGGATATTGATTCAAGTATTGATGTGGTTAGGCAGAGGAGGAATATTCTCTGTTTAAGAGTAGATCTAGCATAGTTAAGCGAAGTTGATCGCAACTGTAACGTCCTAAAATTTAGGGGTTAGTAGTTTTGGTTAAACTCATGTTGTGCTTATTTGGCTTGTTATTTGAGTGTGTTGGGGGTCCTGTAGAGGCCTGGTTTCGATGTTGAGCCTTGGAAAAATTTTGCTTTTTGGCTCTTTAGTGGAGAGGGCTAATGAAAGTAGGACTTAAGTAAATTTGTGTGTGTTTAGGAGACACAAGTGGAGTGTGTGGTGTGGTGGCTATGGCATCATTGGTAGAGTAGGGGGAGAAGGGTTCGAATCCCACAGATTACAAATTTAAGGCTTTTATTTTGCTCAGGAGAAGACAAGAGCTTGAGTTGGAATCAAATACTGATGGAGAAGTGTTTGAATTGGTCAAGGTTGTTAGGTGAGTTTGAATGGGAGATAGAGAGTGAATTGAGGAAGAAAAATGGGAGGAAATCTTGGAATTTCAAGTGGGGGAAGAGTTGGCCGAATATGGGGAAGTGGATGGGAAAATTCGACCAAGAGACTTGGCTTTTGGTAGAGTGCATTTTTGGTTGTGTCAAAGGAAAGTGCTGAAATTTTTCTTTGTATTTTCTTTAGGGAAGTGTTGTCATTTTAGCATTTTGGGGCATTTCAAGTCAATTTCTTTCCGCTATGAACCTCTTCCGAATTCACTTGGTTGCTTATTTTTCTTTCTCTTCCTTTTCTATTGCAAATTGCTGAAAGCACTCTTCTCCACCTTTTCTTTCTCTTTTATTTCTTCTTTGGGTGCCGAATTGCTAAAGTTTTGCTCTTTTCTTCTCCTTCCTTCTCCTCAAGTCTCATCTTCTCAACCTTCCCTCCACTTTTAGCCGAATACCTAAAATTTTCTCCTCTTCTCACATTACTCTTTTCTCTCTTGAACCATTTTCTCTTCATAGTCGAACCTTTATTCATCAGCTAGCTTCTTTTCCTTTCATCTACGGTTGTGCAAAAGTGTGACAATCAGTAAATTATAGATTTTCTTTGTCTGTAACTCTGTTCATATGTTATATACTTCACTCTTTGGCTAAGGTTATGTTTATTTTTATGTGTTTTGGCCATCATTGGGTTTGCGGATTTCTATAAAGCGAAGGGGAGCAAGTGGGTTTGTGTTAATCAAGTCTTGACTGTGGACTCTTCGTTCAAAGGAGGTATGTACGTTGTCATAAAACTTGGGTTGGCCGAATGTACCATAGTTGGGTGTTGAGTGGTATGTGGTTTTAGTCACACTTATGGGTGTCTTTTGGTACAGATTCTTGTTAAGGATGAGAAGCCAATCAACCGTGCCTTGTAATCTGGGTGTTTAGGGCTGTCAACTCAAATAAGGTAAGGGGAATGTTTTGGGTTAGTTCTTTAAGTGATTAGCCTTAAACAACATTTGGCTAATAAGGAATTTGTTTATGTGTAGGGTTGATACGAAGGGCGAGTCATGCATCTCTAAGGTGTGTAATAGTACTCTGTAATCGATAGGCGGCGAGGAAGCCGATAGAGTATGCGTAACCACACTCGTTCTGATCGTAGATTGAAAAAATACCGAAATGCCGAAATACCAGCAAGTGATGCCACACGAGCGTGCGAACGCACATGTGGTGGACCAAACCCACGAAGTTGGGCGTAAGACGCTTGAGGCCACCATGAGTATTCTCATGGGCTTAGGAAGTTTTGGGCCTCGTTTGGCTGAAATGGGCCGAGTGGGCCCAACGGGTCGTGGGCCTTACGCGAATAAATTTTGTGGATAGATAATAAATAAGGTGCCGACCATCACGATCATATGGTTAAAAATAGTTTTTAGGTCGAATGGGCCACACGAGAGTGTGGGCCCACCTGGGCCAAGTATTGGGCTTTGGACCCAAACACACTGTTTTGATGAAATATGTTATTCATGTCGCTCGAGGCGGCTGTAGACCTTTGGGAAGGTTGTAAAATTACCAAGATCCCCTCGATGGGTAAAATGATCGTTATGCCCTTAAAGGGCAAAATGACAAAAAATGCCCCTACATGTTATATGGTTATTTTTGTATGCGATTTATGATTGTTATCGTATGTTAATTATGGTATGTTGCATTCATGTGATATTATGTTACATGGGGAAAAGGTATTATTGATGCAGAGGAAGTTCTGATAGGATCGCATGGTCGCTTGACGACTATGGATCCACCGATGGCTTTAAGCCGATTATATGATTGGAAGCTCTACTGAAAAATTTGGTTAGTGCCGCAACCGGTGCTACATAAAGAGTGTAGGGATGGGTGGGTCGATTAAATCCCCACAGGAGTGTAGGGTTGGATAGGAGACGGAGTGCAGGGCTTGGTATGGGCATTAATGCATTGCATATATGGATTTTAATATTGAGATGGGCTTAGCCCGGATAAATATGATATGTGACATTTGATGTTGGTTAAGGCCCAACTGAGGCTAATATGGGCTAAGGCCCAACTGCCACCATTACTGTGTTAGGCTTAGGCCACATTAATTATGGTAACGGGCTTAGGCCCAGATTTTTTTGAGGCATGTTTCTTTGGACTGATAAGAGTTGTTCACACTGAGTTTCTGTAAACTCACCCCCTCTTTTTATTAAATGTTTCAGGTAATCCTCAGTAGGCGGTTTGACGTGCTGGAGGACTCAGAGGTGGCCACACTACGAGTAGCTTTGAATTTTAGTATTCTATCTTACTTTATTTAAACTGTTTTCTTATTGGCTTGTAATAAGGCCTTTCTTAAATTCTGGTTTTAATTTAGGATTTTTAGTTTATTAAGATTTAAATCTTCTAAAGGTTGAACACGGTTTTTCAAAATGATAACTATTTTTAAAACACTATGTTTCGCAACTCAATTTTTGGATAATCTTCGTAAATCATTATTTTAAATTAAGCTTCCGCAACAACAAGGTTTTGAAATTAATAATTTTAATAAATGTCGATTAATTAAACAGGAGCAAATAGAGACTTTAGTTTCTTTTAAATATCAAGAAGGGTTTTCAATGAAATCATGGTTTTCGAAAAACACTTCAACTATGACACGCCAAATTCGGCCCAACGTGTAGGCCGGGTTTGGGGTGTTATAGCAACCCTAGAGATAGGATGATGAAAATCTGTCGGATTAAGGTCAAACCTAATATGGGAATCCATAGATCGAGTTAATGCAATTCTAGGGGTTTTAATTAGAAAGAGATTTCAATTAATCAATCTAGGGTTAGAGCGTTAGTAGCCTCGAGAGAGGTATTAATATAAATTAGGAATCCTACGGATCAAGTCAAGTGAATAAATAAATCAGTTCAGAGTTAAATAACAAGTGAAGTCTAGGTGGATTCTTCCTCGAGTATTGTCTTAAGCAATTGGTTTTTCCCACAAGTATTTTTGTAACACCCCAAACCCGGTCTATGCGTTAAGACGAGATTTGGTTTGTTACATATATCAAACTCACTTTTTATCTTTCTAATGATTTAGGAAAATAGATATTACAAAACCTTTTGAAAATAAGGTTTAATAAAAACCAAGAGAAATAATTTAAATTCGATGAATTTAAGAAACATTAGTTGAAATATAATTATAAATTTTCGAAATCTTTAAGTAGTTTTAAAAAATTGGAAGAATTTCAAAATAAGAAAAATTAAAGGATGTCATATATTTTAAAACCCAAAATATTTTAAGGAAACATTTAGGATTTACATTAAACCGATATTAAATACCAAAATAAAATTTAAATCCATCCACACATAAAATCCATAAAATATTAATAGAGGCCTTATTACATCATATTCAAAAATAGTAAATTAAGGAAAGTATTTATTTAAAGTTCAAAGTTTATTAAACCCATGTTTGCAGCATGGCCTCCACGAAGTCATCCTCGGCCCAAGTCCACGTAAATTTCCATTACCTGAGATGGAAAATTTAAGGGAGTGAGTTACTTAAAACTCAGTGTATAACTCACTTACTATATCCACTGGGCTAGATCATCAAATCATAATTTTGGGCTTGAGTCCATAAATAGATTTAGCAATGTAATAATCGTAATGTATGCAAAATGAAATTTCGCACCCAAACCTAATTTCCATCCGCTATACACCACCGCACCAACCATCACACTGTGGGGATCAAGTCAACCCACCCCGCCAACACACCAAACATAGGCAATAAGCCATTTTTATATTTGTGGCGAGAGCCACGAACTAGATTGTGACAAAGTCACCGAACTAGAGGCATTGAGCCATTTAAATATTTTGAGGAACTAGAGTCAATAAGCCATTTAATTATTTTTGAGTCACCGAACTAGATTTTGGCAGCAGCCTTTCTTCTCTTCATTATTAATCCCAACCCATGCAACATGTATGCATAATAGTCTATATACATATAATAATTTAGCAAAAGGCCCAATTTACATGTGAGTCAATATTTCAAGTTTTTATTAAGGCCCATAATAAAAAAAAAAATTTAGCCCATTTAACAATATAGCAACTTTGGCCCATTTAACGATCTAGCAGGGATTTCGGCCCATTGAACAATCTAGCATACTTTTCGGCCCATTTAACGATCTAGCAGAAATTTCGGCCCATTTAACGATCTAGCAGAGTTTTTGGCCCAATTAACGATCTAGCATACTTTTCGGCCCATTTAACGATCTAGCATAGTTCTCGGTCCATTTAACGATCTAGCATACTTTTTGACCCATTTAACGATCCATCATACTTTTCGGCCCATTTAACGATCTAGTAGAGATTTTTGGCCCATTTGTCGATCTAGCATATTTTCAATTTACCATCTAACTCATTGAGGGCGTTTTCGTAAATTTCACAACTTTAACCGTTTTCATAAATTTTCACAAAAATACCAATTATTACGTATTTTATCGATTTTGTCATCTTTACGATTTTCCCAATAATTACGGTATAACATCTAACTCGAGATAAGTGTGAAATTACACACCTTGATATTGTGAGTACTAGACCTTCCCGCTCGTCAATACCTAAACTTAACACGAACCATTAGAACACTATCATTTATTAAAAAAATACACTATTGGTAAACGATCTAAATCTTTACCCTTTGGATTTCGAACCACTTCTATTTTTGGTTTCTCCTCGATTGTTGGTTCATTGCCCGATGAGAATCTAGGAATGAAAAAGGTCCGGGAGTACAAATAACCTCAAACAATTGATTCTCCTCGGTTGAAGGTCCGCAACCCAGTGAAAAATCCCGGATTCCCGAAACAGCCCTTCGTTATTATTTAGGAGGATTAGCGGAACCGCCCCTCTTTCGAAGACTATGGACTGCCCTTTTCTGCCCTATCTTGAATCTCTCTAATGACATAGGATCATTAGTCCGACTTATAAATATCGAAATATAGCTAACAATTTTTTTTAAAAGATTTGAGATTGGCTTACCACGATTATCTTCATTCCTCGAAGAAATGATCGAGCGATTACGTCCTATAACGAAATCGATTAAGTAACTAACCATACTAATATAATGAATAAAGTGAGAATCCTTAAATAATCTCCTTACCTTAACTCTTACGATCGATTCCAATGATCCACAATACTCAAGAACACGTTGAGTTTCTGTCTTCCAAAACTCTCACTAATGTCCACGGTTGAAAAGAATTGAGTGAGAAAATTATGTATGACTAAAGGAAATCGGTTGTGATCAAACAAAGAAAATGAAAGAAAATTTGGCACAAGAGCATATTATCATTCGGCCATGAGTGAAAGTATTGAAGAGATTTTAATGAAGAAGAAAATAAAAGAATGAGAAAATGGAAATGATATGATTCGGTTTCAAGAGAGAAAGAGAGAAAGAAAAGAGAAGAAAAGAGAATTTAGTTTAAAAGAAAAGTGCATTCGGCATTGGGGAGGAAAAATGAGAAAAACAAAAGAAAGAAAAATCCTTGCTTGCATAAGTGCTTTCGGTCACAATGAGAAGAAAAGATTTAGAGAGAAAAAGAGTTACTAAACTGAAATGGTCAAAAGAAAATGACAAAAGAATGAGTTGCTTTGCATAAGTTCTTTCAGTCACAATGAGAAGAAAAGATTTAGAGAGAAAAAGAGTTACTAAACCAAAATGGTTAAAAGAAAATGACAAAAGAATGAGTTGCTTACTCAAGGTTGTTGGAAATTTTCGGCTAGAGAGAAAATGGATGGAGAGGAAATATGTTTTGCTAAAAAATGACCAAATGAATGTGTTTCACCAACACTAAAGCCTACCAAATCAATCAACAAAACCGGCCATCCCTCCTAGCCTCTATGCCGTCTAAATACAAGGTCAAAAAGCCATTAGGAAGTTTCCAAAACATCTCCCTATTCTTAAGCCTTATCCTCCTCCTTTTTCCTTAAGTTGGAGAGACGAAATCCCCCAATTCAAGCCATTCTATCCCCTATCTTTAGCTTTCCATAATCCTTAATCTTCTTACCAAGAAAAAAACAATCCAACTCATCCTAATCTTATCCATAGCCGACACATGCTATGCTAAAGCAAAAAAAAAAAAAAAAAATTCCTTAATTGCATGCTAGGTGATTCGAACTCCTTCCCTCATGTCCAACTTATGGCGCCTTCACCACTTTGCCAATTACTCATCTTATGCCATCTTTTAGTACTTAATTAACTTAAGTTTCAAGGTCACTTAATTTCTTTACACTAAAGTACACTTTACTAATATTTATTTTAATTCTGAACTAACACTTACCAACATAATGATATTTAAATATTTAGGATGTTACAATTCTACCCCCTTAAAGAAAATTTAGTCCTCGAAATTTACTTGATTAAAAAGGTGAGGATATTGTTGCGAATTGCATTCTCAGCTCCCCGTAGCTTCCTCCGCTCGTGATTCGCCATAAAACTTTGACCAACGACACGGTCTTCTTTCTTAGTACTTTCACGTCTCGGTCTAAAATTTCCTCTGGTTCTTCCTCAAAAGACAAGTCTGATTTTAATTCCACCTCCTCTACCGGTATTATATGAGATGGATCCGATCTATAACATCTCAGCATGGAAACATGAAAAACATTATGAATTTGACTCAACTCCGGAGGTAATTCAATCTGATAAGTCACTGGACCAACAAACTTCATCACAAGATATGGCCCAATGAACCTAGGGCTCAACTTTCCCTTCTTTCCAAATCTAAAATTTTCTTCCAAGGTGAGACCTTTGAAAGACTCGCTCTCCCACACAAACTCGATATCCTTGACATCATTTCGAGATACGATTTACATCTATCAAAGCTTCCTTTAACCGTGCTCGAATAACTTTTACTTTTTCTTCAGTTTTAGATATCAATTCAGGACCCAACATCTGTCGTTCACCCAATTCAGTCCAACAAGTAGGAGTATAGCACCTACGACCATACAATGCCTCATAGGGTGCCATCTGAATGCTAGACTGATAGCTATTGTTATACGCGAATTCTGCCAATGGTAGAAAATCCTCTCAACTACCTCTGAAGTCAATCACACATCCCCTTAACATGTCTTCCAATATCTAAATTACTCTTTCCGACTGACCATCTGATTGAGGATCAAAAGCCGTACTAAAGTTTAACTTCATTCCCAAGGCTTCATGCAGAGCTTTCCAAAATTGTGATGTAAATCTAGGATCCACATGCGATATAATGAACCTTTGGTACCCCATGCAATCTCACGATTTAGATACATAAAGCTTAGCCAATTTACGTAATGAATAATCCGACGAACAAGAAAGAAAAGAGCGGTCTTAGTCAAGCGATCAACTACTACCCATACAAAATTTTTCTTAGTAGGTGTTAAAGGTAACCCACTAACAAAATCCATTGTTATTCGCTCCCATTTCCAAAGAAGAATATTTACTGGTTGTAACAAACCTGACGGTAATTGATGCTCCGCCTTCACTTGCTGACAAGTCAAACATTTTCCTACAAACTCAGAAATCTCACGCTTTAACCCTGGCCACCAATGCTATTCACGGAGATCTCGATACATCTTATTTCCTCCGAGGTGCATAGCATAAGGGCTACTATGCGCCTCCTGCAGAATCATTTGTCTCAAATCTGAGTCTTTAGGCATACAAACCCTTCCACGAAAACACAGCACTCCATTCGTGTTTATACCAAAATCCTCTATTTCACCTCTTTCAACCTGCTGGAATAAGGGTCCCAACTTTTTATCTGATATCTGCCTTTCCTAAATTTGTTCTAACCACGGGGCTTCACGAAGTTACATTAATGACTACCATCCTCATATAAACTCAAATGAGCAAACATTGCTCTCAATTGAATCTGCCTTACGACTTAGCGTCGGCTACCACATTAGCCTTTCGGGATGATATTCAATTGAGAAATCATAATCCTTTAATAATTCTACCCATCTTCTTTGTCTCAAATTCAACTCCTTTTGGGTAAGGAGGCACTTAAGACTCTTATGATCCGTGTAGATGATAGACTTCTCACCGTAGAGATAGTGCCTCCAAATCTTTAAAGCAAATACCACTGCAGCTAACTCCAAATCATGAGTAGGGTAATTTACTTCGTGCGGTCTCAACTATCGAGAAGCATAAGCCACCACCTTTCCATTTTGCATCAGCACACAACCCAAACTCGTGTAAGACACATCACAAGAAGCAAGAATTCTTTTCCGACCTCAAATTTGAATCAAAGCGGTGCTTCCGTCGAATCTTATTCAATTTCTCGAAACTCTCTTGTTGTTTTTCAGTCCAAATATATGGAACTCCTTTCCATAACAGTTTAGTTAGGGGTGCAGCAATCAACGAAAACCCCTCAACAAAGCGTCTATAATAACCAGCCAAACCTAAGAAACTCTAAATTTCAGCTACCGACTTTGGTGGTTTCCAATCCAGATCAGCCTCAATCTTTCGAGGATCCACCCTTATTCCTTCAGCTGATACCACATGACCCAAGAATGTCACTTCCTTTAGCCAAAATTCACATTTATTGAATTTGGCATAAAGTCACTTATCACGAAGTAGCTACAATACTATACGCAAATGCGTGTCATGCTCCTCATCATTTCTTGAATAAACCAAAATGTCATCTATGAACACTACCACAAACCGGTCTAAATATGGTTGAAAGACTCGGTTCATCATGTCCATAAATGCGGCTGGTGCATTGGTTAATCCAAACGGCATCACCAAAAACTCATAATGTCCATAACGAGTTCAGAATGCCGTCTTATAAATATCTGCTTCTTTCACCTTACGTTGGTGATAACCCGATCTCAAATCAATTTTGGAGAAAACTGAAGATCCTTTCAATTGATCAAATAGGTCATCAATTCTCAGTAAATGATACCTATTCTTGATCGTCAATTTATTCAATTGCACGTAATCAATGCACATACGCATCGATCCATCCTTTTCTTAATGAACAAAGCTGGTGCTCCCACGAAGACACACTCGATCGAATAAATCCCGATCCAACAATTCTTGAATTTGAGCTTTAAGCTCGCCAACTCCTTGATTGCCATTCTATAAGGAGAAATGGACCTTTGGAGCATTCCGCAAAAGCTCAATACCAAATTCTACTTCCGATCCGAGGTATACCATGAAGTTCTTGGAAATACATCCGAAATTCCTTCACCATTCTCACATCATCCACAGATAACTCTTTGGCATCCAAAGCACAAATAAAAGCTAGGAATGCCCCATATCCCTTCCGCATCAACTTCTCTGCCTTCAACGCAGATACCACATTTTCCAAGTAATTCCTTCGTTCACCTATCATTATTAGTTCCTTATCATCCGAAGTTCTTAATGACATTCACTTTTAGCACAATCCAAATGCACCGATGCTTAACCAACCAATCCATGCCCAGAATGAGATTAAATTCACCGAAAGGCAATTCCATCAAATTCGCCAAAAATACTTCTTCTTGAATTTCTAAGGGCACGTCTCTAAACAGTTTATTTACAATTACCGACTATCCTAAAGGACTAATTACTGTCATCTCACTATCGGTAATTTCATATTATAGATTCAAGTTTCCAGATACGGTGCTAGCAACATACGAGTGGGTAGAACCAATATCTATTAAAGCAGTAACAGGTACATCGAAGATGAAGAACGTACCAGTTATTACATTAGGTGCATTGCCATCCTCGCGGCGTCTAACTGCATAGACCAATCCTGGCTGTCTTGCATCTGTGTTACCTCTAGGACCATTGCCTCGACCCGGTGCACCTTGACCACGTCCATCTCCATTACCACCACGACCTGGTCCACGACCTTTTAGTGGCTGTTGAGTACCTCTGGCCGGCTGTGCATCAGTATTACAAACTTCCTGAGTCGTATCTGTACGTCAAGGGCAATTTCTATATTGGTGATCCATTGAACCACATTTATAACAAGCACCCATTTTCCTCCAGCACTCTCCAGAATGCCTTTTCCCACATTCAGCACAATCTCGACTCTGATTATTAACTACAGGTGCTCTACCTTGAGCTGGTTCATCTTTTCGAGGCCTCTTCAGAAACCTTTTTGAAGAACCTGAATGCTTTAAATCTCTCTTGCTTCTAAATTTTTCCCGATTCGACGTTACGAGTTCTTAGCCTCTTGGCTATCTTGGCCTTCTCCTGGCGTGGAAAAAGTTCTAACTTGTTGTGGGGCAATCGAACCGCAACTCATCATTCACCCATCCTCAAAGCGTACACAATGTTCATGATCCATTGACACTATTGTCCGAGCATAGTGACTCAAGCGTAAAAGCTCGACCTCATCTGCGCCATTGTCTTATTCCTTGAATTAGATTCAGAATTCCTTCCTTGGGCATCCACATAACTTGTTCCTACATACTTCCCTTGGAAGGAAGCTTTGAAGAATTCCCAAGTAATCAATGTAGCCTCAGTGCCCTCTCGAACAGTAAGCCACCATTGATACGCCTCGTCTCTTAGCAAGGACACAGCTCCTTTCGGTTTACGCTCGACGATGCATTCCATATCATCCATAATCCGCTCCACGACTTGAGCCAATATTCGCCACATTCGAGTTACACGAAACTCCTCTAAAACTTCGCATTATTAGACTTGAGTCGTTCTGATATCGACCCACGAGTTGTTGGCCCAACTCTAGTTCCAGTGACCCTTTCAAGGACTCGCAACATTGCTCGTGTCAATGCATTATCTTCTTCCATATGATCATGTGATCCCGTCTCACTCTCAAATGAGGCAGGTGCATCCATTTCGGCATATGACCCGGCGCTTTAGTTGCACCTCTAACACCTCGTCCTCTACCATGGCCACGTCTATCGCGCCCACGACCACGTCCTCTAGTGCTCATGATGACTAATTCGATTTAATCTGATTACAAGTTTCATGAATCAGAATACTACAGTGTTTATTAACGATGTTTTATGAGATTTGAGAGATAAAGTTGTTTTTCGCAAACACATCCTATAGTCTCAATCTCTACGATTTTCAACATCTAAAACTAGAAGTTCTAGAGTGTTCCTACGATCATATCATCATCATAATAATCATTCAGTAACGAATACTTACTTGACTTGGTGCCGGATGCTTGTGGTGCCATACTAATCTTTAAAACATAATTGAAAGAATTTCATACAGAAGTTATTTGTTGAACCCAACCACAGCCGAGTTTTGAAACTAGCTTTGATACCATTAAATGTAACACCCCAAACCCGATCTATGCGTTAAGACAAGATTTGGTTTGTTACATAGATCGAACTCTCTTTTTATCTTTCTAATGATTTAGGAGAATCGATATTACAAAACCTTTTGAAAATAAGGTTTAATAGAAACCAAGAGAAATAATTTAAATTCAATGAATTTAAGAAACATTAGTTGAAATATAATTATAAATTTTCGAAATCTTTAAGTAGTTTTAAAAAATTTGGAAGAATTTCAAAATAAGAAAAATTAAAGGATATCATAAATTTTATTTACATTAAACCCATATTAAATATCAAAATAAAATTTAAATCCATCACACATAAAATTCATAAAATATTAATAGAGGCCTTATTACATCATATTCAAAAATAGTAAATTAAGGAAAGTATTTATTTAAAGTTCAAAGTTTATTAAACCCATGTTTGCAGTATGGCCTCCACGAAGTCATCCTCGGCCCAAGTCCACGTCAATTTCCATTACCTGAGATGGAAAATTTAAGGGAGTGAGTTACTTAAAACTCAGTGTATAACTCACTTACTATATCCACTGGGCCAGATCATCAAATCATAATTTTGGGCTTGAGTCCATAAGCAGATTTTGCAATGTAATAAGCGTAATGTATGCAAAATGAAATTTCCCACCCAAACCTAATTTCCATCCGCTACACACCACCGTACCAACCATCACACACTGGGGATCAAGTCAACCCACCCGCCAACACACCAAACATAGGCAATAAGCCATTTTTATATTTATGGCGAGCCATCGAACTAGATTGTGACAAAGTCACGAACTAGAGGCATTGAGCCATTAAAATATTTGTGGCGAACCCACCGAACTAGAGGCAATAAGCCATTTAATTATTTTGTGGCAGAGCCACCGAACTAGATTTTTAGCAACAGGCCTTTCTTCTCTTCATCATTAATCCCAACCCATGCAACATGTATGCATAATAGTCTATATACATATAATAATTTAGCAAAAGGCCCAATTTACATGTGAGTCAATATTTCAAGTTTTTATTAAGGCCCATAATACAAAATAAAATTTAGCCCATTTAACAATCTAGCAACTTTGGCCCATTTAACGATCTAATAAGGATTTTGGCCCATTTAACGATCTAGCATACTTTTCGGCCCATTTAACGATCTAGTAGAGATTTCGGCCCATTTAACGATCTAGCATGATTTTTGGCCCATTTAACGATCTAGCAGAGTTTTCGGCCCATTTAACGATCTAGCATACTTTTCGGCCTATTTAACGATCTAGCAGAGATTTCGGCCCATTTAACGATCTAGCATAGTTCTCGGCCCATTTAACGATCTAGCATACTTTTCGGCCCATTTAACGATCCAGCATACTTTTCGGCCCATTTAATGATCTAGCAGAGATTTCGGCCTATTTAACGATCTAGCAGAGTTTTCAGCCCATTTATCGATCTAGCATATTTTCAATTTACCAACTAACTCATTGAGGGTGTTTTCGTAAATTTCACAACTTTAACCGTTTTCATAAATTTTCACAAAAATACCAATTATTACGTATTTTACCGATTTTATCATCTTTACGATTTTTCCCAATAATTACGGTATAACATCTAACTCGAGATAAGTGTGAAATTACACACCTTGATATTGTGAGTACTAGACCTTCCCGCTCATCAATACCTAAACGTAACACGAACCATTAGAACACTATCATTTATTAAAAAAATACACTATTGGTAAACGATCTAAATCTTTACCCTTTGGATTTCGAACCACTTCTATTTTTGGTTTCTCCTCGATTATTGGTTCGTTGCCCGATGAGAATCCACGAACGATCAAAGGTTCGGGAGTACGAATAACCTCAAACAATTGATTCTCCTCGGTTGAAGGTCCGTAACCCGGTGGAAAATCCGGATTCCCGAAATAGCCCTTCATTTATATTTAGGGGGATTAGCGAAACCGCCCCTCTTTCGAAGACTATGGACCGCCTTTTACGCCTATCTTGAATCTCTCTAATGACATAGGATCATTAGTCTGACTTATAAATATCGAAATATGGCTAACGATTTTTTTTAAAAGATTTGAGATTGGCTTACCACGATTATCTTTGTTCCTCGAAGAAACAATCGAGGGATTACATCCCTATAATGAAATCGATTAAGTAACTAACCATACTAATATAATGAATAAAGTGAGAATCCTTAAATAATCTCCTTACCTTAACTCTTACGATCGATTCCAACGATCCACAATACTCAAGAACACGTTGAGTTTCTGTCTTCCAAAACTCTCACTAATGTCCACGGTTGAAAAGAATTGAGTGAGAAAATTATGTATGACTAAAGGAAATCGGTTGTGATCAAACAAAGAAAATGAAAGAAAATTTGGCACAATAGCATATTATCATTCGGCCATGAGTGAAAGTATTGAAGAGATTTTAATGAAGAAGAAAATAAAAGAATGAGAAAATGGAAATGATATGATTCGGTTTCAAGAGAGAAAGAGAGAAAGAAAAGAGAAGAAAAGAGAATTTAGTTTAAAAGAAAAGTGCATTCGGCATTGGGGAGGAAAAATGAGAAAAACAAAAGAAAGAAAAATCCTTGCTTGCATTAGTGCTTTCGGTCACAATGAGAAGAAAAGATTTAGAGAGAAAAAGAGTTACTAAACCGAAATGGTCAAAAGAAAATGACAAAAGAATGACTTGCTTTGCATAAGTGCTTTCGGTCACAATGAGAAGAAAAGATTTAAAGAGAAAAAGAGTTACTAAACTGAAATGGTCAAAAGAAAATGACAAAAGAATGAGTTGCTTACTCAAGGTTGTTGGAAATTTTCGGCTAGAGAGAAAATGGATGGAGAGGAAATATGTTTTGCTAAAAAAATGACCAAATGAATGTGTTTCACCAACACCAAAGCCTACCAAAGCAATCAACAAAACCGGCCATCCCCCTAGCCTCTATGCTGGTCAAATACAAGGTCAAAAGGCCATTAGGAAGTTTCCAAAACATCTCCCTATTCTTAAGCCTTATCCTCCTCCTTTTCCTTAAGTTGAGAGACAAAATCCCCCAATTCAAGCCATTCTATCCCCTATCTTTAGCTTTCCATAATCCTTAATCTTCTTACCAAAAAAAAAAAACAATCCAACTCATCCTAATCTTATCCATAGCCGACACATGCTATGCTAAAGCAAAAAAAAAAAAAATTTCCTTAATTGCATGCTAGGTTATTTGAACTCCTTCCCTCATGTCCAACTTATGGCGCCTTCACCACTTTGCCAATTACTCATCTTATGCCATCTTTTAGTACTTAATTAACTTAAGTTTCAAGGTCACTTAATTTCTTTACACTAAAGTACACTTTACTAATATTTATTTTAATTCCAAGTAAACTTAGAACTAACACTTAGCAACATAATGATATTTAAATATTTAGGATGTTACAATTTTTCCTAATTCCTTCTCTATGTCTTAGCATCTTTAGCTTAGTAGTTAGTTAATATTAGATTAAATAACAACTCCCTTAATTCTTAGGCTAAATAATAAAAAGAAAGTTAGTATTAGTACTTTTGGTTCTTTTGGGTTTGACATTTCAGTATTTCCACTAAACTATACTACTATTGGATAGGTGCGCTTGCCTCAATCGTTGTCACAGTTAGTTTCTAGGCTCGATCATTCATATTTATAAATTTTATTACTTTCAGACATGATTACCATGGCAATCATACCAAGCATAACACACATATATATATTGACCAAATCTTAATAAACTTAAACATCATATTTAACTATTACAAGTTTGCACATATGAATATACTATTTAGCCATATCCAAAAATTCATACAATTCATATCATTTTACAAATATAAAGTCGAACTTAATACCACTTGCATAGGAAAATCGTACGTTTATTAATTACTCCACATTCCTAGTTTATTTCATAACAAATCGGCAACCCAAAAATAACTTCATAATTTGTACAAGACTTATCCATTAAATCATGAGTCAAAGTATGCCATTTCCAAATCAAACCATATTGATTCACATAACAACATCATACTTATCACTTCACATTTGTTTAAACCTAAATCCCTACACCAAATTTTAGCATAAAACACACTTCCAAAACATAACTAGATTAAGATCGAATTTATACATGTTTTTCACTTCCTTATAATCGAACATACATATGCAAATTACTAGTTCCTTTCATAACAATTTGTCAATGTAAATGCACTATTACAAACCAAACTTAACTGTCATTTCATCTAAGTTATACTTAGCATTTCACCTATATGCCATAATCGAATTCACTTAATACCAAATCACTTAACAACACTTAAACAAAGCATTTCAAGCAAGATTTACATATATTTACTTATAATTAATCCATAGCTGAATCACCAAGAACAAAACCAAACATGTCACACATACCATATATATATATATATATAACACATAACCAAGATTAACTAAGCATGAATATTATTTCTAGCTATTTTCGCATGGCTTTAATAATTACAAATTCAAAATAAACCAAACTAATACTAGACTATACAAGCCATAATGATCGTTGTTTTGTCAAGTTTTAAAATTTATAAAGAGAATGATCGAACCTGGAAACTAACTCTGACAGCGACTTAAGGCAAGTGTACCTATCGAACAGTAGTATAGCTTAGGCAAGACCGGATTGTCGAACCCAAAGGAACTAAAAGTACTAATACTAACTTTCTTTTTATTATTTAGCCAAAAATAAGTGAAATTGCTTTAATCTAAATTAATGACTACTAAACTAAAGACACAAAGACAGAAAGAATGAATTGGAAAATAACTTGAAGAGAAACTCAGTTGATCGCGACGATACCCTCAGGAAGAATCCACCTAGACTTCACTTGTTATTTAACACTGAACCATACGATTTATTCACTTAGTTTGATCCGTAAGACTCCTTAACATATATTAAACCCTCTCTCGAGGCGAATGACGTCTAACCCTAGGTTAATTAACAAAAATCTCTTTCTCGAATAATAACCCCCTAGAATAGTAGTAAATCAATCTATGGACTCCCATATTAGGTTTCACCCTAATCTGGAAAAATCTCATCACCCTATCTCTAGGCGTGCGATCAACTCCACTTAATTATGCTAGATCTACTCTTAAGCAGAGTCTATTCCTCCTCCACCTAAGCACATCAAATTTGGATTAAGCATGCATAATTAAGAACAAACTAAGTATTTATCATATAATTTAGAAATCAATAACAAGATTCATCTAGATTTCATCCCCTTCAGGTATCTGAAGGGTTTAGTTCATAATGAATAAAGAAAACATCTCAAGAGAAAAGATAAAACAAAACATCAGAAATCTCTAAAACCCCCTAAAGGAATTGAAGGAGAAATCCGCCATCTTGAATAGAATTTCGGCTCCTTGAGATGGATCAACTAGCTATATTCGAGTAATTCCCACAAATCTGACCTTCTGGCTCGGTCCTTGGCCTAGCTCACCACCTTCCTTTTCAAGTTACACTTAGGGAGTTTATATATACTTTTGGAATGCTTTACTTGGCCTCTAAGTGTCCCAATTCAAGTATACCTCCACTCAGTGTTTGAATAAGCTTTGGAATATGTTTCTTTGCCTTAAAGTATCCAAATTCGAGTGAGATTGTAACATCCCAAAAGTGGGGTTATTTGGAATTTAGTTATTTTCTTATGTAAGAACTGCTATGTCATTATTTATGGAATAATAATGATTAATTTAAGGCTTTGTGTTGGCTCGATTTGGTGGGAAATTTTAGTTTTTAAACTTTTAAGGAAGGGAGCCTTGGCAAGAGGGTGTTATAAGAATAAATGGGGATAATTTGGACATAAAATGAGCTTAGACCAAGTGGCAAAGCAAGCCCACTTAAGAGCTACATGTGACGCCACCAAGGAGCAAGGGAGAGCTTGTGTTCGAGTTGGAAGTCCTCTTTTGCACTTCACTTTGACGGCACATGGGGGGAGAGTTTCTCCTCTCTTTAAACTCTTATTATTTATTTATTGATGATAAATAAATAAGTTAAAAGAAGGATAATAGGGGATTTTATTTTAAGGATAATAGATGAATATTGAGGATTAATAAAGATTATTAGGAATTAAATTCAAATTAAATCATGTTAGTTTGAATGGGTGGTCTAGAGTGATTCAAGGAAGTTTGAGGCATCTTGGACTCCTTATTGAGGAGGAGTGAATGGCAAGGACTATTGAAAGAGGGGGAGTTGCGAATGCTTATAAATAGCATCGACTTAGCATTTGTTTTGCTCTTTTCTCCATCTTTGCAACTGCCAAACTCTCAAACCACTCATCTTATATTTTCTTTCTTTTACAAACCTCTCCAAAACCTTGGCGAATCCTCCACATCTCCAAAGCCCTCTATTTCTTTTCTTCATAAAACCCCTATTGTCCTACCTCTAAATAGCGAATCTAACTCCCATCAAGGTGTCAAATCCCTTTTCCAAAAGCTCTACTTGGCGAATCACTCCTTTGAAGGGCTGATTTTCTCTTCTCTATTTTGCTCACCTTGGCGAATGGTGTAAGAGGCATAGGCACATTAGGATTTAAGCTAGGTGTTCAATCAAGTGTATGGTAAGTAGAGTTGGCGAATGCCTATGCTTCCTTCTTCCTATCCTTGTCGATTTTACAAGGTACTAACCGAATCTGTCTAGGTGTTCTGGAATTTTGGAGGTTGTCAACTAAGTTCCATTCGTGACCAATCAAGTGGTAAGTGTTGGTAAGAATCGGTTCTCATAAGTTTTAGTTTGCAAATATTTAAAAGCCGAAGGCTAATGGCTTGTTTACTAATCGGTGGTAATTGATGAAGCGATTAGAATCGGGTATTGTGGTTAAGTATCCTAAAGCGTAAAGGTAACGTTGGGTTCACAAGGAATCCCTCTCAAATTAATTGGTTTGGCGAATGGCCCATATCACTAACCCTATTATGGCGAATATAGGAACAAAGAGATATAAGGTGGCCGATTGGTTATCTTCGGGATTTGAGACTATCGTGGTAACAGGTGTGTACATACACACTATATAATATATTAAATATGCTTAACTTTGTGAATGCTCATCTTTTATGAATATAGCATTGGAATGAATACCAAATCGGTATAAGTGGTGATTCAGGTAAGTACCTGTAATGTGATTTATTATTATTAATGCTTTTGGTAAGCATGATGTGTTGACACATGAAATTAAGAATGTGATGGCATGAAATATATGTATGTTTATCTGTTGTGGGATTAATGAGTGGGGCGGTGATATTGTGCCGCGGGCACCGGTGCTTTAGTAGCACACCGTGACTATATGTCACGGAGGTTTGGTACCTCGGAGGTTTGGTACCTCAATAGCGACTTGTCCACGTGGTTAACACCACGTGGGTTGGCCCCACTTGAGATATGGGATCGTCGCGCGGTGATTTGGTATCACACGATGGGTTGGCCCCATCACCGATTTGTGTCTCACGGACACGGTGTTTTAGTAACACGTTGTGACTATATGTCACCGGTGGTTTGGCACCACCGGTGGTTTGGTACCACAGCAGGGTGAGCAGTGGCGTATGGTTGGCTAGGTTGGGTATACATTATTACGCTTATTAATTATTATATGTTGTGTATGAAAATGTTTTTAAAGCGGGAAGGGTTACATCTTGAGTCTTGGTGACTCACCTTCTCCATTAATTTTTGGTGATGCTTAGATCGCGGACATGGAGTAGGAGGGACTTGAGGAGGCCATGCGGTGGATTTAAGCTTTAATGGACTTTGATTCTTGTTATTTTAAATTACATTATTGGATTGTTTTATTTTGGATGTAATAAGGCCTCATTATACTTTACTTTAATTATTCCTTATATGTGGGATATTTTATCTTTATTATAAATTTAAATCACGCGTTTTCTAAATTAACACGAAAATGTTTTCTGCGTGCCCTCGGGCATCATAAATTGGTTTCATGACTTGACTTAATTATTTTTTTAAAATAAACACTAGGTATGATCTTAGCAAAATAACCAAAACAAGAAGTTTTTCAACAAAATTTAGTTGGATTTGAAAATGGGTTTCAAAAGTTTTCTCAAGTAACGACCCATATTCGGTCCTAACGTTTGGTAGGGTTTGAGGTGTTACAAATTGGTATCGAGCCAGTTCAAAACTTCATTGTGGGGCCCAAGGCCCAAAAATGTTTTAATAGGCCTTATTAATTGTTTTTTTGGTTTTAAAGCGGCATGGCCCAAGTCTCAAAACACCGATCCGCCTGTAAGTATCTCTAGACTTCTTTGTGGATTATATTACAGTAGAAGGGTAGGAAGCATGGAGCGTAGGTAGACTTATAGAATTTGAACCCTAGGATTAGATTACTCAAACACACAAGCTAAACATAAGATTTAAAGAACTAAACCAATCTATGACTTAGTCCTTTGAGCTAGGTGTGGTAACCCCATGCGCATGTCTAGGATTGGGCAGGAAGAGCACGGTATTTAAGCGGTCAGGTGACTCACCACCTCTTGGCAGGTATCCTACACAGTGCGTAGCTGGGTTCACCCTAACTCAAAGGGCTCGGTGGTGTGGTAACCTCAGACGCATGTCTAGAAAGGTTCGGTGGGAGCTTGGTATTTAAGCAATTCGTCGACTCACCTCCTCTCCACACGAAACCCACTGCACAGTGCGTAGCTTGGGTTCACCACGACCAAGAAGGCTCGGTCATAGGCTAAACTCAATGGCTAAAACCAGAAGGGAATTAGCCATGTTTTGAAAGGAGCGAAACAACAAGAACCCTAATGTTTTCAAAATTTACGTAATAACTCTTTCAAATCGGAAAACATCATTTTTACAACGTTTTCCTTGAAAAACTTGATTTACGGAAAAATTACAAAAATGCCCTTGGGGTAAAATTACTAAAATACCCTCGGTTCATAAAATATCAAATCAATGATTTTGTCCAAAAATTTTAACTATTCTATAAATATTCAACAACTTAGCCTTGAAAATCATCAGCAAAATATTTGGTTTGGAAAAATTACGAAAACGCCCTCAACTTACAAAATTACCAAAATGCCCCTGAGTACAAAAATTTTTGCAACATCACCGTTTTAAGAAGGAAAATTCTTAAACGGGACCCTCGGAGTTTTATAATGGTTAAAACACCCTTGTTTTACAAAAATTACGAAATTACCCCTGACGAACAAAATTACCAAAATACCCCTGGCTTCAAAGTGATGATGTAGCTTTAAAATTTTACAACTTTTTCAGAAAAACCCTCCAGTTTTGGGAGTTTCAAAAACAACCTACTCTACTAAAGTTTTAAAATTTCTTTACGAAAATACCCCTGTAGGAAAATGACGAAAATACCCCTGGGTTAGAAATGGGCAGAAATGTCCAAAGAGTGAATAGGTATGGAAAGCATTAGGGAATGGATGCAAGAACTTCTTTGTGTGAACTAGGATAGAAGACTGAAACCCTGTTTGCACGAAAGAATCTCTGACTAAACTTTATCCATAAAATTTCTTCGCGAGTAATAAAGTGGAACAAATGCTAACGCATAAAATTTCTCTTAATCATTAAAAGCGCGATAGATAGAATGAGTTCTAGAGGGCGTGGGCCGTGGGCCGGTAGGGGTAGGATAGCGATTATACGAACCCGTCAGTCGGGACAAGGTTACAGCGATGTACCCATACCACCACCTCCACTTTTGGAGTGAGGGCGAGATCGAGCAGGGAGGCGATGCTCATGGCGGTGTTGCAGTCCTCGAATTGGTGGTGAGGTGGTGGAAATTTAGGAGCTCGAAATCGCATTCGAGCGGATTCGATCCAACAATTTGAGGTGTTCCGGTGTGTCGAGTGGCACCAGTGTAGCAGTATTGGTTGGAATCTACAAAAGGGTAATGGATGAACTTGACCGACCGAGGAGGAAAAGTTGAAAGGCGATGTCGCTTCTAAAGGATGAAGCGTGCAGTGGTGGTGACGATTCGGGATGGAGCCACGGTGATGATCTTCGTGGGACTACTTCAAAACGCTTTTCGGAAGAAATATGTGGGCACCGGCTACGACCAGCAGAGGAAGACTTTTACGAGTTTAGTACAAGGAACTAAGTCAGTGGCCGAGTATGAGGCGAGTTTTAAAATTTGAGTAGGTATGCGGAGGAATTGTAGCCCTTGAACAGCGCACTTGTGTCCGCTTTGAGGACGGACTCGAGATGACTTGAGGTTCTTGATTGCGCCATGACAGGTTCGTGAGTTTTCATCTCTTGTGGAAAAGGCTAAAGTAGCCGAGGGGATCAAGGAGGGCATGTGGCGGAATTATAGTAGAAATAATCGAAGAGAGGATTTGGGTGGTGGATCGATGGTAATGATCGAAGAAGAAGAAGGCTAAGTGGGCCAAATCGGTGACAAGGCCCGTAGCTAATAATCGAGTAGGCTCGGTCACAATATTGTGGGAAGTCCCATTGGGAGGATGTTCGACCGGTGATAGAGGATGTTTGAGTGTGGATCTTTAGAACATCGGGTCGAGATTGTCCCCGGCGAGCTCGAAATCAGCCGGAGGCGTAACCGTACTCGGGACCGAAATGTGGGACCGCAGAGGGTCGTGGTAATGGCGAGAGAAGCAATGGTCCTAACCGAGGTCGAGGAACTTCGAGGCGGAGGTTCGAGCAACCTGAGGCTAAGCGACTGGCTTAGTCTATGACAAGGCGTCGCGAGGAGGGTGGCCTTGCGGATGTCATAACCCAGACGTTTTGATTTTTGGTCTCCTTATTATGCATTGATTGATGTGGGGTCTACACATTCGCATATAGCCTTGAGTGTGGTAGAGACTTTGAACCTAGACTACGAGGCTAACTGCTAGGGAGATGTTGTAGTGAGTCCTTTAGGTCACTCTGTAGTGGTAGATAAACTTTTGGGGACGTACCCTAGAACTCCAAGGGGTCGTATTGAGCGATCGATGGAACTACCATTCGGGGAGTTCGATTTGATCCTTGGAATGGATTGGTGGCTAAGTATCGGTAATTTGGATTGTGACTAAGCGCATGGTTCTAAGACGGTGAGAATGGTGAAGTGGTTATGATAGGTGATAGAAGGAATTACCTATCCAATGTGGTGTCTGCCTTGAAGGCGGAAAAGATGGTTAAGAAGGGTTGTAAGGCGATTTGGTTGAATCATGCTTTGGAAGCTAAGGAGTTAGCAGATTGGAAGGTCCGAACGATTGGGGAATTTGTTGATGTGTTCCACGAAGAACTTCCGGTTCGCCTCGGATCGGAAGTCGAATTTGGTATAGACTTGATACCGGAGCGGCACGTGTCTATAGCACCTCACCGAATGGCACCAAAGGAATTGGTGGGTGAAGGCTCAAATTCGGGAGCTCTTGGATAAAGGGATTTATTCGACCTAGTATATCTCCGTGGGGGCGCTTTGTATTGTTTGTCAAGAAGAAGGGCGGTTCTATGCGAATGTGCATCGATTCCGTCGATTAAACAAGTTAACGATCAAAAACAAGTACCCATTCTGGCGGATCGATGACTTGTTTGACCGATTGAAGAAGCGTCGGTGTTTTCGAAGATAGACCTTAGGTCGGGTTACCATCAACTTAAGGTGAAGGGGCGATGTTCACAAGGCGGCTTTTCGAACTCGGTATGGGCATTACGAGTTCCTAGTTATGCCATTCGGGTTGACCAATGCCGTGGCGTTCATGGATTTAATGAAGCGAGTTTTCAACAATACTTGGACCAATTAAATCGTGGTGTTCATTGGCGACATATTGGTATACTCTAAGGCGGAGGAGGAGCACGACAAGCATTTACGGATAGTCCTACAAGTGTTGAGGAAAAATAGGTTGTATGCCAAATTCGATGAAGTGCGAATTTTGGTGAGGAGGTGGCTTTCTTAGGTCACGAGTGTCGTGGAAGGATTAGAGTGGATTCCATAAGATTGAAGCGGTATTGGAGTGGAAACCACCTAAGTCGATTGGCGAGATCTGAGTTTTACGGGGTTAGCGGTATTACGAAGATTTGTGGAAGGTTCTCTCGATCGCTTGTGCCTGATTAACTAAGTTGCTAAGGAAAGGTGTTCCGTTTGTATGGTGGGAGAAGCGGCAGGAAAGCTTTGATAAGCTAAGGAAAATTTTGTGAAGCTCAGTTTTAGTGCAACCCGAGGGGAAATTATTCACGATCTCTTGTGATGCATCTCCACCGGTTTGGGGTGTGTCTTGATCTGAGATGGGAAGGTAGTAGCCTATCGTCCCGTCGCCTAAGGCGCATGAGGTTAACTATCCAACTCATGACACAGAGTTAGCGCGATCGTCTTCGCCTAAAAGTATGGAGACATTATCTTTATGGGGAGAAGTCGGTAATTTACAGACCACAAAAGTTTGAGGTATCTTGACACAGAAGGATCGAATCTGGCGCGCCGATGGATTGGTATTAAAGGACTCTGTTGTTCCATCGAATATCATCCGGTAAGGCTAACGTGGTGGTACGCGTTGAGCCAGGAAGGTCGTGGCGGTTTAAGAGCAATGTTCGCTCGATTGAGCCTATATGACGATGGAAGCCTTTTGGCGAACTTCAAGTTAAGCCAACATGGGTCGAGAAATTAAAACAAGCAGTTAGTGGATGAAGGCTTAAATGCGAAGAGAATGCAAGTTCGGGATGGTGGTTTGGAAGGGTATAGTTTGTTGGTGATGGTGTGTTATGTTTTCAAAGGCGGCCCAGATGCCAAAAGATATGGAGTTGAGGCGAGAAAATTCTCGGGATGCTCATAGCAGACCCATACGCTATGCATCCGGAGGAAGCAAGATGTATGGAGATCTCTGGAAGCGATTACGGTGGCGGGTTGAAGCGTGAGATAACGAATTAGTAGGGAAGTGTTTGGCGTGTCGGCAGAGTTAAGGTGAACACCGATTACCATCGGGTTACTTCAGCGGTAAAGATCCCTCAATGGAAGTGGGGCGGATCACTATGGATTTCGTCGCTGGTCACCCCTACGCATGACAAGAAAGATGCGATTTGGGTAATCGTGAGACCGTCGACTAAATCACTCACTTCATCTGGGTGAGAATGGATTACTCACTCGAAGCTTGCAAAGTTGTATGTGGCGAGATAGTCAGATTGCATGGTGTACTGTGTGTCGTTATCTCGAGATAGGGACCCAAGGTTCACTTCGAGGTTTTGGAGAGCGTTACATCAAGCGTTAGTGCAGCGGTTGGATTTCAAACCTGACTTTCCATCCTCGAACAGACGGGCGATCGAAAAGGTCATCTGATCTTAGAAGATATCTTTGAGGGTTGTGTCTTGGAATTCGAGGTAGTTGGGAGGAATTCTTACCTCTAGCTGAGTTCGCCTACAACAATAGCTACCAAGCGAGTATTGAGATGGCACCATCTGAAGCAATCAGTATGGGCGGAAATGCGAACCAAGCGTGTTGGGCGGAGTTGGGTGAGCGACAAGTGTTGGGCCAGAATTGGTAGAGACCGAAGACAAAGTCAAAGTGATTCGGTCTCGTCTCAAGGAGGCATCGGATAGGCAGAAGTCTTATGCCGATCTCAAACGCAAGGAAATGGAGTATGCTGTAGGAGACAAGGTATTCCTAAAGGTGTCGCCTTGGAAGAAGGTACTAAGATTTGGGCGAAAGGGGAAGCTGAGCCCAAGATTCATTGGCCCATATACAGTATTGAAGCGGATAGGACCGGTAGCTTATCAGCTTGGACTGCCGGCAGAGTTAAGTCAGATACATGACGTCTTTCACGTATCAATGCTAAGACGGTATCGGTCAGATCCATCACATGTGGTACCTGTGACAGAAATCGAGGTTAACGCAGACTTATCTTTTGAGGAAGAACTGTTGGATCTTGGATAGAGATATAAAGGTTCTACGTGGGAAGTCGATGCCCTTAGTGAAAGTGCTATGGCGGAATCATGGTCTTTGAGGAAGCTACGTGGGAACACGAGGATGTGATCTGGTGGCAATACCTCATCTGTTTTAGTTATGTAATTTGGAATGAAATTTATTTTAAGGGGTAGAGGCGTAACATCCCAAAAGTGGGGTTATTTGGAATTTAGTTATTTTCTTATGTAAGGCTGCTATGTCATTATTTATGGAATAATAATGATTAATTTAAGGCTTTGTGTTGGCTCGATTTGGTGGGAAATTTTAGTTTTAAACTTTTAAGGAAGGAGCCTTGGCAAGAGGGTGTTATAAGAATAAATGGGGATAATTTGGACATAAAATGAGCTTAGACCAAGTGGCAAAGCAAGCCCACTTAAGAGCTACATGTGGCGCCACCAAGGAGCAAGGAGAGCTTGTGTTGAGTCATGAAGTCCCTCTTTTGCACTTCATTTTGACGGCACATGGGGGAGAGTTTCTCCTCTCTTTAAACTCTTATTATTTATTTATTGATGATAAATAAATAAGTTAAAAGAAGGATAATAGGGATTTTATTTTAAGGATAATAGATGAATATTGAGGATTAATAAAGATTATTAGGAATTAAATTCAAATTAAATCATGTTAGTTTGAATGGGTGGTCTAGAGTGATTCAAGGAAGTTTGAGGCATCTTGGACTCCTTATTGAGGAGGAGTGGATGACAAGGACTATTGAAAGAGGGGAGTTGCGAATGCTTATAAATAGCATCGACTTAGCATTTGTTTTGCTCTTTCTCCATCTTTTGCAAGCTGAAACTCTCAAACCACTCATCTTATATTTTCTTTCTTTTACAAACCTCTCCAAAACCTTGGCGAATCCTCCACATCTCCAAAGCCCTCTATTTCTTTTCTTCATAAAACCCCTATTGTCCTACCTCTAAATAGCGAATCTAACTCCCATCAAGGTCTGAAATCCCTTTTCCAAAAGCTCTACTTGGCGAATCACTCCCTTTGAAGGGCTGATTTTCTCTTCTCCTATTTTGCTCACCTTGGCCGAATGGTGTAAGAGGCATAGGCACATCAGGATTTCGCTAGGTGTTCAATCAAGTGTATGGTAAGTAGAGTTGGCCGAATGCCTATGCTTCCTTCTTCCTATCCTTGTCGATTTTTACAAGGTACTAACCGAATCTGTCTAGGTGTTCTGGAATTTTGGAGGTTGTCAACTAAGTTCCATTCGTGACCAATCAAGTGGTAAGTGTTGGTAAGAATCGGTTCTCATAAGTTTTAGTTTGCAAATATTTAAAAGCCGAAGGCTAATGGCTTGTTTACTAATCGGTGGTAATTGATGAAGCAGATTCGGGAATCGGGTATTGTGGTTAAGTATCCTAAAGCGTAAAGGTAACGTTCGGGTTCACAAGGAATCCCTCTCAAATTAATTGGTTTGGCCGAATGGCCCATATCACTAACCCTATTATGGCGAATATAGGAACAAAGAGATATAAGGTGGCCGATTGGTTATCTTGAGATTTGAGACTATCGTGGTAACAGTGTGTACATACACACTATATAATATATTAAATATGCTTAACTTTGTGAATGCTCATCTTTTATGAATATAGCATTGGAATGAATACCAAATCGGTATAAGTGGTGATTCGTAAGTACCGTAATGTGATTTATTATTATTAATGCTTTTGGTAAGCATGATGTGTTGACACATGAAATTAAGAATGTGATGGCATGAAATATATGTATGTTTATCATTGTGGGATTAATGAGTGGAGGGCGTGATATTGTGCCGACGGGCACCAGTGCTTTGGTAGCACACCGTGACTATATGTCACGGAGGTTTGGTACCTCAGGAGGTTTGGTACCTCAATAGCGACTTGTCCACGTGGTTAACACCACCAGTGGGTTGGCCCCACTTGAGATATGGGATAAATGCGCGGTGATTTGGTATCACACGATGGGTTGGCCCCATCACACGATTTGTGTCTACGGACACGGTGTTTTAGTAACACGTTGTGACTATATGTCACCGGTGGTTTGGCACCACCGGTGGTTTGGTACCACAAGCAGGGTGAGCAATGGCGTATGGTTGGCTAGGTTGGGTATACATTATTACGCTTATTAATTATTATATGTTGTGTATGAAAATGTTTTTAAAGCGGGAAGGGTTACATCTTGAGTCTTGGTGACTCACCTTCTCCATTAATTTTTCGGTGATGCTTAGATCGCGGACATGGGCCGGAGGGACTTGAGGAGGCCATGCGGTGGATTTAAGCTTTAATGGACTTTGATTCTTGTTATTTTAAATTACATTATTGGATTGTTTTATTTTGGATGTAATAAGGCCTCATTATACTTTACTTTAATTATTCCTTATATGTGGGATATTTTATCTTTATTATAAATTTAAATCACGCGTTTTTCTAAATTAACACGAAAAATGTTTTACCGTGCCCTCGGGCACATCTGAAATTGGTTTCATGACTTGACTTAATTATTTTTTTTAAAATAAACACTAGGTATGATCTTAGCAAAATAACCAAAACAAGAAGTTTTTCAACAAAATTTAGTTGGATTTCGAAAATGGGTTTCAAAAGTTTTCTCCGTAACGACCCATATTCGGTCCTAACGTTTGGGCCGGGTTTGGGCTGTTACAGAGATTGCTCTTTTCCACGGTAGGGGCACGGCCATGGTACATGCCCGTGTAAATCATTTTCAGGCCGTGTCTCGATTCTGTCGATTGTGGCATGGTTGTGTAAATCATGGCATGGCCGTATCTTAGTTAATTTTTGAGGCAAGGTCATGTGGCTTGAAGTCCAGGCCGTGTCGATTTCCTCTTTGGCCCAAATTGGCCCATTTTAAGCCCGTTTCTTGTTCTTTTCGTCCTCGAGTGCTTTCCTGAGTAAAAACATGAAAAGAAAGGATTAAGAGCACCTTTTTACATAAATCAAGGGCTAAATCATCCAAAAGCATACTAAATGTAGGCCTAAAATATGTTACTTTTACAGTTTATCAAATACCCCCACACTTAAGCTTTTGCTTGTCCTCAAGCAAATTTCTCAACTTATAATTAAAATGAACTTTCCATAATTCACAATTCCTATCAACAATGCCTCATCATAATTCAGAGATAATTTATACATGGATAATTTAACTCAAAGACTCTTAAAGGCTCAAACAATTCTAAGTCATAAATTTGTAGCATAAAAACATAGGCGTCTCCCTTTATCTGAATAATTACCTTTAATTCAAAACTGACAAGGATTGACATCCTTACTAAAGATTCACTGAAAGCACTCGAAGTGTTTAAGGTTCAAGAAAAAGCACTCATAAGTCGAACCTGAAAAGTTAATCCAATAGGCTTGCCTAAAAATCAAATCTCCACCACTGTAAAATGAGATAATACACAAATCAAAAGGTCTTTGACAGGGTTGTAACGGGGCTTAGGTTAAAGGTGTGGATAAAGGCTGAATTAGAAGGTTTAGAATTGAGATTGAATTGACCAATTACCTAACTAAAAATAATGAACTTGAGAATAAATGATTATATCAATTGAAACTTTGAATCTAATAATACTACGAGCTTTTTTTTTTGATAATTGAAATTTAAATGTACAAGCTCACTTTTTATACTATTAATCTTTGAATATACTTGATTTTTTGATTTTTTATATCAAATAAAAACATAATAAAGAATAATTTATCAACTGAAATAAACTAATTCAGTAACTATCAAATCAATTTTTGATAGAAAGGTAGTCAAAAGAATGGTGATAACAAATACAAAGGGTTTTGGGTTAATATTAGCGGGTAAATCAATAACAAGGGTTGTTAGGATCAAATGGGTTCACTAAGGGTTAATCTGTGAAGGTAGGCTTTTTTAGTGGAGTGAATGGGTTAAAACCTAGGTGCCTTTATCATCTCAGTATATCAAATCATTAATGTGGACTCGATATGTATAATCTAGGCAAGTTCTATAATAACAATTCAGTGTTGACACACTCATAATCAATAAAGTGAGCACGAAAAATAATATATGCTCTATAAGGCTCAAATCTCACAAAAATTATGGGTATTTGACATCAATCCTGTAAATTTCAAACTTCAAGGTAATACTCAAATTCAGTTCAACGACCTAGAAAATTTTTGATTCTTGAAAAATAGACTTATCATGCTTGATTCTCTAGTTTTCTTTAAGTTTAATCATTAATGCACAATTATCAATGACTTACTCAAAAACATATCAATAAAAATCATAAATCATTAGAAATTTCACCCTAATTAATAATATGAGAAAATTTGTAACACCCCAAACCCGGTCAATACGCCACGACCAAATCTGGTATGTCACTAAAGAAAATAATTTTTCAAAGAATCGAATTAACAATTAAATTTTTGTGAAAAACTCTTTGTAATTCTTTATTTGTGAAAATAAGTTAAAATTGAAATTTACTTTGAAATTACATAAAACTTTAAAACTTAGTTGATAAATCATATGATAGAAAACATTTATATCTTTTAAGAAAATTCAAATATCATTTTGGAGAATCATTTGCAATTGAGTATAGAAACTTGAATTTTGGAAATCACTTAATCTGTTGAAAACATTTAACTTGTAATTTTACTATTAAACTATTCATGTTACCCAATGGTAAGATTTTTAAAACCATTGCGAGTTTTAGTTTAGAAAACTTTGGGCTCAATTATTAAATTAACCAAGTAATTTAAAAGCCATATTTTAAACATATTCAAAACATAAAAATAATCCAAAACATAATTAAACAAGCCTTATTACAAATCCATAAAAATATGAAAACCAAATTAAAATAAAGTACCTAATTGGAAATTCATGTAAAACCAAATTTTATTGCATGGCCTCCTCGAGTTCATCCCGCTCCTCATCCGCAAACTCACGAATCACACGAAAAGATAAGGGAGAAGGTGAGTCACCAAGACTCGATGCATATTCCTCTCGGGTAAATACCACATACTTACACAAATTATAACAAAGTAACATATATGTATAATGCACCCAACCTAGCCATCCATAACTCCTTTTCTACCCCGTGTGGTACCAAACCTTTGGTGACCAAAGTCATGAATAATCCATCTGGGGCCAACCCACGTGTGATACCAAATCATGGCGACGATCCCATATCTCAAAAGTGGGGCCAACCCACGGTGGTGTTAACCACGTGGACGAGTCGCTATGAGGTGCCAAACCTCTAGTGTCCGAAGACACGAATGTGATACCAAAATCAAACCCGGTGGTGCCAAACCACGGTGACCAAGTCACGAATCATCAAGTTGTGGGGCCAACCCACGTGTGATACCAAATCATGGCGACGATCCCATATCTCAAGCGTGGGGCCAACCCACGGTGGTATTAACCACGAGGATGAGTCGCTATGAGGTGCCAAACCTCGGCATCCAAGACACGAATGTGATACCAAATCTTGGTGACCAAGTCACGATATCAATCTTCCCTCCTCTCATCATACCGTGCAATATGACATAATAATTGTGTATGCGTTATGTCATGTATGCTAGATATACATCAAATATAAGTATAACATGAATTACCATCATAATCGATAGACATAAAACAACATAATCATGCTAAGTAACCTCTAAGGGTATAACCGTAATTTTACCTACCAAGGGTATTTTCGTAATTTATCTACCATGGGTATTTTCGTAACTTACCCACCAAGGGTATTTTCGTAATTTACCCACCAAGGGTATTTTTGTAATTTACCAACCAAGGGTATTTTTGTAATTTACCTACCTAGGGTATTTTTGTAATTTACCCACCAAGGGTATTTTTGTAATTTACCCACCAAGGGTATTTTTGTAATTTACCCACCAAGGGTATTTTCATAATTTACCCACCAAAGGTATTTTCGTAATTTACCCACCAAGGGTATTTTCGTAATTTTGTACCAATAGAATGGCCTTTCTACCGGAAGGTGCTAAAGGTCGCCTTGAGCGACTCAACTACCATTTTCGGTCTTTACCGGACTGTTGGGCCTAAAACCCAATTTCGACCCATTCGAGCCCACACGCTCGTGTGGCCCACCTAACACAAATCTATCCACGTATATAAGTTCCACCTAGTCTAGTTCACTATATACTATATCATCATACAATTTATTCCAATTGGGCCTCACGTGCCCATTGGGCCCACTTGACCCATCGCATGACCAAGTAGCCCCAACCCACAAGAATACTCTTGATGGTCTCAACTATTGCGTTGAAGCCCCACACGCAAGGCCGCACGCTCGTGTGGCTACTATTGCCATGATGAAGCACTTGGCATTTGCCGCTCTACAACTAGAGAGAGAGTTACACACGATAGGACTCGGTGCTAAAGCGCTGCTGCGACCACTCCCTGTGCCCAACGCCCACCAAGGTATGTTAACCCTTCTCTGGCATGCTCTTTATATAGCTAGCTCTTCACCTTCATTCCTTGTATCTTTTCGATGTGGGATCCTTCGTCAAGAGAGTTTAAATTCAACTGAAACTATTATCGCCCACTCATAAAATAAATACTCCTTGCTTCTCATGAGATTCGAACCTGTGCTCCCTTATAACATAATCCACGCCGCTAGCCACTTTACCAACTAGCTCCTTGTGCCTCAAACCATGCAATTAAATATAACCCTATGGCCAAGGTCTAAATTCATTTAATAAAAATAATCAAAAGGAATGCAAACGCTACAACTAGAACCTTGGACCTCCTTCCTTCCTTGTGGCGTCACTTTGCCACTACACCACACACACCACTTGTGTCATTTTCCTCCACATTTTATTCTTAAGGCCTACCCGCCAACCTCCAAGGGTTTTTTTTCACCTAAAACCAAAATTTTCCCAAAGCTAATATTTGATCCGGGACTTCATAGAAGCCCCTAACCTTCAAAATCACTTATCTAAAAGGTCCAACTTGCACTTAAGCCGATCTTCTATTCTCCAAAAAATTTTAAATGCTACTACGCCTAAGGCCCATTGGGCTCAATCCTACTAGGCCTAATTTCATGATGTTACAAAATTACTTAGGAACAAGACTAAAATTCAGGATTTTGGAATAATTCAAAAAGTTAGGTACTTTTACCCCCCACACTTAAGATGTACATTGTCCTCAATGTACAAAGATAGATAAATAATTATGTAATAAAATCAAAAGAGAAGGGGAGAAGTAACACTTCCTGAATTTTGGATGATTCTGGGAGTTGGCTGAGGTCCTGGTAGAAGGTGGTGGCGTTTTCTATGGGCCTAGTGGGGTGGTTATCGATGAGCTTTGTGCTAGATAAAGAAATTGGGTAGCCTGCAAAGATATAGCCAAGAAATCTAAAGAAACATTAGTATTATACTAATACTATGATTAAAGACAAAGAAAATAAAGAGAATGAGACTAAGAAGAAAATTAAAATTAAAAGAAAAGACTAATGGACTAAGGAGTCTTTATTGTTGGGTGGTTCACGAGGTGGGTGTGACCTCTAAGGCTATGGTGCGTGATTCCCAAGCAGCCTTTCGAACCTAACACTAAGAAACTAAAATAAAGTAAACTAGATTAAGCAAAAGAGAAGTAACAATAAGGAAAAAAAGGAGATGAGGAAAATAAAATAAAAACTAAATAGTCGCTAAGACCCTTGTCTTGTTGAGTCATTGAAGCTGCCGGCATGAACTCATGTGAATCGATCTCCTTTGGGGAGACTGTGGTTGGCCTCTTATGCTTCTTCGACATAGCTTTGGTGTGGCTCAAAGGTTGGAGAGACTTGTGATGAAGAAGAAATCTGAGAAGGAGGAAGAGAAGAGGTGGAAAGTAGAAGAATGGGGAGGGGGAGGTTGGTGTTTGAATAGAGGCTTGATGCTGGTACATTCCCACTCCCATGGACAGAGGGTGTGTTGAATTACGCAAACGCATCACATGGCCGTGTTCTAGGCGTGTTGGTTTGCCACGCCCGTTTGTCCAATGCTATGCCCATTTTTAAAATGGCAGTATCAGTCCATAGTTGGGTAGCATGGGCGTGTTTTTCCCGTGTCTGGTAAGTCAGTATCTTCACACGGTCGTGGAGCATGGCTGTGCTAATTTACTGGTGCCCGTGGGGGAGTGGTTGGATTCGTGACGTCGAAAAGCGATTGGAATTTGATTCACACGACCTCTACTATGTCAGTATGGAGATCTTGGTGGTCCACATGACAGTGGACACGGCTGTGTGAAAGGCCGTGTGTCCTAGAAATCTGCACTTTTGATTAGTTTACAAAGAGAAAGAGAAAGAAAATAAAATAAAATGAAAAAAAAAGTAAGGTTAATGCTTGGGTTGCCTCCCGAGAAGCCCTCGTTTATAGTCTTAAGCTAGACATTCCTCGACATTGAAAAAAAATCAAGGAGGTTTAAAGGTTTGAATATCTTCCCTCATGCTTATAGTTCTATTTTTTTGACAAAGTTCAAGTCGAGAAGCGTTTACCTTAGAGGTGTCGAATGTTGGGTTGCTTACCTTGACTATTCCGTGTGGGAAGATATTGTGTACCTTAAGAAGGATTTCTCCCTTTGGCTTCAGGTCTGTTGTGATGATGTGCAGATCTGCTTTGTCTAAAAGTACCTGGTATCCTATTTTGAAATGATTCAATGTTCCTACAAGATCTTCTGGTGGTTCCTCTGGTTTTAATTTGTGTGGTTCTTTTTTGACGTGTGTCTTCTGTTCTTCTAAATTGTTGACCCTAAGGTCTTGTTCTTTGTGTGATTCTTCTTTGTCGATTTGGGATCTATGAGTCGACTCAGGGTTGTGTTTTTGCGGTGTTTCCTGCGATAAAGGTTGAACAATTTGATTATCATCTGTATTGACTTTCTTACCTTCATCGATTGTTGTCCTGGCCGAGTCAAGAGCTTGAAGACTGATTGATTCGTCACCTACACAAAGTATGAGTTCTCCTGTGGCAACATCAATTTTTGTCTTGGCAGTTGCTAGAAAAGGTCTTCCTAAAATTAAGGGGATTGAATTATCCTCATCCATGTCTAAGACAACAAAATCTACTAGGAAAACAAATTTATTGATTTTTACGAGAACATATTCAATAATGCCCCTAGGAATTCTAATAGTTTTATCAGCTAATTGTATACTCATCCTAGTTTGTTTGGGCTTCCCTAGACCTAGTTGTTTAAATAATGTATAAGGCATGACATTTATGCTTGCCCTTAAATCAGCTAATGCATTATCAATAGCTAAACTACCAATTAAACATGGAATTGTAAAACTCTTTGGATCTTTTAGCTTTCGTGGTAGTCTATTTTGTAACATTGCTGAGCATGATGCGTTCAATTCCACGTGGTGCTCTTCGTCTAATTTGCATTTGTTCGTCAAGAGCTATTTTAAAAATTTTCTCGAGTCTCACATTTGAAAGAGAGCTTCAAGAAGAGGTATGTTAATATGTAATTTCTTTAAGAGTTCAAGAAACTTACTAAACTGTTCTTCTGAATCGTCTCTTTTCATCACTTCGGGATAAGGTATGCAAGGTTGGTACTCCTTGATTACCGGTTCTACCTTAACTTCATCTACCTTGTTTTCTTGTATTGGATTGGATTCATCTAACCCCTTACTGTAATGCGCTGAGATGGCTTAAATTTGCTCCTTTGGGTTAATCTCGATGTTACTTGGTAGACGTCCTTGCGATCGTTCTGACATTAGCTTTACGAGTCATTCGACTGCATTAGTGGCTTCCTTGACTGACTTAGTAAGTTCCCCGACTCGGTTCTCGTTGCTTTTAATTGTTTTCTCAGATTCTGAAAATGATTTTTTGTGTTTGCCATGAATTTTGTCAGCATCTCTTCGAGGTTTGGCTTCTTCTCTTGTGGATATGGCTGATTTTGGAAATTTTAAGGAGGTTGTTGTCTTTGAATTCCTTGGTTTCCTTGGCTTCTCCATGAAAAATTTGGGTGGTTCCTCCAACCTGGATTGTAGTTATTGCTATAAAGATTATTATTGGATCTGAAAGTATTACCTATATAGTTCATCTGTTCACTTTTTGCGTCTGGTTGGTAGGGTGGGTACTCAGGATTCACCATAGTTCCACTTGTGTTGCACTGCATGACTGGATGTACCTGCGAAGAACAAAAACTATTAAGCTTTTTATTCATCACCTCTACCTGTGTTGATAGCATGGTCACTGCATAGAGGTTGTAAACTCTGGCTGATTTTGTCGATTTTGTCCATGTAACCTGCTACTGATGGCTATTTAGTGACATCTCTTCAATGAACACGTAGTCTACTTCAAGAGTTCTGTTGTTCAGGGTTCCACCGGTAGTTGAATCGATTAGTTGCCTCGTTAAGGGGTTTACACCATTATAGAAAGTTTGGACTTGTAGCCACAAGGGTAGACCATGGTGTGGACACCTTCTCAAGAGATCCTTGTATCTCTCCCATGCGTCGTATAATGTCTCTAAATCCATCTGCACAAAGGAAGAGATATCATTCCGTAATTTGGCTGTTTTGGCCTGTGGGAAATATTTTAATAAAAAATTTTTGATCATTTGGTCCCATTTAGTGATTGACCCTCGTGGTAATGAGTATAACCACTGTTTGGCTTTATTCCTTAATGAAAAGGGAAATAACCGAATACGAATGGCATCATCAGAAATGCCATTTATTTTGAAAGTATCACAGAACTCTAAAAAATTAGCTATATGAGTGTTTGGGTCTTCGTCCTGCAAACCATCAAATTGAATAAATTGTTGAATCATTTGTATTGTGTTAGCCTTTAATTCAAAATTATTAGCAGCTATAGCAGGCCTAACAATACTAGATTCAGCTCTTGTTAAATGAGGTTTAACATAATCATACATAGTACGCGGAGCATTGTTTTCTCCCACATCTCGTGGTGGATTATTTTCGTCCATCCCTTCAGTAGAATTGGATCTGCCTTCTTGCTCTTCTTTTGTGTAATTTAGGGCTCGCCTAATTTCTCTACGATTCTTACGAGCGGTAGCTTCAATATCACTATCGTATACTAGAGGTCCTGTCGGGTTCCTTCTAGTCATAAACTAGAGGTACCTGCTAGGAAAAAGGAAGAAAAAAATTAGCAAATACAATAAAATAAAATAAATTGTGAAATAAAAATAAAAATAATGGCTAAAGTAATAAAAATAGAGCTTTTTTAATATTTTAGTTCCCCGGCAACAGCGCCAAAAACTTGATTGTTGTTTTGTTGAGTTTTAAAATTTATAAAGAGAATGATCGAACCTGGAAACTAACTCTGACAACGACTTAAGGCAAGTGTACCTATCGAACAATAGTATAGCTTAGGCAAGACAAGATTGTCGAACCCAAAGGAACTAAAAGTACTAATACTAACTTTCTTTTTATTATTTAGCCTAAAATAAGTGAAGTTGCTTTAATCTAAATTAACGACTACTAAACTAAAGACACAATGATAGAAAGAATGTATTGGAAAATAAAATGAAAAGAAACTCAGTTGATCATGACGATACCCTCAGGAAGAATCCACCTAGACTTCACTTGTTATTTAACACTGAACCATACGATTTATTCACTTAGTTTGATCCGTAAGACTCCTTAACGTATATTAAACCCTCTTTCGAGGCGAATGATGTCTAACCCTCGGTTAATTAAGAGAAATCTCTTTCACAATTAATAACCCCCTAGAATAGTAGTAAATCGATCTATGGACTCCCATATTAGGTTTCACCCTAATCCAACAAAATCTTGTCACCCTATCTCTAGGCGTGCGATCAACTCCACTTAATTATGCTAGATCTACTCTTAAGGAGGGTCTATTCCTCCTCCACCTAAGCACATCAAATTTGGATTAAGCATGCATAATTAAGAACAAACTATGTATTTATCATATAATTTATAAATCAATAACAAGATTCATCTAGATTTCATCCCCTTCGGGTATCTGAAGGGTTTTGTTCATAATGAATAAAGAAAACATCTCAAGAGAAAAGATAAAAAAAATAAGAAATCCTTAAAACCCCCTGAAGGAATTGAAGGAGAAATCTGCCTTCTTGAATAGAATTCCAGCTCCTTGAGATGGATCAACTGGCTATCTTTGAGTAATTCCCACAAATCTGACCTTCTTGCTCGGCTCCTTGGCCTAGCTCACCGCCTCCCTTTTCAGGTTACACTTAGGGAGTTTATATAGACTTTTGGAATGCTTTACTTGGCCTCTAAGTGTCCCAATTCAAGTATACCTCCTACTCCGTGTTTGAATAGGCTTTGGAATATGTTTCTTTGCCTCAAAGTATTCAAATCCAAGTGAAATTGCTCTCTCCCGCAGCAGAGGCACGGCCATGGTACACGCCCGTGTAAATCGTTTTTAGCCCGTGTCTCGATTCTATCGATTGGGGCACGGCCGTGTAAATCGTGGCATGGCTGTGTCTTAGTTAATTTTTGAGGCATGGTCGTGTGGCTTGAAGTCCAGGCCGTGTCAATTTCCTTTTTGGCCCAAATTGGCCCGTTTTAAGCCCATTTCTTGTTCTTTTCGTCATCGGGTGCTTTCCTGAGTAAAAACATGAAATTAAGAGCACCTTTTTACATAAATCAAGGGCTAAATCATCCCAAAGCATACTAAATGTGGGCCTAAAATATGTTACTTTTACGGTTTATCACATAAATTCAAAATTCAAACTTAGTAAATACCGAAACAGTCGATAGTGTGATAGGCTCCTCCGATGATCCCTGAGCTCATAACCCATTTTCCAAAATATATAAAACAAAGAGTAAACATACACCCAGTAAGCTTTCACAGCTTAGTAAGCCATAAGCAAACAATAATTATATGAACATTAACACTGAATCAATTAGCCAAGTCAATCCAAACCTTAATTAAATATACATATATCACACTCACAAGTTTATATGTTATCAAATATACATTAGCATTTAACATCATATATCTAAATGCACAAATACTCATAAACATATATAATTATCACTTTTAAATATCTCAACTATATCAATAGGACGAATCACTTATATTATCACAATTACATCAATAGGCCAAATCACTTATATGATCAAATATGCTAACACATAATTCATATTTCACATAACTTTAAATCATCAATTCAAGTATACAATTTACCTTAATTTCATAACATAATATGAATACATACCTGAACCTTTTAATTCATTTTCACATTCGGTCTTTACTTCACATTGCCCGTTGAATCGTTCGGAATTAAAAAGGATACACAGATATCGACAAACGAAATAAACAGATATTCGATTATTTTTGTTTTTCCCCGATCCAAACCTGCTTTCTTCGATTCCTGATCTAAACATTTTCAAATTAAACTTATTTAAACATAATTCCGTTCAATTTAATCCAAAAACACATAAATGGACAAATTACCATTTTGCCCCTGACATTTTACACTTTTTTACAATTTAGTCCCTATTACATAAAACACAAAATACACAAAATTTCACATTACCCATGCTTGGCCAAATATCACCCATGCCCTTACAAGTCCATACATTTCATTTATTTTACATTTTAGTCCCTCAAAAATTTATTTTCACAATTTAGTCCAAATTACTTAATTTCATAAAAAAATCCAAAGACAAAACATGTTAATCACACACATTTATTTTATTTTACACCATCAAACAACAAAAATCACAAGCTATCATCAATGGCAAAACACAAAATCATCATCAAATTCAAAAATTGGAGCATGGGTCTTGTAGTATTCGAAGCAACGATCTCAAAAACGTAAAAATTATAAAAAACCGAAACAAAAACGTACCTTGATTGAGCTTAGTATTGGCGAATGCTTCAAAACTCTTAAACTTTTTCTTTTCCTTAGTTTCGATCATAAATAAAAGATGAACATGGCTTCTTTAATGTTTGTCTTTTATTATAATAACTTTATAATATAATATATATTTTATTATAACCTTTATGAATAATATATATAAAAAAACTATATAATATACACATAATGCCGTCCACTATCTTTATTAATGGCCTAATTTCCTATTAAGGACTTCACATTATAAAGACATTAGCAAATTAGCACTTTACATATTAATTAGTTAATTTCACATTTTACGCGATTAAGTCCTTTTATTTAATCGGACACTCAAACAACAAAATTAAAACACAAAAATTTTACACAAGAAAATTCACACATAATAAATACTGAAAATAATTTTAAAATATTTTTTAGACTCGGATTTGTGTTCCCAAAACCATAGTTCCAATTAGGGTCAAAATCGGGTTGTTACAAGAGTTCTACCTGGTTTGATAGCATGGTGACTGCGTCAAGGTTAAAAACACTGGCTGCCTTCGTTGGCTTAGTCCTCATAACTTGCCACTGATAGTTATTCAGTGACATCTCTTCAATGAATTCGTAGGCAGCCTTAGGTGTTTTGTTGTTTAGTGTACCACCGGTGGCTGCATCAATCAACTGCCTAGTTGAGGGGTTCACACCATTGTAAAATGTTTGAACCTGTAACCATAATGGTAACCCTTGGTGAGGGCACCTTCTCAGTAGATCCTTGTATCTCTACTATGCATCGTAAAGTGTTTCTAAATCCATCTGCACAAAAGAAGAGATATCATTCCTCAACTTAGCCGTTTTAGCCGGCGGAAAATATTTAAGTAAAAATTTTTCGGTCATTTGTTCCCATATAGTGATTGATCCTCATGGTAACGAGTTCAACCACTGTTTGGCTTTATTCCTCAACGAGAAGGGAAACAATCGAAGGTAAATGGCATCGTTAGAAATGCCATTTATTTTGAAAGTGTCGTAGAATTCCAGAAAATTTGCCAAGTAATTGTTTGGATCCTTATCCTGCAAACCATAAAACTGAATAAATTGCTGAATCATCTGAATAGTGTTAGATTTTAGTTCAAAATTATTTTCAGCAACAGCAGGTCTAACAATACTTGAGTCAATTCCTATTAAATTACGTTTAGCATAATCATACATAGTACGAGGAGCAGGATTTTGATTCACCGGGTTTGCGGCAACCACTGGAGGTAGCGGATTATTGTTGGCCATCTCTTCGATAGTATTGGTTTCGTCCTCTTTCTCTTCTTTTATGTATTGTAGACTTCGCCTTATTTCTCTTTGGTTTTTGCGAGCGGTACCTTCTATATCACTATTGTAAAGTAATGGTCCTGACCGGTTTCTTCTAGTCATAAACTAGAGTTACCTGCCAGAAGTAAATAAAAGGAAAAATTAGTAAAGAAAATAAAAAAAAATTTCAAATAAAGTAAAAATGGCTAGAGTAATAAAAATTTAGTGTTCCTAATATCTTAGTCCCCGACAACGGCGCCAAAACTTGATGTGTCTCAAAATAACTACGATCACAATAAAGGCAAGTGCACGTATTGTTCAATAGTATAGTTATGGTAAGACTGGTAATATCGTATCCACAAGGACCAAGAGTACTAGTAATCACTATCTTTCTATTATCTAGCCTAAGAATTGGAGTGATTTCTTTTTAAACTAAAACTTAATTAAAAACATGACAGAGAACGAATTTGGAAAATACTCTAGACAACTTTATGAGACAGGCAATACCTCAGGAAGACTCCACCTAGACTTCACTTATTACTTTTGATTCATATGATTTATTCACTTGACTTAATCTGAGAAATCCCTAATTTATGTTAATGTCTTTTTTAAGACTAGAAACAACTAACTCTAGGTTGATTAATTGAAATTTCTTTCTAATTAAAATATCTATTGTTGCATTAACTCGATCTATGGATTCCCTTATTAGATTTGACTCTAATCTGGCATATTTTCATCGCCCTATTTCTAGGGTTGCAATCAACTCCGCTTAATTGTGTTGATCTACTCTTAAATAGGGACTTTTGCTCCTCTGAATAAGCACATTCTACTTGAATCAATAACCTAAATTATCAAAACAAGAATAAGAACAAGTATTATCTTATAAATTAAATAATAATAAGATCTGTCTTAGGTTTCATCCCCTTAGGTATCTAAGGGATTTAGTTCATACTAATAGGGGGAAACATCTTAAAATAAGGAAAACAACAAAACATAAGAAAACCAAAAAACTTCTAAAGAACTTGATGGGAGATCTTCAGTCTTGATGGAGATCCTTCTTTCGAGCTGCTCCCAATGGCTGTCTTCAAGTATTTTCTACTTCTATTCGGCATCCTACTTTAGGTTGCCCCCTAAGGTGTTTATATAGGCTTTGGCACACCTCTCTTGGCCCACAAGTGGCCTATTCCTAATAGAATTAAACTTTGATACGGCAGGGACACACCCGGGTAATACGCCCATGCTCGCTTCTGCTCGTATCACACGGTCGTGTGGTCTGCCCGTGTACGTTGATCCAGGTCGTGTTCAATTCTGCTCGTGACACACGGTCATGTTTGATAGCCCAGGTCGTGTTGATTTCTAAGGTAGGCCCATTTTGTCCCATTTTGGCCCATTTCTCATTCTTTTTTACTCCCTAAGCTTTCCTGAGTGTAAAACATGAAATTAAGGATTAGGAGCATTGAATTCATCAAATCTAATGAAAATTCATCCAAAATAAGCCAAGCATGGGGTTAAAATATGTATAAATTGTGGTTTACCAGGTACATGACCACTAAATTGGTGTGTGGGTTGGAGGGGTACTTAGTAGCCCTATTTGGTGTGTTGGGTGGATAGAGATGGTGTGTAGCAGTTGGAGATAGGAAACTTGTAACACCCCAAACCCGGCCTATGCATTAAGACTAGATTTGGTTTGTTACATGAATCGAGCTATCTTAAAATCTTCAATAAGTTGAAAACTACAATATTATTTTTAATTACGGGGTTTAATAAAAATCAGAAGAGTATTTTAATTTGATGTATATTAGAAAACATTAGTTAAAAAAACATTATTAACATTGTATTATCAAAACCCTTAGGTAATTTATTTAAGAGTTAACAATAATAAAATATTTATAAAGGAATTTCATATATTTGAAAACCCAATTTATTTTGATAAAAACATCATATAATCATAAGCCCATATTTAATGTCCAAAATATAGTTTAAAACCAACACACATAAAAATCCATAAATTATTAATAGAGGCCCTTATTACATTAACCCAAAATAGTAAAATACTTATTAAAAAGTTCGAGTTTAATAAACCCATGTTTTGCAGTATGGCCTCCACGAAGTCATCCTCGGCCCAAGTCCACGTCAATTTCCATTACCTGAGATGGAAAATTTGAGGGGGGTGAGTTACTTAGAACTCAGTGTATAACTCACTTACTTTGTCCACTGGGCTAGATTTTCAAATTATGGATTTGGGCCTTGAGCCCATAAGCAGAATTAACAACATAATTAATAACATAATTAATAGCATAATGAAAACATAATTAATAACATGCATGTAAAATGAATTTTTCCTCCCAAACCTAATTCCATCCGCTACACACCCCGCACCAACCATCACACTGTGGGATCAAGTCAACCCACCCCGCCATCATACCAATCGTAGGCATTAAGCCAATTTATATTTGTGGCAGAGTCGCCGAACTAGATTGTGACAAAGTCACCGAACTAGAGGCATTGAGCCAATTATTATTTTTGTGGCAGAGCCACCGAACTAGAGGCAAATAGCCATAATTTTGTGGCAAAGCCACCGAACTAGATTTTGGCAACAGGCCTTCTTCTTATCATTTTCCCAACCCATGCAATATGTATGCAAAGTAAACTGTGATTATACAATGATTTAATCAAAAAGGCCCATTAACAAGAGTCAATATTTCCAATTTTTTTTTATTAAGGCCCAAAAATAACATTTGGTCCAATTAACAATTTAACAACTTATGCCCAAATTTACGATTTAGCAGGAATTTGCCCCATTTATCAATCTAGCAGGGATTTCAGCCCGTTTAACAATTTTAACAGAGATTACGGCCCATTATGATCTAACAGAGATTTCGGCCCAATTATCGATCTAACAGAGATTTTGGCCCAATTATCGATCTAGCAGAGATTTCGGCCCAATTATCGATCTAATAGAGATTTCGGCCCAATTATCGATCTAACAGAGATTTTGGCCCAATTATCGATCTAACAGAGATTTCGACCCAATTATTACGAGATATACAATTTTACATATTTACAACTAATTTCTCGAGGGCATTTTCGTAATTTCTACAATTTTGTCATTTTCATGTATTTTCGTTGAAATACCAATTATTACGTTTTAAGCCGATCTAGACGTTTTTTTTTACGATTTTACTCAATACCGCAATAACGTCCAAACCCGAGAAAAAGTGTGAAGTTACACACCTCGATATCGAGAGTACTAATCCTTCTCGCTCCTCGACACCTAAAACATTTTTCGATTCGTTAGAACACTATTTTGTATAAAAATACATTATCGATATTAGATCCAAAACCTTACCCTCTTGATTTTGAATCACTTCAATTTTCGGTTTCTCCTCGTTTATTGGTTCGTTATACGTTGAGAATCCACTAATGTATAAAGGCTCGGAAGTTCGTACCACTTCAAATAATTGACTTCCTTCGGAAGATGGTCCGCAACCCGGTGGAAAATCCTGGACTGTCGAAATCGCTCTTCGCTTAAACTTAGGAGAAACAGTGGATCCGCCCTTCATACGAAGACTAAACACCACCCTTTTCTTCCCTATTTTGAAAGTCTTCAATATCAAAAGATTGTTAGCACGTCCTAATAATATTTATATCGATTATGACTAAAGGTTTTAAGAATGAGATTTCCTTACCACAAATATTCTTGTTCCACAAGGAGAATCGATCCAAGTGTTCTATGTCACTCTCGACCACTTGATTTCTGATCTTCCGTTATCGCACTAAAATATAACCATTGGAAACGTTTAATAGAAGGAATAATAAATTTTGATCCAAAAGATCCTCTTACCACCATTAAAATTCGGCCAAACCACTATTAGCTAATATAAACCAAAAAGGAACCCTTACCTATTGTCCACAGTTGAAAAGAAACGATTGAGAATGATGCTTAGGAATAGAGAAAAAAATTCGACTATGGGCACACTAACATTCGGCCATGAGAGAATTAATGGAGAGAATTTTGATTGAAAAGAAATATGAGAAAGAAATAAAAGATGGAAGAAAAAGATGATGATGAGGATTCGTTTTCAAAGAGAAGAAAAGAGAAAGAAGAGAGATGAATTTAATAGCATTGTATATTCGGCAATGGGGAGAAGAAAAGAAAATAATGGCTTTTTGGTATAGGTGATTTCGTCACTAAGAAAAGAACACACAAAAGAATACTAAGGTGATATGCAAAAGTGACCAAATGGTCAAAAGGTTAAGGTTTACCAATGCTCAATTTCGCCAAGGAGAAAGGTAGAAAGAGTTTCAAAACTATGCACAAAATGCTAAGAATGACCAAAACTAATCCTAGCCAACTACTAGCATTTTCTACCAACCCCCTAGCCACTATGTCAGTCAAATTCATTGGTCAAATGACCATGAATTTGTTTCCAAAACTTTTCCTTGATATATGCCTTATGTCCCCATATCTTTCTATAAATTTTTGATTCCATACCATATGTTTACACTTACCTTATTCCTTTGATATACTAACCAAAAATAACAAGGTCAACACTTACCATATTTATGCTTGGCCGACACTTGCTATACATGTGCAGAAAAATTAAAAATAAAATTTACCTAGATGCTAAACAAGGGATCGGACCTCTCCCCTCATGCTACAACTCATGCGCCAACACCACCATGCCATGTACTCATCTTATGTCACTTATTAACACTTAAATTAACTTAAGTATTAATGACACTAGTTTCTCTTCAATAAATTCTCAAATATAAAATTTATTCTTTGCCCAAATTATGCTATACTCTTCTTCAGGACTATAATAAACACGAAAATAAAAGTAAGAAAATTTTCCTTCATAATCTAAACACCAAATCATGCAATATATCAATACTCAGATTTTTAGGGTGTTACAACTCTACCTCCTTAAAGAAAATTTCGTCCTAGAAATTTACCCGATTGAAAGAGGTGAGGGAATTGTTGCGAATTGCATTCTCAGCTCCCACGTAGCTTCCTCCACTTCGTGGTTCGCCATAGAACTTTGACCAACAGCACGGTTTTCTTTCTTAGCACTTTGACATCTCGGTCTAAGATTTCCACGGTTCTTCTTCAAAAGACAAATCAATTCAACTCCAATTCTTCTACCTAGTACTATGTGCGAAGGATCCGATCTATAACGCCTCAACATAGAAACATGAAAACATTATGAATTTGATGCAATTAGGAGGTAACTCAATCGATATGCCATCGACCAACACGCTTCAAAGACACGATAAGGTCCAATGTACCTAGGACTTAGCTTGCCTTTCTTTCCAAACACGAAGATCTTTTTCCAAGGTGAGACCTTTAAGAAAACCTGATCCCCCACATCAAACTCGATATCCTTTCGCTTCAGGTCTGTATACGACTTCTGTCTATCTGAGGCTTCTTTCAACCGTGCTTGAATAACTTTTACCTTTTCCTCTGTTTCAGATATCGTCTCAGGACCTAACATCTATCGTTCGCCCAACTCATCCCAACAAATAGGAGAACGACACTTACGACCATACAATGCCTCGTAAGGTGCCATCTGAATGCTAGACTGATAGTATTTGTTGTTATCGCATAATTTCGCCGGTGGTAGATAATCCTCCCAACTACCCCTGAAGTCGATTACACACCCCCTTAACATATATTCTAATATCTGAATTACTCTCTCTGACTAACCATCAGACTGAGGATGAAAAGCCGTACTGAAATTCAACTTTGTCCCCAAGGCTTCATGTAGAGCTTTCCAAAATCGTGATGTAAATCTGGGATCCCTGTCTGATATAATAGATACATGTACCCCATGCAACCTCACAATTTCAGATATGTACAGCTTTACCAACTTTTGCAATGAATAATCCGTACGAACTGGTAGGAAATAAGCAGTCTTCGTCAAACGATCAACAATTACCCAAACGGAATTTTTCTTAGTAGGTGTTAAAGGTAACCCACTAACAAAATCCATAGTTATCCGTTCCCATTTCCAAAGAGGAATCTTTATTGGTTGTAACAATCCAGACGGTAATTGATGTTCTGCCTTCACTTGCTGACAAGTCAAACATTTTTCCACAAATTCTGAAATTTCACGCTTCAACCCTGGCCACCAATACTGTTCACGGAGATCTCGATACATCTTATTTCCTCCGGGATGCATAGCATAAGGGCTACTATACGCCTCCCGTAGAATCATTTACCTCAGATCTGAGTCCTTAGGCATACATACTCTTCCTCGAAAGCACAACACACCTTCCGTGTTTATTCCAAAATCCTCGATTTCACCATTTTCAACTTACTGAAATAAAGGTCCCAACTTTTCATCTGATGTCTATTTTTCCTTGATTTGTTCCAGCCACAGAGGCTTCACCTGAAGTTCTACTAACAAACTACCATCCTCATACATACTCAAATGGGCAAACAATGCTCTCAAATCGACATCGCCTTACGACTTAATGTGTCAGCTACCACGTTAGCCTTTCCAGGATGATATTCGATTGAGAAATCATAATCCTTTAATAATTCTACCCATCTTCTTTGTCTCAAATTTAACTCCTTTTGGGTAAGGAGGTATTTAAGACTCTTGTGATCCGTGTAGATTATTGACTTCTCACCATAGAGATAGTGCCTCCAAATCTTTAAAGCAAAGACCACAGCAGCCTAACTTCAAATCATGAGTAGGGTAGTTTACTTCATGCGGTCTCAATTGACGAGAAGCATAGGCCACCACCTTTCCATTTTGCATCAACACACAACCTGCACCGTGTGAGACGATCACAATAAACAATGAATTCTTTTCCGACCTCCAATTTGAATCAAAACCGAGCTTCGTCGGGATCTTCTTCAATTTCTTGAAACTCTCTTCTTGCTTTTCGGTCCAATTATACGGAGCTCCCTTCATAGCAGCTTTAGTTAGGGTGCGACAATCAACGAAAACCCTCTACAAAACGTCTATAGTATCTAGCCAAACCCAAGAAACTTCGAATTTTAGCTACCGATGTTGGTGGTTTCCAATCCAGAATAGCCTCAATTTTCTGAGGATCCACCCTTATTCCTTCGGCTGATACCACATGACCAAGGAAAGTCACCTCCTTTAGCCAAAATTCGCATTTACTAAATTTGGCATATAGTTGCTTATCACGAAGTAGCTATAATACTATCCGCAAATGCTTGTCATGCTCCTCCTTATTTCTTGAATAAACCAATATGTCATCTATGAACACTACCACAAACCGGTCTAAATATGGTTGAAAGACTCGGTTCATCATGTCCATAAATGCGGCTGGTGTATTGGTTAATCCAAACGGCATCACTACAAACTCATAATGTCCGTAATGTGTCCGAAATGCCGTCTTATAAATGTCCACTTCTTTCACCTTGAGCTGGTGATAACCCGACCTCAAATTAATTTTGGAGAAAATTAAAGCTCCTTTTAATTGATCAAATAGGTCATCAATTCTCGGCAGAGGATACCGATTCTTGATCGTTAATTTATTTAATTTCTGTAGTCAATGGACATACGATCGATCCATCCTTCTTTTGACGAACAAAACCGGTGCTCCCACGGAGACATACTTGGTCGAATAAATCCCTAATCCAACCAATTCTTGAATTTGAGCTTTAAGCTCACCAACTCCTTGGTGCCATTCTATAAGGAGCAATGGACTTTGGAGTATCGTGCAAAAGCTCAATGCCAAATTCTACTTCCCGATCCGAGGTATACCGGAAGTTCTTCGAAATACATCGGAAATTCCTTCACCGTCCTCACATCATTCACAGATAACTCTTTGGCATCCAAAGCACAGATAAAGGCTAGGAATGCTCCATATCCTTTCCGAACCAACTTCTCTACCTTTAATGCATATACCACATTTGCCAATTAGTTCCTTCGCTCACCAATCATTATAACTTCCTTATCATCCGAGGTTCTTACTGACATTCATTTTTCAGCACAATCCAATTGCACCCGATGTTTAACCAACCAATCCATGCCCAGATTGAGATCGAACTCGTCGAAAGGCAATTCCATCAAATTCGCCATGAATGCCTCCTCTTGAATTTTCAAGGGCACGTCTTTAAACATTTTATTTACAATTATCGACTGTCCTAAAGGACTAATTACTGTCATCCCACTATCGGTAATTTTAGATTCTAAATTTAGGTTTCTAGATATGGCGCTAGCAACATATGAGTGGGTAGAACCAATATCTATTAAGGCAATAACAGGTACATCAAAAATGAAGAACGTACCGGTTATCACATCTGGTGCATTGCCGTCCTCCCGGCATCTAACTGCATAGACCAGTCCAGGCTGTCTTGCATCTGCATTTCCTCTAGGACCATTGCCTCGACCCGGTGCCCCTTGACCACGACCAACCTCATTACCACCACGACGTAGTCCACGACCTCTCGATGGCTGCTAATTACCTCTGGCCGGCTATGCATCATTATTACAAACTTCTTGAGTCGTATCCATACGTCGAGGATAATTTTTGTACTGATGATCCATTGAATCGCATTTGTAACATGCGTCCGTTTTCCTCCAACACTCTCCAAAATGTCTTTTCCACACTCAAAGACAATCTCGACTTCGATTATTTGTTACCTGGTGTTCTACCTTGAACGGTTCATCATTTCGAGGTCTCTTCGAATCTCTTTGAAGAACAGGATCATTGTGTCTCTCTTGTTTGGAATCTTTCTCGATTCTACCGTTAAGTTCTTAGCCTCCTCGGCTATCTTGGCCTTCTCCACAAGAGTGGAAAAAGTTCTAACTTCTTGTGGAGCAATCGAACCCTCACTCATCATTAAGTCCATCCTCGAAACGCACACAACGTTCATGATTTGTTGATACAATTGTCCGAGCATAGCGGCTCAGACGTAAAAACTCAGCTTCATATGCTACCACTGTCTTACTTCCTTGGACAAGATTTAAAAATTCTTTCCTTCGAGCGTCTCAATAACTCGTTCCAACGTATTTTCCTTGGAAGGCAGCTTTAAAGAATTCCCAATTAATCAGTGCAGCTTTGGTGCCTTCTCAAATAGTGAGCCACCACTGATATGCCTCATCTCTTAACAAGGATACAGCCTCCTTTCAGTTTTTGCTCAACAGGACATTCCATATCATCCATAATCCGTTCCACGACTTGAGCCAAGATTCACCACATTGGAGCTACACTAGAAACTTCTCCGAAAACTTCGCATTATTGGACTTAAGTCGTTCAAATTGACCCACGAGTTGTTGGCCCAATTCTAGTTCCGTGACCCTTTCCAAGACTCGCAGCATTGCTTGAGTCAATGCATTATCTTCTTCCATGTGATCGTGTGATCCGTCTCACTCTCAATTGACGAAAAGGCGTCCATTTCAAACATATGATTTGGTGCTTGATTGTAGCACCTCGGCCTCTACCACGCCACATCTACTGGCGTCCACGACCACGTCCTCTAGTGCTCATGATGGCTTGTTTGTTTTATCGATTACAAGTTTTATGAATCAAAAATTTGTTTGGTGTTTATTAACGATGTTTTATGAGATTTGAGAGATAAAGTTGTTTTTCGCAACATATCCTATAGTCTCAATCTCTACGATTTTTTTTCACATCTAAAACTAGAAGTTCTAGAGTGTTCCTATGATCATCATAGCAATCATTAAGCAATAAATACTTACTTGACTTGTTGCCAGATGCTTGTGGTGCCATACTGATCTTTAAAATATAGTTGATTGTGTCAAAGTAGGTGCATAGTTATCGCACTGCTCTCTTGTTGTGTGTATGTGTTATATTTATGTATATGTGACATGATGTGAATGGTAGCCGAAATAAGGGCTAAAATGGTAGATACCCATGATAGGTAATCGTTCAACCAGGTCAGTATTTTATGACGTTGATTTACATTTGATATATGCATGAAATGTGATGGCATGTGATGTATAATTGTTCAAGTGATATGTTGCCATGATATATATGAATGCATGGGACTTGGGATGTGACTATCGAAGGAAAGGGTGTACTTTATGTACGTGGTCTAATGTTAGCCTTGTGCTACATTGGCGCTTGATGTTGGCTATGTGCCTCATCAAGGAAGGTGTTGGCTAGGTGCCACATCTCGGCGGTTGATAGCTGTGTGCATCACCGTGGACTGATTGATATGTGGGATCACTTATGTGATCGGTGGCTCACCACGGCCTTGTCAAAGGTGTCCGCCAAGGTAAGATATGTGGATCACTTGGTTGATCGGTGGATTAGCCACGGCCTTGGGCAGCGGGTCTGCCAAGGTAGGTGTGACGGATGGACATTAGGTTGGGTTGGGCTTCATGTTGCATATTTATGCATTTTGCATGACTGATTATGTGGATCAATGTGGATATGGGCCAAGCCCAATATGTGGAATTATGTGGATATATTGCCTTATCATCTGATATGTAATGATGTGTGGATGTGGGCCAAGCCCATGTGTGGAGGCATGTGAAATAACTATGCACTGAGTCTGTGTGACTCACCCAAATTTTTACCAACATTGCAGGTGATGCATAAGCTTGGACCGGGTTGGAGTGGATATGAGGTGGCCCATGCAGAAGACATTTTATTCCATGCAGTTTATTATTAAGTACTTTGATTAATTATTTGTTTTTGTAATAAGGGTCATTTAAGGGATTTGAAGTTTATTATTATGTTTTTAAAGTGGACTGACAATTATTATTATTTGGAAATGTTTTAATTTTAGCAACCCTTATCTTAAAGATACATGTTAAAGTTTTAAATTGAAGAATTTAAAACAACTAAATTTTTATAGTCTTTTAAATACACAATGTTTTACAAAAGACACTAAATTTTCATGTTTTCAACTCTAAGTCAAAAAGTTTTTCAGATGTTTTTTGCAGTGGCATTTCAAATTCGGTCGTAATGAAGGGGCCGGGTTTGGGGTGTTACAAAACTATTTTGTATGATTTTGCATTGCTAAGCATGCCTTGTATTCGATTTTCTACTCTGATGTGTTATATCTGTGCATTAATTGTCTATCTACATGTTTTTGGGCCATGACAAACATTGGGCTTCTAGCTCACTCAATTATTTTATCTTCACATATAATCTTTAGGGCTAGGATTGGGCGGCATTCGAAAACTCTAAGCCGGATTCTCATAAACAAACAAGTTTTTAAATGTTTATTTTGATTTTGTAAGATGGATTATTTTTCGGACTACTTATAATTTTTGGGTTGGTTTTGGGCTTTTGTTAGGTTTTGGTAAGTTAGTTCAATTAAACTACAAGATTTATCAGTTAACTAAACCAGACACACATTTGCTTTCAAAATTGATAAATTATCAATTTTTACCATTGCAAACCAAAACAAACAAGTTTTTTGATGTATGACAAAAGTAATAAATCGACAAATAACATATGTGTTAGGAAAATGTTTGTTTAACAACCATCAATTTTTTGAAAAGTAAATAAATCAGATTTTACAAAATTATTTCTACAAGATCAAACATGATTTAATAAAACAAGCTTTCTTGTATTTACGTGAGGTTGATGTAACCTCCAGGATCCGTGCATAACTTCTAGGCCAAGTTTTGGGTGTTACAAATTAACACAATAATCTACCTATAAAAATAAAGTTGGTGGATAGAGAGAGGGATTACCATATTCTCCAACCGACCACAAGGGCATGAGAAGAAGCTTTGGCACCATTAAAAGGGTTTCCAAGCTTTTATCCTTAACTTCAAGTAAGTTACTAGTCATTTTCATGTGATTTTTATAGATATTTTTTTAATCTTGAAAGCTTGATTAAGCTAAACCAAGGATTAATTTAAGCAATAGTGAAGTTTTGATAAGATGCCATTGTTTAAAATTGAAAGTTTTAGGTGTTAAATTGATAGAAACTAGGATTAGTTTAAGAAAGGACTAAATTATAAAGCTTAAAAGATAATTTTTTATATTAGGGACCATATTGAATAAAATGTAAAATTTATAGTAGTAATACTAAATAGGAGGTTCTTAAAAAGTAATTGTGAAATCGAATTTCAATCCAAAGCTTTAATTTGAAAGTTATGCTTGTCTTGGTTTTAAGGACTAAATTGAATAAATTGAAAATTTTCTATAAATTGAGAATTGACTGTGAATTGGTTGGAAATTGATGTTGTCTAATCGTGTGTCAGAGTTTTAAAAATTTATAAAAATAATGATTGAACCTGGAATCTAACTAAGACAACGATGGAGGTAAGCGCACCTATCGAACAGTAGTATAGTTTAGTGGCAAGACCGGATTGTCGAACCCAAAGGAACCAAAACTACTAATACTAACTTTCTTTTTATTATTTAGCCTAAGGATTAAGGGATTTTTTATCTAATCTAAAATTAACTAACTACTAAGCTTAGGATGCGAAGACAAAGAGAAGAAATTGAAAGACTTGAGGGAAAACCGATTGCTTTAGACAATACCCAAGGAAGAATCCACCTAGACTTCACTTGTTATCTAACTCTTAACCAAACGATTTATTCACTTGACTTGATCCATAGGATTCCCTAATTTATATTAATACCTCTCTCGAGGCTACTAACGTCTAACCCTAGGTTGATTAATTGAAATCTCTTTCTAATTAAAACCCTTAGAATTTCATTAACTTTATTTATGGACTCCCATATTAGGTTTGACCCTAATCCGGTAGATTTTCGTCATCCTATCTCTAGGGTTGCGATCAACTCCACTTAACTATGCTAGATATACTCTTAAATAGGGTCTATTCCTCTGTTGCCTAAGAGCATAAATGCTTGAATCAATATCCCGGAAATACCAAAACAAGAATTAAGAACACATAGTTAAGAATAAATCAAGTATTTATCATATAGCTCAGATAACAATAACAAGATTCGTCTTAGGTATCATCCCCCTCAGGTATCTGAGAGGTTTAGTTCATAATCGTAAAAGAATACATCTCAGAAGAAAATATAAAACAAAACATAAAGAAAACCCTAAAACCCCCTGGAGGAATTGAAGAAGAGATCCTCAGTATTGAGTATGATTCCGGCTTCTTGAGATGAATCAACTGGCTTTCTTTGAGTGAATCCCTGTATTCAGCTTCTCTAGCTCAGCTCTTTGGCCTAGCTAAATCGCCTCCTAAGGGTTGGCCTCTAGGGCCTTTATATAGGCTTTTGGGAATGTCTTTCTTTGCTTCTAAGTACCCTAATCTGAATGAAACTCTTCTTCTCTGTGGTAGGGACACGCCCGTGGCACATGCCCGTGTTATTCGATTTCAGGCCGTGGTCGAACCTGTTGAGAAGGCACAGCCATGTATTTTAGGGTCCAGGCCATGTTTATCTCTTCTTAAGAGGCACGATCGTGTGGTCTTGGGCCCAAGCCGTGTGGATTTCGTGTTTTGGCCCATTTTCCATTTTGGCCCGTTTCTCATTCTTTTCATCCTTGGTGCTCTCCTGAGTATAAAACATGAAAACAAAGGATTAGAAGCACTTATTTCCATGATTAAAGGAAAAATCATCCAAAATTATGCTAAATATGGGATTAAAATATGCTCATATTTCGGTTTATCAAATACCCCCACACTTAAGCTTTTGCTTGTCCTTAAGCAAAATTCTCAACTCACAATTAAAACGAACTTCCTCTATTCATAATATTCATCGATAATGTTTCATCATAATTCATAGATAATTTATACATGGATAATTTAACTAAAAGAGTCCTGAAGATTCAAACAATCAAATTCATAGTTTGTAATACGAAAAAGATAGGTGTTTCCCCTTACCTAAATAATCACCTTTAATTCAAAATCGACGAAAGTTGACATCCTAACTAAAGATTCACTCAAATCACCCAAGGTGTTTAAGGTTCAAAAATTAAGCGCTCAAAAGTCGAACATGAAAAGTTAATTCCATAAACTTGCCTGAAAATCAAATCTCCACCATTTTAAAGTGAGATGATACACAAATCAAAAGGTCTTTTAAGGGTTGTAACGGGGCTCGGTTAAAGGTGTGGATAAAAGATGAATTAGAAGGGTTAGAATCGAGATTGAATTGACAAACTACCTCACTAGAAAAATGAACTAATAAACTGAATAATTACATAACATGAAAAATAATAATACGAGCTTCTTCTCAGGATATTGAAATTAAACATATAAGCTCAATTAATCACAGAACTAATAATGAATATACTTCGATGATGATTTTTTTAAGAACAAATCAATATAAGATAAAACTTTAACAACTGAAATAATATAATTAGGCAACTGATCAAATTAAGTCTCGATAGAAGGGTAGTCAAAAGGAATGGTGATAACAAATACAAGTTGGGTTTCGGGTTAATATTAGTGGGCTGAGTCAATAAAAGAGTTGTTAGGATCAAAGGGGTTCACTAGGGATTGATTGTGAGGGTAGGCTTTTAGTAGAGTAAGTGGGTTAAATCCTAAGTGCCTTAATCATCTCTGTATATCAAATCAATAATGTGGTATTGACATGTATAATCGAAGCAAGTTCTGGAATAACAAATCAATGTTGACACACTCATAATCAATAAAATTGAGCACGAAAAGAATGTATGCTCTAAAAGGCTCAAAATCTCACAAAAATTATGGGTTTTTGATATCAACTTTGTAAATTTCAAATTTCAAGGTAACAATTAGATTCAGGTAGACAACCTAACAAAATTTTTATTTTTTTTGGAAATAGACTCATCATGCTTGATTCTCTAGTATCTTAAAGTTTAAATCATCAATACACAATTATCAATGACTTAATCTAAAACATATCGATAAAAATCATGAATTAACAGGAATTTCATTCTAATTAGTGATATGAGAAAATTACTTTAAGACAGAATATCATTCAGGGATTTGAGAATAATGCAAAAAGTTAGACATTTTTTTCAATTAATAATTTTCACCCCCCACACTTGAGATGTACATTGCCTTCAATGTACAAAGATAGATAATAATCATAATAAGAAAATCAAAAGTGAGGAAGAGAGGTGAAACTTCTTAAATTTTTGGATGGATTCCTTGAGTTGGAAGTGTGGAAACTTGATTAGTAGGTGAAAGATAAGTTGGAGGGGGCGCCTCTACTTCCTGTGCTAGATGAAGAAATTGGGAACCTTGTGAAGAGTTAGCCAGAAAATAATAATACTATTTTAAATTATACTAAATATATAATTAAAGTAAATAAAGATAACAAGAAAGAAAATAAGAATTAAAATAAGACCAAAAGAAAAGATGAATGGACTGAAAAGTCCTTATTGGTAGATTGTTCGCGAGGTGGGTGTGGTTTCTAAGGCCGTGGTGTTGTGATTCTCTAGCAGCCTTTAGAACCCAAAATCAAGAGACTAAAACAAAATTAACTAAATTTAGTATAAGAAAAATAAAGAAAAGGAAAATAAAGGAGAAGAGAAAAGTAAAATAAAAATTAAATGGCCTCAAAGACCCTTGGCTAGTAGATTAGATGAAGCGGCCGGCATGAACTTATGTTGATTAGTCTCGCACTGGGTGACTGGGTTAGGATATTTTCATTTCTTCGGCATTGTTAAGCGTAGATCAAGACTTTAGAGAATGGAGATTGAGGAAAGTGAAGATGGAGGGGAGAGAAGAGTGGATGAGGAGTGGGTGAGAAGGGGAGTGGGGTGTTTTAAATAGAAAATTTCAGCTCTGGTACATCCCCACGCCCATGTCTCATGGGCGTGTTGTATCCTACAGCCATGTCATACGGCCGTGTGGTGGTTCAATCGCTTCTCCCACGCCTTGTATTGGATTGCCACGCCCGTGTTTGTTCAATAGTGTAGGCCACAGCTGTGTCACACGGCTGTGGTGTTAGTTGAGTCTGTGATTTGAAGATATTTTTTTTTCTCGTACTATCTCTGCCATGCTAGAGCTAACATCCATAGTATCCATACGGCCACAGCCACGGCCGTGTGTAAGGCCAAGTGGTGCAGAAATCTAGGCTTCATTAACTTAGTTAGTTTGTAGATAGGTGCTAAAAGAAAAAGAAATAAAAATAAATAGGGTTAGTGCTCGGGTTGCCTCCCGAGAAGCGCTCGTTTAAAGTCTTAAGCTAGACTTACCTCTCATTCGTACCTTCACGGTGGTTTAAGGAGTGAAAAATCCTTTCTCATGCTATCATTATATGGTTTGAGTTGAGTAGAGTTTACTTTAAAAGTATCCAATGTAGAATTACTTACCTAACTGTTCCGTAAGGGAAAACATTAGGTACCGTAAAGGGGATCTCTTTGTTTGTTTTCAGGTTTGATGTGGCGATTCGCGGGTCTATTATATCTAATAGTACCTGATCTCCTATTTTGAAGTGATTTGATGTTCCTCTAAGTTCTTCTGGGGGTTCCTTCAGTTTCACTTCGTTTGGGTTTGATTTCTCCTTGAAATGTGTCTCCAACTCATCTAACTCATCGGTCTGAAGCCGTCATTCTTCATAAGATATTTCCTTGTTGGTACGAGCTATAGGATCTGGCTCTGTAGTGTAGATCCTCAGTGTTTCCTAAAAAGAAAGTTTAATCGAATAATTATCGATAGAATTTACGTCCTCACCTTTCTCACTCGATGTCCTAGCTGAGTCGAGAGCTTGAAGACTGATTGATTAGTCACCTACACGAAGTATGAGTTCACTTGTACTAACATTAATTTTAGATCTAGCAGTTGCTAGAAAAGGTCTTCCTAGAATTAAGGGGATATTATTTTCTTCATCCATATCTAAAACAACAAAGTCTACTGGGAATATAAATTTATCCACTTTAACTATTACATCTTCAATTATACCCCTAGGAATTCGAATAGTCTTATCAGCTAGTTGAATGCTCATCCTAGTTTACTTGGGTTTCCCTAGACCTAGCTGTTTAAACATTTTAGATGGAATAACATTGATGCTTGCCCCTAAATCAGCTAAAGCATTATCAACAGATAAACTACCAATTAAACATGGAATTGTAAAACTCCCTAGATCTTTTAATTTTTGTGGTAGTCTGTTCTGTAACATTGCTGAGCATACTGTGTTTAATTCCACATGCGGCTCCTCGTCTAAATTTCGCTTGTTCGTTAAGAGTTCTTTTAAAAATTTCATTGAATTTTGCATCTGCGAAAGAGCTTCAAGAAACGGTAAGCTAATATGTAATTTCTTTAAGAGTTTAAGGAACTTACCAAACTATTCTTCTGTGTCATCTTCCTTCATCGCATTGGGGTAAGGTATACAAGGTTTTTATTATTTAATTATCGGTTTCGACTTTTCTTGGATTACCTCAATCTTACCTTTACTTACCACAAGTTCTCGCCTTGGCTCAGATTCAAATTCTACTACCCCTTCATTGTCATGAGCTGTTATGGCTTGAATTTACTCCTTTGGATTAGTCTCAGTGTTACTTGGCAAGCTACCTAGTGGTCATTCGGAGATCAGCTTTGTGAGTTGCCCTAACTGGTTCTCAATTCCTTTAATTGATGCTTGTTGATTTTTAAGTGTTGTCTCGGTGTTTTGAAAATGAGTTTCAAACACTATTATGAATTTTGTTAGCATCTCTTCAAGGTTCGGCTTCTTTTCTTGTGGGTAGGGCTATTGTTGGAAGTTTGGACGGGGTGGTTGTTGTCTCTAATTTCCTTGACCACTCCATGAGAAATTGGGGTGGTTCCTCCATCCTGGATTATAAGTATAACTATAAGGGTTATTTTAAGATAAAAAAATTGCTACCCATATAGTTCATCTGTTCACTTTCTGTGCCCGGATGGTAGGGTGGGTACTCAGGATTCACCACGCCTCCTAGATTTGAGTCACATTGCATAACTGGATGTACCTGCAAAGAACCACACAAACCATTAATCTTTTTATTCATCATCTCTACCTAATTTGATAGCATGGTGACTGTGTCGAGGTTGAAAACTCTGACTATTTTTGTTGGTCTTGTCCTTGTAACTTGCTATTGATAGTTGTTCAGTGACATTTCCTCTATAAACTCATAGGCCACTTCAGGAGTTCTGTTATTCAAGGTTCCATTGGCGACTGAATTAATCAACTGCTTGGTTGAGGGGTTCACACCATTGTAGAAAGTTTGGACCTGTAGCCACAAGGGTAAACCATGGTGTATGTAACACCCCTAACCCGTATCCGTCGTCAGAATAGGGTTACGAGGCATTACCGGACAAAACACAGTTCCACATAGTCATTTATCATTTTTCATACACAAGGTTATATCAATTTCTATACGATATAACTTCTAAATCCAATAGCAATCATCCGCTAAATCATATTAGTTAAATTTTCACATATGGAACACACAACTAGATAAAATTAATCATGCTTAGTTACTTATAATACATATACAAACTATGCTTCAAATTTCAGCCATATTAATATCATCTATATATATCCACATATTGAATTAACTAATATGCAACAAAGCCATGTTACATGTACTTAATACATATGACTCTAATATTAATGGCATTTGTATACTCAAAACATATTGCAAAGATATATCATTACATTTCATACATCAAATATATGTCAATATATCTATTTCATTGCTTCTACACAAGCACATAATAAAACCATTCAAACCATATTACATTAATTATTATGCAATCACATATGCGACTTTAGTAGCATTACAACATGGTAGAACATACTATTGATGCATAAATATATAGTCATAATTTACCCTAAAAACAAAAGCCACATTTAACATTTGAACACAAATAACATTTCAATGTACACCTAATTAGCATATATATTAGTATACCTAAACTTCATAAAATTTCCTTTTTCGAAAATAAATTAATCAAATATGTATCGAGATACATATATATATATATATATATATAAAACTGATACAACTAGATCAAGATTGTCCATTATACGAATTTCACTTCATACCAACCCTAGTTCTTTCATTTTCATTTATAACATTTAAAACATATATTTTCAGGCATTTCTAACCCGAACCTGACTATTCAAATGGTGTAGCCGAACATACAATGCATGCACAAATATATATATATATACACCAACTTTCCTTATTTATAACAAGGATATCTCATAACTCATAGATTCATGGAACATAAATCTAAGACTCGACCATTGAATATCATATCATGCAAACTGAGACATTTGTTCATCTTTACACCCAAGTTTTATCATACAATACACTTCCAAATAAGTTTATTTCATAACCGAACCACCATATTACTATTTACTACTCAAAACTTACTTATAACCCAATCGTTTCAAGTATATAAGTCACAAAATCTACATTCAGCATGAAACACATATGAATATGAGTATGTACATATATATAACACATACTCATTCATTTGCCAAACCAAACATGCACGTATCTCACATCCAAGACAGATTATATTATCGAACATTAACATTAAGAACTAGCCACTTTCGCATGGCCTTTATACATTATCAAAATGTTATTCAAAACTTAGCTAGCCTATACATGCCTTAAGAACCGAAAGTTTAAGCATTTTAGGTACCAAAAGAGTCGATAGTGTGAATGACTTCATTGACAATCCCCCGAGCTCGTAGCTTGATCAAAATCTATAAAATGTAATGATGAACACACGAAGTAAGCTAATTTAGCTTAGTAAGTCTTAAGCAGTCATGATATACCAATTGTACATTCAAGCATTAAATCAACAATCAAGTAATAACGTTGAATAAATTAGCTTAACTCAAAGGTCCTCCAAAACGAATGCCTTTACCTCACTTAACATAACGTTTATCATTTCCTTACCATTAACATCCAACTTACCAACTCAGCATTTTAACCAAAATATAAAGCATCCTCTCTTTATGATCTATTCATAACACGCACATATGAAACTCAATAGGTTCACATAATTATTGAACAAGTAAAAGACCATGTTCATCTAAATTGCCTCTTTAATTACATAAACACAAGTTCGTTTAGCTTAACCATCATCACTATTTTACCTTTAAACCTCCATCTATAATCTCATCATATAATTCACATATAGATTAAATACTGCTTCCAACTACTCATATTTTCGATACACATATTTCCATAGGATCATATATATATATATATATATGTATATACTGATAAGTATATACTTTACACTTAGTAATTTCACATAAAAGGAAATATATTCATACATATATATATATATGTATATCCATTTGACATTTCATACATTTGTATACATGGCATCAAAGTAATCCTAGTATGTCGCGTGAGACATAAGCATAAGGCCAAATATACAGGATCAATTTGTCTCATTCATATCAATATATTATACGATTACCTTAACCACATTATGCTTTCATATACCTATTTCCTCATGGCATAGTTTATACACAATTTGCATCTGCCGATTGTACATCACATTTCCTTTAGCAATTCATTCACTTATCATCATCACACACATATATATGAATAATACATGAATATGAATAGCACATACCTTGTAGCCGAATTAACAAATTCATTTTCAAATGCTTAGGCTCTCTTGATTCATTTCATGACTTTACTAGTACACAACCTAAGCTTGGAATTTTCAACTCACCGGTATAAAAACCTGCTAGGCATTTGCCTGAATCTCACATACTGACATTAGACTTGCTAGACTCAAGGTCCGTAGTTCAAACACCAGCATTTAGCCTGCTAGGCAATAAGCCCGATTATATCACGCAAGACTAAGCTGCTAGGCACAAAGCCGAATATGTCACCAGCATTAAGCTGCTAGGCACAAAGCCCGAATATGTCACCTAAGACTAAGCACGCTAGGCACGAAGCCGAATATGTCACTAGGCATTAAGCACTGCTAGGCACAAAGCCGAATATGTCACCTAAGACTAAGCTCTGAGGCACAAAGCTTAATATGTCATCGCACTAAGCTCGCTAGCAATAAAGCCCGAGTATCAATGTAGTCAATCAATCCACACACATTTCATAATTTATCACATATCCAATTCAACTAAGCTTATTCACATTGCACAAATAAAATCATTACGTCATTGTAAAACCCACAATTCATATCGAAATACTCATTCATATCACATTATTAAATTATGCATTCAACCTAATTTACTTATATACATTCTAATTGTGACATAAACATGTACTCAAATTTATCGAACATCATCATTTAATATGTTCATAAATAATTCTTTGATATATTTCACAGGACTTACCTCAAATATCGATGAACGACGTGGGTAGGCTTATTCAATAACCTTTGTCTTTCCCAGATCTAATTAGTTTTTCTTTGTTCTTGATCTAAACATATTTAAAATAAGCTTATTCAAGTACATTTCATCTCAATTTAGTCCGAATACATAAATGGGCAAATTACCATTTTGCCCCTATTATTTCACATTTTACAATTTAGTCCCTATTGCACAAAACACAAAATACACAAAATTTCTCATTACCCATGCTTGGCCGAATATTACCTATGTTCATACAAGTCCATAAATTTCATTTATTTCACATTTTAGTCCTCAAAATTTATTTTTTAATTTAGTCCAAATTACTCAAATTCATCAAAAATTCAAAGACACAACTTGTAAATCTAACACATATATTTTATTCTTTCATGATCAAACAACAAAATCACAAGAATTCATCAATGGCCCAACTCAAAATATTCATCAAAATCAAAATTGAAGCATGGGTTTTGTACACTTCATAGCAACGATCTCAACAACGTGAAAATTATCTAAAATCGAGCTTAATACGCACCTTAATTAAGTCCAACAATGGCCGAATGCCCTAACATCTTTTCTCCTTTCTTTTGTTTTATCTTCGCCATGGAAAACAAAAATGACTTTGGCTTTTAATTTGTTTTTTATGATAAGTTATTATAATATAAAACATTATATTATAATATTATAAATTTTAATTATAATAAATAACATATAAAACACATTAAAATGGCATGTGCCGTCCACTTCCTTTGAAAATGGGCTATTTTCCTTTAAGGACTCCATATTAAAAACCACTATCAACTAAGCACTTTACACTATAGTTTATAACTTTTACCTTTTATGCGATTAAGTCCTTTTATTAAATCGAATACCTAAACGATGAAATTAAGTCACAAAATTTAAAACCAACAAATTCGAACACAATAAAAACACAAAATAATTTTAAAATATTTTTCAGACTCGGATTTGTGGTCTCAAAACCACTATTCTGATTAGGGTCAACATCGGGCTGTTACAGTGTGGGCACCTTCTCAACAGATCCTTGTATCTCTCCCATGCATCGTATAATGTTTCTAAATCCATTTGTACAAAAGAAGAGATATTATTCCTTAATTTGGCCATTTTGGCCAGCGGAAAATATTTTAATAAAAAATTTTCGGTCATTTGGTCCCATATTGTGATTGATCCTCGTAGAAGAGAATGTGACCACTATTTGGCTTTATTTCTCAAAGAAAAGGGAAATAACCGAAGATGAATGGCATCATCAGAAACGCCATTTATTTTGAAGGTATCACGTAATTCTAAAAGTTTTCTAAATGAGTATTGGGGTCTTAAATCCGCAAACCATCAAACTGAACAAACTGTTGAATCATTTGAATAGTGTTAGGTTTCAGTTCAAAATTATTAGCGGCTATAGCAGGCCTAACAATGCTTGATTCAACTCCTGTTAAATTAGGTTTAGCATAATCATACATAGTTCAAGGAGCATGATGTTCAGCCATATCTTGATGTGGCAGATTATTCTCAGCCATTACTTCGGTAGTACTGGTTTCGTCTTCTTGCTCTTCTTGTATGTAATTTAAGCTTCGCCTTACTTCTCTAGAATTTCTACGTAGGTTCCTTCAATATCACTATCGTAAAGTAATGGTCCTGTCGAGTTCCTTCTAGTCATAAACTAGAGGTACCTGCTAGGAAAAGAGAAATAGAAAAAGAAAATTTAGAAAATTAAAAATAGTTTATTTGTAAAAATAAAGAAAATAAAAAATATGACTAAAGTAATAAGAATTGAGCGTTCTTAATATTTTAGTTCCCCGGCAACGGCGCCAAAAACTTGATCGTGTGTCAGAGTCTTAAAAATTTATAAAAAGAATGATCGACCCTGGAAACTAACTAAGACAACGATGAAGGCAAGCACACCTATCGAATAGTAGTATAGTTTAGTGGCAAGACCGGATTGTCGAACCCAAAGGAACCAAAAGTACTAATACTAACTTTCTTTTTATTATTTAGCCTAAGGATTAATGGATTTTTTATCTAATCTAAAATTAACTAACTACTAAGCTAAAGATGCAACGACAAAGAGAAGAAATTGAGGAAATACTTGAAGAAAAACCGATTGCTTTAGACAATACCCGAGGAAGAATCCACCTAGACTTCACTTGTTATCTAACTCTGAACCAGACAATTTATTCACTTGACTTGATCTGTAGGATTCCCTAATTTATATTAATACCTCTCTCGAGGCTAATAACGTCTAACCCTAGGTTGATTAATTGAAATCTCTTTGTAATTAAAACCCTTAAAATTGCATTAACTCGATCTATGGACTCTCATATTAGGTTTGACCCTAATCCGGCAGATTTTCGTCATCCTATCTCTAGGGTTGCAATCAACTCCGCTTAACTATGCTAGATCTACTCTTAAATAGGGTCTATTCCTCCTCTGGCTAAGAGCATAAATGCTTGAATCAATATCCCGAAAATACCAAAACAAGAATTAAGAACACATAGTTAAGAACAAATCAAGTATTTATCATACAGCTCAGATAACAATAACAAGATTCATCCTAGGTATCATCCCCCTCAGGTATCTGAGAGGTTTAGTTCATAATTGTAAAAGAGTACATCTCAGAAGAAAATATAAAATAAAATATAAAGAAAACCCTAAAACCCCTTGAAGGAATTGAAGGAGAGATCCTCAGTCTTGAGTATGATTCTGGCTTCTTGAGATGAATCAACTGTCTTTCTTCGAGTGAATCCCTGTATTCAGCTTCTCTGGCTCGACTCTTTGGCCTAGCTAAACCACCTTCTAAAGGTATGTAACACCCCAAACCTGGTCAACACACCACGACTGAATCTGGCATGTCACAGAGTGAAAACATTTCGAAGGAAACAAGTCACCAGTTTATTTTTTAGTGAAAAGCTCTTTGTTCTTGTGTTTGCAGAACCCCAGTGCATGTATAGTTGAAATCGTTAAGTTGCTTTGAAATCCTGAAAGGCTTTTTAAAACTCGTTTAACATTCATTACTTAAGAAAAATGTTAAAATCTAACCCGAGTGAATTCTTACTTATTTAATTTAAAACCGTTTGATTTTGAGCATGGCAAACTTAGATTTTGAAAATCATTTGAGTTAACCTTGTTATCCTCTTGAAAATATTGTTACCCTATGGTAAGATTTTTAAAACCCGTTGTGTAGTGTAATTTTCGAAAACTTTGGTTATTAGGTTATTTAAAACATGTTAAACAGTTTACTTAGCGACATTTAGAAAATTAAAGCAGATATAATAAAACCCAAAATAAAAATACTAATGGCCTTATTACAAACCCAAATAAAATTAGAATTTAAAATGAAGGTACCCAAATCGAAAGTCCAAGTGAAACCGAAAGTAAATGTCGCATGGCCACCTCGAGTCCACCCAGCTCCTCATCTGTGATCTACGAGTCACCTGAAAAGATAAGGGAGAAGGTGAGTCACCAAGACTCAGTGCATAATCCCCCTCCCGATTATAGCAACATGCTTACACAGATTCATAACCAAGTAAATGCATCATGCACCCAAACCTAGCCATCCACAACTCCTTTTTCTACCCCGTGTGGTACCAAACCACTGGTGGTGCCAAACCACTGGTGACCCAAAGTCACTGATATCAATAATAATATGGTGCCAAACCACTAGTGACCCAAAGTCACGAATAACCCATATGTGGGGCCAACCCACGTTGTGATACTAAATCATTGGCGACAATCCCGTTTTATCAAATGTGGGGCCAACCCACTGTGGTGCGAAGCCACTGGGACGAGTCGCAATGAGGTGCCAAACCTCTGGTGACCCAAAGTCACGAATATCAACTATGGTACCAAACCACTGGTGGTGCCAAACCACTGGTGACCCAAAGTCACAGATATCATTCTTCCCCCTCCTCTCATATCACCCACGATAATGCACATGCAAAAATATACCATGCCAACATGCTTAATCGTTAAACATATATCGAACATAACATAGATAATAGCATCAGCAATCATGCATCTTAAACTCATTAATAGACTTACCCTAAATCCTTGCTTATACCCATAAGGGTATCGTATCATAATCTACACAATTTTAGGCTTTTAACAAAGTTTAAGTTATTAGCACATTTACATGGATTATGAAGTGTGTAAGATATACACCTGGTTACTAATGCAACTATCGAATCCCAAAGATGTTCATCCTTGACCTGCTGACACATCAGACACTTACCCACAAACTCAGTCACTTCCCGCTTCAGACCTGGCCACCAAAACTGCTCTCGCAAATCCCAGTACATCTTGCTACCTCCAAGATGCATAGCGTATGGGCTACTATGTGCGTCCTGAAGAATCCTCTGCCTTAACTCGATGTCCTTCGGCATACAATCTCTCCCTTGAAAACACAACACTCCATCATTGGTCAAGTTGTAACCTTCTAAACCACCACTCTGTACTTGCAACCTCCGAGCATCCAAACCCTCATCCACTAAATGTTTCTCTTTAATCTGCGTCTACCCAAGTCGGCTTAACTTGCAATTCTGCCAAAAGACTCCCGTCGTCATACAAGCTAAGATGAGCAAACATCGCTCTCAGATCCAACACTACCTTACGGCTCAACATGTTTGCAACTACGTTAGCCTTGCGGATGATACTCAATTGAACAGTCGTAGTCCTTCAACAGCTCAATCCATCTGCGCTGTCTCAATTTAAATCCTTCTACGTCAAAAGATACTTCAGACTCTTGTGGTCCATGTAGACTATCGATTTCTCTACGTACAAATAGTGTCTCCATATCTTCAGGGCGAAAACCACTTGTAACACCCCTAACCCGTATCCATCACGGATTAGGGTTACAGGCATTACTAGTTAAATCACAACTTTTAATCAATCACTTAAGTCATATACAACATAATCAGCTTTAACTATGTAATAGTCATGGCATTTAAATAAACATATAGGAGATCACATTACATCTCTCATACCAAAATCAAATAGAACCAATACTCAATCGATCCAATGCACACCTAAAATTTGTTAACATGCGCATAATTGAGCCACAAATATTTATACAACTTATTCATTACTTTTGCATGCACCAACCGTACCTAATTTGCATACCATTCAAGCATTCCATATGCAATCTCCTTTGTCTAGATATGCATAATAAGATCAACTTCTAAAACCTTAATTTAGTAAATGTAATGCATGGCATAATAGACTCAAAAATTAATCTATCTATCATCACATACATACACATATTACCAATTTGAAATTATACAATATTCAAACATATGGCCGAATGCCATCAAGACCATATTTCCTTCATTTGGCTATCTCATTACTGATTCGCATAAAACACATTTAATACTCATATACCTATGACTTTCATACCCAGATTTGCCATTCAAATACATGTTCATTAGTATCCCCTATTACCGAATACAAAGTTTACAAGGCTAACTCATGCTTCCAAATTACACATCCAAATAATATACACCGAGTCTTAATCCAAACTTACTAAACTACCATACTTATTCACACTCAAAAGGTCTATCAAAAACTCATATAGGTGATCACATATCAAACATACATATTCCAACGTTTTGCTTAGCATGATTTAAAAAAACACATCCATAATTATTATTCAAGCAAACTTGCACTTTTACCATATTCAAGAAACTAAATAAAAATTCGAACCTAATAACCAACTATCTAAGAATAATATATGTATATACTCACTTACACAAACTGAATCAAAATAGCCAAATATAATCATACATTATTGAACTTAATTCTTATCTAGTAAGTGACCAAATCAAATACACACACACATGTCATAAACATTATTTAACAAATATATATCACATACTATAACTTAAACATGCATTCATCATTTACTTTATTGCCTAAACCGAATATTACACCACGCTTACCATTATTCATTGCCGAATCATATATCCAAACATTATAAATGTATATACCATATATTAAGCTCATCAACATGAACTAATTTATAAGTCATTCATGTCATAACTTAACATGCACAAATAATAGTACCACTCTCACACATGATTAAACCATATTCAAGCATAAATGATAATTCATGGCATGAGCAAACTATATCATCAAAACCCGAAACAAGTTATCCAAAATAGATAGCCATTTTCGCATGGCTAGCATATTTACACGATTACAAAACATTAGTTATACTATTTAGTCTAACCTATACATGCCCTTTTAAATACCAAACTAAGGTATTCAATACCAAAAGAAAGTCGATAGTGTGGTTGACTTCACATATGATCCTTCGAGTCCGTAGTTTGAATCAAGATCTATAAAACAGAGGTAGACAAAGACACACACACAGTAAGCTTACTAGCTTAGTAAGTCTCAAGCAAATATATATGCAATGAACATACATTTAAACATGTTAATATCCAAGCTTATAGTATGGAACATAAATATTTCATTATGTAAAATGTACATAGTGAATACTAGTAATGCTCTTGATTTAAATATCGTTGCTATGACATCGTGAACACAGACATTATCAAATCACATGAACCAATCTAGGCAATTGATCTTCTATTTCTACTTATACACAAGAACAAACGCTTTTGTCTCATTCATCACTGATCTTTAACTAAACAATAAGAATTTTTGCTCACTTCATTCCTTACTAATATGGTAGGCTAATTCTTACCCGAACTTTTAGCACATAACACTATATATATATATCTCACCTTGTTTGATTCTCAGAATCTCCATTTATAGCATATCACCGGCATAAAGCCTGCTAGGCATTTAAAGCCCGAAATAAATCACCGGCACGAAGCCTACTAGGCATTTAAAGCCCGAAATAAATCACCGGCACGAAGCCTGCTAGGCATTTAAAGCCCGAAATAAATCACCGGCACGAAGCCTGCTAGGCATTTAAGCCCGAAATAAATCACCGGCACGAAGCCTGCTAGGCATTTAAAGCCCGAAATAAATCATAGTTAATCTTTCATTTCACATTTCATAGTGCTAAATTCACCACCACTTATATTTCACTTATTTTAATCATATAGCAAACCAAAAGCACTTATTCATATAACATTAAATAAAATTTTCAACCAATCCAATTTATTAACATCACATTCGGCCAACTCATGACATACTACTATGATTATACCAATTTCATCATACATTAAATTTATAAATAAACTTTTAAAGTATGTTCGCTTAAGGACTTACCTCGGTTGTCGATAGACCGTGCAAATCGGCTATTCGAGAACCTTCATATTTCCCCGATCTAAATCCGTTTTTCTTTGCTCTTGATCTAAAACACATTAAAATTTAGCTCATTCAAGTACATTTCATCTCAATTTAGTCCCTAAGCACATAAATAGGCAATTTACCATTTTACCCCTACTAATTTTTATTTTTACAAATTAGTCCTATTTACTCAATTTTCACTAAAACTTCAATACAAAACTTATCAATCTTAGTCCTATCTTAAATTTAAATTCATCAAACACCAATTATCATATAACAATGTTAATGGCAACCTTAGACATGCTCAAATTTAAAAATTACAACATGGGTGGCTACTGATTCAAGCAACGATCTCAAAAACGTAAAAATTAACAAAAACTGAAATCAAACTAACCTTGAAATAAAGCCTCCAAGTGTCGAAATTCAAAGAACAAAACCCCCCTTTTTCTTTCTCAATATTCGGCCATGAGAGAATGAAAAAAGATGGTGGCTTTTGTTTATGTTATTTTAACATATAATAAAGTAATTATTAAATTACTAATATAACCTTTAATATAAAATAAAACTAACATATATATTAAGGTTATTTTTGACATAAGCCACCCACTAACTCAAAAATGGGTTATTTACCCTTTTAATGCTCCACTTTAAAAAGCCATCATCAAATAGGCACTTTACACTATAGTTTGAGACTTTTAAAATTTACGCGATTAAGTCCTTTTTGTCAAATTAAACACCCAAACGATGAAATTTTTCTACGAAACTTTCACACATTTTAATTCACACATAATAAGCACAAAATAAAATATTAAAATATTTCTCAGACTCGAATTTGTGGTCCCAAAACCACCATTCCGATTAGGGTCAAATTCGATCTGTTACAACTCTCCACCTTAAGGATTTTCATCCCCGAAAATCTTACCATTAAACAACGTCGGATATTGTTGCCTCATTGAATCTTCAAGCTCCCACGTAGCCTCTTCAACTCCGTGCCTTTTCCACAGTACTTTCACTAATGGAATTTTCTTGTTTCTTAACTCTTTCTTTTCTCGAGCTAAAGTACGGATCGATTCTTCCTCATACGTCATATCGGGGCAGATTTTAATCTCAGATGGTGTGATCACATGAGACGGATCGATCAGACTTACTTAAGCATCGAAACATGAAATACGTCATGCATCTTTTCTAACTCAGAAGGCAATTTCAACCTATAAGCAACAGGCCCAATACGTTCAGTAATTTCATAAGGTCCGATGAATCTCGGACTAAGTTTGCCTTTCTGACCAAATCGGAGTACCTTTTTCCACGGAGAAACTTTCAAGATGTAACATCCTGAAAAGGGCCTATGCAATTTCAGTTTAATTGTATGAAATGACAAGTTTAAGAACTAAGAATAAATTCTTGATATTTTTGGAAACCTGGAAATGCATAAAAATGGAAACCTGAACATTTTGGAAACTTGAACATTTTGGAAACCTGAACATTTTTGGAAACTTGAAAATGTAAGAAAAATGGCAAGTTACAAAGCCGATCGAAAATTTTAGGAAACTTAGAAATGATGCATAAATGTCAAATTTTAAAGTTTAAAATAGGAAATAAGGGTAAGATGGCCTTACAAGAAAAAGTTGGTAAAGTTTGACACACAAACAGGCTTGGAAAAGTGGCTTGAAGATGTCACTTAGGGCCTATGGAAATGGCGCCACATGCAGGGTGTTGGGCCTGAGTTCGAGTCACTTGGGAAGCAAATAAAAGGGAGTTTTATTTTTGCTTCCAAGGCTAAGGGGTGGATGGCACAAGCCTTCTAGAAAGGAGGTGTTTTAATTCCATAAATATGTGATTAATAAGTGATAAATAAGGGATTTTAAATTTGGATTATTTGAGGAGATAATTGATGGATTAAATGCTTTTATTTTTAGATAAAGGAGATAATATTATCTTAAGGGAGAGTGGTGGCCAAGTCAAGGACTCTTGGCCTAGCAAATTTGGCTAAAGAAGGAGAACCAAAGTCTTTTCTCTCATCTTTTCCAAGTTGCTGAAAATTCCCTAGCTCTCTCCCCCTCTCTGCCGAATTTTTCTTTAAGCAAAATCCATCTCTTCTTCTTCTATTTTCTTCTCCTCTCCTTTGCTATTGTTGAGCCAAAACACTCTTTGATCCCGATTAAAACTCCATAGTGAAACTCTGTGACTCTAGGTAAGGAAGCAATCGATCAAAGCATTAAAGGTAAGGCTAAGCATTAATCAAGTTCTTTCTTTTCTATTTGAAAAGAGAAGGGTCTAATCCTATTTTTGCCTTATGGCCAAATCTATACGGATTCCTCGTGTTCTTTTTACAACAGATTGAATACAAGGAGGAATCTTTTGGGAAATTTGAGGATCTAAGGTAAGATAAATATATTTGGTTAAAGGTTATGATTTATATGTTAAATTAAATTTAACATATGATGCTAGGGATGTCGACGGTGTTATAAGGCAAGGAATCCTTTTGATTTGGAATTTGTAAGGTAGGTGATATTCGCCAAGGCTTGTTTTTTTATTTAGGATTATTTCCCATTATTTCAAAAGTTGAAAATCGACATGGTTACATGGCTAGTGTTAGCCGATTTCAAGGAAAAGGAATACTAGCAATTTTGGGACTTGATTTGAGACATCCAAATTCGACAAACAAGGTAAGTAATACAAATCCTACTAGGATTTGGTTTTCTTTAAGCCAAATAGGTTTGTTAATATGCTTTAATGATTGGTAGAATATAGGAGTTAAAAATCTAAATCGGTATATCGTTCTTGGGATCTCAAGGAATCCAATAAGCGAATCGGTGTGTACCCATACTAATCTTCAATAAATTATATGGCAATTATTAACTATATGAATATGCATAAGAATGTGAATGTGGTTAAGTACCACAAATGTGGTAAGAAGTACTCGTGCACGTTTCCTACTTACGATAGGATTACGAATATGATATATTATGAACATGTGAATAGGAACATGAATGAGAAATATGTATGTTATATAATTTATGGGGCATTTGGGATCTATGTGAAAGGGAAGAAGGTGTTGACTTGGTCTCACTAGCGGAATATGGTGACTACGGTCACAAAATTTGAATATGGTAACCGGTTACATTATCTCGAATTTGGTAACCGGTTACATTACTTGAATATGGTGTCTAATGACACAAATGATATGGGCGATGAGCACGTCGTCTGCAGTGACTGCCTTCAATGGTGTGTAGCGGATGGAGGGTTGACTTAGTAGTCCCCACGGTGTGTCTGGCAGGTACGGGTGGTGTGTAGCGGATGGACAAATAGGCTTGGGTTTGGTTGCATCATCATTTATTTTTATATGAATATGAATTTGATATGAACATGTATGCCTGATTTGTTGAATGTTAGTACTGTGTTTCGAAGAGTATCTGGAGTGGCACCCAGTACAGCTGAGTACTGGTTGGAAGCAACGGAGCGCATCATGGATGAGCTCGATCTGACTCCAGAGGAAAAGTTGAAAGGGATGGTGGCATTGTTACGCGATGAAGCGTATCAGTGGTGGTTAACTGTGCGAGATGGTGCTATGGCGGAGGATCTGACCTGGGAATATGTTAAGGAGGCATTCCAGAAGAAATATGTGGGAACCAGGTATACAGATGAGCAAAGGAAAGCTTTTCTAGGGCTGGTTCAAGGGAACAAGTCCGTAGCGGAATATGAGGCAGAATTTCTGAGGTTGAGTCGTTATGCTCGAGGTGTAGTGGCGACTGAACATGAACGCTGTGTCTGTTTTGAGGACGGACTGAGAGACGACCTGAGACTGTTGATAGCACCGCATCAGGAGCGAGAATTCTCGGCTTTGGTGGAAAAGGCCAAAGTGACCGAGGGAATCAAAGATTCTACCAAGCAGGCTATGGATAAGAATAAGCCTAAGAGAGGTTTTGGACTATCTGGAAGGGTTCATAAGAGGCCTAGGGTTGACGGGCCACGAAATCAACAAGCTGGTATGGGCTGGCAGTATCGCCCTTGTGAGCATTGTGGAAAGTGGCACTTGGGGGAGTGCTGGACAAAGATGGGAGGATGTTTCAAGTGTGGGTCCAAGGACCATATGCTTAAGGATTGTCCCAAGCAACCAGATGAGAGCCGACCAGTGATCAGAGGGCTAGCAGATTGGTAGAGGCGGGTAGCGACCTCAATGGGGTGTCGTGGTTCGCTAACGAGAGGTAATGGTCTTTGGCAGAGGCCGTGGAGCACGGTCGAGGTGCTACTAATGTTAATGCGAAGCAAGACAATCGAGTTTGGTTTATGCGATTCGTAGAAGGAAGATGGAGACGCTACGGATGTTATAACAGATGCGTTCTTTATTCATGACAAGCCCTATTTTGCTCTTATTGATGTGGGCTTGACCTATTCCTATGTTGCATGTAGTGTAGTGGAAACATTAGGCCTAGACTCTGAACTCTCTGATAGGCAGATGATGGTAGTAAGCCCATTAGGCCAAACTGTAGTGGTAGACAAGATCTTTCAGAATGTACCCCTAGAGATTCAGGGAGTGAATTTTGAGGCGGACTTAATGGAGTTACCCTTGGAGAGTTTGAACTTATACTTGGAATGGATTGGCTAGTAAAACACTGAGCCGTATTGGATTGTGCGGCTAAGCGTATGGAACTAAAAACCACGGAGGATGAAGTGGTAGTAATGATCGGAGAAAGGAGGAACTACTTGTCTAACGTAGTTTAAACCTTTGAAGGTGAGAAGATGGTTAAGAAAGGTTGCAAGGCATTCCTAGCCTTCGTAAGTGCGATAGGTGGAAAGGAAGAAGGTATTAATGGATTTAGGATGGTAAGGGACTTCGTGGATGTGTTTCCAGAGGAATTACTAGGAATACCCCCAGACAGGGAGGTAGAATTTGGAATTGATTTGCTACCCGGAACAGCTCCTGTGTCAATCGCTCCATACCAAATGGCGCCAAAGGAGTTAGTGGAGCTCAAGGCTCAAATCCAAGAACTGTTGGATCATGGGTTCATCCGACCCAGTGTGTCTTCGTGGGGAGCACCGGTCCTATTTGTGAAGAAGAAGGACGAAACTATACGTATGTGCATAGATTATCGTCAGTTGAATAAGCTGACCATTAAGAACAAGTATCCTTTGCCAAGGATCAATGACTTGTTCGATTAGCTGAAGGGAGCCGCAGTGTTTTCAAAGATCGACTTAAGGTCGGGATATCATCAGTTGAAGGTGAAGGAGGCTGATATCCATAAGACCGCTTTTAGGACAAGATACGGCCATTTAGAGTTTGTGGTGATGCCGTTTGGGTTAACGAACGCTCCGGCCACGTTCATGGATATGATGAATCGGGTTTTCCAGCCCTACTTGGATAGGTTCGTGGTTGTGTTCATTAACGATATTTTGGTGTACTCGAAGTCGGAGGAGGAGCATGATGAGCATCTCCGAGTTGTGTTAGAAGTTTTAAGGAGAAGAAGCTCATGCCAAATTCAGCAAGTGTGAGTTTTGGCTTAAGGAGGTGGCATTCTTAGGACATGTGGTATCCATGAAGGAATAAGAGTAGATCCTAGGAAGATCGAAGCAATGTTGGATTGGAAACCACTTAGGTCCGTGGCTGAAATCTGAAGTTTCCTAGGCTTGGCAGGCTATTACAGAAGGTTTGTGGAAGGATTCTATTCAATAGCCGCGCCTTTAACAAAGTTGCTAAGGAAGGAAGTACCCTTTGAATGGACTAATAAGCAGCAGGAGAGCTTTGAAAAGCTTAAGAAGGTGCTGACGGAAGCTCTAGTATTAATTCAGTCGGAGGCAGGAAAAGATTTTATGGTGTACTGTGACGCTTTGCATACGGGGTTAGGCTGTGTGCTAATGCAAGATGGCAAAGTAGTCGCTTATGCGTCACGACAGCTAAGGCCTCATGAGGTTAACTACCCAACTCATGACTTGGGCTGGCGAAGTGGTTTTTGCCCTTAAGGTTTGGAGGCACTACCTTTATGGAGAAAGGTCAGTTATCTACACAGACCACAAAAGTCTTAAGTACTTGTTGACTCAAAAGGAGTTGAACTTAAGGCAACGAAGGTGGGTGGAATTGTTGAAGGACTATTTATTCGATAGAATATCATCCGAGCAAGGCGAATGTGGTAGCCGATGCCACGAGTAGGAAGGTTGTGTCGAGCTAAGGGCTTTGTTCGCTCATTTAAGTCTCGTATGATGATGGAAGCTTTGTTGGCGGAGTTACAAGTCAAGCCCACCGGTGAAGGAGGTGAAAGAGGGACGGTTAGGTGATAAGGACTTAAGTACTAAGTTCTGACAAGTATAGCAAGGAGGATTAAGGGACTATGGCGTCACCGATGAAGAAGTATTGTGCTACAAGGAAAGGTCGTATGCTTGGGGATAAGGAGTTGAGACAAAGGATTCTTGAGAAGCGCATGGTAGCCCTTATGATATGCATCCGGAGGCATCAAGTTGTATAGAGATCTAAGGAACAATTTTGGTGGTGCGATGCAAAGCGAGAGGTGGTGAATTTGTGGGGAAATGTTTGGCGTGTCGACAAGTTAAATTTGAACACCAAGTACCATCAAGATTGCTTCAACCAATTGAAGTTCCCCAATGGAAGTGGGAAAGAATTACCATGGACTTCGTTAGTGGGCTTCCCCTCACGCCTACTAAGAAGGACTCGGTATGGGTGATAGTGGACCATTTGACCAAGTCGCACACTTTATCCCGAAGAATGGATTATTCTCTTGAAGTTGGCTAAGTTATATGTGGCGTAGATTGTGAGGTTACATGGAGTACCAATGCCGATCATCTCGATAGAGACCAAGGTTTACGTCTCGATTTTGGAAGGCACTTCATCAAGCCTTAGGCACTAGGTTGGACTTCACCACGGCGTTTCATCCACAATCCGACGGGCAGTCTGAACGAGTTATACAAGTGTTGGAGGATATGTTGAGAGGCTGTGTAATGGATTTTCGAGGAAGTTGGGAAGATTACTTGCCTTTAGCTGAGTTTGCCTACAACAACAGCTATCAGGCTAGCATTCGGATGGCACCATATGAAACATTGTATGGCCGGAAGTGTAGAACACCTACTTGTTGGACTGAGTTAGGAGAACGTCGAGTTTTGGGACCGAAATTAGTGGTAGAAACTAAGGAAAAGGTTGAGTTGATTCGGGCACGGTTAAAGGAAGCCTCTGATAGGCAGAAGTCGTACGCAAACCTTAAGCGGAAGGAAATAGAGTTTGAAGTGGGAGATCAAGTATTCCTGAAAATCTCGCCTTGGAAGAAGGTAATGAGGTTCGGTCGAAAAGGAAAGTTAAGCCCAAGGTTTATAGGGCCTTATCGAGTACTGAAGCGAGTTGGGCTGGTGGCATACCAATTGGAGTTGCCACTAGAGTTGCAGCAGATGCACGACGTATTCCATGTATCCATGCTACGTCGCTATAGATCGGACCCATCTCATGTGGTACCTGTTGAAGAGGTGGAACTAAGGCCAGACTTATCCTACGAGGAAGAGCCGATTTGAATCTTGGAACGTGATGTGAAAGTATTATGAAGGAAGTCCGTACCTCTAGTCAAAGTGTTATGGCATAATCATGGAACGGAAGAAGCTTCGTGGGAGTTAGAGGAGACCATGCGATAGCAATACCCTCAATTATTTTAGTTAGGAAATTTTGGGGATGAAATTTTGTTTAAGGGGGTAGAACTGTAACATCCTAAAAAGGGCCTATGCATTTTCAGTTTAATTGTATGAAATGACAAGTTTAAGCACTAAGAATAAATTCTTGATATTTTTGGAAACCTCGAAATGCATAAAAATGGAAACCTGAACATTTTGGAAACTTGAACATTTTGGAAACACGAACATTTTGGAAACTTGAAAATGTAAGAAAAATGGCAAATTCTGAGCCGATCGAAAATTTTAGGAAACTTAGAAATGATGCGAAATGTCAAATTTTAAAGTTTAAAATAGGAAATAAGGGCAATATGGCCTTAAAAGAAAAAGTTAGTAAAGTTTGACACACAAATAGGCTTGGAAAAGTGGCTGAAGATGTCATTTAGGGCCTATGGAAATGGCGCCACATGCGGTGTTGGACTGAGTTCGAGTCACTTGGGAAGCAAATAAAGGGAGTTTTATTTTGCTTCCAAGGCTAAGGGTGGACGGCACAAGCCTTCTAGAAATGAGGTGTTTTAATTCCATAAATATGTTATTAATAAGTGATAAATAAGGGATTTTAAATTTGGATTATTTGAGGAGATAATTGATGGATTAAATGCTTTTATTTTTAGATAAAGGAGATAATATTATCTTAAGGGAGAGTGGTGGCCAAGTCAAGGACTCTTGGCCTAGCAAATTCGGCTAAAGAAGGAGAACCAAAGTCCTTTCTCTCATCTTTTCCAAGTTGCCGAAAATTCCCTAGCTCTCTCCCCCTCTCTGCCAAATTTTTCTTTAAGCAAAATCCATCTCTTCTTCTTCTATTTTCTTCTCCTCTCCTTTGCTATTGTCGAGCCAAAACACTCTTTGATCCCTGATTAAAACTCCATAGCCGAAACTCTGTGACTCTAGGCAAGGAAGCAATTGATCAAAGCATTAAAGGTAAGGCTAAGCATTAATCAAGTTCTTTCTTTTTCTATTTGCCGAAAGAGAAGGGTCTAATCTCTATTTTTGTCTTATGGCCAAATCTATACGGATCCCTCAGGTTCTTTTTACAACAGTTGAATACAAGGAGGAATCTTTCGGGAAATTCGAGGATCTAAGGTAAGATAAATATATTTGGTTAAAGGTTATGATTTATATGTTAAATTAAATTTAACATATGATGCTAGGGATGTCGACAGTCTTTATAAGGCAAGGAATCCTTTTGATTTGGAATTTGTAAGGTAGGTGATATTCACCAAGGCTTGTTTTTTTATTTTGGATTATTTCCCATTATTTCAAAAGCGTAAACCGACATGGTTACATGGCTAGTGTTAGCCGATTTCAAGGAAAAGGAATACTAGCAATTTTTGGGACTTGATTTGAGACATCCAAATTGGCAAACAAGGTAAGTAATACAAATCCTACTAGGATTTGGTTTTCTTTAAGCCAAATAGGTTTGTTAATATGCTTTAATGATTGGCTGAATATAGGAGTTAAAAATCTAGATCGGTAGATCATTCTTCGGGATCTCAAGGAATCCAATAAGCGAATCAGGTGTGTACCCATACTAATCTTCAATAAATTATATGGCAATTATTAACTATATGAATATGCATAAGAATGTGAATGTGGTTAAGTACCACAAATGTGGTAAGAAGTACTCAGGTACATTTCCTACTTCTGATAGGATTACGAATATGATATATTATGAACATGTGAATAGGAACATGAATGAGAAATATGTATGTTATATAATTTATGGGGCATTCGGGATCTATGTGAAAGGGAAGAAGGTGTTGACTTGGTCTCACCTGCGGAATATGGTGACTACGATCACAAAATTTGAATATGGTAACCGGTTATATTATCCGAATTTGGTAACCGGTTACATTACTTGAATATGGTGTCTAATGACACAAATGATATGGGCGATGAGCACGTCGTCTGCGATGATGCCTTCGATGGTGTGTAGCGGATGGAGGTTGACTTAGTAGTCCCCACGGTGTGTACGGTAGATGTAGGTGGTGTGTGTAGAGATGGACAAATAGGCTTGGGTTTGGTTGCATCATCATTTATTTTTATATGAATATGAATTTGATATGAACATGTATACGATTTGTTGAATGTTAGTCTTGTGTGCACATTGAGTGCATTGACTCACCCATTGTGGGAACTATTTTCGTGTGATGAACGATTTTGAATGGGATGGTAGACCTTGAGGTGGCCATGTTTCATTTGAAGATTTGATTTGATTTGGACTTTATTTCTTTTCAAATTACATTTAATTTTTTTTTTTTTTTTTGGGTTTACTTAATGTAATAAGGCCATAAGGCCCAAGTGGATTTCTTTTTTTTTGCTTTACTTTTAAATATTATGCTAAGAACTATTTTGGATGTAAGTAAGTACAAAATTTATTTCTTTAAAATGAACCCTAAAATTATTTTGTCACTTTCCTTAAATTAGATTTACAAGATTAATTAAATGGGTTTCCAATCTAAGCCCAACTCAAAATAATAGTTTTCTAAAATTTTACAAATTTTCTCTAAGTAAAAATTTTGAATCAGGTTTACTTTAGGAACATACGAGATCCGGTTCGGGCTCATGAAATTTGGGTGTGGGGTGTTTCACAAGAATACTCGATCTCCAACTTGAAATTCAATGTCTTTACGTTTCAAGTCAGCATAGGATTTTTAACGATCCGAGGCAGCTTTCAAATTGTCTTTAATAATAGCTACTTTCTGTTCGGTTTCTTTAATCAAATCAACCCCGTGTATCTTATTCTCACTGAGCTCAGTCCAGTATAAATGGCGTTCGACACCTTCACCCGTACAAGGCTTCATAGGGCGCCATTTTGATACTAGATTGAAAGCTATTATTATAAGCAAATTCAATCAAAGGTAGGTATCGTTCCCACATACCTTCAAACTCGAGAACGCAACATCTCAACATGTCCTCAAGTATCTGAATAGTTCGCTCAGACTGACCGTCTGTCTGTGGATGAAAGGCTGTACTAAAATGTAGTTTAGTACCTAAAGCATCTTGCAACTTCTTGCAAAACCGCGATGTAAATCTCGGGTCTCTGTCTGAAACAATGGAACTCGGTACACCATGCAATCTTACAATCTGCGATACATACAATTCAGCAAGTTTATCGAGTGAAAAGTCTGTCGAACTAGCACAAAATGAGCTGATTTAGTCAATCTATCAACTATAACCCAGATGGCATCTTTCTTACTCGGTGTCATAGGAAGACCGAATACAAAATCCATTGTAATTCTATCCCATTTCCATTCAGGTATCATGATCGGCTGAAGCAACCCAGAAGGCACTTGATGCTCGGCTTTTACTTGCTGACAAATTAAGCACTTTGAAACAAATTCAGATATATCTTGTTTCATACCAAGCCACCAGTAGAACTACTTCAAGTCATTATACATTTTCGTGCTACCTGGATGTATCGACATCTGACTATTATGAGCTTCTTTCAATAACATCTGAATCAAATCCACGTCCCTCGGTACACACATTCGGCCTTTGTATTTCAAGCAGTCATTATCATCAATTCAAAATTCGACTGCATTATTTCCACATCGAGCCCGTTTGTGGTCATATCTTTGTCGGGTTTTGTGCATTACAAATTTCTTTGAATAAACATCGGTCTTGCTTTTAACTCGGCTATGATCGAACTATCACCGATATAACCATCGTGTGTTCAATGCACGAAGAGCAAGCAATGATTTTTGACTTAATGCATCTGCAACAATGTTAGCTTTCACGGATGGTAGTCAATCACTAACTCATAGTCTTTCAAGCAGTTCTAACCATCTACGTTGTCTCAAGTTCAACTCTTTTGAGTCATCAAATATTTAAGACTTTTGTGATCCGAGTAAACATGACATTTCTTGCCAAATAAATAATGACGCCAAATTTTTAGTGCGAACACAATAGCTGCAAGTTCTAAGTCATGCGTCGGGTAATTTCTTTCATGCGGCTTCAGTTGTCTTGAAGCGTAGGCTATGACTTTGCCTTCTTGCATCAAAACACAGCCCAAACCATTCAAAGAAGCATCAGAATAAACAACAAATTCTTTACCCGATTCAGGCTGCACTAACACTGAAGCTTCTGTCAAAAGGGCTTTCAGCTGATCGAAACTTTTCTGACACTTTTTGACCACTCGAACCTGACATCTTTCTGCAATAACTTTGTCAACGGAGTAGCTATCATAGAAAAATCCTTCACAAATCACCGATAGTAACCCGCAAGTCCCAGAAAACTTCGAATCTCGAAAGCAATTTTCGGTGGCTTCCAATCAAGTATAGCCGATATTTTGTTCGGATCAACTCGAATGCCTGATGCTGAAACAACATGTCCCAAAAAGCTAACCTCTTTCACCCAGAACTCACACTTACTAAACTTCGCATACAACTGCTGATTTCGTAAAGTTTGTAGCACTAATCTCAAATGCTCAGCATGCTCGATTTCATCTTTGGACTAAATCAATATATCATCAATAAACACTACCACAAATCAATCCAAAACTGTCTAAAAACCTGATTCATCAAATTCATAAAAACAGCAGGTGCATTAGTAAGCCCAAAAGGCATAACCAAAAACTCAAAATGGTCGTACCTCGTCCAGGAATGCGTCTTTAGCACATCGTATCTCGACTCTGGCCCGATAATAACCCGATCTCAAATCTATCTTGAAAATCTGAAGCCCTTTCAAGCGATCAAACAAATCATCAATCCGAGGTAGCGGTACTTATTCTTTATAGTTACCTTATTCAGGTTGTCGATAATCAATACACATTCGCATCATCGTTCCATCTTTCTTTCTCACAAAAAAATGGTGCACCCAAGGAGAGAAACTTGGTCGTGCAAAGCCCCTATCATTAACTCTTGCAATTGTGCTTTCAACTCTTTTAGCTCGATCGTGCCATCCGATATGGAGCTATTGAGATCGAGTCGTTCGGAGCTAATTCAATGCCAAACTCAATCTCTCGTCTTTGGGGTAAACCGGTAGTTCTTTAGGAAACACATCCGGTATTCACATACAATCGTCTGATTCAATCATTTCTCGAGACAATTTATTATCCGATTACATAAGCCAAATAAGCTTCGCACCCTTTTCTCACATATTTTAGGGCTAACATCGAGGATATAAGCTGTAGAAACCTACCTAAATCATTGGATTCAATTCTAATGATCTCACCATTCGATGTCTCAAATCAATAAGCTTTCTTTTGCAATTCACCTTTGCATCATGCGAAGTTAACAGTCCATTCCCAAAATTATATCAATCTCATCGAAAGGCAATGACATTAAATCGTTGGGAAGCAAAATCCCGAATCATCAATGGGCAACCTTTACACACTTTATTTACAAACACACATCTACCCAAAGGTTGGATCGTGAATCACAAACTCGAAGACTCAAGCTGGAAGAGTCTTCTTGAATACCGAGTTTCACATACATATAAATGGGTCGAACCGGGATCAATTAATGCAATCACAGTAGTATCATAAAGGGTGAAAGTACAGGTAATAACATCGGAGAAGCGACATCCTCCTAGCTCGAGTAACATAAGCTCTAGTGGAGCTCTAGCCTCAAATCGAATCGCTGTGTTCTTTGTCCCTCTCGACTACCACCTACATTGCTAGAATGCAGGTGTTACGCCCGTCTTCGATGCACTACTCGGTCTAGAGTTTTGTCTTTGATTACGCTCAACTAACATCGGGCACTCTCGAATAAAATGGTGCGAGGATCCACATTTAAAGCGGGGTCGATCACGAACTCTACAACTCCCGAATGCCATTTTCCACAATGTGTGCATTCAACTCGATTCTATGGAACGTTACCAACACTGGCCATCGAGGTAGCTCGGGAGCCCATTGGAGGTCGATCACGTCTAGGCAAATCTGAAGTAGCTTTATGCCGGTTGAAGTCATCTCTAAACTTCTTAGATGTGGAATGAAAATTCTTACCCGACGGTCTCTTACGGGTGTCTCTAGCTACTGTCTCAGCCTTTCTTTTCTCCTTCCCGAGCTCTTCAGCTTTGCAAGCTCGCTCGACGAGTGTCACAAACTCTTTGATTTCAAGAATGCCAACAAGCAACTTTAATTCTTCATTCAAACCATCTTCAAACCTTTTGCACATAATGGCTTCGGTTGATACACACTCCGAGCATATCGGCTCAATCGACAAATTTTCACTCATATTGATCCACGGTCATTTGCCCTATTTTAGTTCAAGAAATTCTTTACGTTTACGGTCGATGAACCTCTGGTGATATATTTCTTGCGAATTCATTCGGAAGAAATCCCATATCACTTTTCTTTTGGAACCATCGATACTAGTGTATTCCACCGGTGATAAGCGGTGTCCCAAGTAAAGATATAGCACATTTCAAACATTAAATGCAGAGTGCGAGGATAGCTCATCAAGTACCGAATAGTGTTATCAAGCCACATTTCATTTCGCTCTGCATCATCATCATCATTAGCCTTGAATTCTTTGGCCCCAAATTTCTTGATTTTATCAACAGGAGGCTTACTAGATCTCATTGGATCTATCATCGGGGGTGCTGAAGGTGCCGGAGTTGGATTATTCGGGGGTCCTAGAATCTTACGTACTACGGTAGTCCTAGAATCGACTAAACCGTAGCTCTGATACCAATAAAATGTAACACCCCTAACCCGTATCCGTCGCCAAATTAGGGTTACGGGGCATTACTAGTTAAATCACAACTTTTAATCAATCACTTAAGTCATATATAGCATAATCAGTTTTAACTATGTAATAGTCATGGCATTTAATTAAACATATAGGAGATCACATTACATCTCTTATACCAAAATCAAATAGAACCAATACTCAATCGATCCAATGCACACCTAAAATTTGTTAACATGCATAATTGAGCCACAAATATTTATACAACTTATTCATTACTTTTGCACGCACAACCGTACCTAATTTGCATACCATTCAAGCATATACTAATTTTCCATATGCAATCTCCTTTGTCTAGATATGTATAATAAGGTCAACTTCTAAAACCTTAATTTAGTAAATGTAATGCATGGCATAATAGACTCAAAAATTAATCTATCTATCATCATACACATATTACCAATTTGAAATTATACAATATTCAAGACCATCAAGACCATTTCCCTCATTTGGCTATCTCATTCTTGATTCACATAAAACACATTTGATACTCATATACCTATGACTTTCATACCCAGATTTGCCATTCAAATACATGTTCATTAGTATCCCCTATTACCGAATACAAAGTTTACAAGGCTAACTCATGCTTCCAAATTACACATCCAAATAATATACACCGAGTCTTAATCCAAACTTACTAAACTACCATACTTATTCACACTCAAAAGGTCTATCAAAAACTCATATAGGTGATCACATATCAAACATACATATTCCAACGTTTTGCTTAGCATGATTTAAAAAAACACATCCATAATTATTATTCAAGCAAACTTGCACTTTTACCATATTCAAGAAACTAAATAAAAATTCGAACCTAATAACCAACTATCTAAGAATAATATATGTATATACTCACTTACACAATTTGAATCAAAATAGCCAAATATAATCATACATTATTAAACTTAATTCTTATCTAGTAAGTGACCAAATCAAATACACACACACATGTCATAAACATTATTTAACAAATATATATCACATACTATAACTTAAACATGCATCCATCATTTACTTTATTGCCTAAACTGAATATTACACCATGCTTACCATTATTCATTGCCGAATCATATATCCAAACATTATAAATGTATATACCATATATTAAGCTCATCAACATGAACTAATTTACAAGTCATTCATGTCATAACTTAACATGCACATATAATAGTACCACTCTCACGCATGATTAAACCATATTCAAGCATAAATGATAATTCATGGCATGAGCAAACTATATCATCAAAACCCAAAACAAGTTATCCAAAATAGATAGCCATTTTCGCATGGCTAGCATATTTACACGATTACAAAACATTAGTTATACTGTTTAGTCTAACCTATACATGCCCTTTTAAATACCAAACTAAGATATTCAATACCAAAAGAAAGTCGATAGTGTGGTTGACTTCACAGATGATCCTTCGAGTCCTGTAGATTGAATCAAAATCTATAAAATAGAGGTAGACAAAGACATACACACAATAAGCTTACTAGCTTAGTAACTCTCATGCAAATATATATGCAATGAACATACATTTAAACATGTTAATATCCAAGCTTATAGTATGGAACATAAATATTTCATTATGTAAAATGTACATAGCTGAATACTAGTAATGCTCTTGATTTAAATATCGTTGCTATGACATCGTGAACCTGTACATTATCAAATCACATGAACCAATCTAGGCAATTGATCTTCTATTTCTACTTATACACAAGAACAAACGCTTTTGTCTCATTCATCACTAATCTTTAACTAAACAATAAGAATTTTTGCTCACTTCATTCCTTACTAATATGGTAGGCTAATTCTTACCCAAACTTTTAGCACATAACACTATATATATATATATATCTCACCTTGTTTGATTCTCAGAATCTCCATTTATAGCATATCACCGGCATAAAGCCTACTAGGCATTTAAAGCCCAAAATAAATCACCGACACGAAGCCTGCTAGGCATTTAAAGCCCGAAATAAATCACCGGCACGAAGCCTGCTAGGCATTTAAAGCCCAAAATAAATCAAACACGAAGCTCGCTAGACATTTAAAGTCGAAATAAATCAAGCACAAAGCACGCTGAGCATTTAAGCAGAAATAAATCAAAGACGAAGCACGCTAGGCATTTAAAGCCTGAAATACATCATAGTAAATCTTTCATTTGACATTTCATAGTGCTAAATTCACCACCACTTATATTTCACATATTTTAATCATATAGCAAACCAAAAGCACTTATTCATATCACATTAAATAAAATTTTCAGTCAATCCAATTTATTAACATCACATTCGGCCAACTCATGACATACTACTATGATTATACCAATTTCATCATACATTAGATTTATAAATAAACTTTTAATGTATGTTCGCTTAAGGACTTACCTCGATTGTTGATAGACCGTGCAAATCGACTATTCGAGAACCTTCGTCTTTCCCCGATCTAAATCCGTTTTTCTTTGCTCTTGATCTAAAACACATTAAAATTTAGCTCATTCAAGTACATTTCATCTCAATTTAGTCCCTAAGCACATAAATAGGCAATTTATCATTTTACCCCTACTAATTTTTATTTTTACAAATTAGTCCTATTTACTCAATTTTCACTAAAACTTTAATACAAAACTTATCAATCTTAGTCCTATCTTAAATTTAAATTCATCAAACACCAATTATCATATAACAATGTTAATGGCCGAACCTTAGGCATGCTCAAATTTAAAAATTACAACATGGGTCGGCTACGGTTCGAAGCAACGATCTCAAAAACATAAAAATTAACAAAAATCGAAATCAAACTAACCTTGAAATCAAGCCTCCAAGTGCCAAAATTCAAAGAACAAAACCCCTCTTTTTCTTTCTCAATATTCGGCCATGAGAGAATGAAAAAAGATGGTGGCTTTTGTTTATGTTATTTTAACATATAATAAAGTAATTATTAAATTACTAATATAACCTTTAATATAAAATAAAACTAACATATATATTAAGGTTATTTTTGACATAAGCCACCCACTAACTCAAAAATGGGTTATTTACCCTTTTAATGCTCCACTTTAAAAAGCCATCATCAAATAGGCACTTTACACTATAGTTTGAGACTTTTAAAATTTACGCGATTAAGTCCTTTTTGTCAAATTAAACACCCAAACGATGAAATTTTTCTACGAAACTTTCACACATTTTAATTCACACATAATAAGCACAAAATAAAATATTAAAATATTTCTCAGACTCGGATTCATGGTCCCGAAACCACCGTTCCGATTAGGGTCAAATTCGGTCAGTTACACCACTGCAGCCAACTCCAAGTCATGTGTCGGGTAGTTACCCTCATGCGGTCTCAGCTGTCGAGATTCATATGCCGCTACTTTCCCTTCTTGCATCAGCACACATCCCAAGCCAGTATGTAATGCATCACAGTAGATCGTGAATACCTTTCCTACCTCAAGCTAAACCAGAACCGGAGCTTCTGTCAGAATCTTCCTCAACTTGTCAAAACTTTCTTGTTGTTTCTCAGACTGCACAAATGGGACTCCTTTCCTCAATAACTTGGTCAACAGTGCTGTGATTAGAGAAAATCCTTCTACAAATCTTTGGTAATACCCTGCCAGACCTAGAAAACTCTGGATCTCCGCAACCGACTTAGGCGGTTTCTAGTCCAACACTGCCTCAATCTTGCAAGGTCCACTCTAATCCCTTTAGCTGACACTACGTGACCTAAGGAAGTCACCTCCCTAAGCCAGAACTCGCACTTACTGAACTTGGCAAATAACTGCCTTTCCCTCAAAATTTGTAAAACTACTCGCAAGTGTGTATCATGATCCTCTTCAGTCCTTGAGTACACCAATATGTCGTCTATAAATACCACGACAAACTAGTCCAACTACTGCTGGAACACCGATTCATCATATCCATGAATCTTTGTCAGGCGTTAGTCAATCAAACGGCATTACGTAAACTTCGTAGTGCCCATATCGAGTGCAAAACGCCGTCTTGTGGATATCAGCCTCTTTCACCTTAAGCTGATGATACCCCGACCTTAGATCGATCTTTGAGAAAATTGATGCCCCGTTAAGCTGATCAAACAAGTCGTCTATCCTCGACAATGGATACTTATTTTTGATCGTCAGCTTATTCAACCGGCAGTAGTCTATGCACATCTGCATTGTACCATCCTTCTTTACTAGAACCGCGACCCCTCTGTGGTTGCGGTCCCTCATTCCTGAACTAAGCACGACCTTGTCCCTCAGACTGAATCCTGGCTAACTTCTGTGGATAGTCTCTCACACGATGATCCAATAACCCACACTCAAAACATCCTTTGCCACCGGTCCAACATTCTCCCCCAATGAGATTTTCCACACCGATTACAATCCTTTGGTCCACGATTAGCGACAATAGGCCTCCCGGTCGATTCGCCCACCATGCCTAGCCCTTTTTTGAGAATTTTTGGCTGATCCAGATGATCCAAAACCTCTCTTTTGTCTATTCCAATCCGCGTTCTATTTCACAGATTCCTTGACCCCTTCGGCTACCTTAGTCTTCTCTACCAACACGGTAAACTCCCACTCTTGCTGTGGAGCAATCAGCAATCTCAGCTCATCCCTCAGTCCATCCTCGAACCTGACACATCGTTCATGCTCCGTAGCCACGATACCTCGAGCATATCGGCTCAACCTTAAGAATTCTACCTCGTAGTCTGCTACTGACTTACTCCCCTGAACCAGCCTCAGAAACACCTTTCTCTGCGCATCAATATAACTAGACCCAATATACTTCTTCTAATATGCCACTTTGAAATAATCTCAAGTGAGATCATCCGCTGCAGCACTATCCCGAACCGTGAGCCACCACTGGTATGACTCATCCCGAGAAGCGACACCACCCCTTTCAGTTTATCCTCGACAATCAGATCCAAATCGTCCATGATTCGCTCCATCGCCTCCAACCAATACTTAGCCGTATTGGGCGCTACACCAGATACACCTCGGAATACCTTAACTCCATTGGCTCGAAGTCACTCAGATACAGATTTTCGAGCTCCCATACCTCCACCTGCTCCAACCACCCTCTCAAGAACTCACAGCATCGCCTACGATACTGCATCATCCCCCGTCTGATCCTGATACTCAACACCAGCAGCTGGTGGTGGTGGTATCTCATTCTCGGACCCTTGACTAGACCTAACTGGTTTCGATACGGTCATTTTGCCTCTACCATGCCCATGCACATTACGACCACGTCCCCTAGAACTCATGTCTATAATCGCGATTTAATCTGCTTTAAGAAATTTTATGCATTAGCTTTTATTCCACTGATTACCCACGAACGAGTTTTATGTAAAGAAGTCTAGCAGTAGTTCTTTCGATCATTACAAAGTTTTTGTTTCAAGTCTTCTACCCTAATTCAGGGAATCACATTCATTCCTCAACAACATCCACCGCGCACACTCACCACTTGTAGGGGTACTCTCATCATTTCACTACACGGGGGTATTTCCGTAATTTGTCCGATAAGAGTATTTTGGTAATTTTCCAAATCAGGCGTATCTTGTAATTTTGTAAAATAGGGGTATTTTGGTCTTTTTGTAAAATAGGGATGCTTTGGTAAAAATTGAGGGTAGTATGGTAATCTCATAAACTAGGGGTATTTTAGTAATAAATCGGGGAAATCTTTACAAATCATAGATATTTCAAAAATTTTAGAAATCGGGGTATTTTGGTAATTTTTCAGATTTAAGGTAGTTTTTACAAATCAAGGGGGTAATTTGGTGATTTCAAAACTAGGGTTTTTATAAAACAGTGTAACTAGTCCCTTTCGGGTTTTAATTATTGAATTTAGCCTGTGAATAAGTCCTCTTGGTTAGGGTGAGCCGTCACTACGCACCAGGTAGGATTCGAGCGAAGAGGAGGTGAGTCGCTAGGACTGCTTAAATACCAGGCTCCCCTTGAATCCAAACCTAGACATGCACACAACTGTTGCCACACCCTTAACTCGGCGACTTACTCACAGGTTTGGTTGATTGATCTGTAAGTCTTATGTAATTTTTTTTGTGTTCGAGTAGGCTAATCCTAGGGTTCAATAGCTCCTAATCTACTAATCTATGATCTTCCACATACAAATCACACAATGATTTGGGGTACTTACCTGGGCGGATTGGTGCCGGAGACTCGGTGCCATGCTTCTCAAACCATATATTTCCCACAACTTTTTTTTTTCAAAAATCCTACTTTTAAACATTTTGGGCCTCGAGCCCACAACTGAGCCTTTGAACTTGGCTCTGATACCAAAAATGTAACACCCCAAACCCGGTCAACACACTACGATCGAATCTGGCATGTCACAGAGTGAAAACATTTCGAAGGAAACAAGTCACCGGTTTATTTTCAACGAAAAGCTCTTTGTTCTTGTGTTTGCAGAACCCCGGTGCATGTATAGTTAAAATCGTTAAGTTGCTTTGAAATCTCGAAAGGCATTTTAAAACTCGTTTAGCATTCATTACTTAAGAAAAACGTTAAAATCTATTGGAACCCGAGTGAATTTTTACTTAGTTAATTTAAAACCGTTTGATTTTGAGCATGGCAAACTTAGATTTTGAAAATCATTTGAGTTAACCTTGTTATCCTCTTGAAAATATTGTTATCCGATGGTAAGATTTTTAACACCCGTTGTGCAGTGTAATTTTCGAAAACTTTGGTTATTAGATTACTTAAAACATGTTAAACAGTTTACTTAGTGACATTTAGAAAATTAAAGTAGATATAATAAAACCCAAAATAAAAATACTAATGGCCTTATTACAAACCCAAATAAAATCAGAATTTAAAATGAAGGTACCCAATCGAAAGTCCAAGTGAAACCGAAAGTAAATGTCGCATGGCCACCTCGAGTCCACCCGACTCCTCATCCGCAATCTACGAGTCACCTGAAAAGATAAGGAAGAAGGTGAGTCACCAAGACTCAGTGCATAATCCCCCTCCCAATTATAGCAACATGCTTACATAGATTCATAACCAAGTAAATACATCATGCACCCAAACCTAGCCATCCATAACTCCTTTTTATACCCCGTGTGGTACCAAACCACTGGTGGTGCCAAACCACTGGTAACCCAAAGTCATTGATATCAACAATAATGTGGTGCCAAACCACTGGTGACCCAAAGTCATGAATAACCATATGTGGGGCCAACCCATGTTGTGATACCAAATCACTGGCGACAATCCCATTTTATCAAATGTGGGGCCAACCCACTGTGGTGCGAAGCCACTAGGACAAGTCGCTATGAGGTGCCAAACCTCTGGTGACCCAAAGTCACGAATATCAACTGTGGTACCAAACCACTGGTGGTGCCAAACCACTGGTGACCCAAAGTCACATATATCATTCTTTCCCCTCCTCTCATATCACCCACGATAATGCACATGCCAAAATATACCATGCCAACATGCTTAATCGTTAAACATATATCGAACATAACATAGATAATAGCATCAGCAATCATGCATCTTAAACTCATTAACAGACTTACCCAAAATCCTTGCTCATACCCATAAGGGTATCGTATCGTAATCTACACAATTTTTGGCTTTTAACAAAGTTTAAGTTATTAGCACATTTACATGGATTATGAAGTGTGTAAGATACACACCTGGTTACTAACACGGCTACCCGAAGATCAACATCTAACATACTAGATCCCCCCTTTCCTACATTCGGCCAATGACAACTATTAGCAAAAATCCATTTGGCTACACTTGTAAATCCCGAAAAGTTAATGCATCTAATAGCCATCCTTACCTTAACGCTTTTTGAGCACGAGATAGAGCCTTCCCTACAATCGGCCAAGATCTTAAACCACATAACTAATAGCCTTCGGCTTTTCAAGAGAATAAGAGAAAGATTGAGTTGACATCAAACCTTACCACTGACTTACTAAGACCGATTGATAGAGAGTAGATGATCACGATCCACTGCTTCAAAATCCCGAAGAACCTAAGAAGAAATCGATTTCACAGATGAATGAGAACTAAGACAAATGCCGAAATTCAACTTTTGTTCTATATATGTCGACAGAGAGAAAAGAAGAAGATGACAGAGATTTGGCCAAGAACACTTACCCCCTCTAAAACCAATTAGAGAAAAGACCAAAGAGATCTACCCTTGATTGATATTCGGCCAAAGTGTTAAAATAAGAAGAGGAGAGTAAAGGGAGATTTTGGCAATGGCTTTTGAAAGAAGAGCAAAAGAGATTCGGCTTTGAAAAGAATTAAGAAAAGATTGATGAACTTTCAGCACAAAAGAAGATGAGGAGAAGAAGAGATGTTGATGGGGTTTTGAAACAAATATGAGAGAAAGAAAAGAAAGAAATGGGGGGAGAGGGAGATTCGGCTAGATGCTTTAGAGGGAAGTCGACAATAGCCTAAAAACCTTAGGCTTTTGATTCAAATGGTGCACTAAGGGAAGAAATTGACAAGACTAAGGGGGTTTCGGCTTAGCTCACAACGGAATGCACCAAGGCATTGACTATCCAAAAATGTCATTAGGAATTTCGGCACTTCCCCTAGTCTTCCAACTGATTACTCTTCTTCACACTAGAGTTCAAATTTTGGCAACCTCCCCAAAACTCTCCTGGCCACCCATTCAAATGAGTTTGAATTGATCAAACTCCTAAATTCTCTCTTCTCCACCTGTTTAAATCTGTTGACTTGTTCAATAGTTATCCATCAGAGTTTGAGCTGAGCACAACTCTTCCCCTCTCTTGCGTCAAAAATAATTACACAAGGGGAGATTTCTGTAGCTCGAACCAAGGCTCTCCTTCCCTGCATGTGGCATCACCTTCCTTGTACCTTAGTGGTGCCTCCCTTGCCACTTTACCACTAGGTTATTTGCATCAAGATACTCCAACAACTCCTTTTAACCCCTAACTTCCCTAACTCCCCCTTCCAAGCACCTAAAACAGAAAATTTTAGCCATGACTCAGGCCTAACCCGAGGTCATGCCTGGACCCCAAGACACCTTGATTAACAACAATATCAAGCCATTCACATGCCATTAACGCAAACATAATAGCTCACGCCTAACCCGAGGTCATGCCTGGATCCCAAGACACCTTGATTAACAACCATATCAAGCCATCCACATGCCATTAATGCAAACATAATAGCCCCTAACTAAGGATGTTACAAGGTTGGTCTATAGGGTCTTTATATAGGCTTTTAGAATGTCTTTCTTTGCCTCTAAGTACCCTAATTTGAATGAAACTCTTTTTCTCTATGATAGGGACACGCCCGTGGCACACACCCGTGTGATTCGATTTCAGGCCGTGGTTGAACCTGTTGAGAAGGCACGGCCTTGTATTTCGGGATCCAGGCCGTGTTCGGCTCTTCTTAAAAGGCACGACTGTGTAGTCTTGGGCCTAGGCCGTGTGGATTTCGTGTTTTGACCTATTTTCTCCGTTTTCAGTCTATTTCTCATTCTTTTCATCCTTCGGTGCTCTCCTGAGTATAAAACATGAAAACAAAGGATTAGGAGCACCTATTTCCATAATTAAAGGAAAAATCATCCAAAAGTATGCTAAATGTGGGATTAAAATATGTTCATATTTTAGTCTATCATTGTTATATGTTTGTGATTATTCGTAGCTAACTTTGACCCTAATCCATCTAGAGGGAAAGGAAAAACTAAAGTTAACAACAAGTAGCTTGAAATTTCTGTTTGTAATTCTATGGTTAGGGAACCATTTATTTTTTACATGTTCATGTCATTTTTCATTACATGGAGTTTGAGGTGAGTTATTGATGATTATTTTAGTTGAATTGACATAATTTAGATTGATTATCAATGCAGATACTAAATTGAATAGAATAGAAAGTTATATGATTTTATTGATATTTGAAAATTGGTATGAAATTGAGTTGTAGTATACTGTGTTATATGATAAATTGAGATTGAAAGAAAGTGAGTTGATCTACATATGTAATGAATCAAAATTCAATTACCTTATTAGCTATTCAGATCGAGTTGGATATTGATAAACCGTAATATATGCATATTTTAATCCCACATTTAGCATACTTTTGGATGATTTATTCCCTGAATTGTGGAATTTGGTGCTCCTAATACTTTAATTTCATGTTTTATACTTAGGAGAGCATCGGGGGATGAAAAGAATGAGAAACGGGCCAAAAATAGAGAAAATGGGCCAAAGTACAAAATACACATGGCCTGGGCCCGAGACACATAGACTGGATTCGATTCACAAGGTCGTGACACACGGGCGTGACACATGGGCGTGTCCTTGCCATAGCAAAGAAAAGTTCCATTCGGATCAGGGTACTTAGAGGCAAAGAAAGAAATTCCAAAAGCCTATATAAACACCATAGAGGCCAACCTTCAATGGGGCATTCAGCTAGGCCAAGGAGTCAAGCAAGAGAGGCCGAATTGTGGGATTCACTTAAAGAAAGCCAATTGATTCATCTCAAGAAGCCGGAGTCATACTCAAGACTAAGGATCTCTCCTTCAATTCCTTCAGGGGGTTTTAAGGTTTTTCTTATGTTTTGTTTTATATTTTCTTCTAAGATGTATTCTTTTATGATTATGAACTAAACCCTTCAAATACCTGAGGGGGATGAAACCTAAGATGGATCTTGTTATTGTTTTCTAAACTATATGATAAATACTTGATTTGTTCTTAATTATATGTTCTTAATCTTGTTTTGATATTTCAGGATATTGATTCAAGTATTGATGTACTTAGGCAGAGGAGGAATATTCCCGTTTAAGAGTAAATCTAGCATAGTTAAGCGGAGTTGATCGCAACCCTAGAGATAGGATGACAAAAATCTGTCAGATTAGGGTCAAACCTAATATGGGAGTTCATAGTTCGAGTTAATGCAATTCTAAGGGTTTTAATTAGAAAGAGATTTCAATTAATCAACCTAGGGTTAGACGTTAGGAGCCTCGAGAGAGGTATTAATATAAATTAGGGAATCCTACGGATCAAGTCAAGTGAATAAATCATCTAGTTCAGCGTTAGATAACAAGTGAAGTTTAAGTGGATTGTTCCTCGGGTATTGTATTAATCAATTGGTTTTTCACACAAGTATTTCCCCAATTCCTTCTCTGTGTCTTAGCATCTTTAGCTTAGTAGTTAGTTAATTTTAGATTAAACAACAATTCTCTTAATTCTTAGGCTAAATAATAAAAAGAGATTTAGTATTAGTACTTTTGGTTCCGTTGGGTTCGACAATTTGGTCTTGCCACTAAACTATATTGTTGTTCAATAGGTGCGCTTGTCTCAATTGTGGTGATAGTTAGTTTCTAGGCTCGATCATTCATTATATGAATTTTAACACTTTTATCACATCACCAATCAAGTTTTTGGCGCCGTTACTGGGGAATTGAAATATTAAGAATGCTCAATTTTTATTACTTTAGCCATATTTTTGTTTTGCAATTAAATTTTATTTTTACTTTTCTAAATTCTTCTTCTTTGCTTCTAACAGGTACCTCTAGTTTTTAACTAGAAGGAACCCGACAGGACCCTTAATTTACGGCAGTGATATTGAAGGTACTGTTCGCAAAAATGGTAGAGAAATCAAAGGAAGCTTAAACAACATAAAAGAAGATCAAGAGAATGAAATTAATACTACCGAAGAGATGGCTAAGAATAATCCGCTACCTCAGGAGGTGGCCGAAAATCATGCTCCTCGAACTATGTATGATTATGCTAAACCTAATTTAATAGGAACTGAGTCAAGTATTGTTAGACCTGCTATTGCTGCAAATAATTTTGAACTGAAACCTAACACAATTTAGATGATATAGCAATTTGTTCAGTTTGATGGTTTGCAGGATGAAGATCAAAATAATCACTTGGCGAATTTCCTAGAATTTTGCAATACTTTAAAAATAAATTGCGTTTCTGATGATGCCATTTGTCTTTAGTTATTTCCCTTTTCTTTGAGGAATAAAGCTAAACAGTGGCTAAATTCTCTTCCACGAGGATCAATCACTACATGGGAACAAATGACCAAATTTTTTTATTAAAATATTTTCTACCGGCCAAAACGGCCAAATTAAGGAATGATATCTCTTCTTTTGTGCAGATGGATTTAGAAACACTATACGATGCATGGGAGAGATACACGGATCTATTGAGAAGGTGCCCACACCATGGATTACCCTTGTGGCTACAGGTCCAAACCTTTTACAATGGTGTGAACCCTTCAACTAGGAAATTTATTGATTCAATCGCCAGCGGAACCTTGAATAACAAAACACCTGAGGCTGCCTATGAATTTATCAAATAGATATCACTAAACAACTATCAGTGGAAAGTTACAAGGACAAGGCTAACAAAAGTAGCCAGAGTTTTCAACCTCGACGCAATCACCATGCTATCAAATCAGGTAGAGATGTTAAATAAAAAGATTGATGGGTTGTGTGGTTCTTCACAGGTACATCCAGCAATGTGGTGTGAAACAAGTGGAGGTGTGGTGAATCATGAGTACCCACCCTATGGACATGGCATGGAAAATGAACAGATAAATTATATAGGTAATAATCCTCAACCTCAAAATAATCCTTATCGTAAAACTTATAATGCAGGTTGGAGGAACAATCCAAATTTCTCGTAGGGAGGTCAAGGAAATCAGAGACAACAACCCCCTCCAAACTTCCAACAATAGCCCTACCCACAGGAAAAGAAACTGAACCTTGAAGAGATGCTAACAAAACTCATAGTAGTGTCAAAAACATGTTTCTAAAACACTTAAAAATCAACAAGCATCGATTCAAGGGATCGAGAACCAGTTAGGGCAACTTGCTAAGGTGATCTCTGAACGACCACAAGGTACCTTGCCAAGTAACACTGAGACTAACCCAAAGGATCAACTTCAAGCCATAACAGCTCATGACAGTGAAGGGTTAGTGGAATCTGAATTTGAGCCAAGGAAAAAAACCTATGGTAAGTGAAGATAAAGTTGAGGTAAGCTAAGAAAAACAAAAACTGGTAATTAAAGAGTACCAGCCTCGAATACCATACCCCAATGCGATGAAGAAAGACAACACAAATGAATAATTTGGTAAGTTTCTTAAACTTCTGAAGAAATTACATATTAACTTACCGTTTCTTAAAGCTCTTTCGCAGATGCCAGAATCAATGAAATTTTTAAAAGAGCTTTTAACAAACAAGAGGAAGTTAGACGAGGAATTGCATATGGAACTAAACGCAGTGTGCTCAGCAATGTTACAAAACAAACTACCACGAAAATTAAAAGATCCAGGAAGTTTTACAATTCCATGCTTAATTAGTAGTTTATCTATTGATAATGCTTTAGCTAATTTCGAGGCAAACATCAATGTTATGCCTTATAAAATGTTTAAACAGCTAGGTCTTGAAACCCAAACAAACTAGGATGAGTATTCAATTAGCTGATAAGACTATTCAAATTCCTAGGGGTATAATTGAGGATGTACTAGTTAAAATTGATAAATTTATATTCCCAATGGACTTTTTCATTTTAGACATGGATGAAGACAATAGTATCCCCTCAATTTTAGGAAGACCCTTTTTAGCAACTACTAGAGCTAAAATTGATGTTGGTACATGTGAACTCACTCTTCTAGGTGACGAATCAATCAGTCTTCAAGCTCTCAACTCAGCTAGAACATCGAGTGATAAAGGTGAGAACGTAAATTCTATTGATAATCATTTGGTTCAACTTTCTTTACAGGAAGCACCATGGATGAAACACCCCAAACCCGGCCCACAAGGCCTGACCGGATCTGGCATGCTTCTAGGGAAAAATCTTTCGAAACTTATTTGAAGTTTTGCCAAAATTTTTGCGTGTTTTTGAAGAATAGTTGATTTGTGTTGATTAGGTGTCAAAACATTTAATCTTTGTTCTTAAGAAAAATTACTTGAACTTTAAAATTGATAAAAATCAAATCGTACCATACTAAAATAATTTAAATGCATGCATAAATAGTTTAATACTTATGGCCTTATTACATCAAAACAAATCCCGAAATAGTCCAAAATACTTAAGTATTGAAAGTCCAAAACAAAATAATTTCTGAGCTGAGCATGGCCACCATGAAGCTCCCGCAGGCCGATCCATTCTTGAGTGTCACCTAAAAAGATCCCACAACGGGTGAGTCAACAGACTCAATGTGTAACCACCAAACACAAACTCTCAATCAATTTAGGCATGTCAAATCACACATATGAAACACATATAATCAATGATGCAAACCCGAACCCAAACCTAGATAACCATCCACTACACATCACCCATACCAACCATCACACCATGGGGACTACTAAGTTGACCCTCCATCCGCTACACATCATCGAAGGTAGTTGCTGCAGACGACATGCTCATTGCCCTTATATATATTGTGGCATAGCCACCAGATAATTATTTGTGACATAAGTCACCACATTCGGATTTTGTGACATCAGTCACCACATTCAGATATTGTGGTATAAACCACCAGATTACTTCCCCTTTAAAATAATTTCCCATATGCCCCATGTCATACAAATCATGCAACATCATGCCTTATGCCTTATTTCACATTCTTATCAATATTCACATATGTGCCATATTCCAAATATTCCTATCATTTATTAACATAATGTTAAGGTTACGTGCACTGAGTACTTTGTACCATTGCATGGTACCTTTGGCCACATTTCACATCATTATAAACACATATATCAAATTGATGCTGTAAATCTATTAAAAGTTAGTGTGGGGTACACACCTGGTTCACTTAACGCTTTCACTGAAATCCCAAAAACCCGATCTAGTACTTTAGATCCTTAACTTGAATGAAATAAATAGAATTTGAATGATGAATGAAAAGAAAATAATAAAATCGAAATCATAATAAAAAATTAAATTCTAAATTATTAAATTAATAATTTATTTTAATTATACTTAAATTAAATTATTAATTTTTCTATTTTAATTTAACTTAAATAATAATAAATTCTAAGTATACTAAATATAAATAATAACTAAATAGAAATAATATATATAATAATAATAGATAATAATGGATAATATAATAATAGATAGAATAATAAAATAAATAATATAGAAATATAGATTTCTAAATTGAAATATATTAATATAAATATAATAATATAAATATCAACGAAAGCACTTTTTCACTCTTTCATATACTAGGGGATTTCACTTGGAAAAGAAAATGTTCCATACTAATGGATTCGTAGAAATGACTAGGCAGTACTCCCCATGATTCCGGTCCAGAGTATCCTCCTATCTGCCGATTAAAGTAATGACTATTAGTAACGAAACAATCCTTTACTATTTTTTAGTTTAAGCCCCATTTGTGGTTTTATCAGATCCGAAAGCAGAATATTGTAATATGTGAAAGGTCAAATGTTTTGGTAATTCCTCATTGGTGGATGAATCATGATAATTTTGAATCAGAGTTCTAGATTTTTGTTCATCCCTCGCTGAAATAATATCTCGGGGTTTGCGGCGATAACTTGGTATATCTACTATACGCCCATTAACTAAAATATGTCTATGGTTAACTAATTGACGGGCTTGAGGAATAGTCGAAGCCATACCCAATCGAAAAAGGATGTTACTACATTCGGCCAACCTTAAGTACTTCAGTAAAAAGCCATTCGGCTAAATAATCAAACTCAAGGATTAACGAATCGAAATCTTACCTTTTGTCACGATTTGATTACTAATCAAATCCTCAAATTCGTGATACTTCTTCCTTGAAATCGGCCAACACTAGTTTACTAGACTTGGTTAGTTTCGGCTTTTTGAATAAATACGAAATAGATCTGAAACACCAATTATGGCCTTGGCCGAATGTACATAGTCACTTACCTTATGAATCTTAAATCCCGGAAATATATCCTTGGTTGTGGTATTTGTCGAAATCCCTATAGACACATGTTAGATCAATTCCTAACCTTTAATCACAACAAATGGCCCTTGGTCGAATACGACATATTACTTACCTTGATCACACCAATCCCGAAGATTACCTCCTTGAAATCGGCTACAATAGAAATCCCACAACTTCCTTCATAGTTTCGGCCATGAACATTAATGGGGCTAGATTTCATCTTTCGGCTATAGAAAAGAAAGAAAAGAATCAATAGTTGACCCTTACCCTTATGGCAGAAGTCGACTGCTCCTTGTTGAACCCACAGAGATTCGGCTATGTAGACTTAGATAGAGATCAACAAGTTTTCAGCTTTTGGGGTTTAATGGACAATCGACTAGGGGTTATTGTTTTATTCGGCTTGAGTGAATTTACAAAAGAAGAAGGAGAAGATGGATGATGGAGATTCGGCTAGAACACAAGGTATTTCAGCTTGACAAAATAAAAGAGAAGAAGAGAAAATTTGCTAAAGAATTCGGCAGAGGCACAATTGAAAAGAAAAGAATGAATATGGCCTCACTTCTAACCTTTTGCCAAAAATACCACCCAAGAGAGTCCCTTGGCCGGCCAACTCTCCCTCTCTCCATTCAATCCCCCTTTTCACCCTACCTTAGTCGAATCTTTAACTCTTTCCAACCCAATATATACCTCTTTCCTCCAGAGTCCATATGCCGTCCACTGCTGCTCATCCTTGTTGCAAAATAAAAACTCCCTTTTTGCTTCCCTTGTGATTCGAACCTAGGCCCTTCCCCCTTTGCTTGTGGCGTCACTTACTAAGGCCCTAAGTGGCGCCTCCAAGCCACTTAAAAAAGCCCATTTTAGTGGCATATTTCCCCTACAAATTTTCTTAAGGCCTTTTAGGCTTAGCTCCCTCTTTTAAACTTAAAATTAAATAATTTCTAAGGCATTCTCCTACATTCTACTGTTCCCGAAATTCATAAAGCACATTCATAATATACACAGGCATACAAGCACATGCAATTGAGCAAAAATGCACAAGCCCTAATTCCCGGATATTACAGTTCTACCCCCTTAAAATAATTTTGACCTCGAAATTACCTGGCTAGAATAGGTGGGGGTATTGCTGTCGCATTGCTTCTTCTAGCTCCCAAGAAGCTTCCTCCGATCCATGGTTGCGTCATAACACTTTGACCAGAGGAACCGACTTCATCCGAAGCACCTTCATATCTCGTTCCAGAATCTAAATCGGCTCTTCCTCATAAGACAAATCTGGCCTTAATTCCACCTCCTCAACTAGTACTACATGAGATGGATCTGATCGATAACGACGTAGCATAGAGACATGGAATACATCGTGCATCTGCTGCAACTCTGAAGGCAACTCCAACTGGTATGCCACAGGTCCAATTCGCTTCAACACCCGATAAGGTCCTATAAACCTTGGGCTTAGCTTCCATTTTCGACCAAATCTCATCACCTTCTTCCAAGGCGACACTCTAAGAAACACTTGATCTCCCACATCAAATTCTATTTCCTTCCATTTGAGATCTACATATGACTTTTGCCTGTCAGATGCCTCCTTCAACTGTGCCCGAATTACCTTAACCTTTTCCTCGGATTCTGCCACAATCTCTGGACCCAAAATCTGACGTTCCCCTAATTCCGTCCAACAGGTAGGAGTGCGACACTTCCGTCCATACAATGCCTCGTACGATACCATTTTAATACTTGCCTGATAACTGTTGTTGTATGCAAACTCAGCTAAAGGCAAATATTCTTCCCAACTTCCTCTGAAGTCTATCACACATCCCCTTAGCATATCCTCTAACACTTGGATTACTCGTTCAGATTGACCGTCCGATTGTGGATGAAAAGTTGTACTGAAGTCTAATCTGGTGTATAAAGCTTGATGTAGTGCTTTCTAAAACCGAGACGTAAACCTCAGATCCCTATCTGAGATAATCGACACCGGCACTCCGTGCAGCCTCACAATCTCCGCCACATACAACTTTGCTAGCTTCTGGAGAGAATAGTCAACCCGCACTGGAATGAAATGTGCAGACTTTGTCAATCGATCCACTATCACCCATACCGAGTCCTTCTTAGTAGGCGTAAGGGAAAGCCCACTAACGAAGTCCATGGTGATTCTCTCTCACTTCCACTGCGGAATCTTAATCAGCTAAAGCAACCCTGACGGAACTTGGTGTTTAGCCTTAACTTGCTGACACGTTAAGCACTTGCCTACAAATACAGTAACTTCCCGCTTAAGACTAGGCCACCAAAATTGTTCCCTTAAGTCTCTGTACAACTTACTACCTCCAGGATGCATAGTATAGGGGCTACCATGTGATTCTTGAAGAATCTTCTGCCTTAACTCCTCATTCTTTAGCATACAGACCTTACCCTTAAAACACAATACTCCATCACCGTTAACACCATAATCCTTCAACTCCCCATTCTGCACTTCCAAACTTAGCACTTAAACCATCATCAGCCAACTGTCTCTCTTTCACCTTATTCAGCCATGACGGCTTGACTTGCAATTCTGCCAATAAACTTCCATCATCATAGAGGCTTAAATGTGCGAACATGGCCCTTAACTTCGACACTACCTTCCGACTTAGGGCATCTGCCACTACATTCACCTTGCCCGGGTGATACTCTATGGAACAATCATAGTCCTTGAACAATTCCACCCACCTTCGCTGTCTCAGGTTCAACTCCTTCTGAGTCAGCAGATATTTGAGGCTTTTGTGGTCTGTGTAGATTACGGACTTCTCTCCATATAAGTAGTGCCTCCACACCTTAAGAGCAAAGACCACTGCCGCCAATTCCAAGTCATGCGTCGGGTAGTTAACCTCGTGTGGCCTTAGTTGTCGAGACGCATAAGCAAGTACCTTCCCGTCTTGCATAGGGACACCTCTCAATCCTGTATGGGAAGCATCACAGTACACTACAAAATCCTTCCCTGCCTCAGGCTGAATCAAAATTAGAGCTTCAGTCAAGACTCTCTTAAGCTTTTCAAAGCTCTCTTGTTGCTTATTTGTCCAAACGAATGGTACTTCCTTTCTCAACAACTTCGTCAAAGGTGCGGCTATCGATGAAAACCTTTTTACAAACCTTCTGTAGTAGCCTGCCAAACCCAAGAAACTACGAACCTCAGCCACAGACTTAGGTGGTTTCCAATCTAGCACTGCCTCAATCTTCCGAGGATCCACCCTTATTCCTTCAGCAGATACCACATGTCCTAAAAACGTAACCTCTTTCAGCCACAATTCGCATTTGCTAAACTTGGCATATAGCTTTTTCTCCCTTAACACTTGCAACACAACTCGGAGGTGATCATCATGTTCTTCCTCCGACTTTGAATACCCAATATATCGTCTATGAACACAACAATGAACCGGTCCAGATAGGGTTGGAAAACCCGATTCATCATGTCCATGAACGCGGTAGGGCATTTGTCAATCCGAACGGCATTACTAAGAACTCATAATGCCCGTACCTTATTCGAAAAGCTGTCTTATGGATGTCAGCCTCCTTCACTTTAAGCTGATGATATCCAGACCTTAGATCTATCTTTGAGAATACTGTCGTCCCCTTAAGCTGATCAAACAAGTCGTCTATCCTTAGCAATGGATACTTGTTCTTGATGGTCAGCTTATTCAACTGACGATAATCTATGCACATGTGCATAGTTCCGTCCTTCTTCTTCACAAACAAGACCGATGCTCCCATTGAGACACACTGGGTCGGATCTGAGCCTTGAGCTCAACCAACTCCTTTGGTGCTATTCTGTACAGGGCAATTGACTGTTCCTGGTAGCAAGTCAATTCTAAATTCCACTTCCCTATCCAGGGGTATTCCAAGTAATTCCTCCGGAAAGACATCCACAAACTCCCTTACGGTTCTAACTCCACTAACTCCCCCTTCTTTCGCATCCAAAGCACTAACGAAAGCCAAAAATGCCTTGCACCTTTTTCGAACCATCTTATCATCCTTTAATGCTGAAACTATGTTAGACAAGTAGTTTCTTCTTTCTCCTATCATAATTATCGCCTTATCCTCCGGTGACCTTAACTCCATTCGCTTATCTGTACAATCTAATACAGCTCGATGTTCTACTAGCTAGTCCATACCAAGTATAAGATCAAATTCTCTGAAGGGTAATTCCATTAAGTCGGTAGGAAATACCGCTCCCTGAAGCTCCAAAAGTACACTCCGAAACATCTTATTCACCACTACAGTTTGACCTAATGGGCTTACTACAGTCATCTCCCTACTAGAAAGTTCAGAGGCTATTCCTAGAGTTTTAACTACTCTACATACAACATAAGAGTGGGTAGAGCCAACATCAATCAAAGCAAAGTAAGGCTTGCCAAATATAAGAAACGTACCGGTTATGACGTCCGGTGCGTCTCGTCCTCCCTCTGACGTACCGCATAAACCAAACCCAACTGCCTTGCCTCTATATTATTAATACCTCTGACTGGGGTTCTTCGTCCCTTTCAAAGACAGATTACTCTCGCCATTCGGACCATGACCCACTGAGGTCTGTCATCCACCTCTTCCAGCCTGGTTAGGACCTTGGCTTATTGGTCGACCCCCTTCTGTTCTCATAGGACAATCCTTAATCATGTGGTCCTTAGACCCACACTTAAAGCATCCTCCGTCTTCTTCCAACACTCACCTAGATGCATCTTCCCATATTGGTCACGCATACGGTACTGTTCTCCCATAGCAGCCTGCTGACCTCACGGCCCATCAACTCTAGGCCTCTTTTAGGTGTTCCCCGATGACCATGATGATCCAAAGCCTCTCTTCTGCCTATTTTGGTCCGTATTTTGTATTACCGAGTCCTTAATCCCTTCGACCACCTTAGCCTTCTCTACCAACACGGCAAACTCTAGCTCCTACTGTGGAGCTATTAGCAACTTTAGGTCATCTCTTAATTCGTCTTCAAACTGGACACACCGCTCATGCTCCGTCGACACAATGCCTCGAGCATAACGGCTCAGCCTTAGGAATTCTGCCTCGTATTTCGCTACAGACTTATTTCCTTGAACCAGCCTCAGAAATGCCTTCCTCTGCGCATCAACATAGCTAGTTCCAATGTACTTCTTTTGATATGTCGCCTTGAAATATTCCCAAGTAAGATCGTCTGCGGCAGCACCTTCTCGAACTGTGAGCCACCATTGGTATGACTCATCACGAAGTAGCGACACTATCCCTTTTAATTTCTCCTCGACAGTTAGGTCCAAGTCATCCATAATCCACTCTGTCGCTTCCAACCAATACTCAGCCGTATTAGGTGCCACACCGGATACTCCACGGAAAAACTCAGCTCCATTAGCTCGAAGTCACTCAGGTACCGACTTTCGAGCTCCCATGCCTCCGCCTGCTCCAGCCACCTTTTCCAAAACTCACAGCATCGCTTGTGATACTGCATCATCCTCTATCTGATCCTGATATTCCACATCAGCGGCTGGTGGTGGTGGCATCTTATTTTCAGACCCTTGTCCTGATCTAACAGGTTCCGACACGGTCATTCAACCTCTACCACGGCCACGCACGTTACGACCACGTCCCCTAGAGTTCATACTTTCGAATCGCGTTTATCTGATTTAAGAATTTTATAGATTAGTTTTGTTTCACCGATTTATCACGTAATGATCTTATGGTCGAGAGTTCTAGGGAGTAGTTCTTTCGATTTCATACACATACAGTATCAATTCATTCATTCAATCACAATCATGAACTTGTGTTCATTACAGAAAAATGTTGTAGTTGCCATTGTTTGTTGTTTTCCACTACCTAAGGGTATTTCCATAATTTTATCCTATAGGGGTATTTCGGTAATTTTCCAAACTAGGGGCATTCTGGTCTTCTTTAAATTAAGGGCACTTGGAGTTTTAATATCATGGTTTAACTTTGAAATTTCACAAAACAGGGTGACGGTCCCTTTCGAGTTTTAATTATTGGGTTTAGCCTGTGGCTGAGTCCTCTTGGTTAGGGTGAACCGTTACTACGCACTAGGTAGGATTTGAGCGGTGAGGAGGTGAGTCACTAGGACAGCTTAAATACCAAGCTCCCACCGAATCCAATCCTAGACATGCGCACAACGGTTGCCACACCTTTAACTTAGCGACTTAAACACAGGTTTGTTTGGTTAGACTTTAAGTTTTATGTAACTTGGTGTTGAAGTAGACTAATCCTAGGGTTTAATATCTCTTAATCTACTAATCTACGTCCATATGATTTCCCCCATACAAGTCACAGAGGAGTTAGGGGTACTTACCAGTGGACTTCAGTCAAGACTCAGTGCCGTGCCAAAAACTCGCTTATTTCTTAGAAAAATCCAATTTCAAAAGAAAGAAAATGTTTTGGGCCCAAAAAGCCCTCAAGGCTGAGTTTTGAACTGGGCTCTGATACCAAGCTAAAACACCCCAAACCCGACCCACAAGCCCTGACCGGATCTGGCATGCTTCTAGGGAAAAATCTTTCGAAACTTATTTGAAGTTATGCCAAAATTTTTGTGTGTTTTTGAAGAATAGTTGATTTGTGTTGATTAGGTGTCAAAACATTTAATCTTTGTTCTTAAGAAAAATTACTTGAACTTTAAAATTGATAAAAATCAAATCGTACCATACTAAAATAATTTAAATGCATGCATAAACAGTTTAATACTTATGGCCTTATTACATCAAAACAAATCCCGAAATAGTCCAAAATACTTAAGTATTGAAAGTCCAAAACAAAATAATTTCTGAGCTGAGCATGGCCACCATGAAGCTCCTGTCGACCCGGTCCATTACTGAGTGTCACCTGAATAAGATCCCACAATGGGGTGAGTCAAACAGACTCAAAGTGTAACCACCAAACACAAACTCTCAATCAATTTTGGCATGTCAAATCACACATATGAAACACATATAATCAATGATGCAAACCCGAACCCAAACCTAGATAACCATCTGCTACACATCACCCGTACCAACCATCACACTGTGGGGACTACTAAGTCGACCCTCCATCCGCTACACATCAACGAAGGCAGTCGCTACAAACGACATGCTCATCGCCCTTATATATATTGTGGCATAGCCACCAGATAATTATTTGTGACATAAGTCACCACATTCGAATTTTGTGACATCAGTCACCACATTCAGATGTTGTGGTATAAACCACCAGATCACATCCCCTTTAAAATAATTTCCCATATGCCCCATGTCATACAAATCATTTAACATCATGCCTTATGCCTTATTTCACATTCTTATCAATATTCACATATGTTCCATATTCCAAATATTCCTATCATTTATTAACATAATGTTAAGGTTACGTACCTGAGTACTTTGTACCATTGCATGGTACCTTTGGCCACATTTCACATCATTATAAACACATATATTAAATTGATGCCGTAAATCTATTAAAAGTTAGTGTGGGGTACACACCTGGTTCACTTAACGCTTTCACTGAAATCCCGAAAACCCGATCTAATGCTTTAGATCCTTACTTTCTACATTCGGTCAACCTTAAGTACTTCAGTAAAAAGCCATTCGGCTAAATAATCAAATCCCGAAGGATTAACGTAACCAAAATCTTACCTTGCTGCAGATTTGATTACTAATTAAATCTCGAAATTCCGTGATACTTCTTCCTTGAAATCGGCAACACTAGTTCACTGGACTTGGTTAGTTTCAACTTTTTGAATAAATACAAAATAGATCTGAAACACCAATTATGGCTGTGGCCGAATGTACATAGTCACTTACCTTATGAATCTTAAATTCCGAAAATATATCCTTGGTTGTGGTATTTGCCGAAATCCCTATAGACACATGTTAGATCAATTCCTAACCTTTAATCACAACAAATGGCCCTTGGCCAAATACCACATATTACTTACCTTGATCACACCAATCCCGAAGATTGCCTCCTTAAAATCGGCTACAATAGAAATCCCAAAACTTCCTTCATAGTTTCGGCCATGAACATTAATGGGGTTAGATTTCATCTTTCGGCTAAAGAAAAGAAAGAAAAGAATCAATAGTTGATCCTTACCCTTATGACAGAAGTCGACTGCTCCTTCTTGAACCCACAGAGATTTGGCTATGTAGACTTAATAGAGATCAATAGGTTTTTGGCTTTTGGGGTTTAATGGACAATCGGCTAGGGGTTATTGTTTTATTCGGCTTGAGTGAATTTGCAAAAGAAGAAGGAGAAGATGGATGATGGAGATTCCGCTAGAACACAAGGTATTTCAGCTTGACAAAATAAAAGAGAAGAAGAGAAAATTTGCTAAAGAATTCGACAGAGGCATAATTGAAAAGAAGAGAATGAATATGGCCTCACTTCTACCCTTTGGCCGAAAATACCACCCAAGAGAGTCCCTTGGCCGGCCAACTCTCCCTCTCTCCATTCAATCCCCCTTTTCACTCTACCTTAGCCGAATCTTTAACTCTTTCCAACCCAATCTATACCTCCTTCCTCCAGAGTCCATATGCCGTCCACTGCTATTCATCCTTGTAGCAAAATAAAAACTCCCTTTTTGCTTCTCTTGTGATTCGAACCTAGGCCCTTCCCCCTTTGCTTGTGGCGTCACTTACTAAGGCCCTAAATGGCACCTCCAAGCCACTTAAACAAGCCCATTTTAGTGGCATATTTCCCCTACAAATTTTCTTAAGGCCTCTTAGGCTTAGCTCCCTCTTTTAAACTTAAAATTAAATAATTTCTAAGGCATTCTCCTATATTTTACTGTTCCCAAAATTCATAAAGCACATTCATAATATACACAGGCATACAACCACATGCAATTGAGCAAAAATGCACAAGCCCTAATTTCCGGATATTACAACAGAATTACACAACTGCGCCAGATCTTAGACCTCGTGTCACTAAAGAATAAATAACTCACGAGGAACGAAGGCTCCAGATTGATGAACTAGACGAGTGGAAAGTACATTTTAAGGAGAAATCAAAACCACACGAAGTGAAACTGAAGTAACCCCCTGACGAGCTTATAGGAACATAAAATCACTTCATAATAGGTGATCAGGTACTGTTAGATGTAACTGTTCCTCGAATTAGCACCTCAGAGCTTAAAGCAAATAGAATGAGTTCTCTTACAGTACTGAATATCATTCTATACGGAATAGTCGAGGTAACTCACTCTAAGTTTAGAACTTTTAAGGTAAACATTACTCGACTCAAATCACATGTTAATAGAATTAATAAAGAGAAGTTTTGACTCCGTGAACCACCATGAATACGAAAATAAGAGGAAAGTTAAGCTAAGAATTTAAATGAGCACTTCTCGGGAGGCAACCCGAGCACTAACCCCATTAATTTTTATATTTTTGAATTTTAGCATCTAACTAAGAACTAACCGGACTTTTAGGTGCAGGTTTTCATACCCACACAGCCTTGCACATGGCCGTGGCTGTAGCTATGTGGCCACTACAGGTAGGTAAAAGGGCGTGGGCAACCACCAGATCCATGATTTCTATTTAATCCCCTTCTTCTGTTCACTTTCTTCCCTAAAGTCTTCTTCCCTTTTCCTATTTCTCATTGAACGCATATCCATTTTTCATTATTTACTTTTATTCTTCTTTTTATATTTATATTTATATTTATTTTCTTTATTATTTTCTTCTTATTCTTCATGCCATTTAGATTTAGCTTAGGATACAATAAGATTAGACCGGCTGCTTCAAGGATCCAATTTCAAATGATTTAAGGCACTTCCCCAGGTTCACCTCTGTCAATCCTATCCAATTTCTTTTCATTGACTCCATCCAAAATTCAGGAAGTTTCACTTCTCTCCCTATCTTTTGATTTTATTATTATTCTGCTATTATCTATCTTTGTACATTGAGGACAATGTACATCTTAAGTGTGGGGGGTGAATTTTAGTTAGAAAAGTCCCTAACTTTTTGCATTATTCTCAAATCCTTGAATGATATCTTGTCTTAAGTAATTTTCTCATTTACTATTAGAATGAAATTTTCTTTGATCCATGATTTTTATTGATATGTTTTGGATTAAGTCATTGATAATTGTGCATTGATGATTTAAACGTTAAGATACTAGAGAATCAAGCATGATAAGTCTATTTTCAAAATTAAAAATTTGCTAGGTTGTTGAGCTAAATTCGAATATTACCTTGAAATTTGAAATTTACAAGGTTGATATCAGAAATCCATAATTTTTGTGAGATTTTGAGCCTTAAGAGCATACATTTTTTGTGCTCACTTTATTGATTATGAGTGTGTAAACATTGATTTGCTATTCTAGAACTTGCTTCGATTATACATGTTGAGACCACACCTTTGATTTGATATACTGAGATGATAAAGGCACATAGGATTTAACCCACTCCTCCACTAAAAGCCTACCCTTACAATTAACCTTAGTGAAACCCTTTGATCCTAACAACCCTTTTATTGACTCACCCACTAATATTAACCCAAAACACATCTTGTATTTGTTATCACCATTTCTCTTGACTACCCTTCTATCGAGACTTGATTTGATCAGTTGTCTAATTATTTTATTTCAGTAGTTGAATTCATCTTATATTATGTACTTATTTTGATTTGTTCTTAAAAAAAATGTTGGAAAGTTATTCATTATTATTTCTATGTTATTTGAGCTTATACGTTTAAATTCCACATCTTGAAAAAAAAGCTCTTATTATTAGTATTTCAAGTTTTCAATTGATATAATTATTCAGGATTAGTTCATTTTTCTAGTTAGGTAAATTGTCAATTCAATCTCGATTCTAACCTTTTAATTTAGCCTATATCCACACCTTTAACCTAAGCCCCATTACAACCCTTTTTAAAGAACTTTTGATTTGTGTATCATCTCATTTTATAGTGGTGGAGATTTGATTTTCATGTAAGCCTATGGTAATAACTTTTCATGTTTGACTGATGAGTGCTTTATTTTGAACCTTAAACACCTTGAGTGATTTGAGTGAATCTTTAGTGAGGATGTCAATCCTTGTCAGTTTTGAATCAAAGGTAATTATTCGGAAAAGGGGATATATCTATGTTTTCGTGCTACAAACTTATAACTTTGATTATTTGAATCTTTAGGACTCTTTAAGTTTAAATTATCCATGTATAAATTATCTATGAATTATGATGAAACAGTACTGATGAATATTATGAATTGAGAAAGCTCGTTTTAATTGTGAGTTGAGAATTTTGCTTGAGGACAAGCAAATGCTTAAGTGTGGGGGTATTTGATAAACTATAATATATACATATTTTAATCCCACATTTAGCATACTTTTGGATAATTTTTTCCCTGAATTGTAGAATTTGGTGCTCCTAGTCCTTTAATTTCATGTTTTATACTTAGGAGAGCATCGGAGGATGAAAAGAACGAGAAACGGGCCAAAAATAGAGAAAATGGGCCAAATTATAAAATACACACAACCTGGGCCCAAGACATACGGTCGTGCCTCCTTAGCAGACTCAACCACGGCCTGGATTCGATTTACACGGCCGTGCCACAAGGGCATGTCCCTGCCATAGAAAAGAAGAGTTCCATTCAGATTAGGGTGCTTAGAGGCAAAGAAAGACATTCCAAAAGCCTATATAAACACCCTAGAGGCCAACTTTCAAGGGGGCGTTCAGCTAGGCCAAGGAGCCAAGCCAGAGAGGCCGAATTGTGGGATTCACTCAAAGAAAGCCTGTTGATTCATCTCAAGAAGCCGGAGTCATACTCAAGACTGAGGATCTCTCCTTCAATTCCTTCAGGGGGTTTTAGGGTTTTTCTTATGTTTTGTTTTATGTTTTTTTCTAAGATGTATTCTTTTATGATTATGAACTAAACCCTTCAAATACCTGAGGGGGATGAAACTTAAGACGGATCTTGTTATTGTTTTCTAAACTATATGATAAATACTTGATTTTTTCTTAATTATGTGTTCTTAATTCTTTTTTTTTTTTTGATATTTCAGGATTTTGATTCAAGTATTGATGTGCTTAGGCAGAGGAGGAATATTTCCTATTTAAGAGTAGATCTAGCATAGTTAAGCGGAGTTAATCGCAACCCTAGAGATAGGATGACGAAAATCTGTCGAATTAGGGTCAAACCTAATATGGGAGTCCATAGTTCGAGTTAATGCAATTCTAGGGGTTTCAATTAGAAAGAGATTTCAATTAACCAACCTAAGTTTAGATGTTAGTAGCCTTGAGAGAGGTATTAATATAAATTAGGGAATCCTACGGATCAAGTCAAGTGAATAAATCGTCTGGTTCAGAGTTAGATAACAAGTGAAGTCTAGGTGGATTGTTCCTCGGGTATTGTTTTAATCAATTGGTTTTTCCCACAAGTATTTCCCCAATTCCTTCTATATGTTTTAGCATCTTTAGCTTAGTAGTTAGTTAATCTTAGATTAAACAATAATTCTCTTAATTCTTAGGCTAAATAATAAAAAGAGAGTTAGTATTAGTACTTTTGGTTCCCTTGGGTTCGACAATCCGATCTTGCCACTAAAATATACTGCTATTCGATAGGTGCGCTTGCCTCAATCGTGGTGATAGTTAGTTTCTAGGCTCGATCATTCATTATATAAATTTTAACACTTTTATCACATCACTGATAAAATATAGTTGGCATGCCATATGGTCAGAGTATAAACTGAAAATCATCGTTTCTAGGCAATTTGGGGTGGTAAATTGTGCGCCATTGTTGCTGGGAGACCTGAGGTGATAGATTAATCAGATTTGAGATAGCCATCATTGCTGGGCAACTCGGGGTGATGAATTAGTGTATCCGTTTTGAGTCCGTGTTGAGAATATAGGGTTAAAACATTTGAATTGGCGGCTGAATTGGTAAAAGAATGAAATGAAATGTAAAATAAATCAATATGCGAATTGAGCTAAAAACGAGCCTCGAGGGCCAATTAAATCGATAAGCTAATAAGCTCGAAAATGTTTGAAGGAAATGAATTGAAATTGAGTAATTATGCAAATAATTGACACACTTAATTGATTAAGTATATATTTACAATTGTGACATGAAATTGAATAATTGTATGTGTATGATTGTGGTGTGAAGTGATTATGTAACTTGTGAATCATAATGTGGAATGGTATGATAAGTATAAGAAATGAGATAATGGAAGAATTTTGTATGAAATTGTATGTGTATTGAATGGTGAATTGAACTTGAATTTGACGTGTGTGTATTTACATAAGCTTTTTTTATTGTGTTTTTCTTAGCGTACGATTTTTTTTTTTTTTTTGTGTGGGTTTGGTCCAATTTTGAGGTTACGAGCATCAGGTTCAGCATCCAGACAAAGTTCTTGGACTCAATAATGTTTGTGTACTTTTTTTGTAAGTTAAATGGCATGTACCTAGGTTTGGTTAATTTTGGTGTAAAATTATGTCTATACACACTTTTGGAATAGAATTTGGTCAATAGGATATGGTATGAATATGAGCTCTAAATGTGGTTTGAAATGTATTAAAAGCTACAACTATCTATGGCATAGATGAATGGATAGGTATGTTTAAGACTTGAAATGTAATATACTAGGTAGTTAACTTGTAAGTGATACGACATTAATATATTATTGGTTTAGGGTGTTGAAGTGCATGAATTGGTGTTTGAGGACTGCTTACATTGTTGATATTAGGTGTGCGTATGTATTATGCTTTGCTTGGAAAATTGCAAGTTGAATTGAAATGAATTTGCAGAAACAGTATATGACGTCATGACGTCGTTCAGATGTCGTCGGGACGAGATTTGAATGCAAAGGCATGGTGCAATGCCGGACTTTGGTCATTGCAACAAGGCTTGTCAGTATGTTGCGTTGCGACGAGGAACTCCCTCACGTCGCAACGTCAAACTTTTATTTTTAAAATTTTACAATTTGGTCCTACATCTATCTCTAGTTAACTTTAGGGCTTTCGTAAGCTTGTGTAAGACCCGAAAATGATTCTATATCATATTGAATGCATGTTTTGGTTTATTTTAGAAATCTAATAGTATAAATTGATTGTAAATATGTTGGATTTGATGCCTTAAGTGTAGTATTTTCTTCTAAGTATGCTTGTAATTTTTTTGAAAAGATTGATTAATAAAATTATTCATGAATTACATTAATATTTTGTATATTGTCCTCACGTGGTTTTTGCATGTAAAGCAAAATAGAAGCAAATGTTGCTCACTGGTTGTTTAATGTTTAACTAATACTAAGCAACATTACGTGGTTGGATCATAATACAGAAAGATGACTTATATTAGTAAACAAACCTAAACATGTCCTTAATCTAATTGAAAATGAGCAAACCGATTGAAAGAATAATATGCCGTCTATCAAGTCCAATTAGGGAGATGCTTTGTCTTGGGCATCTATGATGCTCCAAACCCGGTCGAGGTGGTCTGACCTGAATTTTGAACATCATATTAGCCACCAGGGTGACTTTCCATTTAAAACTTTAAGAACCACACCAACCAACCGTACACACCACTCATTTGCAAAATATTTCATATAGGAAATTAGACACAAGTGCATGCTTTTCTAAATTAATCATTTTATTCATACAGTTAGAAGGTATAGGGCTTACCTTAATACTTGGCAGTCTCCCTTAGTTGTGAAAATGTGGTAGTTCATTTAATTATCACCAACTTAATCAAGTAATAAAACCATTTAAACAAGCAATCAAGTAAGCAATTATAACATTCAAAAATTCCAAAAAAAAAAAAAAAAAACAAACAAATAGCCCATAATGTCTGTTTACAACTCGTTGAAAATTTTATTTAAAAAGTCTAAGTCTAATTTTAGAACTAAACCCTTGGAACAATCCACATTACCTTCACTTCGAAGTTTAAAATCTCAACACACATACTCTAAAAAATACCTTGCGATGGATCATCGATTTGTCACCCTCCTCGCTAACCCGAGAACTATTTATCTGCAAGGTAAAGTAAGGGGGTGTGAGCTTGGAGAAGCTCAGTGAGTACACAGGCATAAAACACAAGTAAAGTCACCAAACATGTAAGGATTTGAACATACTTGAACAATTCACATGTAACACAATGTTCATACATAATACAGTGATATAATGGCAATTCGTGAATATGAAACATAATCAAATTATATACCCATTGGATAAACAAATCTCCAAATCAGACCACGTGACTCATAAAGTCATATGCTATCTCCATGTAAGTGTAGCATGTATGCTCACACTCTCCAAACACACCACACTATCTACAGTGAATGGATCTATGCTCAACATTCCCTTATCTCTCGAACGCTATCTCCGAGCCACAGCGCCAACACATAATAAAAAGGATGAGTACTCACAATCCTATGGCATGCCAATGATATCCAATGGTTTCAAGTGTTCACATTGCCAAAATATCTAATTAACTACATTTTATTACGCAATATAACTAGCTCGCATTACTGTTGAGCTCGCACTTAACATTCACAAAAATATAATTTTAAACTAATCAAAACTCGCAATATCATAAATCCCATAATTCACTTAAGGGTTCTTGCATGCATAGATATGCACTATCAATAAAATTCACATGTTATAAAAATCTATATTATAATATTTATTTTATATCCGCTCGCAAGCTTTACATAACCATATATGAATATATATTACATATATATACATACCTATTTAGTGACCTTTATCACGTCAAATTTTAGCATACCTTAAAAATCCCATAAATTTATATATTATATAAAACAAAAACCATGCATAATATATATGTACAACCCCATTCATTATATAAAACACCAAAGCCCATCTAATATATATAAAGTCCATGCATATATATATTATATAAAATAAAGCTCATGCATATAATATAATATATGTAAAACAACTCAGCCATATATATTTATTTTACAAACGTACTGAAATATATATATTATTTATATACCACCAAAGGAAACACATATTTATGTATATTACAACCCCCTTTTATATATTATATATAACCCCAGTAATATATATACTTATACAAAATAAAACCCATGTATATATATTATAAGTTCATGCATTTTGCACCATTAAAATTACATAGTGTATATACTCAACGATTCAACAAAAATTGCAAGGATTTGCACAAGGAAGAAGTCAAGGTTTGCATACCAAAAGTGGGGGTTCACAAGCCTCATTTTGACTCTCTAGATCTCACAATTCATGCTAAAACACGACATATAAATGCACTCACCTGTAGCTCACCACGGCTCATCGAACTAGGCAACTTTTTGCTTGCCTTTATCCCAGTTTATTTAGACTCCACCAACGTTTTCATCTTTGCAAAAAAATATACATATTATTAAGCATTCAAAAACAATCTAGCTTACTCTCTTTTTGTTCATACAACGGCCCTCCACTCACACATACTTATTCGACTTATTTCGTACAATCTATTTCGCTTACTTTTCTTTTTTAACTTAATTAAATCCTTAATTTCTACCTCCTAACCCCCTAACTTGTGCCTAATTATAGATCTAGGCCGATAATTCAACTCAATTTTACTAGACACTACTTTTCTCAAAAAACCACCGTTCATCCTTATTCTCAAAAGACAACCATTTAATTCATGCAATTACTTAAAGATTTTGATAAATTGAATTTGTAAACCTCATAATATCGTCAAAATATACTGAAAATTATTTTAAAAACATCTCTTAGCTCTTTATTTCTTCATTCACCATTTTTTATGCAAAAGATAACTTCAAAACCATGAATTTTTAATTTTCTTGCTTAAATTTATGAAAATTCAAATTAAAAGCACCTAATACAAATTTAATACATAAGAAAATAATAGACTTACCTTTAACTCGAAAACCTCCACGAATTTGTACCAATTGAGCTGAAACAAGCTAAGTTTAGGTAAGAAATTAGAGAAGAAATAGTGATTTTGTTAAAGAATTGAAAGAATAGGGAGTGTTTGGATGCCAATAAAATATGGAAGATGCAGAAAATTTGAGAGAACTTTCAACCTTAGATCTAGCAAAATTTTAAAAAGAAAAAAAGAATGGAGAAAAATGGGACGACAGTGGCTTTTTATAGCCAACTAACCATTTTTTTTTAAAAAAAAAGAGCTATTTGCCCTATAAGTCCTCCCCTATTCTCCCTTGTTTTAATAGCTTCCCTTTTAACCACTAGTTTTTAATTTACACCTCTAACCTCTACTTTAACCACTATTCCCAAATTAGTCTCTATTATTATTATCTTTTTACTAATGCCCCGATTATTAATACCATAATTATTTAATTATTATTATTGCTATTATTAAATAATTTAATTATTTTTTTCCTATTTTAATTCCTATCACACAAAATTTGATTTTTCTCTCAAACCCGTAATCTAATGTCCAATTCTACTAACCTAGTTTTCGGGATGTGACAGCATCGGAGTGGATGACTCCTAAAAGATAGACATTAATGTGACTGACTGGGCTGACAGTCCATCGACTGGACCAAGATGAACAGATCATGAATTCGTTGATGGATTTATTCACCTATGATGTTCATAGTGTGACATACTTAAATCCTGAGTGGATGATGAGCTATGTATGTGTGACTCGTATACTTTCATGTAAGTAAAAGCCTGAGTTCAAATAGATAAGGAACTAAAAGTTGGTGCATTAGGTGTACTACTTCTACAGTACGTAGTGTTATTCACAGCAGTGGAATTCGTAGCCCAAGAAATTGGTAAATGATATCCTCTCATTGGCATTACATGGTTGATGAAAAGTAAACATGACCATAAGTCATTCGTCTTTATGATGAATGAATTGATTGCTATTTGATAGTGATTGACTTTTCATGAAGGAATATGTAATGATTACTGTGAGATAAAATAGGATCATATTGGGAGAATAGATATTATCCCAAAGAGATTAAAGATATCCTATAAGGGTAACACAATTATGACAAGGTCATTGGACGAGCACTGATCGAGTTGCTTTGGTAACTGTATGTCGTTGGGGAGAGCTCAGTCACGATCTTATAGTGGAATGACTTTGTGACTAAATGAGTTTATAATTAATAGGAGAAAACCTAGAACTTAATTATAAATCATTTGAGCCTCAATTGCATATGTCCAATTGGTCCCTTTGCTAGCTCGTTGAAACCATAAATGAATTACATGTTGAATCAAATGAACAGAAATGATGAAATGGAGAAGTGATAAACATTTGGAAATGGTTATGGTTTTCTCCAAAATGAAAATGAAAATGAAAATGAAAATGGAGAAATGGAATCATTTTGAAACGAATGTGGTTTTCTCCAAAATGAAAAAGAAAAATGACAATGACCTAAAAACTGAATTTATATTTTTAGAATTAAATGAAGTTAAAAAAATGACAATAAATCATTTGGTCATAGTGAACCATTGAATGAAGAAATATTAAATATATTTTCTCATAGATTCTTTTATAGTAAAGTCGTCCTGATTTTAATGGAATTAGAATTGAGTTGAGAAGATTATTTAATTGGAAATATATTGAAGTTTATTTTGGGAAATAGAAAAACAAATATGGGGTTGGACCAAATTATAAAGTATTGGGTTAAAAACTCGGGAAGTACTTGTAATTGGACTAGATATGGGAGAGGCCCAAAAGCCCCTCATGTTAAATGGGTGGACGAAAAAACCTAGTAATATTAACTAGAGTTGCCACCACCTAAATTACTAGTTAGACTAGGAGTTCATTTTTCTAGTTGAAATAATTCTACAATTCAACAAGGATTCTACCTCCCCTCCCTATAAATAGATAACACTGATAGGGCTATTAAGACAACTTCAAGATATCATTATTCTGCCCAAAAATAGAAAGACTTTTATTTTCTAAGAAATAAATATATTTTCCAAAATAACGATTCTGTAACGCCCCACACCCGGCCTAGACGTTATGGTCGAATCTGGCGACGTCACATGATAGTGCTTTGGAAAACATAATTGCGCTAAAGCCATTTGTAGATAATTAGAAAATGTAATTACAATAATGCCCTTTTCGATATTTTAGGTTACCGTAAAAAATGCGTCATTTATTCATTTATTGACCATTTTCAAAACATTATATGTTACAGAAGCTTTTTAAAAGTAATTTGCAAATTCGTGTGCTTTTGATAAAACATTTGTTTACTTTGAAAACTCGAGTCTTGTCCTACTGGTAGCAGTTCATAAAATAATATCCCAAATTTAAGTGAAAATCCGTAAAGGCCTTATTACAGGAAATATGCCCAAAAATAACCAAATAGTAATTAAAAATAAACCGTAAATAAGTGTCCAGAATCGTGGTCATCGCCAAGTCCTTCAATGCACCGATCCGTCTACTGTTGGGGATTACCTGAACAGATTAAATAAAAAGGGTTTTTTTCAAACTCAGTGTGTAATCCCCATAAAAAACATACACACAGAATATCAGATGATAGACATATATTCACAGTTCGGGTTGGAGCCCATTACAGAAACGGTGTGGACCTTAGCCCACTCAGATACAGATTCAGACATATCACTAGGCCTTGACCCATTTCAGACAGAATATGCAGAAAATAGAGTCCTACCCACCAGCCTCTACACACTAACTCCGTCCAACCCTACAGACCATGTGGGGATAAAATCAACCCACCTAGCCCTACACACTAGGTTGTACTGAATGTGGCACATAATCAGAGATTTGTAGCTGCGCTGCCAGATATCAGGCTTAAGAGCCTTTCAGATACTTCCTCCAATCATAATCAACCCACCCCAATGCAATGCAACATACAGGAATGACATGCTATTATGAAATTAAAACTCATATATATACATGCTTGGTACAGAAATCAGACAGACAGATCATTCATTTAGGGGTCTAAGTAATACTTACCAACCTACGATAGGTCCATAGTCGACTTGGGTGGCCCGTGCAACCTTACAGAGTTTTCCAAAAAAATGGGCTCACACGCTCATGGGCCTGCCCTTGTGGGCCCACACGCCCGTGTGGCCCACTCGGCCCACATTGGCCTTGGCCGTGTGGATCACCCGGACTGGCCTAGAATCTCACACGCACGTGTGGTTCACCGTGTGGCCCACACAACCTAATTGGTCGAGCCCGTGTGTTGCACATGGCCTTTGTAACACCCTAAATTAGGGGTTGTTGAAAATTTAATTAATTTCTCATGTGTGCTTGAAGAAATAAATACTATGATTTTATTTGGCATGTTTTAGGGTCTAGAAATAACCTAGAGCTAGGCCTGACTTAGGGCTAAAATTTCTTGTTAAGTGTTTAAAAGGAGGGAGCTAGGTGAGATAGGGCTTAAGAAAAATTTTGGAAGGAACATGACACAAGGAAGTAGCTGGTAGAGTGGTTGGGACGCTGCCTAGGGAGCTAGAGTGGTGCGGCAGAGCAGGGGTTCGAGCTACCAAGGTTGCGCTTGGGGCTTTTATTTTTGCATTATGAATGGAATGTTGGGCTAGGAAGGCCTTATAATTAAATGAAGGGGGTTTGTGACATGAAAGATAGGTTGGTGGAGTGGCTTGGGGTGCCACTTAAAGGGGTTGGCAAAAGGACTCTAGTTCGAGTCATGAAGGACGCAAGGAAGGTGTTTTATTTTTGGGCTTTTGGTGTTAAAAGAAAGAGGGCCAGGAAGAAGGCTTTAAAATTAATTGAGGAGGATATTTGACATGAAAGTCAATTGGGGAAACATGACATGAGGCGTGTAAGGGGGGCTGCATTAGAGAGGTTCCAGGTTCGAACCTAAGAAACTGCATTGGTATTTTATTTTTTTTTATGCTGTTGGCATGAATGGGAGAGTGATAGCTTGTTTTTGGACTCTTTAAGTGATGGGGATAGGCTTAAATCTTTGCTTATTTTCAGCTGGAGGATAAGTATTAGTAGTTTATTTTCATTATATTTGTTGAAAGGGTGATTAGGAGATTAAATGTAAGATAAGTTTTGTATTATCTTTGATAATTAAAAGCTAAAATAATCACCATAGGAAGGGGTGTTGGCTGAATATTAGACTCCTTGGGGGGCTGTCCATACTCGGTTTGTATAGCAAAGAAGAGCCAATGATTCATCAAATTCTTTTCTTTTTCTCTCTTCATTAGTGCTTGCCGAATTCTCCCATTGTTGCATTGCCAAAATTTGCTCAAAACCTCCAGCTTCTCTTGCTTCTTCTTAGCTGAACCTACCCCTTTTTCTTGTCAAAAATTCTAGCCCTTCCAACTTGTGACTAGCCGAATATCTCTCTCATAGAAGGGGCTTAGGCCGAATCTCACATCCCTAACTAAGTGCTGCCGATTTCAATAGTTTGGTAAGGGTAATCTTTTGTTGACCGATTTTGTGTAGTGACTTTACTACACTTCTTTCTTCATCTTAGTATTAAAACCCCATTTTTGTTCTTTGAACGAGCCGAAAACTAGTGACATCAATTAGGGTGCTGAATATTGGTGTGACTTGCCGAATCCATCATTAAGGTAAGGGGCTACACTCTCTTTTAGGATTAAGATTATGGCCGAATGGCCTATGACGCTTAATGATGTACTTAAATCGTTTGTAGGGAAGCCATAGCCGATTGAGGGAAGCTTTCGGGATTTGTTTTCCAAAGGTGAGTTAGTAAGCACATTCGGCCAAGGGTCTTTTGATAAAAGTTTATTGTTTAAATGCCGAAACTAATGTGTGCCATGAATTTAGGGGCTAATTAAGGCTTCGGGATTTGTTTGGAAATCAAATCCGTTTAAGGTAAGTCCGTAAAAGAACCTTTGGTATGAATTTGGTTACGGCCTAATAGGCCTTTGGTATTAACATTAATAATTGGCCGAATGTAGGGGGCAAGATCTAGCGACGTAGATAGGATCTTCGGATCTAGGGATTTCGGTAGTGACAGGTGTGTAAACTCTCTACACACTTTATTAGTAGACTTTGCCATATTGCTGCTTTGTTAATAATTATTGTAGTGACCTATGATATATGCTTGTGGGCTTAAGCATGGATTTCGGGTAAGTCCCCTATTACATGATCTTTGATATATGTTGTGTATGCCATCACATGTTGTTGTATAATTTGTTACACATGAATACATAATATATGGGATTATGATATATGATTATGTAAGCATGATGACGGTGGGAATAATGAGTGGAGGGGGATGATTTTATAGACTATCGTTAGTGGTTTTGACCACAAGATGGGTTGGCCCCATCAGATTATTTGTGACCTATGGTCATCAGTGGTTTTGACCACACCGATTGATAAATTACGTCTAAGTCCCAGTGGTTTGGTACCACAAGTGGTTTTGACCACACTTGATTATTTGTGACCTATGGTCATCAGTGGTTTTGACCACCAATGGTTTTGACCACACGGGGTAGTTAAGGAGTATGGATGGTTAGGTTGGGTTGCATGTGCATGTTTATTAATAAATTGTGTATGAGATGTATTCTCCGGATGGGGGATTTACACACTGAGTCTTGGTGACTCACCCCCTTCCTTTAACATTTTGCAGATGAGTAGATCGCGGAGATGGAGCCGGAGAGGACTCGAGGCGGCCATGCTTATCAGAAGATTTGAAATTACTTTGTTTTAGTTAATCTTATTTATTTTCTAAGTCTTTTTATTTTGGGATTGTAATAAGGCCGTTATTATTATTTTGGATGTTTATTTTACTGTTTTATTTTACTTATGTTATACTACAAAAGATATTTTTAAATGTTAAGTAAACCGGTTAAAAGTAATGTTTTTTTTTTACTTAATAAACTTCTACGGGTTTTTAAAAGGATGTTACCATCGGGTAACAAAAATAAACCAAGTCAACTATAACTTTCTGACTTTAAAATGTTACATGATCAAACGCTTTCAAAGAATTTATCAACCCAACTATATTTATAAAAAGCCCAACTAAGTTTTCAAACACTGTTTTTAAAACCTTAGGCATATTTTAACAAGTTTTCACCATTATTTCAAAATGATTCAAATTATTCTACTCCGTGACATATCGGATCCGGTCAGGACTCATGGGCCGTGTTTGGGGTGTTACATTTTTGGTATCAGAGCCCGATTAAAAAACCCGACTGTGGGGGGCCCAAGGCCCAAAATGTTTTGGTTATGATAGTAGGCCTTATTAGAATGTTTTGAAACTGTTTTGGCTTGAACAGCATGGCACCGAGTCTCCGGCACCTATCCGCCTAGGTAAGTACTTCTATCCATTTTTGTGAATATTGGATGAGGGGTAGAAGGGTAAAATTGGGAACGTAGACTACTAGAATAGAAATTATTGAACTTTAAGGCTAGCATACCCCAACAAACAATGCATAAGATTTAATAACTCCATAAACCAACCCTGTGAGTTGTCACTGAGCAAGGGATGTGGCAATCGTTATATGCATGTCTAGGATTGGATTCGGTGGGGGCCTGGTATTTAAGCAGTCCTCGTGACTCACCTCCTACTCACTCGAATCCTACAGTCCAGAGTAACTGCTCATCCTAATGAGACGACACACTCACAGGCTTAACTCGATAACTAAAACTCGAAAGGGACTAGCCATTTTATTTTGGAAGTAATTAAAATCTTGTTTTAAAAAAATGACCAAAATACCCCTCAGTTTGAAAAATAACCAAAATGCCCCTAGCTTGAAAATTACCAAATACCCTCCATATGAAAAATTTTTAAATAAAAAATTTTCAAAATATCCTTCTTTTGTGAAATCAACTAGAACACAATTTTTGGAAATCATTTTATGAAAATACCTTGATTATGTGAAATTACTAAAATACCCTTAGGGGTAAAATTACGAAAACGCCCTTGAATTAAGAAACTCCCAAAATACCCACGGTTTTAATAAAAAATTTCATCACATAAAAGATGCCCAAAAACCTTAAATTTCAAAAACATCATGATTCTAGAAAATTACAAAATTGCCCCTAATCGACGAAATTACCATAATGACCCTGAATTTCAAAAATTTTTACAATACCAACAATCTGGAAAATAAATTCTTAGAAAGAACCTTCAAAGTTTTACAACTTTTGAAATATCTCTGATTTGCTAAACTTTATAAATTCACCCCAATTTGTGAAAAATTACCAAAATGCCCCTGAGCTTCAAAATTACCGAAATACCCCCAGAATTCAAAATTTTTCAAAATGCCCCGGGAATTTAAGAGTTCCAAAATACTTTATGACAAAATCATCCGAAAGCTTTTATTTTTGAAACATTACAAAAATACCCCTATAGGACAAATTACAAAAATACCCCTAGGTAGTGGAAAAACAATCACCATGAAAACTACAACGTGTCTTTGAATGAATGAATGGAAAACTGTGTGCATGATTGCGAAAGAACCACTCCTAAAACTCTTATCATAAAATTCCTTCGCGGATAACCAAGTGAAATACTAATGCATAAAATTCTTAAACAGATAAAAGCAATCGTTAGAATGAGTTCAAGAGGTCGTGGATGTCCACCCCGTGGCCGTGGAAGGGGTAGGATGGCCTTATCCGAGCCAGCAGGGTCCGGACATGGGTCTGGAAATGAGATGCCGGATCTATCGGTGGAGAAAACTGAATTTCAAGATCAGACGGATGGTAATGATGTTGTATCTCAAGTCAGACACGGTATTGGAACAAGTTGTCGAGGCAAAAGTGCGTAGAGAGAGCCCGTAAATCTGTGGTTGAACGACTCTGGGTGAACGGAGCAGAAGTATTCAGAGGAGTTTCTGGAGTGGCGCCCAGTGCGGAATATTGGTTGGAATCCACTGAAAGGATTATGGGTGACTTGGATTTCACAGCCGAGGAGAAGTTGAAGCGTATCATCTCTTTGCTTTGGGATGAGTCTTACCAGTGGTGGCTCACTGTAAGGGATGGAACGGTGGCAAAAAATCTCACCTGGGAATTTTTCAAGGATGCCTACCAAAAGAAGTGTATCGGAACCAGCTACGTGGATGCACAGCGGAAGGCTTTCTTGAATCTGGTTCAAGGAAATAAGACAGTGGTTGAGTATGAGGCCAAATTCCTCCGGTTGAGTAGGTATGCTCGTGGAATTGTGGGTACCGAGCATGAGTGTTGTGTTAGATTTGAAGACGGGCTGAGAGATGAGTTGAGAATGATGATAGCTCCACAACAGGAACGGGAGTTCACGATCTTAGTAGAGAAATCGAAGGAGGCTGAAGGGGTAAGACAGTCGGTTAGACGGAACCAAGATCAGAATTGGAATAAGAGGAGCTCGGGACCCTCGGAGTTTTCTGGTAATTAGCAGAAGAGGACGAGGTTTGGTGGGCTAGATCAAGCTGCTAGGCCTACTGCTGCTGATAATCTTCAATGGCCGCCACGGTGTGCTAGGTGTGGGAAGTCTCACAAGGGGGAGTGTTGGAATGGTAATCGAGGATGCTTCGAATGTGGGTCTATGGAGCATCGAGTTAGAGACTATCCGAAGAAGGCAGCTAGGCTGAAAATGAAAGGTCAGGATCGTGCACCAAATAGAGGGGATAACCAACAACCTCCGAGAGGTGGTGGTGCAGAAGAGGAGGTAATAGTTCTGGCCGTAGTTGTGAAGCACCAAGCAGAGGTACTGAAGGTGCAGAGGCGAGGCAACCAAGGTTGGTTTATGCAGTTGGCCATCGCGAGGAGGAAGATGTGCCAGATGTGACAACGGGTACATTCCTTATTTTTGGAATACCCTTAATTACTTTGATTATTGTAGAATTTTCTTGTTTTGCTAGGGAAGTGCCTAAAACATTGGTTGTGAACTTAGAGTTTGTGCCTAGGAAGTAAGATAATTTTATTAAGATCAGAGTGTACAGCATAAGCTTAGTGCGGTGAGATAAGATGTACGATTATTCGTTAGTAAGTAATTTCGAGGACGAAATTATTTTTAACGGGTAGAACTGTAACACCCTAAATTAGGGGTTGTTAAAAATTTAATTAATTTCCCATGTGTGCTTGAAGAAATAAATACTATGATTTTATTTGGCATGTTTTAGGGTCTAGAAATAACCCCGAGCTAGGCCTGACTTAGGGCTGAAATTTCTTGTTAAGTGTTTAAAAGGAGGGAGCTAGGTGAGATAGGGCTTAAGAAAAATTTTGGAAGGAACATGACACAAGGAAGTAGCTGGTAGAGTGGTTGGGACGCGCTAGGGAGCTAGAATGGAAAGCAAGAGTAGGGGTTCGAGTCGCCAAGGTTGCGCTTGGGGCTTTTATTTTATGCTATGAATGGAATGTTGGCTAGGAAGGCCTTATAATTAAATGAAGGGGGTTTGTGACATGAAAGACAGGTTGGTGGAGTGGCTTGGGGCGCCACTTAAAGGGGTTGGCAAAAGGACTTGAGTTCGAGTCCTGAGGGAAGCAAGGAAGGTGTTTTATTTTTGGGCTTTTGGTGTTAAAAGAAAGAGGGCCAGGAAGAAGGCTTTAAAATTAAATGAGGAGGATATTTGACATGAAAGTCAATTGGGGAAGCATGGCATGAGGCGTGTAAGGGGGGCTGCATTAGAGAGGTTCCAGGTTCGAACCTAAGAAACTGCATTGGTATTTTTTTTTATGCTGCTGGTGTGAATGGGAGAGTGATGGCTTGTTTTTGGACTCTTTAAGTGATGGGGATAGGCTTAAATCTTTGCTTATTTTCAGCTGGAGGGTAAGTATTAGTAGTTTATTTTCATTATATTTGTTGAAAAGGGTGATTAGGAGATTAAATGTAAGATAAGTTTTGCATTATCTTTGATAATTAAAAGCTGAAATTATCACCATAGGAAGGGGTGTTGGCCGAATATTGGACTCCTTGGGGGGCTGCCCATACTCGGTTTGTATAGCAAAGAAGAGCCAAGGATTCATCAAATTCTTTTCTTTTTCTCTCTTCATTAGTGCTGGCCAAATTCTCCCATTGTTGCATTGCCAAAATTTGCTCAAAACTTCTAGCTTCTCTTGCTTCTTCTTAGCCGAACCTACCCCTTTTTCTTGTTAAAAATTCCAGCCCTTCCATCTTGTGACTAGCCGAATATCTCTCTCATAGAAGGGGCTTAGGCCGAATCTCACATCCCTAACTAAGTGCTGTAGATTTCAATAGTTTGGTAAGGGTAATCTTTTCTTGACCGATTTTGTGTAGTGACTTTACTACACTTCTTTCTTCATCTTAGTATTAAAACCCCGTTTTTGTTCTTTGAACGAGCCGAAAGCTAGTGACATCAATTAGGGTGCCGAATATTGGTGTGACTTGCCGAATCCATCATTAAGGTAAGGGGCTACACTCTCTTTTAGGATTAAGATTATGGCCGAATGGCCTATGACCCTTAATAATGTACTTAAATCATTTGTAGGGAAGCCATAGCCGATTGAGGCAAGCTTTCGGGATTTGTTTTCCAAAGGTGAGTTGGTAAGCACATTCGGCCAAGGGTCTTTTGATAAAAGTTTATTGTTTAAATGCCTAAACTAATGTGTGCCATGGATTTAGGGGCTAATTAAGGCTTCGGGATTTGTTTGGAAATCAAATCCGTTTAAGGTAAGTCCACAAAAGAGCCTTTGGTATGAATTTGGTTATGGCCGAATAGGCCTTTAGTATTAACATTAATAATTGGTCGAATGTAGGGGGCAAGATCTAGCGACGTAGATCGGATCTTCGGATCTAGGGATTTCGGTGGAGACAGGTGTGTAAACTCTCTACACACTTTATTAGTAGACTTTGCCATATTGTTGCTTTTTTAATAATTATTGTAGTGACCTATGATATATGCTTGTGGGCTTAAGCATGGATTTCGGGCAAGTCCCCTATTACATGATCTTTGATATATGTTGTGTATGCCATCACATGTTGTTGTATAATTTGTTACACATGAATACATAATATATGGGATTATGATATATGATTATGCAAGCATGATGATGGTGGGAATAATGAGTGGAGGGGGATGATTTTATGGACTGTCGTCAGTGGTTTTGACCACAAGATGGGTTGGCCCCATCGATTATTTGTGACCTATGGTCATCAAAGTGGTTTTGACCACACCGATTGATAAATTGCGACTAAGTCCCAAAGTGGTTTGGTACCACCAAATGGTTTTGACCACACTTGATTATTTGTGACCTATGGTCATCAGTGGCTTTGACCACATGATGGGTTGGCCCCATCATTTGATTTGTGACTCTAAGTCATTAGTGGTTTTGACCACCAGTGGTTTTGACCACACGGGGTAGTTAAGGAGTATGGATGGTTAGGTTTGGTTGCATGTGCATGTTTATTAATAAATTGTGTATGAGATGTATTTTCCGAATGGGGGATTTACACACTGAGTCTTGGTGACTCACCCCCTTCCTTTAACGTTTTGCAGATGAGTAGATCGCGGAGATGGAGCGGAGAGGACTCGAGGCGTCCATGCTTATCAGAGGATTTGAAATTACTTTGTTTTAGTTAATCTTATTTATTTTCTAAGTCTTTTTATTTTGGGATTGTAATAAGGCCGCTATTATTATTTTGGATGTTTATTTTACTGTTTTATTTTAATTATGTTATACTACAAAAGATATTTTTAAATGTTAAGTAAACCGGTTAAAAGTAATGTTTTTTTTTTACTTAATAAACTTCTACGGGTTTTTAAAAGGATGTTACCATCGGGTAACAAAAATAAACCAATTTAACTATAACTTTCTGACTTTAAAATGTTACATGATCAAACGTTTTCAAAGAGTTTATCAACCCAACTATATTTATAAAAAGCCCAACTAAGTTTTCAAACACTGTTTTTAAAACCTTAGGCATATTTTAACAAGTTTTTGCCATTATTTCAAAATGATTCAAATTATTCTACTCCGTGACATACCAGATCCGGTCAGGACTCATGGGTCGAGTTTAGGGTGTTACAGCCTTGCCCAGCCATCACACGGCTATGTCACTCGCGTGCGGACTGGCTCGTCGATCACACAGCCGTGTGGTGACTTATAGTCCTGCACATGGCCTACCACATGGGCGACCACACGCCAGTGTGGTGTCGACAGAAGGGTTTTCGCTTTCATCGAAACCTCATTTTTTGCATTTTTCGGTACACACCTGGCATCAAATCGATGCTAATGCAATCTCAAGCAATCCGAACCTATAATTGACATTAAAAATCTCAGAATTAGCCTATAACCACGGTTTAAACAAATCCATCATTCCAACAATGAATCAACACAATCACTTAACACTTACCTCCAAACGAACAGCAGGAACTTTACAACCTCACACCGTAAATGGCTAATCTCCAGCCCTTTGATTGACTCTTAACAATCAAAATAACCACTTTTCTTAAGTCACTTATCCACGATCATAACTAGGAGACAACATAACAAAACTTACCAATCACCGACGTCATACCGAGCCAAACGAATAATTGGAAAAGAAACCAAAAGAAAAAAGAAGAGGTGGGGAAGAGTTTCGGTAGCAAGGGGAGGAAAAGGAATGGTGCTGGCCAAAAATTCCAAAAGAAGAAGCAGAATGATTAGGAAATTGATAACCCCTCCCTAATCCCTTATTTTTCTCCTAAACTTCCTACACTCAGATTTTCAGTCCAACATAAACTCTTTGGACATGACAACCAAAAATAATGCTCATGTCGGGATTCGAACACAGGACATTCAATACCTTGACACATCTCTCAACCACCAGATCAGCAAGCCCATTCTGTTAATTACCTACACACTTTAACTTATAAGCCTACTAACCAAGGTTTGGGCTTTATTCATAAAAATACCAAATTCACCCAAGTTGAAACTTGAACTTGTGACCTCCCACACATACCCCAGAACACATATCCACTGAACCAGACACTTATTCATCTCAAAATTACCAAAAGCTGAATATAAAGAAAAACGGGACGTTACAAATTCTACTAGTTTTTATTTGAGAAGATATTTTTGCTTTCACATTAAATAAAAGAAAACTATTTCTAGTTCTGTGTTTGATTCGATTCATTCGAGCCCACAATCGGAGCAGTTGGTAGTACGAAAATAGTAGAGAAAATCATTTGGTTGGAAGTTAGGAATGACAAGGATCAGTCTATCTGAAAAACACAATGCAAATTCAGTTTAGGGTTTATTACTATAAATTTTACAAACCGGGTCAATTTCAAAATTTTATTTTCTGCTATACAAGAAATTTGTTACTATTTTTTTGCATTTTGTTTGTGTTGTACCGATACAAGTTCTTTATACATCAAAATGTGGGTGTAAGGGAGTCAAAATCAAGTTTAAAAATATCTAATAAATACTCCAATCAAAACCCAATCATTCTCAACATTTTTTAGACCTCAAAATGCCATTCAAAGCCATACATAACTTATATATGTACAACCTCCAACAATAAACCACAAGGTTTACAAAACATTTCCACTTTAACACAACTTATCTATATATCATTACACTATCTATTTAATACTTTCATACCAAAAAAAACATAATGAAAATTCATATAAAGAATTGATGTCTCTTATTTTGTAAGACCCTAAAAAATTCTGAGTATTGATATATTGCATGACTTGGTGTTTAGATTATGAAGGAAAATTTCTTACTTTTATTTCCGTGTTTATTGAAGTCCTAATGAAGAGTATAGCATAATTGGGTAAGGAATAAATTTAATATTTGAGAATTTATTGAAGAGAAGCAAGTGTCATTAGTACTTAAGTTAAATTAAGTGTTAATAAGTGACATAAAATGAGTACATGGCATGGTGGTGTTGGCGCATGAGTGGTAGCATGAGGGGAGAGGTTCGAATCCCTTGTTTAGCATCTAGGTAAATTTTATTTTTAATTTTTCTACACATGTATAGCAAGTGTCGGCCAAGAGTATATATGGTAAGTGTTGACCATGTTATTTTTGGTTAGAATATCAAAGGATTAAGGAAATTGTTAACTTAAGGAAGGGAATCAAGAAATTAAGGAAGGATATGAAGATATGGGGCACATATCAAGGAAAAGTTATGGAAACAATATCATGGCCAATTGACCATGCATAGGGACGGCAATTTAGACTATAGGGGGAGCCAAATTTTTGGTGATAGTTTGGCTAAGAATTGATGTTTCTATTTGGTCATTCCTAGCAACTTTGTGCAAAATTTTGCATTTCCTCTTCTCAACTTTTTCCTTTGGCCGAAATTGAACATTGGTAAAGCTCTAATCTTTTGACCATTTGGTCATTTTTCTTATTGCTTTAGCATTTGTTTTGTGCCTTTTCTTTGAGTGCCGAAATCAACTATACCAAAAGCCATTCTTTTTCTTTTCTTTTTACCATGGCCGAATGTACCTAGCTCCTAAAACCCATCTTTTTCTTCTCTTCTCTTTGAAATCAAAACAACATCATCACCATCTCTTCTTTCATATTTTATTTCTTTTTACTCAAAGTTTCTCCATTAAACTCTCTCATGGCCGAATGCTAGAGTGCCCATAGCCGAACCTTTCTTTTTTTCTTTGATCATACATAGTCGAATCTTCATCAATCACGAACACCATTCTCAATCCTTTCTTTTCGACCGTGGAAATATAGGTAAGGGATTTTTTTTTCGTTTTCAATTAGTTAATAATGATATGGCCGAATATTGATGGTGTCATGAAGGACCATTTGGGTCAAAATAAACGTTCGTTCTATTAACATTTTATTTGTTATAATATAGTGCAATAACGGAAGATCGAAACTCAAGTGTTCGGAGAATCGTAGAAACGTTGGAATCGATTTATTGTGGTAAGGAAATCACATCCTTTAAAACCTCTAGTATTATTTCGATATTATTTTAGATTGGATTAATGTTCTTTTGATCTTGAAGACTTTCAAAATAGGGAAGAAAAGGCGGTGTTTAGTCATATTAAGAGGCGGATCCGTAAATCCCCATTTAAACGAAGAGCGATTTAGGTGAGTCGGGATTTTCCATCGGGTTGCGGACCATCTTCCGAAGGAAGTCAATTATTTGAAGTGGTACGAACTTAGAGCCTTTATATCGTTAGTGGATTCTCACGACTAACGAACCAATAAACGAGGAGAAACCGAAAATCAAGTGATTCAAAATCAAGAGGGTAAGGTTTTGGATCTATTATTGATAAAGTATATTTATACAAAATAGTATTCTAACAAATCGAAATATGTTTTAGGTGTCGAGGAGCGAGAAGGATTAGTACTCTCAGTATCGAGGTGTGTAACTTCACACTTTTTCTCGGGTTGGATATCAATTTCGGTATTGAAGTAAAATCGTAAAAACGACTAGATCGGTATAAAACGTAACAACTGATATTTTGACGAAAATACATGAAAACGACTAAAATCGTGAAAATTACGAAAATGCCCTCGAGAAATTACTTGTTAATATGTAAATTGTATGTTTCGTGAAAATGGGCCGTAAAATATGTGAGATCGATAAATGGACCGAAAACTCTGTTAGATTGATAACCGGGCCGAAATCTCTGTTTGATTGTAAATTGGGCCGAAATCTCTGCTAGATCGATAAATGGGTCGAAAACTTTGCTAGATTGATAATCGGGCCGAAATCTCTGTTTGATTATAAATTGGGCCGAAATCCCTGCTAGATCGATAAATGGGCCATAAACTCTATTAAATTGTTAAACGGACTAAAATACCTGCTAGATCGATAAATGGGCCGAATTCTTCCTAGATCGTAAATTTGGGCCCTAGTTGATAAATAGTTAATTAGGCCAAAGTGTTATTTATGGGCCTTAATAAAGAATTGGAAATATTAACTCTGGTTAATGGGCCTTTTAATAAAATTATTGTATGACCATAGTTTACTATTGCATACATATTGCATAGGTTGGGAAATGATGAAGAGAAGAAGGCTGCTGCCAAAATCTAGTTCGGTGGCTCGCCACAAAATTATGGCTTTTGCTCTAGTTCAAGTGGCTCGCCACAAAAGTTATAAATGGCTATTTGCCTCTAGTTCGGTGGCTCGCCTCAAAATAATAATTGGCTCAATGCTCTAGTTCGGTGACTTTGTCACAATCTAGTTCGATGGCTATGCCACAAAATATAAATTGGCTTAATGCCTATGATTGGTGTGATGGCGGGTGGGTTGACTTGATCCCCAGGTGTGATGGTTGGTACGGGGTGTGTAGCGGATGGAATCAGTTTGGGACGGAAAATTCATTTTACATGCATGCTATTAATTATGTTATTCATTATATTATTTTTTGCTTATGGGCTCAAGGCCCAAACCCATAAATTGAAAATCTGGCCCAGTGGACAAGTAAGTGAGTTATACACTGAGTTCTAAGTAACTCACCCCCTTAAATTTTTTCCATCTCAGGTAATGGAAATTGACGTGGACTTGGGCCGAGGATGACTTCGTGGAGGCCATACTGCAAAACATGGGTTTATTAAACTCTGAACTTTTTAATAAGTATTTTACTATTGTGGGTTAATGTAATAAGGGCCTTTATAAATAATTTATGGATTTTTATGTGTGTTTGGTTTTAAATTATATTTTGGACTTTTAAATATGGGCTATGGTTATATGATGTTTCATTAAAATAAATTTGGGTTTTCAAATATATGAAATTCCTTTATAAATATTTTATTATTGTTAACTCTTAAACAAATTACCTAAGGGTTTTGATAATACAAATGTTTTTTTCAACTAACGCTTTCTAATATTCATCAAATTAAAATACTCTTCCGATTTTTATTAAACCCCGTAATTAAAAATAATATTGTAGTTTTCAACTTATTGAAGATTTTAAAATAGCTCGATTCATGTAGCAAACCAAATCTAGTCTCAATGCATAGACCGGGTTTGGGGTGCTACATGTTTCTACTTCAACAAAACATAGAACCCACAAAACATGAATTCTTACCTTGTCACCTTGCTTTCTCACACTTTCTTGACTTTTTCCCACTTCCACCCATGAACTCATGAATTCCATCATGAAAACTATGCTTTTGATGTTTCTAAAAACTTGATTTCACTTGGAAATTCATAGGTGGAGATTTGTATTTTGGATGGAGAAAGACCAAATTGAAAGAAAACCAAAGTTTCCAACGACCTGTTCTACTATCACTCATATATCACCTTTCATTTACTCGGGAAATCTATTATGCATATTGTAACACCGCTTGCCCGGCCTAGTCGCCAGTCTTGAGCTATAGGAAGTTACCATGTGAAACTCACAACACATTTTCATGCTTTAAACATATGTGGCAGATTATGTCGCGAACTAATATGTTATGGATTGCTCCGATGGATCACTCAACTATGCATAAATTTTCAAATGATGAAACTGTGGATTATTTCGTGGACACCACTATTTCAAAAAGTAAGGCGAACGTCTAATTTGGAACATCTCTTGTGGATACTCAAAATTGGTGGACTGTTCCGCGAACACCCCACACTATGATGGGTCCCATGGAACTTAAAACTTGGAACATAACAGAACTAAAATTCAATTTATTATCATACATCACGTGTAACACCCCAAACCCGGCCCAAACAATATGACCGAATTTGGTTTGCTACAGAGAAAACATTTTTGAAAACCGATTTTTAATTTAGTTGAAGTGCCTTTCATTTTAAATTCTCTTTATTAAAAACCATACTTAATTCAAAGAAAATATTTGTTGAATCGAGTTGTTTATAAATTTCAAATGTACCCGATGGTACTTTAAAACATTTTATGCTTAAAAGTTTAGAAAACATGTGCATCCGTTTTAACATCATCAAATAATTTAAACAAAACATTCAAACATGCAACAATAATAAAAATAACTTTAGGAGGCCTTATTACAAACAAGTAACATAAACCCAAAAGAAATGATAATTAAAATCCAAAATTTATTTATTAAAAGTCTCCACTGCATGGCCACCTTGAGTCCATCCGACTCTTATCCGCAGACTCTGAATCACTGAAAATGTTAAAGGAAAAAGGTGAGTCATCAAGACCCAATGTGTAACCCTTTTTCCGGTTTAATTCAACAACATACACAATTTATAACAATTTAACAGCATTAAAATATGTACCCAACCTAGCCATCCAAACACCTTTTTCAACCCCATGTGGTACCAAACCACCGGTGGTGCCAAACCACCGGTGACATATAGCCACAAATGTGATACCAAATCATCGTGTCCAAGACACGATTGTGTTACTAAAACACCGGTGACCGAAGTCACAAATCAAGTGATGGGGCCAACCCATCGTGTGATACCAAATCACCGCGCATAATCCCATATCTCAAAGTGGGGCCAACCCACGGTGGTATAAACCACGTGGACAAGTCGCTATGAGGTACCAAACCTCCTGGAGGTACCAAACCTCTGGTGACCGTAGTCACATTGTGTTACCAAAACACTGGTGTCCGTCGACACGAATATCACTGGCCCCTTCTCTCATCAACCCATAACAATCATTCATATGCATATACAAAAATCATGTTGATTGATTTATTTAACAACATCCAATCGATTATCATAGACCATAAATCAAATAATACACATACCAAATGTGTCATGCTTCCCAAAAGCATCAAATAATGATCTCATAGTAATAAAGACTTACCCGAGTCCTTGCTAATACCATGAAGGTATTACATCCATGTCAACACAATTTGATTAGACATAAAATAACACTTAGCATATTAAAAGTTATAAGGTGTGTATGTACACACCTGTCACCCACGAATAATCTAAGTCCCGAATGGAAGAGTCGGTCACACTAGATCTACTTATCCTATATTCGCCAAATACATGGGTTAGTATATTCGCCAAATCAATAATTCAAAGAGTCATCTTTGGAACCCGAATCCTTACCTTCTCGCTTTTGGATACTAATCACAACATCCGATTCCGAATCAGCTTCAACAACTACTATCGGTTAATAAATAGCCTTCGGTTTAAATGAATACTTAAAAGAATAAACCCTTAAAAATAAATCCTTACCACCTTTGACTTACCAACTCCGATTCACTAAAGGAATGACTTGAATCGATTGCTTTCGAAATCCCAAAGAGCCTAAGGGAATAATTGAATCCTAAAAACGATTAGATCCTTGCATAACAATGCCCAAAGATTCGGCTCTTGACCACAAGAAATAACATAGAGAGGAGAAAAGAAATAATAGAAAAATCAGCCAAGAAAACTTACTTAATAACCAAAATCGATTGAAGAAAGCAAAGAGAATCTACCCTTGAAGAATTTCGGCCAAAACCAAACAAATAGATTATGAGAGTTTCGGCTATGATTTTGAAAGAAGATAATTAATATTCGGCTCAAAATGATGAAAAATTTAGTATGGCAAAGAAGAAAAATAAATAAAAGGAAGAAGAATGATTCTGCTTTAGCAACCAATGAAAGAAAATCAAGAGGAAAGGGAAGAAGGAGATTCTACCAAGAAGAAAGTTAAAGAAATGTTGTGGTTTTGAACAAAATTCAAAAGAAAGAAAAGAGAGAGGAAGGATTAAGAAATTCGCCAACACCAATATTACCAAAGAAGAAAAGTGTACAAAATTGTACCTAAAGATCAAGGTACATTCAGCTAAGAGAATGGCTTTGGAGGGAAAGAAATAAAATACCAAATGATGCACAAAAGAGAAGAATTGGTAAATTTTCAAGGAGTTTCATAAAACAAAAGTTGAATGCCTATCAAGCTAGCCAAAATGCCTACTAACCAAAGAGAAAATTGGCACTAACTAGCTACTAAACAAGCCAAAAATTCGGCCACCCCACCTAGACACTCATGCCGTCCAAGTTCATGGCATAAAGGCCATGAATTTGTTTCAAAACATATCCCCAACCCAAGCCTTTGTCCCTCAATTTACCATAATTCCAAGATATTTTTCCATAACTTTAAGAATCTTATCCCTTATTCCATGCTTCCTTAAACAACCATTCAACCTTCCAAAATATTAGTCCACCTATCATAAATAAGTTGACCGCCATCAATGCTAATACACAAAATAAACTTTTAAAATGCTAAACAAACCACTCGAACCTCTGACCTCAAACTACTTTTCAAGCCCTTTAACCATCTTGCCACTTATTCCTCTTATGCTATAAATGAACACTTAAATTAACTTAAGTGCTAAGCTCATTTAATCCTCTTCATTAAATAAGCCATACTAAGAATTATCCTACTAAACCGAGCTTACTCAAGACCCCTAATTAAGTCTTATAACACCACAAATAATATCACATAAATTTAAACACAAGCAAAATAATTCAATCACGAATAACCCCTATTTTTGGGATGTTACAGTTCTACCCCCCTTAAAAATAATTTCGACCTCGAAATTACCTGATCAGAAAAGGTGGGGGTATTGTCAGATCACACTCTCGGGTTCCCACTTAGCTTCTTACGCACCATGGTTTCGCCATAGAACTTTCACCAAAGGTACTTGATTTCCACGCAGAACTTTAACATCTCGATCTAAGATCCGAATCGCTCCTCCTCAAAAGATAAGTCCGAATTTACCTCAATCTCTGCCACAGGTACAATGTGTGATGGATCCGACCGATATCGTCTTAGCATCGATACATGAAAGACGTTATGAATCTGATTCAACTCTGTCGGTAGCTCGAGCTGATAAGCTACCGGTCCCACTCGCTTTAACACTGTATATGGCCCGATGAACCTAGGGCTTAGCTTCCCCTTTTTCCCAAATCATAACACCTTCTTCCAAGGTGACACCTTCGAAAAACTTTATCTCCCACAAAGATATTCCATTTCCTTGCGCTTGAGATCGGCATAGGACTTCTGCCTATCCGACGCTTCTTTGAGACGAGCCCGAATTACCTTAACTTTGTCCTCGGCCAGCCACCAACTCCGGACCTAGAACTTGTCGTTCACCCAATTCCGCCCAACACGTAGGAGTTCGGCATTTCGTCCATACATGCTTCATATGGAGCCATCTCAATGCTCGCTGATAACTATTGTTATAAGCGAATTTCGCCAACAGTAGATACTCTTCCCACTACCACTAAAATCCGAACACAACCTCTCAAAGATATCTTCTAAGATCTGAATCACTCTCTCCGATTGTCCGTCGGTTTGAGGATGAAAAGTCATCTTGAAGTCCAATCTCGCTCCCAAGGCTTGATGCAAAGCTCTCCAAAACCTTGACGTAAACCTCGGGTCCTATTCGAGATAATCGACATGGCACACCATGTAATCTCACTATCTCGGCTACATATAACTTTGCTAACTTCTAAAACGAATAATCTACCCTTACCAAGATGAAATGCAATCGACTTAGTCGACGATCTACAATCACCCAAATCGAATCCTTCTTACTAGGCGTAAGAGGTAATCCATCGACAAAGTCCATGGTGATCCTCTCCCACTTCCATCGAGGAATCTTCACCGGTGAAGTAACCTCGATGGTAAGCGATGTTCGACTTTGACTTGTCGACACGCCGACACTTACCCACAAACTCGGCCACTTCACGCTTCAACCCCGGCCACCGTAATCGTCCTCGTAAATCTTCGACATTTTGCTACCTCCGGGATGCATAGCGTATGGGTGCTATGTGCATATTGGAGAATTCTTTGTCTCGCCCACGCCCTTCTAAGACAGGCCGTCCTTGAAAACATAGCACACCATCATCAGTCAAACTATATCCTTCCAATCCACCATCTTGCACTTGCACCCTCTTTGCATTTAATTCCTCATCGACAACTGCTTATCCTTAATCTCCTTGATCCAAGTTGGCCTAACTTGCGCTCGCATAAAAGACTTCCATCGTCAGATAGACTCAAATTAGCAAACATCGCTCTTAAGTTCGCCACGACCTTCTGACTTAACGCGTCAGCCACCACGTTAGCTTTGCCCGGATGGTACTCAATTGAACAGTTGTAGTCCTTTAACAGATCAATCCACCGTCGTTGCCCCAAGTTTAAGTCCTTCTGAGTCAAGAGATACCTTAAACTTTTGTGATCCGTGTAGACTACCGATTTCTCCCCATACAAGTAATGCCTCCATATTTTCAAAGCGAAAACTACTGCTGCTAACTCCAAGTCGTGAGTTGGGTAGTTAACCTCTTGCGGTCTTAGTCGTCGGAAGCATAGGCTACTACCTTCCTTCCGCATCAATACACATCCCAACCCAGATGGGACGCATCACAAGAATCAGTAAACAACTTCCCCGCCTCTCAGTTGTACGAACCGAGCTTCACGAATCTTCCTCACTTATCAAAACTTTCTTGTTGCCTTTCCGACCAAACAAAAGGTGCTCCTTCCTTAATAGTTTAGTTAATGGTGCAGCAATTAACGAGAATCCTTCCACAAACCTTCGATAGTACCGGCTAGACCCGTAAAACTTCAATTTCTTGCCACCGCCCTAGGCGGTTTCCACTCAACACGCTTCAATCTTATGGGATCCACTCTAATCCTTCCACGACACCACGTGACCTAAGAAAGCCACCTCCTTAGCCAAAATTTGCACTTATCAATTTGGCATATAACTCGCTTCTCCTCGGTGCTTGTAGAACTATTCACAAATGCTTGTCATGCTCCTCCTCTCGTCTTTGAGTAAACCAATATGTCGCCTATAAACACTACGACAAATTGGTCCAAGTCATCTCTGAAATACTCGCTCATTAAGTCCATAAATGCCGTCGTTGCATTGGTCAACCCGAATGGCATCACTAGGAATTCGTAATGCCCATACCTTGTACGGAACGCCGTCTTGTGCACATCAATCTCCTTCACCTTGAGTTGATGATATCCCACCTAAGATCTATCTTGAGAATACCGATGCACCCTTCAGCTTGGTCAAACAAGTCATCAACTGAGGTAACGGATACTGTTCTTGATCATCAACTTGTTCAATTGGCGGTAGTCGATACACATCCGCATTGAACTGTCCTTCTTTTTGACAAACAGCACAGGCGCTCCCCACGGAGATATACTAGACCGAATAAACCCTCTATCCAAGAGCTCCTGAATTTGAGCCTTCAGCTCCACCAACTCCTTTGATGCCATTCGATACGGTGCTATAGATACAGGTGCCGTTCCAGGTAGCAAATCTATACCGAATTCGACTTCCCGATCTAGAGGCAAACTCGAAAGTTCTTCTAGGAATACATCTGTGAATTCCTTTACTGTTCGAACCTTTTCAACCGCTGACTCCTTAGCCTCCAAGGCACAAATTCTAACTATAAACGCCTCACACCCTTTCCTAACCATCTTTTTAGCCTTCAAGGCCGACACCACATTAGACAGGTAATTTCTTCGATTACCGATCATAACCACTTCATCTCCTTCGGCCATTCGAAGAACCATGCGCTTAGCAGCGCAATCCAACCTTGCTCGGTACTTAACCAACCGGTCCATTCCAAGGATCAAATCGAACTCCCCAAACGGCGGTTCCACCGGATCGACCACGAACACGACCCCTTGGAGTTCTAGGGTACATCCCTATAAAGCTTGTTCACAACTCTGTAATGGCCTAAAGGGCTAATTACGATCATCTCCCTAGCAGTTAGCCTGAGTCTAGGTTCAAAGTCTCTACCACACTACTTGCTACGTATGAATGCGTAGAACACACATCAATTAATGCAACATAAGGAAGACCAAAAATTAGGAACGCATAGGTTATGACATCCGGTCGTCACCTCCTCGCGATGCCTCACGCGATAGACTAGACCAGTGCCTTGCCTCAGATTGCACTGTGCCTCTACCTCGAGTTCGCGACCACGATTAGCACCATTTCCTCCTCTACTATTACCACGACCTCTCTGCGGTGCTGGTCCCTCCTTTCTGAACTGAGTCCAACCTTGACCTTCAGACTGATTCCTGGCTTGCTTACGTGGACAATCCCTCACACGGTGGTCCAGCGAACCACACTCGAAATAGCCTTTTCCTCCGGTCCAACATTTGCCCCAATAAAATTTCTCACATCGATTACACCGAGATGGTCTTTGATTAGTAGTAACAGACCTCCCAGACTGATTCGGCTCATTTTGCCTAGCCCTCTTCCGAACATTGCCACCGACCGGATGATCCATATCCTCTCTTATGCTTATTAGGCCATAGTTACGCCTTCAGATTCCTTTATTCTTTCGGCAATCTTAGTCTTTTCAACTAAATTGGCAAACTCTCGCCTCGATGTGGAGCAATCAACAATCTCATTCGTCTTTCAACCCATCTTGAATCGAACACATCGATCGTGTTAAAGCCACAATCCTTCAAAGATATTGGCTCAATCTTAAGAACTCACCTCATACTCGATCTGCTTTTACTCCTTGGACCAAACTCGAGAATGCCTTACTGCGTGCATCGATGTAACTAGACCCAATATATTTCTTTTGATATCTTGCCTTAAAGAAGTCCCAGTGAGATCTTCGCACAAAGACCATTCGAATCGTGATCCACCATCGATATGACTCATCCTTGAGAAGTGACACCGCCTTTCGCTTTTTCCTCATTTGTCAAATCTATCTCATCCATGATTCTTTGGTCGATTCTAGCCAATACTCATTGTGTTTGGTGCTACACCGATACACCTCGGAAAAATTCAGTACTGTTAGCTCAAGTCTTTCAGTCATCGATTTTGAGCTCCTCCACCTCCACCCATTCTAGCTACCCTTTCCAGAACCCGCAGTATCGCTTGTGACACTTCGTCATCACCCATCTGATCCTGCTCTTTGGCTCTAAAAGTTGGGGGTGGTGGTAGCGGTATGTCGTTCTCGAGATCCTCGACGACCGATGTGTTCCGACATCATCATCCTACCCCTTCCGCGTCCACGACGGCCATGTCCTCTAAAGCTCATTCTAACTATCGTTCTTTAATCTGATTAGGAATTTTATAAATTAGTACATGTTTCACTTGATTATCCGCAAGGAAATTTTATGAAAAGAATTTAATAGATATTCTTTTGATCAAACAGAGTTTTAAGTTTTCTATCTAGTTTACACAAAAAGTACATTCATTCCCTATTACCTTTCATACCTATGCACTCTTCGGACATTTTTGTCCGTTTCTAACCCAGGGGTATTTTTGTCTTTTTCCTACAAGGGTATTTTCGTAATAAATCGAAGAAATTTGAGAACTTTAATAAATCAAATCATTTTGTAATTTCAAAATTTGAGGAGTATTTTCGAAAAATTCTTCATTTAAAGGTATGACAAAATTTTGAAACCAGGGGTATTTTGGTAATTTTGCAAATCAGGGGTAATTTTGTAAATTCCAAAAGTTAGTGTATATATTTTGAAATACAAGTTTTTCGGCTACTTTTGCAAAGTAAAAAGATTTTATTAAAATTGGGGTAATTTGGTGATTCTAAAACCAAGGGCATTTTCGTAATTTTGCCACTAGGGGCATTTTGGTAATTTTGATGAACCGAAAATATTTGATGATTTTTTTGAAAATGAATTTGTCCTACTATCTAAAAGAGATAATTTAGTGATTTTAAAATTGAAGTTTTCCTTAAAACATGACTAGTCCCTTTCGGGTTTTATTTAGGGTTTTGCCTATGACCGAGTCCTCTTGGTTAGGGTGAACTGAAGCTACGCACCAGGTAGGAATCCCGCGAAGAGGAGGTGAGTCACGAGGACTGCTTAAATACCAAGCTCTTCCGGATCCAATCCTAGACATGCGCACCAGGGTTACCACACCCTAACTCGGCGACTAGGTCGTAGGTTTGTTTAATTAGGCTTTTAAAGTCTTATGTCATTGTTTGAGGTAAACTAGTCCTAAAGTTTAAATACTTATCACTATCTCGTCCCATGCTTCCTACCCTTCTATAGAAAATATATCATACGAAGTTAGGAGTACTTACAGGCGGATTGGTGCCTTGGGAGACTCGGTACCATGCTTATTCAAAACCAAAATATTTCAAAAAGGCCTACTAAAACATTTTTGGGCCTTGGGCCCTACAATGAAGCTTTGACTGGCTCGATACCAATTTGTAACACCCCAAACCCGCCCAAACAATATGACCGAATTTGGTTTGCTACTGAGAAAACATTTTGAAAACCGATTTTTAATTTAGTTGAAGTGCCTTTCATTTTAAATTCTCTTTATTAAAACCATACTTAATTCAAAGAAAATATTTGTTGAATCGAGTTGTTTATAAATTTCAAATGTACCGATGGTACTTTAAAACATTTTATGCTTAAAAGTTTAGAAAACATGTGCATCCGCTTTAACATCATCAAATAATTTAAACAAAACATTCAAACATGCAACAATAATAAAAATAACTTTAGGAGGCCTTATTACAAACAAGTAACATAAACCCAAAAGAAATGATAATTAAAATCCAAAATTTATTTATTAAAAGTCTCCTTCGCATGGCCACCTCGAGTCCATCCGACTCCTTATCCGCAGACTACTTAATCACTGAAAATGTTAAAGGAAAAGGTGAGTCATCAAGACCCAATGTGTAACCCTTTTCCGGTTTAATTCAACAACATACACAATTTATAACAATTTAACAGCATTAAAATATGTACCCAACCTAGCCATCCAAACACCTTTTCTACCCCATGTGGTACCAAACCCTTTGGTGGTGCCAAACCACTGGTGACATATAGCCACAAATGTGATACCAAATCACTGGTGTCAGAAGACACGATTGTGTTACTAAAACACCGGTGACCAAGTCACAAATCAAGTGATGGGGCCAACCCATCGTGTGATACCAAATCAACGCGATAATCCCATATCTCAAAGTGGGGCCAACCCACGGTGGTATAAACCACAGGGACAAGTCGCTATGAGGTACCAAACCTCTGGAGGTACCAAACCTCTCGTGACCGTAGTCACATTGTGTTACCAAAACACTGGTGTCCGTCGACACGAATATCAACGCCTTCTCTCATCAACCCATAACAATCATTCATATGCATATACAAAATCATGTTGATTGATTTATTTAACAACATCCAATCGATTATCATAGACCATAAATCAAATAATACACATACCAAATGTGTCATGCTTCCCAAAAGCATCAAATAAGGATCTCATAGTAATAAAGACTTACTCGAGTCCTTGCTAATACCATGAAGGTATTACATCCATGTCAACACAATTTGATTAGACATAAAATAACACTTAGCATATTAAAGTTATAAGGTGTGTATGTACACACTGTCACCCACTGAATAATCTAAGTCCCGAATGGAAGAGTCGGTCACACTAGATCTACTTATCCTATATTCGCCAAATACATGGGTTAGTATATTCTACCAAATCAATAATTCAAAGAGTCATCTTTTGGAACCCGAATCCTTACCTTCTCGCTTTTGGATACTAATCACAACATCCGATTCCGAATCTACTTCAACAACTACTATCGGTTAATAAATAGCCTTCGGTTTAAATGAATACTTAAAAGAATAAACCCTTAAAATAAATCCTTACCACCTTTGACTTACCAACTCCGATTCACTAAAGGAATGACTTGAATCGATTGCTTTCGAAATCCCAAAGAGCCTAAGGGAATAATTGAATCCTAAAAACGGTTAGATCCTTGCATAACAATGCCCAAAGATTCGGCTCTTGACCACAAGAAATAACATAGAGAGGAGAAAAGAAATAATAGAAAAATCGGCCAAGAAAACTTACTTAATAACCAAAATCGATTGAAGAAAGCAAAGAGAATCTACCCTTGAAGAATTTCGGCCAAAACCAAACAAATAGATTATGAGAGTTTCGGCTATGATTTTGAAAGAAGATAATTAATATTCGGCTCAAAAATGATGAAAAAATTTAGTATGGCAAAGAAGAAAAATAAATAAAAAGGAGGAAGAATGATTCGGCTTTAGCAACCAATGAAAGAAAATCAAGAGGAAAGGGGAAGAAGGAGATTCGGCCAAGAAGAAAGTTAAAGAAATGTTGTGGTTTTGAACAAAATTCAAAAGAAAGAAAAAGAGAGAGGAAGGATTAAGAAATTCGGCCAACACCAATATTACCAAAGAAGAAAAGTGTACAAAATTGTACCTAAAGATCAAGGTACATTCGGCTAAGAGAATGGCTTTGGAGGGGAAAGAAATAAAATACCAAATGATGCACAAAAGAGAAGAATTGGTAAATTTTCAAGGGAGTTTCATAAAACAAAAGTTGAATGCCTATCAAGCTAGCCAAAATGCCTACTAACCAAAGAGAAAATTGGCACTAACTAGCTACTAAACAAGCCAAAAAATTCGGCCACCCCACCTAGACACTCATGCCGTCCAAGTTCATGGCATAAAGGCCATGAATTTGTTTCCAAAACATATCCCCCAACCCAAGCCTTTGTCCCCTCAATTTACCATAATTCCAAGATATTTTTCCATAACTTTAAGAATCTTATCCTTATTCCATGCTTCCTTAAACAACCATTCAACCTTCCAAAAATATTAGTCCACCTATCATAAATAAGTTGACCGCCATCAATGCTAATACACAAAATAAACTTTTAAAATGCTAAACAAACCACTCGAACCTCTGACCTCAAACTACTTTTCAAGCCCTTTAACCATCTTGCCACTTATTCCTCTTATGCTATAAATGAACACTTAAATTAACTTAAGTGCTAAGCTCATTTAATCCTCTTCATTAAATAAGCCATACTAAGAATTATCCTACTAAACCGAGCTTACTCAAGACCCTAATTAAGTCTTATAACACCACAAATAATATCACATAAATTTAAACACAAGCAAAATAATTCAATCACGAATAACCCCTATTTTTGGGATGTTACATCACGAAACTTAAAATAATCACCTTCAAGGTTTAACAAGATTATTTACAAATAACCAAACGACTCCCACTTAGACTGACTCAAATAAATCAAGAGTCTACCACAATGTTTGGAGGATAGTGTGAACTTCTTGCTGATCCAATCAACGAGCTCTAAATGCTCTAAAATCTACAAGATAAAAACAATCTAGGCATAAGTATTTAGAATAATTAGTAAGCTTATACAAATTTGACAATTTACTTACCTCACATAATAATATTATGATAATTTAATACGAAAATACAATTTATCTATCAAGGTAATTTAATTCACCAACAAGGTAAGTGCATATATTTCATTACATATAGTATACAGAGGAAAGCAACATGATACAATGCCATTCTTCATGTCCAATTCAATCTCATACCTATCGTTGATGCGGACTTCAATTATTGTAATTAATTCTGTAATAGGCCCAATTTGCCCGGGCATACAAAAAACCAAAAATAATAAACCAGATAAAATGCCCCTTTTACAGTCCATGTACAAGCCCAAATAAGCTACCCAAAACCCAATTACACCCAGGCCTAATTGGTCCAAAAGAGAGGCCCAAACTCGCGTGGCCCAACAGGGCCCAAAACCTAAATAGTAACAGAATACCTAGGGTTTCTGGAAAACCCTAGGCGCCTCAATCACTCGACACTGGCCCTTCCATCGCGCCATAAGCCCCAATCACCAGCCTTTCCTCGCGCAGTGATTAACTCATGACATCTTGCCCGTCATTGAATTTCTCGTCGTCACTTTGTAAAAAGGGAAAGAAGGCCAACAGTAGCAGTAAAAAATAGGAATCTTACATTTATTTTTTGATTTTTTTTTGGGTTATAAAAACCCCCATGTAATTTATAAAAAAGGGAAAGAGAATATACAGGCAAAATATACACTGAGATCAAATAAAAAAACCAACAGCAGAGGTGATTTCATGCTATTCCATTACGTTTACTTTATTCATTTTTATTTTCGATCTACACATTTTATATACAAATACTATTTAAAAAGTATATAAAGAAGATTACCTTTCGATTCACGTTAAAAAAATGGAGCTTTTGGCCTCCGACTGCCGTAGTTGGCGGTGCTAACAGTGGCGCGTGTGGCGCATGCGGTGGTGGCCCGTTGGTCCGATGACCGGATCCCAGACGGGGAGAAGGGAGGATTTAGAGGATTTTTTTTATCTTTTTAAAACAAACGGATTCAAATTTTTTTGGTTAAAAACGTGGCTTATATAGTAATATAGAAACGACGTCATTTTTACTTAAGGCAATAAGCATTAAAACAATGTCGTTTAAAGGGCCAGGATCCGCGTGTTGACCTGACCCGAAGGCAGGATCCGCGTGTTTTCCCTTTGATGGGATAATTGCACTATAGGTCCTTCCGCATTTGTATATCTTTTAATACCATTTTTTTATTTTCAATTTTACCTTATAAATTTTCTTTGGTTCCAATTTAGTCCCGCACAAAGTGCCTCATTTTGGAGGAAAGGGAAATTTACCTTTTCGGTCCCTCCATTTCATTCGCGCACTGCGATTTGATCCTCCTCCTCTCTTTTTTATTCCCAATTTACCCCGAAATTTTATTTTAAGTTGAATTTGGTCTTTTTTCTTATTTTCTTTTATTATTTTCGCTATTATTGTCATGGTTTCATTATTGTTATTATTTTTAATTATTTTATTATTACTATTAATTTTATTAGTATCGTTATTATTTAATATTATCTTTGTTACCATTATTTTTATTATTATTACTATTAATTCTATTATTATTACTATTAAATCTATTATTAATACTTTTTTATTAATATTACTTTTTACTACTTTTTATATCAATATTAATTTTGATGTTATTATCATTATTTTATTGTTACTAATACTATTTTTATTTTACTATTAACTTTATTATTATTATCATATTCACTTGTATTATTACTATTATTTTCATTATTACCACTATTATATTTTTATATATATTATTATTACTATAATTATTTATTATTATATCTATTATTATTATTATTTCTATTACTATTGTTACTATTTTTTATTATCAATATTATTATTGTTATTTTCATTATTACTATCATTTCTATTAATTTTTTATTTTGACTATTATTTGTGTATTAATATATTTTCTTATTATTATTGGTGTTTTTTTCCACGATAGTATTGCATTCTACCCGATTTTCAAAATAAGTAAACATTCCGTGTTTTAAGGTTCGAAAGAAATTGTACCCTAACTTACTGGGTTTCTATTTTTCTCATCGAATCTAAATAACCTATTATTTTCTTTTTAAAATCAAAGCACATGGGTTAAATAAAGACTTATTTTCGGGAATTCAAAATTTCGTGTCCTGACTCACTGGATATGATATTCTGTTATCTCGAGATAAGGATTTCCAAAATCAAAGGCAATATTTTGTATTTGGGGAATTTTGAGATATTATGCCCTAACTTAATGGGTTTCGTCTTCTCATGTGACCCAAATAATTGAATACCCTTCTTAATTTTAAATGAACGAGTTTTAAACGGCGAAAGACAAGCTTAGTTTTGAGGATTCGAAATGTCGTATCCTAACTCACTGGGTATGATATTTTATGCCTTCGAAATAAGTAGATCTCAGTATCTGGTTTGATTTATTTAATTTTTTTAACAAAAAGGAATCGTATTTTAAAATCTTTTCAAATTTTTGACATTAGGACATCAAATAATCAATTAGGTACCAATTTTGGGCGTCACGAGGGTGCTAATCCTTCCTCATACGTAATCGACTCCTGAACCCGTTTTTCTAAATTTCGTAAACCAAAACTATTGTTTTCACGACCAATCATAAGGTGATCTGATCACACCTAAACAAAAAAGATCGGTGGCGACTCTATTTTCGTTTTTAAAGTCGATCCATGTTTTTTCTAAAAAAATGGTTTCGACAGCTTGGCAACTCCACTGGGGACTAATAAGAGAATCAAGTCTTAAAGTTGATTATTTTCTGTCATTTATCGAAAATTTGAAAATTTGATTTGAAAATTTAAAAATTTTGATTTGAACATATGATTATTATTATTTTGCACACATTGCATTGCATGACCGTTGTGGTCGCACCCTTACGTGGGAGTGAGAAACTATGCCTTCGTGAAGTTTTCACCTCTGCATGGGCTAGTGGATTGCTTCCGGGATACATTTGTACCTATGTCTTCGTGAGGTTTTCAATTTTGCATGGACATAGGGAAATGTATTCCCCTGAACTGAACTTGATCTGTATGAGCCTATAATGGGTGAAAATCGAGGAATCTGCTAGTTCAAGTACCTCAACTTTAGAGCTAAACCACATGTAGAAAACCTAAGAGCTTACCCTAGTTAGAATTATGCCAAACCCTAGTGGTCACCCAGACAGGTGCCCTATTTTGTTATTCATTTCTCTTGTGCTAACGTGTTCTCTTTTGTTTTGATTGCATTGCATTCACATCATTGAAAAGAGGTGTTGATTCAAATTCAATTTCTAAATAGAAGAGTTTGTCATGAGAAAATGAATTTATTGATAAAGTGGATTATAAAATGGTCGTCCGAATATGGTCCAAGTAAACACAACGAGAGAAGGCTAATAGTCCGTGAAGGAATACAAGACTTTATTGCCCAAGGATTTAAGATGACAAAGACTATTCGAGAATCACCAAGTCTCGACTTTCTTGAAGAGGATAACGAGCATTGTGAGGATAAGTGAGTAATGAGTCACGACCTAAGCAAAAAGGAGCTAGTGGAGGCATCTATTAGAAGTTTGCAAGATTTGACATTTGTGAAGAAGGGGATTGATGTTTTTGCTTGGAATATGAGGGCAAGGCCGCATATGTAATCCATTTTATGTAAAGGAATTTATTTTCTAGAAAGTTGTTCTAATGGAATTGAATTCAGAATCATCGCCTCTCTTTCTTTAAGCATTCATTTCATGCATTTGAATTACATCGCATCATATGCATTAAAATCCATGGAAGGACCTTAATTAGGTAAAAATATTTTAGCTAACTTGGGAATCGACAAAATTCTACTGAGATGAGCATCGTTACGGTACTCACGCAAGAACAAAAGCCATGGACCAAAGGTTGGAAAGACTAGAGAAAATGAAAATACAGATGTAGGAGCAATTGACCAAAATCCAACAAGAAATGCAAGAACAAATGCTAGATTTTCAAAGGAATATGATGGGCTAGTTAACTCAGTTACTAGCCAGAGGACTTGAAAAAAGGAGGGGCCCAGTGGTCAACAGTGGGGATGATGATGAAGACATCATTTATTCCCCATGTTTTTCCCTAATAAGTGTCCCGGCCCAACCAAACACGTATATCATGGGGTACCTATCATTATTGGACCCCAATGTTAGACTGATACCTCGGCCCTGTTGAACTTCCTGATAAGTTTAGGTTTTAACCCAGAGGATAATCGAGCCAAACCAGTTGTTCTGGCAGAAACAAAGGAAAGGGGAGAGTGGACTTTAAAGGCCTTGAAGAAGAAGAAAAAGGAAGTGAATAGAAGTAGTAGGTATAACAAGGACCATTTGGAGCTGATTACAATAAGCCAACCAAAGACAGTAACTACCAACCATCAGGTCTCCCCAAGGCAAGAGCCCAATCCAAGATCAAAATCTGAAAAACCCCAGTTCACACCCATCCCAATCACGTATAGGAGTTGTACCAAATTTTGTTTGACGCACATGTTGTATCCCCTTTTTATATAGAACCATTATGGCCCCCATACCCCAAATGGTATGATGTAAATGCCCAATGTGAATACCATGGAGGAACCATAGGGCATTCGATTGAGAACTGCGTCGCTTTTAAAAAGATAATCTAAAGACTCATCAAATTAGGTGCCGTAAAATTTGATGATCCCTCTGGTGCAAAAAATTCGTTACTCGACCTTTCTATTAAAGGGGGAAACATTGTGAGTTCCACGATAGATAGGGACAGGGGATCCAAGAATGCATCAAGCTCAAGGCCCTAGTGCAAGGCTTGATGGATAATAAATTAAGGAGATCAAAAGTCCTGATGGGAATGTTGGGGAATCTAAGCATTAATGACATATTCGAAGAGGGAGCCGGAGAACGAAGTTTCCAAACTCTTACATACTTGGTAGTGTTTTGAACAATGGGACTGCGGAAGAGATCCCTGTATTTTTAGAGCTGATTTAGAGTAATATTCAAAACACGCTTGTTGCCTTAAAACTAGAGGCAATAAGAACCATTTTGTGAAATAGGCTTGTGTCTAGAATTGTTATTTCAATAAAATGCATCTTTTTGAGCAAATATTCTTTTTCATACTGCACAAACAATTGTTCTTAGTTTTTTATCCTTTGTTTGGACTTTCTTTCAATTATTCTTTCATTCTTCATTCATGACCATACAAATAATCATTTTTTTGAATCATTTATTCTTTGGAATCTTCCTTCAAACCTACAATAGGTCTCCAGATATCATCAATGTGAGCAATGCTGCTACTGACTCAGAGACCCCTTTTGAGAAAGATATGTGTCTAGAGGGATCTCAAGATTTTGAAAATGACAGAGATTGTGACCTATCTTCTGATTTGTTAAGGATGGTAGAACATAATGAAAAATAGACCCTACCTTACATAGGGTCAGTGTACATTGCGAGCCTAGGAAAGGGGTGAAGATCAAAGCCCAGCTAACCACATAAATAAGGCAAGACATCATTGAGTTATTTTCAAGAATTCAATGATGTTTTTGCACAATCATATCAGGACATGCCTAGACTATTGAGACACTGGTACGTTGAAATCTTAAAAAAGGTCCATAAGGATGTCAGGACACATGCTAATGGTTTTACAATAGCCAAGCTAATCATGAGGTTTGGGTATGGCTAATCCACCATAAAATGGGAGATTGCTTCAAAATGCCAAATTGAGGAAGATAAGACTTATGTGCCTCATCTATTTCTTCATAGATTTTCTATATATAGGGAATGGATATTACGAGGCCGATCTCATCAAAAGCTTCTAATCGACATCGATTCATCATCATGGTCGTCATTTACTTTACTAAGAGGGTGGAAGTAGCTTCATATGCCAACCTTACAAAGTCGATAGTCATCAAATTCTTAAAAAAGATCATTTGTCTATTTAGCGGTTTAGTCGATAAAGAATGCCAAAAGGACAAAGTCAAAAGTTTGTAGTATTTATTGAATGGACTTCCTTCAAAGATCGATCTAAAATAATATCAAATGCACCATATCATACAATTCTCCCAAGCAACAAAGTCCTTCAAATCACCATTACTATTATATAGCCATAATATCACTAATTAAAGCGAAAGCGAAAAAGAAGAACCCTTACCTATGATCCACGATCGAAAAGAAAAGAAAAAAAATAAAACAAGGATTGTAGAAAAGATGATTGGGACTTGTAAAGATTGGTACAAAGAAGTTACCATTTACCATCTATTTTATCGAATAGGCTCCCTCCCTTACCAATATCTTAGTCCAACACATGGTCAATTGGCCATGCTAAAACCTTCCTTAAGTATTTGATTCCATGCCATATATTTTCTATTTCCATAATCCTTTGGGCAACACATTGGAATAGAAACAATTTTTCCAATTGAACCTAATCAAAGAAAAGTTCAAAAGTTATCCAACACGGTTTGGGGCAACACATTGGAATAGAAACAAATTTTCCAATTGAACCTAATCAAAGAAAAGTTCAAAAGTTATCCAACACGGTTAGATAAAGCAAGCTTACGACAAAGAGGTTTATCCTAGAGAATTCCACGAGGGGAACCTGATCTTTCTTTTACAAAAGGATTTCAGAGAAAAGTAGATGCCAAACTGGAAAGGACCTTATGTTGTAAAGAAGGCCTGTTTTGGAGGAACATTGATATTGACCGAGATGGATGCCAAAGACTTGCCCAATCTAGCGAATTCAGGTTCAGTCTAGAAGTATTTTACTTGAAAAGGGAAGGGCCAAGGTAAAAACTCGCAAATGGCGCCTTGAGCTAAATTTCATTCAAAAAAAAGGAGAGCCCAAGGTGAAAACCCACAAAGGGCACCTTGAGTTCAAATTCAAAAAAAAAAAAAAAAAAAAGAAGAAGAAGAAAAGGGAGAGGCCAAGGCAAAAACCGCAAAGGATGCTTTAAAATCAAAGGGGTTTTGAGCCAAAAACCTGAAAAGGACGACTCAAATTTTAATCCAAGATAGGGCATGTGGTAGTCTTACTATGCCTAAATTAATAATGAGGAAGTATGCTACGTCTTGGGGCATTGAAAAAGTACTCTGGATCCTCTAAACACGTATTGAGCTCAAAATGGTCCTCAAGAAGTTTGTACAGAGAAGTTCAGGCTGCGATATCTGGGGCACCTAGCTTCTATCTTACCCATTTTGAATTTTCTATCTTTGATTACTTTATTCTTTTCAAAGATACACCCCAATCAAATTTCATTTATGACCTTGGCTATATTTGCTTACTTTATTCTTTTCAAGATACACCCCAATCAAAATTTTTTTTTTGCCTTGGTTATCTTTGATTAACTTACTTATTTCGAGCTATGCTCCTGATTAATTTCTTTCACGTCCATTGTTGTGATCGTTTTCAAGCATTTTATATTGAAATAATGATTAATGGACTAATAATACTTTCATAAAAGAAGTTTCGCATATTACTCTGGGAGCTTCTAAATAATATGAGAATCTGAAACAAGACTATTGTTTAGAACTCACCAAGCCTAAGGGTTGGAAATATTGAAAGATGATTATCTCTTCAGATTTTTAGTGGATAAGATATTTCATCGGTGATACCATCTTGATAAATGACGAGCAATGTTAACCCAAGTGTAAAAGGGGATCATTCTCGGAAAAGAAAAATGATACCTTGCATTCATGCAAATTTCAAGCACATACATCGGGTCATTACACCCAGGGAATGGTGTAACAGATCAACTTGATTGAAGATGATACAAATTCCATACCTCTGAGTGGTAACAGGATGGATGAAAGAAACCAAATGTTATTCCCCTAAAGTTGTACTGATAAGTACAAACTTTATGTTCCAGAAGGTACAGTGAAAGGGACTCTGAAATTACAGCGGGGCAAGCTTGCTAAACAGAATATGATCATTTTTTTTGGAATTTTTGTCAAAGATACCAGCTGAATGAGAAAGCATGGTAACGTATCAGTGATAGAACCTTGATGAACTATAAGCAGTGACAACCCAAACATTAAAAGGGATCATTCTCATGCATTTATGAAAATATCATTCATACACTTCCAATTAGGAGCATTTGATTCATTCTGATCATTGTGTCCTAATCGTTGTAAATTAAAAAAAAAAGAAAAAAGAAGAAGAAGGAGATCATTCTCATGACATTCTGCATTCATGCAAATGTCATCCCTAATATCATTTAGTTAGGAGCATTAGATTCATTCCGATCATTGCATCCTAATCATTATACATTAAAAAATGGAATCATTCTTATGACATTCTGTATTCATGCAAATGTCGTCCATAATACATTCCATAATACATTCATAGATCTTATCTCCTCATCGATGAGTGGAGTAGGTCAAAGGCAATGAATCTTATCTTCCCGAGGGACATGTCCCCTAAAGTACCAAGGGAGTAGGTTAGCGTTTGTAGAATCTTCCTAAGGTAGCAAGAAAGTAGAATGAAGATTGTAGATCTTATCTCCTTAAAGCGGTAGTGGAAGCGGATCGAATTTGGCATCTTATCTTTATGTATCGTGGAGATTCAAGGTCAAGTAGAAAGGAGCGGGTTAAAGATTGTAGTCTTATCTTCCGAGGTAGCAAGGAAGTATCTGAAATTGTAGATCTTATCTCCTAAAGCGGTAGTGGAGCGGATCGAATTTGGCGAATCTTATCTTTTAGCCACCAACTTTATCTCCCTGAAGTAGCAAGGGAGCAGGTTAAAGTTTGTAGTATTATCTTCATGAGGTAGCAAGGAAGTAGACTAAAGATTGTAGATCTTATCTCCCTAAAGTGGTAGTGGAGTAGATCAAATTTGGTGAATCTTATCTTCATGTATCGGCAATGGAGTAGATTCAAGCAACCAACCTTATCTCTCTGAAGTAGCAAGGGAGCAGGTTATAGATTGTAGTCTTATCTTCCTGATGTAGCAAGGGAGCAGACTAAAAATTGTAGATCTTGTCTCCTCGTAGATAGAATCTTATCTTCATGTATCGGCATGGGGTAGATCAAGCAACCAAAGATGGCAAATCTTATCTTCTTGATGTAGCAAGGAGCAAATTGTTTTGCCGAGATAGCCTTATCTTCAAGGGAGCAAATTTTAGATGTATCTTCACGATGTAGCAAGGGAGCAGGCTAAAAATTATAGTCTTATCTTCCTGATGTAGCAAGGGAGCAGATTAAAAATGGTAGATCTTATCTCCTCGAGATAACAGTAGGGCAGATCGAAGATGGCGAATCTTATCTTTTTGATGCAATAAGAGAGCAGATTTTAGCCACTTGCCTTATATTCTTAATGTAGCAAGGGAGCAGGCTGAAGATTATATTCTTATCTTCCTGATGTAGCAAGGGAGCAGACTAAAAATTATCAGATCTTGTCTCCTTGGGTTTGCAGTGGAGCAGATTGAAGACAACAGATCTTACCTTTCTAAAGTTGCAAGAAGAAGATCGAAGATGTTATCTTTGGCTCTCTAAGTTTACAGTAGAGCAAGCTAAAATACAATAGATCTTTCCTTCCTAAAGTTGTAGGAAGAAGATCGAAGATGTTAGCTTTAGCTCTCTGAGTTTGCAGTAGAGCAAACTAAAAGACATCAAATTTGGCATTCCTAAAGTTGCAGTGAAGTAGATTGAAGATAACAGATCCTACCTTTCTGAAGTTGCAGGAAAAAGATCGAAGACATTAGCCTTGCCTCTTTGAGTTTGCAGTAAAGCAGGCTAAAAGAAAATAGATTTTGCCTTTTTGAGATTGCACAAAGCAGATCGAAGATACCCGTCTGGTACCCCTGAGTTTGCAGCAGAGCGGATTAAAGATAGTTGATATTACCTTTCTGAAGTTGCAGTGAAGTAGATTGAAGCCATCAAACTTATTTCTAAAATTGAAATCAAGATAAAGTTCCAATACCGTTGAAGTTGCAGTGGAGTTGGAAGCCGTTTGAAGAAGACAAGGACCAAGAAGTCAAGGCTCGGTAAAGACCGGGCAAAATTGGTCATTTTATAGTCTTTGCTCCATTCTCATTACAGGACAATGAGCAAAGAGGGGCAGCTGTAATAGGCCCAATTTGCCCGGGCCCATAAAAAAACTAAAAATTATAAACAAGATAAAATGTCCCTTTTACAATCCATTTATAGGCCCAAATAAGCTACCCAAAAACCAATTACTCCCAGGCCTAATTGGTCCAAAACAGAGACCCAAACTAGCGGCTCAACTGGGCCCAAAACCTAAATAGTAACAGAAGACCTAGGGTTTCTGAAAAACCCTAGGCGCCACAATCACTCGACACAGGCCCTTCCATTACACCGCAAGCCCCAAACACCAGCCTTTCCTCGCGCCACAGTTAACCCGCGGATAGTGCTCCGTCACCGGATTTCTCGTCGTCTGCTTACAAAAAAGGGAAAGAAGGCCGATAGTAGTAGCAAAAAATAGGAATCTTACATTTATTTTCTGATTTGTTTTTGGGTTATAAAAACCCCCATGTAATCTGTAAAAAATGGACAGAGAATACACAGGCAAAATATACACTGAGATCAAATAAAAAAACCAACAAAAGGTGATTTCATGCTATTCCATTATGTTTATTTTATTCATTTTTCTTTTCGATCTACACATTTTATATACAAATACTGTTTAAAAAATATATAAAGAAGATTACCTTTCGATTCGCATTAAAAAAACGGAGCTTTTGGCCTCCGGCCGCCGTAGATGGCGGCACTAACGGTGGCACGTGTGGTGCGTGCGGCGGTGGCCTGTAGGTTCGATGACCGGAACCCAGACGGGGAGAAGAGAGGATTGAGAGGATTTTCTTTATTTTTTTTTAACAAACGTATTCAAATGTTTTTTTTTTTTTTTGGTTAAAAATGTGGCTTATATAGTAATATGGAAACGACGCCGTTTTTGCTTAAGGCAATAAGCATTAAAACGATGTCGTTTAAAGGGCCAGGATCCGCACGTTGACCCAACCCGAAGGTAGGATCCACGCGTTTTCCCTTTGATGGGATAGTTGCGCTATAGGTCCTTCCGCATTTTTATATATTTTAATACAATTTTTTTATTTTCAATTTTGCCCTATAATTTTTCTTTGGTTCCAATTTAGTCCCACACAAAGTGCCGCATTTTGGAGGGAAGGGGAATTTACCTTTCCGGTCCCTCCATTTCATTCGCGCACTGTGATTTGATCCACCCTCTCTCTTTTTTATTCCCAATTTACCCTGAAATTTTATTTTAAGTTGAATTTGGTCCTTTTTTCTTATTTTCTTATTTTATTTTTCGCTATTATTGCCATAGTTTCATTATTGTTATTATTTTTATTTTTTATTATTACTATTAAATTTATTAGTATCGTTATTGTGAAACCATTTTAAAGTTTGGATTTAAAAATGGGGATCGACTTTAAAAAATAGAAATGGAGTCGTGACCAATCCCTTTTTACTTAGGTGTGATTGGATCACCTTCTAAAATATTTTATTTCAAAATATTGATTTTGGTCCACGAAATACAAAAAAATGGGTTCGAGAGTCAGTTACGCATGAGGAAGGGTTAGCACCCTCATAGCGTCCAAAAATTGGTACCTAATCAATAAAATCATGTTCGAGTGTTGAAAATTTGAAAAATTTTAGAATATGATCCTTTTATTAGAAAGAAAACCAAGATTTACCTATTTCAAAGAAATAAAATACCATACCCAGTAAGCTAGGATATAGCATCTCATAATTTCGAAATTAGGCACATCTTTATTTTAGAAAATTCCTACCTCAAGATTCAAAACATCATATCCAGTAAGTTAGGATTCAATGTTTCGAATTCCCGAGAATAAATTTTTTATTTTGAAATTTGTAAGTTTTGGTTTTAAAAGAGAAGGATATCTAATACTTTAAGTTCTACGAGAAAAATCGAAACCCAGTAAGTTAGGGTACAATTCTTCTTGAAGTCCCTGAATATCACATATCACTATATTTGAATAAAAGCTTTAATTCAAAAGGTGCTTTTATAAAATAATGGTTTAAGTAAGTCATACATTGCAACATATATACCAAATATCGGTTTATCATAACTAAAATTATGTTAACAATTACCTTTAATGATTAAAGAATAATATGGAGTAATAAGTGATTTAAACAATGAAATAAATATGCTAAAACAAGAAAATATAAAATTAATAGATGAATAACATAAACAAAAGATAAATAAATACAAAATATAATGCAATAAATAACAAATAAATATAAAGCTATACATGCATAACGACACTGTAACATCCTAAATTTTTGGGCCTATGCATTTAATGGGTGAATATGTGGAATGAGTTAATTTAAGTGTTAGGGGCCCAAATTTTAAGTTTTAAGGAGCCCAAATCTTCTAATTTAAGTTAGTTAAATTTGGCATTAGGGATTAGGGAAGTGGATGGCACAAGACTATTTTTTTTGGGAATTTTATTATATTTATTCTATGTGGATAATAAGTAGATAAAGGCTATTATTTAGGGATTTAGTCTTTAAGGATAATAAGTAGATAAAGACTATTTTTGAGGAGATAATAGATTAAGATAAGGGAAAAGGGATAGGAGCTATCATGTGTAGCAGTGTTGGCTGAAAATCAATCTCTGCTAAAGGGAGGAATCGGTTTTCTATATAGAGAGGGGGTGTGCCAAAATTTTGGAAGCCTTTCTTTTATTTTCTTTTCTCATCTTCTTCCTCTCAAAAGCCGAAAACCACCATTTTCTTCACCCTTTCTTCCTCTCTAAAATTTCCTGGTTGGTCGAATCTTTTAACCTCTATTGTTATTTTTCTTCTAATCTCTAAAAGCCAAAATCACATCTCTATTCTTCTATTCTTCTCCTTAATATTCATTGGCCAAATCTCTCTTAGCCATCTCCTCAATTCTTAAATCTTCTAAAAATCAAAATTCATAGATCTCACCTCTTGAAGTTACCGAATTTTCTTCAGTAAAGTCTGCTTGTGCCGAATCTGAAGAAAATAATAGGTATGTGTCGATTTTGAGTTTCCAATATTTCTCCGGCTTTTCAAAGTCCCTAGCCAGAATGGCTATTTAGTGACTAATCAAGGGTTTTCTTATTTTGACATTTCGGGATCTCAAGAGAGTCCAACACTTAGATCTCTAAGTCAAAGATCAATAACACTCAAGTCGTGTTATTTTGGGATTTCAAGGTAAGGAGATTGGTTTATTTATAAATATATGAAATAGGGTAGAACACTAACCATGGCCGAATAAATGAGAGGCCCTATTTTCACATCTTTCCAGCTTTTTGAGCAAAGTTGTAGATCGGGATAACAAGGATATCGACTAAGAATATTGGATTTCACGATATCAGGTGTGTAACACTTTCCCACCATCTAGATCTGTTTGATTAATATATGATTATAAGTCTTATATGTTTTGATAAATGCTGAAATCCGGACATAATAGAGGAAACCCAAATAGGGTAAAAACAAATCATCAGGTTAGTGAATGTTCTGATTAAACGATATAAGTATATTGATTTTATATGATTGCATGGGTTGGGTTTGATGAAAAGAGGAAGTTTTTACCGTGATCCGTTGTAGCAGTTTTTACCGTATATTGATTTTATAAGATTTTATATGATTTTATATGATTAAACCGTGATCCGTTGTAGCAGTTTTTACCGTGATCTATTGTAGCGATTTTTACCGTGATCTGTTGTAGCGGCTTTTGTCGTGATCTGTTGTAGTGGCTACCCCCATGATCTGATGATGAGCAACACGACTACCATCAAGGCGTGTAACGGTGTGGGTTGATTGTAGAAATCCCCAATGGTGTGAATGGGTGATGCAGGCGTGTAGCGGATGGAAACCTAGGATTTGGGTTGGGCTTGCATATTATTTTTATTATGTATATTAATTCGATTATTTTAGTTGTATGGGGCTAAGGCCCAAATCTAATAGTGCATGAGGGTTGCACTGAGTCTATAACTCAACCAATTAATTAACATTTGGTAGCATTTAGTGCATCGGACCGGTGGAGAGGGCGCAAGGTGGCCATGCAAAAGAACATTTGGATCCACAAAAGACTATAGTTATTATTTTATATTCTTATTTAATGGATTTTAAATCTCGTTGTAATAAGGCCATGGGCCACCAGTTTATATTTTGTTTTATTACGGGCTTTTATTACTTTTAGTTATTTAAAATTTTATTTTTAATTGAACTAAGGCATGCATTTAAATTAGATTGTTAATTGATAAAGACATATTTTATTTAAAACTATAAATTATAAATTTTTCCCGAATAAAAGGTTAAACTTTACCAAAATGTTTTTCTGAAAATGCGACATGTTTTACAAAATTTCCTTAGTGACATACCAGATTCAGTTGTAGTGTTTGGGGCGGGTTTGGGGTGCTACAAATTGGTATCAGAGCCCGATTCAAAAATCGGCTTTGAGGTTTTTGGGCTCAAAACGTTTTCTAAAGGTGGGCTTTTGAAACTTGCATGTTGTTTTTTTGAAATGATAACAGGTTTGTTAGCTCGGCATGACACCTGCGTCTCCGACCCAAGTCCGCTAGGTAAGTACTCTAAACCATTATATAATATATATATGTGGGCTTGATGGGCTTTATGGGATGTAGGCTAGTTTAATTAGACTTTGATGGACTCTAGGCTTAAATTAAACAACTTCTTAAATTCCATAAGACTTAATTTATCAAACAAATCTCGTGAACTAGTTACCGAGTTAGGGTGTGGCAACAGGCATACGCATGTCTAGGAGTGGATCTGAGGAGAGCTTGGTATTTAAATAGTCCTAGTGACTCACCTCCTCTTCTTTGGAATCCTACAGTGCGTGGTATTGTTCACCCTAACCATGAGGATGTGTTGATGAGCCAAAACTTATAATTAAAACCCAAAAGGGACCAGCCACCTGTTTTTCTCACAAAATTGCTAAAATATCCTTATTTTGAAAAAGAAATACCCATGATTTGCAAATATACCCCGATTTACACAGTCAACGGAGTTTTTCCATAGAAAAGAAAAACAACAACAACATCAAAATATCCTTGATTTGTAAAATTACCAAATTACCCTTGATTTGTAAATGACCAAAATACCCCTAATTGGCAAAATTATTGAAATATCCCCAGATTTCAAAATTACTGAAATACCCCTAGATTTCAAAATTATCGAAACACCTCTGAATTTCAAAATTACCAAAATACCCCCAGATTTCAAAATTACTAAAATACCCTAAATTTATAAATTACCGAAATACCCCAGATTTGTAAAATTATCGAAATACCCCCCATATTTCAAAATTACCAAAATACCCCCAAGTTGGAAAATTACCAAAATACCCTTATTTTGCCAAATCACCTGGAACCTTATTTTGGAAAATTACGAAAATACCCCTGTAGGTTAAAATTACGAAAATACCCCTGGGTAGTGAAATGAAAAAATACCCCTATACATTGAATGTAGGTTCATGAACATTGTTTGTTTGATGAATGTTGAATGTATGTGGTTTCTAGGAGGTAAGTTTGAAACTTAAACTGTAGATAGGCTCGAATTCGAAAGAATCACTCTTAAAACTATTCTTCATAAGATTGTTCGTGGATAATCAGTGGAAAGAAGTAATAACTCATAAAATTTTTAATCAGAGAAATGCAAATAGGAAGAATGAGTACAAGAGGTCATGGACGTCTGCCGCATGGTCGTGGTAGGGGTAGGATGACCGTGTCTGAACCAGTAGGGTCTGACCACGGGTTAGGAAATGAGATCTTAGATGCATTAGCTATGGAGGAGAATTTGGGACCAAACGGGTGGAGATGAGGCAGTGTCTCAGGCGATGCTGCAGGTTCTTGAAAGAGTGGCTAGAGTATACACGGGTTTAGGAGCTCGAAGTGCGTATGTCGAACGACTACGAGCCAACAAGGCGATGATGTTTAAGAGAGTTTCTAGCGTAGCCCCTAACATAGCTGAGTATTGGTTAGAGGCAACTGAGCACATAATGGATGACCTTGACTTCATGGTGGAGAAGAAGTTGAAGGGGTTGTGTCTCTTCTTCGAGACGAGGCCTATCAGTGGTGGTTCACGGTGAAGGAGGGTAATTTCGTAGACCGCATTGTTTGGGACTTCTTTAAGGAGTCATTTCAGGGAAAGTATGTTGGGACCAACTATATGTGTAACAACCCGAAATTAGGCCTAGTAGAATTGGGACCAATAGGCCTTGAGAATGAAAACGTTTAAAATTTTTTTGGGTTGCATGTAGCACATAGAATGTTATGGTAAGGTATTAATAGGCTTGAGCATTGAGTGTAATGTTATGTTTAATATGTTAAATTGAGATTGTAAATGTTGGGCTGACTTTTTGATTAAATATTTGGATTAGGGTTAAAGTTAGTGCTGTGGGTATTTTAAAGTGATATATTGGGCTTTAAAAATATGGGTTAGGTGGCTAATACATGGTGTTAGCTTATAATTTAAGTAGATAGTTAATTAAGTGACAAGCTGGGCTTGTGGCCCAAAGATTTGAGGAGCTTTAAGTGGGCATAAGGGGGCATCATAAGGGGGAGGAGTTTGGGCCTAGTATGGCCACTTAGATCCCAAATTTTAAGATGAAAATTCGGCACTTACAAGCCCTAGGAGTGGACGGCACACTAGCTACAAAATTGGGATTTTAATTCTTTTATTTCTTGATAAATAGGAAGATAATGAAGAGAAAGATGAGGGCTATTTTTTTGAGGAGATATTGGGTTATCAGGTGAGATAAAGGCTATCAGGAGAAGGGAAGAGTTGGCCGAAATTCCAACTCTGTGTGTGGATGATATGCTGAAATTTCTCTATAAATAGGGAGTAGTATTCTTCAATTTCTATACTTTGAAACCCTATTCTTCTCTCATTCTCTGCCGAAATTTCCAAGCCTTCTCTACAGTTTCTCTTTTTCTTTTTCTAAGAGCCGAATTCCTTTGTTCATACCCTCATCTCCCATAGCCGAATCTACAGGGGAGGTTTTTGTTTCCCGAAGGTGCACCATAAGCTGCATACTCCTTAGTAATTTGGTAAGTTTTGGGATTTTATTCTATGCGATTTCACTCTTTCTTTTCATTCAAATCTAACCCGAAACACTTATTTAAGGCCTGTCAATTTTCCCTCTCTGCTTTTAGTAGCCGAATCTGTCACATTAAAAGTCTCCTGTGCCTATTTGGTGGAAAAGCCGAAGGTAGGAAGGTGACGTTTTCTTAGGGATCTTCGGGATTCGTCAAATAAGGCTCTACGTTAGGGATAATAGATTTTCGCGGTAACGGTGTGTAATACCTCCCACCATCTAGATCTACCTATTATTGTATGTTCATGTGTTTTTATGTTTTAATAAATCTTTGAAATCTCGGTTTATTGATGCAAGCCCAAGGAGGGTAAGCGGATCCCCGTGTTAGTAAATACTGCATTTAAATGTTATAAGTAAAATGCTTGTATGTGATTGCATGGGTTGGGTTGATGAAAGGAGGAAGTTATCGTTATATGTGTAGCGGCTAATGCCGTGAATCATTATCTGAGCTTTGGCCATTAAATGTTATCTGAGCTTGACCATTATATATTATAAGGGCTTGGCCATCATATGAGGATGAGCGACATGACCGCCATCATGGTGTGTAGCGGTGTGGGTCGATTGTAGAAATCCCTAATGGTGTGAGCGGTTGGTGCAGGCGTGTAGCGGATGGAAACCTAGGCAAGCAGGTTGGGCCTTACATATTTATTGCTATTAATTTTATTATGATTATTACTTTATTTATTTTGTTTAATGGGCTTAAGGCCCAAACTCTAGTGGTGCATGAGGGTTGCTGCTTGAGTCTCGCGACACACCCTTTAATTAACATTTGGTGATACCTAGTGACTCGGGACCGGTGGAGAGGAACACAAGGTGGCCATCTGAGAAGAATACGTAGATTTGGCAAAAGAGACTCAAGTTTTATTTTATATTTTTAATTAATGGACTTCAAATCTCGTTGTAATAAGGCCATGGGCTATTATGTTTTATTATGGGCTTCTATTACTTTAAGTCGTTTAAGTTTTTTTTAATTAAAAAGGCATGTATTTAAGTTTTGATTTTACTTTACCTAAGCATATTCAGTATAAAACATATTTGGGCTTTTCTGAAAATACGACATGCTTTGATAGAATTTTTCTTGGTGACATACCAGATCCGGTTGTAGTGTTTGGGCCGGGTTTAGGGTGTTACAATATGGATGCACAAAGGAAGGCATTTCTGAATTTGGAGCAGGGAAGTAAGTCTGTGGCCGAATATGAAGCAGATTTTCTGTGCTTGAGCCGCTACGCTAGAGGAATGGTAGCGACTAAATATGAACGTTATGTGTAGTTCGAGGATGGACTGAGGAATGAGTTAAGGGTATTGATAGCACCACAGCGAGAGAGGGACTTTGCTGTGTTGGTTGAGAAAGTTAAGATAGCTGAGGAGGTGAAGCGGAATGAAAGACAAGAAAGAGATAGGAATCGGGATAGAGATAGGAATAAGGAGAATGTTGGATCGTCAGAGTCAACGGAGTGTATTCAGAAAAGACCTAGGTCTGATGGGCCGGCTCGTGCTCCGACGGTCAGAATCATTCATGTCCCTCGTGTGGGAAGATGCACTATGGGGAGTGCAGATGGAGAACCAGTGGATGCTTTAGGTGTGGATCCACAGAGCATATGATCAAGGATGTCCCCAGTGGATCGAGCCTGACCAGTGGACGAGGTTCTGATCAGGATAGGAGAGGTAGTTAGCAGCCTCAGAGAGGTCATGGCCTAGCTAGGGGAGGTGATGGTTATGATCGCGATCGTGAAGCACAAGGTAGAGGTGCGAGTTATCTTTGAGGTGAAATGACCGACTTTGGTCTATGCAGACACATCACCAAGGGGACTGAGGCAGCAGGATGCAAATAATGGTGTTACCCTACCATAGTATACTAAGTGTTTATTTTGGCTTTAGAATTAGAGTCTTGTGACAAAAGCATAGTGGTGAGACTTAGGTAGTATGATTTCTAGTTAGTTGGAAATTTCGAGGACAAAATTTCTATAAGGAGGCGAAGCTGTAACATCCTAATTTTTTGGGCCTATGCATTTAATAGGTGAATATGTGGAATGAGTTAATTTAAGTGTTAGGGGCCCAAATTTTAAGTTTTAAGGAACCCAAATCTTCTAATTTAAGTTAGTTAAATTTGGCATTAGGGATTAGGGAAGTGGACGACACAAGGCTATTTTTTTGGGAATTTTATTATATTTATTCTATGTGAATAATAAGAAGATAAAGACTATTATTTAGGGATTTAGTCTTTAAGGATAATAAGTAGATAAAGACTATTTTGAGGAGATAATAGATTAAGATAAGGGAAAAGGGATAGGAGCTATCATGTGTGGCAATGTTGGTGAAAATCAATCTCTGCTAAAGGGAAGAATCGATTTTCTATATAAAGAGAGGGTGTGCCGAAATTTTGAAAGCCTTTCTTTTATTTTTTTTCTCATATTCTTCCTCTCAAAAGCCAAAAACCACAATTTTCTTCACCCTTTCTTCCTCTCTAAAATTTCCTAGTTGGCCGAATCTTTTAACCTCTATAGTTATTTTTCTTCTAATCCCTAAAAGCCGAAATCACATCTCTATTATTCTATTCTTCTCCTTAATATTCATTGCCCAAATCTCTCTTAGCCATCTCTTCAATTCTTAAATCTTCTAAAAATCAAAATTCTTAGATCTCACCTCACGAAGTTCTTGAATTTTCTTGATAAAATGCCTTGTGCGAATCTGAAGAAAATAATAGGTATGTGTCGATTTTAAGTTTCCAATATTTCTCCGGCTTTTCAAAGTCCCTAGCCAAATGGCTATTTAGTGACTAATCAAGGGTTTTTCTTATTTTCGGCATTTCGGGATCTGAAGAGGAGTCCAACGCTTAGATCTCTAAGTCAAAGATAAGTAACACTCAAGTCGTGTTATTTTCGGGATTTCAAGGTAAGGAGATTGGTTTATTTATAAATATATGAAATCGGGTAGAACACTAACCATGGCGAATATAGAGAGGCCCTATTTTCACATCTTTCGATTTTTGAGCAAAGTTGTTGATCGGGATAACAAGGATATCGACTAAGAATATTGGATTTTGCGATATCAGGTGTGTAACACTTTCCCACCATCTAGATCTGTTTGATTAATATATGATTATAAGTCTTATATATTTTGATAAATGCCGAAATCCAGGAATAATAGAGGAAACCCAAAGAGGGTAAAAACAAATCATCAGGTTAGTGAATGTTCTGATTAAACGATATAAGTATATTAATTTTATGTGATTGCATGGGTTGGGTTTGATGAAAACAGGAAGTTATATGTTGTAGCGGTTTTTACCGTGATCTGTTGTAGCGATCTTCACCGTGATCTAGTGTAGCAGTTTTTATCGTGATATGTTGTAGCAACTTTTATCGTGATCTGTTGTAGTGGCTCCGGCAATGATCTGATGATGAGCAGTGTAACACCCTAAAAATTCGAGTATATATATTGCATGATTTGGTGTTTAATTTTTAAAAAAAAAAATTCTTACTTTTATTTTCGTGCTTATTGAAGTCCTAAAGAAGAGTATAGCATAATTTGAGTACGGAATAATTTTAAATATTTGAGAATTTATTGAAGAGAAGCAAGTGTCATTAATACTTAAGTTTAATTAAGTGTTAATGAGTGACATGAAAGGAGTACATGGCATGGTGGTGTTGGCGCATGAGTTGTAGCTTGAGGGGAGAGGTTCGAATCCCTTGTTTAGCATCTAGATGAATTTTATTTTTAATTTTACGCACATGTATAGCAAGTGTCGGCCAAGAGCATATATGGTAAGTGTTGACCATGTTATTTTTGGTTAGTGTATCAAAGGATTAAGGAAATAGTTAACTTATGGCATGGAATCAAAAACTTAAGGAAAGATAGGGGGAACATAAAGCACATATCAAGGGAAAATTTTGGAAACAAAATCATGGCCAATTGACCATGTTTTTGGACGGCAACTTGGTATAGGGAGGGAGCCAAATTTTTGTGTTAGTTGGCTAAGAAATGAATTTTCTCTTTGGTCATTCCTAGCAACCTAGTGCAGAATTTTTCATCCCTCTTCTCAATTTTCCCCTTTGGCCGAAATTGAACCTTGGTAAAGCCAAATTCTTTTGACCATTTGGTCACTTTTATTCATCTTGTGAGTTTTCTTTTGTATTTCTTCTAAGTGCCGAAATCATCTACACCAAAGCCATTCTTTTTCCTTTCTTTTTTTTGCCATGGCCGAATGTACCTAACTCTTAAATTCCATCTTTTTCTTCTCTTCTCATTGAAATCAAACAACATCATCACTATCTCTTCTTTCATATTTTAATTCCTCTCATTCAAAGTCTCTCCATCAAACTCTCTCATGGCCGAATGCTAGAGTGCCCTTAGTCGAATCTTTATTTCTTTTTCTTTGATCTTACATAACCGAAATCTTCATCCATCACAAACACCTTTCTCAATCCTTTCTTTTCGATCGTGGATTATAGGTAAGGGGTTCTTCTTTTTCGTTTTCGATTTATTAATAGTGTTATGGCCGAATATTAATGGTGTTATGAAGGACTATTTGAATCGAAATAAATATTCATTCTAATAACGTTTCATTCGTTATTATATAGTGCAATAACGGAAGATCGAAACTCAAGTGATCAGGAGAATCGTAGAAACGTTGGAATCGATTTATTGTGGTAAAGAAATCACATCCTTTAAAGCCTCTAGTACTATTTCGATATTATTTTAGATTTAACTAATATCCCTTTGGATCTTGAAGACTTTCAAAATAGGGAAGAAAAGGCGGTGGTTAGTCACGTTAAGAGGCGGATCTATAAATCCCCATTTAAGCGTAAGCGGTTTTACTGTTCGAGATTTTCCACCGGGTTGCGGACCATCTTCAGAAGAGTCAATTATTTGAAGTGGTACGAACTTCCGAGCCATTATCGTTGGTGCATTCTCGCGACTAACGAATCAACAAACGAGAGAAGCCAAAATCAAGTGATTCAAAATCAAGAGGGTAAGATTTTGGATCTATTATCGATTAAGAATATTTATCTGAAATAGTATTCTAATGGATCGAAATATGTTTTAGGTGCCGAGGAGAGAAGGATTAGTACTCTCGGTATCAAGGTGTGTAACTTCACACTTTTTCTCGGGTTGGATGTCAATTTCGGTATTGAAGTAAAATCGTAAAAATGACTAGATCGGTATAAAAGCGTAAAAGCTGATATTTTGATGAAAATACATGAAAAGGACTAAAATCGTGAAAATTATGAAAACGCCCGAGAAATTACTTGTTATCATGTAAATTGTATGTTCGTGAAAATGGTAGTAAAATATGCTAGATCGATAATTGGGCGAAAACTACATTAAATTGATAATCGGGTGAAATCTACTGTTTGGTTGTAAATTGGGCCGAAAACTCTGCTAGATCGATAATTGGGCCGAAAACTCTATTAAGTTGAAAATCGGGCTGAAATCTCTGTATGAATGTAAATTGGGCCGAAATCTCTGCTAGATCGATAAATGGGCCGTAAACTCTATCAAATTGCTAAATGGGCTAAAATACTTGCTAGATCGTAAAATTGGGCTTAAGTTGATATATAGTAATTAGGCCAAAGTGTTATTTTGGGCCTTAAATAAAGATTTGGAAATACTAACTCTTGTAATGGGCCTTTTAATAAAATTTTGTATGACCATAATTTACTATTGCATACATATTGCATGGGTTGGGAAATGATGAAGAGAAGAAGGCCTGTTGCCAAAAATCTAGTTCGGTGGCTCTGCCATAAAATTATGGCTATTTGCCTCTAGTTCGGTGGCTCTGCCACAAAAGTTATAAATGGCTATTTGCCTCTAGTTGGGTTGGCTCATACAAAATAATAATTGGCTCAATGCCTCTAGTTCGGTGACTTTGTCACAATCTAGTTCGGTGGCTATGCCACAAAATATAATTGGCTTAATGCCTATGATTGGTGTGATGGTGGGGTGGGTTGACTTGATCCCCAGGTGTGATGGTTGATGTACGGGGTGTGTAGCGGATGGAATTAGGTTTGGGAGGAAAAACTCATTTTACATGCATACTATTAATTGTGTTATCCATTGTATTATTTTGCTTATGGGCTCAAGGCCCAAATCCGTAATTTGAAAATCTGGCCTAGTGGACAAGTAAGTGAGTTATACACTAAGTTCTAAGTAACTCACCCCCTTTAAATTTTTCCATCTCGGGTAATGGAAATTGGCGTGGACTTGGGCGAGGATGACTTCGTGGAGGCCATCTTGCAAAACATGGGTTTATTAAACTCGAACTTTTTAATAAGTATTTTACTATTTTGGGTTAATGTAATAAGGGCCTCTATAAATAATTTCTAGATTTTTTGTGTGATTGGTTTTAAACTATATTTTGGACTTTCAAATATGGGCTATGGTTATATGATGTTTTAATAAAATAAATTGGGTTTTCAAATATCTGAAATTTCTTTATAAATATTTTATTATTGTTAACTTTTAAACAAATTACCTAAAGGTTTTGATAATTCAATGATTAATGTGTTTCAACTAACATTTTCTAATATTCATTAAATTTGAATACTCACGATTTTTATTAAACCCCAAAATAAATAAAATATAATATTGTAGTTTTCAACTTATTGAAGGTTTTAAAATAGCTCGATTCAAGTAACAAACCAAATCTAGTCTCAATGCATAGACTGGGTTTGGAGTGTTACACTTAATGGTATCAGAGCTAGTTTTAAAAACTCGGCTGTGGTTTGGGTTCGCAAATAATTTCTGTATGAAATCGTTCAATTTTAAAGATCAGTATGGCACCACAAGCATCCGGCAAGTTTTTATTGCTTAATGATTAATATGATATAATCATAGGAACACTTTAGAACTTCTAGTTTTAGATGTGAAAAATCGTAGAGATTGAGACTATAGGATATGTTGCAAAAAAACAACTTTATATCTCAAATCTCATAAAATATCGTTAATAAACACGAAACAAATTTTACGATTCATAAAACTTGTAATCGATAAAATGAACAAGCTATCATGAGCACTAGAGGGCGTGGTCGTGGGACGCGATGAGCGTGGCGTGGTAGAGGCCGAGGTGCTACGACTGAAGCACCAAATCATATGTCGGAAGTAGACGCACTTGCGTCAATTGAAAGTGAGACGGGATCACGTGATCACATGGAAGAAGATAATGCATTGACTCAAGCAATGCTACGAGTCTTGGAAAGGGTCGCTGGAACTAGAATTGGGCCAACAACTCGTGGGTCAATTTTAGAGCGACTTAAGTCAAATAATGCGAAGTTTTAGAGGAGTCTCGGTGTAGCTCGAATGTGGTGAATCTTGGCTCAAGCGTGGAGCGGATTATGGATGATATGGAATGCAATTGTCGAGAAAAAACCGAGAGGAGTTGTATCCTTGTTAAGAGATGAGGCGTGTCGATTGGTGGCTCATCGTTCGAGAGGGCACCAAGTCTGCTTGATTAATTGGGAATTCTTTAAAGCGCCTTCTAAGGAAAATACGTTGGAGCGAGTTATGTAGACGTCGAAGGAAAGAATTTCGAATCTTGTCCAAGGAAGTAAGGCGTGGCGACATATGAAGTCGAGTTTTACGTCGAGCCATTATGCGGACAATTGTAGCAACAGATCACGAACATTATGTGCGTTTGAGGATGGACTTAATGATGAGTGAGGGTTCGATTGCTCCACGAGAAGTTAGAAATTTTCCACTCTTGTGGAGAAGGCCAAAATTGTCGAGGAGGCTAAGAATTGAGAGCGTAACCAGAAAGATTTTGAAATAAGAGAGAGACACATCGATCGGTTCTTCAAAGAGATTCGAGAAAAGACCTAGGAATGATGAACGGTTCAAGGTAGAACCCGGTAGCAAATAATCGAAGTCGAGATTGCGAGTGTGGGAAAAGACATTTTGGAGAATGTTGGAGGAAAGCGGGTGCATGCTACAAATGCGTTCAATGGATCATAAGTACAAAATTATCCTCGACATATGGATATGACTCAAGAAGTTCGTAATAATGATGCACTGACCGCCGAGGTAATCGGCTGACCACCAAGAGGTCATGGACCGGTCGTGGTGGTAATGAAATTGGGCGTGGTCAAGGTGCACCGGTCGAGGCAATGGTCCTAGAGGAAATGCGATGCAAGACACTGGGTGGTCTATGCGAGTTAGGCGCCATGAGGACGGTAATGCACTTGATGTGATAACTGCACGTTCTTCATTTTGATGTACCGTTATTGCTTTAATAGATATTGGCTCTACCCATTCATATGTAGCTAGTGCCATATCTGGAAACACGAATTTAGAATCTAAAATTACCAAAATGAGATGCGATGAATTAGTCCTTTAGGACGATCGTAATTGTTAATAAAATATTTAAAGACGTGCCCTTGAAAATTCAAGAGGAGGTATTCTTAGCAAACTTGATGGAACTACCTTTCGGTGAATTTGATCTCATTAAGGGCATGGATTGGCTGGTTAAACATCGGGCGCAATTGGATTGTGCTAAAAAACGAATGTCAGTAAGAACCTCGGATGATAAGGAAGTCATAATGATTAGCGAGCGAAGGAACTATTTGGCAAATGTGGTATCTGCATTAAAGGCATAGAAGTTGGTGCGGAAAGGATATGGAGCATTCCTAGCCTTTATCTGTGCTTTGGATGCTAAAGAGTTATCTGTGAATGATGTGAGGACGGTGAAGGAATTTCTCGATGTATTTCCCAAAAACTTCCGGTATACCTCGGATCGGAAGTAGAATTTGGCATTGAGCTTTTGCCTGGGATAGCTCCAGTGTCCATTGCTCCTTATAGAATGGCATCGAAGGAGTTGGCTGAGCTTAAAGCTCAAATTCAAGAATTGTTGGATCGGGGATTTATTTGACCAAGTGTGTCTCCGTGGGGAGCACCAGTCTTATTCGTCAAGAAGAAGGATGAATCGATGTGTATGTGCATTGACTACAGACAATTGAATAAATTGACGATTAAGAATTGGTATCCTCTGCCGAGAATTGATGACCTGTTTGATCAATTAAAAGGAGCTTCAGTTTTCTCCAAAATTGATTTGAGGTCGGGTTATCACCAACTCAAGGTTAAAGAAGCGGACATTTATAAGATGGCATTTCAAACTTGTTACGGACACTATGAGTTTGTAGTGATGCCATTTGGACTAACCAATGCACCAGCTGCATTTATGGACATGATGAACCGAGTCTTTCAACCATATTTAGACCGATTTGTGGTAGTGTTCATAGATGACATATTGGTTTATTCGAGAAATGAGGAGGAGCATGACAAGCATTTGCGGATAGTATTACAGTTACTTCGTGATAAGCAATTGTATGCCAAATTTAGTAAATGCGAATTTTGGCTAAAGGAAGTGACTTTTCTTGGTCATGTAGTATCAGCCGAAGGAATAAGGGTGGATCCTCAGAAAATTGAGACTATTCTGGATTGGAAACCACCAACATCGGTGGTGAAATTGAGTTTCTTGGGTTTGGTGGATACTATAGACGTTTTGTAGAGGGTTTTCGTTGATTCTTGCACCCTAACTAAACTATTGCAAAAGGAGCTCCGTATATTTGGATTGAAAAGCGCAAGAGAGTTTCGAGAAATTGAAGAAGATCTGACGGAAGCTCTAGTTTTGATTCATAGGAGGTGAAAAAGAATTCCTTGTTTATTGTGATCGTCTCACACGGGTTTGGGTTGTGTGTTGATGCAAAATGGAAAGGTGGTGGCCTATGCTTCTCGTCAATTGAGACCACACGAAGTAAACTACCCTATGCATGATTTGGAGTTAGCTGCTATTGTCTTTGCTCTAAAGATTTGGAGGCACTATCTCTATGGTGAGAAATCTATAATCTACACAGATCACAAGAGTCTTAAATACCTCCTTACCCAAAAGGAGTTAAATTTGAGACAAAGAAGATGGGTAGAATTATTAAAGGATTATGATTTCTCAATCGAATATCATTCGGAAAGGCTAACGTGGTAGCCGACGCGTTAAGTCGTAAGGCGATGTCGATTTGAGAGCATTGTTTTCCCATTTGAGTCTCAGACGAGGATGGCGATCTGTTAGCGAACTTGGATGAAGCCTCGTGGTGGAACAAATCAAGGAAAAACAGGACATCGATGAGAAGTTGGGACCTTTACTTCGACAAGTTGAAAATGGTGAAATCGAGGATTTTGGAATAAACACGGAAGGTGTGTTGTGCTTTCGAGGAAGAGTATGTATGCCTAAGGACTCAGACCTGAAGCAAATGATTCTACGAGAGGCGCATAGTAGTCCTTATGCTATGCATCCCGGAGGAAATAAGATGTATCGAGATCTCCGTGAAGATATTGGTGGCGGTGGTTGAAACGTGAGATTTGTAATTTGTGGGAAAATGTTTGACTTGTCGACAAGTGAAGGCGAACATCAATTACCATCCGGATTGTTACAACCGATAAAGATTCCTCTTTGGAAATGGGAGCGGATAACTATGGATTTTGTTAGTGGGTTACCGTTAACACCTACTAAGAAAAATTTCGTTTGGGTAATTGTAGATCGGTTGACGAAGATCGCTCATTTCCTACTAGTTAAATACGGATTATTCATTCTGAAGTTGGCGGCTGTATGTATCCGAAATTGTGAGGTTGCATGGGTACTGTATCTATTATATCGGATAGGGACCCTAGGTTTACATCACGATTCGAAAGCTCGCATGAAGCCTTGGGGACAAAGTTGAATTTGAGACGGCTTTTCATCCTCGATCGATGGTCGATCGGAGAGAGTAATTCAGATATTGGAAGATATGTTAAGAGGATGTATAATCGACTTGAGGGTAGTTGGGAGGATTATCTACCTTTGGCGTAATTTGCGTATAACAACAGCTATCAGTCTAGCATTCAGATGGCACCTTACGAGGTATTATATGGTCGTAAGTGTCGTTCTCCTATTTGTTGGACTGAGTTGGGCGAACGATAGATGTTAGGTCCTGAGATGATATCTGAAACAGAGGATAAGGTAAAAGTTATTCGAGCCCAGTTGAAAGAAGCCTCAGATAGACAGAAGTCGTATGCAAACATGAAGCGAAAGGATATTGAGTATGATGTGGGGTATCAGGTTTTCTTGAAGGTCTCTCCTTGGAAAAAGATCTTCAGATTCGGAAGGAAGGGCAAGCTAAGTCCTAGATACATTGGACCTTATCGTGTCAAATTTGTTGGTCCGATGGCTTATCGATTGAGTTACCTCCGAATTGGATCAAATTCATAATGTTTTCATGTTTCCATGTTAAGGCATTATAGATTGGATCCTTCGCACATTATCTTGGTAGAAGAATTGGGTGAATTGATTTGTCTTTTGAAGAAGAACTAGTGGAAATCTTAGACCGAGATGTCAAAGTGCTAAGAAAGAAAACTGTGCCGTTGGTCAAGGTTCTATGGCGTAACCACGGAGTGGAGGAAGCTACGTGGGAGCCTGAGGATGCAATTCGGCAATAATACCCTCACCTCTTTCAACCAGGTAAATTTCGAGGACGAAATTTTCTTTAAGGATGGTAGAGTTGTAACACCCTAAAAATCGAGTATATATATTGCATGATTTGGTGTTTAATTTTTTTAAAAAAAAATTTCTTACTTTTATTTTCGTGCTTATTGAATCCTAAAGAAGAGTATAGCATAATTTGAGTACGGAATAATTTTAAATATTTGAGAATTTATTGAAGTGAAGCAAGTGTCATTAATACTTAAGTTTAATTAAGTGTTAATGAGTGACATGAAAGGAGTACATGGCATGGTGGTGTTGGCGCATGAGTTGTAGCTTGAGGGGAGAGGTTTGAATCCCTTGTTTAGCATCTAGATGAATTTTTATTTTTAATTTTCTGCACATGTATAGCAAGTGTCGGCCAAGAGCATATATGGTAAGTGTTGACCATGTTATTTTTGGTTAGTGTATCAAAGGATTAAGGAAATAGTTAACTTATGGCATGGAATCAAAACTTAAGGAAAGATAGGGGAACATAAAGCACATATCAAGGAAAATTTTGGAAACAAAATCATGGCCAATTGACCATGTTTTTGGACTGACAACTTGGTATAGGGAGGAGCCAAATTTTTGTGTTAGTTGGCTAAGAAATGAATTTTCTCTTTGGTCATTCCTAGCAAACTAGTGCAGAATTTTTCATCCCTCTTCTCAATTTTCCCCTTTGGCCGAAATTGAACCTTGGTAAAGCCAAATTCTTTTGACCATTTGGTCACTTTTATTCATCTTGTGAGTTTTCTCTTATATTTCTTCTAAGTGCCGAAATCATCTACACCAAAGCCATTCTTTTTCCTTTCTTTTTTTTGCCATGGCCGAATGTACCTAACTCTTAAATTCCATCTTTTTCTTCTCTTCTCATTGAAATCAAACAACATCATCACCATCTCTTCTTTCATATTTTAATTCCTCTCATTCAAAGTCTCTCCATCAAACTCTCTCATGGCCGAATGCTAGAGTGCCCTTAGCCGAATCTTTATTTCTTTTTCTTTGATCTTACATAACCGAAATCTTCATCCATCACAAACACCTTTCTCAATCCTTTCTTTTCGATCGTGGATTATAGGTAAGGGGTTCTTCTTTTTCGTTTTCGATTTATTAATAGTGTTATGGCCGAATATTAATGGTGTTATGAAGGACTATTTGAATCGAAATAAATGTTCGTTCTAATAACGTTTCATTTGTTATTATATAGTGCAATAACGGAAGATCGAAACTCAAGTGATCGGGAAAATCGTAGAAACGTTGGAATCGATTTATTGTGGTAAAGAAATCACATCCTTTAAAGCCTCTAGTACTATTTCGATATTATTTTAGATTTAACTAATATCCCTTTGGATCTTGAAGACTTTCAAAATAGGGAAGAAAAGGGCGGTGGTTAGTCACGTTAAGAGGCGGATCTATAAATCCCCATTTAAGCGAAGAGCGGTTTTGGCAATCAAGGATTTTCCACCAGGGTTGCGGACCATCTTAGAAGGAGTCAATTATTTGAAGTGGTACGAACTTCCGAGCCATTATCGTTGGTGGATTCTCTACGACTAACGAATCAATAAGCGAGGAGAAGCCAAAAATCGAAGTGATTCAAAATCAAGAGGGTAAGATTTTGGATCTATTATCGATTAAGAATATTTATACTGAAATAGTATTCTAACGGATCGAAATATGTTTTAGGTCGAGGAGCGAGAAGGATTAGTACTCTCGGTATCGAGGTGTGTAACTTCACACTTTTCTCGGGTTGGATGTCAATTTCGGTATTGAAGTAAAATCGTAAAAACGACTAGATCGGTATAAAACGTAAAAACTGATATTTTGATGAAAATACGTGAAAACGACTAAAATCGTGAAAATTACAAAAATGCCCTCGAGAAATTACTTGTTATCATGTAAATTGTATGTTTCGTGAAAATGGGCCATAAAATATGCTAGATCGATAATTGGGCCGAAAACTCTGTTAAATTGATAATCGGGCCGAAATCTCTGTTTGATTGTAAATTGGGCCGAAAACTCTGCTAGATCGATAATTGGGCTGAAAACTCTGTTAAGTTGAAAATCGGGCCAAAATCTCTGTATGAATGTAAATTGGGCCGAAATCTCTGCTAGATCGATAAATGGACCGTAAACTCTGTCAAATTGATAAATGGACTAAAATACTTGCTAGATCGTAAAATTGGGCTTAAGTTGATATATAGTAATTAGGCCAAAGTGTTATTTTGGGCCTTAAATAAAGATTTGGAAATACTAACTCTTGTAATGGGCCTTTTAATAAAATTTTGTATGACCATAATTTACTATTGCATACATAATGCATGGGTTGGGAAATGATGAAGAGAAGAAGGCCTGTTGCCAAAAATCTAGTTCGGTAGCTCTGCCACAAAATTATGGCTATTTGCCTCTAGTTCGGTGGCTCTGCCACAAAAGTTATAAATGGCTATTTGCCTCTAGTTCGGTGGCTCTGCCATAAAATAATAATTGGCTCAATGCCTCTAGTTGGTGACTTTGTCACAATCTAGTTCGGTGGCTATGCCACAAAATATAATTTGGCTTAATGCCTATGATTGGTGTGATGGCGGGGTGGGTTGACTTGATCCCACAGGTGTGATGGTTGGTGCAGGGGTGTGTAGCGGATGGAATTAGGTTTGGGAGGAAAAACTCATTTTACATGCATACTATTAATTGTGTTATCCATTGTATTATTTTGCTTATGGGCTCAAGGCCCAAATCAAGTAATTTGAAAATCGGCCCGGTGGACAAGTAAGTGAGTTATACACTGAGTTCTAAGTAACTCACCCCTTTAAATTTTTCCATCTCAGGTAATGGAAATTGACGTGGACTTGGGCCGAGGATGACTTCGTAGAGGCCATACTACAAAACATGGGTTTATTAAACTCTAAACTTTTTAATAAGTATTTTACTATTTTGGGTTAATGTAATAAGGGCCTCTATAAATAATTTCTGGATTTTTATGTGTGTTTGGTTTTAAACTATATTTTGGACTTTCAAATATGGGCTATGGTTATATGATGTTTTAATAAAATAAATTGGGTTTTCAAATATCGAAATTTCTTTATAAATATTTTATTATTGTTAACTTTTAAACAAATTACCTAAAGGTTTTGATAATTCAATGATTAATGTGTTTCAACTAACATTTTCTAATATTCATTAAATTTGAATACTCACCGATTTTTATTAAACCGAAATAAATAAAATATAATATTGTAGTTTTCAACTTATTGAAGGTTTTAAAATAGCTCGATTCAAGTAACAAACCAAATCTAGTCTCAATGCATAGACCGGGTTTGGGGTGTTACAAGCAGCACGACTTCCATCAAGGCGTGTAGCGGTGTGGGTTGATTGTAGAAATCCCCAATGGTGTGAATGGCTGGTACGGGGGCGTGTAGCGGATGGAAACCTAGGATTTGGATTGGGCTTGCATATTATTTTTATTATGTATATTAATTCTGATTATTTTAGTTGTATGGGGCTAAGGCCCAAATCTAATGGTGCATGAGGGTTGCACAATCGAGTATCGCGACTCAACCAATTAATTAACATTTCATGTAGCATTTAGTGCATCGGACCGAAATTTGGAGAGGGCGCAAGGTGGCCATGTAAAAGAACATTTGGATCCAAACAAAAAGATTCTAGTTATTATTTTATATTCTTATTTAATGGATTTTAAATCTCGTTGTAATAAGGCCATGGGCCATTGTTTATATTTTATTTTATTACGGGCTTTTATTACTTTTAGTTATTTAATTTTTATTTTAATTGAACTAAGGCATGTATTTAAGTTGGGTTTTTAATTCATAAAGGCATATTTTATTTAAAACTATAAATTATAAATTATAAATTTTTCCCGAATAAAAGTCTAAACTTTACCAAAATGTTTTTCTGAAAATGCGACATGTTTTACAAAATTTCCTTAGTGACATACCAGATTTGGTTGTAGTGTTTGGACCGAGTTTGGGGTGTTACAGACACAAAATGAATTATTATAAATATTGCAAATTAAGACATATTGCTTTAAATAAAAATGACGTGAAAAAATAAAAAAAAAAAATTAAGATAAAATGATGCAGAGTAATCAAAAATAATATTTATACATTATGAAAAAATATATTATTAAAGAAATAAATAATATATAACTTTAAATAAATTTATAATATAATAATCTAATACATATATATTTTATAAAAACAATAAAAAATAAACATGTGTTATAAATAAATTTTATACCAAGTAAGATTTTAGAAAATAATATAATATAATACCATATATACAAGATTAAAAATATATATAATACACTAACAAACATAAAAGTTATAAAATAATATGCAAAATAATTAGATAACATAATAAATAGTAGTAATATAATATTTAAGAATACTAAGTAATTTTTAAAAAATACGTAAACCTTTTATTTTAAAAAAATAATGGGATTTTAATATAGTATAACAATTTTAATATAATGTTAAAAATAATTTAAAATAAAATAAAATAAAAAGTGTTTTTTTTTAAAAATAATGATTAAATGGCAATTAAAATAAGTATAAAAGGACCAATTTATAACACGCGTCATGATGTGGGAACTCATTTGGAAATTATGCCTTCTTTCCAAAACGACGTCGTTCTGCTTATTAGCCTTCAAGGAGCCCGAGGATCAGATTGAAACAGAGCATAAGATTTTCGGCTAATCTAAAATAAATAAAAAATTAAATTGGACAAAATTGAATTTAATGAAATAGCGGACGGGCTAAAAGGATAAATTTCCCCTTTTTTAAAACACGCAGACCTTACTCAGATTTTTGGGTCAACGCGCGGATCTAGCCTCTAAACGGCATCGTTTTGGTCATTAACTGACCACACCAAAACGGCGTCATTTCTTGGGTGTATAAAAATCCATTTTCAGAGAAAATATTCATTTGTTCTCAGTTTTTAAAAAAGAAAATTCAAAAGATTCTCTCCACACCCTCGCCTGGTGTCCTAATCGTCGCCCCTTTAAACCGCCGCCACGCGCCTCACGCGCCATCGCGTATGGTGGCTGGAGGTTAAAACTTCGATCTTTGGCGCCGTAAAAAGGTAAATCGCACCTCTTTTTATCTTTTTAACAGTATTTATACAAAAAAATATAGATCGAAAGAGAAGAAATAAACAAAATAAAATAAAGCGAAAATCACATTTGCTGTTAAAGCTTTCCCTTTTTTATTCCGTATATTTTTTGTTTACGTATGAATATTTTTCTCTCTGTATTTGTGTGTTTTTTTTTACATATTGTTTATTGGGGTTTTTATAACCCAAAAAATGAAATAAAAAAGGAAATAAAGATTTCGTTTTATTTTTTTTCCATATTTTGCTGTCGTCCTTTCCTTGTTTATGTAGGTGGAAAACGAAGATCTTGCGACGTTAGGGAGTGCTATCCATGCTGATTGTGGCACGATTGATGGCTTAGGCGCGAGGGGCTACTGGGGTTGAGGCTTGCGGCGCCTAGGGTTTCCTGGAAACCTAAGGTCTCTGATGACTTTGCCTAAACATTGGGCCATTTAGGCCATTTGTATCTGGTCAGGTGTAACATCCCAAAATTGGGCCTATTAGAATTGGGCCTAATGGGCTTTGAACAGAGGAGTGTTTAAAATTTTTTTAGAACAAGAGAACGACATTATTTCAAATTGGACTTACTAGGAAGGTGATTTTGGAAAGTTACGGGGTTTTTAGGAAGTTCCGAGTTCAAGTTAGGTCATAGGAAGAATTTTTTTTGGGCACATTAGTGGAGAGGGCTACTAATAGTAGGACTTAAGTAAAATTGTATGTATTTAAGAGACACAAGTGGAGTGTGTGGTGTGGTGGCTATGGCATCATTGGTAGAATAGGAGGGAGGAGGTTCGAATCCCACCTATTGCAACTTTTGGGATTTAATTTTTATGCTCATCTTGTGGAAGATGGTAAGTGTCGGCCAAGCTTTAAATATGGTAAGTGAAGACTTTTTATTGATGGAAAGATGGCTAAGAAAATAAGGTAAGGAGGAGAGTAAGGAAAGGAAGACTTTTCTAATATTGGAAAGAAGACTAAGGTATATGGTGAGGAGGAAAACATGGGAAAAAGAAGAAAAGAAAAAAAGGAAAAAGGAAAGGAAGGGAACAAGTTGGCCTATTTTGTGGAAGATGTTTTGGAAATAATTTTTGGTCAACACTCACCTTTTGGTATAGGTGATTCACGGTTTTGGGAGGGGGTTTTGGTAGCCGAATTTTCTTTAGGCTTTTGGCAAATTTTGGTGCATGAGAGGTTGTTTTCTTCTTAGCATTTTGGTTTCTTTTTTTCTTTTTCCAATTTCTTCCCTTATCGTCGAAACTCCAAAGCCAAAAGTGAGCATCTTTTTCCTTTGTTTTGCCGAATTACTCAAGACATATTGGTCATCCTCTACTTGGTGTTAGCCAAAACCCCTAACACTACTTTTCCATCTTTCTTTCTTTTTCTCACCATTTCTTCAACCTCTCTTTTCTTCTTCCTCAGTTGACAACTTTGATTTTCCGAACCTTCTTTGATCCTTTCTCATCATTAGCCGAACCTTTATCATATTCTTTTCTCCATCTTACGTTTTGGGCATCCCTTCTGTGATCGAATCGGTAAGTGGCTCTATTCTATCCTTTATTTTCTTTTTCCCTAGCTGAATGAGTATCTATTATCATTTGGATGTCCACTTTGTTCAAACCGAAATAACCTTCTCTCATAATTCTTCATATTGTGATCATCTTTTAATATAGTGTTATAGTGGAAAATCCAAATCTTATACCTTTGTCTCGTCCGTAGCCATAAGTCAATTGGTGGAAATCGGATTCATCATCGTTAAGGTAAGGAGTTTCTTCTTGGATTTTTTGTTATATCTCTACTCGGCTATGTTGCAAATCGGATCGAAGTTTCGACTAATCAATTATGTTTTTAGGGACGAAATCACTCGATTTTCTCTACTTGCTAATCCTTCGAAAATAGTGGTAAGCTGAAACCTCTCCTTAGATAAATACGTTCACATAGTATTATTTCTAACCGAGACTTTTTCAATAAAGGCAAGTGGTAACGATTTGAAAGGAAAAGTGATAGGAGAACACAAAAGGAGTTGATTTGTGATTCCTACTCCCAAGTTCAAACGTAGGGCGGTATCAGCGGTTTGGGATTTTCCACCGGGTTTTGGACCATCATCCGGTGAGAATAAGAAAATCGTGGTTGTTCACGATATTGAGGGTAAGCATTTTAGATCATCTGATTTGGATTTGGATTAATAAAAACTTGTTTGTTGGTTAATCGAGTGTAATGGTGTCATAGGTGTCGACGATCAAGAAGGATTAGTTCTTACCATAATCAGGTGTGTAATCTCACACCGAAATTCCATAGATTCATGATTTGATATCACGTTGGAAGATAAGATCGTTATTATTTATATGATTAAATTCGTAATATGGCATAAACCGGGAAATTTGCTTAAAATTACATTATTTCTATAGATTTTTCAAAATCGATATTTTAAAATTGTTAGATTTACGAAATGCCCCTATGGGTTGAATTACCAAAATGCCCATATGGGCCGATTTATTATATTGCTTTAATGGGCCGATTCATTAAGAGTATTCAATAGATTAATGGTTGTTATTTATATGTGGATATTTTATGTTATTATTATGTATGTTGCATCTCTACATATTCCATGGGATGGGAAAATTGAATGAAGAGAAGAGTAGCCTAGTGGAATTGCCACAATATATTCATTAGTGTGTTCAATTATGACTCTGGTGGTTTAGCCATAAAAATATTATAAATGGCAGCTTGACTGCAAATTGGAGAGAATGGCGGGGTGGGTTGACTTGATCCCCATAGGAGAGATTGGCTGGTCTGGGAGAGATTGACTGGATTGGGTTGGGTTGCATTACATTATCTGCATTTTCATGATTATAGGGCTAAGGCCCAGTTTGTTTATATATGAGCTTCGGCCTAGTTGTTTCTGTATGGGTTTTGGCCCAGTTAATGACCGGTAAGGGGATTATACACTGAGTTCTAGTAACTCACCCCTCCTTCTTAATCCTTGCAGGTAATACTCAGTGATGTGGACTTGGGCCATGGATGACTCGGTGCAGGCCATACTTTAGAAATGGTGTTCTCGAACTTTAGTAAATTTCATTTTCCACTTTATTTTATTATTTTTACTATTTTGGCTTTTGAAGTTGTAATAAAGCCTCTGGGATAAACTTTAATTTGCTTTATGTTTGGACGTATTTATTATCTTTCTTAAATTGTTTTAAATTGGAATTTTCTAAAATCATAAATAACGATTTTCCAAATTTGATTAACTAAAGGATTTTACAATATGTTTATAAATAATTTAACTTGGAGTTTCTTTCAAAATTATCAACGTCATTTTTAAAAGTCAATGCTTTTTTTAAAAATATCACGAGTTTGAATATCAAATCTTCAATTAACCTCTCGAGATTTATAGTATTTTGTCGAAGGTTTCTATTTCAACTTGATTTCTTAAATAACACCTATTTTAGTACGAATCACAAAGTCTTTATACGATTTTTTCATGTGACATATCAGATCCGGTCGTAACGCATGGGTTGAGTTTGGGGTGTTAGACTAGGGCTTAGGTTTAGTATGGGGTTGCTGGGTAGTTTTGGGCCAGGGTGTATTCGGGTAATGGGTTTAGTTTGTAGGCTGTAATTGGGTTAATCAGGTTTGGGTAGTCTATTGGGCTTTGGGTTTTGGACTATAAAAGGACTTTTTTTTTAAAAAAAATGTTGGACATTTATTTTTTGTTTTTGTTACAAGCTTAGGGCATAAATGGGTCATATACCGTACCCTCTTTGCTTATTGTCGTGTAACGGGAATAGAGCAAAGATGATAAACAGACCAATTTTCCCGATCTTGTAAAATGGCTGTATTTTTAGGGAGATAGTCTAGTTTCTTCAATCTGCCTCAAGTTTCTTCATTCTGCCTCACTGCAACTTCAGGGAGATCATATTCGCTATCTTCAGCCTATTCCACTACAACTTCAGAGAGACAAGGCTGAGAGTGTCCTTGATCTGTTTCCTGCAACTTCAGGAAGATAAGATCTTCTGTCTTCAATCTACTCCACTGCAACTTTAGGGAGATAAGGCTAAAAATGCTTTTGATCTGCTCCCTGCAACTTCAGGAAGATAAGATCTTCTGTCTTCAGTCTACTCCACTACAACTTCAGGGAGATAAGGCTGAAAGTGCTCTTGATCTGCTTCCTGCAACTTCAGGAAGATAAGATATTCTTTCTTCAGTCTACTCCGCTACAACTTCAGGGAGAAAAGGCCGAAAAGGTCTTTGATCTACTTCTTGCAACTTCAAGAAGATGAGATCTTTTGTCTTCAATCTACTCCGCTACAACTTCAGGGAGACAAGAATAAAAGTGCTCTTGATCTACTTCCTACAACTTCAGGAAGATAAGATCTTCTTTTTTCAGTCTACTTCGCTAAAACTTCAAGGAGAAAAGGCTGAAAGGGTCTTTGATCTGCTTCCTGCAACTTCGTGAAGATGAGATCTTCTATTTTCGCCTACTCTGCAACTTCAGGAGATACAATTTGAATGTTCTTTTGATCTCGCTTCTGCAACTTCGTGAAGATAAGATCTACAAATTCTTGAGATTGCTACACCATCTCTTGAAGGACGGGACTTGTAGACTCACTCT